>OX578147.1:3056250-4435000 GCA_951213105.1 Amaurobius ferox | reverse complement strand
GCGTTTGCCTGTCAGTCCAATCATCCCACTTGGCGACAAATTTGGCAATATTTTAAAATTTGGTCAAATTGATTAAAATATAGCCAAATTAACGAAAATGTTGGCAAATCTATGAAAATTCAATATCTGGGAAAGAATATAAGAATCTACTATAAGAAAAAGCCATTGCTCTGTTTGACTGTCCATGGCGTTTGGCAAAAAATTTGGGAAAGAATATGGTGGGATGTCGTAAATGTCGCCAAATTAATAAAAATGATGCAAAATGGGAGATAATATTTTGCACATTTTTAATTCCATCATATGACGGGCAACCTTTCTAGTATGTATATAAATAGATAAAGAAAATATATGAATTAGTATTAAGGGAAATGCCAAAGGAAAAAAAATATTAAACACAAATGCTGAATTTTATGAGAGGATTTTTAGTTCAGTAGGTTCCAATGGCTTATAATGATAATAGTACCTAAAATTCATAAATCTAATGGACTCAAAGGAGGAATTGCTATACTACAAAATCCCGCAATTTATTGTTATCTCTTCTTCTTCGACCCAGACCGTCCGACCTACTCGAAGGTGTAATGTATCTGCTTGGACGGCAAGGGAAGTGGCACCCAATTCAGACCGAAACCCAGTGGAGGCGGCATCCATAGGGGCCGTACCTTCCTTCCCCTACCACCAACTACTCGGAAGAACTTACGGACCCACATATTTAACATGCCCGTACTCTGCGTGAGTTCAAGGACAGTTTGAGAAAAGCTGGGCATCGAACTCCGTTTGTCTGAATACAATCCCCGGGCGCTAACCACTGGGCTGTCCCACTCCTTAATTCATGAGTCCCTGTAGATAGACCCAAGAGAAAATTGTTGAATTAATATTTTGAAATTATAGGTGGTAGGTGTCCCAGATCAGAATCTCGCAGATGGGGGGCCTTACATGTAAAATTTTGCCACAATAAGGACAGCATATAATTAAGTGTCGTTAATATAAAGTTTCGTTTAAATGTTGAGTTCTAATTTTATAACCGTTCTTATTCAACTCGTGTGTTTTCCAAGAATGAAATATGGATAGCATAGAATTACGCTTCGTTAACAAAGTTTCGTTTAAATGTTAAGTACTACTTTTATAAACGTTCTTATTCAACTCGTGTGCCTTCCAAGAATGAAATAGCGATTAAGAAAAAAAAAAGCTACGCTTCGCTACCCTGAATCCGCGAAATTTTCTCTCCCCCCCCCCCCCCCCTCAAAACTGATTTAAGCGTCCATGCAGCCTAATGGTGAGATAGGAATAGAGCTGTCCGCGATAAAAACTATGCTTCGGAAAGTTGGGAAGAGATAAAGGAAGACGTCGAAGTTTAAGAGAAGTTGAAGTTTGGACACACCAGAAACTTTTGACATATATCAAAGGTTTAAGAAACACTTTCGGTGAGTGAAATGTGGCTATTATACTGATAAGGTGAAATATAGGACATTACTTCAATACTCTCAAATTCATTTCCTTCTTCAAAGTATTATAAATACTTGATATCTGTTTTCTTATCTTAAAAATCTGATGTGAGCAACACGTGACTTTTCTTATATAATGCAATGAATTTACTGCTTTTACAGTTAAAAAAAGGTTATTCTTATAGTAGATACCTATATTCCTTCCAAAATATTAAATTTTCGTCAAGGAGACGTCATTTTCATTGATTTAGCGTCATTTTTATCCATTTGGTGAGATTTTCGTTAATTTAACAACACACATTTAAAAATGTCACCAAGTTGGCGAAATTCCACCAAATTCGTCGCCAAAATCTCACCAAATGCTATGGACGCAGAAATAAGCTATTCTTATAGCAGATAAATGACTATTGGTGTTCAAATATATAAGTATTACTCAAAATATCTTTTCTCATAAATGGCACGAGCTAGATCCGCGAAAATGATGTCACCAAATGTATTGCTAGATATTACATATGAAAAGTGAACATGTTTCTCAACAGTTAATATTTTTTTTAATTTGTGGGATTTTTTGTTAAATTTATTTGAAAAATGTGCCATATCTCGAGAACGGTTCATGCAAACGTTCTAAAATTTATGCAAATCATTTTCAAAGGAAAAATTACATAAGAAATGCCTATTTACTTAATTTTATTAAAGATTTTGATTTTTTGATGATTTTTTCAAAAGTGTAC
The DNA here is from genome assembly GCA_951213105.1 of Amaurobius ferox. Taxonomy (NCBI): domain Eukaryota; kingdom Metazoa; phylum Arthropoda; class Arachnida; order Araneae; family Amaurobiidae; genus Amaurobius; species Amaurobius ferox. The sequence continues at coordinate 4,432,827 of OX578147.1, read as the reverse complement.
TCGAAAATTTAAGGAGGTTCTGGACATTCGATTGTGTTTAAAAGCAATAGACTTTCAGTATTCACGAATTGTAATTTTTGTACCAAATTTCATTCGAATGGCTTCATTCTTTCGTGAGATATCGTCTCCACAGATCCACTGACACACACACACACTTTCACACACACAGCACATAATTTCACACAAACACACATCTCCTCAAAAATATTCGATTCATGATCAGGGATGCTTGAAACGTGCTCTCCCGTCGAAAACTCGAATTCGAATGTTCGATCTCGTCACAATATTTCCCTTATACATTATACTATATAAATAAAGAAAGTAAAAATATACTAGCTGGAAAACAACTTTTGCAGTTACCAATTATTATTATGGTAGGGCCTTTTCTTTTAACTTTGACGACACGTTTGGCGGAATTTTCGTCAACTTAGCAAATTTGGTATAGTTCGAGAACGGATAAAAATTTTACGCTATCTTAATGTTCTTTATCTTTGCACAGATGATATGCAATGTACCTAAGAAAATCCTTAAGCGTGCAAATAGCTTTATAAGGAAAAACCCATGTCTGTACATATTCTATTTATACTAAAGCAACCCTATAACCCATCGAATAAAAGTTATTGCATCACCTCCTAATGGAGAATATAAGAATGTTAGAATAAAGAACTTGGCCACAAAGCGAGATAGACAAAAAACACCAATTAAAGTTGTAGACTGTTGTTAATGAGTAGAAATCGCCATCATAAATAAACACACACGCATATACGGAAAGCAATAAATACCAATCATCGGTTGAGTTACTAGATGCCCCAATACTGTTAAACGTTGCTGAATAATTCACGAACTATAGTATAAATAATTCTAGTAATGTAGTACCCATCTGAGAGATAATCAGACAGTAACCTATATTCCTGTGCAAGCAAGTATATTGTTAGTAGCATTCCTGACTAGAACAGTCATTTTCCAGTAAACCTACTGTGTCCTATAAATATCTTCAGTAACAATTTTAGGATCGTTTAGTATTCATTAAAATAATGCTCTGCAAATTTGTAATTGGCTTTCTTTTTGTCTATCTCGATTTGTTGCCGAGTTCGTCAACCTAACATTATAGGAACGTAACAATCCAATCTAATCATTTGCTCAAGGTCACTTTACTATAAATAGTCCTATAACAAGAACACTCGTGGACAAGTTGATTGGGCTGCTTAAGGAATTTCTTAGAAACCATACTCAAAAATTCTCATTGATCAGCGAGCGAAGATGCGCAATACGAGGAAAATGTATATGCTAAAATATGTCAGTATTTTGAGAATGCTATATTTTCATCGGTGGCAATCAAATTTGCCATCTCTGTTTTACAAAACAAATGTTTAACATTTCAAAATCTATTATAGATAGAACTTACATGATGACTGATATAAATTTAGCATCGAATTCTAGAGTAAGTAATGTGACTAGTGCAATACCCGGTAATGCATGCACTTCCAGTTTGTTTTCCTCCTTCGTATTAAAATTTTCCCTTGAAACATCAATATTTCAAAATTGTCTATAAATAGAGCTTAAATGATAACTGATATGGATTCAGCATCCAATTCCAGAGTGTAGACGGAATGTTTACTATTTCTACTTCCGGTATTTTCCCAATTTTGGTTCAAATATTTTCATTTCTTTAAGCATATATTTGTTAGAATATATATTAAATAGAACTTTGATGATGATTGATATGGATTCAACATCAAATTAAAAACGAAGTAAAGGAATTTATTAAAGAACTTCCAGTTCTTTCGTAATTCCGGTTAAAATAAATTCCTTGAAACATTTTTTTTTTCAGAATCAGTTATAAAGTTTAGATTGATTAGGATTTATCATTATATTTTAGTGGGAGTAAGGGTATCGCTAAAAATTTCCACTTCCGGTTCTAGAGATCTCAATTCCGATAAAAAATTTGCATTTTCGGTGCAACATCATTTTTGTTTCAAGATTAGCTATAGATAGATCTTAGATGATGGCTTTTATAGATTCTGCATTGAATGTCGAAGGAGGTTGATTAAAGACTTTCAATTTAGATTCCAGAAATCTCAGTTCCCATAAAAAATTTATATTTTCGGTGCAACATCTTTTTTTTTCAAGATTGGCTATATAGTATATATAGACCTTAGATGATAACTTCTATAGATTCTGAATTGAATGTTAAAGGAGGTTGATTAAAGACTTTCACTTTCGGTTCTAGAGATCGCAGTTCCAATAAAAAATTTAAATTTTCTTTGCAACGTCCATTTCTCAGGATTGGCTATATATAGAGCTTAGATGATGACTACTATGGATTCAGAATCGAATGTCGAAGTAGGTTGATTAAGGACTTCCACTTCTGGATATGTCACTTCCCGTTTGTTCAAAAATTCGAATGACTCTATGAACAAAGCGTGCAAAAGAGAATGAATAAAATTTCTTAAAAGTTCCTTCGAGAATAAAGTATACTACACATCACTTGCCAAGATGTGAAAACTCCTTCATAAATTTCTTATTTGGTTACAAATTGAGCATTTTTGTACAATTTTTATTGCGTGTCTGACAGTTTTTAGCAACTTTGCTAAAGCCTTTTAAAAATATGCCTGTTAAACAATATTTCTCAAGTATCTATATTGTATGTGATGTGTTACTTCAAAGAGAAAACCGTAATTTATTGGACGCTTTTGTGAGACGTTTTGAATATTTTATACTTTTTCGATCTAGAATGAAAACATTTTAAAAACTAAGTAGGCTCACTGTTTCCAAACGATTGAATGATTTGTACGCACTTTTAAGCAGAACTAAATGGATGCCACTTTTAAAAAATTAGAATGATGAGTCGTTGAGATATTATAATTTTCTGCTTTTTCAGAGATAAAGCGTGATACTTTTAAAAAGAATAAAGTAATTTTCATAAAATTTGGTACACCATTTTTACTTTCTCTGCAATACATAGTAAAGTATAGGGAAAGTATTAGAATCATGCCGAAAATCGCAACTCGAGTTTTCGACGGATCTACACGTTTCGAGACCACTAGAACACGAAAAAACCATTCTTAGCGTGACGTCCGTGTGTGTGTCTAACTGTGTGTGTGTGTGTGTGTGTGTGTGTGTGTGTGTGTGTGTGTGTGTGTGTCTGTCTGTCTGTCTGTACAATGTATGTATCCCTTCTAACTCAAAAACTAATGGACAGAATTTCAGAAAATTTGGTAGGTAAGTCACTTGTGTGTGACCCTGGTGCTGATTAGTTTCGGATATGATTCAGGATAAAATAACCTGCCTTTTTTTGCGAAATGGCCCTCAAAAACTGCCTGTATCCACTCTAGCTGAAAAATTAATGAACTGAATTTCACAAAATTCGGTAGATAAATCGCTTATGAGTTACTCAGGTGCTGATTGAATTTTGGTACCATTTGTAAAAAAAAAACCTGCCTTTTTTTGCGAAAAGGCCCGCAAAAGTCGCCAAAATCTAAAATAAAAAACTACGTATACTCAAATATATTCATTAAATGCGTGTTTTATACGTAATTTTTAACAAAGAAAATAAGATCAACCCTATTACACTAGGACTAGCCGTTCTCGAGATATTTTAGTTTTTTCGTATTCTCTACGCCACCTTTGAAAATAAGGCCACTTACCAAATGAGAACGAAAATGAATTAAATTTAATTAAAATAAAGAGAACGTGGATATAAGTATGCAGGGAAAGTCATATGCTGCCCACATCAGATTTTTTTTCAATAAGTTACAACAATAAACCTATGGAAGATCAGCGAGACAAGAAAAACTAAATTTCACTTTATCATACTATATAATATTTTTTTTCGAAAATTTATACATTTGGTATTTTGACGGATAAGCATATTATATTACGTCCTGAACCCATTTTGATCACTTTTGAAAAAAATGTCTGTGTATTTGTACGCACTATAATTCACAAATATGAGTGCCCTATATAAAATTACACGTACCCCTATCCGAGGATTACTCTCGAAATAATGCTGGTAGTATAGTAATAAATGGAGTAAATGAATAATTTGAATTACCCTATGGATGTTAATGGTTTTAAAATAATTTATATTAACACAGATGAGCCATGCAACCAATTCATGGGCGACACTAGACTGTTGCCAATTTGTAAAGAAAACTTTTAGATAATATTTACGATATTCTGCTTTTTACAGTATTGTGTCCACTTCTAACTAGGAAATTTTTAAGAGGTTTTGTTATTCAAAAGATTTGCGTTTGTTAATAGAAACCATCACACTTGTCTTTTGTAATAAATAAATATGGAGGAAAATTCTTCAAGGGGATGTCTTGGACTGTGCAAACATCATATTTTCTTTAAAGTTGAATTTCTTATTTATCCAGATTCCAATCAATTTGCTTCAATTCGGTTTAATGACTACTTAAACATGTCAGAAAAACTAACTTCAGCAAAAAGTATCCAACAACCAAACTCTTTCGAAGCTTTTAACATTTTTTATTAAACAGTAAATATTCTATTTCTTTCCAAACAATCTTAAAAGTTGTATCGGCTGGAAAATGTCCATTAAAATTGTTACTCGGAACCTCCAGTTTTGCTTTTTCTCAACTCTTGTTTTATCTCTGCGATCTCTGGGAAACTGAGTTCTTGAGTTGAGATGTTCTTTGACAGCTGAAGTCAGCCATCATTCTTCGTAGTAGCCAGAGTATAAGAAACAAATAGAGAAGAGAATCTTTGAAGGAGAACTTACTTATTTTTTATCTTTTAATTATTTATTGCTAATACTTTGAAACAGTAAAATCTGAAAAAAGTGGCCCGGACTGGGAAACTATAATATGCGATAAAGTTGTGTATAAGATATCCTCCCACCTGCAGCACCTGCGCTCTTAATATTTCAGGATACATGCGGGCCAGGCACCTATTCTGATTAATGTTGTTTATTAATATACGAACTTCCTCACGAAACATAGTAACTATTTTCACACAGGCACTAAACGGATTAATTTAAGACCCCCTAAATACCCCAACAAAATGTACTTGTCGAGTGCACAATAAAACTCAACTCTCTTTTGAATCAAAAATATTAAATTATTAATTCCTACAAAGCGACATGGAATATCAGATAAATAACACTGAATTTTCCGAGATATTGAAATTTCATCAATTTCGCGCTACTTTCTGTGTCGCCAAATTGGTCATATATTGCTGAATGTGTCGCCAAATTAGCAATACGTCGCCAAATGTGTCCCCAAGTTGGCAATACGTCGTCAAATTTATCACCAAGTTGGCAAATGTATAGCTAAGTAGAACAGATAGATTTTTTCTTATACGGTATTACAGTTTCCCTAGAAGGATTATTTCATAAAAAATATTAGTAACCAGACTATATTTTTCATCTACTAGAATTTAGACTAACCTTTCATAATGTGCCATCTTACCCTTTTGTTTTACCGATCATAGCCTTCGTTTGCAGATGGTTTATCAAAACAGATTGATCGGAAAGGCCACGAGCTTTCCCATCAAATCAATCCCTCAGAGAGAGATAAGTGAAAAATGTTCTTCAGAACTCCCTGAAGCGGAAGAAGAAGCATTTGTTCTTAATCACTCCTTTTTAGGGCGATTTATTTCTGCAAAGATATTCGGAATTTCTAAATGATTCATTCACTGCATTCATGATTCATTTACCCAAATCGTTCTTTCTTAATGAAAAGCGTCACACGAGGGACACTAGTTCCGGATTTATCACTTAGATAACCTGAGGCGTCTGGGACATTATATATATAATTTAGTTTTATTTTGTGCAATAAAACTCAATTTAATGAATTATTATAGAAATAAAGAAAAAAATGAATTTGAGTCTGCAGAAAAAGTCATGTGCTGCCCACATCAGATTTTTTTCTTTAATAATTCACTTGATTGAGTTTAAATGCAGAAAATAAGACTAAATTTGCATTTTTAATTCAATTTTTGTTTTTATTTGGTAATTGGACATTTTCCCGAAAACAGCTTAACAAAAATGTAAGAAATCTCTAATTTCTTGAGAACGGTTGGTCCTAAAATAATGGAATTGGTTATATACTTTTCCTCTTCAAAAATTGCGTATAAAATAAGAATTTAATTCATACATTTGAGCATACGTAGTCTTTTTTATTTTTTTTTAGATTTTGGCAATTTTTGCGGGCCATTTTGTAAAAAAAGGCAGGTTGTTCGTTTCCGAAGAGTATCAAAATCTAATCAGCACCAAAGTATCCCGCTAGTAACTTATCTACCAAATTTTGTAGCATCTGGTCGATTAGTATTTTAGCTAGAGTGGAGACATGAAATTTCTACTGCCCATTTCGCAAAAAAAACCAGGTTATGTTTTTCCGAATCGTACCAAAAACTAATCAGCACCAGGGTCTCATCCAAGGGACTTATATACCAAATTTTATGAAATTTGGTCCATTAGTTTTTGAGTTAGAATGGATACATACATTGCACAGACAGACAGACACACAGACAGACAGACGTCATGCTAAAATAGTTTCTTCGTATTCTAGAGGTTTCAAAACGTGTAGATCCGTCGAAAACTCGAGTTGCGATTTTCGGCATAATTCCAATACTTTTCCTATACATTACCATGTATTGCAGGGAAAGTAAAAAAATCTGATGTGGGCAGCACATGCCTTTCCCTGCAGACTTATATCCACGTTCTCTTTATTTTACTTAAATTTAATTCACCTTTAATTCACTTTTCGTTCTCATTTGGTAACTGGACTTATTTTCAAAGGTGGTGTAGAGAAAATACGGAAAAACTAAAATATCTCGAAAACGGCTAGTCCTAGCGTAATGGGGTTGGTCTTATTCTTTCCTTCGTTAAAAATTACGTTTAAAACAAGCATTTAATGGATATATTTCAGCGAACATAGCTTTTATATTAGATTTTTGGCGATTTTTGTGCGCCATTTCGCAAAACAAGGCAGGTTATTTTTTCCGAATCGTACCAAAATCTAATCAGCACCAGGGTAACCCACACGCGACTTATTTACCGCATTTTGTGAAATTCGGTCCATTAGTTTTCAGCTAGAGTGGATACGGGTTATTTCGCAAAAAAATGGCAGGTTCTTTTATCCCAAATCGTACTGAAAACTAATCAGCACCAGGGTCATACCCAAGTGACTTACCTACCAAATTTTATGAAATTCGGTCCATTAGTGTTTCAGTTACAGTGGATGCATACATTGCACAGACACACAGGCAGACAGACAGACAGACACACACACAGACGTCACGCTAAAAATAGTTCTCTCGTGTTCTAGAGGTCCCGAACCGTGTAGATCTGTCGAAAACTCGAGTTACGATTTTCGGCATGATGCCAAAACTTTCCTATTCATTACCATGTATTGAAGAGAAAGTAAAAAACAACACTATATGTGAGACTAGGAGACATTTATGCAGTTTTAATAGAACGAAGATTTACGATATATAACTGCGAAACAAAAGCGCAGACTCGTAGGCACCAGTTTAAGACAGCCCTGGTCGGAAGGTCATGCCTGCAATAAATTCAGTACACATAAATTACAGGTGTGGTTGGGTCATAGACCACCCTGGGGGCCAACACTGAAACCATGCAGATTGGCTAAGAAGGTGACCAATGAAGAAGTGTTGCTATATCGCACTGATGACAACCAGTGAGATACTGAGAACGTATCTGGACCTCAGGCGAAATGATGTGGCAACAAGCAGAGAAAGTTCAATAAGAAATATTCAGAATTCGAGACACGGTCATGTGAGAATGGTCGGCCAGGGCAACATTGAGACAGGCAACTGAAAATAACTAGCCTTCAGATATTGTATGAATTAAGAATGACCGGCCGATAGCGCTGTGACTAGAATGACAGTCTGATATGGTAAAGAATGTGCATCATAGAATTAAGTCAATGAACGTCGAAGAGACGTTCGTGGACAATTAGAGTCTAGAATGTACAGATTAGCGTTATGTGTTGCAGTGGCCATGACAAACAGAGGTATGTACCAATATGCTTCTATAAAAGGTCGAATAGATAATTTTGAGCAAATATAGTAAGCCTGGTCTCACAAGTGCAGGTTCTCCTCCTTAAGAGTGTATATATAATTAATTTAAGTTAATCGTAATTATAATATGTTTAATAAAGAATGTTTACTTTAAAATTGAAAATTGTGGAAGTCAATTGTGTAGTACGTTAATTAATTAATTATATTTTAGGAACTCGCACAAAGAATGTAAAGTGGATTATTGCGGCATTTCAATCAACGGTCAATTTCAATCATACGCTTAAGCTTAAGCGCTACTTTAACTTCCATACACCACACTATCAAACTATATATAAGAATCAATATTAATAGAATCCTTAATAAAACGAAAAGTGTCAAAATTAGTACAAGAATCAAAATATTTCTCAAGAAAATTATGAAGGAGCCTTTGCATGGCGGCTAATAATGTATAAACTTCGATTCTGACACAACTATTAAGCATTTTTATATATTTTGCATACATATTTTAAACAATCGTATGAATTTAAAAAAAGCCGGAAGTGTCATTTCCAGAACCAGAAATTGAAATCCTTAATAACACACTACCCCCTATGCAATTAGATACTGAATCCATATCAGTTATTGTCTAACTTCTATATATAGCCAATCCTCAGATATACATGTTTAAAAAAAATTGAACCGTAAGTAAAAAAAAATTCGAATGTATAAATTCAGAAACACCTAACCTCTTCCGGAATTTAATGCTTAATTCATAATAGTCATCATCTAAACTCTATATGCCAATCATGAGAAATAGCTGTTTCAAAAAAAATTTAAACCGGAAGTGCAAACAGAATCAGAAATTCAAATACTTGGTGAACCTTCCCGACACACTCCAGAATTTGGTACAAAATCCCTATGAGTTATCATTAATGATATAACTATAGCATATTTTCAAAGAAATGGTTGTTTAAAGAATAATATGAAAATTTTATAATTGGAAGTGATATCGCTAAAATCGGAGGAGGAAATACTTCCATTTATATCAATTTACCTCCTCCAGAATTCAATGCTGAATACATATCAGTCACTATCTATTTTCTATCTATAACCAATCCTGTTTCAAATAAAATTTATAAAACGGAAGTGAAAATTCATAGTGAGCCAACCACCCAATCTCCTACATAATTTGATGCTGAATCCATATCAGTCGTTGTGCAAGCTCTATTTATAGCCATTATTGATGGTTGTAGATGCATAGCATTATTGTATATTGCAGACGGCTCAAGTAAAATGAAAATTTTTGAAGCAAGAAAATTGTGCTTCGCTATATAGATTGTCCGACATTAATAAGGATATATCAACTGGTTAATGTTTTGAAATATGAATAGTCGGTCTCAAATTAAGTATTCCTAATGATACAATGCAATTTTAAATTTTATTTAATCATTGTTGAAAAATACCATTGTTACTTTCCTTGCAATACATGGTAATGTATAGGGAAAGTATTGGAATCATGCCGAAAATCGCAACTCGAGTTTTTGACGGATCTACACGTTTCGAGACCTCTAGAATACGAAAAAACTATTTTTAGCATGACGTCTGTGTGGGTGTGTGTCTGCGTGTCTGTCTGTGCAGATTTTGTATCCATTCTTAACTAAAACACTAATAGACCGAATTCCATAAAATTTAGTAGATAAGTCACTTGTGTGTGACCCTGGTACTAATTAGTTTTGGGTACGATTCGGGATAAAAGAACCCGCCTTTTTTTGCGAAATGGCCAGCAAAAGCTTGGACTGAATTTCACAAAATTCGATAGATAAGTCACTTATGTGACACCTTGGTGCTGATTAGATTTTGGTACGATTAAAAAAAAAATAACCTGCCTTTTTTTGCAAAATGGCCCCCAAAAATTACAAAAATCTAAAATAAAAAAGTGCGTATGCTGAAATATATCCATTAAATGCTTGTTTAGTACGTAATTTTTAACGAAGAGAAGAATAAGACCAACCACTTTCCACTAGGACTAGCCGTTCTTGAGATATTTTAGTTCTTCGTATTTTCTTTACGCCACCTTTGAAAATAAGTCCCATTATCAAATGAGAACGACAATTGAATTAAAAGTCAATTAAATTTAATTAAAACAAAGAGAACGTGTATATAAGTCTGCAGGGAAAGTCATGTGCTGCCTGCCCACATCAGATTTTTTTTCTTTATATGAATGATGTACAGTAGCATAACATAATTTGAAGAAAACAAAATGTATTATTACGTTACTACGTTACTACCACATTTAAAATAAAAACTAGCAACAATGATATATAAATGATGGACGGTTTACTTGCTTTGTAGAGTCCAGCAATTGAGTTAACTCATTAATCCGGGATCCGAACGGATTGACATTGCTAATGCGAGAACTGGATTTGGGTCCGTTTCGTTATATCAGTTTGGGAACGTGCTGTTCAAGGCTTGAGGATACTCTAAGAGTCTTAAGTCTTGCACGGTAGGTTCTTAGGCCTCGACCAGACTGGATAATGTAAAAAGGGCTCTTTACATTTTGTTTCTACTTTCCCTGCAATTACACAGGATGTCCCAAAAAGATTAAAACGCGCTTTAATTCTTTACCTGTTGGAGGTAAGTGGGCAATGCAAATTTCAAAAATGTTGAAAGTAAGGTAGCAAATGAAACTGCGTTAATGAAATAGATCTCCCATTCATATTTAAATAGTTACACTTTTTTAATTTTTATACGACTCCCTTAGACAAATTGGTTCAATCAGAAAATGTTTATTTTTAATGCAACAAGATCATTAAAAAAAACCGCATATCTGTATCTTTAAAATTAAGCGAGTTATATTTAATTAAAAATTGAACATTGTGAATAGGGAGCCTATATCAAATTAGAAATGTAAATTTGTGACATACCACAAAAAAGATAAAACTGGATGATAATACATAGGATACCCAACCGCGTAGTGAGTACCACTGCTGTATATGATCTCTGTTTGTGTAATGTTTTATTTAGATGCATTTGTGATAAAAAAATTTGACACATATTAACGTATTTTTTATCTAAACAATTTCTATCGTCAATTTGTTTATGATCCCTATTTTCACTAATGAAATAGCCTTTCACATGGTACAGAAAAATGGTATAAGTCAGATTTTTTCCTTCATCATAATTTAGTGGATTTTAAAGATGCAGATATGCGCGTTTTTGAATGATCTTATTGCATTAAAAATGAAAGTTTTCTGATTTGACCCAATTTGTCTAAGAGGGTCGTATAAAAATGCAAAAAGTGTAACTTTTTGAAAATGAATGGGGGTACTATTTTATTAAAGTAGTCTTATTTCCTACCTTACTTTCAACATTTTTGCAATTTACATTGCCCACTTACAGGTAAAGAATTAAGGCGAGCTTCAATCTTTTTGGGACACCCTGTATACATTGCTTTCCAAAATTTGCGTGATTGGGACGGATTGACATTGGAAATGCAAGCACGGAACTTGAGTCCGTATATATTATATTAGCTTGGGAACATGATGTTCAAGGCCTTCGTCGACTAGGAGTCTTATTTGGAGTAAGTTCTTTAGGCCTCAACCAAACTGGCTACTGTGTCGAGAGCGCTTTGCATTTTGTTTTCATTTTCCCTACAATCTTATACACTGCCTTACCCTATGTAAATTCTCAAATAACGAACGCATCCGTGAATTTTATTGGGTGAGATGTACGGTCATCGTTGATGGAGTGGTGCACTTATATCAAGTAGTGTATCCGATAGAGTTTTGCACCTGGAACAATATGAAAATAGCGCGTGGGAGAAAACGACTTGTTTACGCCTAAGAGTTTTAAAGAAAATTTTTCGAAGAATATTGGGATTCATTTGGGATTATTTAGCTCTGTTATGACACAAACAATGCGTTTGGAACTGTTTTTGAGGCAGGACAGTCCACTAAGGAAGTCACAAATTTCTTTTCTGTGGACAATACTGCCTTTCTCATATATATGTAAAAACAATTCCAAAAATATGATGTGGGCAGCACATGACTTTCCCTGCAGACTTATATCCACGTTCTATTTATTTTAATAAAATTTAACTCACTTTTAATTCAATTTTCGTTCTCATTTGGTAACTGGACTTATTTTCATAGGTGCCGTAAGGAAAATAAGAAAAACTAAAATATCTGAAGAACGGCTATCCCTAGTGTAATGGGGTTGCTCTTATTCTCTTCTTCGTTAAAAATTACGTATATAACAAGCATTTAATGGGTATATTTGAGCATACGTAGTTTTTAGTTTAGATTTTGAAGATTTTTTCGGGTCATTTTGCAAAAAAAGGCAGATTCTTTTTTTCTGATTCGTACCAAAATCTAATCAGCACCAGGGTGACCCATAAATGACTTATCTGTCGAATTTTGCGATATTCGGTACATTAGTTTTTCAGCTAGAGTGCAAAAAGGCAATTTTTGCGGGCCATTTCGCAAAAAATTCGATTTTTTTTTTATCCCGAATCGTACCCAAAACTAATCAGCACCAGATTCGCCTACAAGTGAGCACCTACCAAATTTTATGAAATTCGGTGAATCAGCTAGTGTTTTAGTTAGAGTTGATACAAAATCTACACAAACAGACAGACAGACACACATACACACAGAAGTCACGCTAAAAATAGTTTTTTCGTATTCTAGAGGTCTCGAAACGTGTAGATCCGTCGAAAACTCGAGTTGCGATTTTCGGCATGATTCCAATACTTTCCCTATACATTACCATGTATTGCAGGGAAAGTAAAAATCTGATATGGGCAGCACATGACTTTTCCTGCAGACTGAAATTCATTCTTTCCTTATTTTTTTTAAGAACTCATTATATTGAGTTTAATTACACAAAATGACACTAAATTTGCATTTTTAATTCAATTCTCTGCTTTTATTTTGTAATTGGACATTTTTCCAAAGGCGTCATAAAAAAATGCGAAAAATCTTAAATATCTTGAGAACTGTTAGTCCTAGAGTAATAGAGTTGCTCTTATTCTTTTCGTCAAAATTCCTCGTCAAAAATTACGTATAAAAAAGCATTTAATTGATACATTTGAACATATGTAGTCTTTTTTAGATACTGGCGATTTTTACGGATCATTTCGTAAAAAAAGGCAGGTTGTTCTTTTCCGAATCGTACCAAAATCTAATCAGCACCAGAGTATCCCGCATGTGATTTATCTACCAAATTTTATGAAATTTGGTCAATTTGTATTTCAGCTAGAGTGAATGCATGAGATTTTTGTGGGCCATTTCGCAAAAAAAGGCGAGTTCCAATTTTTCGAATTGTACCAAAAACTAATCGGCACCAATGTCACACCCAACGATCTTGCCTACCAAATTTTATGAAATTCGGTCTATTAGTTTTTCAGCTAGAGTGGATACAAGCTTTTGGGGGCTACTTCGCAAAAAAAGGCGGGTTCTTTTATCCCGAATCGTACCTAAAACTAATCAGCACCAGATTCGCCCACAAGTGACTTACCTACCAAATTTTATGAAATTCGGTCAATTACTTCTTTAGTTAGAGTGGATACAAAATCTGCACAGACAGACACACAGACACAGACGTCACATTAAAAATAATTTTTTTGTATTCTAGAGGTCTCGAAACGTGTAGATCCGTCGAAAACTCGAGTTGTGATTTTCGGCATGATTCCAATACTTTCCCTATACATTACCATGTGTTGCAGGGAAAGTAAAAAACCAAGAAATTAATAAATGTATCGCTAATCATTGTTAGATGACTAATCACCGGTTTGATTTTTCCTCTGCTTCCATTATTCCAAAGTGCTCTTCAGTTTCGATTTGGAGTTTATTGAATCTTTTCATGTTAATAAAACTCCAGTAATCTAATTAACAATTTGTCAATGCCTCCATATTTCTGCGAGGTATAGCTTGATTAAATCTAATTTCTTGTTTCTTTGCACTCATATTCTCAGCCTGTAATTTTTTATTTTATTTTATTTTTTGTTGTTCTTTGCGTTTTATATTCATATTTCTTTGTTCCCTATTCTCATTGCCTTATTCTCCTTTTGTGCCACTAGGTGCTCCACTATATTGTGATATTTAACCATTTTAGTTTGGCCCACATAGCCCTGTGCTTATTTGGACGTTTAATTCCAGATTTTTTGAACTGCTGAGTAAAATCCAGTTGATTTCCGAAACGTACGTATGTTTATTTATTTAGAACATTTTAGTTTTTATATATACAAATACTCAAGAATTGTCATTGTTTTCCATAGGAAATAACAGCATAAAAATCATAAAAAATTAAACAATTCGAATTTTAATCATAGAAATTGTTTAAATTCCTATCTAGTTCTAATTTTTCACATAATACATGGAGGCATACAATGTAATAGAAATAAGAACTTTCATCCTTGAGTTATTGTATCCACGACTCACAGACATATATACAATCCATCTATACAATAGCATTCGAAAATAAAAAAATAAATAAATTAACTTACAACAAGAAAGACCAATCATGCTTAAAGCATTGATTATGAAACACTTTCCAACTTCAATGCACTTTTATTTAAATATCTCTAAAATGCAATACATTCCTCGGTAATATTTAAAAACTTATCACAATACTACATTAATTTATTATATTTGAAAACTTAAATCTTGATCGAAAAAAATGAACTTCAATCAAATGACGGTATTAAAATACAAATTGCCTGGTTTAAACATCTCTAAAATGCGATACATTCCTCGGTAATATTTTTAAAATTATCAAAATACTAAAATAATTTATTATATTTGAAAACTTCATCGAAAACAACTGAAATTCATTCAAATGACGTCATGAAAAAAATAACACGCCTGGCCCTCGCTATAAAAGCAGCATTTCATTTAAAACCATTTTCCCATTCATTTCATTGATAACAGTACTAAAGTAATTTATTTTATTTAAAAACTTAAGACCATGGAGCTACAAGTAATTAAACTCTATGCTTAAAACTTCATCGAAAAAAATCGTCCTTTTCTCTGTAAAATCAATGAATATTTCATTCATATCAGCTATGCAGACTCCATGAGCTAAATAATTTTGCTTTAAGGAAATACAGCAATTCTTATACAACTCATTCTACATATTTTGCTGTTTACATTTTACATAAGTGAAAAATAGGCTTCGTTGTAGAAATAATCAAATTTGGATGATCATTTAAACTCAAATATATTGTAATTACGTTATTTCAGTATGTAGATCCACAGAATTTAAGTAAAAATAAAGCGGTTTTAGGACGGATACAACACTCAATATGAATTAAAAAGAACTTTAAAAATCACGATTTTGAGACAAGATGGATGCCAAATTTTATTTTGAAGTGGGTCACGTGATCTTTTCATATCATGGCCACGTGATCGCTTCATATAAGAGGTGTAATTATTATTTAAATTTTTATTTAAAAAACTACTGAATATATTTTGCTGAAATTTTTTTTATATATTTTGTGGAATAATTTGAATGTTACCTAAAATTTTCGAAGCAATTTGTGAATTTTAAATCCGCTTAAAAAATGTCTGAAAAATTAGGTCCCTGGGTTCAATGTATTTCATTTTTTCAACCCGGGTTCAATCCAAAACTAATCGGGTGATATTATTCATTTATATTCCCATATGTCCTACAGACCGTCTGAACAACATACTAAAATTTAATTTTGATTAGGTCATTTTTACGGCAATTATCGTGCTAATGGACAGACAGACAGACAGAATGAACAAAGTTATAAACACTTTTCAACTTTGTTGTAAAGTTTTAAAAAATGGAAATAAGAATCTCATAATTAAAAATGTATGATATTAAGCCCAAAGTGGTCTGGGATTTTGGTGTCCGCAGTGTCAGAGTTTCACCCTGTTTAATTCAGATAAAATGAATTGTGACGAAAACTAAATGTCGATGTTATCAGATCTTATAATCTGGCAATTTTCTTCAAACTTGGGAAAGGTTAACTTCCAGCTGTCAAAGAACATCTCAACTCGAGAGCTCAATTTCCGAAAGATCTCGAGATAAAACAAAAGAACGGAAGAGAAGTGAAGTCAACGCGACGTTCCGAGTTAATGGGCATTTCCCGCCCAATATAGCTTTTAAGAATGTTGTGGATAGATAATGTAATGTGGTGTAGACAGAAAAATGGAATGTTTCGGGGTAAATTCGTTCCTTTGGATACTTCCTCCGAAATCAAATGGCAATAGAGATTTTGTGAAATGTTCCATCACTTTTTACTATGGATTTGATTACTGAAGCGTCAAAAGCAGGATTTTCCAGCACCCAGTTGATTCCACTAAACCGAGTTCAAAGCACAATTTTCACTACAAATTTAAATTATATTTTGCTACTACTTGATTATTTATTTTCATTACAATTAGATTTTTTGTACATAACAATGTGAAATGACTTTATTTTAAAAACAAAAATTTGCGATTTTCAAATTAATTATATCTTTATTTGGCGACTTGGAGCATCTTAAATGACACTAACTCTGAAAAATTCTACGAAATTGAAGTAACCTTAGAAGGGTAAGTTTAGAAGGAAAAATATAAGCACATATATTTTCACTTCTCACTATCTATATAATGTATTTGATTTTTTTTTATTTCTTTACTATAACGAAGTATCTTATGCCCCAAAAATTCAAAAGTTTTATTACATTATGAGATGTGGACAAATCTTATCAGGATTTTAGTGTTTCAAACAAACTGTACAAAGATTATTTGAAACTGACAATAAGTAATCAAAATTAAGTAAAGTTCTCTTTACAGTCTGAATGTTTCTTCTTATAATCTAGCAACTTACTATGAAGAATGATGACGGCCTTCAACTACCAAAGAACATCTTAACTCAAGAATTCAGTTTCTTAGAGATCGCAAGAGAACGTAAAACAGGAGGTCCCGAGTAACAATTTCAATGGACATTTTCCAGATGATGTAGTTTTTAAGAATGTTTGGAAGGAGATGGAATATTTACTGTTCGATTAAAACATTAAAAGTTTTTGACGAATTTTGATTGTTTTGATAATTTTTTATTGCTAAAGTGGATCGTTAAAATGTCTTTCTGATATGTTTAAGCAATCATTAAACTGAATTGAATCAAATTGTTTGGATTTGAATTAACAAGAAGTTCAAATTTAAAAAATATGATGTGTGCACAGCACAAGACTTTCATTACATTGTTGAATATTTCTACAATGATATTTATTGATTACAAAAGATTGATATATATTGATTACAAAAGAAAGTGATTGTGTGTTGTGAAAAGTAATTGTGTATTCTACATTGTAGAATATTTCTACAATTATATTTATTGATTACAAAAGATTGATATTTATTGATTACAAAAGAAAAGTTTATTGTTTTGTGTTAAATATACGATATAATACATCTTATCGCGATGTATATTTAAACTATCTATTGTCCGCACATAATACTTCGCGCCGTTTATTTCAATTTAACGGATGTTAAAATATGATTCAGTAAGAAAAGTACCGTGTTGACGACCTATTTGAATCCATAATCTTTTATGGCAACACCGTATTCCTAAATGCGACATATGCACTTTACGTGGTCTTCCATGGAGAGGATGTATCTATCCCTGGACCGAAAGCGGACAAAATGTCAAAAATCTCATCAGGCCGTAACATTGTTTTCTTCTCGTTGCCATGGGTGACGGCCCTGCACGGATCATTGGGCCCCGTCCAAAAGAGAGAACAGCCCTTGCACAGACAGAGAGTGGGCACCCTCGATGCTCGGAATAGACGGCCGAAATGGATTGGAGGGAAACACAAATGCGCTTTTCAGACAGCTCGGAGTGCCTCGCAGAATAAAATAAAATGAACGTGTGCGACTCATTATTTATCCCGCGGAATAAAAGTCGCTTTTGTTACTGAAATCCTTTAGAATGCGCTATATTCCGTTCTGCATATATCATAACGGGCTAAATCTTTAAAAGGTATAAACTAACGTTGATTCACGATCACTTTAACTAAAGATATTTCAAAACCAGAAAACAGAGACCTTGAAAATCACCAGAAAGTTAAGACCATCGTAATAATTGGCCTTCACACCCCTTCTAATACCCTTTGGCGTTGATTACCTTTCTCAGTGTTTGCCTGTGACCAATAAGGAATATCTTCGCAAAAATATGAGATGTCTAGCTTGATCCGTTTTGGAGATATATTGATCGTTCTATTTGGTCATTCCACCCCTTTTCACAAACTAAAAGATTACATAGATATAGCTCTTTATTGTTTCGCTATCACGCTAGATGAACACCTTTATAAAATATCAGGTTCCCAGATAGAACACTTCCATGTGTGCGTGTAACACTATCATTCGAGAGGTCGAGAGATGCCGGGATCGTGTCTCTCGATCTTCTCACTCTTTTTCCGCCTCTCAATAGGCATTATAGAAAAATATCTTTTTAGTGTGTACCTACGACAGTACGACCTACAAACATCGCTGTAAAATTTCAGACTAATAGAGTGAGGGTTTGTAGAAATATGACTATCGTAATCACTCGGTCTAACCTCCCCAGTTCTTTTCATCTCCACGTCCTTAATGTTTACATATTTTATAAGGGACTGATGCGAAAATGGTCATGGGCTCAAGAGATTGCGGAACATTCTTACCAAAATGACAATTTGTACAACGCATTGGAATGAAAGATGGTAAAAGAGTAAGAGAAATTGAATAGAAGTAGGATAAAATAGTTATTGACTAATAACATAAAATAAAAGTGTTAGGATATAGACAAGTTTCAAAAGCAAAACAAAACTCCATGAGAACAAAAGGAGCAACTACGTCAGCTGATAGAAAAACTAGTTTTTGAATTTATTTTGTGATATGTGTGTTTCGTGTGTTGAATCGTTTTGCTTTCAAACCTTGTTAATGCCTACACACTTTTTCCTACTCATTTCTAACGAAGATTTTTATTTACTATTTTTCACAAAACATGCCGAATTTCATGTTACTATGATTAATGGAATTTGCTAGAAGCTCAAAGATTTGAATCACACTGATAAATAAACAAACACCAGATCAAATTGAATTAAATATTGTAATAATTATAAAAAGAGAAAGTAAACTATTCGAGAGTCCTTGCCATCAATAAAATATTTTAATCTCTTTCCCTTATCTCTTTTTCATCCCTTATTTCAGTCCTCCTTTCATCACATCTCTCCAATCCTGTCCATCAATCCCTTCTCTAACAACTCTCTTCATCCCATCGCTCATTTTGTATTATCTTACACTGTCTTTATCCTCTTCCTCAAATCCTCCCCATAAATTGTATCACCCCTATTTCATCCTCTCACACCGTTTCTCATATCTTCTATCTTTCTCTCATTGTCTCCTTTATTCTCAACGTTTCCAGTGTGCCTTCCCTTGAAGCATTCTCTCGCTCACTATGCTTATCTCTACCTCACTTCATTTCTCTCTTCAGATCCCTCTTTCATCCTCCCATCCTTTTTTTATTTCCTTTCATTCTGCAATCCCTTCCTCCATGCCTTCTCTTCTTTTTCCTCTCTTATACCCTGTTTCATTTCTTTATCTCATCCCTTCTTTCATTCTCTTATTCTTTCTCTATCATCTACTCCTCATTTCTTCTCGCTTATTCTCTCCATTCCCTATATATATATTGTATAACATTCCTAACATTCTTCCTTTCATCTCATTTTCGCACCTCATTTCTCATGCCACAAGGCTCTTTTTTCACTCTCTTTCCCTTAACTCATGTATCTCTCCTCCGTGTGGCGTTACGTATCCATATATATTTCAAGTAAACAAAACTCTATATTGAAACACTAAAAGCTATGTCCGTCATATGACGGAATTCATTTGCAAAATATTACCTCCCATTTGGCGCCATTTTTATCAATTTGGCAAAATTTGTGACATCCCGCCAAATTTTTTGCCAAATATCACTGACGGACGAACAGAGTAATGGCTTTTTCTTAAAGTAGATTCTTATATTTTTTCCAAGATATTTAATTTTCGTCGATTTGGTGATATTTTCGTTCATTTTTGTTCAATTTTGAGACATTTTAAAAAACTCGCCAAAATTTTCGCCAAGTGATATAGTTGGACTGACAGACAAACGCTGCTGAAACATCACTACAATACTATCCCCTTTCAAAACACAATTTATTGATTTGACGTCATTTTTATCTATCTAGCTACATTTTTATCGATTTGCCAATATTGTCGTTAATTTGACGATATTTTAATCAATTTGGAAATATTTTAATATTTCGCCAAATTTATCGCCAAGTGGGATGGTTGGACTCGACAAACAAACGCTATCGAAACATTATTACAATACTATTCCTTTTCAAAATGCAATTAATTTCATTGATTTGGAGTCATTTTTATCAATTTTGTGTTATTTTTATCGATTTGGCGACATTTTCGTCAATTTCGAAACATTTTCTAAAAAGCCGCCAAGTTGGCGATATATCGTCAAATCTGCCTCCAAGCGTTACTCAGAGATAGATAGATAAATAAACAGACAGATAAATCAAGGTGTTTATATTATTAATTAAAATAAAGCATTTATCTTAGATTTGATTGCAATTCAATCAAAATAGCCTTTCAAATATCCTTATTTTACACACTTCAAAAACGTCTTATGTATCAACTTTTGAGTTTTAGGTTAATGATTCCAATATATATTCTTATGCTTTAAAACTAGTCCCGTAGTAATTTTATAAGAGTTTGATATCGAATTCTGCAAACATTGTACGGTAGATGTAAACAGTATAAGTTTATATACCAAGTTCGAAACACATATTCAGCGTCTGAAGCCGTCAGAATACACATATTTATACAATTTCTAAACCTACAAATGTTTAAAAAAATATATAGATTGTTTTCATGTGACGTCCGCCTGACGAAGCCATTGTATTTATGAATAGAAATATACCTACAAAGTTAAATAATGTGGTCATGCTTTCTGTCATAATATCTGTCAGATGATCCTAGACAATATGGCCAACGATTGTGATGTAAATAAAAAGTATCTATACATGCAATGTAATACCTTTTTATGGAAATATCTATAAATGTACACGTTACGCCTATCTATAGTAGAGTGACCCTTCTGCAACCAATAAAAGTTACTGCAGCGCCCCGAACTGAAAACTTAAAAAGTTAGGATAATAAACTCGGCTACCAAGCGAGATAGTCTAAAATACAATTGCAAAGTTGTATAACATTATCCAATGAGTAGAAACTGACACTAAAAATGTTGCAGAAGGCATTTATTTCATACATATGGCTATTGAGAGCCTTTTCTTCCTTCTACCTTAGGCCTTTTCATCCCTCTACCTTAGACCTTTTCTTCCTTCTTTCATTCTGTCCTATTCAGAAATGTTTAAACAAACCACACTTGTATTAACAGAAATCTAGTGTAGAACCTGTTCAATATGCTCGCTCTCAATGACAATGTCCATTAAATTCGACAAAGAATTTAACCGCGTATTTTGACTTTCATTTTAGGTGTCACCATGTTACGAGCCTTGATAATACTCTTGCATAGGCGTTTCGTTCGTTTCTGGTGTCGATTCTTACCCGTTAGACCATACTCTACTACTTTGTATTTGGCTTTCTTTAGTTTGCTTCGTTTCAGAATTTATTGTCCTAAATTGTTCGTTATCCCCTTTTAAATTCTTCGCTAGATGGACTGGAATCCCTTTGATTCCATCAGACAAAATCACTTTGCTATGTTGTTGTTACTTGTTCCTTCTGGCCTAGGATATACTAGACCAAGTCCATTAAATCGTACACCCTCAAGAAGTGCATCACGCGAACATGAGCCCTAAACAGATACTTCTTATCCAGCTCCAGATAAGAAAGAAGATGACTGGATGAGGTCGGTTCCAAACTGCATTTTCGGCACAAAGAAAAAGTCTTATCGCCACGAACAACGGAGAACAATTTAATATGATCACTTTGCTATAGATACCATGATCACTTTACTATAGATAGACCTAACGTGTACACTCATGGGCCTTACCTTCCTTCCTCTTAAGGCCTTTTCTTCCTTCTTCCTTGGGCCTTTCCTTCTTCCTCCCTCCTTAGGTTTTTCCTTCCTTCCTTCCTTTCTTTTTTTCTTTCTTTCCTTCCTTCCTTCCTTTCTTTTTTCTTTCCTTCCTTCCTTCCTTCCTTCTTCCCTCCCTCCCTCCCTTCCTTCTTTCTTCCCTTCCTTCCTTCCTTCTTCCCTCCTTAGGCCTTTTCTTCCTTCCTCCGTAGGCCTTTCTTTCCAAAGTTATTAGAATGCTTATAAACTTCCCCAGGAATCCTGCATTTCTTATTAAATTGCAATCAAACGTGTGATAAATGCCAAATTTTAACTTCTTAATGTACATCTATTGTTCATCGCAGCTGACATTTCTTATGCGATGGGTTAAAAGAAATTTATGTGGCAGGCCGCCAATAGCTCTTAGGAGTAAGGTTTTTTTCCCACCTCTGAGAGTAGAAGATAATTTCATTCCAAGCATATCCCTTCGGAAGGGATGAAATTCAAATATTCCATTCACGCATCCGTCACTTTATAGAATTTTGACGGCTTAATCGGGATTAGAGCTTGATAAAAGTGTTTCCGGAAATTAAAAGAGGCGGGGCTAAGTTCACGAAGATTTGCCACGGAGAAACTTTAATTTTGGTATATTGCATCTTTAGACGTGAGAGTATTACCTGCTTTTAAGAGCGGTGGGGGGATGCGCCAGAAAAAGAGTTCTTCCATTCCTTCTATTAGTAGTGCAGAAAGTCGAAAATCCGAAATAACTGCAATATCTCATTTATGGAATTGAGAATGGACAAGCTTTATAATTTAGTGATAAATGGCGTTAAGTTAATGAGGGATTCTATTATTGAGTTAACCTCAATTAAAGGGAATTTTTAATTTAGAATATTTGACAACTTTACTCCATACAATAATAAAAACTTCGTTTAAAGCAACATTCAGTGCAAAGTTAATAGTCTCGACCGATTTCGAAGACAATACATGCCCTTCTTCGTCAGAACAAAAGATAAGGTCAGCCTTCACTCGTCAAAGTAATATCGGCAAACGCTGTTAGAACAGCAAGCGTGGATGAAACGGAGAAAAGGGGTTGCAACGGCAAGAAGAGAAATTAAAAAAGTAACTAACTGTTTTCAAAAACTGCTTAGCCGCTTTTTTAATTTAATAGAACACTTATGTTTGTAGTTTTACGCACTGAACAAGCAAGTTCCCGGCCACACACTTAGCAACAGTAAGCCTTCGGGTTTGTCGTGTGGTCTGGGTTTTCAACACTCAACACTGAACAAGCAATCCGACCGCTCAAATTGCTGATCATGCCCTAGGGTGAGTCGGGGTGTGTGGGTTTTCAGCATTGAAGCGTTTCGAACATTTTTTGAACGTTTATTTTCCTTTTTTGTATTTTACTGTTCATTCATAGTGTCCTAATGCTCGTTCCATCCTGTTTAGATTTCACCTCTTTCTCTTCTCTCGCTGTCGTTTCTCGGCTTCAATTGCGTTTACCATCCTAACATCAGTCACCGATCTCACTCTGACGGGTAAAGGTCACGCTTCTCGTTTGTTCAGATGAAGACTGTCATTTCTCTCCTTCAAAACTACTCGATTGTAAAAATTTTGCGTTGTATGTCGTTTTAAACGAAGTTTTTTTTTATATTAGCGGTAGTTTGAGCCGTATTAATTTTATCCTAATCATATAGCATTTCTAAATATACCGTATCGATCCATTGGCATCTAGAAAAGATGAATTCAATGACAAAATTAAAAATATCTTTACTCCAAACAATGCCAGATTCATTTATCACTTTCTTCCTCAAATTTTAACACCTGGGTGATATTCCAAGATACGGGTATCCATTTGCAAGATAGTGAGGGATGGGGGAGAAGGGGAGGAAGTAGTAGATGCATCCCATCGAATTGAACCACCCTTTTTAAAAAAGGGTGGTTCGAATTTCATTCACGTTTCTGTCACTTAACATTTTAACGACTCAGTCAGGATCTGCGCTCGATAAGAATATTTTTCAAAACTTAGAAGAGGCGTAGATAAGTCGTTTTAAAGAATTTATTTTGATATGATTTGACTATATTGGCGTGTCGGGATTTTGTAACTTTTCGAGTTAGTTGAATTTTAAATGTATTTTTATATTATTTGTACTTGTATAATTATGCTCTGATTTAAGTGATTTTCTGCGTGCGAAAAACCGCACGATTCTTGTAATCTTTCATGTCTCGGCTTCGCTTCCGCTTTCGAAGCGACCGTTAATTCGTAGTAGATGTATTAATTTTTGTTCTGTTTATTGCACGGCTGTGGGAATGCGAGACCTATAGATTCTGAGGCTCGTGACGTTCAAAAGTGGCTCACAGTGAAGTTGCTGTGCGTGTCATCAGCCGTCGCCTGATTGGTGAATTTGGAAGGAGTGATGTTTTCACTGACGTCACTATTGTCGTGTTTGGCGTAGGGACGCTATCTTCCGTGGAAGATGAAACTATGAATTTGAAAAAACTGGATCTGCGGGCGATCCGTTCCAAAAATCTTATAATGATAACAAAAATATGCTAGTTCAAGGAGACCCCCCCCCCCCCTTGGTGAATTTGGAAGGCGTGATGTTTTTGCTGACGTTACTGTTGTCGTGTTTGGCGTAGGGACGCTATCTTTCGTGGGAGATGGAACAATGAATTTGAAAAAACTGGACCTGCGGACGATCCGTTCCAAAAATTTTATAATGATAACGGAAATATGCTAATTCAAGGAGACACCCCTCCCTAATTATACCGGAACCTTGCCTATAAAAATCGGAACTCATCAAAATTGAACGAGGAACCATTTGTAGGTAAAATAATTTGATTCTTGAAATGCTGAAAAAAGGAACTTCTTTGTTTTTAAGCCCGAACTCGCCAGCCTTGATACTACTAAATATTTAAATTCAAGAAACGTTTGGACTTGGTGCCTGATGTGGACTGAAATGATCAGTTTCAATTTAATCAACGTTATGGCGTTGTTTCACTTTGTGCTTAAAATTCTGAAGTGTATCCGACACAAGTTTGAAATCGAAACAATGTGCAGTGTGATGAATATAATTTGGAGAAAGTGTGATTATATAGTTATTTACTGAATATTTTTTAATCAAATATTGCTAATAGTTGTGTTTAAGGGTTTTCAACATAATTTATAAAAATATATATGAAATCAACACTATGTGTTTCGTAATGATATTACTTCGGACAGAAAAACGATTGTTAAATGACATAATGTGATAATATCAATTAAATAAGTTAATTCCACCATTTATTGGAGTAATCGTTTTGTGGTTACATGTCTCCCCTATCTTACCATGTTTTTATATTTCAGTCATTGGTAGGCCTTTGCACCTATCACCAGGGAAGAGGTTCAACTGGGTTTGTGTACTAGTCTTATTTGTACTGATTTTATTGTTCTGTATTTTGCCACTTGTTTACGATCACGACGGCCTTCTCGTTATGAAAATTTGTGCATGTGATATCGTGCACGATTCGAACTGTTCCAGTCTCCTTACCACGCAGCATCGTCACTTTATCGGCCAGTTCAAAGTTACAGTTTGATGTTTGATTATTATTTTGGTACCTTTTCTCCAATTCCGTTATTACTTTCCTTATATACATAATGTATAAGGAAAGTATTGTGACGGGGTCGAAAATTCGAATTCGAGTTTTCGACAGGAGAGCACGTTTCAAGTATCTCTGATCACGAATCAAACATTTTTGAGGTGATGTCTGTGTGTGTGTGTGTGTCAGTGAGTCTGTGGAAACGATATCTCACGAACAAATTGGGCAATTCGAGTGAAATTTAGTACCAAAATCAAAATCCGTGAATACTGGAAGCCTATTGTTTTTAAACGTAATCGAATGTTCAGAACCTACCTACATTTTCGAGAGAAATTTTGAAAAAATTATCAAAAGATCAAAACGTTTAATAAAGTTACGCAAATAGACATTTCTTATATAATTTTTCCTTAGAAAACGATTGATATAAACTTTAGAACGCTAGCATGAACCGTTCTCGTGATATTGCACATTTTTAGAATAAATTTTTCAAAAAATCCCATAAATAAAAAAAAGGTATTAACTGTTGAGAAACATGTTCACTTTTCATATGCAATATCATGCGATAAATTGGGTGACATCATTCTCATGGATCTAGCTCGTTCCATTCATGAAACAAGATACTTTTAGTAATACTTTTGTATTTGAATGCCAATAGTTATTTATCTGCTATAAGAATAACTTATTTCTCCGTTCCTAACGCCTGGCGAGATTTTGGCGACGAATTTGGCGGAATGTCGCCAACTTGGCGACATTTTTAAAATGTTGCCAAATTAACGAAAACCTCGCCAAATGAATAAAAATGACACTAAATCAATGAAAATGACGACTCATTGACGAAAATTCAATATCTTGGAAAGAATATAAATATCTACTGTCCGAGAAACCTATTTTTTTATTGTAAAAGTAGTAAATTCATTGCATTATATACGGAAAGTCATAAGTTGGCCACATCAGGTTTTATTTTATTGTAAAACTAGTAAATCCATTGCAGTATATAAGGAAAGCCATGTGTTGCCCACATTAGATTTTTACAATTAGTACCGCCTACAATTCGTGTTATGCATGTAAAAGCAGTGTCCATTATTTTGTTAAATGAGTGGAGCATTTAAGTGCTGGTCAACTATATAGTGTTCCTCTTTACACTGTGCTTGTAAATAAACATGTTATTTATCCAGAAATTTGGATTCATTCTTGTATCCTGGTCCAGATCCTGGATTCCAGACGAAAATTGAATTTTTGCTTCAGAATTCAATAGAATAACAACACACCGTTGAAGTATTTCCTTCAAAAACTTAAAATGCAGGCTTCTCAATTACCATCATCCCTGTATTCGAAACCCCCCTCCGGATGATCCGTGTGTCAATTTATGCACCCGATGAGATAGTGAAAGGGAGGGGGGGTGAAAGATCCAATTTTATTCTAAGCATGGCCTTATTGGAAGAGGATAGATTCGAATTTCCCTCACGTTCCAGCCACTTTACAGAATTTTGACGGCTTAATCGGGATTAGAACTCAATGAAAGTGTTTTCGGAAATTAAACGAGTCAGGTGTATGTTTGGATTCTCGGCTCAAAAGAAATTTTGATTTAGGTCAAGTGGACAAGTATACTGAGAGTACTGCATAAACTCATACAGGCTATTAGCAGACGATGTTTAATGAAAAAATCTGATGTGGGCAACACATGACTTTCCTGATATAATACAATGAATTTACTACTTTTACAATAAAAAAATAGGTTCTTCTTATAGTTGCTATTCATATATTCTTTTCAAGAAATTGAATTTTCGTCAATCAGTCGTCATTTTCACTGATTTAGTGTCATTTTTATCCATTTGACGTGATTTCCGTTAATTTGGCAACATTTAAAAAAGTCGCCAAGTTGGCTACATTCCGCCAAATTCGGCGCCAAAATCTCGCCAAGCTTTATGAACGAAGAAATGAGTTATTCTTATAGCAGATAAATAACTATTGGCGTTCAAATACAAAAGCATTATTCAAAGTATCTTTTCTCATGAATGGAACGAGCTAGATCCACGAGAATGATGTCACCCAATTTATTGCATGATATTACATATGAAAGTGAACATGTTTCTCAACAGTTAATATATTTTTTTTTAATGTATGGGATTTTTTGATAAATTTATTTTAAAAATGTGTAATATCTCGAGAACGGTTCATGCTAGTGTTCTAAAGTTTATGTAAATCGTTTTCTAAGGAAACATTATATTAGAAATGTCTATTTGCGTAACTTTATTAAAGGTGATTTTTTTGATGATATTTTCAAAATTTCACTCGACAATTTAGGGGGTTTTGAACATTCGATTACGTTTAAAAACAATAGGCTTCCAGTATTCACAGATTTTGATTTTGTACCAAATTCCGTTCGAATCGGTCCATTTGTTCGTCAGTTATCGTCTCCACACACACGCGTACTTTTACACACACATACACAGTTTCACACACACACTCACACTTTCACACACACACACACACACACACATACTTTCACACGCACACACACACACATACTTTCACACACACACATACACACACATACTTTCACACACACACATACTTTCACACACACACACACATACTTTTACACACACACACACAGACATCACCTCAAAAATGTTCGATTCGTGATCAGGGATGCTTGAAACGTGCTCTCCCGTCGAAAACTCGAATTCCAATTTTCGACCCCGTCACAATACTTTCTTTATACATAGTAGAAACATTTATATAAAGTGGATTTGTCTAGCGAAAACTAACAAATGAAGATTAAATATAAAATTATATTATTACGACTTATCCTCTGGAGTCGTGGTTGTGGGCTCAGGATACAAGAAAGAGTCCCAATTTTTAGATAACTAACACGTTTATCCACAAACACAGCGTAAACAGGAGCTATATACAGTAAAACAACACTTAAATGCTTCACTCATTTCACAAAATAACTGATACTATTATCAAAACATTGACAAATGGCATTTCACAAAACAGCAGCTACTATTTGCAGCAACTATTTTTAAAACATTGAGAAAGAACACAGATCATTGTTGCTCGAATCGCTTCAACTGCTCTCAAACCGAGTGATGACCCAGTTTTATAAACTCTGTATAGACACTTCTGAAAATCTCTCATATTACGTAGAATATTGTTTATTTCAATGTGTTTCTCGAACCTTCCAGAAGTCGCCAAATCTGGCAACCCTCCTCCAGACTTCAGCATCTGGTATTCCTATAGTTGCGTGTCATAAGAAAGCCTGTACGGATGTTTTCTCGGTCTGGTTCTCAAACAAAAAGACTCCAAGGAGGGAATATTATGCGTTTGAAAAAATATATATCACAAAGATGAGTGAGGTGGACTTATTAAGTAGTGAATGATACAGCTCAAACTGTTGAATGTAGGAACTTGGCATACACGTGTGGATCTAATAAATATCTATAATCCTTGAATTTTGTTCAAAAGATTTAAAAATCGCGAATGTTTTTTTTTTTTTACTTTTTCAATATTCTTCAGCTGTTCCAATTGTTAAAATTTCTTTTTGTTCCAACATTCTTTCAGCTCGAGAACGGATAAATACATAAAATTAGGTTTTATGTCACTGCGTAGAAAAAAATATCTTAAATTTTCTTGATTAACTCTACTGATGTACAAGCTGCTCTACTGTGCACAAGCTGCTCTACTGGTGCACTACTGGTTCTTGAGATATTGTAATTTATAGTTATAGCAGACGATTTTGTATTTTATAATTCCATTTTTTGTTTCCATGTTTATATGGAAGCGAGTTACGTTTCAAACAGTGAAATCGATTTTTGGCTATTCTTCTAATTAAATTACCAAATCTAAAGTTATAATCAATTGATTTTTAGATTAAAATGTTTTGAAATCATTAAATATAACGCAACAAAATGGGGTTGACAATGAAATAGTGCTTTGTTCAATCAGTAAAAAATGGCAGGTATTTCTTGCATTCGATATACACGTTTCATATCTCTCTAATATCAATTCTTACTCATTAAACAATACTTTGTAAATAACTTTGTAATTGACATTTTCCGTATTCCTAACTTCTCTAATTCTCCGCTAGGGATACAGCAATTACAATTATTCAATCATTCAGGGTCACTTCACTATAGATAAACCTGGCATGCACACTCATCGACCTTTCCTCACAAAGTTATGGGGGTGCTTGATGATTCTTATAGAGTCTATGCATATATATTACAACATTAACATGTAAACTGTTTTAAATAAACGAGGACGTAGTGCTCGGGTTCCCATTAGTTTCATTTCAGTGCTCTGACAACTCAACTCGCATTAAAGGAATCAGCCTCCAATTAAATGAGTAACCTCGTCCGCAGTCTCTGAAGGGCGATCCATCTCATTCAATATCCTCAACCCAGGGGCTGTCAAACGTGCAAAAAAAGTACGTTCATCTTAAAGACATGCTTAAGGATGGTTGACGTATTTACTGAGGGCGAAACCCTAGACGGCAGAACCATTAGAAGTTTGGACAGATTTCTGAAGGGAGAAATGGAAAATAATTTCGTTAAAAGGGTGAAGCCTTCAGATATTAAAACAAAAAGATATCAACGTGGTTTTAAAGAATAACTTGTCACTTTGTTTTAAAGGATTCATCTTAAAAGGGATCGTTTTCCCTCTTTCCCACTTTGTTCCGGGATGAACGTCCCAAAAGAATCGAATCTAAGAGCGGCCGGCCAAAGCTAAGGGCTTCACCCGGGGAGCAATTGCTATATTTCATTTATCTATACTATTGTATAGAAATTAATTCTCCTCTTAAATTTTTTGAATCTATACTATTGTATAGAAATTGTTTTTCCTCTTAATTTTTTTATAATTCGATAATATTTCGCATTTAAAGAACTATTTCGACTACAGTTGTGAAAATATTCATCTGTGTAAGTTTGGAGTGTACTGATATTTTTTTATTTTAAAAGAATACAAGCTACAGAACAAAGTCGCAGTAACAGCAAGTTAAAATACAATAGAAAAAAATCTGATGTGGGCAACACATGATTTTCCTTATATAATGCAATGAATTTACTACTTTTACAGTAAAAAATAGGTTTTTCTTATAGTAGATACTTATATTCTTTCCAAGATATTGAATTTTTGACAATCAGTCGTCATTTTCATTGATTTAGCGTAATTTTTATCCATTTGGCTAGATTTTCGTTAATTTGGCAACACTTCAAAACGTCGCCAAGTTGGCGAAATTCCGCCAAAATCTCGCCAAACGTAATGGTCGGAGAAATAAATTATTCTTATAGCAGGTAAATGACTATTGACATTCAAATACAAAAGTATTACTCAAAGAACCTTTTCTCATAAATGGAACGAGCTAGATCCACGAGAATGATGTACCAAATTTATCGTATGATATTACATATGAAAAGTGGACATCTTTCTCAACAGTTAATATATTTTTTTTAATTTATGGGATTTTTTGATAAATGTATTTGAAAAATGTGCAATATCTCAAGAACGGTTTGAGCTAGCTTTCTAAAGTTTATGTCAATCGTTTTCTAAGGAAAAATTACATGAGAAATGGCCATTTACGTAACTTTCTTAAAGGTTTTGACTTTTTGATGATTTTTTCAAAATTTCACTCGAAAATTTAGGGGGGTTCTGAACATTCGATTACGTTTAAAAACAATAGGCTTCCAGTATTTACGGATTGCGATTTTTGTACCAAATTTCATTCGAATCGCTCCATTCGTTCATGAGATATCGTCTCCACAGACTCACTGACATACACACACACACACAGATATTACCTCAAAAATGTTCGATTCGTGATCAGAGATGCTTGAAACGTGCTCTCCTGTCGAAAACTTGAATTCGAATTTTCGACCCCGTCACAATACTTTCCTTATACATTATGTATATAAGGAAAGTAATATACAGATTAAAAAATAATAAAATATATAAAAATGCAAAATATTGACAACAAATTATTTTCAAAAGCACGTGCAAATGAATAAATGCATTAAAATATAAAATATTGACAACCAACAAATGATTTTTAAAAGCCATTTCCATTGAATAAAAAACATCAAGATTATCGGGGAAGCTGTTGTAAAGTTTACAAAAACTATTAATCGCGCAATAAGAAACAATATTAGTACTAAAATTCCTTTCAGCAAATAAAAATATGCTCCTGGTAGAATACTGGAGAACATGAAACCTGATCCCACCCAAGACAGGCGAACAATCCATTCTGTTATTCAACAAATTCCTGAAGAATGAAAATAAAATAAAATCCCTTCTGTTCTGTAGGCTTTTAATGTGATATTAATCATTTGTACGTCTAATATTTATAAGTCAGAGACCAATAATATAGGATGTTTTTTGAAATGGGCTTCTAGTGGAATATCATACATTGTGCCGTGGAAAACCGTGAAACACCTGCAAGTTTATATTATATCAGGAAAGTCTATTTACTTTCATCTGAAAGGTAAATTATTATTAATTAGTCATTAATGGCGTTATTTGGATTTTCAAATGCTAATATTTTATTTAGTGGCATTGAAAGGCTTTAAATTAAACACTTATAAAACAAACATTTAAAAAGAAAAAATTAAGCTTTCTTTGCATTTGAGACCTACGAGACATTTGAAGCGAGACCAGCAGTGGCGGATTTAATGGGCGAAAATGAACAATTGCTACCTGAGCTCTTATCACTCAGGGCCTATGTGGAAGAATTGAAACGTCGTTTCAATTCTTCCCTATTATAAGAATAAGAAAAGCCTTTTGTAGAGATAATCGCGGCCCTTGATTGTCGTATTCAACAACTGGAAATGATGCGTATTGTCATCATTGTTGGTTTTTTGGCAATGAAATTGCAAAGAAAAGCACATTGCACACTGGTTATACAGACTGGAAACATTATCATCAATCAACTACTTACTACAGTAGCATATGTCCACTGCGCAGCACATCAACTTAAATTGGCATTAGTTTATGCAGCGAAAGTCAATGACAGCCCTTCGATTCATTGCGACAATACAAAAATGTTTTATCAATTTTTTACAGTCTTATAGAAGGTCGGGGGACCTTTTGCAAACAAGTGAAAAATCATCACAAGCCTTTAACAGCTTCGGCATTCAGCTTCTTAAATATTTGAAAAAAAAACATTTATGTCCGATGGTGACTCATACGAATCGTCAAGCGAACAGATTGCTTCGCATTCACATGAACGAAAACTTCATAGGATTGAGTATCACACGCTGGTTTGAACGTCTGAAAGCAGTAAAAACACTTATCCAAAATTATAATTATATCGTTGATTACTTTGCTGAAGAGATTTCGAGAGGTGGATCTACTGAAGGAGGCATCATGAATGCCCACTCGATGCTATCGTCAGTAAATTGGTTGTTGTTGTTTTTCATCTATCGTGTTGGCATTCTGTACTGGCAATAGCCAATGTTATGCAAGCACAATTGCAAAAGAATGAAATTGATCTAATAATTGTCCCGAATTACAATCAAACAGCTTTAAGGAAATTTAAAGATTTGAAAAAAGAAAACACGTTCAATGTTTTCGTTATGAAAACAAAATCCAAATGGGAAGAAATGGACTAAAAATATGCTGATTTCTCAGTTGTATGATAGCGATGGATCAAAGCAATGTCTAGCGAGACAGCTTCTGACAACCTTTCGTAAAAGCCTGGAAAATATCGAATCGGTTACTACGAAATGTTTGATATGATGTGCAGCGAATTAGAGGAACTTGCAAACGGTTTCAAAGATGCACAATGGAACAAGATGAGTGAGCAATCAGTATAAGCATCCTGATGGATAAATAGGCTGACACTTTCACAACTGATCTATAATATGAGTTGAACATCTTCAATGAGTTGTACTTGTCGCAAAATCGTGATTCTTCCAAAGATGGTGCTTTGTAGGGTTTGGAAATTTTTATTAAAAATAAATATGGATGGACAGCTTCCCGGAGTACAGTAGTTTTGTTTGGATTATTTCTAACACTTCTGGTCAGCCCATCAAACGCCGAAGTTATGAGCTTATTGAAAAGAATCAAGGAATATCGTCGCACTACTCTGGCTGATGAAACTCGTAACAACTACAGTATTCTCAATATCCAAAGATCAGTCACTAATCAAACCAATTTGGATTCTGCTATCGAAATATTTTCTAAATAGAAAACAATACGCGCAAGGACGTATTCATAGAGGGTGTCCGGTAAGTCCAGACCCTCCCCCCCCCCCCGAAATGAAATTTCTGGATACGTCCTTTCCTGTGCTCTCGTGTTTTCTCGTTCAATTGTGATCCAGTATTAATTTAGTCCAGTTTAGTTAGTTTTTTTCCAACTTTTTTTTGGATTGGAAGTTCACTATACTACCCCCCCCCCCCGAAATAAAATTTTTG
The DNA here is from genome assembly GCA_951213105.1 of Amaurobius ferox. Classification (NCBI taxonomy): domain Eukaryota; kingdom Metazoa; phylum Arthropoda; class Arachnida; order Araneae; family Amaurobiidae; genus Amaurobius; species Amaurobius ferox. Next base: position 4,398,793 of record OX578147.1, on the reverse strand, counting down.
GATACGTCCTTGAAGTCGAGGATTAAGACCCCATAATATAAACGCATATGAATTTTGCAACATTTTCTTAATAAATATACATAGTACATTGACATTCTGTATTCATGAAAAAAATGTTTTATCAATATTATTTTTATACCTGAAACAGTTACGTATAAGGGAATAAAACGAGATTATTATTATTCACTGCAAAATGAGACGAAAGCTTTGTCACCTGGGTTCTTTTACTTAAATCCGCCACTGGAGACTAATTAATTACTAAATATTTAATAGTTCGTTTGGTTCGACCCCTTTTGTCAAATATATTTAGCTGATACATATGCAACTCGTGCACATATTGTTTGGATAATGCTGATACTGTTGGCTGCCAATGACACCTGTTTTTGCAAGCTCACTATACCCCTTCTCAAAAAGTGATCTTTCTCGAACAAGTAAGAAATTCCTTCCTTCACATTCTAACGAGTCACATTTCTCCAACGATTTTCTGGCTGAGACTACTTTTCCAAGAGCCAAGACGAGTGATTTCGGGGTACCTGTATCACCAGATACGTAACCCCACATCTACTGTAGTATAGCAATCAGTTTGTTAATGCGATAGTTGAAGTCTATCGTATGGCACTCTGCTTCTTGGAGGGTGCTAATGTTGAGGATCACTTGCTACGGCAGTAGTTGCAGTCGAAAGATGGTCTTGGATGGCTGAACTGCTCAAGGCTCAAGCCGGGGTGGGATTAGTGAAGTGCCCAGGAGAGGATAGAAATCCCCCCTTTAAACTTCAGGCGAAAAGGAAGATACAAGAAAAAGGAGTTCATAAGATGAAAGAAGAAAATAAAGGGAAGCTCGGGTGGAAGACAACATCATGCCGATACCCGAGTCTTCATAAAGAAAGGACTGAGGCCCAAGTGAGCGCACAGTAGAGAAGAGGAAAATGGGGAAACAGAGGTGCACCAAGAAAGGTGCAGGGCCTTGAGCAATGAGAGTCCGACATAAATATACAAGATACAAAAAATTTAAGGAAAGCTTGTGAATAACGCGAGAATGGCTGAACTGGTAAGTAATAGGGCAGCAAAGGGAAGGGGGTGGGGCTAAGGCATGGTCCAATCAGGAGACTACTTTTAGTTGTGTATCATTTTTAGACCTGACTTAAGCCTCCGCTTGCTCTCTGCACGTCTGTGATTGGTGTTCGTCCGTGCTCGACCCTCTTTATTAATGTCGTTTCTTCGGGTTGGGCTGTTGGTGTGTGCTAAACCCCTTCCAAACTTTCTCTATTGCATGTTGTCTTCCACGGAAATTAGCGTATTTATCGGTCATTTCTGTCAATTCTAGAGCCTTATTCAGCCTTTCTCACATCATTGAGTATTAATCTAATTAAAATGCAGTTTCTGGTCTCACATGTGGAAGAACGTGGACACGATAAATTATCAACGCATGCACCTACTGCTATCTAATTTAAAAATATATCGTATCAGAGAGTATGAATTCATATTTTTCGTACTACAGGGAACATAACAAAGATAGAATCGTATTCACAGATGTTAAAAACTCGCCAATTAATCCAAATTAGAAAGTCCAATGTTTGGCCCTATGTTTATTACAATATATTATAGATTAAGTAAAAATAGAAAATTCTTATTCAAAGAAGTTCAAAACCTATCAGCCCATTTATATCACAGGTTTCGATACAATATTTTTCCTTTTTAAGTACTACGAGTGGAAGAGAAACGTAACAGTCGAATGCGAGCAGCAAATGAGTTTTCCTAAAATTAAATTGGTTTTTCTCTTACTTTCTTGAAACAAATTCATTCGAATTTCTCATCGAACGAAATAAGAAGTAAAACAAATCCTTTTTCAAATGACATAAAATTGGCAATTTTATTTTTGTTCTCTTTTTATTTGGCTACTTGGCGCAATTCAAATGAATGCAAAGTAATTTTTTGCAAGGTAAAATGAAATTTTTAATGTAAAATTTTTCTCAAAATGAAATATCTAGAAAACGGTTTATCCTAGACTCATGTGGTTGTTTTTATTCAATGCATGAATGAAACTAAAGTAAAAACCAAACATTTACTTAATACATACATTCAATATTTATTTTTATATTTTATCAACGTTTATGGACCATTTGAAACTAAAAGGCTAGTTCTATTTTTTCCAAATCGTACCAAAATTTAAACAGCACTAGAGTAACGCATAAATTATTTAACGACTAAATTTCATAAAATTTCATATCATAGTTTTTTATCTAGAGTGAATACACAGATTGCGCAAATACATATACGCAGACTTCGAGCTAAAAAACACCGATTCGTATTTTCGATTACCCAAAATGTGTAAATCCGTCTAAAAATCGAATCCTAATTTCCTTACCCAATTCCAATGCTTTCCCTTTACAAAGTTGTATGATAGAGAAAGTAAAAGTGTAAATTCAGCTCAGTATGTAGAGAAAGGGATGTGCTGCCCCTCGTCAACTTTTCAAAGTCTTTATATACGTCAACGTTTTAATGTCTTCATATACATCAACATTTTAATGTCTTTATATACATCAACGTTTTAGTCTTTATATACATCAACGTTTTAATGTTTTTATATACATCAACGTTTTAATGTCTTTATATACGTCAACCTGTAATAATTAAAGGGCCTCTCTTCCGTCCTTCCAAGTCTCATTATCGAAGGGATATCCATCTCTTTCAATATCCTTTCCCCCCGTTTACACACACTCAAAAACTCCGTTCACATTAAAAATGCCCTGAAGGATGATTGACGTATTAATTGAAAACAAAACTCGAGACCCAGAACCCCCTCCCCACACTTCCGTTTCGCTACGTATCTGTAAACAGTTTGGAAGTTTTCTTAAGGGAAATGAAACATATGACTTTCCGTACAGACTCAAAATCATGTTTTTATTTTTCTTGTTTTATGTAAATTAAGCATCAAATAGATATGCATTTGAAATTCTGTCTCATAAGATCATTTTGAAAAAGTATTTTTCATTTAGCCGTGCATTTTAAAATGACTTCAAATCGTCAAAATTCCGACATACTAACTAATATCTCTAAAACAGTTTGCTCTAGAATAATGTTGATTTTATGCTCTAGAATAAGTTATTTTTACCACGAATTGCATATAAAAAAAGCAGTTAATTAATACTGTTAAGCCATTTTCAACACTTTCCATTCTAGTTAAAAAGTGTTTATGGCTTTGTTCATTCATTCTGACTGCCTGTCTGTCTGTCCGTTCGCACGATAACTACCGTAAAAATGACTTTATCAAAATGAAATTTTAATATGATGTTTTGACGGTCTGTGGGACATATGGTAACGTAAATGAATAATACCACCCAATTAGTTTCGAATTGAACCCAGATTGAAAAAGTGAAATACATTGATCCCTGTGGGACATAATTTTTCAAACATTCTTTAGGCGAAGTTAAAATTCACAAATTGCTTCGAAAATTTTAGGAAATATTCAAATTATCCCATAAAATATATAAAGAAATTTCAGAAAAATATGTTCAGTAGCTTTTTAAATAAAAATTAAAATAATAGTTGCACCCATATTATACGAAGAGATAAAGTGATCCACTTCAAAATAAAATACATGTCAAAATCGTGATTTTTTTCTTTTTAATTTATATTTAGTGTTGCATCCGTCATAACCGCTTTTTGCGTAATTTATGTGCATCTATAATCTGTGCCAACGCAATTACAGTATTTTGTAGTTTAAATGATCATCAAACTTTGATTATTTCTACAACGAAGTCTAATGTTAACGTATGGAGAATGTAAACACATCAAGCTGTAAGATGAGTTGTATAAGAATTGCTGAATTTTTTAAACGCAAAATTATTTGGCTCTAGAGTCTGGAATATAGCTGATATGAATGAAATATTCACTAATTTTACATAGAGACGTAGACGATTTTATACCATCGCCTTTTCAATGAAGTTTTAAGCATGGAGTTAGAACGTGTTTTTATCTCCATGGTTTAAAGTTTTTGATTAAAATAAACTATTGTAGTCTTATGATAATTTTTAAAATATCACCACTGAATGAAAGGAATGGAATAAAAGTGTATGAATGAAATATTCACTGCTTTTATATAAAGAGAGCCAGGCGATTTATATTTCGATGACGTCATTTGAATAAAATTCATTTTTTTTCGATGAAGTTTTAAGTTTTCAGGTATAATAAATTACTGTAGTATTGTGATTTTAAAAATATCACCGCTGAATTAAAGGAATAGAATAAAAGTGTATGAATGAAATATTCACTTCTTTTATATAAAGAGAGCCAGGCGATTTATATTTCGATGACGTCATTTGAATAAATTTCATTTTTTTTTCCAATGAAATTTTAAGTTTTCAGGTATAACAAATTACTGTAGTATTATGATAATTTTAAAAATATCACCGCTGAATGTATCGCATTTTAGAGATGTTTAAATAAAATTGCATTTCAGTTAGAAAGTGTTTCATAATTAATGATTTATGCATGATTGATCTTTTTTTTTATTTGAGTTTCTACTAATTTTATTAGTCCATTGCGAAAAACAACGTTTACTTTTAAGGCACCAAAATTAAATCATCACCAAAATATCACAAAGTGATTAACTCAATTTAACGACATTTGTTCGGCTAGTTTTCAAGCTAGAGAAAATACATACATTGAACCGACACACACAGACGTCACGTTTAAACTAGACGATTCGCGTATTAGAATGCCTAAAATGTGTAAATACGCGTTTCAGATTATCTGAAATGTAATATCTGAATGTGTATTTATGCCAGAAAATCCAATTGTAATACTTTATATACATGACCACAAATTATAGGGAAAGTAAAATTGCATTCAATTTATTTTACATAAATTTAATTTTACATTTTAAAAACATCAACAAAGTAAGCAAAACCACCCAACACCAACTGCATAATACGCAAACTATAACGTGACGATATTTTCTACAAAACGCCAAATTGGCGATATTTCGCAAAATATGTGCCTATACGTCAGAGATAGATACATTGGCCTTTCCTATGCATATTTATGTATGTCTTACATCATTATTAGGCTGTTAAAAATTAAATTCCCTGTAATGCGCATAGAAAGTCACGTGCAGCTCACTTCAGATTATTTTCAAATGAGGCTTAACTAAAAATAGATTACGTAATACGTTTCGGAGAAATCAATTTTGGAAATGTTCACTTTTTATTTAATCATCGGTAATGCAACGGTTGGCACGTGATGTGAGTCTGGAATTCGGAGTGTCCGTTTCGGCTTCAATAATGTGTTTCGAGCTCAAATGAATCTTTCTTGTTCTGAATAACACTTTATTGGATTATCTCCGCTCTCAACATTTTCAACCATAATTACCGTTGTTTCGGAGACCTATCTGGTTAAATTACTGGAGTCATTTCGTGTATAACACTTGAATTACAGTTTTATCCTATTCAAAAGAACTCTTAGTATTTACCGTAGAGTTTTAACATTGAGTTTTATAAAAGAAGTACAATCAACCATGAAAAGGGACACCTGGTGAAATCACTAGCATTACATTTTTATCCTATGCCAAAGAATTCTCAGTATTTACCACAAAGCTTTAACATTGAGTTCTATAAAATAAATACAGTTAAGCATAAAAAGCTACACCTTGAATATCTCGCGTTCTAATTATCCGATCTACGCCATTCAACTTGCTTTCTTTTAGATTCAAAGAGATTGACTACGAGAGCTATAGTTTAATCACCTCGCTCTGTCCTGTCAATATTATTGGGATAGTAAATGAGACAAGCTGCTATTAATAATTGTTCTTGTACACTGTTCGATATTTCTCATGAAAAAAACCTAGAAGCATTTTGTAAAGAACCTTGCTGCCTCAACCGGGAATCGAACCCTGGATCTCCGAACTGGCCAGCCGACGCTCTACCGTTGAGCTATTGGGACGAAATTGCAAGCTCTTATCTTTGAAGTGGAAGCTGCATTCTCCACCCTCTAATGTCATATTGGCTGGCATCTAAGAATCAGACTGATCACCTCCTACTATTTTACCTCAGGTTAGCCTCCTGCTACAACTATTTTTACCCAGGTTAGTATCCTGCGTGGTCGTTATCCTCTCAATTTGAAACCGGCGCTCAATCTCCCAGAGTCCACTGAATCCGTACTAGTCGTACTAGGGTCACTTTCAAATCTCCGACATCCTCCGTCTAGTCATACTAGCCGTACTAGGGTCACTTTCAAACCTCCGACTAGTCATACTAGCCGTACTAGGGTCACTTTCAAACCTCCGACATCCTCCAACTAGTCATTCTAGCCGTACTAGGATCACTTTCAAACCTCCGACATCCTCCGACTAGTCATACTAGCCGTACTAGGGTCACTTTCAAACCTCCGACATCCTCTTTCCCGGCCGTGCAGCTAGCTACTCTAAACTGTCGTGACGGAATTCGTCACTCCTTTGTAAATTGCATAACTTCTGTACTTTTTAAACTTTTATTTAATTTATCTGTGTCCTGGAACCCTCTTGTCATTATATATATTTTAGCATATTTAAACGTATCAAAATCTGTATTAAATTGTGGCCATTTTTATTCCATAATAATTCTCGCACACTCGGGGAACGGCGTCCGTTAGTCTGGGTCGCACCTGTTTGCTGGCGGAGACAAGTGTCTTCGTTCTTCTTGACTTCACGTGGCAGCTGCACGTGCCTTAAAATTTGCCGTTGTGGGGGCGGATCCCTGGATGTTTTTGAAGTGGAAGGAATTTTGGATTGGCTGAAAGGAGAAGTTGTGAGCCCCTTGATAATTTTAATTGGCCGGGTCCTGGATCCACCCGGAGTGTTTAAAAGCTGAGTGATTCTTGATTTGGGGCTCTCTCCCTGGAAACATCTTCGAACCCACGACCTGCGCGGAATTCATCCCCCAGGTTGAGTCCCGTCGCTGTGGGGGTCGGGAGAGATGCCACCTCTGCCACTGCTGTTACCGTGGCCACTGCTTGACCAGACCTGTTGATGCCTTGCCCTCGCCGACCGTCGACCGCCGTGTGAACGTTGGAGATGATGTCTCATTTTCCTTGGTCGAGTACCGGGACCTGAAGAAGCAAATATGATACTGATCCCTTGGCTGGCCTGATCCGGCACCTTGCCGGAAACTGCGGTTCTGCCGTTCCTGCTGGAGCGGGGAAATGTTTGCCCCGAGGGAATCTGCCAGTGGATGCCTGTGCTCCTTCTGCCATGAGTCCTTCCAAGAATATCTTGAGGTAAGACTTGAATATTTAGACGTGCTGTTGGCAGTCGTCTGGACTTGAGCGTCGACTCCGAAGAACACTTCGCCTTTGATTTCAGCTGCCTTCATAAATTATATTATATGTTGTTTAACTTCAGCTACCATCCTTAATTTAAGAATAGTAAGCAATCGTAATTTAAATTGAATTAAAGTAAATTAAGCCTTAAGCGTTCCTCGAGTGTGTATTCTCTCTGACCATACCATGTTGTGTTGAATAATTGAATATGTGATATGTAATTCTGGAAAAATTGGATTTAAGAATTGATATTTTAATTCCGGCAAAGAGCCGATGATTCTTGGTAGAAGAGGTCCAGTGGTTTTCAGTTATTAATTCAGAAATTGTATTTGATTTGCAACTCCACTTCTTGAATAATTAATAAATATTGGATTTGAATTTAAATTGTGTTCTTATTTGAGTAGAAATTGTATTGATTTATGTGTTTTCAGCTACTGGTGAAATCTTGAAGGTAAAGGTAATTTCTTCGTAATTTTGGTATTTGTTGGGTTTCCTTCACAGGTCATCAGTTGGAATTCTCCAACTGACGGGAGGTGTGTTTCGAACCTGGGTATTTGTAAATTTCTCTGAGTTTCTCGGTCAGCCGTGTCTGACGGGAATCCGTTGCGACTTTTGATGCCCTCGGAATTCCCGTGTTGACAAAACCCACTATGTGAGTCGCACGGTCTGGGGTCTTCAAACCTCCGACTTCCTGTCTTACCTCCCTATCGTGAATCCTAATTTACAAATTTTTAATAAATACCTCATTTACTTTCTTACTGGTCATGGCCCCTTTCTTGATTACCTATACTTTTTCAAAATTAAATCCACCTCTAACTGTATTTGCAATAAATTCGGTGACGTTGACCATTACATTTTCGATTGTGCTTTTTCTGAAAATTGTCATCTCTGCAAACCCTCCCCCTCTAATAGACCAATTTGGTTCTCCAAAGTTCGTTCAAATCCCTCTTCAGTAGATAAAATTAAAAGCTCTAGTCTTGTTGCCATGGAAATTTCTAATAAAGTGACCTAAGCTTATGAGTAGATTCTACTCTCAATTAATTTTGATCAATGAATCCCTTCATTTCATTCTTATTAACTTCTGTGAACTTATTGTGTTTTCTCCATATTTTCTGTTTACAAAAAAAAGCTATGTTAACTGTTCTTATTTTCTCAGTCCTTTTTATTTGTATTTTTCTAATTTTTCTTTTCTAAATTTCATTCTAAATTTCTGTTTTTGTTTTTCATGTGCCTATTTTTTTTTCTTTTTCATATATTTTCTTTTTATATATTTTCTAAAGTTTACTTTTAAAATTTTATCATTTTCTTTAATTTTAATCTATTTTTCATTATGTTAATATACCTCACTCTAAATTTTATTTTTCAATCATCTTTTTATCTATATTCGCAATAACCCTTCTCCCATTTTTAAAAAATGAACGTACTTGTCAAGTTCAAATATAATGTTAAACTGTCTGTTTAATCACGATATTTTATCAATTGTTATTTTTTTAGATCTAAATAAATGTTCGTTTGGCGGGATGGCAGACCTTGGGTGCCTCCTGAGTGCAGGAGGTATCCTTTCCCGGCCGTGCAGCTAGCTACTGTAAACCCACTATGTGAGTCGCACGGTCTGGGATTTTCAGACTTCCAACATCTTTACACTAACCTACAGGGTTGATTTGTTAGGACGCTACTGTAAAGAACACTTTCTGCCCCAACTAGGAATTGAACCCTGCATCTCCGAACTGGCCAGCCGACGTTCTTCCGTTGAACTACTAGGATGAAATTGCAAGCTTTAATCGTCGAAGTGGACTCAGTAATTGTTTCTTACTATAACCATTTTTACAAACGACGACAGAGATTTAGACCCTTTATTAGTTTGTTCCAAATATTATCCCTATATGTTTGTTGAAATCCTTTTTTTTTTAAAACGTATAGTTTGAGGGCCCCCAAAAAATGTAAGTAAAAGTTTTCTAACTGACTGTTCTAATTTAAAAATGAGAAAAGTGAGTCGTAAAGAAAATGAACTGCAATATACCAACTATTAAACAGTTCAGAAAGGTAAATATTTTTTTTAATTTTAAAAATCAATATTTTTAACATTTAATCCGAATTCAATACACCCTTTTAATTACATATTTAAAATACGCAAATTTAGATACAGTAAAAATTGATGAATTACATGGACACAGAACTGCCAGAAACTTCCTATATGCCACAATTCTACGAACTTCAATGAAGACTGACAAATTGAGTTTTACCATGAAGCCAGCTCGAAATTACATAAAATTTGCTGTTCAAATATAATTTTTTTGACAATTTTGTGGAATTTAAAGATTTAGAGCAACGACAAAAATTCTAAAATATAAAAATGCCAATAACATAAAACGTACTATTTGTTTAAAAGAGTTATGTTTATTTCTTTCTTAATATTTTCCGATGCTTACAGGTCCTTTTTTCAAACAATAATGCTTTCTATTTTTGCGATTCGTACCAAATTCATATTAGCGGCAGAGTAACACACAACATACCGGTGAAATTTTATAAAAATCAGAAGGCTAACGTTGAACTAGAGGGGATAGACATTGATCTCACAGTAAAAGAGTTGATTCGTGTTCTGGAGTGCCCAGACTGTTCGATTGCATTCAAAACTCGAATTCTAATTTTCATTTCATTCCCTAGTACTTTTCGTATACGTATACGATAAATCTTATGAGAAATAAAGAGAACATTTAAAAAAAGTTCTTTTCTCGAGTTGTATTGGGAATTCTATTTTTAGTCAAACCTCATTTGAAAAATCGATTTGCATCCCGAGCGAACAAAAATAAGGTAATATGCAAAAAAGTTCTTGCTGCCAAACAATAGGGGTATTACGCAACAGCTGCCATGATCGAATTTACGTCCCGTTAAGTATCGCGAGAGCAACTCAACTCCTCTCGTCAACATGGCGGCGCTGTTCAAGAATTCAGCAATCATCTCTGTATTTTCTCGTAAGTTTCTGGAAGAACTTCTTCAGACGAAATTGAAAGATGGTTAAGATCGTTTCATTTAAAAGATCACTGATACAGATTTTCAGGAAATAAAGCATTTTTTTTTTTACATTTTATCAAAGTGGGCATGAGTTATAGCTTAAAATACTTAAAAGCTGTAAAAAGCAAAAAAAAATGTTATAATATGTAAAAAATCTGATTTGAGCAGCACATGACTTTCCTTATATAATGCAATGGATTTACTACTTTTACAGTAAAAAATTTTATTTTTATAATAGATATTTATATTTTCTCCAAGATATTGAATTTTCGACAATGAGTCGTCATTTTCATTGATTTAGCGTCATTTTTATCCATTTGGCGAGTTTTTCGTTAATTTAGCAACATTTAAAAAGTCCCCAAGTTGGCGACATTCCACCAAATTCGTCGCCAAAATCTCGCCAAGCGTTATGGACGATGACATGTTATTCTTAGAGCAGATAAATGACTATTGGCGCTCAAATACAAAAGTATTACGCAAAGTAACTTTTTTCATGAATGGAACGAGCTAGATCCACGAAAATGATATCACCCGATTTACCGCATGGTATTACATATGAAAAGTGAACATGTTTCTCAATAGGAAATATAATTTATTTTTATTTTATATGACTTTTTGATAATTTTTTTGAAAAATGTGCAATATCTCGAGAACGGTTCATGTTAGCGTTCTAAAATTTATGTCAATCGTTTTCTAATGAAAAATTACATAAGAAATGTCTATTTGTGTAACTTTATTAGAGGTTTTGATTTTTTGACGAAGTTTTCAAAATTTCACTCGCAAATTTAGAGGGGATTCTGAACATTCGATTGGGTGTAAAAGCAATAGGCTTCCAGTGTTTACGGATTGTGATTTTTGTACCAAATTTTATTCGAATCGGTCCATTCGTTCATCAGTTATCGCTTCCACAGGCTCACTGACACACACACACACACACACACACACACACACACACACACACACACACACACACACACACATACACACACACACTTTCTCTCTCACACACACACACCAGACATCACTTCAAAAATGTTCGATTCGTGATCAGGAATGCTTGAAACGTGCTCTCCCGTCGAAAATTCGAATTCGAATTTTCGACCCCGTCGCAATACTTTCCTTATACATTATTGTATATAAGGAAAGTAAAAATAATTCAAGTAAGAAATTGTTTAAGAAAATCTATCATCTTAGTACATCTATATGTACCACGTTCATAAATCACATAGAAAAATTACAAAGACACGCGTATTATCTGGATTGATTTTTATCGTCTTTAGCTACTTTGTTGGATTCTCTTCTCAACAGAGTTACAAAATAGGTGCAGGTTAAATAAATGCATAAAATTAACCTCAATTTATCGGATCGCATAATGTTTTAAACTGTCATATTCATATTAATTTACATTTGAATTTCGTACAAATTTCACGTCTAAGTGAAAATTATACAGTACCTCAAGAACTGTTCCCAGTCGGCGATCCGAAAGTAGCATAATTAGTTTAAACATTCCCCGTAATACATGGTGATGTATAGAAAAAGTACTGTAATCTTGTCTACAATCGCAACTCGAGTTTTCAACGGATCCACACGTTTTGGGGCCACTAGGACACGAAAAAACTATTTTTAGCGTGACTATATGTTCAATGTATGTATCCACTCTATCTCAAAAGCTAATGGACCAAATTTCATAAAATTTTACAGGTAAGTCACTTGTAAATGACTCTGGTTCTGATTAGATTTTGGTATGATTCAGAATAACAAAAAACCTGTCATTTTTTAAGAAGTGGCCCGCAAAAATGGTCGGTATCCATTCACTCTAACTGGAAAATAAATTGATCAAATTTCAAAAAAATTTGGTAAATAAGTCATTTGTGGGTTACTCTGGGGCGCTGATTAAATTTTGGTTAGATTAGAAAAAAAAGAACCTGTTTTTAATTTATTTAATTTTTTATTTTCTACGAAATAGTCCACAAAAATCATCAAATTCTAAAATAAAATACTACGTATGCTCAAATATATCAATTAAATGTTTGTTTTACACGTAAGTCTGTTTTACACGTCAAGCGAAATGATGCCTTTGTAGAGACATAATCATCAACTGTTGTTATAGCCTCCCCACTCCCCGGACTTAACCCCATAATATTTTTGTGGGGTTATGTTAAAGACTGTGTGTTTGTATCTCCCTTACCAACTGATTTAACAGCTCGCTTTATCAATGCTTTTGATCAAATTGATAGGGACATGCTAAATTGCCTGTGAGAGGAACTGAATTGCAGAGTTGATGTTTGCAGGATCACTCCAGAGTCGCATATCGATCACCTGTAATATGCCAAAATAAAATTTGTGAGTTTCCTATGTAATTATAAAATTTTGTGATCATATGTCAAATAATATACCTACAGTAAAATCTTGAAACCGCTCCAATCATGTGTAGATACGGTCTACACACGCATCGTACTGTATAGGGTAAGGGATGACTATCGTCGTTTACGTAAATTATCGCATTGGTTATTTTCATATTCGGTAGATTCAGTAATGTAAAAATAAAAATCTGATGTGGGCAACACATGACTTTCCTTATATAATGTAATGAATTTACTACTTTTACAGTAAAAAAATAGGTTTTTTCTTATAGTAGATACTAATAATCTTTCCAAGATATTGAATTTTCGACAATGAGTCGTCATTTTCATTGATTTAGCGGCATTGTTATCCATTTGGCAAGATTTTCGTTAATTTGGCAACATTTCAAAAAGTCGCCAAGTTGGCGACACACCGCTAAATTCGTCGCCAAAATCTCGCCGAGCGTTATGGGCGAAGAAATAAGTTATTCTTACAGCAGATAAATGACTATTGGCGTTCAAATAAAAAAGTATTACTCAAAGTATCTTTTTTCATGAATGGAACGACATAGATCCACGAGAATGATGTCATCCAATTTATCGCATGGTATTACATATAAAAAGTAAACATGTTTCTCAATAGGAAATATTTTTTTTTCATTTTTTATGACTTTTTAATAATTTTTTTGAAAAATGTGCAATATCTCGAGAACAGTTCATGTTAGCGTTCTAAAATTTATGTCAATCGCTTTCTAATGAAAAATTACATAAGAAATGTCTATTTGCGTAACTTTATTAGTAGTTTTGATTTTTTGACGATTTTTTCAAAATTTTATTCGAAAATTTAGGGGGGTTCTGCACATTCGATTACGTATAAAAACAATAGGCTTCCAATATTTACGGATTGTGATTTTTGTACCAAATTTCGTTCGAATCGGTCTATTCGTTTGTCAGTTATCGTCTCTACAGACTCACTGACACACACACACACATACTTTCACACACACACACACACAGACATCACTTCAAAAATGTTTGATTCGTGATCAGGGATGCTTGAAACGTGCTCTCCCGTCGAAAACTCGAATTCGAACTTTCGACCCCGTCAGAATACTTTCCTTATACATTATGTATATAAGGAAAGTAAAAATATGTTTCGGATGTTGAAATGTTGCGAAGTACGCGTAGATAGCTGGTGTTCAATTGCTATGTTTTAAGTACGGATAGGATGGCTAGCTTTGTAATTATGTTGTATGCAGGTTTTTTATGTTGTGAAAGTATTTATGTTTTATAATGTAAATAAAATATTTAATTATTTTAATTGTCGCGATCATTTCATCGAAGCTTTGCTATTAGAAAATTGAAGAATGTTTTATTCATATGTTTTAAGGTATTCAGCATTTTATTTGCAATGGTCCGCGAACATGCTAGTACTCAAAATCAAAGTGTATTGCAAATACGCCAGTGATAACTAAATGTAATTTTCTATTATGTGAATAAGTTTGTTATTTTATTGCTATTTTATTATCTCTGACATTTGTTTTACGATCTTGAAGAATAGCAAGAGAATTACTATCTGCATAATGTTCCCGTTTACGCTTATTAGCGATCTAAATAAAAGTTTTGTTTATCCAGAATTTCGGACAGATCTTAATATCCTTAGAGCAATTATATGACTTACATGCCACACGTCGTACAATACCATTTATAAGACTTCGAAGGCTAATTGAAAAAGGAACGACCCCTCCTCCCTCCCCAAAGCAGCTACCAAAGCGTATTAATGTGTAATTTACTATAATGAAATTCTATTAGGAACAACCATTTAAACTTAAAATACACAATAATTGATTTATTTTTAGCAATATAAGCAAGAAATTTCTATAAAATATTTGAAATAAGACGCAAAATTCTTAGCTTTTAAAAACCTAGCTATCAGTGTCAGTTTATGACTTCAAATGTTTTTATAAACACTTTGTGAAACTTCAAATGAAAAGTACGTTTGCAAAAAACTACCAACAAATTGAAAAACAAATTAACGCATAAAAAATAATACCTTTAGCCTTAGAAAAAAAAATTAAGTAAATATGCTCTCTTTCTTATACGCAATTTATTGAGAAAGTAAATTTTGTTTCCAAAAGAATATTTTTATCGTCTGCTTCTAGTTCTGAAAAAAAACGCAAACGAGAAAACCATGGAGAAAAAATACGACCGAGCAGATGTGCTTCCGTAATATTTTCTCCAAATTAATTTGAAAATAAGTGGTAGCGATACAGTGGTATCAAGGGTGAATTGAAGTTGACTTGCTTTGTTAGAAAAGCTAGTATAATGCTTTGAAATAATTTTTTGTGAATATAAATATGGACTTATTTGTAAAGCTGGGAAATTTTTAACAAAAGAAACACTGAATAGAATATATATATTTATATGTACAAAATGCAAGTTTACTTTTATCGCTAAGTGCTTATTCCTTAACAATTTGTTTTCAGTTTGCCACACTCATTTCGTTTAAAAAAAAAAGAAAATTTAAAGTCAATTGAATTAGTGAATAAAATTAGAACATTTATATTCGAAAAGTAATTTATATTATATCTTACTTTCGATAATAAATAAGTATTTCTCTAGAAAATATATAACAAAAAATCTAAAGAATAAACACAAAAAATGCCAATGTATGTCTGCTTATCACACTTGGTGACACATTTGGCGCAATATTGCCAACTTGGCAATTTCCTACAAATGTTGTCAAGTTGGCGATAATTCAATATCGCTAAAATTTCTTTTAAACATACTTTTATTTCAAAATGCACTAAAAAGTAGAAAATAAATTTTTCTTCAGTAACAAAATAATTTTTATACACAAATGACTAAAGAGATACGTTGTCGCCTGTTTTAATTAAATTTCATTAATGTTATTTTTTACAGTTATCAAAATTTTTCCCGCAAATGTTTTTGTAGAAAGGTGCTGTAATACTGTGTACAATGGGAAATAAGTAGTAGGAATATAACGCTATGATGTGTTGAAGACCCAGACCTTCCGACTCATCCGAGGGCATAGAGCATCTATTTGGATGGCCGGGCACGCTGTGTGTAGCAGTAACCGCCTCTATCAAATTAAACATTGCATTTGTACATTCTTTCGAATCTGCTGAATATTTTATCTGTATATTTTTGCATTCTGCATATACAGCGATTGTAAAATGAGTTGTATAAGAATTGCTGAATTTTTTTTTGTCACACAAAATTATTTAGCTTTGGAGTCTGGAATATGAATGAAATATGCATTCATTTTACATAGAGAAACAGATGATTTATATTTCAATGACGTCATTTGAATAAAGTTCATTTTGTGTAACTAGCATTGTCTTTTTCGATGCAGTTTCAAGTATTAATTACTGTAGCACTGTGATAATTTAAAAAATATCAGCGCTGTATATATCGCATTTTAGATATGTTTAAATAAATTTACATTTCAGTTGGCATCTGTTTCATAATCAATGCTTTATGCATGATTGATCTTTCTTGTTTAAATGTTTTCAATATATTATTTGTTTATATTTTTTTTACTTTGAGGAGCCGAGAAGATGAACAGAAAGAAGCAAAAATTCTAGAAGGAATGGTGGGAGATAAACTCAAATTTGATGGAATATTGTATTGTAATCAGGAATATATAAATATGCAAAGTTTCAAGTCGATTGAACATCGGAAATTAGGTTAAAGTCGATCACAAGATCTGAGTGTAACAGAGCAATCTAAATAAAAGAGTTAAATAAAAATAAACTGGTCAACAGTGTTTATGCTGTATTTACGAAGATTTCAATTTTTTTCCCAACAGTTTTTGAGCGATTATTTGATTAAAAATATATGTTAAGCCCGTTATATAACAAGGTGCATAAAATTTTGTAAAAGATTATCCCCCGCCCTCACACACACACACGCACACACGTCTGCTATCCTGTAACACTTGCGCTCTTAAAATCTCCAGTCGCAAGCATATATCATTATTATTATTTACTATACGTAATTTAAATTACGTATAATTTAATATTTTTATTTACTATACTTAACACAAAATGTAATTTATTATCACACCCGTAAAAATACTCTAATTCTACACGACACTACCCCAAAATCGATAATTTGGCAGTATTTCGTCAAAATTATCGCCCATTGCCGCTAATACCGTCAAATTTTACGACAAGCGTGACAGATAGATATATTTGCATTTCTTTCTTCGCAGTAAAACAATGAAATACAGTAAAGACCACAAATTTTCCAACTTCTCATTATCTGTTTTTGGCGGAAATAATGACACAATTTTAAATCCATTTGCAGTTCGACTTTAGTGGAAACAAATTTCTCGTGATTAAACTCTAACGATTAAAATAGCCCTAATAACTCAGTTTTTATAAGAGTTATTAGGGATGCTTGCTTAATATTTAAAATACCTCGAGGAAAGCTCGTGAGAACCTTTAAGAAATGGTTTCAATCAAGGATGTACTTCTGAAAAGTTCGGTTATTGGACTATCATAAAAAATAATAATTTATGATTTTTACCATTTTAGATATAAAAACCTGCATCATTCCGAAAACATTGCATATTGTGGCTTGTATATTATGGTATTTTTTAAAAATGGGAAAATTACATAAAATATAACTATTGATTTCATTTACGCTGAAAATTATTATTTTTTATTTTATTTTAATCATAGAAAATAAAATGTTTTTTAGCATTTCAGAGACTTCTGTTTATTAGATCTTACTAAAACAATATAATCTTATGCTCACAAATTGATATGCATTTAATTTTACGCGAATCTCTGAATTTATACGTGTGTTATCGTAGACAGACACCATCAAAAACAATTTATCTTCGAAGATGCTTAAAACGTGTTGATAAGTCAAATTTAGAGTCAAAATTTCGAACTCCCACAATACTTTCTTTTTTCATAAACTATATGTATTGGAAGCTGAACAAAAGCAGCGACCCTAATTTTATTATTATTGTTCTTACGGGAGCAGAACTCAAAAATAATTTGTAATATTATTATTACAATTATTGTCATCATTATTATTCGCTTTCATTATTTAATAGTCATAATCATTTTTATTCAGTGCAACGATTACACTTTATCGAACGTACCAGACAGCCGACATGCCTTTAAAACCACTATTTTGTAAAATTATTATTATTAGCAATATTATTATTCGCTTTCATTATTTAATTGTCATGATCATTTTTATTCATTGAAACGATTGCATTTCATCGAATGTGCCAGTCTGTCGACATGCCTGTAAAACTACTACTTTGTATTATTATTATTATTATTATTATCATTATTCAATCTCATATAAATCATTTATCTCAATCGTTTTTATCCAGTGAAACGATCACATTTCATCGAATATATCAGACCGCCGAAGTGTCTGTAAAAAAAGTATTTTGTACTATTATTATTACTATTATTGTCATCATTATTATTCGCTTCCATTATTTAATTGTCATGATCATTTTTATTCATTAAAACGGTTGCATTTCATCGAATATACCAGACTGTCGACATACTTGTAAAACTACTAGTTTGTATTATTATTATTATTATTATTATTATTTTCATTATTATTATTTAATTTCACAATTCATTTGTTTCAATCGTTTTTATCTAGTGAAACGGTTACATTTCATCGAATATACTAGACCGCTAACGTGTCTGTAAAACTATTATTTTGCACTATTATTATTACTATTATTGTCATCATCATTATTCGCTTTCATTATTTAATTGTCATGAACATATTTATTATTAAACAGTCAGTAAAACGAATACACATTTATTTCATTAAATATATTAAACCGTCGATATGCCTGTAAAACTACCTTTCCAACAATCATTCCCTTGTGGCAGGTAAAAATATTTTGAAATAACATTTAAAATTACAATAATTAAACAAATATATTTTGCTTAAGTGTAACCTATTTTTTTGCTATGACTTACACATGACATTTTTTATAAACCTATATCTTTTGTTTGTTTATTTTTTCATTTTAATCGTATTATTTCATACGGCAAGATTTTATTTAACGATCATACAGTAAAGGTTTATTTTACGGTACATACTTGGCGGTGTTTTTGGTCGAACAATTCGGTTCTTCGATAAAATTTCCACGATAACTAGACGTAAAAATTTACATTTATTTTAAAATGCTTAAATATTTCAACTTATTTTTAAAGGATCTAAATATAATAAAAATCACTTTATTTTTAAATGTTTTAGAATTTAAATAACTTTAAATTCAAGGGAATATTTTATAATTTATATTTACAGATTTCCAATTTTATTAAACTATATAAATGCTTAAAGTACATTATGAACTCCGAATGCTTATATTTTAAAATTAAAAATATTGAAGCGTATTTTAATGTATTTACATAATTTTGGATAAAGCTTTTTGTTTCAGCGGAGAATCCAATCTATGATATCCACCTAGTTTATGTAATCCAAAAGTATTGCGAAATCACTTTTTTCGTATTATTAATTTCTCGAGCTAGTAAAATTATCCGACGGATCAAAATGGTTTAAAATTGGCAAAATTTGGACCAAATTTTAATTTTTAAATTCATAACACTTAAGCTAATTCGAATTTAAAAGTCTCGACGAGGGGCATTATCCCAGCAGTTTAACCAGTCCCGTAACTTATTTCCAGCCATTCGCAGCTTCGATTTTTCTCTACATACATATTTTAATATGCAAGATGAAATTGAGTCTGTAGAGAAAACCGTGTGTCCGACGAAACATATTTTAGATTCATAATTGATTTGAAAGTAAATGGACTAAATAAACCAATGAACATAATTTGGGTAATTTATACACTCATTTACGTTATCAGTATCTATTATTTTTGCATTTGTGTGCAACAAAACTTCAGAATTCCTTGTAATACAGAAACGGGGGTCAATAAAATAAAAGAACATTAAACTGGGTCAGAACTTCGCATTTCTCCTCACCATTAAATAAACTGTACTCTGACTGCATAACCTATTAAGACGTAACCCGCTTATTCTGGAAACTGGGGTCTTTGGAATAAATATATCTTTTGCCGAGAGTGTTCCAAATAAGACATCTTTCAAGCAGCCGACGGAAGTCCGTTGCTATAACAACCAGACGGCGCCGTGAGGTCGGTTGAGTCGAAAACTCTTTGTCCACCGCCGTATTGCCATTGTAGACCTAAAAAATTCAAGAAAGATTTATAGCCGCGAAAAGACAAATTACTTTTTTCTCCGTTTCCTATTAGTCAGAGTAAAAGTGTTATAAATTCTTATATTTTTGCGTAAATATTATAAATATTTGTTAATTGAAGTTAAAATTGCACTTGTTGACTTATTTCGCGCAAAGCAATTTTTAACACAAATATAGTAAACCCCACTTATAACGAGCTCAAATATAGCAATCGGTTATTGAAAAGCCTTATCGGTTCTCAAGATCTGCGATATCGTGACCGTGTTGACTTCGCAAAATAACGGCGTCATTATTGTCGAAAAAATATTTGCATAACAACTTCCCAATTGTAATTTTGTAAGTGTTGTCATAGTTGACTAGTTCGATATGCAATATTGTCAAAAGAATGACTTATTCGCAATACTACGATCTCTTGCCGTGTCAAAAATCATTCGTATAACTGAACGAAAAAACTGTCCCGTTTGTAAGTAACATATTAATATGGAACATTCCGAGAAAACTGGCTAAAATCGTCACTTTCGGCTTCAAATCGGTTCTTGTTTACAAACAGTTCACTATATTATTTGCCATTTTCAGATGTTTTTAATGGTCCAATTAATAGGTTTAATAGGTTTTTAATAGCCAATATTTATTAGAAATGTGTTTACTGAAATGACAATTGATTAAAAACCTGTATAAATTGATTTCCTAAATGTTCCCGCTAAATGTGGAGAAAAAACGACCGGGTCATTGCAGAAATACGAATAAATTAACTTTCAGCATGCGACCATAAGCCGTTCACGAGATATTTACATCTTCTTTATTTCTGCCAGTTGACTTCGTTCGAAAATATTCCAAGACCCAAAATGAAAACTGGAACTAACTAAAACTACAAATTCAATGCCGTGTAAAATAAGTATTCACTTAAATGTGCTAATTTGTGTGATAATAAGAATATGATTTCAATGAATATAAGTAATAAAACAAAAATAAAAATAAATTTGAATCTGTGGTCAAGTAATGAAACTTGAATTTCTTATCTACACCAAATCTTGTTAACTTCGCTTTAGCTCTATTTTTGTATTTGCGTTTGGTATCTTTGACGGGCTGATTCCCAGAATAGCAGAATTGGTAGAAAACTGAACATCGGAAGACAGTTTCATCTTGTGGAACATTTTCATCTATTTACGTCATTACGTTACGCACGCTGTGAGTCTGTTTTATCCCTTTTCAAGCAAGTGACTGTTCAGCGTCTTCAAATACTATTCTGCTTCTAATGCATCTATCCATGTATCTATCTATATAAAATTGAAAATATGTCTGTATGTTGGTCTCATTATCACGAAGGAACGGCTGCATGAAATTTCATGAAACTCTGTGGGTCACTATAAAAAATAACTTTTACAATTTAGTTTATGTTTCCAGTTTCTAGAAACAGAGGTTGTTGAGATATTAATGAAAAATGAAACTCACATAGAGGTAGCTTTATGCAAACAATATTTTTTTGCCTCAAGTATATTTGAAAAAAATTGATATCATGTTGCTAAGCAACGGAATTAAACTCAATGAGTTTATACCGCAAAATAAAAAAATCTGATGTGGGCAGCACATGACTTTCCCTGCAGACTTATATCCACGTTCTCTTTATTTTATTTAAATTTAATTCACTTTTAATTCAATTTTCGTTCTTATTTGTTAACTGAACTTATTTTCAAAGGTGGCGTAGAGAAAATACGAAAAAACTAAAATATCTCGAGAACGGCTAGTCGTAGTGTAATGGAGTTAGTCTTATTATTTTCTTCGTTAAAAATTACGTATAAAACAAGTATTTAATGGATATATTTGAACATAAGTAGTTTTTCCGATTTTAGATTTTGGCGATTTTTGCGGGCCATTCGTAAAAAAGAGGCAGGTTGTTCTTTTCCGAATTGTACCAAAATCTAGTCAGCACCAGATCTTCTTACAAGTAACTTATCTACCAAATTTTGTGAAATTTGGACAATTAGTATTTTAGCTAGAGTGGATACATTTTACGGGTCATTTCGCAAACAAAGGCGGGTTCTGTTTTTATGAATCCTAATCAGCACCAGGGTATCACCCAAGTGACTTACATACCAAATTTCATGAAATTCGGTCCATTAGTTTTTTGGTTAGATTGGATACATACATTGCACAGACACACACACAGACGCCATGCTAAAAAAAAAAAATTCCGTATTCTAGAGGTATCGAAACGTGTAAATCCGTCGAAAACTCGAGTTGCGATTTTCGGCATGATTCCAATACTTTCCCTATATATTACCATTTATTGCAGGGAAAGTAAAATGATGTCATGTTGCTAAGCAACGGAATTAAACCCAATGAATTTATACAGCAGACTATTTACACAACCTTTTCCGATTTGAATAATTAAAATATCTGTAATCCTAAATTTTATAGGAATTGCATTTTTGACTGAATTATATCCATTACTGGCTTCAAATTTAAAGATTACGGGAATTATTGATATTTTCAATTTCTGAAGTGATCTGCTTTGTTTTGGAATTGATTTTTCAAACTCATATATTGAGTTTAGCTAATTGTTGAAAGATAATAAAACTAGTAAGGGTACGTCTTCTATTACCATTTCAGGACTTTTATTTCTGTATATGTTGATTCAATTTCATAGCGCTTCCATTTTAGCATATATTAAACTAACTATAATATATTTTATACATTTGTTTATCAAACAGGATCAGGATGTTTCTTCTTCAAATCTGCCTTTAAAGATAATTTTGTATAGCGAGAACAGAGACTCTTATACTTCTTTTTAAGAAAATCAAATTTAAATATTTTATTAGAATGCTTTGAATAACAATGTAATTCAGAATATTATAGGAATTTGCACATAATTGTGAACTTTAAGTTTCTTTATATTATACTAGCAGCGATTACCCGGCGTTGCTCTGGATTTACCATGCAAAACTATGATAAAAATTACACCGGAACATATAGGGCCGATTGTGATATATTACCGCTGAATGTATCGCATTTTAGAGATGTTTAAATAAAATTAAACTTGGAAAGTGTTTCATAATCAATGCTTTATGCATGATTGATCTTTCTTGTGATTCCTTAATACTTTTCGTTGTTGAGTAAGCCTATGAGAAATAAACCATGGGGAAAGTTTCCATTTAAATTCAGATCTCAAACCTGCGATTTTCAAAATTGTCTAATACGTTCAATAAACTCCCACGAAACCCAGTATTGAGTAAGCCTGTGAGAAATAAACCATGGTGAAAATTTCCGTTCAATAAACTCCCACAAAACTCTGAATTTAATTCTGAGATTTAATTGACTTTCACGTTTTAAACCAACAATGACCAACATTTTTTGTTGTGAGTCATGAAATTAGACAGTAGAACGCCTTGGGAAAAGATTCGCTTTTCATTAATATCTCGAGAACCACTGGGCATAGAAACTCGAAACATGGCCTATGTTTTTTATGGGGTGATTTCAAGACTCCCAAGATAAATTTCATGAAATTCGATTCAGCCGTTCTCCAGTTATGGTGGATCATACATACACACTTTTCGTCTTTATATATATAGATATTTCGTACAAAGAACGGGTATCCTGCTAATACTACATTTGTACGTCAGTTACTTCAAAAATAACAATTATAAGGCGGATGAGAGAGGAAAAACTGATGAATGGCAATAATGAATGGAACTGATGAATGGAAAAAATCAAGATTTTAATGTCCTTTCCTACACAACCGTGACGTATGTAGAAAATACATTTGAATCACACACGAAATTGAAGCCAATTAAGGATGTTAACAAATTCAATTCAAAAAATTGCCATATAAATCTTATTGTGTAAAATTGATATTCTGCATAACTGTCGAAATTATTTCATCTGCCTATATTCTCATTTCCTTTTGAACATTTTGCATCCTATCAATTTTAAATATTGATAAGATTTATACAGTATTTTTAAATTTAATCTACCCCTTAATTGGGTTCAATTTCATGTGAAGAAAAATTTATTTTTGACTTTTACGGGCTTTACTTTGTGTATGGAGGGGGGGGGAGGACAAGGAAAAACATTTGCTTTTTCTCGTAATTTATTTAAAATTTTAATACGAAAAGAATCAATTTGCATGTTTTATCCAATATACAGTTTTGAAAGAGAAGAAAATCTCATTTGCAAGATGTCATCTTGATCTTCAAAGATAGTCTCAATTCAAGCTTCTTTTATACAGATACTTAAAATTACTTAAAGTATTCATTCAATTATTTTAAACTGTTTTCCTTACAGAAAGAACAGAAAGAAGTATTAAGAAATTAACTGAAGTGAGGCTTAATTCGACTTTTTCATATTCTTGAATAATTTTTTTTTCAAATTTTCCAAGAAAAAAATTAAAAAATCGGTATCGTATATCCAAATTGTTACAACTACAATGAGTTACCCTTCATTTCAAAAGCGTGATCATTGAGCTACAAATAAACCCTTTTACGCATGATTATGTCAAATTGTGTACTATGCTGCCATGTTAAAAAATATAAAATTTCGAATAATCGCTCGAATTAAAATAAAATCCAATCTAGTTCTAGATTTTTTTTATAACAAAGCTGGATATAAAATTTCATGAAAATCCATTAAAAATTGTGGCTGCTATCGCTTACACGATAAATCGACCACAGTCATACAGACAGACAAACATCACTTCAAAAATAGACAAAATGTGTTCAGGAAGTCTTAAAACATACTATATTGGCATCAAAATTTAGAAATCGAAAATTTTCGTGAAATCCATACTTTCTCAATACAATGCATGAGAAATAAAAAATACATTAATAGAAAAAGTGTGAAGTTTAATTATACTCAAAAAATCTGAAAATTCTTACTCTTGTATTTTCATGATGTTCCAGAGATAAATGTGAATTCTTACCTGCAAGAGAAAAAAAGGATTTTATTTTATGATAAATATTATACATCGCTACTAATGTAACCAGGAGTCGAAATAGAAGTTTGATATTTTTCAATCAAGTGACACTAATTTATCCTCCAAAATATGTCAAAAATATCATCTTTTGATTTTAAAATGTCAGACGATTATTATGGACCTCCTTTTTGAAATCGAAGAGCATAGCGTTTTTCCAGAATAAACAAACTTTTTAGCAATATTTCTCTAGCCATTTTTATGGGGGTGGCATCGAATGTTGTCATTGACGCGCTTCAGCACGCAGACTCTATTTCAAATAGTTTACCATGAGTTACAGTGGAAGGCCTGCCTGTTCTCGCTTTGTCTGCAACAGATCCAGTTTCTTAAAAACGCTTTACTCACTTAGTAATCGTCAAAGTATTAGCGGCTTTAGAGAAATGGGTATTTTTTTTCTGAAGATCTTTAATGACACTCTCGCAAGAATGGCTAGAGAAATATTGCTGTAAATTAAAAATTATTTTACGCTGAGAATACGCCATACTCTCCGATTGATACAAATGAGGTATCATGATCGTGTAACGTATTAAAAAGATCAGACGATATTTCTGATCTATTTTTGATGATATATGAGTGCCACCTAACGGAAAAAATATCTACTATATTTCAATTTCTCGGTCAATTATTGAATTCCGAAATTGGATGTGCAAGACTTTATCGATCATCCTGTATTTTAAATTTATCATTTTAGTTTCTCAAGCAATACAATTCAAAATATGTTAAATTATGGCATTATAGTATAGAGAGAGGATTAGTTTCCTAAAATTTTAGAATTACTTAATTTTCAGAGAATTTGGAGACTTCACTTTAATTCTTAATGAATATTCTAATTCAAATATTACGTTACACGTTTGTGAAACATATAACAAAAAAATCTGATGTGAGCAACACATGACTTTCCTTATATAATGCAATGAATTTACTACTTTTACAGTTAAAAAAAATGTTATTCTTATAGTAGGTACTTATATTCTTCCCAAGATATTGAATTTTCTTCAATTAGTCGTCATTTTTATCCATTTGGCGAGATTTTTGTTAATTTGGCATCAATTAAAAAAGTCGCCAAGTTGGCCACATTCCGCCAAATTCATCGCCAAAATCTCGCCAAGCGTTATGGACGGAGAAATAAGTTATTCTTACAGCAGGTAAATGACTATTTGAGTTCAAATACAAAAGTATTACTCAAAGTATATCTTTTCATGAATGGAACGAGCTAGAACCACGAGAATAATGTCACCCAATTTATCGCATGGTATTACATATGAAAAGTGAACATGTTTCCCAATAGGAAATATATTTTTTTTATTTTATATAACTTTTTGATAATTTTTTTCAAACATTTGCAATATCTCGAGAACGGTTCATGTTAGCATTCTAAAATTTATGCCAATCGTTTTCTAATAAAAAATTACATAAGAAATGTCTATTTGCGTAACTTTATTACAGGTTTTGATTTTTTGACGATTTTTTTAAAATTTCATTCCAAAATTTAGGGAGGTTCTGTACATTCGATTGCATATAAAAACAATAGACTTCCAGTGTTTACGGATTGTGATTTTTGTACCAAATTTCGTTCGAATCGGTCCATTCGTTCGTCAGTTATCGTCTCCACAGACTCACTGACACGCACACACACACAAACACATACTTTCACATACACACACACAGACATCACTTCAAAAATGTTTGATTCGTGATCAGGGATGGTTGAAACGTGCTCTCCCGTCGAAAACTCGAATTCGAATTTTCGACCCCGTCACAATACTTTCCTTATACATTATGTATATAAGGAAAGTAATGAATTGTTGAAGAGCACACAAGGAAGTTTCTGAAATAGTACGTAAAATGCATTTTTTTTTCCTTTGGGAATTAATATACCCGTAACTGTAGTCCCCCCCCCCCCGAATAAACAAAAGCATTACATTGTATAAAATCATTGTATAAAATAAAGATATTCAATGAAGAAAGAGTTTTCAATTAATTAAATTTAATTTATAAAGAAGCGCATATGAGTTGAGTTAAATTGGTTTCGGCCTAAATTGCTTTTTCTTCGACTGCTATGACCTCAATTAAATTTAAAATTGTGTAATTAAATATTGATTCTTAAAAAACGTCGCCCTAAGTTACATTGTAATGTTGTACTAGTCTCACATTGTAGCCATATTTTTATAAAAAAAATTTTCGTCAAAATTGAAAGTATTGAAATAGGTTGGAAAATTCTATTAATTTATATTGATTTTTTACTCATTTTAAATACTTATAAATGCAACAATTTGATCAAGTTACAATGATGTCGCTGCCAGACACGATATCTACCTATAAACTTGAGCAAATCGAATGAAATTTGGAACGCTTATTTCAGTAATTATACATTATAGGCCTATTGATTTTCGAGAAAATTGGACAAATACAAGGCCAATTATATTCCAATTATTTTTTCAAAACTTAAAAAGACGTTGTCAAAATATAATTATGTGTCAAAATTTTGGGAGAAATGTTAAAAATACACGCACTTCCAAAAGTTAAGCACATAATGCAAATTTTTTTTTTTCGAAAGCGTATTTGATTTTGAGTGGCTGAAAATCGCTGCGGATGTAAATGGCAATATGCAAATACCGTATGTTACAGCCAATCATGATTGACTGCAATCGTTTAAAACGCCAGCATTCTGAAGAGTTTGAGGAGGTGCATTTAAATGCTGATACAAAGTGTTTATAGCTTTTGTAGGATTGCTTTTGATGATATTCGTGTTTCTATGGCTGAAAGAAGACGAATTACAGATAGTGAGCTCTGGCGTGCTGTCGGACGCATTGAAGCAGGACAGTCAATCAAAGATGTCGCTCTTTTCTTTGGCGTTGATCATTCGGTAATTTCTAGATTATGGAAACAATTCCAAACAAGTCAAACAGTTGTCCGGAGACCTGTGACCGGTCGTCCAAGGGTTACCACCCCTTCTGATGATCGGTATATTGGTATAGTAGCCAAGAGAAATCGACGAGTGACCTCCACAACTGTTACATCCATGGTTGCAGCGGCATTTTGTATGACAATATATGCCAGTGCGCCGAAGGCTCCACGTGAAGGGACTGTACGTCCGACTACCACGTTTTTGTGTTTCACTAACCGTCAAAGCCAGTGGGACAAGATTGAAGTGGTGTCGTCAACATGTCAATTGAACTGTCTCATATTGGTGCAACGTCCTATTCACGGCCGAGTCCAGATTTGCCCTGGAATCAGATGATAAGCTTGTAAAGGTCTGGAGAGAATAAGGCACACACAATCAGGACAAGAACATCATCGAACATCACGCATTCAGAGGTAGCAGCGTCATGGTGTAGGCTGGAATTTCAATGGGATATCGCACAGAGCTACACATCTTTAAAGGCGGTTCTGTGACGGTTGGGCGATATCTGGATGAAGTCTTAGACCCCATTGCGAGACTCTGCGTTGCAGCAGTTTGTCCTGATTTCCTTCTTATGGACTATAATGGACGTCCCCATCGGGCTAACATCGTTGACGAATATCCGAAAAGTGAGGACATTTCTTGTATGGTGTAGCCGGCGTATTCTCCCGACCTTCCTTCCCATTGTAAACCTCTGGGATGCCCTCGGACGTGCTTTCTCTGCACATTTACCTCCTCCAGTCAGCCTCAGAGAGTTGGAAACTGCCCTATTGGAGGAATGCCCATTGCTCGCAGCTGTGATGGTTGATCACCTCATTGAAAGCATGGAAATTCGTTGTAAAGTTTGTGTGAAGGACAGGAGTGGTCACATACCATATCAATGTAAGTTTTATTTCATTTATTTTCCTTTAAACATCATTTTGTTGATGACCCATATGTGACGTCATCATATAACTTACGAAAAGTAAATATTTTTTTCATCTTTTTAAATAATTCTTATTTTCTTTAATGCATAAACACATTTGCTACCTTCATGTACAATTAATTTTGAGTTAATAAAATCTTTACATTTCCATTTTTATAGATTTTACCGTCCGTGCTTAACTTTTGGAAGCCAGTGTATTTGTAATTTTGATTTTAAAACGAATGGCATTTATAAAACTCTTAGATGAGCTGTTCTCGAGATCCAAACAAAAACGGCCCATGACAGCGCCACGTTATACGTTTTAAAGTGGAAAAATCATAAAAATTGAACACATTGACCATTTTTAAATAATTGTGTGCTTTGTGAATACTCTTTATTAGAAATTAATGGACATCACTGTTTACAAGTAGTTATACAAATCGTCAATGACTACAGTGAGCGTAATGTCTCAATAGAATCAAGTAAATTATATGAATAAAATTCGATGTGCTTTTGCAATTAGTAAAAGCAATAAATCTATTTATGACTACGATGATTGTGTTATAAAATAAATTGTTTACCACAACGATGATTGTGTTATAAAATAAATTGTTTACCACAACGATAATTGTGTTATAAAATAAATTGTTTACCACAACGATGATTGTGTTATAAAATAAATTGTTTACCACAACGATAATTGTGTTATAAAATAAATTGTTTACCACAACGATGATTGTGTTATAAAATAAATTGTTTACCACAACGATAATTGTGTTATACAATAAATTGTTTACCACAACGATGATTGTGTTATAAAATAAATTGTTTACCACGACATCGAAATTTATTAACCTGCAGATAGTAGTAATGCATTAGATACATCAGACGATGCAAAATCTCATAAATCCGTTTATATACTTGAAAATATACAAAAGATGTTTTTTTTAAGCTGAAAGCTTCTTTTCAAGTTGAAATATAATATTTCCTCCGGAAACTACATCTAAAAGAGATTATATATACGTTTTTTCCTTTCCATTCCGTGAGATAACTTCTACATCATGCAAATCCATTTCAAAAATCAATTTCAAATTCAGAATTTCGAGAAAATAGTTGGAAAAATACAAGATTGACGACACAGATCGCGTTTTAGCGCCTCTCATTCAGACTTACTAAAACTATTCACACATCTCAACTCAACTCCTTAAGATGGCGGCGCGCCTTAGAAAATTCTGAGTCCCCGGTGCAAAGCAAATCAAATTTGAATTGGTGAATGTCTTTGAGCGAATTTTGTGGATAGTATTGAGCTTCTGAATTCTTTTACTCCATAGCTGCCTGGAGAAAGAAAAACTAAAAAAAAATGTTTTATGAGCTTTCTCAATGGGAAAAAATAGCCTTTTTTGGAAATGAAATACGTGTAAAGCTTACGAGCCGTAAAAATTCGAGGATATAGTTCCAGTTTTAAGAAATAAAAATTTTCGTTTAGTATGAAACATTTCTTTTTCCTTGAAATGTAATTGGAAGAAAAATGAACACCCAAACAATGATGAACAACGTGAACATGAATCAACATGTGTTCAACACATGAAATTCCCTAAATAAATTAATTTTTACAATGTATTAAACAAATGGAGACTTTTTATTACTCGATTTTGCCAAAAATTAATAGCTTTTTGTTGCTACGGATTAAAAAAGCATTCCAAATTTTATGTAAACCGCTTGTTGAGAAATATTGTGCTAAATTTCAAATTCAAAATCTCTCAGTGCTTCGTGATAATTTATAAACTTTGATTCCGATTCATTTTGGATTAAATGCAGTTCCAAAATACTTACTCGTTTTATTTTTGTGAATATTTTTAATTTTTTATGACTTTTTTTTAATTTAGATCATAAAATTACAAAGGCTTAAGAGCGGTGCAAGTTAACGTTTTATAAATGATGTCATTAGTTTCGAAATTCAGAATTAACATAAAATAGGCAACTTTGAAGTATATTTGAACATACATTTTTATAATTAATTTTACAGTTTGAAAAAAAAATCGAAAAAGTAAGAATCTTCTTATTAAAGCTCTTATAAAACAAATCCTAATAAAATTCTAGTGTTTATGGATTGTATTAACCATGTCAATTTTGTGTAATAATTCCGCCAATCGTTCCATTTAATTTTTTATTTTGTTTAAGAGATTTTGAGTCCAGAGTCTAATAGACAAACATATTGATATCATTTTAAAAATATCTGATGTGGGCAACACATAACTTTCCTTATATAATGCAATGAATTTACTACTTTTACAATAAAAAAATAGGTTTTTCTTATAGTAGATATTTATATTCTTTCCAAGATATTGAATTTTCGTCAATTGTCGTCATTTTCATTGATATAGTGCATACCTGCCAACTTTTACGCATTATGCGTAAAATTTACGCATTTTAAATGCTCTTTACGCTTTTACGCATATATTGCTATGTTTTACGCATTTCCGCATTTATTTTAATTTTTTAACATTACTAGGATATCAATCTCCGGCGAAATTTTCCGGCTTTTTTTGTTTGAAATTTATCAATTAACCAGACATGGTATAATTCCTCGGAAACACCGATTTTCCGCTTTTTTAGCACTGATTTCTACCATTCCCGGGATCGTAGCAAATCCATAATAAAATACACCAATCAAATTAACGGAGATTTACGGCTGCGTGTAATGTAAATTAAGATCTCGATCACATATTTTATGAAAGTAATAAATATACTTCTTCAAAGGTTATCTAATTCAGCAAAAATCGTTAAAATGTTATTTTGTTTATTAATTTCGAATAAACACGCGATTGCGCAATTCAGTTTGTTCTCATGAATCGCCGAGAGTACAATAGTATCTTTCTCCATCCATCTCAATCTTCTAAATATTGCATTTTTGATTGACTAAACTAGCTTATCTTCATATTCTAATTATTATGG
Source organism: Amaurobius ferox (assembly GCA_951213105.1). Classification (NCBI taxonomy): domain Eukaryota; kingdom Metazoa; phylum Arthropoda; class Arachnida; order Araneae; family Amaurobiidae; genus Amaurobius; species Amaurobius ferox. The sequence goes on along the minus strand of OX578147.1, from coordinate 4,367,184 downwards.
TTAATTTCTTAATTATTTTCGCATAAACAGTGCGATTGCGCAATTCAGTTACTTCGCGTGAATTGCCGAGAGTACTTTAGTATTTTTTTCCATCTATCTCCATCATTTAAATGTTGCATATTAGATCGACTAAACTAGCTTATTTTAATATTATGGCTAATTATTAAGGTTAATTTTTAATTATATTTGCATAATACAAATTTTTCTATTTTGAAAAATGGGTATGAACTCTGTGAAGGGATATTTTCTAAAAAGTGGTATTAAAGCAATGATGTAGGCAAATAAAAAGGAAACCATTTTGGCAGGAATATAATTCAGTGCTATTTTTTTTTTTTTTTTTTTTTTTTTTTTTTTTTTTTTTTTTTTTTTAATTAAAGATCAATGTTTGTTACTCTCTTCAGTGAAAACATGTGTTTTACCAAACATAAATATTTGTTTTCATTATAAAGTAATTTTCACCGGATAAAACCTTTAAACATTTTTTGTTTTATAATTTATTGTCCTGAAATTTTATAAAATTGGTGTCCTGAATTTTCATATTTTACCAGTACTATGCCTGATATTTAATGCAGTATTTTTTTAATGCAGGTACTTGTACATAGTTAAATTAATTGAAAATGTCGTTTGTGCGTTTAGTTTAAAAAAAAAAAACATTATAAATGTCATTCACGCAAAATCTTACACATTCCAATTTTCCCAGGTTGGCAGGTATGATAGTGTCATTTTTATCCCTTCGTCCAGATTTTAGTTAATATGGCAACATTAAAAAAATCGCCAAGTTGGCGACATTCCGCCAAATTTGGCGCCAAAATCTCACCAAGTTTTATAGACAGAGAAATAAGTTATTCTTATAGCAGATAAATAACTATTGGAGTTCAAATACAAAAGTACTACTCAAAGTATCTTTTCTCATAAATGGAACGAGTCAGATTCACGAGAATGATGTCACCCAATTTATCTCATGATAGTACATATGAAAAGTGAACATGTTTCTCAACAGTTAATATTTTTTTTTAATTTATGGCATTTTTTGAAAAATTTATTTTAAAAATGTGCAATATCTCGAGAACGGTTCATGCTAGTGTTCTAAAGTATATGTCAATCGTTTTCTAAGGAAAATTTACATAAGAAATGGTTATTAGACGTAACCTTATGAAAGGTTTTGATTTTTTGATGATTTTTTCAAAATTTCACTCGAAAATTTAGGGGGGTTCTGAACACTCGATTACGTTTATAAACAACAGGCTTCCAGTATTTACGGATTGTGATTTTTGTACCAAATTTCATTCGAATTGCTCTATTCTTTCGTGAGATATCGTCTCCACAGCCTGACTGACACACACACACACACACATACACACATACTTTTTCACACACGCACATACTTTCACACACACACACAGACATCCCCTCAAAAATGTTCGATTCGTGATCAAGGATACTTGGAACGTGCTTTCCCGTAGAAAACTCAAATTCGAATTTTCGACCCCGTCACACTACTTTCCTTATACATTATGTATATAAGGAAAGTAATAATTGTTTTTTTGCATGCAGTCGAGTGGATTGTCTCCTTTCAAATATTTTATATAAGAAAAATATGTGATAAAAAATTTTTAAATACAAAATATGATATCGCCAGCACATATTTTACTTTGCAGGTGCATTATTTTTCTTTATCTCAGTATTTGCTGTTTTTCTCTTCGTTTTCCTCATAATAGATAACTGAAATCAAAACTTATTTCATATTACCAGGAATTTTCAAATTTAAAAAAAAAAACCTCTTTGGAGATTTATATTTAACCATAATAATTTGTGTATATATACACTTTTTTGCAAAAAACACGAAGCACCATGAAGAAAGGTGTTGTTTTTATTGAAATTAAATATACGTACAACTCATACACAGAGAATGAAATGATTACAAAATCAAGGCCGCAGAACCATCAATGGTTAGCAATTGCACATTGAATTTTCAAATCAGTAATTGGTGAAACCCCCCTTGGCGGCAATGCATGCTTGTGTATATACAGGTAAGGAGTGATAAAGTTTCTTAATATCATTCTAGGTACATTCTGCCAGGCATTCCTCAATTGATGTTCCAGATCTGCTGCATTTCGTGGTGTGCGAATCTGGCGGCCCATACATGCTCGATTGGCGAAAGGTATGGTGACATGGCTGGCTAAGGAACAGTATCAACAGCACGGAAATAGTCCACAAATATACGAGCCATATATGCCGTGGCATTATCTTGTTGAAAAATGGCCCCAGAATGACGTTCCATGAAGGGTAACGCAAACGGCCGCAGGATTTTATCAACATATCACTGAACTGTTAAAGTTGTACGCAAGGTAACTAGGTTAGTTACCTTACACCTTTCTGGTAGGTCGAACGGTCTGGGTTTCAACAACAACAGCAAGGTAACTAGGGACGACCTGCTGTCGTAAGAGATCGCACCGCACACCATTACAATGGCTGTGTGTCTGTGTAAGACAAAGGCTGATTGGGACCGCTGGCCCTGGCGCCTCCACACACTTACCCGATAGTCATCTTCTGAAAGACTAAAGCGTGATTCATTGCTGAACACTATACAATACCAGTGTGCTGGCAGTCATGATGCTCGGCTACGACACCACTCCAAACGACTTTGTCGATAATGTGGGGTTATGGGCAGACGTCTAAAAAGCCGCCGTGAACGTAACCACACCTCAGCCAAGCACCGTGAGAGGGGGGAAGGTACCACGGGTGGTATGGAAGACTCTGCAGCACGTTAGAGGGCGAACAAAGATGCCGTTAGGTCAGTTGGAGTCTGTAGCACAATCATCTGATCTTGCCTCGCATTCGTGCACCTTGGCCTTCCAGAGCCTTCATTCCGCCGATGAATTCCTTGCAACAACCATTGATGCCAGCGCCTTTGCACAGCAGTGTCCGTTCGGTGCAGGTGGCGCCATATTGCTCGGTATGACCAGCCAGTTTCACGCATCCTGACTATACGACCACGTTCGCACTCGTATAATTGCTTATAAAGTCTTCAGCAACGTCGTAAAGGCATTATTGGTTGTGTCTTCAAGGAACTGCAACGCCGACAACGAGCAAAGATAAACCTTCCACATTTTAAACTTGTTTCATAGGATGCTATTTGCGCAGCAGAAACGCGGTCTGTGACCGAATTTAACAATCATTGACCTTGCAAATTTAATCATTTGCATACTTGATATAAAGGAATTTGCATGCGAAATTTCGGGATGATCGGATTATTCTTTAGGGGTACTTCGTTTTTTTTTTTTTGTTTTGTTTTTTTTTTTTTTCAAAAGAATGTATTTTTCTTGAGCATTTTTTAATTTTTATGGATCATTGTAAAAAGAAACAATTTCAATTTTCAGTTCGCGTCAAAATCTATCATCACCCAGGTAAATCCATCTGCCAAATTTAAAAAAGTGTCGCATAGATATTTTTTAAACTAGCGAATGCATGAACAGACATTAAACTCAAAATAGCGAATTCGTGTTCTAAGGTACTCAAAACAAAATTCTTTCGAAAGCTATAATTTAAATATGTTTTCTATATTTATACGTAAGTACTAAAGGGATAGTAAACATTCCCATCTAACAAATAATAGTCTCTTCAATACCTAAAATTATGTAAATATATTGTCCCGTTTACGTAAAATGTTTCACGATGTATTGCCCATCCACGAGGGAAAATGATCTTTACAGGCATTCATTGTTATTACTTGAAAGCTCTGGTTGCTTGACCTTAGCAACAAATTAAATAGCCTTGGCGACACGTGACAAAATATCGCCAACTTGGTGACTTCTGGCGAGTTTTGGGAAACTGCGCGAATTCTGTAGATTGGTTAAGAATTTTAATAGTTACGGTAATTTTCGTGATTTTTCCACAGATACTATATAAGCTCTTTATTATTCAGTTGGAAGTGGTTAACAAGATACGAGTCAAAATGAAATATGAATTCTTTAATTCGTCAATTTCTTGAGAATATATATAATATTTCGTTTTATGAATGAGTTGCGGTTAATAGTTATTTTATTAGACCAGATATTTTATAACTTTGTAAGATAGCTAGGGATTTATTAGCTGCATCGTATTATTGTTTACTCATGTTGATCCTTTAACTTCAAGTAATTATTTTTTGAATTATTATTTTTCGAGAAATTTGGATTGATCTTTGTATTCTAAGAGTATATCCACTATTTCAGATAATAAGTCGCAATAATATTGGTAATAAACATTCATAAAATGTTGAATCAAATATAAAATCTAGTAAATATCTATGAAAAATGTTGAAATATTTGTAAAAGGGAATTTTCTAAACCAGCATCTGTTGCCTTGCTGAAATACAAGATATTTCTCACATGCAACATCTGAAGAAGATCATAAATAGCTTTCCTTCCTATTAAAAAGAAAAAGAACACACCCGAATTCTGTATCAAGCAAATCTATTTCAGAAATCAATTTCAAAAACCGAAATCCGACAAAATGGAGATAAAAATGCAATTGAAGTACGACGCCACAGCAACAAGATCGCGTTTTCGCGCCGCTAATTCTCGTTCTGTAAAACTATTCGCACAGCTCAACTCAACTCTTCAAGATGGCGTCGCGCTCAAGGAAATTCCATGCCTCGAAATCAAATTTGGATCGGTGAATGTCTAGAAGCGATTTTTGGAAGGGGTGTCGCGACTGGGAATCTTTTTATTTCATAGTTGGCTGAAGAAAAGCGTAAAAAGATAGTTTGAGCTCTTTCAGTGGGAAAAAACAACCTGCTTTGGGAATGAAATGCATTTTATGCTTCAGAGTTCACAAAATAGATTCTTGTCTACGAAAAATAGAAGCATATATTCGTTTCTTAAAACAGCTTTATTGCATTTCTTTAAATGTAATTTGAACAAAACGGTATTATCTAAAACAATTGAAAAACAGATTTATTTGCTTTTGTGAAATCAGCTGTACTTTAGGGAAAACTAACTTGATAGGAAAGATATATTGAAATTTAGAATCCTCTAATAAACTACTTTTAGTGAATATTTTGAACACATATGGTAGCAATTGCCACCCCAGCATGTCCCAGACCTGTTCCATTGTTGATAGGTCTGGAGACCTCGATAAGAGGGTTTTAAATCCTCAAAAAAATTGTTGAGAAAATATGCAGTATGTATGTGGTCGAGTGTTGTTTTGTTAGCAAATGGAACTTGGGTGACTTGACAACATAGACAGAACAATCGGCTGCAGAATATAGTCAAAGTACAAGAGAGCTGTCAAATTGGCTTGCAGCACAACTAGGTGAGATTGGTTGTCCAACGAAATGGCTCCCCAAACTTTTACACCACGGGTGATAGCCGTATACCGGTCAATAACAAATACGGAACGCTGGGCAGTCCTGTACAACACACATATGCGACGGTCTTCAACACTGAGAGAGAAGTCAGATTCGTCGCTAAAAGCAACATGCCTCCAATCGAACCTTGTCCAAGCTGACCGAGCTTGGCACACATCCAGACGGCTCTACCTATGTTGAGAGGTCAGTGGTAAACACCTTATTGGACGACACCATCTAATCTCACCTGTTACAAAGTCGTCTCCAAATAGAATCTCTTGATACAGGATGTATGAGGGACGGCAAATCGCTGAAAAGAACGTCATTGGTGTGGACTTTGTTCTTCTCTTGATCGCAGGAGCAATTGTCTGTGTGGGGCGTCCTGAGCTTTTGCGACGGTGACATATTATTTCTCTACTGGTGCCAACATCGAGCAACTACCATATCGCTCCGAGTAAAACGGCGACTAATACGTCTGTTGGAACAACCAGCTTTCCTTAAGCCTGTGGTGTGGCCTCTCTGTAAATCCAAAAATTGTTCGTAGCGTCATTGAGTACGTCTCAAAGGCATCTTTGCACACAACTTACCGTATCAAAGCAGAAAATCCAGTTCCAATTGCCCTTCAGTGAGAACACCGGTCATTTTATAGACTGCACGATGCGACATTAGTATGCGCGTTGTATGAGCCCTATAACATCATTGGCGCTGACAGTTTGATCATTTGCATAGCTCTTAAAACGACATTTGCATGCCATGTTTCACAGCGGTAGCGCATTTTTTATGGATGCATATATAATTTTTGCAACAAAGTGCATATACTATCAAGTTGTATATACTATCAAGTCATGTTTCTGTTTTGCAACTTTTCATCTTACACACGATTCTTGCATTTACACCATGTATGTTTATGCAGGAGATAAGGGGATTAGTACCTTAAGTACCTGCATTACATATATGATTTATAAAAATATTTTCATCTAAATGTGTAGTTACAAAAAATTTTTTCACCCATCTTTACCACCACCTCGGAACACCGCGTGCTGTTGGCCATCTCGGGTGCGGTATCCCCGTGGTTTGCGCGCTAGATTTGCACGCTACCACAAATGCCGCCGTGTTCATGCGGAATACGATCACGTTAAACATGTGGGTCCGTAAGTCCTTCCGAGAGGTTGGTGGTAGGGGAAGGAGGGTACGGTCCCTGTGGATGCCTCCCCCACTGGGTTCCGGTCTAAATTGGGTGGCACTTCCCGGCCGTCCATACAGTTACCTTACACCTTTCTGGTAGGTCGGACGGTCTGGGTCTCAACAACAACCCATCTTTACCACATGGAATTCTTATTCCATTCCTTAACTTATATATGGAACAGGGAAAAAGGGGTATTTTATACCAATTTAGTATCTGATTTATTTATAATGTTTTCTTATGATGTTATTTTTAAAATATTAAACAGCTTGTCGTATAGTCCTTTTGATATCGCGTTTATATTACAGTGCATCTTTCTTTCACTTTTGCTATACAGAACATTTTCTATTAATGATCAACCTCAAGTATATATAATACAAGTTAAATAAAAATTCTTCAATTAATTATATATATATATATATATATATATATATATATATATATATATATATATTGAAATTTTTTAATCAAAAACTATGTTTAAACTACAGTAAGTACAAAAAAACCCATCTCTAGCATATCTGTTACAAATGATTAACTATAGACGAAGACTAAGGATAAAAATATAAGGTAACTTATCACTAAAGAACTTAAGCTTGCTAAGGATAAAAATATAAGTAACTTATCACTATAGAAGAAAAGGGGGGTGAGAAGAAGATGAGTATACAAAAATCATAATTGAAAGGTATATATATATATATATGGCATAGTAAACATATAAGATTAAAATTAATTCCACAGTTATCCAATTATTCTTCAGAAGTTGGCGCAAAGCAGCACACTCTCCTAAAGTAACATACAAGTTTCATATGAAAAAAAGGGGGAAATGACCAAATGCAAGGCATAAAATGGTAGAGGGGGATGGCGACCCCTCTTTCCCATTTAAAAGACTGCTTTTATGCCCGGGCAACACTCACGGTACCAATGCCATGCAGTAGCCATACTTCCGTAAATGTGTCAAGTCAAAAACACCCGAAAAAGTGCAAAGTAAACAAATAGATATCAACCAGGATCGCAAACGAGAGGAAAAAATGGAAATGCAGCAAATGCCAGAGTGCATTATATATAAAAGCAGTTTACGCATGCGCAATTCGTTATTTTCACCTTCATCTTTCTATACCTCTGCCATATCCTTTAAGTAAGCATTTTCTCCCTTTTTTGTATTAAATAGGGAATTAAAATAACATGTCAGGAAGCCAATTGGATAATTCAGTTTTATTGCCTCCTTCATAATATTCCTTCATATATTAATATATTTTAAACGGGAAAGAGGGTCGCCATCCCCCTCTACCATTTTATGCCTTGCATTTGGTCATTTCCCCCCTTTTTTCATATATATATATATATATATATATATATATATATATATATATATATATATATATATAAAATAAAAAAGCAAACACGGCAAAAATGAGAAAAAGCAATAATAAATAGCTCAAGATTGAAGATCAAGATATGGAGAATAATCAACTGTAACTACACAAAAAACGGTATATGTATAACACAAAGTGCGATTACATAGTTTGCATAGTTGTTTGTTTTGAAAGTTTTTGACATTAAATGGAACATTATTGGAAGATAGATAATCATGATAAAGAGAGATAATAACTTTATATAAATCTTTAATATCAATATTATCAAATAGGTTTTTAAAATCAAAGGTATGGAAACTAAGAATATGTGGAAGCTTGCTAAGGTGATTAACTAAATCAAAACTATTGTTCAATAAGAAATAGCTTGAATTATTAAATTTAAGAGATTCATTAATTCTATTTAAACAGTTTAGAAAGCACTTACTAGCAGTAGTGGTAAAGGTATTATGCCCACTAGTGACCGTTCTAAAACAGAAAGGTGATTTGTGGAATTTAGGAACCAAAATAACATATCGAAATTTATAAAACTTACAATTAATATTTAATTGTGTATATAATTTTAGCATTTTAGTTTTGATAGACTGATTATTAATGGGTTTAAAAATATGATTATTTTTTTAAGTAATTATGTAACAGAGAAACACAATATTTTTACAAATAATGACATAATTATTAAGAGGTTTATCTACATAAGTTAAGACAAATGTTGTTGTAGTTCTTTAATAGCAGATAGGAGTTATTTATAAGGATAACTTGGCTTCGTTATATATATATATATATATATATATATATATATATATATATATATATATATATATATATATACTACGTGACAGTGCAAATGAGGACATAAAAATATGCAAATTGCAGGGTAGGCACAGCTTACAGAGTAATGTAAATGATGCGAAATGCGCAGCTGTGCCGCGGTCGTTGAGTGAGATATAAAGAAAGGAATCTGCAGAATCTGCAATAGTTGCGCCGCTCTGTCTGCCAGGGAAATCATTTTGCATTTTTTTGTCTCAGAGGAAACGTGTATTAGCAGAGAATGCCAGGCCGCCGCCAACCGAGGCAGTCCAACAGACAGACGATTCCACGAAGGGTATGGTGATCGAACTCAGAAGGGCAGGTTGTCCCATACGTCAAATCTCATCGCATAGCCACTACACGCGTCCACGGTACACAGGCTATGGCGAAAATGATTCGAACAAGGGAATTTGGCATCTGTGAGGGGTGCCGATACGGCTACAGCGACGTCAGCACGCGTGGGCGAAACATCCGCCGGCAAGCGTTGGCGGCTCCGTCGGCCACTTCCGTCGCCTTTTTGCAGCATGTTCAGGACACCTTTGATGCTCCCATATCGATCAGGACCATTATCCGCCAATTGGTAGTCGGAGACATGCACTCATGTCGTCCGTTAAATAGGCTGCCATTGACCCAACAGCACAGATGCCTCCGTTTGCAATGGTGTCGGGATACAGCCACGTGGCCGACGGAATGGCACAGGATCGTGTTCTCAGACGAGTCAAGCTTTTGTTTCAGCAATAACAATCGCCACTTACGAGTCTGGCTCTCAGATTTAGGTTGATCTAAAGTACCCTTTTAATACCTTCTGTAGGCCACATACAATTGTCCTTTACTAATCAATGAATGACGTTCTGCTGCGTTGCGGTAATAACAATTCACTCAAGGACTACAGGATAAATCATTTTTCTATCGGAGTTCAGATCCTGCCAATCTTTCCTGCATATGCAAAGGAGATTTTCTTCATGTATGACTCGCTTTATGATTTTCGGAAGGGACAATGGTTAACCCAAGAACACTCCATATACGGCTCTTCGATAATACTAATGGTACGCTCCTTCGATCGAAATATAACCAACACAGTTTCATGATTATATCTGTCGCACGATAAAGCAGGGGTAATCGACGAGTCCTCTATGCTAGACATTTATTTCTTCATACACATTTCTAAGCAGCATGTCCGACTTGGAGCGTAATATACTCAATAACAAAAAAATCTACGCACCAAGTAGTTATCCGATTGTAATGAAATTTCATATGCAAAGACATTTTGAGCGAACATGCAAGTGAATAAAATTTGGTGTCCAATGAATAAATAGAGGGAGCTCCAGCGCATCGGAACTGCGCATTCAGCAGGTGTATATCTGCAGGTGGGTATGATCTGGAGTGCCATCTCTTTTGATAGCCGGACACCTTTGGTAGTTATTTCTGGCACAATGACAGCACAGCGGTACGTAGACAACATTCTACGACCGGTTGTGTTACAGTTCCTTTTGCGACACGCCGGACTTACTTTTCAACAAGATAATGCCCGGCCACACACGGCACGTGTTGCTATGAATTGTCTTCAAGCTTGCCCAACACTTCCTTGGCTAGCTAGGTCTCCTGATCTCTCTCTCTCCCATAGAGCACATTTGGGATGTTATTGTAACCATCCCGGAATATTAACGATTTAGTCCGACAGTTAGAGACAATTTGGTAAGACATTCCGCAGGACACCATCCATGAACTTTATCAGTCTATTTCACATCGGATGACATCTTGCATCCAAGCCAGAGGTGGACCAACTTATTGACTTCCTCCTTTTGTACGGTCAAACTCTAAATCATTAAATTGATCTGAAATTTTAATCGTTTCTTTTTCTATGTATGTTCTTCATATCTACCAATTTTTATCACAATCGGACAATTTCTTCTTGGTGCGTCGATTTTTTTGTTATAGAGTGTATTTGTTTTATAAGTGTTCAAACCCAGGGCTAAGAACAAGAGGTCCATGTCCTATTTCTAAAAAGAATTTGCCGCAACTAGGTCGGTACATAAAATGGAGCCAACCAGCTTCGTCATAAGACTTAGTTATTACATGTTTTTCATCATTCTGAGTACTGCTGGGCTACTTGTGGTTCCCGTTTTGTAAAACCTATCATGATGGGTCGGTTAAGCATAAAATGGTCACTCTCATTCGTTACTCAGTTAAGGAACTGTTTATTTTTAAAATTTAGGGGCGATCCTTTCTTGAGTTGTTCTAAAAAATCAGCTGTATACTTTGTTCATGATATGGACTGGACGGGATTGTAACCGAGATTCAAGATGTTGAAATTTAATGGGGTTTCGGGGTGTATGGGATCGGGTCCTCTGTTTACTTGCGGAAAATTATATCTAGTTCAGAAAGTATTTTGGATGGTTTTTTTTAGTATTTTGCTGAGGAATTTTTGCCGTTATTTAGTTTTAGACCAAAAGTTAGTTGTATGTGTTCGTGTGGGGGGCAGTTTCCTGTTGAAGCCTTCTGCACCCTCATATATTGAAATGTTTAGTTCATCATATAAGTGGCTACTGAACATGATAAAGGACTTAGAAGAGTTACTTTTGCTTGTCGTTGTTACTTTCGTTAAAAAAATTTAAAAGTTCGAGGCTTTAAATTTCGAACTAAAATGCTTTAAATTTCAAATTTATGGAAATAATTGAATATTTAATCTAAAATGTCATATGTTCTATGACAATTTTTTCAGAAATTAATTTGAAAATTTGGCAGTATTTCTAACATTCGATCACGTTTAAAATCCATAGGATTCCTTTATAAACTGATTGCAATAAAAATACAAAATTTTATTTGAAACGTTTGTTCATTCAGGATTTATCTCGCGTGCGCGCACGCGCGCACACATACGCGTATGCACAGCCACACACCACCATACTAACATATAGCGCACTCAAAAACGTTAAATTCGAGTTCATAAATGATTATAATGTGTAAACCCTCAAAAATTCAAATTCGGTTGATTGAAAGTTGAATATTTTAATTTTTGATCCGTCACAATGCTTTCTTTATACTCGTACATTATACTGCCATGCACGTAATAAAAGTAAAGAACGTAACTTATTCTTTTAATCTGTAAAGAAAGTTATGCACTGCCACATCGATTTTTTTTCGTATTGTTTGGCATTCCGTCGTTCTTACAACAGCGATTGGTCGTAAGTCCGTTTGTATCATAAGTCCATTAATAAATTATTCTTTCTTTAATGGAATTACATTTTTTCCTATGCAGCCACGTCACTGCCTAATTTCCTTGCTCCTTATTTACATCCGTGTGGTAATCCCGTTTGTCTTCCCAATTCACCCCGACCTGTACACTCCGATAATGAACCTCTCCAATTAGCCACATCCCCGCTGCTTATCTCTCGGTGCCATGCCGGTACAACGATTAATCGTCTGCTCCGGGGATTCGATTCCAGAGCGAGGTACTCAATTTGTTCTGACGGATCGTCGGAAGGGTATGAGGATGTTTTAGGGAAGATGGCAACACCCAGGCAGTGTTGTCCAATGAAGAATGGTGTTATGTGCAGGTGAACGTTAGTCAAGGGGTTTTATCTATCTAACCATCACCAGGTATATTGTAATGTTTTGGAACCAGGTGACAAACTATGGTTTAGGTAAATGACTTCATCGAGTTCCTCTTTGGTAACCGCAAAAGTGGTCACCAACAAAGAACCCATTTATTACCTTGGAGTAACATAAGCCTCAAGACATTTGGTAATTGCTTTTAACTTTCCCTACATACATATAGTATAGTCAGGAAGATGTTAAATGCATTTACTGCAGGCTCTTTGAGTTCCCCATAAAGGAAAAACACATTTGCAGGCAGACATTCTTATTACATGAATGTAGGGCTTCTATAATTTGACTTTTGGCATGTGGTTGCCAGATTTGGCAAAATATTGCCAACTTGGCGACATTTGTCGAATTTTCGAATATGCTAGAACTTTCTCAAAATACCGAATATTCTTAGAGATATGAGCTCTTTCTAGAAATTTATCTCGAGACTGCATAAAAGGAAAAGTGTCGACGTAATACGAGTTAAATTGAATTGCGAGATATGTCAGTGTTTTGAGAATAGTATTGGCTATTTTGTGAATTAGCTGAACATTTAATTACTATTTTATTGTATCGGAAAGTTGTTTAATGATCTTCCAAGATAGTTATCGAGCTATACGCTGCACATTGTTTCTGTTTACTCGTAGTAGTGCTTTTAAATAAACGTGTTAGTTACTCAGAAATTTGGACTCATTCTTGTATTCTGAGATCACACCCACGATTTCAGAGGATACGTCGTAACAGTATAATATATAGGGAATTTGCCGTTGTTCGAAAATTCGAATTCGAATTTTTCGATGAAAGAATATGTTTCAAGCATCCCAGAATTCAAATCGAACGTTTAAAGGTGTATGTGCGTGTGCGTGTTGCGGGAAATCTTAAGCATCGTACGGCCATGAAATTTGATAACTTAGTACATAGGAACTTCAGGACACTCTTTAAACGCTATCCAATATAGTTGTAAAGTGTTTATGACTTTGTTCATTCTGTCTGTTTGTCTGTCTAGTCGCACGATAACTGCCGTAAAAGTGACTTTATCAAAATGAAATTTTAGTATGTTGTTGAGACAGTCTGTGGAGCATATGGGGATGTAAAAGAATAATATCATTCAATTAGTTTTGGATTTAACTCAGGTTGAAGAAATGAAATACAGTGAACCGTGACTTAATTTTTCAAAAAATTTTTAAGCGGAGTTAAAATTCACAAATCGCTTTGAAAATTTAAAAAATTATTCAAATTATCCAGTAAAATGAGTAAAAAAAATTCACCAATATAATTTATGTAGTTTTTTAAATAAAAATTGAAATGATAATTACACCCATATTATATGAAGGGATCAAGTGACTCATTTCAAATATGGCATCCATTTTTTTTTTTTTTTGCTTCGTGAAAATCGTGATTTTTAAGGAACGCTTATATTTATGTTTAGTTTTGCATTCGTCCTATTACTCCTTTATTTTTGCATATCATCTATGTATTTTATGCCTACACAATTAAAATGTTTTTATTTTAAATGAGCATTAAACTTTGAATATTTCTACAAAGAAGTCTACCTAATCTTAACGTAGACAGAATGTAAACAAATCAAGCGATTGTAAAATGAGTTGTATAAGAATTGATGAAAGTTTTTAACATAAAATTATTTAGTTCTGGAGTCTTGAATATAAATGATATGAATACAATATTCATTGATTTTACGTAAAGAAGCAGACGATTTATAGCATTGTCTTTTTTGATGAAGTTTTAAGTTTCCAAGTATAATAAATTACTGCTTTACCGTGATAATTAAAAAAATATCACCGCTGAATGTATCGCATTTTAGAGATGCTTAAAGAAAATTGCATTTGAGTTTAAAAGTGTTTCATAATAAATGCTTTATACATGATTAATATTTCTTTTATTACTACATAAAATATGAACGTGCGTTTGTAATTTAACAGCAGCTCCTAAATATATCACAGCCAACTCCAGAATGCAATATAATTTCCATAACCCATCCGTAGATTAATTATATTTTTTTAACCGAGCAAACACATAGAATTTTTTAATCAATCGAGAGTTTCCCCTTGAAGTCTGAACCCAGGATATTCCACCCAGAATCGGACCCCTTCCGCCATCTATTAGCAAATGCATTTGATAAGCCACTTTTAATAAAAGTTTTTTTCGGAAAGTATGTGATTTAGAGCGTGAATGTATTATTTAAGTAGCAGGCGCTTATTTATTTATAAGTAGAGGTGCTTCTTGCAAGTGATTTGGTCATTGAGTATGGTGTTATCTGGGATTACAGCGCCACTAATAGAGAATTAAAAAGTCTATGATTACGAACTCAACTCGGAAATAATGCGAGATCGAAGAAAAATGCAATCACAAAGCCGTGGATCATAGTCTAATTCACAGGCATTGCCACTCCATCGGTTACAGAAAGTAGACCAGTTATAGGCGAATTGTCTTTACATTCAGGAATGATGAAATCAACAGAGCGCAGGAATCTGATACCACGCATATTCAAAATATTTTCCTCTATCGATAATGCATATTTTAATGCGAGGAAGAATATTGACAGCGTTTGTTCAACAATATGAAATGAATTGATAAGAAAAAATAAAATTTATGCATATAAGCCTGCATTTTCCCAACGAAATACGTGAAAAATATTAACAGTTCTAGGAACCCACAACAAAATTATCTGAAATTGTCTAGAACCGACGAAATCGACGTCTATGGTGATCAGAGAAGCAATAGTGTTTTGCATACCGCAATTTTCATTTTAACCGACCTATCAAATGTGCGCCATTTTTATTCATTAATTTTTAACGATTTTTGATATTCAGAACTTTTATTAAGTTATTACATGGAGTGGCACTTATCCATTCAAAGCGTGGGTGGGAAAAAAGCTAGTTTTCTGTACTCCTATGGAGGTAAAACCATCGCATGAAAAAAAATCTGATGTGGGGTGCACATGACTTTCCCTGCAGACTTAAATTAATTTTTTCTTTATTCCTTTAATAATTCATTGAGTTTAATTGCACAAAATAACACTGAATTTACATTTTTAATTCAATTTCTGTTTTTATTTGGTAATTTCACATTTTTCCAAAGGCGGTATAACGAAAATGCGAAAAATCTCTAATATCTCGAAAACGGTTAGCTCTAGAGTAATAGAGTTGTTCTTATTCTTTTCCTCGTCAAAATTTATGTATAAAACAAGTATTTCATTGATACATTTGAACAAACGTAGTCATTTTTTTTTTAGATTTTTGCGGGCCATTTCGTAAAAAGGGCAGGTTCTTCTTTTCAGAATCATACCAAAATTTAATCGGCACCAGAGTATCCCACAAGTAGCCTAACTTTAACTACCAAATTTTGTAAAATTTGGTCAATTAGTATTTCAGCTAGAGTGGATACATGAGATTTTTGCGGGCCATTTCGCAAAAAAAAAACGGATTTTTTTTTTTTTGGAATCGTACCAAAAACTAATCAGCAGCAGCGTCACACCCCAAGTGACTTACCTACCAATTTTTATCAAACTCGATCCATTAGTTTTTGAGTTAGAGTGGATACACACATTGCACAGACAGACACACAGACGTCACGCTAAAAATAGTATTTTCGTATTCTAGAAGTCCTGAAACGTGTAGATCCGTCGAGAACTCGAGTTGTGATTTTCGGCATGATTCCAATACTTTCCCTATACATTACCATGCATTGCAGGGAAAGTAATATAGGTCACCTACTTTCGATTTATTATTCTCTTTCTGCATTTTATTCTCGGAGGTATTTTATAAAAGGTAGGAGGAATTGTCTGCAAGAGAAATGTGCTTGAGGTAGTGTACAAGGTGGGGGTGTGAAGACACACGAGGAGACCTGATTATAGTTTACATTATGATTCTCAAGTACGGCAGCTACTAGCTAATAGACCCCTATTTTTACTATCTACTCATTACTAGCCACTGACTTGAATACAAGTTACAATCATTTAAATACATCAATATAAGTCGTAGTCATAAAACTCACTAGATTAAATAATCAAAATAATATTCGATATGGAAATAATTTGGTAATTTTAAACTACTTTCAGTTATATTTTAAAAACAACAGCATACAAAGGAGACAGATTTAAGGGGACAGTGGACGTTGAAATGAGCAAAAATCGATAAAACAGTTTTAATACATAACATTATTTTACACATTTAACATTTGCTTACGGGTGGGACAGCGTCCATTCCAAACGAAGAACCGTCCAAAAAGACAGGTATTTGACATACCCTATCCCAAACAATGCCTGCAAAAGGGATTGAACTGTTTGGAATAGGGTATGTCAAATACTTGTCTTTTTGGGAGGTTCTTCGTTTGATATTGAGGCTGTCCCATCCATAAGCAAAAGGTTGAATGCATTTTTTTTTCGAAACGTAATTTTTAAAGGTTTTACATTTTTAAAATACTCCATGCGTCTTAATTTTTGTCTGAGATTCGTGAAATTTGGCAAGAAGACACCTCTCATACTTTTTAATGAAACTGGGTATGCATTTTATAATTGGACTTTATTAAGGTAATTAGAAGTGAATAAGAACCTAATTAAATGATGAAAATAAAGTTTCAATGCAGAAAAATATTTTTAAAAAATTAACTTTCTAAGGGATTTAAAAATGAATACCCAAATGTGTTCATAATGTGTTTTTGAGTGATCATAATTAAAAATGAATCAAAAATGTGAACAAATGGCACGCAAGAAGCATTTTCAAATTTTCGCTAAACAAAATTAAATTAAAAAAGCAGTACAAAATTATGATAAAATTGAAAAAAAAAATTTAATGGTATTGTATACAGTAATGTTAAGAGGAATAGTTATGCAAATTTTCACGTTTGTAAGTCAATAAATAAATAAAAAAAAAATCAACGTCCACCGTCCCCTTAAACAATACTTTTATTCCATTTTTCAGTCATTTGGCCAAATTCTATAATTCTATTGACCGCTCTTTGGACTTGAATTAAAGTTGATGGCGGAAGGTTTCTACCTAAAGTATATGCTAGTATACACAAAAGTTTACTAGCCAGAGTGGCTACTAGTACACACATGTTTACTAGCCAAATCTGAAAATTATTAGTCAAATGGCAATTGGCTACCACATAATTTAAGCTACGGACGTGATTCTAAGACTTCAGAAGGGACGAATATACTATATGTAGCAGTTGGTATGTGAAGAAGAAAAGTTGTAAATATCATTTAGATTTTCTTATACATCTTTATAATATTACACAGCACGAATTCAGCGAGTTTCAAGTTACTTCTGTGAATGTTCGTTTGAGAATGTGCGTTTATAATATATGTGCAATAGCACAATCCATCCATTGGTTTTTAGTGTTAAGCGTAGTTCTTTTACAGGGACACCAATTTGGAGGATTCGAACTTGTATAAATTTAAAACAGTGAAGAAATAAGGATTGTATAAAATCTTAATTCCACAGAGACATATCATGCAAAAATGAATTACACGACGTTTCTCGGACCCTAAATAATGGCCCCCTACTTAAATAATACAGATAAATATAGCACCACTCAATTTCCAAATTGCCTGTTTTGAATCATTCCCAAGCTCCGTTTCTTCTATGCGTAACCATGTCAATTATAAAATACAGACTTAATTCGCATAAATAAGCTTTTTTGATGCACTCTAAATAAGTGCTTTATCGCCGATCATTGGCAAAAAGATACAATGAAAATACTTGAAATTGTAAGAAAGATAACATGTTTTTTTTTTTACCACCCCAAAGTAAAATTCAATAAATCAGTGCTATCTCAACGAATTTTTATCCAATTTAAGTCAAATATCAACCAATACTTATATTTATAATATAATACCAAAAATAGAAATCAGAGCGATATCTTTTAAAATCGTAAAATTTGAAACCCCATAAATTAAATGCACTTTGTTTAAATGCAACTTTTTCATATCGGAACAAACTTAATCATAACTCCCTGCTCTCAAATATCATCCCCGATAGCAAAGAATGAATAGATTTATTTTGACAAAATGGCGGAAAATGGAGATTTTTTTTTTTTAAGAATCTCACCAAGGTGCACATAACGGAAACGCGAAGCACCTCTGTTGCAAATTTCACCACTATTTAATGCTTTGATTTTCCTCTACAGACACCGACAACACACAGTCAGAAACACAGGCAAATAAACATATTCTTTTATTTTGTAAGATTTAGCATTGTTCGCGTCAGCTAGGCAGAAACGCAATTTTTTTTCTCTTTCATATTACACGAATCCTCAGAGTCGAGTATTTTCCACTGTTGTTGAAAAAAGCCCTCAGATGAAAGAAATACCCCCACGTCTCTTCCGGATTTATTAATCTCCTTTCCGCACTTTGTTCCTCGAAGATATTTAATTTGATAGAGGGAAAGAGGAAATATTTTACAGGGGGGTTGGGAGGAGGGTGGAGGAGGCATTGCGCGGGGGCTCGGCGCTCTTTTATTAATCTTTTGAGGATAAATGGGAATGGTATTTAATCAGATATGGCTGGGAATATTTTTCCAACCCTCGGAGCGGAATGGGCAGTTACAAAGGATGGACGAACGTGGAGAATTTATAATGGCCAACCAGAATATTTTATCTTTTAATTAGCACTGATAAGACGTACACGTCAGGCAATACAGCATGGACGTTCAAGACTCTCGCATTGCATTCACAAACACATGGCTATAATTAATAAAACGGGAAAGCGTTGCATTCTACAGTGGATGCCTGCACATATAGGAATAGATGGCAATGAGGCGGCCGATGAATTGACCAAGGAAGCAAGGAACTTAAGACACCTCAAGCATTATCACTCTTGACGATGCTAATGCTATCGCTAGATACAGACTTAGAGTGAAGCCTATAGGACTGGACCACCAGGTCTGTGTAATAAATGAGAATAGGGAGATCACCAAGACAATTGCCAGACTAAGAACTAGACACCTAGGTGGTATGAAAATTAATGCGGGTGGCACCAGAACCAACAAATACTGTAGAAATTGCCCAGGTGAAGAACTTACACTGGAACACATATTTGACAGTCCAGCAATGCTTGCGGCTTTACAAAGCATTGGAAACTTCCCTTTCCAGGGAGAACTTTATAATGAGAAGATTGTGGATCTTGTTAGGGCAGTGATATCTGCACATGGTTCAATTTGACTTCATATGGACACGACACCAACCAACCAAGACATACACGTTTAAAAATTGCACCGAAGTCAAGCAGCATCGGGCGCGGTTAGTAGTTGGGTGGGTGACCAACTGGGAACATAGCGTGCTGTTGGCACATTTCGGGCGCGGTAGCCCGGTGGTTTGCGCGCTGGATTTGCACTCTACCACAACTGCCGCCGTGTTCATGCGGAGTACGATCACGTTAAACATGTGGGTCCGTAAGTCCTTCCGAGAGGTTGGCGGTAGGGGAACGAAGGTACGGTCCCTGTAGATGCGTCCCTCACTGAGTTCCGGTCTAAATTGGGTGGCACTTCCCGGCCGTCCAAACAGTCACCTTACACCTTTCTGGTAGGTCGGACGGTCTGGGTCTCAACAACAACAACATTTAAAAATTGCAATAAACGTTTACATCACAGGATGCGGTAAAAGTTATACCAACACACTGATACATATTTACATATCAGATAATTTTGAAATTGTACGACACCTTGAATTGGTTCAATTCTCCTTCAAAATGATGTATCCTTTAACAAAAGTATATACCTGAATACAACAAACATGTTGTAAAAGCAATTATGCGAGTATGATAAATCTCCTGCGCATGCGCAATTATCAGAATTTCACTGAAGATATCTTACAATGCAACATATACGTTGTAAGTATCTGTTACATCACAGGTGACGTAAAATTTACAACATTTCATGATGTAAAAATATTGGAATTATACAACATTTTTTTACAGCTTATCCTTCTAATTCGTGAGTGTTTTCTTGGGATAGAAGAATTAATTCAAATATCTGAATAAGCTGTATTCAGAACATCAATAAGCGCAATCAGCAACAAGACAAAATTAAAAACTCTCTAGCTATCTAGCAAAAGCACAAAACAGTCGCCAGATACAATAAAACAGTCATTAATAGCTCAACAAACAAGAAGATCGTATTCACAAAACACTGATGTATTCACGATTCACTATTTTTCGTATCACATAACATCGCACTCTGAGTACAGAGAATACTAAAGACCTAAAAAATCTAGGTAATCATAATATCCTTGACCAATCACTTTCACAAAGTTACCAAAAACTCACAAAATTGGCAATAATTTGGAAAATTTATCACCAAAGTCAAACGACCCGAACTTGCACGTAATACACTGATACAATGAAGACATGGAAACAACTGAGTATGTATATCAGTAGTGTATTTTAGAGGGACAGTTAATATGAAATAGAGAAGGAAATTTATATTTGACTAATTAATAAGAAGTAGAACGGTTAATTTAAAATCTACTGGACATAAGAGTATATCGAGTATAACAATATCGGTGGCGAGTGTATTTTAAAGCGACTATACATTTGAAATAGAATTTGGGAAAAAACGTGTGTTTGAATAATTAAAAGTAAAACTGATAACTCAGAATGTATTGGACAATCAACAGCATCCTTTTTGGAAAGTTTACATGTGGTAATAATATACGCAACGTAAAAAATTTTCGAAGAGGTAAGGGAAAAAGTCATAGAAATAGTAAGACGAAAATATAAATCTACTTTATATTATTCCCCTAGGAATGAGTATTCTGAAAGTCGTCTGCGAGTCCTTAACTCTCATCCACCAATGACTTTTTCTGTTTATTGTAATTAGCAAAATATAAAAGATATTCAGAACGAGCTTAAGGGATCTTGAAAATCACTTCCTGCCAAAATCTCAACAAGTTTCTGGAAAACAATACTTTCTCTACACTCTGCAGTATATGAAAGTAAAAATTATACCATGTTATCCTAACAAAGTTATAGAACTCTCTACATTTGAGTTGCAGTGGGGGAGGGGCTCCAGAAATTCCATTTCTACCCTTGCATATCCTGCACAGTCCGTCACTCGATAATAAAGCTCTCCAATTAGCCAGGTTCTAGTTTCAGCTCCAAGTGGCGCACTCAGTGGTGGAGTGGCAGGATTAATCGTCTGCCAGGGGTCGACCAGCACTCTATTTGCCCTGCTGATGGATGGGGGCTAAATATCTTGTAGGGGGAAGGTCTGTGCCTGGATCCATTATTTCCGGCGGAAAAGTCGTCCTACCCTTCAACAGGGTCGTCAGCTCATGCGTTCGGAGCTGAGGAAAATCGCAATTTATATGAGCACCTGCGTAAATCATTTGATATCGTGCAGTACAGCAGTTTATTTCGAAATAAACCGATGGTACAGTCAGAGTATACAAGGTCCCTCTTAAATCCTCATGCATCCTTTTATCGTTCGATTGAAATGATCTACAGCTGCAAAATCGGAGTCTACTATAAGGAAAAAGACACTATGCAGTATCGATTGAGAAAGTTGACAGCGGCGAATTGAAGAAGTTAGAATCCCTATCTCGAGAACGAAACAAGATAGGTTAATACTTTTACAAAGAGTTCTCTATTTAAAATGGAAGTACGTGCGGTTTGTGCGGTTTGCACATGTACATAGACGATAAAATATCTGATGTACGCAGAGCATGATTTTCCTTATATAAATCAAGTAATTTATTGCTTTCAGTAAAAAATATTATGTAGAAAATCCAGGCATGATGCTTTTAACGTTGAATTGTGCATTAGGCGTTAAACTATTCCGAAGTAACCAATTATCTTATATTTCGCGCAATTCTAAATTAACAATTATCAATATTGATAGCATCCGCAATAAGCAATATAGTTTTATATATTAAAATATTTTAGTAATTAATTCATCAATTTGGCGTCATTTCCGATAATTTGACGTTAAGTTGGTGATATTTTGCTAAATTAGTCGCCGAGTTCGATAAGTTTATCGGTAAGCGTTACACACAGACGGAGATAAAAGTTTTTCTTGTATATAAATGACTATTGGCGAATTTTTGATCGTAGATATACAAAACTATTATACAAGTATTTTCTCTCGTAAAGGGAATGCGAAAGATCCTACGATAATGATATCAACAAATCGCACAATACTGCATGAAAAGTGAGCATATTTCGCTGTAGTTAATAATATTTTTTTTATTTAATGCGCTCTTTCACCAAGAACTCGAATTCTTGACCCCGTCACAATACATACGTCACAATTACGCATGTATACACTATACTATGCATAAAGGCGAAGTAAAAATGAAGTAAACAAAAACCGGTAATTATTAAAATGTTTCGTTTACTGATAAAGTACTTCTGAAGATAATTAATGAAAAATACGCATGTAAAAAATAATAATCCGTGTAATAAGCTAATTTTAAATTATTTAGAATTTTCTTGGAGTGGGGCTAAACCCAACTCCCTGATACCAGAATAGATTTTTAAATAACTCGTATTTATTTATTTATTTTCATTAGTCCAAATGATCAGAATTATAGCATGTTACCCGTAAATTTAAAGGGCTTAAAAATATTTCGTTTAATATCAAGTTTAGAGGGGGGGGGATGGATTGCTCCTCGAGAGATCTAAAGATGTCGTGAATATATAAATTATATCGCAGCTATTTTTCATTAAAATAATTAAAGTTTATTCAGTTTCGTGACCATTGAGCCATAAATAACCCCTTTTATGCACAATTGTCCCATTTTGTCCTCTGCTGCTATATTAAGAAAATATAAAATTTCGAAGTTTTCGATCGAATTTCAAAAAATTCTCTCCGGCTTTAGATTCTTCGATGACAAAGCCGGATACAAAGTTTCTTCGTAAAAATCCGTCAATATTTGTGGCATCTGTCATGTACTTAAAAAAATGGAACACAGACAGACGGGCATTACTCTAAAAGTAGCCAAAATGTGTTCAGGAATTCTAAATCATATATTGGCATCAAAATCTAGAAATCGAAAATTTCCATTAAAGCAATACCTCTTCTATACTATATCACACCGTATGAGACAGTAAAAATTAGTCCGAATTTCTGGAGAAATAACACTTTTATTTAACAGTACCTGTAAGCATAAACAGGAACACTGCTTATAAAGCAACTGTCAGTTCCACTAAAACAGCCATTACATTATCAACTCATTCATAAAACAGACTGTTATATTCTCAAAGAACTGACGTATTCACAATTCACTTTGACTCGAATCTCGTCAACCTTGTGGCGATTGAGCGTCGCCGTGGTCCCGAACCAGGGACCTGATGCATTGTAGACCGACATTATAATCACTGAGCAAAAGCTAGCTCTTCCTCTGTTCTTATAATTCGGGTATTGGCTTGTGTGGCATCTTTGATAGATGTCTTTGCTGCCGCACACTCCCCTCGCTGATGAGGAAGTTGCCGAGAGGCGTGTCGCCTCGGCGTGACGGTCAGGGCCGGAAGGCGTGTTGTCTCGGCGTGACGGGCAGTTGTGGTCAACCAGGAAGGGAGTGTCAAGGCTACTGACTCCTTGTGGTGCTGCCATCTCGTGCTGAGAGGCGAAGTCGTTGGAAAGGAAGGTTGCGTTTTTTTTCAAACGTCCAGTCATCATTGTGGCGATTGTGCGTCGCCGTGGTCCCGAACCAGGGACCTGATGCATTGTAGACCGACATTATAATCACTGAGCAAAAGCTAGCTCTTCCTCTGTTCTTATAATTCGGGTATTGGCTTGTGTGGCATCTTTGATAGATGTCTTTGCTGCCGCAACCTCTTATGACTGAAAGATGACAGGCATATATAGCCTCTGTGGAAAGATCTCGAAAATCGACGCAACTCTTAAAATTCTTAACCGATCTACAAAATTCAAGCAGTTTCCAAAACTCGCCAGAAGTCCCCAAGTCGGTGATATTTTGCCAAATGTGTCGCCAAGGCACCCGATTTGTCGATAAGGTAAGGCTTTCAATTAACAACAATGGTTGCCTGTTTAATGTCGTTTTTCCTCGGGGATAGGTAAATTGACTGAAAGACATTTTAAATAACAGTGGTATTCGTGACGGAAAAATATGTGATGGGGTCAAAATCAATGTGATGGGGGTTAAAAGTCAAATTTCTGGATTTGGATGGATTTTTGCGTGTAACATGAATACACTTTCTGTTTGGAAACCCTCCACAAAACTCACTACTGTTAAATGCACTTTTAACAGTAGGTCTTTATTTGTAAATTTCATAATAAAATTTTCTTGCATTTACTTCAGTTTTTAATTTCAAAAAATCACGCAAGATCTTAATAAGGGTTAGTGTTATAAATGATGGGATTCAATAAAGTGGTACATATAAAAAAATCCATTCATTTGGCATGTGTAATATGTAGATATTTTTTTTCTCCAAACTTATGGGGAAACAGAGCATTCCCGAAGTCCTATCTCCTTGAAAAGAAATATGCCTTCCATGTTTTATCATGCTTTTCGAATGATCCAACTCCATTTAATTTAAATCACTGAATGTTTAGAGGGAGATATCACTCACACGTACCCAAGCATATGCACATGCATCACTCATAAACAGTTTTATTTGATATCAGTATGTATAAAGCATGCAGATCCATTAACATTGAGTTGCAATTTTCACACTACAGAATACTCTTACGTTGCATATGGGACATTTTCTGTAAACGGGAGTTTTATATGTCCCAGATGTTTTAATAACAGTTTGCATGATTTGGGACTGATTTTGGATACTGATCAATTTTACTATAATCTAGTTCATATTTGTCATCCATTAGCTGAAAACAGTTTATATTTTTACTATTTAAACATTAATTTTTTTTATTAATAGTCATTCGCCTGTGTGTCCCAACTGCCAAATTATAAAATCACAACATTTACAAGCCTTCATTTTGTAGTTTTCTTTTAATTTGATGTTTAATATTAAATTAGACAATTTAAACAATAAACAGTAATAAAACATCCACTATGCATTAGAGAAATATTTTAAATTAATTTTTTACAACTGTCCCTTAGCTTTTTTTGTCATTCACCTGTCTTTAAATATTAACACCTCTTTCTGTACATAGATGACAACACAATATAATTAAAGTATTATTCTTTTTTACTAAAGTCTATATTCACCATTTTAAAAGTTTGTTTATGTTCTAGCTTCTATTTAGATTATGTTCTATTCTTGTGCAGGGAAATATTACAAAACTGAACAATTTTGGGTAAGTATTTTTATTCCTTGTCATTCACCTGTCTTTAATTATTCACCGAATAAAAAAGTAAATTGTTTTAACATATACATGTGACTATTTAGTGCAGCAAACTTAATGTCAAGTTACGCTTAAATGCAAATAAAACTCATATACTCAGAAAGTAAAATCAAATGATTTCTCATTTCCCTGTCGTCATTCATCTGTCTTCTTGGTAAACAAGGGAATCACATTAGAACAAGTGAATTACATTTAAACTACATTTTCTTCTTAGAAGAAATAAGAAGTTGGTCCCCAATATAAGATTGCAATTAAAGCAAAGCAATTTTTTACTTTCCCTGCAATACATGGTAATATATAGGGAAAGTATTGGAATCATGCCGAAAATCGCAACTCGAGTTTTCGACGGATCTATACGTTTCGAGACCTCTGGAATAAGAAAAAAACTATTTTAGGGTGACGTCTGTGTGTGTGTCTGTCTGTCTGTGCAGATTTTGTATCCCCTCTAACTAAAAAACTAATTGTCCGAATTTCATAAAATTTGGTAGGTAAGTCACTTGTGGGCGAATATGGTGCTGATTAGTTTTCGGTACGATTCGGGATAAAAAACCGCCTTTTTTTTTGCGAAATGACCCGTAAAAGTTTGTATCCACTCTAACTGAAAATTTGCTGGACCGAAATTCACAAAATTTGGTAGATAAGTCGCTTGTAGGTCACCCTGGTGGTGATTAGATTTTGGTATGATTCGGAAAAAACTAACCTGCGTTTTTTGCAAAATGGCCCGCAAAAATCGACAAAATCTAAAATACAAAACTACGTATGCTGAAATGTATCTATTAAATGCTTGTTTTATAAGTAATTTTTAACGAAGAAAATAATAAGATCAACCCCATTGCACTACGACTAGCCGTTCTCGAGATATTTTCCTTTTTTTTTTGTTTTTGTTTTTTTATCTACACCACCTTTGAAAATGAATCCAGTTACCAAATGAAAAAGAAACTTGAATTAATAGTGAATTAAATTTTAAATAAAGAGAATGTGTATATAAGTCTGCAGGGAAAGTCATCAGATTTTTATTTTTCTAATGATATATATACATATTAACAAAGCAGTTGTCTACTAATAAAGCAGTTGTCTATATTAAGTGTCATTCCCCTGTCATATTGTCATTTACTTGTCTTGAAAATAAAAATGTGCATTTTCTGTTTAATTTCCCCAAAATGGTCGCTACTACTGTTTATTTTCTAGTTCAAACCACCCATATGAAAATATAAGGCAGAAAACAGGTTGAAAAATAGAAAAAAATGCATTGTAACAAGATGGAAAACCCCGTTTAGAGAAAATGACCCATATACGGTCTTGTGAGAACAGAAAGGTGTAGTATCTCGAGATACGTTTTGATTTTACATTATCTTCCTTTCACTGCGTTAATGCTACGACATTTTTATCGAAGGAGTATTTAAATTAATAAAGCAGATATGCGAATGAAAATAAGTCCATAGCATGAGTCAACTTGAAAAAAATATTAACGCATTTTAATTCAAAATAATGTTTCTCAAAATACCACGTTTTACCATTACAAGGCCGTATACGATATATACACTAAAAGCATTTCAAGATTTCTCCTTTATAAAAAAAAATCGACGATGGCTCTAGTCCGATGGATCCAGAATGTTTTAGAGTGAATAACATTTGTAAAATAAAACTCAGCTTTTATAAAATCGGAAACAAAAAACTAGATCCAAAATCTGATTTTATGCAATAATAGGGATATCAAGCAACTACTATTTTTTTGCTTATTATTTATAGCATTATAAAATTGAAAAACTGAAGTGTTTCAATCTTCTTCAACTCGACAAGACGATGATTGGATAACTAACTAAATGAGCTTCTTTTAATAAAATATATAGATATTAATAGTAAATTTTTCTAGCAAAGATTTTTGTCGTTAACTTTTTATATCTATATTTTACAGTTTACTCCATATTTCTAGTGAAATTACAAAAGTGAAAAAAGCACTCCCTCGGAGAGCCACAATTTTTTTTTTTTTTTTTTTCAGAAAAATAGTTTAAGATAATAAAATATTGAAATTATTTTTAGATATTCATAATCCAGAAACTATTTCCAACAAAACAAGCAAAATTATCTATATTTTTATCTATTAAGTTAGGAGAAGGGGGGTATTAAACGTCCAAAATGTTTACATTTTTCGTAACACTCCGTTTTCCGCCAGAGAAACACAACCATAGATATTATTCACATGAAAAGAGAAATTGGAAACAAACAGTTCGTTGAGATAAAGCTTGTAAAATACCAAAACCACTTAATAAAATATTTACTGGAGTTGTAAACATTCTACTCATCGAGAACTGTAATTTGACTTTCGGTCTATGAGTGCCGAGTTCGAAACCCGAGAACAATTAGAAAACCCTCGAGTAAGTATACATGCTTGTCGTGGTTTGTAATCTACTTCAAATTGTTATCTTCGTACAGATAACCCGTCGTGTTCATAACAGGAATTGTAGAGAGACAAACATATAATGTCCAGTCATATCCTTGAACTGCAAGTCATCAGTTGAAACCTCAAGTATTTATTTAGCAATACATCTTTCTTCACTCTCCAGAGCAACTAAGATTATTTATCCTACCGTACATCTGAAGTATTTTATCTCACAGTGCATCTGCACATTTTTATCCCACAGTACATCTGCACTATTTTATCCCACAATGCATCTACAAATTTTTTATTCCACAGTACATCTGCAATTCTTATCCTGCAGGATAACTAAGAATCTTTATCCAAGAAAACAACTCAGATACTTTATATAGTAGAACAGCTCGAATTCTTTATTCAAGAAGACAACTCATTCTTTAGCCAACATGACAGATTCGATTCTTTATTTCAAACGACAGCTCGGATAATTTATCCTACAGGACAACTGATTGTTACCATAAACCCCTGGGTTGGTCGTGTGGTCTGGGTCTTCTACAGGACAACTGAGATTCCTTATCCCACAGGACATGTAGGATTTATTTTTACTTTCCCTGCAATACATGGTAATGTATAGGGAAAGTATTGGAATCATGCCGAAAATCGCAACTCGAGTTTTCGACGGATCTACACGTTTCGAGACTTCTAGAATACTATTTTTACCGTGACGTCTGTGTGTGTGTGTGTCTGTGTGTGTGTCTGTGTGCCTGTCTGTGCAGATTTTGTATTCACTCTAATACAAAAACTAATGGACCGATTTTCATAAAATTTGGTAGGTAAGTCACTTATGGGCGAATCTGGTGCTGATTAGTTTTGGGTATGATTCGGGATAAAAGAACCCGCCTTTTTCTGCGAAATGGCCCGCAAAAGTTTGTATCCACTCTAGCTGAAAACTTAATGGACCGATTTTCACAAAATTCGGCAGATAAGTCACTTGTAGGGCATACTGGTTTTGATTAGATTTTGCTATGATTCGGAAAAAAATAACCTGCACTTTTTTGCAAAATGGCCAGCAAAAATCGCAAAAATCTAAAATAAAAACCTACGTATGCCCAAATATCTCCATTAAATGCTTGTTTAATACGTAAATTTTAACGAAGAAAAGAATAAGACCAACCCCATTACACTAAGACCAGCCGTTCTCGAGATATTTTAGTTTTTTCGTATTTTCTCTACGCCACCTTTGAAAATAAGTCCAGTTATCAAATGAGAACGAAAATTGAATTAAAAGTGAATTAAATTTAATAAAAATAAAGATACCATGAATATAAGTCTGCAGGGAAAGTCATGTGCTGCCCACATCAGATTTTTACTTTCCCTGCAATACATGGTAATGTATAGGGAAAGTTGTGGAATCATACCGAAAATCACAATTGGGAGTTTTCGACAGATCCACTCGTTTCGGGAGCTCTAGAATACGAAAAAACTATTTTTAGCGTGACGTCTGTGTGTGTGTGTGTCTGTCTGTCTTTGCAGATTTTGTATCCACTCTAACTAAAAAACTAATTGACCGAATTTCATAAAATTTGGTAGGTAAGTCACTCAGGTGAGACTCTGATGTTGATTAGATTTTGATAGAATTCGTAAATACAGAACCAGCCTTTTCTTACGAAATGGCCCTTTTAAATTTTATATATCCACTCTAGCTAAAATACTAATTGACCAAATTTCACAAAATTTGATAGATAAGTTATTTGTAAGATACTCAAGTGCTGATTAGATTTTGGTACGATTCGGAAAAGAGCAGCCTGCCTTCTTTTACGAAATGGCCAGCAAAAATCACCAAAATCTAAAAAAAAAAGACTACGTATGCTCAAATGTATTATTTAAATTCTTGTTTTATACGCAATTTTTGACGAGGAAAAGAATATAACACACTCCATTATACTTTAGAACTAACCGTTCTCAAGATATTTGAGATTTCTTGTATTTTTTTTACACCGATTTCGGAAAAATGTCCAATAACCAAATAGAAATAAAAATTGAATTAAAAATGCAAATTTAGTGTTATTTGGTGCAAGTAAACTCAATCTAATGAATTATTAAAGAAATAATAAAAATATGAATTTGAGTCTGCACGGAAAGTCATGTGCTGCCAACATCAGGTTTTTCATTTTACAATACCGCTGAGGGTATACTTCGGTGTATTGTAAGGAAAATAAAAGGGAAAAACAATGGCTGTCTTTAGTGTTTCAGTTCAAAGTTGATCTAAAACTCTTCCGAGCAGAAATAAATAAATAAACGGCGATGAAGTTCGCTTCCGTTCAGCGTCTGCTTTTCCTGTTAATTATATTAAGGTGTAAATAAATTGGAAAAGATCGTTGGCGTCCGAAGAACATTATCCTTTTCTTTAGGGCGAAATTAAGAGGAAAAAATGTTTGTTCAAAAAAACTCTCTTTACGGATAATAAATAATTTGAGTTTTCTTTCATTGTGTTGGCTCTTTTACTTCCGAATTGAGAACAACACTATTATATTTTCTGGAATTTAAAATAAAGAATAAAATAATGCTAAGTTTAAGAAATGAGTTGAGATATATTTGTGTAAATTGATTAAATTATTTTCTGATATAAAATACAAACATGTCATATAAAAACATGACTTACACTACACTTAAAAATTCCACGCATTAAAAATTTAAAGAACGAACCTAAATTGTCCCTTTTACTCTTTCCGTAATATACAGGGTTCAATAATTTTACGAAACTAGGTCTATCTGTAGTGAAGTAATTACGCATGATTGATTAAAAGGGATTGTAGCGCCTCTTTTGAAGAATTTAAAAAGTTAATTTAACGAACTGAGAAATAAAGCGAGATAGACAAAAAAAATATAAGAGATAAGTAGAAATTGACACCAGAAACGTACGAAACAAGTATACTTAAGGCAATAAATACCTGTTAAAAATTGTTTCATCAGGGACTGTCACATGATGACACTGCTGATGGACAGGGCTGTAGCCAGGTAGGGGCCAGAGGGGGATAAGCCCCCCCCCCCCAAGAGGTACACTCAGCCCTTCTGATAAAAATATTAAATTAATATTTACTCTTTCCATGATATACAGGGTCCAAAGACGTTATACGAAATTAGAGCTATCTATAGTAATGTGACCATGCCTGATCGATTAAAGGGGATTGCAGCACCTATCTCGAAGATTTTTATAAGTTAAATTAACGAACTCGGGAACAAAGCGAAATAGACGAAAAAACACAGCTGCAAATTTGTAGTAAAGTAGGGTCTAATAAATAGAAATCGACACCAGAAACGTACGAAACGTGTATACGAAAGTCAGTGAATACCTATTAAAAATCGCTTTATCAGAGACTGTAACACGGTGACACCTGCAAGATGTGTCAACGTACGCTGTTATATTTTTTTCTCGAATTCAAACGTGCATTGCTGCTGTCCGAATTATTATTTTGTACAGACTGTAATGAGATTCCTATGCACGTAGCAATTGTTTATTTTGGCATTTGTAAATAGGACAGCCTTTTGCCAGAAGCCCTATTGTATAAAATAAATTGTTTTGCATAAGTTTAAGCGCCAATTCCTACTCATCGGACAATGATCTACAACTTTCTAATTCTTTTTTTGTTTAACTCACTTTGTTGCCGAATTCATAATCCGAATTTTTAAATTCTCCGCCAGGGGCGTCGAAATCACTTTTATTCAATCGTACATGGTCACTTAACTATAAATCTAACGTATAAATGTACATCATCTAACGTATATCATCTAACGTATCAATCCACAAAGCTAAGAAAAAAAAGTACTTAAGGTTTTTTTCTAGGAAGCGTGTACGATATAAGTAAACAGTACATGTAAAGATATCGTTGCGAACGTGTAATATTCCCTTACTGGAGTCTTTCCTTTTACTTTCCCTGCAATACATGGTAATGTTTAGGGAAAGTATTGGAATCATGCCGAAAATCGCAACTCGACTTTTGGATGGATCTACACATTTTGAAACCTCTGGAATACGAAAAACTATTTTTAGCGTGACGTCGGTGTGTGTGTGTCTGTCTGTCTGTATGTATGTCTGTCTGTGCAATGTATGTACCAACTCTAACTCAAAAATTAATGGACCGAATTTCATAAAATTTGGTAGATAAATCACTTGGGTATGACCCTGGTGCTGATTAGTTTTTGCTACGATTCGGAAAAACAGAACCCGCCTTTTTTTTACGAAATGGCCCGTAAAAAATGACATGTATCCACTCTAGCTAAAATACTAATTGACCAAATTTTACAAAATTTGGTAGATAAGTTACACTTGTGGGATACTCTGGTACTGAGTAGATTTTGGTGCGATTCAAAAAAAGAACAACCTGGCTTTATCTACGAAATAGCCGGCAAAAATCGCCAAATCTAAAAAAAAAAAAAATGACTACGCATGTTCTAATATATCAATTAAATTCTTGTTTTATACGCAATTTTTGACTAGGAAAAGAATATAACCAACTCCATTACTTTAAGACTAATCGTTCTCAAGATATTTGGCATTTCTTGCATTTTTGTTATGCTGCTTTCGGGAAAATGTCAAATTACCAAATAAAAACAAAAATTTAATTTAAAATGCAAATTCAGTCTTATTTTGTGCATTTAAACTTCATCAAATGAATTAATAAAGAAAAATAGAAAAAATGAATTTGAGTCTGCAAGGGAAAGTCATGTGCTGCCCACATCAGATTTTTACTTTCCCTGCAATACATGGTAATGTGTAGGGAAAGTATTGGAATCATGCCGAAAATCGCAACTCAAGTTTTCAACGGATCTAAACGTTTCGGGGCCTCTAAAACACGAAAACACTTTTAGCGTGACATATGTGTGTGTTTGTGTACAATGTATTTATCCAAAAACTAATTACTCAAAAACTAATGGACCGAATTTCATAAAATTTGGTAGGTAAGTCGCTTGTGTGTGACGCTTGTGCTGATTAGTTTGGGGTACGATTCAGGAATAAAACCCGCTATTTTTTGCGAAAGGCCTATATCCACTCTAGCTGTAGAACTAATAGATCAAATTTCACCAACTTTGGTACATAAGTCACTTGTAGGTTACCCTGGTGCTGATTAGATTTTGGTACGATTCGGAAAAAGTAATCTGCCTCTTTTTTGCGAAATAGCCCGCAAAAATCGTCAATATCTAACATAAAATACTACATATACGCAAATATATTAATTAAATGCTTGTTTTATACATAATTTTTAACAATGAAACGAATAAGATCAATTCTATTACACTAGGGCTAGTTGTTCTCGAAATATTTTAGTTTTTTCGCATTTACGCTGCTCCACCGTTGAAAAAAGTCCAGTTACGAAATGAGAACGAAAATTGAATTAAAAGTGCCAACTGAGTGTCATTTTAAATAATTGTGGTCGTTATTTTGTGCCATTAAACTCAATATAATGAATTATTGAAGAAATATAGAACGTGAATATGAGTCTGCACGGAAAGTCATATGTTGCCCACATCAGATTTTTTAGAACCCGAAGGAGAAAACACCCGTATAGGCTTTTTTCTATGACGTGCATCTAAAGTTATCAAATGCTGAAGTCAGGGGAAGGGTTACCAGATTTGACGATTTATATCCAATTTGGCGACGTTTGAAGACTATTTGAAAATTCAAGAAATACTTCGAAATAACCAATATTCTATGATATATATATTTATGAGATTTCCAGAAGTTTCTATAGAGTGTTCTCAGTTGGAGAGGAGTTGACGAGATACTAGTCATATTGAACTGTGACTTTCGTTAATGTGTTTTAAGAATAGTATCAGTTATTTTGTGAAATTAATGAAGCATTTAAGTGTTGTTTTACTGTATATTGTTCCTGTTAACTCTCTGCTTGTAAATAAACTTGCTATCCAGAAATTTGGACTCATTGTATAGTGAGCGCACGCCCATGATTCCAGAGTATACGTTGTAACAATATTGTAAATAAAATACCAAAAATTATGAAATATAAAATTTCCTACTCTGTTGTTACTTATCCTACTTGTCTAGAATATTAGAACCAGTGCTACAAGTCAACTGCTATCTTATTTGTCTAATTTATTAATCCAAAGGTCCCAAATAAAGAGGAAAGTAGCACAGTTTTTACTGCTCCTAGAACCTAATAATAGAAGACTGAATTGTCTCAGAAAATATAATAATATAAATCAGAGAAAATTTTTAAAACTATCTTACAATAATGGGATTTTTACGGGCCATTGATGAGCATGAATCAAAAGCAAAGACATGATAAGCATGAAGCAAAGATATCATATTCACATCGTTTACGGTCTTTTAAATCTTCATCTTATTCTAGCTGTCACCGCTAGATGGCGATACATAACATCTCTGGTGGGTGAATCGCGGTTTCCACTTTTTAACAATAGAAAATGGGAAAATGAACGGGTATCTTAGATAAAAGTGGCTATGATGTCTCTAAAACTTCGGCTCAGTAAAAGTGGGTCAAAAATCGATTTCAAGATTTGACCCAAACAAATACAGAAATCAACCTAAATCAAATGGTGTAAAAACCCTTCGCGTTTAAAAGTAGTATTATTTGTTATTATAAAATTCCGTAGCATTATTTTCTGTGGGAAATCTATAATAATAATTGTAGTACTATATAGAATATAACGGAAATGGACAATTTGCACTGGAAGAGAATCAAAATAGTTTATATTAACACAGATAAACCTGAGCTTTTATCGATGTTACTAAACTATTTCTGACAAACAGATCTGTTGTGGGTATCGCGGGACTTACCTTACACACTGCAGTTTGTAATCCATTAAATTGGGTTTAATTGCTTAAATTGACAAGGATACTTTCTTCGTGTTACGTTAAATTTACAGTTTTAATACTTTTCTTTTCCATTTGGTAACTAGACGCATTTTAAAACGCCACAGTTGTACATTCTGAGTCTTAAGCTCGTTTATCCTTGGGATGCTAGTGTAAAGTCTGACCTCTTCTCGATAGTCAGATTGAACAGTGGCGGCTTGTGACCTTCAGGAATGGATCAGCGGCTGGATTCTTCCTCCTCCTCGTCAAAGAATATTATCAAAACACATCACGCTACTTGTCCAAGTGCTGTCAAATATTATCTAAAAACAACCAAACGAGTCTAAAAATTCGCCAAATAGTAATAATAATAATAACCCATTCAGCCGATAACTTTAAGTGAAGCAGCACTTATCCTGCGTCAATTCACGAGCCGCCACGGGATTGGAGAATGTAGCGGGAGTTATTGACTAGTCAAATCGAACAGACATCACTCCAAACCATTGAATAGTGACCCAATTTTCTCACGGTCAAGGGAAAAACACACAGACTCAGGATTTAACTGGAAACTATTTATTATTAACACAATGATGGATACATCCGCAGGCTGTATATTATATACCGGGTGGTCAGAATTAAAACACCCCCACTCTGAGCTCTCTATAGATCAAACTACTCAGTGTAAAGGCTCCAAAATTGTTGAACATACTATTCAAGACATGGGGAAAGGGATTACGCGAAAAAAAATAGTTTCAGAAACACCGATAGGTGGCGCTGTACAACAGAAAATATGCTGAAAAGACACAAAATACACATTTGCAACACATTTTATTCGAACGTACCAAACATTCATATCACAAGGACCTTATCGATGCAGGGAATGCTGCGTATAACGTTATCCATTGATTGTTCAACAATAGCGAAGGCAACATCGTCAACGACATCTGAACGAGTCGATTTGCGTTCTCGACCCGGCTGAACTCCAAGATGTCCAGTTTTCTCGAATCGAACGATCATTCTCCTGAGAGCTCGGGGAAGTAATGGTCCTTTGCGCAAATCCTTAAGTCGACGAAACTCTCGAAGTGCAGCTGCAGCATGTCCATTGTTTTCATAAAACAGCTTCACAAGCAAAGCGCGTTCTGGCAGTGTGACGTAGCTGCAAACCAAAGGTTTATGCAAATTTTTGTGCTTACAGTGCGAAATTGCAGTTACAATGACAGTTTAAGTTTCTTCACTTTTTTATCTTCTTTTTTTTCATATCAGCAAAAGAAATTAAAAAGGAAAAATTCCATATCGCATGTAATTTTTTTTATTATTATTTTGTGTCTTTTCAGCATATTTTCTGTTGTACAGCGCCACCTAACGGTGTTTCTGGAACTAATTTTTTTTGGCGTAATCCCTTTCCCCATGTCTTGAATAGTAAGTTCAACAATTTTGGAGCCTTTACACTGAGTAGTTCGATGTATAGAGAGCTCAGAGTAGGGGTGTTTTAATTCTGACCACCCGGTATATATATCTTAAAGATCAATATACCTTATGTACCTTGAAGATCAATGTTGAATTTAACTCGGAGCGGGGCTTGGTGATCGAAATAACATTATTCTAAACGCAAAAATAGAATATAAATGACCAATGCTTATCAAACTGCATCTAGATACGTCCTGGAACACTATCGGGTATTAGATCCTTCCGATCATCCCTATAACCCTATAGTTGTTGTTTCAAGTTCGTTGAAGCAACTTAAGTTCGTGTGCCTTAATCTTCAGTCTTATTTGATTGCGTTGTAATGAAGCTATGACATTATCTGTGTGCTTCCAAAAATGTCCTTGAGAATGCCCCTAGCTGGGCGGGGTGTTGTTGGGAGAGCTGGTTCCAATAGGAAAAGGTTGGGTGGCATTAGCGGAAGGAGTCCATCAGTGACGGCTGGTGATGATGGTAGTAACTATAAAGAGACTTCCTTGTTAGACGGCCAAAAACTAATTTAAACTAATTTTGGAGGCACTGCGGTTTGCTTAGTCCTGATAGAAGTTGGAATATGCAGAAGGTTTTCTGCATGGGGTCGGCTTTACTTTTAATTATCTGCATAAGTTGGTTTAGGATGTTGCGAAGATTACTTAGATCGAGGTATTTTTCAAGTTCTTTAAAGAAGCTTAGGATTTCCAAATATGCATTTGGGGTTTGGGCTGTAGCAGGTTGTGCCTGTGCTAAGTGCTCTCCGGTAATTCCTGTTACCGTCTCGGCTCTTGCCTGCTGTCCCTACACAGGGGAGATGTTGTTTGAAGGGAAGGGGGGAATTTTCCCCACCAAGGTGGGGAGGGGTAATTTTAGAAGTTTGTTGGACTTTTCTTAGGTCCTGGAACTTTTTACGGTTCCAGGGGTTTTGAGGGCAATGCCTGAAGTTAACTGGGTGGGATCCTGCACAGTCGGCGCATTTCGCCGGGGTCTCTCTAGTTTTTAAACAATCCCTAGTGGAATGGCCCTCGCCACATTTCAGGCAGCGGGGGGGGGGGGGTACATTGGTCCGACTGATGCTTAAATAACTGGCAGTTATAGCACATTTTGTGTCCAACGCTGAAAGTTTGAATTTTTATTTGCATAGATAGCAGGGATTTTAATTCATGGATCCTTACCCATCCCTCCGCTGGTTCAAGCCCGACCAAGAAGATGGGAAGAGGGATCCTGTCTCTCCTATTCCTGAACTGAGTGATTCTAATAATCTTGAAGCCTTCAGTAGCCAAGGCGGTTTTTACTTCCTCAAGCTTGGTGTTAGTGGGCAAGCCCTTTATTACTATTTTCTTAGGCCTATCGTTTTTTAACTTGATTGAGCTGAGCGGAATTTTCATATGGGTCAAGTGAGCCTGAACACTCCTGTAATCCTCAACGGACCCAGGAGTGATCTTGATCACTCTCCCCATAATACCCCGAATTTTGTTCTGAAGAATTTTATTTAAATTCTCTATAAGGGCTCCCCAACCCTATACTATGCACCGATGAACACGAAATGTTCGAAAACGCACGCTCACAGCGACTCAACATTCAAGCAACCCCATTCTCTCTTTCACAAACCGAAACTTTCTCCCGCAGTACTACAGGAACGCAGAAATATTACTTGGTTCGCTGATTGGTCAACATAACGGAACGCGTCCGAAGTTGTTTATTTAAAGTAAAACATAATTTAGAAAGTAAAATACCAAGAACTCTAACGGGTACTAGATCCTTGCGATCATCACTATATACTCATTACTAATATCTCATGCGTCAACTTCGAGGAGTCTTCGAATACACACACACACACACACACACACACACACACACACACACACACACAGCGGCTCAACGTTCAAGCAATCCTTGCGTCACTTACGCAAACCGAAACTTTATATCTGCCGTACTGCAGGAACGCAGAAATGTTACTTGTCTGGACGATTGGTCTACATAACGGAAGCAGTCATATGTTGTTAATTTAAAGTAAAACATAAATAGAGCTTAAACTAAGTGAAATCATAATGAAAGTTTATATAGATCTTACACTGTCGCCTCAAAATTCCAAAAACACGTTATCTCAAAACGGTTGGTCTTAGAATAATGGATTCGATCTTATTCATTTTGCTGCTAAAATATAACGTATACAATAAGGATTTAATGAATACTTTTAAGCGTTCAAAGTTTTTTATAAATTTTGATGTTTTTGTGGACTATTTTTTGAAAGAAAAAGTCAAGTTCTGTTCTGCCACTTCGTACCAAATCTAATCGGCGCTGATATAACCCACGAGTGACGTATTTACCAAATTATGTAACATTTCGTCGAATAATTTCTGAACTAGAGGGGATACATATATACATACATTGCGCAGACAAACTTGTAGCTAAAAATAGTATACTCTATAACAAAAAAAAATCGACGCACCAAGAAAGAGTTGTCCGATTGTAATGAAATTTCATATGCAAAGACATTTTGAGCGAACATACAAATGATTAAAATTTGGTGTCCAATGAATAAATAGCGGGAGCTCCAGCGCATCGGAACTGCGCATTCAGCAGGTGTATATCTGGGCAGATGTATATCTGCAGGTGGTTATGGTCTGGGGTGCCATCTCTTTTGGTAGCCGGACCCCTTTGGTAGTCATTTCTGGCACACTGACAGCACAGCGGTACGTAGACAACATTCTACGACCGGTTATGTCACCTTTCCTTTTGCGACACCCCGGACTTACTTTTCAACAAGATAATGTCCGGCCGCACACGGCACGTGTTGCTATGAATTGTCTTCAAGCTTGCCCAACACTTCCAACACTGGACAGCTAGGTCTCCTGATCTCTCTCCCATAGAACACATTTGGGACGTTATGGGAAGGCAATTGCAAGCATTCCGGAATGTTGACGATTTAGTTCGACAGTTGGAGACAATTTTCAAGACCTTCCGAAGGACACCCTCCATGAACTTTATGAGTCTATGCCACGCCGGGTGACAACTTGCATCCAGGTCAGAGGTGGACCAACGCCTTATTAACTTCATCCCTTTGTTTGCGGTCAAACTCTAAACCATTAAATTGTTCTGAAATTCTAATCGTTTCTTTTTCTATGCATGTTCTTCACATACACCAATTTTTATCACTATCGGACAACTCCTTCTTGGTGCGTCTATTTTTTTGTTATAGAGTGTAATTTCGTGTTCTAGAGGTCTCGAAACGTGTAGAACCGTCGAAAAGTCAAGTTTTGATTTTCTATACCATTCCAATACTTTCCCTACACATTTCCGTGTATTTATCGTAGGGAAAGTAAAAGGGAACTTTTAAAAAAAAATTTACAATAAATTTTGAAAGAATAAGTTGGCTACGCAATTTAATATGTGTGTATATATGTCTTAATACATTGTTTTCATCAACTGCAGCAATTATAATTACCTAAACTTTAGTTTAGAACTGCTTAAGATACTTATCTAACCAAAACAATTAAGCAATTACAATATAATACTAATCGATCCAGTTACACGATTTGAATAACTTTTAAAATGTTCAGTTATTTTTCCATTTAGGGCTTTGAAGCTATAAAAACAATTTTTACCGATTTCCATCAATTTCCAGACCACGCTTAACTACCAATCCGCACGCGAAGCGCTCATTTTTGGGGGTTTCATCGTGGAATGAAATTTGAATAATTGATTTAATTCTGACTACTGACGATTCTATTATATCCACCCATTGATTATAAAATATATGTTACTCCCAATTTCAAATGACGTTCTACTTTAAAAATACATCTACCAGAATGGTGAATAATTCTTTAATTATGTAGAAAGAAATAGTGTAATAAGAGTGTTCATAAAATCCTCCGATAAGAGGCGTTCTATACATTAATTATACTGACTGTTTAGAAAATATCTGTAATAAAGTTATATTTTATTTTTATTCACATATTTATATTCAATACTGTTTAGGTCAAGTTGTATAATAATTGGCATTAGAATAAATAGGATGCAGCATATACCGACTCTAAACTCATTTTTTCCCACTTATTTATACACATTCATTAAAGTTCTATTGCTTCAAAACGGAACATAGAATAGATACTTGTTTAAACTGCATTAAAATATACTTGCATAAACTATATTGAAAGATATTTGTTTAAACTATATTGAAAGTTACTTGTTTAAACTATATTGAAAGATACTTTCTTAAACTATATTGAAAGATACTTTCTTAAACTATATTGAAAGATACTTGTTTAAACTATATTGAAAAATACTTGTTTAAACTATATTGAAAGATACTTATTTAAACTATATTAAAAAATATTTGTTTAAACTATATTGAAAAATATTTGTTTAAACTATATTGAAAAATACTTATTTAAACTATATTGAAAGATACTTGTTTAAACTATATTGAAAGATACTTATTTAAACTATATTAAAAAATATTTGTTTAAACTATATTGAAAAATACTTATTTAAACTATATTAAAAAATATTTGTTTAAACTATATTGAAAAATACTTGTTTAAACTATATTAAAAGATACTTGTTTAAACTATATTGAAAAATACTTGTTTAAACTATATTGAAAGATACTTATTTAAACTATATTAAAAAATATTTGTTTAAACTATATTGAAAAATACTTGTTTAAACTATATTGAAAGATACTTGTTTAAACTATATTGAAAGATATTTGTTTAAACTATATTGAAAGATACTTGTTTAAACTATGTAATTGTTTGTTTAAAATATACTTGTTTAAACTATATTTTGTGGTTTAACGTATTTTACAACATCTCCAGTTCTTTAATATTTCCCAAAACAGAACCGAGAACGGTTTATGCTAGAGTAACGTTCATTTCATTTCTTTTATCATCAAAGGCTACATGCGAAACACACATGTAATTAATATATTGAAACATAGCATCTTATTTCAGATTCAGCCGATTTTTACTACCCATTAAAAGCCATTTCTACTTTGACTTAAACTGTACCAAAATCTAATTAGCACTAGGGTAAAACTAAGTGACTTAAATACCCAATTTTATGGGATTTAGTCGGATAATATTTCAGCTAGATTGGATACATACATTGCACAGGCACACAGATCAGATACAGACGTCGCGCTAAAAATACTTTTTCGTATTCCAGAGTATTCAGAACGTGTAATTCCGTCAAAAACTTGTATCCTGATTTTTGACATTCATTCCAATATTTTTCTTCTACGTTACCATATACGGAAAATAAAGTAATACATATATTTGTATGAACCTTCGTTTTTCTTTTTTTTAAATTATAATTTTTTTTTATTTATTTATTATGTTGGTATATTTTATGTCACGCCCCTAAATAAGACGTATTCGACAAATTCGCTATAAATACTATTTTAATATCATTTAAATAATGTAGCTCAAACTGTAAGTGCGCCATCAATGAAAAGTGAATCTGTAGTGAAAATTCACGTTCTGTACACATTATATTTTTCATTTGAATTTTATTTTAAAATTCAAATGAATTTGAAATCAAATGAGTTCAAAATTTAAGTTTTTAAATTTATATGAGTTTTAAGACTTTTAATAATTAATGAGTTTTATGCTTTTAAATTACATTGAGTTCCAAACTGTTTTCATCAACTGCATGAATAAAATGTCCTAATTTTCAATTTCAAACTCATTTAACCAAAACTACTCATTATACGATTCAAATAACTTTAAAAATATTCATTTATTTTTTTTTTTTAAATTAAGGCCTACAAAACTATTAAAAACATTTTTTTTTAATGAATCTCATTATTTTTCAGGCCACGACGAACAACCTAAACTGCACGCGATTAGCTCATTTCAAAGTTGTATACCATTTGACTAAGTAATTAAATGCTGAAGACACTATTCTCTCTACTCGGATATTATAAAACAAATATTTGTGCAATTTCGAATGATCTTCGACTTTGAGAACGTGTCTATTAAACGGGTCAATAGTTTTTTCCTGCGTTAGAAAGAAGAATTATAGTCACAAAATCCATCAATAGGTTGATGTTCTTAAACACCTTAGAATATAATGCAGGAAGTATCTACAGTACGATATTTTACACACTGTATATATTCCGGCCGTCCAAATGGTTGCTCATGTCCTTAGAATGAATCGGACGGTCTGGGATTTCGACACTGTATACATATATATATATATATATATATATATATATATATATATATATATATATATATAACTTCCCGGCCATCCAAACAGCTACCTTACACCTTTCTGGTAGGTCGGACGGTCTGGGTCTGAACAACAACATTGTGTGTGTGTGTGTATACTTAAAAGCGAAAACTATGCATTAATTACCGTAATGACTAATAACCCATCTCTGCTTTAATATGTTTTATAATGGATTAGGATGTCATGGTGCGTCCTGCGCGGATTTTTCTATTCCATAATCAATGTTTCGTAATTTGTTTAAATCAATCTTTCATAGTTTAACACTTCCTTGAATATTTAATTTTTGGCCTTCTGTAAGCGTTACACCATATTTCTATGGATAATCAAAAAAATATTATATATATGTGTGTGCGTGTGTGCGATTGAAAAAAGATGAGCCAAAGTTTACGAGGTGGTAGTACACACCAAACTAAACATTTTTCGTCATAGTTTACCGGGTCGGAAATGAAACGGAAAGGCGTTACATAGCCAATGGACTAGACGAGGTGGTCTTATAGCTTGGCCCCCACAATCGCCCGATCTGTCGTGTCTTGACTTCTTTTTGTGGGGATATCTCAAGAGTCTCGTCTATAACACTCCCCTTAAAACTGAAGAGGAACTAGTCGCCAAAATTTCGTCCGCTGCTGCCGAAGTGCGCAACATGCCTGGTCTGTTCGACAGAGTTCGCAAATCACTCCATCGCCGCTGTGAGACGTGCATTCAGGTTAGCGACCTCTCTTTTGAGCCATTACTGTCATTATTGTTTATTAAATGTCATTTTATAACTTCTAAGTTATTTTTGTGTTATCGCCTCACCT
The DNA here is from genome assembly GCA_951213105.1 of Amaurobius ferox. Taxonomy (NCBI): domain Eukaryota; kingdom Metazoa; phylum Arthropoda; class Arachnida; order Araneae; family Amaurobiidae; genus Amaurobius; species Amaurobius ferox. The sequence goes on along the minus strand of OX578147.1, from coordinate 4,323,926 downwards.
CATCGGTTTCACCATTAAGCGGCCACTGACCCCTTTACGTTTCATTTCCGACCCGGTGAATTAAGACAAAAAATGCTTGGTTTGGTGTGTATTACCACGTCGCAAAGTTCGCACATCTTTTTTGTAATCACCCTATATATATATATATATATATATATATATATATACAGGGTGCCCACTTATATCCGTTACACCCCCCTTAACTTCTAAACGGCGACAGCTTAGGCCATAAAGTTGGTGTCTAGGTGTAGTAAAAAGGCTATGCGCTACTCGATGAGACAACTTACAACGCTATCTATTGGCAAAATTTTGAATTAGCGGTCCTATCTCTTAAACGGTGAAAGATACGCGAAAAAAGTCAATTAAAAAGTTGTAGAGCACTCTCGATTTGGTACGAAAAGATACCCTGCGCACATTAATACTCAAAACAGAATGCAAAAAATGAGCAGCGAGAAATCCAGTCCAGAGTGCAAATGTGTATAGTGGCTAACTGAGAGCATTTTGAGCAATATACTATTGTAAACAAATGATCCTGAAGACAGGGAAGTGTCTCAGTTTATTTCTTCCACTCTTTATGACATGACAATTTTCGAAATCGTGACCAAACAAATGTTCATTCTTTGCATTCTGTTTTGAGTATTAATGTGCGCAAGGTATCTTTTTGTACTAAATCTAGAGTGCTCTACAACTTTCTAATTGACTTTTTTCACGTATCTTTCACCGTTTACGAGATAGAACCGCTAATTCCAAAATTTGCCGATAGATGGCGTTGCAAGTTGTCTCATCGAGTAGGGCATAGCCTTTTTACTATACCTAGACACCAACTTTATGGCCTAAGCTGTCACCGTTTAGAAGTTAAAGGGGGTGTAACGGATATAAGTGGACACCCTGTATATATATATATATATATATATATATATACAGATTATTTCTTGGGTCCATTTGTTAGATCTCCATAATCCATACCTCACAGAGTTCCTAGGGAAGTCCTTCAAAGGTCCATGTTATTTTGTAAGGAAATCCCCATACATTAGACCAGGGGTCGGCAACCTGCGGCTCTGTTGATGTAAAGTTGCGGCTCTCCAGTTCCGTACGAAAAAATTAATAATTTATTATCAAAACCTTTAAGAAATAAGAAAAAATATTTTTAAGTACCTAATTTCTCAATAGCTTCTATTTTCATAATCGTTAATTTCAAATCGCTACGCTTAACATGACCGTAATGAGATAAATTTGAACTATTGTTTTGTTCTTAGAGATGAGACTCCGTGACCATGTTTATCTTTCAGCCAATTGCATTCCATATTCGTCTCACCCAAACAGCCACCTTTAGAGTCTAAACAACACGTCTAGCTAGACTCTAGACGTATTGTCAGTCAGTCATCCTCGGATAGCGCGGTCGACGTTACCTTGCATGTGTGTTAATTTAATCGCTTGCGGTTTTTGCGTGTCTATTCACTTGTTGTTTCAAGAAGAATACGATTTAGAAGCGAATAATCTTCTCAAAGGCATGTACGCGTATAATATAATAAAATCAGTAACAGAATTGGATTACATATCTGAGGATCGTGTTAACGAAGTAATAATGGTAAATAAATTGCTTGCAGTTTTAGATAGCTAAGTAAAATTTAAAAAAATCATTTTTTCAGCTCCGCCGCCAGCATGGCATCTGGTAAAACAAAGAGAAAGACTGAAGAAGAAAACCGAGAATTCAATCAGGATTGGACGGAGTCGTTTGCATTCATATGCAACACAGATGGCCTTCCGACTTGTCTCATTTACCACGAAAAACTCGCACACAATAAGAAGTCAAATTTGGAGAGACACTTAACTACAAAACATACCCAGTTTGCTGGTAAATGTCCAACCGGTGAAGCACGAAAAAAAGCTGTTGAAGAGCTCAAAAAGAAAACTACAACAGTCAAGTTCCATGCTAAGTAACTGGGCGCAATCTTCCAATAATGTAAATCTGGCATACTTTGCAGTATCATTAGAAATTGCAAAAAGAGGAAAACCATTCACAGATGGTGAGTACGTCAAAGATTGTTTTATACGTGCATCTGAAGAACTGTTTTGTGATTTTAAAAACAAAGCAGAAATCATGGAAAAAATCAAAGATTTGCCATTATCTGCTAAAACAGTACAAGATAGAACTGCTAAAATGTCTTCAAATGTAACACATATGCAAGTGGAAGACATTCAACTGGCTTCTGCCTTATCACTTGCTATAGATGAGTCTTGCGACATAAGACACGGCACAAGTTACCCTTTTCGTCAGGTATATGTCGTTCCAAGGTCCAAAAGAAGAACTGCTAGAATTGCTACCGCTTTCAGGGCGAACTCGTGGAGAAAATATAGCAAATGCTGTGCAAAAATGCCTGGAAGACAATGGAATCGATATAAATAAAATCGTTTCTATAGCAACTGATAGAGCCAGAAGTATGACAGGAATGCATAGAGGGGTAACATCAATTCTTCAGAAAAAAATAAATCACGAAATTCTAACGTTTCACTGCATAATTCATCAAGAAACGCTTTGTGCCCAAACATTTCCGGCCGAAATAGTTGAGGTCATGAACTTGGTAATTAAGGTTATTAACAGCATCTTGGAAAAAGCACTCTACCATTGCCAGTTTAAAGATTTCCTTGAAGAAATAGATAGCCAGTTTTCTGACCTACTTCTGCACAATAAAGTGCGATGGCTTTCCAGAGGTAACGTATTGCAACGTTTTGCTTTGTGCTTCAGTGAAATAAAAACATTCCTCAATGAAAAAAGCATTGACCATCCCGAATTGGAAGAAGACAAATGGCTGCAAAAATTCAACTTCATGGTAGATACCACAATGAAACTAAATGAACTAAATCTAAAACTGCAAGGAAAGGGCAACCCAGCCTACGCCTTGCTTGAAGAAGTAGTTTGTTTCGAAAAAAAATACTTTTTTTTGTTGAAGACTGGAGAGCGATAAATTACTTCATTTTAAATATCTGAAGCAATATCGCGATGAGACCAATGCAACTATTGACACGAATTACTTCAGCATAGCTTTAAAAACATGAAGGATGGATTCGCTGAGAGATTCGAGCAATTCAAAACAAACAAAAGTATCTCGCGTTCATAGTAAATTCTCTTAACACAAATACAAATGAGATCAACATCGAGCCATTTGGAATTGATGCTGGATCGCTCCAAATGCAATTGCTAGATTTGAAAAGCAAAGCCTTGTTGAGTGGCAAGTTTAGAGAACTCAAGAGCCAGTTGGAAGAGTTGGAGGTCCAGAAATGCATGCACATCGCGCAGCACAAGTGGAAATAAATTCTAAAAGAAATTCCGCGAGTTGAGGCCCTCATATTCGGCGCATGGAATAGTCTTCCAGAATGCTACAGTGAGATGAAGAAGTTGGTATATGGAGTGCTGACGATCTTCGGGTCGACATATTCGTGCAAGTAAGCGTTCTCTTGCATGAATATAATAAAAAGTAAAGTTAGAAGTCAACTAACAAAGAAAAATCTAGAGTCGTGCTTGAAACTTAAAACAACAAGTTATAAGCCAGATTTAATCAAACTTTCAAAAGGCATGCAAAGCCAATGCTCCCATTGATGTAACTATCTATATTTGTGTTTTTATATGAATAAATATTATTCCATATTTAAAGCCGTTTATTTTAAATCAAAAATCAAATATATATAAGCAAATACTATAATATTGAAACGAAAGTTTTTAGTGGCTCTTTAAAAACTGAGAAATTTTGTAAATTGTAACTTTTGGCTCTACCGTTTCAATAGGTTGCCGACCCCTGCATTAGACCCATCTATAATAAACTGACTATGTCCTATCCAATGGAAAGGATTACAGCGTCTTTAGTTGAGAATTTAAAAATTTAGGATAACGGATTCGGCAACCAAGAGAGATAGACGGAAATTAAGAAGCATTGAAGTTGTAAAGCATTGTCTATTGTCTTAACACACTTATAGTATCAGACATGGAACTAAGCTTAACTAAGTCAATTTTCGATTGGGATATCTGTTTTTGAGGCTGAGCGCCATACATTTGAAAACAAAATAAAACATTCAAATAAATTTGAAATATAATTTTTAAATGAATTCATCCATGTTTGCGATAGGTTCAAATAGAAGTGCGCCAATCACATCCAATATCAGAAAGGTCAAGCGCATGCAGACTGGAATCAAAATTTTGAAATTAATTTTAGGAAATTCTAATCAACCAGTTGCAAATGAATGCAATCAAACTGTAGATGCAATCGCCGAAAATATAATTAATTTAAAAAAAAATTAAAAACAGTATTTTAATTGGAAGACCTGCCGATGCGTGCAGAATTTCTTTTCAATTGCTTGGTCGTTAATTATTAAATATGTGTGTCCCTCAAAATTCGTAACATCTTCAGGGAAAATTTCTTATTTTGTGACAAAATTATTAGCTACGCAATTAAGAAACTCGTTTGTGGAGCATTTTTTTTTCCCTTTCCTACGATGAAAAAACATTGCAGTTTTTTTTTTCTTTTCTTTTTTCTCATAATCATCTGTAGCTAATTATTTTACCTTATTGTTGCAATTCCTATTCCTAAATCCATTAAAATGTAATAAGCGCTGAAAAATTTACTGTAAATTACATTGTAATTGGAATGTCTAAGAAGTATAACGTTGTCAATCATAGCATTTTAGGAAATAATTGATATTTAAGTTTATGAAAGACGAAGAAACCAACACTGTTAAAAATTAAGTTGCAACTTAATTTTAACAAAATTTTATTTTGTTAGAACTGTATGAAGCTCAGCGTCTAATATAGACGTCCTAATTTAAAATTGATTCGTTTAGGTTCTGTCCCGTGATGGTACTACAGGGTGTTTCTAAAGTCGCGCAACCCACATTTCGTTTAATATTTCTAAATACAAAAAAAAAAAAAAAATATGAAATATTCACAGTAAATAGTTTAATATCTGCATAACATCGTGCGTTACAACAAATGCTGAAAATGACAACCATTTGCTGCCAAGCACAGTTCTACTCGACGACAGGTATTTGTAACCACACGATGCAGCATATCGGTGGGAATGGATGCAGTGATGTTACGGATGTTGTCCTTTAAGGCTTCGATTGTCTTTGGATTGTTTGCGTATACACGTTCTTTGAGATAAGACCATAGAAAGAAATCAGGGGCAGTTAAATCAGGGGATCTGGGTGGCCATAGTCCACGTGAAATGACCCTATCACCAAACACTGATCCAACGACTGCAAGGGATTTTCTTGAGGTGTGTGCCGTGGCGCCGTCTTGTTGAAAATATCCAAACTGGCATTCTTCGTCCGTTAACTGCTCAAAAAAATCCTCAAAAATGGTAATGTAAACATCAGAGTTCACAGTATTCTCAAAGAAAATGGAACCGATTATTCTGCTCCGTGAAATCGCACACCAAGTATCGATGATTTATTCGGCACATTTCGTGTTTCAAAATGTTTGCGAAACGCTGAACGAACAGTTTTGTAAGAATTAGTCTTCAAATACTGCCCCACAATAGATACATGCCCCGGTAAACTAAGCGCCATTTTAGAACTATGTGAACTGACTCTGTACTAACAACGCCATCTGTTGTGCATTATATGATGTATAAATAGCGCGAAATTCAAACATCTGTCTTTATATTTATGAGAGATATCAACCGAAATGTGAGTTGCGCGACTTTAGAAACACTCTGTATAAGTGCACAATGTTTCAGTCTTCCAGGTTACCGCGGTCTTACAGAGTGTATGAAAAGACTTTATGACCCCCTCCCTATTCTATCCACCCCAGGGGAGAATTCAAAACTCTGGCACCGTTATATTCTATCCTGTATTCGATTCTGTAAGTATGCAACGATCGAGCTAGTGGGGACTTTTGAATAATCTGAAAACACATAGACACTCTCCCTCCCCCCCATATTGTCCACTCTCGGGAGAGAAATTGAACATTTGACTCTGCTACACTCTGTTCCGGCCAATACTAAATATATGAAAAGATTCAGTGTTTCAGATCACTGCAGGACTTCTGATATATGAGGAAAGATGGAAACATGTTCAATTATTAAAGACGTGTAGGTATAAACTTATCAGCAGTTATTGTAGTGATCTAAAAACATATTTTAAACCCCAAGAACATCTTGTATGTTCATGATAATAAATTTTGATGTGGATAATACTTAATATTGCCAGAATTCGAACCTCGGGGGTTTTACTCATGGGGGATGTAGGGGAAGTGTTAGCATTTCATGTTAAACAACTCCAAAATCGGTTGAGATAATCAATCAGGTGGCGCTAGGGTAAGATAAGTACCATCGCATTGTGTTGAAGACCCAGATCACTCAACTAACCCTGGGGTTTACAGTAGCCGTTTAAGTGGCCGGCCCATCGCGTTGTGTTTATTTCTGTGACAAAATACTCGTATTGAATGAAATAACGTTGATTGAACAGTTAACTTTGCAGAAATAAACTATCAGTGCAAAGCAAATGAGAGTTCAAGCAATAAAAATAAAATATTCCTACGTATTCAAATTTATTTTACCTTTCTATTTATTTTCTTCCCCTATATTCTATACCATGTTCTACAACTAGTTATAAAACGCTTATTACTTCTATTCATAATTATGAAACTTTAATTAAAAAATAATCAAAAATGCATATTCTAAACACTATACTTTCCTGTTTTGTCAAACGACAACAAATAGATCTTGGCTAACGCGAGCGAATTTTAAGATGTTTATCGATAGGAGTTCTATCTCCTTCTCTCCACTTGCAGCAATCCATGCTACATATTCTGCTATATGCAAGAACAAACGTCTATACATTAATTAATTTATTGATTCATATTAATCAATTAACGTTTACATTAATTTCCATTAATAATCATTTCTGAAAGAATATATTGTGCAATGTTCTTTGAAAGTCAACATAAACATCCGATTTTGATCCCGTAATTATCCTGTAAATGTCACGTATCGAATTAGACACTTTTTCACTAATATAAATATAAGTGGAGTTTAATATTCACTCAACAAACCTACAAAACCCGCAGTTATGTGTGAATCATATATTCAATTCTATTCCCAAAACGTTAGTCTCAGATATTGCTCTGCATAGAATCTGCAGAAAGTTTCAGTGCATATGAATTAAACATGAATTTCCGTTTCTATATTTTTATGGCAGCGTATTTATTAATACAGTCGTTACAAACTGGGAGGGTGCGTTTGTAGATTAGTGTACCACAAGGTTTCGCCAAAAACTTTAAATCATTTTCCTTAGCTACAGATTTCGGTAACTCTGTTTAACACTTTCCAACATAGTTGTAAAACGTTTATGACTTTGCTCATTCTGTCTGTCTGTCCGTATTTGCACGACAACGGCTGTAAAAATGACTTTATCAAAATGAAACTTTAGTATGTTGTTGAGACGATCTGTGGGACATATGGAAATGAAAATAAATAATATCATAAAATTAGTTTCATATTTTATCTGGATGAAAAAGAATGAAATGCATTGAATCCTATGGAACATAATTTTTTAAATATTTTTTAGCGGAGTTAAAATACATAGGTTACATCGAAAATTTCTGGCAATATTCAAATTATCAAATAAAATGTGTAAAAAAATTTCAACACAATATGTTAGGTAGTTTTTTAATAAAAGTTGAAATAATAATTACACACACAGTGTATAATCCGGCCGTCCAAATAGATACTCAAGTCCTCAGGACGAGTCGGACGGTCTGGGTCTTCAACACATAGTGTATAAAGAGATCACGTGACTCATTTCAAAATAAAATATAGCGTCCATTTTTCAACCTTGTGTAAAAATCGTGATGTTTAAAAATCTTTTAAATTTATATTTAGCGTCGAATCTGTTCTAAAGCCACTTTAGTTTTGCAAATTATCTGTATATATAAATTCTGCGCCTACGGAATTACAATACTTTTTATTTTAAATTATCACCAAACTTTGATTATTTCTACATAGAAGCCTAGTTTTAACTCATGTACAATATAAACAAACCAAGTGATTGTAAGATGAATTGTATAAGAATTGCAGAATTTTTTTCACTCAAAATTATTTAGCTCTGGAGTCTAGAATATAAGGGATATAAATGAAATATTCATTGATTTTACATAGAGAAGTAGACGATTTATTTATAGCATTCCCTTTTTTGATGAAGTTTTAAGTTTCCAAGTATTCCAAGTACAATAAATTACTGTAGTACTGTTATAATTTTAAAAATACCAGTGATGAATATATCACATTTTAGATATGTCTAAATAAAATAGCATTTCAGTTGGAGAGTGTTCCATAATTCATTCTTTATGCATGATTGTTTTTCTTGTTTATTGCATTTTATATGAATGAAATTTCAAGCAACAGAGTTCGCCATTTTGTTTCTTTTAACGAGTAAAGCGCGAGACTAAAATCGTGATAAAAGCGCCCACAGAACGCTTTTGACTTGCCAATGGAATAGTCCTGAAATGGCAAAAAGTAAATTTGATGTGTGCCACAATTTTGCGCTTCTCTATAAAGACCGACAAATGCAGTCCTACCAAACAGTAGAAATTTGAAAAAAGATTTGAAGAAATTTGAAAAAAGATTTTGGCAGCATGTTTCCGGAGATATTAGGAGGGATAGCGCTACGGGCTGATAAATAGATTAGAATATTTTACATAAATTGGTGCACCCTGTCCCTCACATCAAGTTTCTTTATAACTGACTGTTATAAGTAACGGATAATTACAGAAAGACTGCACGGATAATTACAGAAAGACCGAGAACTACAACATACCTTACAGTTGCCGATATTCACAAGTACAAAAATATCAAGTTAAATCATCATACCTGAAAAGAAAAACAGTTTATTAGAAAATATACAATTTATTAATTAAAAAAAAGAAATAATAAAGAAGGGTAAATATTACGCCTTATTCAATAAACACATGCCGGTTGATCAGAACTAAAACACCCCTACTCTGAGCTCTCTATACATCGAACTACTACTCAGTGTAAAGGCTCCAAAATTGTTGAACCTACTATTCAAGACATGGGGAAAGGGATTACGCGACAAAAAAAAATTAGTTTTCAGAAACACTGATAGGTGGCGCTGTGCAACAGAAAATATGCTGAAAAGACACAAAATACACATTTGTAACACATTTTATTCGAACGTACCAAACATTCACATCACAAGGACCTTATCGATGCAGGGAATGCTGCTCAATATGGTTCTCTTCTTCAAGATGTAAAATCTGCAGTCTGTGGACAGCTTGTTCAATTGCGGATCGTAATTGGTTGATTGAGATGCTTCTCACATGCAGAGTGACATTGTCTTTCAAATCTGCCAAGGTTACCAAACGTCCTCGATAAACAAGACTTTTTAAGTATCCCCACAACCAAAAATCACAGGGATTAAGATCTGGAGAACGAGATGGCCAAGTTTTCGGAAACGCACGACTAATTACTCTACCATTAGTAAAATGTTGCCGAAGAAACTGCTGTACACAGAGCCAATGTGTGGAGGTGCTCCATCTTGCATAAAGGTGAATCAAGACATTGGTGCTGTTGCAGTTGGGGTACAACAGAATTTTCGACCTTGTTTTTGTACCTCCTGGCCGTCACGGGGCATGTCACAGGGCCATTGGGAGTAGCCTCTTCGAAAAAGAAAGGTCCGAGAATGAATGTGGCTGTGAATCCACACCAGACTGTAACTTTTGGTGAGTGAAGGGGAATCTCTTGAAAGGTACGAGGGTTTTCCGCGTCCCAAATGCGACAGTTATGGGTGTTGACTGTTCCACTTAGATGGAAATGCGCTTCATCGCTCCATAGAATCTGCCATGGCCACGATGTCTAGCCAGAAATGTCAATATAAAGGTCAGTCGCTTCTCCCTATCGATGGTCAGCAAGTCGTGATTGTGACTAATTTTGTACGGGAAAAAATGCACTATGTTTCTCAGTACATTCCGCACTGTGCTGTAGGGAACACCCATGTGTCGCGACACTCCACGTGCACTACTACAGCCTATAACGTTATCCATTGATTGTTCAACGATAGCGGTGGCAACATCGTCAACGACATCTGAACGAGTCGATTTGCGTCCTCGATCCGGCTGAACTCCAAGATTTCCAGTTTTTTTTAATCGAGCGATCATTCTCCTGAGAGTTTGTGGAAGTAATGGTCCTTTGAGCAAATTCTTAAGTCAACGAAACTCTCGAAGTGCAACTGCAGCATGTCCTTTGTTTTCATAAAACAGCTTCACAAGCAAAGTGCTTTCTGGCAGTGTGACAGCCATCGCTGATAAGAATGAAAATTTCCCAGTTTTATCCCCGTTTATGCCCAGAACATAGTAGCTGCAAACCAAGGGTTTATGCAAATTTTTGTGCTTACAGTGCGAAATTGCAGTTACAATGACAGTTTAAGTATCTTCACTTTCTTATCTTTTTTTTTAATATCAGCAAAAGAAATTAAAAAGAAAAAATTCCATATCGCATGAGTTTTTTTTTTGTTTCTTTTCAGCATATTTTCTGTTATACAGCGCCACCTATCGGTGCTTCTGGAACTAATTTTTTTTTCGCGTAATCCCTTTCCCCGTGTCTTGAATAGTAGGTTCAACAATTTTGGAGCCTTTACACAAAGTAGTTCGATGTATAGAGAGCTCAGAGTAGGGGTGTTTTAATTCTGACCACCCGGTATTTCGAATACAGCATTATTTAAAGTATATAGCATAGTTGTCTGAAATCACGCTGACGCCTTTAGTTCGTTCCTGATGTCGTTTTATATTTATTAGCCAACCCTTTACAACTTTGTCATCTCTTTCTTCGTTCATTTCACTTCGTTGCCGAGTTCGTTTTTCTAACTTTTTAATTTTTCCGCTAGGGACGCTGCAATCACTTTATTTCAAATGGGAAGGATAATGTTACTATAGATAGACCTAATGTGTACACTCATGGGCCTTACAAAATTGAGGTATATAATATACGACTACACGACGTATATAATATACGACTGTATATCATATACGACTTAAAATCGAGACAACGTAAATCGATACACCTTAAAATGGACAGTTACTACTTTCGAATCCAATCTCTGCTGGTTTTCGACTACGCAAAATGGGCACCCTTTATTTAAAAATCCCAAAACCACGCTGCATAAGTTTATCTTTCTATTTTTTCTAGATAAAATCTCTTCAAGACTTGCACCCATGTTTCATTTCAATAAGCTTGAGATAAAAAAAAATCGGCGAAGATACAAAAAAAAAAAAAAAAAAAAATAACGAATTTTACCTTTTGTAATAATCGCATCTAACATGAAATACTTCCCCCCAGTTGAGCATATATTAAGAATAATCTTTTTCAAGCAGGGAAAAAACATATTTTGCATAATTTTTACGAAGGTACTTACAGTTAATTTGCATGCAAAATTCACCTCAGTTCGTGCTCTTTTTCAAATCGCTCCAGTAACCTAAAAACTACGAACTTTTCACACGGCTTGGTTTCTATGGCTTATTTTTGTTTTACAGAAAAGCTGTACATGGCTGTTTAAACCAAAAAAAAAAGAGATTAAGTATTAGCATAAGTAAATTAACAAATATTAAAAATTCAGAAGGTTGGTAAAGGTGGAACGTTAAAATTACATACAGCTTAATATTTATTTTTAAAGAAGGAAAAATTTTCTGTAAGTTTGACATTACCATTTACTACATTGGAAATAGTATTTCAATTATAGACTAAAATTTTGACATTTTGGATAGCGACGGGCCAAACGTATTAAATGTTTGTGCAGGAAAGGGTGTTTAGGTAGAACGGGATGTGACGAGACAAACGTATTAAATGTTTCTGCAAGAAAGGGTGTTTAGGTAGAACGGGATGTGGCGGGACAAACGTATTAAATGTTTCTGCAAGAAAGGGTGTTTAGGTAGAACGGGATGTGACGAGACAAACGTATTAAATGTTTCTGCAAGAAAGGGTGTTTAGGTAGAACGGGATGTGACGAGACAAACGTATTAAATGTTTCTGCAAGGAAGGGTGTTTAGGTAGAACGGGATGTGACGAGACAAACGTATTAAATGTTTCTGCAAGGAAGGGTGTTTAGGTAGAACGGGATGTGACGAGACAAACGTATTAAATGTTTCTGCAAGGAAGGGTGTTTAGGTAGAACGGGATGTGACGAGACAAACGTATTAAATGTTTCTGCAAGAAAGGGTGTTTAGGTAGAACGGGATGTGACGAGACAAACGTATTAAATGTTTCTGCAAGAAAGGGTGTTTAGGTAGAACGGGATGTGACGAGACAAACGTATTAAATGTTTCTGCAAGGAAGGGTGTTTAGGTAGAACGGGGTGTGACGAGACAAACGTATTAAATGTTTCTGCAAGAAAGGGTGTTTAGGTAGAACGGGATGTGACGAGACAAACGTATTAAATGTTTCTGCAAGGAAGGGTGTTTAGGTAGAACGGGGTGTGACGAGACAAACGTATTAAATGTTTCTGCAAGAAAGGGTGTTTAGGTAGAACGGGATGTGGCGGGACAAACGTATTAAATGTTTGCACAGGAAAGGGTGTTTAGGTAGAACAGGATCAGGCGGGTTAAACGTATTAAATGCTCATGCAAGAACGGGTGTTTAGACAAAACGGGATGGGGCGGGACAAAAGAATTAAATATTTATGCAAGAAAGGGTGTTTAGGTATAACGGAATCGGGCCAGATAAACGAATTAAATGTTTATGCAGGAAAAGGTGTATTGTAGAACGGAATCGGACGGAACAAACGTATTAAATGTTTGTACAGGAAAGGGTGTTTAGGTAGAACAGGATCGGGCGCGTCAAACGTATTAAATGTTTGTGCAAAAAAGGGTGTTTAGTTAGTACGGGATCAGAGTGGGACAAACGTATTAAATGTTTGTGCAGGAACGGGTGTTTAGGTAGAATAGGATGGGGAGGGTCAAACGTATTAAATGTTTGTGCAAAGGGTGTTTAGGTAGAACAGGATCGGGCCGGACAAACGTATTAAATGTTTGTGCAGGAGAGGGTGTATAGGTAGAACGGAATCGGACGGGACAAACGTATTAAATGTTTGTGCAAGAAAGGGTGTTTTGGTAGAACGGGATCGGGTGGGACAAACGCAGGACAAACGTATTAAATGTTTGTGCAAGAAAAGGTGTTTATGTAGAACGGGACCGGGGGGGGGGGGGGACAAACGCATTAAATGTTTATGCAAAAAAAGATGTCTAGGTAGAACGGGATCGGGGGGCAAACCTATTAAATGTTCGTGCAAGAAAGGATGTTTAGAACGACATAGGCGTGAGAAAGATGTAGGAAAATAGAATTACCAAATGCGCTCGTTATATAAAAATTTCTAACAGTAATATACATTTTTTTTCTTTTATCAAGGGAGTACGAAAACTTGCATTTTAAAAACAGAAGATATATTCATTGTCAATCAACTTTCTAATCAAAGAAATCTTTAAACAGGCAAACTTATATCGTAAAAGATTTAAAAGGTATATTTAAAGTTGAAATATTACTCTAAACATGATTACGGTATAATAAATAGGGAAAATGTGACAATCATTTTAGTAAAATACAGGTAAATAGCTTAGCACTATATAAACTAATTTGTCCTGAATTTCTTATAAATACTGTCACTGTGTTCATTCTATTATAATGTATTATTTTTATTTCGATTTTTCCCTTTTAGAGCCTAAATGTGCAATATCTTAAAAATGAAGATATTAACAGGTGTAAATTTAACCATTAGCTTTTAAATAAAAATGACATAAAATGATTATTTCTGTAAAATTGCGTAATACAGTTTCTTTTCGATTTTTCGACTCTCCCAAAATCAATAGGCATGACGTTTATCAGTTGAAACATTTGCCTGAATAGTATGCGATTCCCTCCATTTGTTCGAAAGTTATTGTGCTATATACCCTCAAACAGACACACAAGGATTTTTCTAATGAAAATTTTGTACTGCACAAATAGGCACTATTGGCAGAATATAAATGGCAAGAGGATGGGGGCGTTTCTCCCCCGAAAATTTATGGAAATGCCGAAGTTCAAATTATGACTAATTTAGTGATTTTATACAACATCCTAATTTTTATCTCGATGAAGGGGTATCTATCTCTAACAAAAATTGTTCAACTGATTACCCTCGAACAAGAATAATGCTCATCTTCAAATTAATTGTTTATTCAATCATATTTAATAATATAAATACCTTGATTTATCTGTCTATCTATCTATCTCTGGGTAACGCTGCTACAAAATGTTGCCAAACGTGTTTCAATCACGGACAAACATTTCATGAACTCTGGAGCTTTACGAGCGGTCGACATCAGATACTGAAAGTGAGTCCATGATGTGGGCGGCCCGTTCCCTACATAATGCAATGACTATACTTCTTTCACAGCGAAAACCTGCGATGTAACCATGGAGCTTTATGAGCGTATGACATCAGATACTGAAAGTGAGACAGACCATGATGTTCTTTTATTTCTTATCATTTTATAAATTTTTATTTTAGATATGCGACTCAACTCAATAAACAAACTCATCAAAAGTAGGAAACTTTCTTGCGTGGTTCTTTTTTATTACTTATAGGGCAGAATGCCCGCGGGTCTCACTAGTTTTATCCAGTTTAATAATATAGATCTTGCGCGCCATTATTTCGCTATGAATGAAATAAAGCCATTGCATTACGTAGGGAAAGTCATGTACTGCCCACATCAGGATTTTTTTTCCCTGATACACAAACAAACAGAGCATCTGTTTTAAATTTCAATGGCTAAGTTACATATCCTATCTCTGCAAAATTCCAAAAGCACACCAACGCTTCATATCAATAACCCTGGCAAAACATTCACCGGAGATAAAATATAACATATTTTAACTTTCATTTTAATCACTTATGAAATAAAATATTCAATTTCCTTTTAGGTATTAGAATTAATAAGAACTTTTCGCTCAACCAAAATAATTTACATAATTCTTTTGAATTGAGTTAATTTGCATTAAAAATTCACCACAATGCTTGCTTTATTCTAAATAGAACTAGCAGCCTAAAAATTAAATATTTCGCATTACTTGGTTGCTATAGCAACTTTTCTATTTTACTTTAATTTCCTTAGAAACGGTTAACATCGCTTCTTTCTGTTTTACTTTGGAGTTTTCAAGTGAGAGAAAAGCTTTGGCCTTTTTCAACCTACCGTAGTAAATTATCAAGCTAAGTAAATTTTAAAAAAAGTTATAAAACAGAAAAATGTTATAGCTTAGATTTTCTAAAAAAAAAATCATGTTTTTTAGAAATGCGTAAATTTTTCGTAGACTGCTTCCTAACAGCGACTGCATGGAACTGGTTTTGCAACTACAAGACATTTATGAATAGCTTTATACAGGTTTTCTCTGAAGTCCTAAGCGCACTCCATTAAATTTGCGATGGAAGGCCCATAAAGTAGGTCTATAGGTAGTAAAGAGACCATGCCCGGTCGAATAAAAGGGATTGCAACGCCCCTAGTGGATAATTAAAAAGTTAGGATAGCGAACTCAACAACAATATCATATAAACGAAAAAAAAATCACAAACTGGTAGGGGTGCTGCAATCCCTTTTATTGATCGGACAGGATCACTTTTCAATAGATGGACCTAACATATACATTCATGCACCTTTTCTTACAAAATTATTTGGATGTTTAAGGACTTACACAGGAACCCTATATTTTATATAGGGTTCCTGTGTAAGTCTTTATTATGTAAGTACTGTCCCTTCTGTGTAAGTACTGTACTAAATAAAAATTGATGCAAACGGAGAGTAATGTTTTACTGTAAAACATCTAAAAGAACAGAGTAGAATAAATCTTGAAATGCAACTTAAATAAAGCAGAAGTGACATCATATTAAGAATACGTAGTAAAATACCACTGTAAATTAAAGGTATGGTATTAAAATGAAGATAAATTAATTTGACGCATTTTTAAACGAAGCCAGATTCCGCAAAATTTAAAAAGATTTCAAGAATATATTTTTTCAGTACAGCAAAAATTGTACTATTCGTGTCAATATCAAAAACTGCGCATAAAATATTTAATTAGAGTCCAACACAATTGTTCTTTAGATACTTACTTTCCCTGCGATACATTCAATTGTATATGAGAAAATATTGGAATAGAGAAGAAAATTCGAATTCTATTTCGATTTTTCGACAAAAGAGCACGTTTCAAGCATCCCTGAACTGGTATCGAACGTTTCTGGAGTGATGTCTATGTGTGTATGTGGATGCAATATGCCACAAGCGAATAGAGCGTTTCAAACGTAATTTGATACAATTATTATAATCTGTGAATACTGAAATCCTATTGAGATAAAACGTTTGGAAGTACCAGAAAATTTCCGAATGAAATTTTGAAAAGAAATTTAAAAAATCTGGACATTTAATCATGTTAAATAAATATTCATTTTATACGCATTTTTCTTTTATTCTAAACCGAATTTCAGAAACTTTAGAAAGGCAACTTGAACCGCTCTCGAGATATTGTACGTCCAATTGTACTCAAGATATTGTACATCCAATATGTTACAGTTGGCAATAAATTTGGCGGCCTTGGCGACACATTTAGTTAAATATCACCAACTTGACGATTTTTAATAATGACAAATTAGCAAAAATGTCGCCAAATTGGCAAAGTGAAGCCTAATTTATGAATTAATAATTCATTTTAATGTAAGAGTATATTGCTTAGTAGCTGTTGACAATATTTCCAATTGTCTAGTTATATTTACGCGAAATATAAGTTAATTGGATACTTTAAAATAATTTTACATGTTATCATCCACAAAACTGATCAGTTTAGGTATACTTCTCACCGTTTAAAATATTGTACCGTGGATATTGTCCAACATTATTTCGCATTGAAAGAAAATGGACGAAAACATTTGCATTATGTAGGGAACGTTATGTGCTGTCTACTTAAGATTTTTTCTTAGTTATAAATATTTTGTGTTTTGTACTCTTCAATCAAGATTTAATATTTTACTGTTAGTTAAGCGCATTAAGAAATATAATTTTCATATTTAAACATTGTACTGTGGATCTTGTCCATCATTGTTTCGCACTGAAAGAAGATGGAGAAAAGACTTGCATTGCGTAGGAAAAGACATGTGCTGCCTACAGATTTCTTGGATATAAATATTTTATTTTTTGACCTTTTCATTTATAATTAAATACTTTACTTTTAGTTAAGCGCATTAAGAAATATCTTTTTCACATTTAAACATTGTACTGTGGATCTTGTCCATCATTGTTTCGCACTGAAAGAAGATGGAAAAGAAGACTTGCATTGTGTAGAAAAAGACATGTGCTGTTTACAGATTTCTTAGTTATAAATATTTTATTTTTTAACTTTTTATTCATAATTAAATATTTTACTTTTAGTTAAGCGCATTACGAAATATCTTTTTCACATTTAAACATTGTACTGTGGATCTTGTCCATCATTGTTTCGCACTGAAAGAAGATGGAAAAGAAGACTTGCATTGTGTAGAAAAATACATGTGCTGTCTCCAGATTTCTTAGTTATAAATATTTTATTTTTTAACTTTTTATTCATAATTAAATATTTTACTTTTAGTTAAGCGCATTACGAAATATCTTTTTCACATTTAAACATTGTACTGTGGATCTTGTCCATCATTGTTTCGCACTGAAAGAAGATGGAAAAGAAGACTTGCATTGTGTAGAAAAAGACATGTGCTGTCTCTAGATTTCTTAGTTATAAATATTTTATTTTTTAACTTTTTATTCATAATTAAATATTTTACTTTTAGTTAAGCGCATTACGAAATATCTTTTTCACATTTGAACATTGTACTGTAGATCTTGTCCTTCATTGTTTCGCACTGAAAGAAGATGGAAAAGAAGACTTGCATTGTATAGAAAAAGACATGTGCTGTCTCCAGATTTCTTAGTTATAAATATTTTATTTTTTAACTTTTTATTCATAATTAAATATTTTACTTTTAGTTAAGCGCATTACGAAATATCTTTTTCACATTTAAACATTGTACTGTGGATCTTGTCCATCATTGTTTCGCACTGAAAGAAGATGGAAAAGAAGACTTGCATTGTGTAGAAAAATACATGTGCTGTCTCCAGATTTCTTAGTTATAAATATTTTATTTTTTAACTTTTTATTCATAATTAAATATTTTACTTTTAGTTAAGCGCATTACGAAATATCTTTTTCACATTTAAACATTGTACTGTGGATCTTGTCCATCATTGTTTCGCACTGAAAGAAGATGGAAAAGAAGACTTGCATTGTGTAGAAAAAGACATGTGCTGTCTCCAGATTTCTTAGTTATAAATATTTTATTTTTTAACTTTTTATTCATAATTAAATATTTTACTTTTAGTTAAGCGCATTACGAAATATCTTTTTCACATTTGAACATTGTACTGTGGATCTTGTCCTTCATTGTTTCGCACTGAAAGAAGATGGAGAAAAGACTTGCATTGTGTAGAAAAAGACATGTGCTGTCTCCAGATTTCTTAGTTATAAATATTTTATTTTTTAACTTTTTATTCATAAGTAAATATTTTAGTTTTAGTTAAGCGCATTACAAAATATCTTTTTCACATTTGAACATTCTACTGTGGATCTTGTCCTTCATTGTTTCGCACTGAAAGAAGATGGAAAAGAAGACTTGCATTGTATAGAAAAAGACATGTGCTGTCTCCAGATTTCTTAGTTATAAATATTTTATTTTTTAACTTTTTATTCATAATTAAATATTTTACTTTTAGTTAAGCGCATTACGAAATATCTTTTTCACATTTGAACATTGTACTGTGGATCTTGTCCTTCATTGTTTCGCACTGAAAGAAGATGGAAAAGAAGACTTGCATTGTATAGAAAAAGACATGTGCTGTCTCCAGATTTCTTAGTTATAAATATTTTATTTTTTAACTTTTTATTCATAATTAAATATTTTACTTTTAGTTAAGCGCATTACGAAATATCTTTTTCACATTTAAACATTGTACTGTGGATCTTGTCCATCATTGTTTCGCACTGAAAGAAGATGGAAAAGAAGACTTGCATTGTGTAGAAAAAGACATGTGCTGTCTCCAGATTTCTTAGTTATAAATATTTTATTTTTTAACTTTTTATTCATAATTAAGTATTTTACTTTTAGTTAAGCGCATTACGAAATATCTTTTTCACATTTAAACATTGTACTGTTGATCTTGTCCATCATTGTTTCGCACTGAAGGAAGATGGAAAAGAAGACTTGCATTGCGCAGGAAAAGACATGTGCTGCCTACAGATTTTTACTTTCCTTATGTACAATAATGTATAACGAAAGTATTGTGATGGGGTCGAAAATTCGAATTCGAGTTTTTGGGACAGCACGTTTCAAGCATCCCTGATCACGAATCGAACATTTTTGAGGTGATGTCTGTGCGTGTGTGTGTGTGTGTGTGTGTGTGTGTGTCAGTGAGTCTATGGAGACGATAACTGACGAACGAATGGACCGATTCGAACGAAATTTCATACAAAAATTACAATACATGAATACTGGAAGCCTGTTCTTTTTATACGCAATCGATTGTTCAGAACCGCCCTAAATTTTTGAGTGAAATTTTGAAAAATCATCAAATAATTAAAACCTCTAATAAAGTTTCGCAAATAGACATTTATTATGTAATTTTTCATTGGAAAACGATTAACATAAATTTTAGAACGCTAGCATGAACCGTTCTCGAGATATTGGACATTTTTAAAAAATTATTAAAAAATTATATAAAATGAAAAAAAATATTTCCTATTGAGAAACATGTTCACTTCTCATATATAATAGCATGCGATACATTGGGTGACATCATTCTCGTGAATCTAGCTCGTTCTATTCATGAAAAAAGATACTTTAAGTAATACATTTGTATTTGAACGCCAATAGTCATTTATCTGGTATAAGAATAAATTATTTCTCCATCCATAATGCTTGGCGAGATTTTGGCGATGAATTTGGCGGAATGTCTCCAACTTGGCGACTTTTTTAAATATTACCAAATCAAAGAAAATCTCGCCAAATGGATAAAAATGACACCAAATGAATGAAAATAACGACTATTTGATGAAAATTCAATATCTTGGAAAAAATATAAGTATCTACTATAAGAATAAACTATTTTGTTTTTACTGTAAAAGTAGTAAATACATTGAATTATATAAGGAAAGTTATGTGCTGCCCACATCAGAATTTTTTTTAGTTATAAATATTTTATTTTTGTACTCTTCATTCAGAATTAAATATATTACTTTTAGTTAAGCGCATTAAGAAATATATTTTTCATCGAGCTAAAAAATTATTCTACATGACTTATTTTTTTAATGTTTGAGAAGATGAGTTAATTTGCCTGTCAAACTTAAAGTAATACGTTTTTCTTCAGCGAGAGCAGAAAAACTGAGAATTTAACGCACGGTTTGGTTTTGGTGAATAACTTTTGTTTATTTCGTTTTTCAATTGCTACAGACATAAAAGCTTAATGAGGTAGTTTTTAAATACAAAAAACAAACATTTGGAATTAACATACGTAAATTAATAATTATATTTCAAGGAATGTGCAGAAGCTTATTTTTCAATATTGTTAAAAAGGAAATTTCACGGTTTTTTTAACAAATAAATCTAATTTAATACATTAAAATCTTAACCCAGGAAATTTGTAAAGCGGAGGTTTTATTTATTTTTTTTTAGATACAAATTATAATATAAAATAAAATCTGATGAAATCTAATCTGGGCAGCACATGACTTTCCTTATATAATGCAATGAATTTACTACATTTACAGTAAAAAAAATAGATCATTTTTATAGAAGTTATTTATATTCTTTCCAAGATATTGAATTTTCGTCAATGAGTCGTCATTTTCCATGTCGTCATCATTGATTTAACGTCATTTTTATCCATTTGGCTAGTTTTTCGTTAATTTAGCAACATTTAAAAAGTCGCCAAGTTGGCACCATTCCACCAAATTCGTCGCCAAAATCTCGCCAAGCGTTACGGACGAAGACATAAGTTATTCTTATAGCAGATAAATGACTATTGGCGCTCAAATACAAAAGTATTACGCAAAGTATCTTTTTTCATGAATGGAACGAGCTAAAGCCACGAGAATGATGTCACCCGATTTACCGCATGGTATTACATAAGAAAAGTGAACATGTTTCTTAATAGGAAATATTTCTTATTTTTATTTTATATGACTTTTTGATAATTTTTTTGAAAAATGTGCAATATCTCGAGAACGGTTCATGTTAACGTTCTAAAATTTATGTTAATAGTTTTCTAATGAAAAATTACATAAGAAATGTCTATTTGCGTAACTTTGTTAGCGATTTTGATTTTTTGACAATTTTTTCAAAATTTCACTCGAAAATTTAGTGGGGGGGGGGGGATGTTCTGACGTACGTATAAAAACAGTAGACGATTACGTATAAAAACAGTAGACTTCCAGTGTTTATAGATTGTGATTTTTGTACCAAATTTCGTTCAAATTGGTCCATACGTTCGTCAGTTATCGTCTCCACAGACTCATTGACACACACACACACACACGCACACTTTCACACACACACACACACACACACACACACACACATCACTTCAAAAATGTTTGATTCGTGATCAGGGATGCTTGAAACGTGCTCTCCCGTCGAAAACTGGAATTCGAATTTTCGACCCAGTCACAATACTTTCCTTATACATTATGTATATAAGGAAAGTAATAAGCGTGTACTAGGTTTTCGCAAGCTTTGCTGTACAAAAAACATTTCTGTAAATTACATTTTTCTTCAATCGTTCTTCATACAAAATTTCAGATGCCAATCCATCTATTTTCAATGTTCCTCCGTTTGTCCTTTACTTACTCCATGCCCCCTTCTGGATCTTTTATAGGCATCCACACAATAAATTATCTGTTTTCTTCTTCTTCGACTAGACCATCCGACCCACCAGAAAGGTATAAGGTATCTGTTTGGACGGCCGGGAAGTGCCACCCAATTTAGACCGGAACCCAGTGGGAGAGGCACCCACAGGGACCGTGCCCTCCTTCCCTTACCACCAACCTCTCGGAAGGACTTACGGACCCACGTGTTTAACGTGATCGTACTCCGCGTGAACACGGCGGCAGTTTTGGCAGTGGCGGGAATCGAAACCGGGCCGACCGAGTGCAATTCCCGCGTGCTAACCACTGGGCTGTCGCGCCCCAAATTATCTGTTTTGACGTGAATAACATTTAGGGGTCGACGTATCCAACAAAAAACGGAGCGTTACGAAACATAAGTACTTTCTTTCTTTCGACCCAGACCTCCCGACCTACCCGAAAGTGTATGGCATCTGTCTGGATGGTCGGGGAAGTGCCACCCATTTTAATCCGGAACCCAGTGAGGGCGACATAAACAAGGACAGTACCCCCCTTCCCTTACCGCCAACTTCTCGGAAGGACTGTCAGACCCACATAGTTAACGTGCCCGTAATCTGCGTGAACACGGGCACAGTTTGGGAACAGTCGGGACTCGAACTTAGATCGTCCGAGTGCAATCCTCGCGCGCTAACCACTGGTCTGTCCCACCCTGTAATTCATGAGTTCTTGTAGATAGATCCAAGAGAAGGTTGTTAAATAAATAAATTATAAAAAAAATAAATCTGAAATTATGCGTGGTAGGTGTCCCAGGTCAGAATCTCGCAGGGGGGGGGGGGGCTTACATTTAAAATTCTGTCCCAGCATGGACACCATAGAATTACAATGTTCGTTTAAATGTTGAGTACTGATTTTATAAACGTTCTTGTTCAAATCGAGAGCCTTCCCAGAATTTAATAGTGATTAAGAAAAAAAAGCTACGGTTACTCTCCCCACCCCTTAAAACTGAGTTGAATCTGATTTAAGCGTCCTAACTTTCAGACCTACATAGTTAACGTGCCCGTACTCTACGTGAACACGGAGACAGTTTGGGCAGAGCCCGGAATCTAACTCGGGTCCTCCTAGTATAATCCTCGTCCCTTAACCACTGGGCTGTCCAGCCCATATAAACACTTTGGCCGCTTGTATCTCCAAACCTAATATATGTAAATATTAACAAGTAGAATGAATTGCCCTGGTCCTAAATAAGTGCACGCTACATAAAAAATACATATACAGATAACATCTGCGGTGACAGTTTCCCTTGTTTGAGCTTCTGGCTTAATTATTTAATAAGTGCGCAATTTCGATTTCAAAATTCATCCCTTCCACTCATTTTGATTCTAATTTTTGAGGCTCAGACGATATTTTTCAATTTGATTTATCGCTATTTTCATGTTTTGACTTATCGGGGAACCGAGTTTCCTCTGGACAGTAGACAGGCGCATAGTACGGAACTGTCTGGGGATTGTTATAGAATTCTTCGGAAGCTAACGGACGGCGTGTGACGCGATTGAAATGATCCAATCACGCTTCGTTATTTGGGCTGGCGTAAGTTCGATTTTGCTGGTTCCGGAAAGGTCTCCTCTGTAACTTCGAGGAGACTCTTCAGGAACCAGCAAAATCGAACTTACGCCAGCCAACTCTGTAACTTAGATAGCCGGCCGCCGAACGGATCTTAGCTGTGATCCTCCAATCCGGTGGGTAAATAAATCCGGGAAACCGGTTGATGAGATTCCCGCCCGGCAGTTAGGCCTCAGACCTTTCCAGGTAGCTGTGATCGCATGGACTGCGTCCAGCCAGCCAGTAATTTGTCGATAGCAGAGCTCCGTATCCCTAGTCAGGTAACCTATATGTGGGTCACAGTCTTCCACTGAACCTAGTCCTTCAATAGTGGCCAATAATGTTGATGAAACAAGTTAGTAGTAAACAAAGAATGCTGTAAACAGAGATCTTATTGTAGAGTTTTGAAGATAAGGAGGGTGGGGGAACAGGCGAATATCCCCTACAGGGATGCAGAAGAGATTTAGTCAGGAATCAGCATGGGACGTCTAAATCGGGATTTAGGATAGCTCTGGGTCTTTTTGGAAATTCGCGGAAGTCGTAGTCGGTCATATTATAGATCAGCTCGTTGGGGATCCTAGCGATGTTATCATAGAAATTGTTAGAGTTTTCGCATCTCTTGCTTAATAGTTTTAATTTTGAAATCGCGATGTATTACAAAGTTTTTCAAGTATCTTGAGACTTTTCTCATAGAACGTAGGATTTTGTTCTGAATGATTTGGACTTTTTTTACAATAGATTTCGCAGCGTAGCCCCAAATTGGGGAGGCATAGAGAATGATGGGGAGGATAACTGATTTGTAAAGTAGGATTTTGATGGACTGCGTCTATTCTGGACCTGGGGCTCAACCACCAACACATCGTAAATCTACCCGGGTTCGAAATAACCGGTTATTCCGCACGGTCATCAAATTTTACGAAATGTGGTACCACGAAGTCTTATTAGGGTGTCTAAAGTTGTACGAAGGTTCGTAAAATCCCCTTGATAATTCCACCCTCTAAGGAGACCATGAAACCTGAAATAAGGTACGTAATAGCAGTATTCAAAATGGCGGTCTTGCATTTGCGAGTGATCGTTTCTGACAGGAAGAAACATTCAACCACAGAGGATAAATTAATTATGCTAATTGACAATGAATTTTGTCACTGGGCCTAGATCTGGCCGGCGACTGGGTCGGGTTTCGTGGGGACTATCTTCGGACATGTCCGATGAATGTTTCCGCTGATCTCGCTGCCCTGGCTGGTGCTTCGCTGGATGAGAGATTGTTTTCATTGCCCCGTCCTCCTATTCCCGTGCGAAAACCTTATAGGTCGGCATGGAGGGTCAGATAACTCTCTAACTTCGAAGCCGAAAGGAGCTATAAAAAATCTTGACTCCAATAATAATGCTGCGCCATTTTATTCATTTATGATGGCACTTGAGAACATTCCATTTTGGAAGAGGTCTCCCAAGGCTAATATAATTATATCGTTAAAGATCTTTCGGCAGGAGTAAAAGAGTCTGGTAATTTATGTAAATTAAATTCTGATATTTTCAAAGCTGAAGCATAACAGGAGCCATAATTGCTAATTTATCACGATGGGTGAAGTGGCCTGGGAAAATCGAAAGTGCGTTCGAAATCCTATTCTGACCTGTAGACATAGCATTTGCTATACAAAGGTTATTCCTTCATCGATTATTATTTTGGGGCTTAAACGGAACGGTATTTAGAACAATTATAAGCCCCTATGTGGACTTATCAATTCCGTTCTACCTTTGGAGAGAAGTTCTTACCTCACCTTTCAAGTGTCTTCATAAAGATGGGCAAATTGTGTCCCTTCTACAGACCTGATTGTATTTGTAAGTACTTTAAAGTTTTTAATATTTATTGATGGAGCTCTAATTAGAACAGGAATGGTGATAATATTTTGAAAATTATAATACAAGAACCTTTTAAGCTCCAGTAATAATGATGTGCGTTATTGATTTATGCTGAAAATAACTATTGTGTCTCTGGACTATTATTATGCATGATGATTATGCCATTTATTGCTTGTGTGAAAATTAAAAAAAATATATATGCCGACAAAAATTTCATGAGTAATTATTCTACCACCACCACATTAATGATTAACTATTCTTATCTTGAATTTAACTATTGTTGATTTCTTCGGGTACATCCCCAAGCACATACCATGAACCTGGAATTATCACTATATTTAATCACGTGCCATATTTGATGATTGCAAATAGGTGTCGGGTAATATATCTTCATGGATTGTTGCATTTATAATGTATAGTTTCACGAATATGATATTTGATCATCCTCATATTACCTTTCTTTGCCCTGGCACCAAGATTCAATGATGACCCACTTTCCGACAACAATATCCTCTACAATAATAGCACGATACGACACATTACTTAATTTCCAAATCACTTGTTTTGAAACAAAAACATTACAGCTTCCACTTGAATTCAAATACTTTAGTTTCAACACATGTGTAATCGCGCGAAACTATTTCCCATGCTTACACACATACTTCTCGCCATAGCAACGCCTAACGGTAGAAAGAACGGGATCAGAAATTTCGATAATATCATTTTAGCTCCATCAAACTGTAACCAGTGCTGATTTTTATATGAAACTCAACAGTCTGTTGGGCGTAGTACGAACTGCGTGATTTTCGATAACACAACCGGACACACAGACGCCAAGTAGAAAAAGTTTATTCGTATTCTAAAAGGTCCAAAATGTGTAAATTCATCGAAAAATTATAATTCTTACTCTTGACTTCCTATTTCAATACTGCCTTTATACATTACCATGTAATGATTGGGTAAAACAACCCAACACCCGCACTAAACACTAAGATTTTACTACTTACCTTCTCGTCAGATTGATTTCAGACATTTTGTTTCTGTATTGATCTTTTTCACTTCTTTCTTTTTCTTACCCTGTTTGCCATACATTCCTTTTTGGTTCGTGGCCCAATATTTTGTGCTCCAGATGTTTTACGATACTCATAACTACAGATAGCTTTAATTTTACGAAAAATATAGTCTTTTTCTGGCAGTTTTACGATGTGAGGAGGTGGAGAAATAATAATAATAATAATAATAATAATAGAAGGTTAGGGTGATGTATTAAGGTGATATAGATCACCACAATTAATTTACGTGTCCAAGGATGTCCCCCTCCTAACAAACTAACTCACCCTACATCGAATCAGGAATATGAAATGAAAAATTAACACACAGCAAGCATTATTAACGAAATTACACTTAATTTTCCAAGACAGTGAATTATCTTCCATTTTGTGGCATTTTACAAAATTGGCCCTGTTGGGGATTTTAATACATTTGGATTGCCAAAGTTGTCGCCAAGATAAAAGAGTGTTTCATAGTATTTTCCGAAATTCACAAAGCAATGTTCCCCAATACACCACTTTCGCCTTATATTTAAGAAATCGCCAAAAAAACCACAGCATCTCCGCTTCCATTTTTACCTAAATTCAAGATCCGGGTGGTTCAGAGCATCATAAAACGCTAGGAAAATACGCCACTAGCTAGCGGTTTATGACCAACAGCACGAAAAGGGGGGGAATAATCAATAGAAGAACGAAAGAATTAAAAGCAACATGTCGGGAACAAAAAATTGTAAAAGAATATTGAGGGGAACAGATTGTCGTATACGTTTGTAAATAGTCTTACTGTTAGCTACGTTTGTAGGTCTTTATCCAATCTTTTCTAAAGTTTTAAGAAATTCTTCTCATCAGAAATTTTAAATCCAGCTTCATGAGATTCTGAAGTTCAATTTAAAACAAGAAAGATCAATCATGCATAAAGCATTGATTAAGAAACACTTTCCAATTGCAATGCAAATTTATTTAAACGCCTCTAAAATGCGATACATTCAACTGTGATATATTTTTAAATTATCACAGTACTACTATAATTTATTTTACTTATCGACTTACAACCATGGAGGTAAAAGTACTTTCTAACTCCATGCTTAAAACTTCATTAAAAAAGGCAATGCTATAAAATCGGATTCTTTTCTATATAAAATCAATGAATATTCGTATCACATATATTCCAGACTCCAGAGCTAAATAATTTTGTGTTAAAATATTCAGCAATTCTTATACAACTCATCTTACAGTTTGATTTGTTTACATTCTGCATACGTTAAAATTAGACTTTGTTGTAGAAATAATCAAAGTTTGATGATCCTTTAAACTTAAAAATATTGTCATTGCGTAGGCGCAGAATATAGATGCACAGAAAATACGCAAAAATAAAGCGGTTTTAGGATGGATGCAACACTAAATATAAATTTGAAAAAAATTTTAAAATCACAATTTTGACACTGGGAAAAAAGATGGATGCCATATTTTATTTTGAAGTGGGTCACGTGATCTCTTCATATAATACGGGTGCAATTATTATTTTAATTTATATTTAAAAAACTACCGAACATATTTTGCTCAAATTCTTTTTATATTTTTTATGGGATAATTTGAATATTTTCTAACATTTTCAAAGCAATTTGTAAATTCAAACTTCGCTTAAAAAATGTTTGAAAAATTAGGTCCTATAGGGTTCAGTATATTTCACTTTTTCTACCCGGGTGCAATCCAAAACTAATTGGTGATATTATTCTTTTACATTCCCATATGTCCCACTGATCGTCTGAACAATAAAATTTCATTTTGATAAAGTCATTTTTACGGCAGTTATCGTGCAAACGGACAGACAGACAGACAAAATAACCAAACTCATAAACACTTTTCAACTATGTTGGAAAGTATACAATCCACAGAATAATGATTTTGATATTAAATTAATACCATGTAAGTTGAAATTGGGCGCTTTTGTCAACTTGTGAGTAATTTAATCTGAAGCAACTCATTCATACTCCGTGCAAAATCCTCATCAAAATCAAATTAACTGTTAATGAATATTCTAGGAAAAGAATGACTATTTGCAAATTCTGAGAGGTCAAAATATAAAACTATTGCAAAAAAAATATTGGAATGAATTAGATTCACGAGACTGGAATTAACAAATTAGTTGCATAATGTGGCATGCGAAAATTGAACCTATTGGATTATACTACCTTCGTAAATTTATACATATACTTTTATAAATTTCTTTTTAAGACAAAAGTGCAATATCTGATAAACGGTTCATGCTGACGTTGTAAAATAAGCTTTATTTGTTTCCTAATGAAAATTTAATCCAAAAATTGTTATTTATTTATCATTACTAAAGACCCTGATATTCTTCCAATTTTTGTTTTTTAAATTCATTTGAAATAATCGACATTTGAAATAATCGACCGAACTTTCAATCACGTTTAAAAATCAATAGGGTTCCAATAATCACCGATTGTAATAATCATAGATTGTGATAATTATTTTTAAACGTTTCATTCGTTCGTGAGATATCGCTTGTACAGCCACACACTAACATATATACACACATACACTAACACACACATTAACATACACATACATGTACACATACATTAACACGCACAAACTTCACCTCGAAATGTTCGATTCGAGTTCAGGGATGCGTTCCCCATACACTATATTATCTATGTAAGGAAAGTAAAAATCTGTAGTTCGAAACCCTTCGATTTTCTTATATATAATTTAAATTACTGCTGGTTGCTATAGCAACTGAAAAGGAGATAGCGTCATTGACATGGCGAAACGTAAAGGAAATTTAAATAGACTGCGTCTACCATCTCTCATATTAATTGTGTGTTATTCGAAATAAATGCATAACATATTTAGAATAGTACTGTATAATAGAGTGGGGGTAACTTGATAGCGGATTGTTTGGATAGACACTGTCTAAGGAAAAACTAGAACAACGTAAATAAGCATGAATAACAAAATAAAGCAGCATACAGCTGTTTCGAAGATACGTTGGGTCCCCTTCGTCAGTGTAAGAAAACCAATAAACCCGAAGTCCAAGAAAAAAATAGGTGTAAAAGGAAAAAATCTGATGTGGGCAGCACATGACTTTCTGTGCAGCTTTATATTCACGTTCTCTTTATTTTAATTAAATTTAATTCACTTTTAATTCAATTTTCGTTCACATTTAATAACTGGATTTATTTTCAAAGGTGGCGTAGAGAAAATACAAAAAAGCTAAAATATCTCGAGAACAGCTAGTCCTAATGTAATGGGGTTGGTCTTATTCTTTTCTTTGTTAAAAATTACGTATTAAACAAGCATGTAATGGATATATTTGAGCATACGTAGTTTTTTATTTTAGATTTTGGCGATTTTTGCGGGCCATTTTCTAAACAAAAGCAGGTTATTTTTTTCCGAATCGTTCCAAAATCTAATCAGCATCAGGGTGTCCTTCAAGTGACTTATCTACCGAATTTTGTGAAATTCGGTCCATTAGTTTCTCAGCTAGAGTGGATACAAGCTTTTGCGAGCCATTTCGCAAAAAAAGCGGGTTCTTTTATCCAGAATCGTACCCAAAACTAATCAGCACGAGATTAGCCCACAAGTGATTTACCTACCAAATTTTATAAAATTCGGTCCATTAGTTTTTTAGTTAGAGTGGATACAAAATCTGCACAGACAGACACACAGACAGACACATAGACAGACACACAGTCAGACACACACACAGACGTCACGCTAAAAATAGTTTTTTCGTATTCTAGAAGTCTCGAAACGTGTAGATCCGTCGAAAACTCGAGTTGCGATTTTCGGCACGATTCCAGTACTTTCCCTATACATTACCATGTATTGCAGGGAAAGTAAAAACAGAGGGGTCTTATTAATCAAATTATGTGCGCATTCCATTCGTCCCGCCTATTCCTCTTTTGGGTTTTAAGTTTGTTGGATATTTTGCACAAACAAGGGGATCCAACGTATCCTCGAAACTGATGTATACTGCATTATTTTGTTATTTGTGCTTATGCACATTGCTCTAGTTTTCCTTATCCTTTGCACAAAGTGTATTTTGCTTATTGATAGGCAATGTTTACCCAGATTCCCTGCACGCCTGACCACTGGTCATTAGCAACAAGAAAACATGCTGCAGTTTTGAAAACCTCTATGCTAACCAACGATGTCAGCTGTTCTATACGCAGCCGGATTCAAATTTACAGACTAGTATAAGACAAGTTTTTAAATCTGTCAAGAGCACCCTTAAAGAATAACGTTGCAACAATGTTTTAATAATTCTGTTTAATAAAGCGTCGAATGTTTAGCATCAAAAATAGTCATTTTACTTGAAAATTATCTCAATTAGATTCTGCCCTTTATTTGATACTATAGGTGTGCAAAGTTGTAGCCTTTTAGGTCACCGAGGGGCTTCTGGGGTATCTAAAAATATTTTTCGACATACTACCTTCCACAATTTGTTCGTCCCCGAGGAATAAATTGAAAATACCCCCAAAGTTTACACTATCAGTCTTCTACGTCACCAAAGATCTTCTGGGGAGTCTGAAAATACTCTTTATGAATACCCCATTTTGGCCGCCCACGAAGAAAATTAAAAATTCTCAGTTAGGTTATGTCCCATAGTCTAAATCATGTGTGCAAATATCTGGCATTTTAAGTCATCGGGGGGCTTCAGGAGGGCCTAAAAAGACACAAACAGGTTAGA
This sequence comes from Amaurobius ferox, assembly GCA_951213105.1. NCBI lineage: Eukaryota > Metazoa > Arthropoda > Arachnida > Araneae > Amaurobiidae > Amaurobius > Amaurobius ferox. Next base: position 4,292,757 of record OX578147.1, on the reverse strand, counting down.
CCCGGCCGTTCAAATAGTTGCTCAAGTCCACTGGATGAGTCGGACGGTCTGGGTTTTCAACAAACAGGTTAGACAATTATAATATAGATTAAGCTCAGATTGCACGTTGTTACAAGGATCATGGTCCCATTTGCCACTTTCATCCAATCTTTCAATTTGAAGCTGGCTCTGTGGTATGAACGACTTATTCAGACATCAGACGTTAAAAAAAATGCGGTACATACCGAATTATCTTGTGGCCATTACAATTATTGTTTCTGAAAATGGATACAACGAGGATGTTGATGCGCTAAGAATGAAATTCCAAATTTTAAAAGCGCACTCCCACCCCATCGACGGATTTTATGATTTTTTTTGTTAGCCTTATGATTCACCTTCTATATATAGAATTACGACAGACAGGCAGATAATATCATTACTTGAGAAAAGGTCACGGCAAAGACAAAATTGCGATAAGCTACAGTTCAACTGTAGCCATCGCTTTGGGAGGGACAGTTACAGTTAACCTCGTTTCCCCCGTGCTCTTGAGATAATCCTCAAATATTTGCCCCTATGACGTAACAAGCGCCGTTATTCAGATGCTAATTTTAGATTAAAACTAAGTGCTACCCGGGAGATCACGCGAGGTCCTCATTAGGGGCAGGGAGGGATTTCTGAAACACGGTTGCGGTTAAAACTGGGTTAGTGGTCTTCGTTCGGAGACAATCTTGGGATTTTCTTCGGCATTGATTTATTTCAGAACATGCGCATGTAGCACCTGAGAAAATTTAATTCCTTGTATAGCTGGTTTTCATGTACAGCTACGGAAAGAAAACGATCCTCCCTCGCTATTTCGTGCATTAATACGTTGTAAAGCATTGTAGTAAAGCAAAAGCACCATTCGGCATGAAATATCATCCTCTAGAAATGCATATGCATGAATTCTGTAAGAGGATGATTACATATCCAATCGCACACAAATTTTAAACACTTTAATGACAAAACAATGGCATACAGTTTTGATATTACCAACAAATTCAACATCCCCAAATGAGTTTACATATTGTTACGATGTATCCTCTGAAATCGTGGGTGTGCGCTCGGGATACAATAATGAGTCTAAATTTCTGGATAACTAACAGGTTTATTCACTAGCACAATGCAAATAGGAACAATATACATTCAAACTTAAATCAACTTAGCGATACAATCAAACTTAAACAATATACAATCACTTAAATGTTCCACTCATTTCACAAAATAAGCGATATTATTCTCAAAATACTGACGAAAATAATTTCACGAAACTACAGCTACTATTCTCAAAACATTGACAAAAGTCACAGTTCATAGTAGCTCGTATCTTGTCAACTGATCTCCTGAGTGATGAGTACTTTTTATAGGCTCTATAAAACTTTTAGAATTATCTCATATCTCGTAGAATAATCGTAAACAAGACTAATATACAGTGAAACAGCACTTAAATGGTCCACTCATTTCACAAAATAATGGATACTGTTCACAAACCATTGACGTAAATCACAGTTCAATATAACCCGTATCTCGTCAACTGCTCTACAACTGAGTGATGACTCCTTTTTTAGGCTCTCTATAGAAACTTCTGTAAATATCTTTTATCTCGTAGAATACTGATTATTTCGAGGCGTTTCTCATTCCTTCGAAAAATTGCAAAATGTCACCAAATCGGCGATAAATCGCCAAATCTGGCAACTAACCTCCAAACTTTATCACCTGGCAACTCTAAATTCACGTTATAGGAACTACGGGATCCATAGGAAAGGTTGCCTGTACGTTTATTTTCTCCGCCTGGTCGTCGAAAGAAACGATAATGAGAGAAAAAAAAAAGAAATATACTACTTTAGAAAAATGTATAACGAGTGTATAACTTTTATACGAGATGTATAACTTTCTACTCTTAGCTTGCAAATATAAATAGGCAATTATTTGTTAATAATTTATATGGACTGATATATATAATACTAACTATTATGGTTTATAAATGCTAATGATTAATTGTATATTTGGGGAGACCCTCCTTCAAGACTGTTGAGCCCCCCTTGAAATTCACTCCAGACCCTCTTCAATTTCGTCTCTGGCAACAGCCCTGTGGAAAATGCTAATAGCTGAAGTGACATCAGCTGAGTGGGATGGCTGTTAGTGATGAGAGCTGAAGTCAAAACATCAGCTCTCGTCACTAACAGCCACCTCACTCAGCTTCTTAAAACAAGCTCGGACATCCTACCAGCCAGAATTAAAACTTTTAACTGCAAATATTCAGTCTTACAAGCAGAGATTATGTATTCTGCTTTGGCGAGTACCACTACTATGCAGTTGTATTTTTATTATTCATAAATACAATTTTGAAATATATTATGTGGTTCTAGAAGACTCAAAACTGCATGAAAATTATTTTATGTGGTTTTTCTTTTTATTATACTTTATTTTATTTTATTTTTTATTTTTATTATTTTTATTTGCTTCTTTATATACTAATTTGCATCACACTTTATTTGTACAATTAACACATAATGTGTGCTTTTATTTCCGCGATTATATGAGTGTGACCATTTATCTAACAAGGAGTTTAATATTTGATTACATATTCTGAAATCGTGTGATTATCTCCATATATACGAGAAAGTGTGTGTGCATATACGTATCTGCATCTGCCGACTTTCATGAGCATACAGGCATTGATTGGTTTATAATTATTTATTGTTTAACTACTGTACATATATTGATTTGTTTCATGGTGTTCAAATTCAAATGCGTCAACAAAATTTCTATTTCAATTATTTCATAGTTAATTATATTTTACAAGTGTTTAAAAATGCTTATGCGTCAGATGTGTTTATATGTCACAAAAGTGTATTATTGTCCCATAAGTGTGTGAATATCTTTTTATCTGTGTTCATAAGTCATCGGGTATTGATACGATTTATTGTATTTTCGCATTAGTTCTATGGTCACAGTAGTAGAGTTTTTTCCCCTTCTTGTACACAGTTTCTGTTTCATACAAGAATTTTCTATTTTCTTGTCAACCGTCGCATAGTTAGTACATTTCGCGACGAGGGTTATATAAAGCTGTAAACCCAGTGGGTCACCTCCACGCCTCCGGCGATTAAAAATTAAAGATTATCGAAGAACTTACCCGCCCTTTATTCAGTGCATCATTAAGTGAAGTTATTGCATTATGTAGGGAAAGTCACGTGCTGCCCACTTCAGATTTTTTATATATTGAATTAGGATCATTATTACTATAGAATTCTTATAAGGTCACCAAACTTTATATTTGCGAGTAAAAACAATGTGATCAAAAATATTTAAAAGAATATAAATAAACATTTCTTTCGCCAAATATGCGTTAAGGATTCCGTGCAAAATCCAAACTCTTAAATACGGTGTATCCTAAAACTTAAGGTGATAATACCCTGTAAAAAGAAATAATTATTACCAGCTATGTAAATTATAAGAGGTGATAAGAAAATGTTGACGGATGAATAAAATACGAGTTGCTAGAAGGGGAAAGGAGGGATTTTATTTTATTAACAGCATAAAAAATCATATTACTCGTAAATACATTTGAAAATGTTGAATCTAACATACAATCTGTACCATTTTTTTGTAGAAATATGATATTTTATCTACTAAAACATATCTTAAGCAGTGTTTTTTTATTTAGGACTTTTTGGTCTGGGGGGGGGGGGGAGGGTAACAAATGATATTTTAGTGGGGCAAGTTTTCTATTGCTCTATATAAATGTATATCTAAATGCTGTCACATAAATAGAAATTAGGTTAACATAAAATGTCTCCCAAGCGAGAGGGGGGCGAATAATAGCGTCCGGGGTAGGCTTCGCATTCCTCCCGGATATATGCCCGAAAGAAACACTAATAAGTCGTAAATGATTGTTTTGATACTAAGAGAAATAGTTCCGTTAATGTTCGACAGATAGCGCTGCCTCCGACTTAACACTCATTTGTATCTAAAAGAAATAGTTTGCAGGATGTGTAATAGATGGCGCGTTCTGTTCTTGGACAGTGCCATCTACTGTGCATTCCGTGAATTATTTCTCTTAAAATCAATCATTTTTGACTTCACGTAGGATAAGATTTAGTATTTTAGTTGCACAAGAAAATTTCATGTTTCAACAATAAATTAAGAGAAAAAACAATATTTCAATGTTCTCTCCAACTATAAATTAAAATAAAAAAAAAAAAAGAAGATTAATTTTAGATTAAGATAAAATTTAAATGAGTAGAAAATAAAATTTAATTATATACGAAATTGAAAGAAATTGATGGTGCAGACAATTTCAATTCAAAACAATAATATATAAATCTTATCTTTATCTAAAATTGATATTATACAAAATTATCGAAACTCTTTCATCTGCCTACACCCCCATTTCCCATCAATAAAATTACATAATATTAATTTTGGGTAATGATAAAATTTATATATTATTTTGAATTAAATCTGCCTACGTCATATATTTCGTGTGTTTTAAAAGTTTATTTTCTTATTTTCCGTGCGTAACTGTTGTATAGAGGAAGAAATTGAAAAACTAGTTTTTCCTCATAATTTATTAAATTTTGATTTAGTTTATAAGTTATTCTATTTCTTATACGATTTTGAAATGAAAATTTTCCTTTACTATAGGCAAAGATTTGATTAGTCAAGTCGATCTCCAACTTCTCTATGATTGGTTGCTGGCAGAAACGTCACAAAGATGGCCGAGGAATGAATAATTAAAGCATTTAAATACGACATTCGTTAGTACATTTGAAACAGTGTGGACAATGTTGATTTGTTGTTGTGTGCCATGGGGACAATTTTGCTTTATTGTTGATTCTTATAAACAGAACGTTTCGAAACTACTTCTGTCATGAACAATTACGATTAAAATGTAATTTATACTGAACTACAGTTATATGGTCTATTGTTGATTCTTCTATATGCTTCTGTATTCTTGACTTTTCTATATTCTTCTGCATTCTAGATTCTTCTAGATTCCACCTTATTTTAGGCTCTGCAAAAGTGTTGTCTCTGGGTTTTAAAGTGTTAACAGCTATCGCCACGAACTTTTCTTAAACACTAAAAAAGGTAGTTCCCGTGACTACGCAAGCATGTCAAAACAGTTCTGACCATAGATTTTTTTTTCAAACAATACATAGTGTTTGTAGAGGAAAGAATTGTGACTGTGGTTTCTTGCCTCTGCATGCATATGTGCATGCATGCCTGCATTCTTCTTGCGTGTGTATTTATCTGTGTGTGTGTCTGTGAGGGCTAACTCTCAGATAAAATGAGATAATCCCTTGTAATTTAGTACGATTATTGTAATTCTTAAACATGCAAAACCTACTGATTTTCAAAAAGCTCGATCCAGTGTTTACCTCGGGTTTACCTTCAGCCACCTTCAAGTTTTCCCCAAAAATATTTTATCAAAAATAAAAATAAGTTACAAAAATAAGTATGGTGAGATTTTCAGAAAATGACTATTTTGCAACAATTTTACCATATGTACCTTTTATTTAGAAGCGCATTGCAACATTTACAAAAAGCCACAACCGCCGTTCTCGAAATATTGAATGTTTTTATCTAAAGTGAAAAAAACAATCATAAGAAAAATAATTCACTATCATGAAATATGTTATCACTTTGCAGGTACTGAAAATAAATACACATCATTATTTTAGAATTAACCCGTACCGTTCTTGAAATATTTGAAATTTTACTTTTCAGCATAGAATGCTATATTTCCCGGACAAATTTTCCAATTGGATGCAACGTATAAATGCGTTGACAATAATTAAATGAGTCAATGCTTTGTAAATACCAGAAATAAATGGACATCATTGTTCAGTAGTTATCAAGAGCCCTTCTCGATATATCAGAAATTTTACTTTTTCTTATAAAGCCCAATATCTCCGGAAATTATTAATTTATTGAATGTGCTTATTCTAATCGGTATTAAAAAAATTCTATTGATTTTTTACATACGAGATCGAGATATAAGAAATCTCTAATTTATGTTATCTGTTTCCAATAATATAGAAATTTGGTACTCTATAAGGAAATTCGCGTACTGGACACATCAGATTTTCTATTTCATGTTTAAACTCATTTATTCAAATTACAGATAATTCAAACGAATTTTTCTATACTCCGTCAAATTCAAATGAACGATATTTCAATATACATGCATAAAACATCACACGTGCAGCGTTATTATGACTTTAATTACCTAAAAGAATAATATTTAAATCATTAACTTCCCACAGTGAATAGCTAAAAATATTACGTGCGTCATTATTATACTTTACTCTTGATTCTGAATATTTTAAGCGAAAATTATTTATTAAAATTATTTATAAAAATCAAACCATGTGAGTATATGCAAAACAACATTGTTTTTACATACCATTAACATTCAATTCGTCGTTCTGCCTCCGGTAAAAAAAATTCTACAAGCGGATTCATCTCTGAATATGTGTTTCGTAAAAGAAATACTTGTTAATTCTGTTACCAAAAACATTTCTTGAGCTGATAAAAAAATGCAATGTTCCTTCCGCGCTAGTTATTGCTGAAAAAAAAGACAGAAATTCTTGAGTAATTCTTTGTGGTTTCGTTTGCACTTAAAAACGTTTATGAAGAAATATCTTCTCAAAAAAAAATATATACCTTTCGTGGTGCTACACGAAGTATTAAACAGGAACGATGTGTTTTTTATCCAATCAATAACTTTCGCGATATATTAAAAAGAAATGCAGAAATGGAAATACGCATTATTTTTGCATCATTATCTTACATGATAAAATATGTTAATGTGCCTGTCTGTGTTATGTCGTCTGTAGCGGAAAATCAAAGCTTCAGATAATGCTCAAATTTGCTACAGAGGTACTGCAAGTTTTCGAACAATGTGCCTCGTCGAGATTTTTTTTAACATACTAATTTAATGCATTTTTAATTGCAGACAAAAGAGCGAGAGTTCCGTAGTTTCTGAAATCGCAGGGATTTAAAATTTGAATTTTTAAATGCGTTTTATCTTAAATGGGAAGTATAGTTTTCGAAAGTCATATTCGAATTTCAAGAAGTATTCTGTCAGACTCTTTCTCGAATTCAAATGTGCACTGTTGGAGGGCATTTTGTACTTATGCAAGTATTCCTATGAAAGTAGGTTTTTATTTTAGAATTCCTGAATAGGATAGTCAATTCCCAATTACGTCAAATATGTGTTTTCTGTAACAGTTTAAGGGTTTATTCCAACTCATTAGACAATGCTCTACAACTTTTTGGCTTTTTTCGTCTATCTCGCTTGGTTGCCGAGTTCGAGTCCCAACTTTTTAAATTATCTGCTAGGGGCGTAGCAATATTTTTACTTTCCCTGAAAGATATGGTAACGTATAGGGAAGGTATTGAAATGATATGAAAAAGCGTAACGTGAGTTTTCGACGGATTGACACGTTTCGGGACTTCTACAACACGGGGAAAAAATGTGTGTGTGTGTGTGTGTGTGTGTGTGTGTGTGTGTGTGTGTGTGTGTGCGCGCGTGTCTGTCTGTCTGTCTGTGCAATGTATGTATCTACTCTAAATCAAAAACTAATGAACCGAATTTCATAAAATTGTGGGCAGAGTTGGGCATTTATAAAATGTGGGCAGAGTATACAGTATTTAATTGTGGGCAGAGTATACATTTTTAAAATACGTTTGCATTTTGTATTTTAAATTAAAGTATTTTGGTAATGTATCGAAAATTTGGTAATGCATCTGCAAAATTGGTAATGTATCTGCAAAAACTATTTTGCTAATGTATCTGCAAAAACTATTTTGGTAATGTATCTGCAAAAACTAAAGTATTTTGGTAATGTATCGAAAATTTGGTAATGCATCTGCAAAATTGGTAATGTATCTGCAAAAACTATTTTGCTAATGTATCTGCAAAAACTATTTTGGTAATGTATCTGCAAAAACTAAAGTATTTTGGTAATGTATCGAAAATACATTTTCAAAGTATTTTGTATTTTCAAAATACTCAAAATACATTTTTTCACATTTCAAACTGTCATGCTTAAACCGCAGATGAGCGATTCCCAAAAGGAAGAAAGGCTAATTAGTTCTAGGAGAAAAGGCTCTAATTTGTTTCTAGAAGTTAATCTAAACATCCTTTTTGAACCAGGCGCCGATAAAAATGTTAATTAATGGATGGTTAGAGTCTGTGGTGACCTATGAAAAATATAGTTTCTGTTATAAACTTTACGTTTATATTGGAATTATATAATGGTGTTGTTTGGTAGATGGCTTATTTATGTTTAGGTGGGTAAACAAACGGTACAAGAAGAGAGTTTGAACTTGTATTTTTTGTTGAAACAGAAGCATAGGCAATTCAAGTTCTGCTGTGTGTGCATTGTATATAGTTTTATATAAATTGAGGGGGTGCAACGCAGTTAGTTATTGCACAAACATGAGAAAAGATGCAAGATACTGCTGTTCATAATGTAAATGTATTTAGGGAATTAATGGAATATGACGTGCATGGTATGCTGTATTAGATGAAAGATGTTTTAAAGTGATACCTATTGGTGATAATGGGAAAATATGGGGGAATGCAATTATACAAACTAAAATGTGCGGTTATGAGACTTTTGAAACCACAGCGAATATTAAAACGCATCTAAAGGTAAGATTTTAGTTTTATGCAATCGTATCTCCATTTCTCGAGTATTTATGCTAGTCCCTTGGCATTTGTTTAATTGCGGCTGTGCTATGTTATGCAATAAGCTTTATTAGTAGCAAAAATATGCCTTATTATAATTTTTAGGTAAAGTGTTTCCTTGAAACGCCTTTCTCATAATCTGCTACAGATAGAGCTCAGATGATGACAGATTTGAAGTTAGCATTACATTTCAAACGGGTTGAGGATTCACTATGGATTTCCACTTTCGGTTCTTTTTCATTTCCGGTTCATTGTACGGTCGTTATTATGCAATTTGCAGATTATTGCGGATTCTGTTTATTCAGATCAAGTACAATCATGTTTAATCAGTATAAAATAGATTTACCGTGTGTATACTAATTTTATTAGTTGCAATCAAATTTGCCTTGTATTTTTAATAAATATTTTTTGAAGCAACTATTTCTCAGAATCTTAGGTGCTGACTGATCTAGCATCAAATTTCAAAGGCGGTAGGGTGTTCGTTAAGGATTTTCACTTACGACTCTTTTTCCATTTCTGGTTCAACTATTGCCGTTTTACTTGAAACATCTATATCTCTATATTGGCTATAGATGGAGGATGACAACTGATAATATGGATTCCGCCTCAAATTCTAGAGAAGGTTGGGTGGTTCACTAAGAATTTTTACTTCCGGTTTTTTCCACATCTGGTTCAAAATTTTCCTTAAAACATATATTTCCCTGAATTGTATATAGATATGGAGCGATATTGAGGGTTCACTAAGGTTTTACGCTCGCTGGAGTTGCACTTGGTAGGCCCGGGTTCGATTCCAGTCACTGCCAAAACTGCCGCCGTGTTCACGCGGAGTACGATCACGTTAAACATGTGGGTCCGTAAGTCCTTCCGAGAGGTTGGTGGTAGGGGAAGGAGGGTACGGTCCCTGTGGATGCCTCCCCCACTGGGTTCCGGTCAAAATTGGGTGGCACTTCCCGGCTGTCCAAACAGTTACCTTACACCTTTCTGGTACCGGCCGACTAATCGGTTGCTCATGTCCTTGCTGACGAGCCGGTCGGTCTGGGTCTTCAACACCTTTCTGGTAGGTCGGACGGTCTGGGTCTCAACAACAACAACTTCCAGTTCTTTTTCACGTCCGGCTGAACAAAACTTTCTGGAAACTTTCTTTCTTAAGTATGGTATAGATAGAGCTGAGATGATGACTGATATGAATTCAGCATAAAATTCTAGAGATATATGTGAGTTCACTCTAAGGCCCAAAAATTTTCCTGGAAACATCTATTTCTAAGGATATCTATAGGTCTTAGATGGTGACTGATATAGTTAAGCGTCACATTCTGGAGGAGGGTTATGGGACTCACTAAGGTTTTCCATTTAAGGTTGTGATAAGGCTTTCACACCTCTGTGTTATAATTGCGTTTATATTAAAGTATTGTTTTATTTCTGCGTGATTGAAAGTGTTAATTTTGCAATATAAATGTATTTTCGACATGTTTTCAACTCTATTGGCTTTTAAGGGAAGTGAACTCTTATATTGCGAAATTGTTTATGTTCCAGAAAAATATTAATAAAATAATTTTGTATTTTCGCTTCTCAGTCGCTAGTTGGGAACTTGCAGGTTTTGCGCACGGGCCAGTTTGAAAGAGGATTTGGCGGCAGTGTGGAAGGGGGTTGGAACAGAGGAGGGGTGTTGGAACGCACGTCGGATCATGAATGTGAGAATGAAAAGTTCTAATTGCGATTTGTTAAAATATAGTTACGAATTAAAAATGTAATAACAAAGAGATAGTGCTTTTGGACGGATATGGCTCAGGAGAAGACACGATCGTCTTTCTTGCAAAAATGTACTCTCGGGCTTGTGAAGAAATGGAGTCTTGTCCTGATGGGATAAAGTATTCTGCCTTTGGGTCGGCTTCGAGACGCAATTAAAGCTAAGTAGCTATTTATAGCGATTGTTTATGCCTGACCCCTCTACGTGTGGATTTTGTCGAATTATGTGGAATAGTTTATCGAAGTCTGGACTCCACTAGTTCCTGAGTGAAATCGAGTGTTTTCGGAAGTGTGATGAAGTCCAGTTATTACTTTCCTTATATACATAATGTATAAAGAAAGTATTCGAGTTTTCGACTGGAGAGCACGTTTCAAACATCCCTGATCACGAATCAAACATTTTTGAAGAGATGTCTGTCTGTGTGTGGGTGTCAGTGGGTCTGTGGAGGCGATAACTGACGAACGAATGGACCGATTCGAACGAAATTTAGAACAAAAATCCCAATCCATAAACACTGGAAGCCTATTGTTTTTAAACGTAATCGAATGTTCAGAACCCCTTAAATTTTCTAGTCAAATTTTGAAAGAATCGTCAAAAAATCAAAACCGCTAATAAAGTTACGCAAATAGACATTTCTTATGTAATTTTTCATTAGAAAACGATTCACATAAAATTTAGAACTCTAAAATGAACCGTTCTTGAGATATTTCACATTTTTCAAAAAAATTATCAAAAAGTCATATAAAATAAAAAATATATATTTCCTATTGAGAAACATGTTCACTTTTCATATGTAATACCATGCGATAAATTGGGTGGTATCATTCTCGTGGATCTAGCTCGTTCCATTCATGAGAAAAGATACTTCTAGTAATACTTTTGTATTTGAACGCCAATAGTCATTTATCTGTTATAAGAATAACTTATTTCTCTGTCAGTAAAGCTTGGCGAGATTTTGGCGACGAATATGGCGAAATGTCACCAACTTGGCGACTTTTTGTAATGTTGTCAAATTAACGAAAATCTCGCCAAATGGATTAAAATGACGCTAAATTAATGAAAATGACGACTAATTGTCGAAAATTCAATATCTTGGAAAGAATATAAGTATCTACTATAAGAAAAACCTATTTTTTTTTACTGTAAAAGTAGTAAATTCATTGCATTATATAAGGAAAGTCATGTTTTGCCCACATCAGATTTTTTCTTCATGTATCTATTGCCAAAAAACTCGATTCCTTGACCTCCTGGCGAGCGGAGAGTTTCCTTGTGTTCAGCCAAGATTTCGCCTGTTTCTTCAGTGTGTATCCATTGTTCCTGGTTTGGTGCAAGAACTGTTCCGTGTAGAGACTCCAAAATTTCGATCCATGTCCCTACGTGTTAATTGTTGTATTTTAAAGAGACAAGCTAACTTTTTGTCTAATTTCATTCTCATGAGATAGAATATTATCACAAATCCGATCTGAAATTTGAAGCATTGATTACTGCCTTGAGTGTTGTTGTTGAGACCCAGACCGTCCGACCTACCAGAAAGGTGTAAGGTAACTGTTTGGACAGGCCGGAAGTGCCACCCAATTTAGACCGGAACCCAGTAGGGGAGGCATCCACAGGGACTGTACCCTCCTTCCCCTACCACCAACCTCTCGGAAGGACTTACGGACCCACATGTTTAACGTGATCGTACTCCGCGTGAACACGGCGGCAGATTTGGCAGTGGCTGGAATCGAACCCGGGCCTACCGAGTGCAACTCCAGCGCGCTAACCAATGGGCTACCTCGCCCACTGCCTTGAGTGTGAAATGGTTATTCTAAAATATTATGTGATTTAAATATAATATGACAGATATCGTGTTATTTTTGTATGTCAGAAAATATATGTATTCTGTCTGTTCCTCTTCCTCCAGGGGTGTTGTTAATTGTCACCCTACAGAGTGTAATTCTGAGTTATTGCGCAATTGTTTAATGTACTGTTTTCCACTATTTTGATTACTGCCTTGTTTATTTTCAAATTCAATACATATGTTTAATTCTAACTTGTATCTAGTCTGTGGTTTCACAATCCGACGCCACAAGGTTTTGGAGATTACACCTCCTTTTTTTTCTGAAAATTCGCATTACTCTACGAAATATGTATATAAAAGTGAATTAAAAGTCTTAACAGTTCTGTCAAAAATGACGTGTACAAACCATTTTTACCTCAACATGATGGTTTCTTCATAAATTTCATGTTTTTCATTATATGTTTGTCTGTTATATAATATGTGTTTGTTCTATGGATTTATTTATTTTCTTTAATTAATTTTACTTTATTAATTTGGAGATTTAAAATTTCAAGGAGTTTCATCTTTTAAGTCATACTTTTTCGGTACATTTTAATCCTTTTAGAATGCCAATGTTAATATTTAACAAATACAAGGTTTGTTTATTTCTAAAAAACTGTATACATAAATACTGCTTTTCACAGAAAATCCGGCACAATACACGGCAATGTTTAATTTTTTAAAATGTATTTTGTATTTTGAAAACATATGTATTTTGTACTTGTACTTCTTTTAATTTGAAAAGTATTTTATGCCCTAAAACATGTGTATTTTGTATCTAAAATATATTTTCGATGTATTTTGTCCAACTCTGCTTATGGGTGACCCTGGTGCTGATTAGATTTTGGTACAATTCGGAAGAAAAATAAGCTGCTTTTTTTTTTTTTTTTTTGCAAAATAGCCCTCAAGGACTCCGCATGCTCAAATTTATCAATTAAATGCTTGTTTTATACGTAAATTTGTACTATGAAAATAATAAGCCCAATACCATTGCTCTAGGACTAGCCGTTCTCGAGATATTTTAGTTTTTTCGCATTACGAAACATGAATTAAAATTTCAAATACAGTATCATTTCAAACAATTATGAGTGTTTATTTGTGCACTTAAACTCAATCTAAAGAATTATTAAAGAAATAAAGAGAAAAGGAATTTGTGTTTGTAGGGAAAGTCATGTGCTGCCCACATATTTTTTTTTTAATCTATAGGATATAGTTAGTCACTTTATTACAGATGGACCTGACCTGTACACTCATGGACAATTCAGCCAACGGCCCTAACGTGCTGAAAACACCTGTTCTCGTTAGATCACAGAAGTCAAGCAGCATCGGGAGCGGTTAGTACTTGGATGGGTGACCACCTGGGAACACCGCGTGCTGTTGGCCCTTTTCGGGAGCGGTAGCCCGGTGGTTTGCGCGCTGGATTTGCACGCTGCCACAACTGCCGCCGTGTTCATGCGGAGTACGATCACGTTAAACATGTGGGTCCGTAAGTCCTTCCGAGAGGTTAGTGGTAGGGGAAGGAGGGTACGGTCCCTGTGGATGCCTCCCCCACTGGGTTCCGGTCTAAATTGGGTGGCACTTCCCGGCCGTCCATACAGTTACCTTACAGCTTTCTGGTAGGTCGGACGGTCTGGGTCTCAACAACAACAACTCATGGACAATTCGTCAGAACTCTGTACATTGAACAGTGAAAAAGATATAAATATTTGCTTGTATAAATATATAAAAAGGCTTGTTTTATGTGTTACATTTTCAAACAGTCTCCAATGTGTCAATATTGTAAAACCTCATCGTCAAGGTTGTCAAACAGAGATGAGATGCAGAGATATTGGTTGCAGATATGGATGTGACAAGAAGAAATATTGTTTTTTCTTTTACACCATTAAGTCTGGAATACCTTAATCTTTGACCCATCCGCAAGCAAAAAGTGAATACAGAATATTCGAAACTTTAAGCTTATTATAGAAGCAATACGAGAACATTTTTTTTTTACTTCCAACACAATAAAGCAATTGATCTTTTTGTACTTTTCAACTGTTTAGAGACTGAAAAGAACTCAGAAGGAAATGTACAACACCCACAATGGTCTGACTCAGCCATGGACGGGCAAGAGTATTTTACGGTTCAGAGCCCGTGTGGCCGATGCTAAAACGGTTTCCACATCAAAAGATGGGGGGGGGGGGGGGACACTATAGGAAGTTTTGGAAGAGGGGGAAGAATGATCTATTTTCATCGAGATAAAAGGATCATTCGTAGTAAAGGAAAGAAAGTTTGACAGGAAATTGGGGGAGGAGGGGCAGAAGAATCTGAATCTTGTTTATATGTACTTATATACGTGTATATACAGGGTGTCCAGTACTATCGGTGCCCCATAGCTATTTCTTCAACCGTTAGTCACAGAGATATATTTCCAATTGCAAAAATGTTTTAAATTTTAAAATCTATTATCTTAGAAACAGTTTAAATCAATAAATACATTGCTGAAAGAAATATGAAATATAAATTTTTATATACGGTCCTCCGGTCCTACCAATTATATCTAGGAAAATCATCCTCATACAATTTCATGCAAAATAAAAAAAAATCTTCCTTTTACGACCAAAATTCACCGATATATGAAGCATTAAACTTTATGACTTAAGTTCCTTTTCCACGCATAAAAATGTTCCGTTTCAAGCAACCAACCAATCAGAGACCGTAGTGAACATTTCTCCAGGCAACCATCCAATCAGGGACCGTATTGACCATTTCTCAGCATAAAAAGTGCTTCAAATTTAAACAGCTATAAATCGGTCAATTTTGGTCGTAAAAAGATGATTTTTTTTTATTTCGCATAAAATTGTATGAGGACGGTTTTCCTAAATATAATTGGTAGGACCGGGGGACTGTATAAAAATTTATATTTTGTATTTCTTTCAGAAATGCATTTATTGATTTAAACTGTTTCTAAGATAATAGATTTTAAAATTTAAAACCTTTTTGGAATTGGAAGTGTATCTCTGTGACTAACGATTGAGGAAATAGCCATTGGGCACCGATAGCACTGGACACCCTGTATATATATATATATATATATATATATATATATATATATATATATATATATATATAATACAAAAGATAAAGGAAAAAAAGAACGGCAATGTATCAAAAGTACGCCGGGGGATTGTGACCCCCACTTCCGGGTTAAGCCAGCTAATTGTCATGACGACACTCCCGGAAGAGGATACAAAGTCGCAAACCAAGTACATATACTAAAACTAAAAATGCAAAAAAATTTGAAAAGCCTATACAGACACTACACCAAAACAGTATCAACAAGATTTACTACATCCAAACAGAAACACAAAAAACATTTTAAATATCAAATATCTAACACCAATAGACAAGATAAACAAACCTCGCATACACTTCACCATTCAATCCTTCAAAAAGTAAAGGACCCTTACTGTGTATAAAATAAACACCATCAAACAGATAAACATAGACCTCCGTAATGCTTCGCAACTGCAGTTCAGACAGAAAGTGTACCCCTATTTAAATATAAGTGATAACATTCCGTTACGGTTATGCTGAAAAATTTAAATATAATGTCACTAAGAAAACGTAAAGGGTAACCCTTTGCAATTGCTTCATTCAGATAGCCCAGATCACTTCCATATCGATTTACTGCACAACTATTTAATCGTTTGCTTCTTGTTAAAAAATTTAATTTTTTAAGCCAGCATTAAAAAACCAACAATAGAATTTTCATTAACTTTCTTTCTCAAGTTATTATTTTTAAATATTTTTAAGCTGGGTTACAGATATCACTGCGATGATTTATAATCATTTCGCTGATTTATACTGTTTCAATACCCTTTTCATCCATAACACAGTATCAAACTATTCTATTCTAACACTGACTGTACTGGCAATGTTTCGGGAATTATTGTGTTTCTTCAAAGGGAAAAATATTAGAAAAATCTTACATTTTGAATCATTCAATTTCTAATCAAGTAAATTATTAAAAATTCTATCTAGTTTTATTCTCCCCCCCCCCCCCCCCACCACCACCACCACCACACACACAGACGAATATATTCCCAAAAGTGTTCAAAATATGTTCGGAAACCACAATGTCTAATATGTAATATGTCTTTAACTTAAACTTGATATAATAAACTAAAATTTATTGAATAACCTATACTTGGTATAGTTTTCCTTTCACGGACGAGCCGTACTATATGGAATTTTGCAAAACAGTAAAAACAAAATTACGCCAATTCGCTCAAAATAATTGAAAAAAAAATTAACTTTCAGACTTTATTTTACATGAAAACTAATTAAATTGCGCAGACATTTTATTACTATTTATCGATTACATGATACCCAAAATATAATTCAGAATTTATTAAAAAAAAATGAACGATTTCAATTAGGAGGATTTTCTTTTCCAGTTTGATAAGCAAAATTTTCGAATATTTCCAAAATAATATATGAAAGACCTTTTGATAGGGAGGGGGGGGGGGGTATTCTCCCCGTCACCAAGGGACTCTGAATAGCTTTGCCAACAACACTTACTGTATTTACCTATATCTCTGGTGATGTGTTGGACGAAGGGGGGGGAGGGCGACAATAATGGGTTGAGTCATCACCGATGGGGTGGAGGGGAGGATAGGCTCTAGCGTGATCGAAGTCATTGTACTACACAACGTCTAGTCATCGATCACAGCACGCGAGGTATACTTTATACTTTGTGAAAAAATAGCTGCTCATGATGTGCACCGAAGTTATAAATTCAGAGGCAGGTGAAGTTGTCTACTGCGCTAAAATTAAGTTGCGCGGCATATATCGACTGCAGCCTCCATCGCTGGTTTCCCAGCAGTTGTGTTCAGTGGGGAAATAGGATAATCGGCAACTAGCTACTATCCAGTCATATTACAAGGTATATAATTATTCAAAAAATTCCCTCCTATTCACCAGCCTGCAGCACTTACCCTCCTAATATTCCCGAACATATGCAGATCAAGTACTTCTCCCGGTCGATATCATTATTATTATATGATACCTTAACAGTGCATAATTACTATAATTCCCCCCAATAAAGAAACCAATTTATGACCCCCCTCCCCCCCCCTCCTGAACTTCCTATACTCTCCTAATAAACTTGTTTATCCCACGAACATTGAAAAGCATTCTAATCCGATTCATGAATATTAATTCCTACAAAGTGACAACGATTATGAAAACAAAATAATCTGGTGCGAGCATAACTTTTCAGACATAATGCAAGTACTTCACTTATTCCAATACTAAATAAGGATGTACAAAATCCACTGTACTATAGTTTTAACATTAAAAAGTGCAACGACATTTACAAGTACACCATTTTTCTGCATGACAGCATGCAAAATTATTTTGAAGAACTCAATTAACTTGTATTTTACGCAAATATAATTTGACAATTGGACATATTGCTTGCATCTGCTGAGCAATATACTCCATTATATTAAAATATGTTAATTATTAATTCATCAATTTGGCGTCATTTTTGTCAATATTTTGATTAATTTGGCACCACTATGAAAAGTCGCCAAGGTGACAATATTTCGCCAAATTTATCGTCAAGCGTTACATATTGGATGATACTTACTACTGTTCATTTTTACGTAATTTTTATATACATTTATTTGAAAAGCGTGCAATATTTCGAGAACGGTTTAAGCTAGAATTCCAAAATTTATGTCATTCGTTTTAGATAAAAAAATTAAATATAAATTAATTGTTTAACATTACTGAATGTTCTGATTTTCTTTTATGATTTTTAAAAATCCATTCGAACATTTAAAAGGCTTCCAAATGTTCGATCGCGTTTAAAATCAATAGTCACTGATTGTAATAATCGTATCAAAATTTGTTCAATGAGATATCGCATCCAGTGATACTTAAAACATGCTCTTCGTCGAAAACACATATTCGAATTTTCGACCCCGTCACAATACCATTCTAATATATTGCACTATGTCTGAAGGAAAGCAACAAACTTTAATTTCCAATATATTGAATTTTTATCAATTTGGTAACATTTTCATAAAGCCGCCAAGTTGGCAACATTTAGCTAAATTTAGCGCAATGTGTGACAGACAGATAGGAGGGCTCTATACAGTATAGAATCGTTCGTTGCAGGAATAGTGACTCGCCAGAAAGGAACGTTACAATTTCCTTTCTTTGTTTAGAGTTAAATATATGGGAGTGGGATAACCCAGTAGTTTGAGTACAGGGATTGCACTCAGAGGACCCGCGTTCGATTCCCGGCTCTGCCCAAATTATCTCCGTGTCTACGCGGCGTATGAGCATGCAAACTCTATGGGTCTAAAAGTCCTTCCGAGAGGTCAGTGGCAGGGAAAGGAGGGTACGGCCTCTGTGAATGTCACCCCTACTGCGGGTTCCGGTATGAATTGAGTGACACTGACTAGGCCATCTAAACAGATACCTTATATTTTCGGATAGGTCGGACGGTCTGGGTCGAAATAAAAAGAAAAATAGGAGCAGCTATTAACAACATTATCAACTTTTATTTTGTGTTAAAAGACTATCGGAAATTCTTTACAATAAACTACCGACTTTATTTACACCTTATCTACCTGGGAACACCGTGTGCTGTTGTCACATTTCAGGCGCGGTAACCCGGTGGTTTGCGCGCTGGATTTGCACGCTGCCACAACTGCCATCGTGTTCATGCGGAGTACGATCACGTTAAACATGTGGGTCCGTAAGTCCTTCCGAGGATTTGGTGGTAGGGGAAGGAGGGTACGGTCCCTGTGGATGCCTCCCCCACTGGGTTCCGGTCTAAATTGGGTGGCACTTCCCGGCCATCCAAACAGTTACCTTACACCTTTCTGGTAGGTAGGTCGGTCTGTGTCTCAACAACAACACCTTATCTAAACAAATTTTATCTCAACACCTTATGTATCTAAATTTCATCACAACACCTTATCTACCCCCTTATTTACACCTTTTCTACCCATCTCTTTATAGCAAACAGCTTCTTGATTTTTTTCGAAATGAACTTGGGTGTAGTTAAAGTCAATTTGCAAAGGACAGCACTGAGGTATTCTGTACCTCAACTTCAATGCTACGACGATATTTTCATGCCAAAACTTACAAATGCAGTAAAGTGCCATTAAAGTCAATTTGACATGTGACACACTTTTAAAAATATTATGTCAATTTGATTCGTTCTATCCTGTTTCTAATCAGGGATGATTCCACATGATAAACATATTTTCCAAATTTCTCTGACTCTTCTATAAACCGAATGGGGACAAATAACCTTGTAGCACTGGAGAATTACCCCGTAATCTTCTTCCTCTAAATGCACATCCACTCACGGATATTCTCCTCTGTGTCGGCCATCCCTACGTTTTTACTGCACTATAAGCGGATTATGGGCACCTCTATCCCCTCCCTCAAACAAACAATTCCAGAAAACTCATATTTCCACAGAAAAAATCTTAAGAAATGCCCCCGTTTGAGAATCACTGCATTCTTTTTTTACCTCATGCATTATGAATGGCCAAATCCCGCTCTTCTTTTGCAAACATCCTCCCACTACTCACCCGTTTTCGTCTGCTTTTCTGTTTCATTTATTTATGCACCCCGGTATTTTTTTATTCGCGAAGGAGATGGTGTAATTCGATCTACAGTGGTAGGCGATTCGTTAAAAAAAAAAAAAAAATGCTAAAATTACCTTAAAACAGTTTGGCGAAATGACACGACCATTGGCGGTGAATTTTGAATGCGGGTGCAAGTTGAAACAGAATGTATAAACAGCATTAAACAGTTGATTCAAGCAAGACTTGATCGTCGAACTCTCAAATTTGGACATATTTTGAAAAACTAGGGGGCTCTGCCCCCTACTCGCTACGCTTCGCCAACCCCCTAACTCGCTGCGGTCGCTTCACACCCATCTCTCCTAAAAATTCCACATTAAAAAATCTCTTCAACATTGATTTAAATTCTATCCTTTTATAAATCGCCTTTTTTTTATTATCTTTTCTCTTCGCTAGAAATTTAAAGGGAAGTTCATATCCTCTCCTGGGCACTTCTCTAGCCCCATCCTTAAGATCTTGAGATTAAGAAATCCCCTTTGCTATCCCTGCCTATTTTCCGCAGAAGGAAAAAGAAGGGATTTTTTCCAGCCCAGGGAATCCCAAAACTGAATTCCCTGATCCGGAGTGAGCTATTTCAAGTTTAACTAAAGTTTATATCGGTAAATTATTTATTTCATCGTGTTACCCCATTATTTCTATATAAATGTACCACATTTTTACTTTCCTTATATACATAATGTGTAAGGAAAGTATTGTGACGGGGTCGAATATTCGAAATCGAGTTTTCGACGGGAGAGCACGTTTCAAGCATCCCTGATCATGAATCAAACATTTTTGAAGTGATGTCTGTGTGTGTGTGTGTGTCAGTGAGTCTGTGAAGACGATAACTGACGAACGAATGGACCGATTCGAACTAAATTTGGTGCAAAAATCACAATCCATAAACACTGGAAGCCTATTGTTTTTATACGCAATCGAATGTTCAGAACCCCCCTATATTTTCGAATAAAATTTTTAAAAAATCGTCAAAAAATCAAAACCACTGATAAAGTTACGTAAGTAGACATTTCTTATGTAATTTTTCATTAGAAAACGATTGACATAAATTTTAGAACGCTAACATGAACCGTTCTCGAGATATTGCGCATTTTTCAAAAAAATTATTAAAAAGTCATATAAAATGAAAAAAAAAATTCCTATTGAGAAACATGTTCACTTTTCATATGCAACACCATGCGATAAATTGGGTGACATCATTCTCGTGGATCTAGCTCGTTCCATTCATAAAAAAAGATGCTTTGAGTAATACTTTTGTATTTGAACGCCAATAGTCATTTATCTGCTGTAAGAACAACTTATTTCTTCGTCTATAACGCTTGGCGAAATTTTGGCGATGAATTTGGCGGAATGTCGCCAACTTGGCGACTTTGTGAAATTTTGCCAAATTAACGAAAATCTCGCCAAAAGGATAAGAATTAAAATGATGACTAATTGTCGAAAATTCAATATCTTGGAAAGAATGTTAGTATCTACTATAAGAGAAACCTATTTTTTTACTGTAAAAGTAGTACATTCATTACATTATATAAGAAAAGTCATGTGTTGCCCACATTATATTTTTTATTTTTAGTATGCTATAGTTTTTGCGGTACGAGCCAGAAAAATTGTTAGACGTGCCGATACCAAAGAAAAAATTTCACTTCAGAAGTGTATAAAAGGTAATATATCTCAAAAACTATATCGAAATTTAAAAAAAGGGTTCCGTCCTCTAGCCTTGCTATTGTTAGTCTATCCAGGACGCGAACTCGCAGCTCAAATATTTTGTCTTTGACATTAAATATTTATTAAACTACAATTTATACCGAAAAACGGTTTATTTCAACGTGTTCCTCAAAGCTTTTCTACAAGTGTACTAAATTTCATATTTTTATATGCTGTAGTTTCTGTGTGTACGAAGCAGAGAAGCGAGAAATTTGTCAAACAGCGAAGACGGCAGCAGTTACTTCTTTTTTTTCAATATACTATGGAACTCTGCCCCCTGCTCGCGTAACCCCCTTCGGGAGGCATCGCCTCCTACTCGCTGCGCTCGCTTCATATCTATCTTTCCTAAAAATTCTACTTTCAAAAATCTCTTTTCTATCCCTGCCTATTTTCCGCAGAAGGGAAAAGCAGAGATTTTTCTTAGCCGAAGGAATCCAAAGACTGAATTCCTTGATCATGAGCTCGATTCGCGAGCTATTTCATACCAAACTAAAATTTAAATCGATAAACGGTTTATTTCAACGTATTTCCCTATTATTTCTCTATAAATGTACCGAATTTGATGTTTTTGTATGCTATAGTTTTACGAGAAATCACTAGACTTGTCAATACGAAAAAAAAAGTTCACTTCAGAAGTGCATAAAAAGTAAAATATCTCAAAAACTACATCGAAATTAAAAGAAAGAGCTCCGTTCTGCAAAAATTTACCCATCTATATACCTGTCTGCAAAAATGCGTGTCAAAATGCTTTCTATTATTAGTCTATCCAAGACACGAAGTCGTAGCTCAAATATTTTGTCTTTGACATTAAATATTTCTTAAACGGCAATATATATCAAAAAACGGTTTACTTAAGGATATTTCTCAAAGCTTTTTCTGCAAGTGTGCGAAATTTCATATTTTTATATGAAATAGTTTTTGCGATAATAAACAAAGAATCTCGAGAAACGAGAAATTTCTCAAACAGCAGCGGCGGCGTCTGCTACTTTTTAATTGAGAGATAGAGAAGTAATATTCTCCCTGTGAGAAATCTAAAATACCAATATCATGTTTAAATAACTGAAGTGTGACTCAGCTCAACTTTCTCATACCATAATCCATTTTTAGTAACTTTTTTTTTTCAAATTTTACAAGAAAATTTTTGAAAAATCTGTATTGTAGGCTCAAATGATTATAGTTATAGCGTGTTACTCTTCACTTTAAAAGGTTTGAAAAAATCTTTCGATTAATACCATACTTGACAATGTACCCCCAGAAGGTAACAAGCCTCAGGGGGCAACTTGCCCCTGAGGGGGCAAATGACGTTACAAACAAAAGGAACTTGCAGGCACTAATGTACAACTTGTTCAAAATTCCCTGTCAGCAACAATGCACATTTGAATTGGAAACATAATATTTTATCTTACTTTGACAAACATTGCATGTGTCGCCGTATTACTGTTCCTCGTGATAAGCATTTCTGACAGATATTTATTGTCTTTCATATACTTATTCCGTGCGTTCCTTATAGATTCCTACTTATTTGATAATCCTTTACAGCTTTGCAATTGTATTTTTCTTCTATTTCGCTTTATTGAAAAGTTTGTAATTATGTTTTTAATCCTCCACTGGGGGCGCTGCAATCACATATTTGATCGAACATGGTCCCTCTACTAAAGACAGACCTCACGTGTACACTCATGATCCTTTCCTTACAAAGCTATTGGGATGTTGCTCAAGGGCTCTCCTAGGAGCCCTGTATATTGTTTAGTTGTGTGAAAATGTTTCTAACCAGTTTTCTCTGGACGTCAGTTTGGCAATTGTGACAAAAACTACCATGTCTAGTCCGACTAAAAAGAGATAAAAATATTCTTCCATCTCTAATCCTCTCTTCAATAACTCGCCTCGACTGCTTGATGTCCATCGAATTGGACATACTGGTGCCCACTCAGCAAAATAAAACAATTCAGCAGGAAACAAAAACGGAACATTCATATTTTCATTTCTTTTTTACCCAGAATATCAGATACAGAACGACCTCTCAAATCTCTGCCATTTTTTCTTTCTCATGCATTATTTACGGCCAAATCCTTCTTTTTGTGTTTTATTTTCCCTATTTGATATTTTCCCTTATATTTTTTTCCCTAGTCATGTAACTCGATCTAAAAGGCCGAGCCATCCGCAAAGAAAATAATCCCTAAGATGCTAGAAACACACCGAACTGGCAAAATGGCGCAAGCCGAGCCTTCGGAACGTGATGACGATAGGAATAAGCAAGTAGAATTTTATGTGGATAAGTGTTCATAAAGTGAAAGTATACACATTCACCTGCGTAACCAGCGTCTTACAAGGTGGGACAGAAAAGAGTTCAACTAAATAGAATACAAATTTAAACCTCACACTGTTAGTTTCTCAAATAGTTTCAAGTGCAATTAACAGATAAACCCGTTCAATTCAGGAATAAATCAATAACGAGCAGACAGCTATTTTATACACAATTAGCTATTGCAATCACATCTTTTGCAATAGGCAAGCATTTTCATTTTGGAAATTGTAAGAGATATTTGGAAAAAAATCTATGTTTCTATACAAATGAAAATTAATATATTTTCCGTTAAATAGGTTTGTTTAATTGAATATAGCTCTATACGATTATAGGAATTCTGTGATCATAGCTACACAATCGTGATTTGACATAATGTACATTTGTTAGTGTCACCTGGGGTAATTCCTGGTCACTGAGTTTCCGGGGTAATTCTTGGTCACATTACTTTTTTTAATCAAAATAATTCTTCATCCAACTGTAAAAAATCATAAAGACACTTTGAACCCTTTACTTTATGAATCAATTATTTATTAAGATGGCATTTATTATGCTTAAAAAAAGAAATCAAACCTGCTAGTTAAATTTCTGCAAAACAACATCGGCCTTAATTTTTGCACAATTTGCAAAGATCTTTATCATTCATAAAGTTTTAATTATTTTTCTATATTTTTTTTGTTTCAACTATGAACTATTACAGCTACCAAATGTGAGTATATAAGATTTTCTTCTACTGCATTGAAACAGTTTACAAGAGTATACTAAACTATACCCCATATTTACGGGGTAATTCCTGATCACTGGGGTAATTCCTGGTCAGTGCTGTTTTACAGTATTTATGCTTAACATTTCACCTAAAATTACAATCTTTCAACCAAAAAAATTTTATTATAGATCCTTCAAGAGGAAAAGCAGTGGGAGAAAAGGGAAGGAAATTGGCTAGAGTCACAGCAACACCTGGTAGAGAATCTATTACAGTAATATCATGTGTTTCTGTTTCTGGTGAGAGACACCCACTACTTATTGTATTTGCTGGCAAGAAGCTTCAGCGTACCTGGAAAGCTCCTAACGTTAATAAAAATGTAACATTAGCTATAAGTGAAAGTGGATGGAAGACGACAGAAATTCTTGAGATTTGGTTTGATCTCTTTTGCAAACAAGTGTCTAAACGTCCGTTACTCATTACCTATGATGGGCACAAAACGGCATATGTCTATGAATGTAATCAGCAAAGCTCGAAATGAACAGATTTTCGTTTTGAAGCTCATACCACAGACATTCTTCAACCACTTGATACGTATTGTTTTAGACCCTTAAAAGCACAATGAGAAAAATGACTTGTAGAAGTGCAATGTTTATCTGGTGCGACCAGAATAATTAAAGCAAACTTTACACAATTAGTTGATGAAGTGTGGCCAGTATCACTCAGAAAAAATTAAATATTATATTGAACCAAGTATCCAGAGAATAGATTTTGCAGCCGAATGTTGGCATTGTACAATTTGCAAAATTCTTTAACTTGAACCATGCTAGCTTTCAAACATAGGATTCTGAAGAGCAAGGACTGTCCAATAATGCATCACTTCCAACTTCATCAATTATTTTTTTAGGGTGTATTATTTTTTAGGGTGTAAGTAAGAGCAATCTTTTGCATATGAAATAAATTTGTATTTACACCCAAAATACTGTCTCAGTTCTGCTTTTCAGTATTTATAAGATGATAAAACCTTTGCATAATTTAGTCTAATTGTTTTAACACTTTGTCATAAATAATAAATCAATATTTTACTGTGTTCATATCAAAAAGGATGCTGACCAACAATTACCCCGAAAGTGGCCAATAATTGCCCCAATCCCAGGGTAATTCCTGGTCACTTAAAAATTATAATTATTAAAATTACAAGCGCATTTATATTGAAATAAAAATTTATTGCATAGTTATCGAAGGGTGTTTAATCTATGCCAGAATTGGGAACATTGCCTTCGATAGTTTTTATAATAATTGGATGTTGTTGATTTTTGACCGAGAATCACCCTGGGTGACACTATGTATTTCTTGATGTAATAATCCTACATATAAACTAAAAAAAGTATGACCCGTAACTGATTAGCTGACTACGCGGACTCGTAGTGTGCTGCGCCCTGGTACACTGTAAAATATTCTGCAACCTTTGCTCACTTTCTTTTCAGCTAACTTTATTGATAATTTCGGCAAACTGATAACTGTCACAATTACAGGCGTTCAGGAAAATTTTAGCTTTATTTCTGAAATATTCAGGTAATTAACATCTACCCAATCGTTATCCTTGTGTATCATAACTATTAGGGACCTTGTTCCCCATTACGGACAGCTAATCCCCCTGAAACTTTCAGTAACATGCTTGCAAATGTTTTACAGTGCTCATACCTGGTGCTCATTTACTAAGGGGAAGGATACTAACTATAGATTCAAATACTGCTGGCATCGAATAGATAGAACCGAAATTGAAGAAATGCATAGTCTGACGGTTTTTGCAGCCTGATACGTGGGCAAGAAAAAGTATGATTAAATATATCCTGACCGGCCGTTGACAAATTTATTTCTAGAAAACTCTAATTCAGAATCTATTATCCATTCAAAATATTTCACAACGAATTAACCACGATGAAAATTATAAATTATTCAGCCAGACACTTGAGGGTTTGAACGTAGCAGATAAGAGCAAAGTATTAATTTTGAAAATAAATATCAAGTTTCTGTTGCCGCAAAATATATATGTTTAAATTGAGAATAAGTTTGGAAACTTCTGATCTTGAAACAAGTTGAGCCATGCAGTGAGAATCCAGGATATTTAATTTAATTTGCTGTACCCCAAAAAATTAAATGCAAAACACAAAAGAACAACTAAAGAACAGTTCGGCAATTTATAGAAAATAACTTTATTATAATCAGTGGCGAAACGTCAGAGGAGACAATATATATAGTGTCTATTCAAATAATTTACGACCGGTAACTTCTATTTTAATTATATATTATTCGAAGTAAATGTATATAATGTTTTCTGTGTAAATATAAAGATAGATGTCGAAAAATGTTTTCTCCGATAGGCGCCTGTTTCCTGTTTTTGCTACTTTTCAAAAAGTGCGCGAGTTGATTTTTCAGGAGAAACATAACCTCATAGAGTCTCCTCGAGCAATATGGGATATTGACTTGATGAGATCGATTTGATGAGATGACGATGAGGTGTTGACCATTGGAAATAAAGCTGAAAGAAAATACGCGCACACCTTATACCCAGACTACAACAGTTATCGGATAGATGTATCTATTTGGTGATTTTATTTTTTGCTACTTGTATTGTTTCAAAAAGTGCGCGCGTTGATTTTTCAGGAGCGGCATAATCTCATAGCGTCTCTTCGAGCAATATGGGATATTGACTTGATGAGAGAACAATGAGGTGCTGACCATTGGAAATAAAGCTGAAAGAAACTGCGCACGCACCTTACACCCAGAATACAACAGTTATCGGATAGACGGATCTATTTGGAGATTTTATTCCACACATTTGCCGCGTTTCAAACCTTTAAGACCCTAATTAGCCAGGTTCATTATTCAATCTGACTTGAAATTTGGTATTTTGTTGTTTTTGTGATACATTTTCATTCCTTGTTTTTTTAACTTTATCGATCCAGGCTGTCTTGGGTTCGTCATAGGAAGAGACGTGTTTTTGGGGAATAACATGAGAACTGGAGCAACTAGAAAGCTCAAAATAGGCATTAGTTGACTTTCGTAGTATATTTTAATTCTTTGAATTTTAAACCTTACCGGTCCAGCCCATTATGGGCCGTAAGAAGAAGATGTTCTGTTTTTTTAATGACTCAAGAACTGGAACGGCTGGAAAGCTCAAACTTGGTACTCACAATCCGTGGTATATTTAAATTTTTTGAATTTTATATCGTACCGTTCTAGGGTGGGCCTGTCCTAGGCCCACCCTAAGACCATAAGGAGGTACGAGTTTGGAGGAAGTTCAAGCGAGAAAAAATGCCACATAAACATTTGCTTAAACATTTTTAATATGCTAAAAATAAAAATATTTTATTTGCTAATTTTGTTCCCTTATTATATCTCTCCACAGAATATTTTATCACTCTTCGCCACTAATTATAATAAGCTAACTATTCCGAATTGGATCGAAGCAAACCGAAATATATGCTCTCTAATCTTGTCTCAACAGCGACATGTCGATCGAATTAGGCATTCCGGTGCTTACGCAGCGAGATAAAAACAATCCGTAAGATAACAAAAACACGCGGTTCCCAAACATTCCTGTTTTCATATTTCCAACCAAAATATCAGATATAAGACTTCCCCTAGAATCTCTGCCTTTCACCACAACCTCATGCATTATTTACGACCAAATCCCTATCCGCAGTCGTCCACTCTTGTTTTATTTCCCTTTTGATATTTTTCCCTTTTATTTCTCCCTGGCCATGTAAGTTGATCTGAAGTCCCAAGTCTGAGCTATCCGCGCAAAAGAGTAAAAAAAAAAAACAAATTTGATCAGAAAGCAAAACCCAGTCGGCAAAATGACGCTAGTAGTCTCTGGTACGTGACGATACTCATCAAAAGATGTGAATGGAGAAAATGTTAGTAAATCAAGTGAATCCTTAAATTTGTCTACATAACTACAGCCTATTTTACTAACTGCGCGCTCAGTGTAGTCAACAATATTACCAGACAAGTTTCACTCTTTTCAAAGCTCATCAGCGGGGAGCAGTGGCATCGCTAGAAAAAAATATTTTCAGATAGAAATTAACAGAAGATATTAACAGAAAAATATCACTTCGTCGAACTTTAGATTACTTATGAACTTTTAAAATCCTTAAATTTTAATATAAAAAGATATATTTTTTTTTATTATAAATTTTTCAAACTTAATTATAAAATCAAAGATTTATTTTTGGATATTCATACGTGTTACAGAAATGTTAATTATGTGTTTCTATGTGTAAAAATGTGTCATTTTTACTAGACAATCGTAATTCCTACTTCATTAAATTTTTTTGATAGGTTCTGCTATAAAAATTCATGACAACTTCCAGACTCATTTTAAGCCTTTACATATCAGTATACCTCTATCATTTCGCATTCATTAAAAATACATCCATAACCGTTTTCAAAATTATCACTCAATAAATATGTGACGAATTGGGCTCTATTTTTAATGCTGATCGCCTTGAGACAGCTCGATGGGTTTTTCCTCTGTCATTATAAGCACACTTTCTTAGAATCACACGAACACATTTATCACACCTAAATATTTACACATGTACATATTCTTAATTATTCATACATAATAATACTCAGACTCCGTGAGTCCCATCTTCCTTTCTGATCACAGTCCAGAAAGCAAGACTCCGTTCTTCAACCGCTGCTCCCTTTCCCTCCAGTTTCTGCCACCTGATCCACGCAGTATCAAATTGTGGAGCCAGTTCTACAAACCTTGGAAAAGCAAAATGGAGGACCGAAAATAACCTTTTTTCCAGTCCTCTTGGCATGGACAGAGAGAGAGAGTGATTCGTGACAAAATATTTATATTTTTCTTTTGTTTCATTAGCAATAGAACTGTAATTAAAGTTTATGTTTTACATGCATGATTAAAGTGCCTATTTACGCAATAAAACATGTTTTAGCAAATCCGTTTTAACAACCAAAACCATCCTTCATTAATCGAAATACCTGCTATTTGCAGATAAATACGCGAAATCGGATATAATTTCCGGGATATGACATTAAAAATAATGCTCATTTGCCCATTAATTAGAGGTGTTCGTTTTTTGGTTTTATTG
The DNA here is from genome assembly GCA_951213105.1 of Amaurobius ferox. NCBI lineage: Eukaryota > Metazoa > Arthropoda > Arachnida > Araneae > Amaurobiidae > Amaurobius > Amaurobius ferox. The sequence continues at coordinate 4,262,988 of OX578147.1, read as the reverse complement.
AAGACGTTTTTTAAAGACGTTTTTCAAACGTTCTGCACGCCAGTGTCTACTGTACAATTTTAATACTGGAACAGAATGGGTCTTTCAAAGGTAACCCATAACCCCTCCTCCGTAGCGGTGCCACTGACAGCAAGTAGCGATTAATTGCACAATGGGCAAAAAAGAAACTTACTGCGGGCCGCAATTTTAAAGCCTCGCATAACTAACAACCTGCGGGACTTATTTTAAATGACAGCTAATTTACAATTTTAAAACGCGAAAATAAAAACAATGAAATATCTTGAAAACTACTTACCCCAAAGTAATTGGATTAAGATTTGTTTATTTTGTCATCAAAAATTCACGTATAAAACAAGCATTTATTTAATACATTTGAGAATATTTTTTTTATATTTGAGAATAATTTTTTGTTTCATCTTTTAGTGATTTTTATGGATCATTTTGGAACAACGGACCAGTTCTATTTCTTCGAATATAATCATATCACAACTAGGATGCATTTTCATCCATCTTTTATTATAAAATATGCTATATTCATATTTTACCACTTGCAGCTCTGACTCTTAATAGGTATATCACAAAGTAAATTACATTTTGTGCAAACTGCTACCGCATACTTGTTTTATTTGGAAAAGCTTTGGTTACTACATATCTGGAGAACTCTAAACAAGAATATTTTAATTATAACCCTCTGTATATATCCAATGTATTACAGGGAAAGTAATAAATGTCACCTGCAGTTCATTTGCAATTAAAATTATATTTCCATTTTTAAGCCGACTACAAAATTCACTCAACATCATTTGCTCCAAAATTATCATGCAAATCTCGCATTTAAGTAAGGGATCGTTTGCTTTCAGACGAAGAAAATTTGCAATGAAACAAAAAATTACAAAGAGAAGCATTAAAGCAAAGGGGGTAAAATCTCTTCACAAGCCTTGCATGAAAATGAATTATGGTACATACGATTTGCATTGGTTGAGCGTTACAGGGTACTTGCTATTATTATATGCATAAATTAACCCTTTTTAAATGGAATTGCGTGCCGAATTACTTTTATGTTGCAGTAAAATGATGATAAAAGAAATTTAAAGAAGGAGGGATAAAAGTTGTTTGAAAAAAATAGACCTGAACAATGTTATAAGTAAAACATCTCTATATAATTTAATTTTTCTATAATCGTTTTACATACATTTCAAATTTATAGTCTCCCTGTTTCATCTATCTGCATTTTTCCTCTCAAAATTCACCATAGATCTCCATGCAAAAGGACCATGACAACGCCATCACCCATATAGAAAATACATTCATTAGTAGAGACCTTCATGCAATGTAAGCCCTAAAAATTTTTCTTACTGGTTTCATACATTAGGAAAGAAAATATCTTTGTACTGTTTGTCATGCTTGGGGGCAATTTGGTGACATTGACGAAATATTTGCTTAAAAAGAATATCATTTTAAATTAGAAGTTAATTCTTAAGTATGGTAAAACACGTTTTAAATATTTTAATATTTTCAGAAAAGATTGCAAGTATAGTAAACTGTATTTAATACTCTTGGCGCACAGGAAATGTTTTTCAAAATGCCATAGTGCTTCCGGACAACATAGTATCCATCATCAGTGGCAATAATAAGGAATTGACAGACGTGAGTTTTTATGCAACCAGAAATCATGAATACAAATTTGCATAGGGTAAATTAGAAAAATCGATACTAAAATTAGCATATATTACAAAAAATCATATAAATTTCAAGTAAAAATAATTCGATTCAATTCATTTCAAAATCCATGTATACAAATAAAAATTTGAAAAGGAATTTGAAACTAATTGAATAGAATTACTTTTGCCTGAAATTTATATACTTATTTATAATATAAGTCGATTTTAGTATCGATTTTTCTGATTTACCCTATGCAAATTTGTATTCACGATTTTAGGTTGTATAAAAGTTCATGTCTGTCAATTCCTTATAATGCCACTTATGATGAACACTATGTTGTCCGAAAGTGGCACAATGTTTCAGGTGCCAGTCCATTTTTCAAGCCAGCAACGCTTGCAATCTACCCCCCCAACTGTGTTAAGTGTGGTCAACCACACTTAACAAAAGATTGTACAAAAAGTTACAATACATCCTGCGTATGTGTCAACTGCCGTGGACCACATACAGCTTCTTATCCAAACTGTCCTATGTTCCCGAAATTTACCCCCCACTCCACCAGAAAATCCCCCTTTGTTAGGAACCTGACCAACTCGTAGCGATCTTACGCTGCGGCCACAGACGGACGTTGGGAGGATCTCCAAAAGATTTCTGAAGTCACCCCAAAATTCTAGGCACCTAAAGGAACTTCCACTAACAAAGCCAACATAGATCATATTCTAAATTGCATTCTCCGATTTGAATATCGGTATGGCTTTGACGTAACTAATAGGGCGCTTAAGAACGCCCTTCTTGCCCTTCGAGTTACTACAACCGAAGTGGACAGAATTAGTATTATATTGGAGAGTGTTAACACTCTCTTAAAACAGGAATACCGCCTCCCCCCTTCGGCCATGGTTGTTCCACTAGGAAGCTTGAAGGATCTTACCATTGGCATCTGGAATGCCAATGGACTTAGAGGTAAAATCAGTGAAACTAGGAACTTTTGCATCATAAATAACTTAGATCTGTTCTTGGTTCAAAAAACCCATTTCAGTCCAGGGAACTCTACCAAGATTACTAATTACGAGATGTATAATGACGACTGGCCTCTAACTAACAATCAACCCGGTGGCGGCATTGTTATTTACGTACGCAGAGGTATCCCCATTCGCGTATCCCTACCCCCCTCTCCAAGTTGGCGAAGCTACCGTCGTACAGCTTAACCTACCTAACAATCAGATCCGGACCATTGCGTCTGTTTACCTCCCCCTCCCCACTAAGTATAATGCTGGACCTGTTACAAATAACCTTAAAACCCTATTCAAAATTGCACCCCATGTGATAGTTGCTGTTGACTATAATGCTAAGAACCAAGCTTGGGACTGTCTGATTCTCGCGGCTTTAACATTAAGCGTTGGGCCGACAAGAACATTTTCGAGGTTGTAGCTCTAGATGAACCCATTCATCTAAATAATATTATTGATTTTGCCATCACCAGCAACATTCCCTATACATATCCCATGGAAGTTGTTAATGAGCTCCCCTCTGATCATCTCCCAATCCTCTACACCCTAGAACTAAATACATTTTGTTTAAGTACCACTGCCAAACTTAGAACTAACTGGAATAAATTTAAGAACTTACTCTTTAAAATGCCCCCCACTTTGGATGTAAATTCCCTGGAATAACTGGATGAGGAGGTAGGCAAATTCGAGGCTATCTTCGAAATGCTTATACCTCATCCTCTAGGCTCAAGGAATCTAGAATTGATTATCACAAGCTTCCGCAAGATATCCTGGAGATGATCGAAAACAGAAACCGACTTCGAAAGGAATGACAAGCCAGCAGAGACTCCAACCTTAAGCGTGAACTTAATTTATCACCGTCACAAGTGAGATCACGCATTAAGAAATAAATATTCACGTGCACGGTGGAACACTCATCTTGAGCCCCTAACGACTGAAAACAATAGCATTGAGAGGACTGACTACCTCACGCTTCCGTAGGCACAAAACCATCATTCCAAACTATAACGGTCCCGATTGCAAGACCATTTCAAACACACAAAGGGCTGAGCTGCTTGTAGACAGTCTTAGAAGTCTATTTGAACCTCACAACAATGTAATCGATCCTAGGACGGTTGCGATTGTGGACCCCAAGGTTAAACAATTTATCTCTACACCATCTCAAGACACGCTTAGAGCTGTGATTCATGATGATATTCTACCCTATATATTCAAAGCATGAAAAAGAATAAATTCTCTGGGAAAGACCTTATTTACTCTAATATGCTCAAAAACTTACCATTTCTACTTATTGCTCATCTTGCTAACCTATTTAATGCTTTGCTTCTTTTTAATTATTTTACCCGTGCTTGGAAGGTGGCTACTGTGATCACCCTCCCCAAGTCAGAACTTGACCACTCTATACCTTCTAAATTACCGTCCTATTTCTTTACTCTCTTGCATTTCTAGCTCTTTGAATATGTTCTAGTGCAGCTTCTGGATGAGTTCTACAGCCTGAACAATATTCTGATTCTTGAACAATTTGAGTTCAGGAAAAACCATTCAACGTAACACCAATTGATTCGGGTTGTAGAACTCATCCATGACGCTCTCAGCAAGAATCAGTCCACTTCTATTGTATTTCTGGATATTCAGAAAGCGTTTGATAAAGTATGGATAAATTGATTATTATTCAAACTTATTAGACGCTCCTTTCCCTCTCACTAAAATTCTTCACTCGTACCTAACGGGGCGTAGCTTCGAGGTACGTGTTTCGAATATTTTTTCCTCTCCCAGGTATATTCTTAGCGGGGTCCCGCAAGGGTCACTTATCGGATCCAAATTGTACAACCTTTACATTAATGATCTTCCACGTTTCCTCGGTGTCACCTTAGACTTATACGCCGACGACACGACCTTGATTACACAACATAACCAAACACAAGTCGTGCACGAAACCCTACAAAATTATCTTCACGTCTTGACGCAATGGAAAACAAAATAGAGAACCAGTTAATGTCAGTAAATGTACTGCTGTCACCTTTCCCTCCCCGCGTCATACCCCAACCATTAACCTACATTTAAATAACGAACCTATTCCCTGGCAATCTAGTTACAAGTACCTTGGAGGGCACTTAGATCTAAATTTAATGTGGAAACTTCATATCTCTGAAATCTGTAAGAAAGCGAAGTCTTCACTAACCCAACTGCTCCCACTTTTGGCTGGAAACAGCCGCCTGTCATCCAAAAATTAGTTATTGCTGTCCAAGTCTTGTAAACGTCGACTTATGTCGTACCGAACCCCTATTTGGGGCACCGCATCCGAGATTCACCTTCGGAAGCTTCAAGATCTTGAATAACGCTTTGCGTATGTTTATTAATTATCCGACTTACTTATTAGAACTTTATTCCGATTAGAAGTCCTGCACAAAGACCTCAGAATTACACCATTCTTGAAACACGTTCAAAATCTTTCTCTAAAATTCCACCGAGGTCTCAGAAGCGTTAATACTCCCACACTAGATCGTATCCAAAAGTATCACCCCAGGAACCCGAGAGCGTATAAGCGGCCTAGGTCGTTACCTGGGCGTAAAGTACAGGATATCTACCTCCGCTGTAAAAAAGCAACACCTAGTATAGTTTTATGGCTTCTCACTTGTTTCTGAAGTGACTTCTAATCATTCTGTACCCTTCCCTTGCTTTTGGGAACCCAAATTTTGTTGGTCAGTCCTACACCTGGGTCAGCTAGTATTACTCAAGCTCAAGACCCTGCGCCCCTAGGGGTGCTCCTATCCCATCTTATCTTTCTCTACTTCTACTGGAAGCCCACTTGGGCCCCAGTTTCTTCCTTTCTGGAGACGTGGAGAAGAACTCGACTTCGGTCGTCGCCCCCCCCCCCTTCAAGCACAACTTCGATTTAAATTCTATCCATTTAATGAAACATATTTTCCTTATTTTTTTTCTATTCCCTAGAAGTTTAAATGGAGGATCATATCCTCTCCTGGGCACTTGTCTAACCCCGTCCTTGAGATCTTGAGATCTATGTTGTCCGAAAGTATTATGGCATTTTGAAAAAATTTCCTGTACGCCAAGATGGTGTATTAAATAGTTTACAATACTTGTAGTCTTTGCTAAAAACATTAGTAGTTTATATTTTTGTTTGGCCAAAAACAGTACCTCGTTTTACAAGTGATAAATAACGAACATACAAACAGCTTTACAAGTTAGATGCGCCCTGCTGCCGGACCGCGAATGTTTCCGAAATACCCACATGGATTGTAGCCGTAGATTATATACACCCCAGAGGTACTGCAAAAAAGCTAATCTAAGTTAAGACCCTTTCAAAATGCGGTCTTGGCGTGGCCGTGTGTGATTTCGAATACGAGAAAGACCAATCATGTATGAAGCATTGATTATAAAGAACTTTCCAAATGAAATACAATTTTTATTTAAACATCTCTAAAATGCGATACATTCAGCGCTCATATTTTTTATTAATTATCACAGTTCTACCATAATTTATTATATTTGAATACTTAAAACTTCATCGAAAAAAATTAACTTTATTCAAATGACGCCATCGAATACAAATCGTCTAGCTCTCTGCTGTTGTTGAGACCCAGACCGTCCGACCTACCAGAAAGGTTTAAGGTAACTGTTGGGATGGACGGGAAGTCCCACCCAATTTAGACTGGAACCCAGTGGGGGAGGCATCCACAGGGACCGTACCCCCCCTTCCCCTACCACCAACCTCTCGAAAGGACTTACGAACCCACATGTTTAACGTGATCATACTCCGCGTGAACACGGCGGCAGTGGCGGGAATCGAACCCGGGCCTGTCGAGTGCAATTCCCGCGTTCTAACCACTGGGCTGCCGCGCCGTCGTCTGGCTCTCTGTTGAAGACCCAGACTGTCCGACTCATCCTAACACTTGAGCAGCTGTTTGGACAGCCGGATCTGGCTCTCTGTTGTTGTTGAGACCCAGACCGTCCGACCTACTAGAAAGGTGTAAGGTAACTGTATGGACGGCCGAGAAGTGCCTCCCAATTTAGACCGGAACCTAGTGGGGGAGGCATCCACAGGGACCGTACCCTCCTTCCCCTACCACCAACCTCTCGGAAGGACTTACGGACCCACATGTTTAACGTGGGATCTGGCTCTCTGTGTAAAACTAAAGACTATTTCATTCATATCACTTTTATTCCAGACTCCAGAGCTAAATAATTTTTGTGTTAAGAAAATTCTGCAATTCTTATACAACTCACCTTACAATCACTTGATCTGTTTACATTCTGCATACCTTAAAATTAGGCTTCTTTGTAGAAATAACCAAAGTTTGATAATCATTTAAACTCAAAAATATTGTAATTGCGTTGGCACAGAATATAGATGGACAGAAGATATGCAAAAATAAAACGATTTTAGGACGGAGGCAACACTAAATATAAATTTAAAAGAACTTTAAAAATCACGATTTTGACACTGGGAAAAAAGATGGATTCCATGCTTCATTTTGAAGTGGGTCACGTGACCTCTTCATATAACATTTACTATTTTAATTTTTATTTAAAAAACTACGGAACCTATTTTACTGAAATTTTTTTATATAATTTATGAGATAATTTGAATATTTTCTAAAACTTTCGAAGCAATTTGAATTTTAACTTCGCTTAAAAAATGTTTGAAAAATTAAGTCCCATAGAGTTCAATGTATTTCACTTTTCCAACCAGGGTTCAATCCAAAACTAATTGAATATTATTCATTTACATTTCCATAAATCCCACAGACCGTCTCAACAACATATTAAAATTTCATTTTGATGAAGTCGTTTTTACGGCAGTTATTGTGCGAACTGACAGACAGACAGAATGAACAAAGTCATAAACACTTTTCAACTGTAAAGTGTTAAAAACAGAAAACCGACTTATAACAAAAAATAAAATCCTTCGGAGCTGAAGGTTTCCATTTCCCTAAAAAGACGCGCTATTAAAGTGTTTTTTTGCTTTTGTTTTTTCAGAAAATTTGAAAAACATATGTGAGTTACTCTTTAATTTTAATCAGATGCTTCTATCTTAAGTATCGAGATATGTTCTAATACAGGGATAGTCAAACATATTTATAAGAAAACCAAATGAGAAAAAATTAATTTTTCGACGGGGAAAAGACTTTTATTTATTATTTTATCTCTAAAATTAATTTTAAAAAATGTTTCAATATTCAGAATACAAAACAGGATACAAAGATTCAGAATACAAAACACGCTGGATCCCCTTCGTTAGTGCAAAAGAACCAACAAACCCGAAGTCCAAAAGAATGCACAATAATGTAGCTGTATGCTGCATCATTGTGTTGTTTGTGCTTATTTACGTTGCTCTAGTTTTCCTTACCTATTAAATTGTTTCTACGTTCATCCAGGCTTAAAATGGTGAGGTAACTGTGCAAAGTAAAACTGCGATTGAACTTCCAGTATTTTCTCATACTCTGGATTAAACTGTGAAAACTCTCAAAATGGAATAAAGATGCTTATCAGCAAGTCGGTTGCAAAGGTCACTTGCCTGTGTTTCGTGGTTAAAAACACTCGTTTGCATGAATATGAGGATGCAAACATATCGCCCTATCTTTTTACTTTCCTTATATACATAACGTATAAGGAAAGTATCGTGACAGGGTCGAAAATTCGAATTAGAGTTTTCGACGGGACAGCACGTTTCAAGCATCCCTGATCACGAATCAAACATTTTCGAAATGATGTTTGTGTGTGTGTGTGTGTGTGTCAGTGAATCTGTGGAGACGATAACTGACGAACGAATGGACCGATTCGAACGAAATTTGGTACAAAAATCACAATCCGTAAACACTCTCTCCCGGCCACACATTAAGCTACCATAAACCTTCGGGTTGGTCGTGTGGTCAGGGTCTTCAATCAATCAATCCGTAAACACTGGAAGCCTATTGTTTTTAAACGTAATCGAATGTTCAGAATCCCCCTAAATTTTCGAGTGAAATTTTGAAAAAATCGTCAAAAAATCAAAACCGCAAATAAAGTTACGCAAATAGACATTTCTTATGTAATTTTTCATTAGAAAACGATTAACGTAAATTTCAGAACGCTAACATGAACCGTTCTCGAAATATTGCATATTTTTTTTTAAATTATCAAAAAGTCACATAAAATGAAAAATATATATTTCTTATTGAGAAACATGTTCACTTTTCATATGTAATACTATGCGATAAATTGGGTGACATCATTCTCGTGGATCTAGCTCGTTCCATTCATTAAGAAAAAATACTTCGAGTAATATTTTTGTATTTGAACACCAATAGTCATTTATCTGCAATAAGAATAACTTATTTCTCCGTCAGTAAAGCTTGGCGGCGAATTTGGCGGTATGTCGCCAACTTGGCGACTTTTTGAAATGTTGTCAAATTAACAAAAATCTCGGCAAATGGATAAAAATGACACTAAATCTGTGAAAATGACGACTCATTGACGAAAATTCAATATCTTGGAAAGAATATAAATATCTACTATAAGAAAAACCTATTTTTTTTTTACTGTAAAAGTAGTAAATTCATTGCATTATATAAGGAAAGCCATGTGTTGCCCACATCAGATTTTTTGGTATGATTCACAAAGCTCAGAAATGTTGATTTCGACATGGCTTTATAAAAATCCAATTTGATGTGTGGGCCGTATTGAACCCATCGACGGAACCTATATTGAGCCTGCTCGACGTAGCTGTCTTATCCCAATTCTAGTGCCTTCAAAAAATAAGCACGAAATGCAAATTTTTAGATCACGAGCGAACGAATGAATTTTATTGGACGAAACTTGCTGTATACCTCGAGTACAGTATGCAAATATAGAAACACGTGAATAATAGCAATTGGCTCCGTGCCAGATACGTAAATCAGCGTCTTGGTAAAAGCAGGTGTTTCTTTCTATGCGTCCTGTTGCGATACAAACACTTAGGGGAAATTAAGTAATTAAATGTAATCTAATTAAGCATTTGCAACCCAACACCTGATTAATCGGTCACCCATATGCAATTAAAAAGGAATAAAATTAAAATGTTAAATACTTCGTGAATTGTGGGGAAACAAATTTGAAATATAAAAATACAAAGCACTATGAATTAAGATTAATTATATAAACATTTTGCATATGGGCGCCTTAGCACAAAATATACAAGAGATTCTTAATAAAGTTTATAATTCTATAACATTAGTATAAATTGTAGCACATACCTGTAATCTTGTATCTGAAATTCAGCGATGTATAATCGTAGTATTTTTTTTATGTTTCCATAAATCAGTGTTGTGATTTATCACAATACGTCCTTACTTCTACTATGGACGTTAGGGTGAAAATCCGAAATAGCCATTTCATTCGATATGTCCCAAAGTAAAGATGATAGTCAGCCATGACGAGCCGTGAGAAGGTTAGAATTCGGCCAATGTATTGGAACAGTTACTGAATTTTTCAGAGTCCACCATTCTGTGATTATGAACTCAATTCCAAAACAGCGGAGCAATAAGCAGAATACCAGGCTTGGGTCGCCCTCGAGTTACATCTTCCGATAACCGCTGAGTAGAGTTTCTGGTCAGACGCAACAGGCAAGCAATTATTTCACAATTATTTCACAATTCTTTTTCACCGTCCAAACTGTTACCTTACACCTTTCTGGTAGGTCGGACGGTCTGGGTTTCAACAACAACAATTCTTTTTCAATCTTAATTCATATCCAATTCAATACGGAAGCCATCAACAGTTTGAGATCTCCATCTCAAGCTTCAAGCCTTCTTCGTTCACGTGATGGATCGAAAGAGCGACGCTCCAAAACCGCCCTACTCAAACTCTCACAGCATATCGTATTTCTTCAGAAACAAAGCTTTTATCGCTTCTCATTATCGGGGGCATTCATTTGCAATTAAAATCCCCTCTCCCGCAATAAAAGCCCCATTATTTATTCAGGGGCACCGCCGTAAAAAAAAGTCTCTCCACTTCACGATTAAGAACACGTGTGTACTGAATATCAAAGGAAAAGTCATGGATCTAGCATAAAATGAACATCTTTTTATTTTTTGAGGTAATTTACAAATAGGTTTTTACTTTCTCTACATAGTATAATTTATAAAGTAATGTGTCGAGGTCAAAATTCAAATTCAAGATTTTGGCTGAAGAGTACTGACATAGTGAATATAATATTTTGCATAATTTTAATTAATGCCCGTTTATTTTAAAACCCTTTAACTTTTCTTATTAAAATTGAAATTGTGATTTTATCTTTAACTCAGAATTTTGGGATAATACATCTAAAGGCATTTGCCATGATCAACGAATCATGGGCACTAGGACAGTCACAAGTCAGCCCTCCCCCCCGCCGCCACTAAAAAAACACGTACAAAGATTTTACGTGCTTTAACCCATAACGGTCAGAAATTCCTTCGCAGGCAGAAACTCGGATTCCCACAAGAACTGAAAACCCCGAATTCCACTTCCTTCGCGATAACATGGGCAGTTATCTGATGAAGCCAATTATTTCTGTCAACTTACAAAAATAATGTAAAGTTGCAGCTGTGGCTACTCATAATGCAGATGTTACTTTAGCATGAGACAAGAATATGACTCTTTGACCATGGAAAATGCTTTAGATATATTTAAAAAAGAAAAATGTTAATATAAAATTTTGAGTTAAAGATCAAATCACAATTTCAATTTTAATAAAAAAAGTCAAAAGGTTTTAAAATAAACGTGCATTAATTAAAATTACAGAAAATATCATATTCACTATGACAAGTACGTTTCAAGCATCCCTGAACTTAATTGAACTCTTTGAGGTGATGTGTGTATGTATGCGCGAGTATATTAGCTTGTATATATATTGGCATGTGCGTGTATATTCGAATGTATAGTACCTATGTATGCATATTAGTGTGTAGTGTATGTACATTACAATTTTGGTTATCTTATATCTCAAGGCCGTAATAGATACAATTCAATCAAAAATATACATAATGCAGTTCATTTATATAACAAATTATATTCATATATTTATTTAAATCGTATAATTAAATAAAAATCGCCTGCCAAATAAACACATTAAATTTTTACAACGTTCCATTTTCTTGAATTTGAGTTTCGGAAAATACGTCTGCATGATGATATTTTATGGAAAATTTAATGTCGCGTGTGTGATTAATATCTCGACAATCCCTGGTCTTGGACCTCAAAACATGGACGGTGGTACCTTCGAGGAAGTATAAAATAACCATACCAAATGTGAAAAAAAAATCCACCAAAAACTGAATTTATCTATGGAACAGATAAACAATCAGAGATAAAACAAATATACCTGCTTGATTACTCTTATATTACAGATAGACTGTATCCTGTAAAGTAATTTGGTGTAAACTCTAGACTATACAGTAATTCCTCTGGTATTCCTCAGGGATCAAATCTGGGCCCACTCCTTTTTATAATTTTTATTAATGAAATACCCCGGATTTTTAAAACTGCAAAATGTCTTATGTTTGCAGACGACTTGAAACTTTATTTGAAAATCAACTCATTAACTGATTGTGAACTGATGCAGAGAGATCTAGATGAACTGTATAACTGGTCTGCTTTAAATAAACTTCATTTAAATGTTTCAAAATGCTATATTATGATCATGGCTAGGATCCGTAATATTTACAATTACAATTACATTTTAAATAATTTACCTCTATCTCGATGTACTCATATTATTGATTTGGGTGTCACTTTCGATGATACTTTTAACGTTCAGAGACATATCGGTAATACTATTAAAAGAGCCTACCAAAGACTTGGTTTCACCTTAAGACGATCTCGTGTTCTTCCAGGTCCGATACTATTATTTACATTTATAATACCCTTGTTAAAGCAATTTTGGATTATTATGCAGTGATTTGGGACCCTGTTTAAGGTCTGTATTCTCATCGAATAGTTGTGCAAAATAAACTTGTACGCACTATGGATTACAGATTGACTGGCTATTATTCTTATGATATGCATACGAGTGATCTCAGACAAAAATATAATTTAATGTCTCTTGAAAAGAGAAGAAAATGGTCCTGCCTCTTGTTTTATTATAAAGTCTTAAATAATACTATTGATTGCCCACTCTACTTTCTTCCTTGGAATTTCATGTACCTGTAAATAATACTAGAAAAAAACTTTGTTTCACAATACTACTGTTAAAAACAATTACATGAAATGCTATTATATCTATAAATTTGTTGATCTATATAATACCTATTGTACTGATATCGATATATTTAATTTGACTCCTGCCTCTTTTAAAAAAGCCTGTTTGGGTGTACTTGACATGTATACTACTTAGTATTATGGTATTTTATGTTCTGTTCTTTTTATATTTGTGTAGCTACTGTCTGGATTTCATCTGTAGTGCCACGTAAATTGAATAAAATAAAAATAATAAAATTTTAAATATGTAAAAAATCCTAAACGCATTCAAATTGCTTTTCCAAAATTTTCCATTAAAGCATTAAACGGAATTCCCTTATAAAAAAACAAAAGGTATAAGCAAATGCAAATCTGACGAATAAAACATTCTGGTTACGTTTGTGAGCTAATATACATTGAAAAATATATAACAAAATGAAGGTTTTCAAATGGTAGCAAAATTTGTTCGCCAAACATTTTGACTTCGTTACAATAATCATTTTAAAATATGCTAAAATTCTAAATGCATTCATATGGCTTAGCAAAAAAATCCATTAAAACATTAAATTTAATTTCACTATAAATATTAACAGGAGCGTGATTCAATCAGAGTCTATTTTAGTAGCTTCTTTTTTTTTTAATTTCTACAAGAAAATTTTATGATTACAATTGATTACAATTATAGCAGCGTGTTACTCTTCACTTTAAAAGGCTTGAAAAAATCTTTAGATTTATACCATACTTGACAATGTACCCCCGGGAGACGGGTGACTTGAGCCCGGGGGGGGGGGGGGCTAATGACGTCATGAACAAATAAAATATCGCGGCTATTTTCCACAATAATGATTGAAAATTAAAGTTTAAAGTCCCATAATTTTAAAGCCATAAAAAAATCCTTTTATGAGTAATTATGTCAAATTTTCTCCTATGCTGCTTTGTTAAAAAATATATAATTTAAAATAAATTTCGTTCGAATTTAAAAAGAATTCTAAAAGATCTTGTTCTAGATTTCTCGATAACAAAGCCGGATACAAAATTTCTTGAAATTTCCATTAATATTTATGGCCACTATCGTGTGCAAAATTGACCACAGACACACAGACTAGGATCTCCTAGGACCGGACCTCCAATTGTTTACTTCACGGTCTTGATGATGGAGCTATTTGTTCTTTTGTTCCGAGCGATGTCCACTGGCGCTCTGCTACTCTCGGCTGAGAATTTTATGATGTGAAGGAGCTGCCCGTTTTTGTGCAGATCAGGCCTTGGGAGTGTTCTTTTCGCGGAGTTTTGGAGCACCATATTCCACTTGAATGGTTGGACTCACTTAATGTACCGATGCCCTACGGGAGGTACTTCTCCGTTTGGCCTTTTCTGGAGCAGGAAGGGACTGCACCCAAGCTGATGATGACTGACATCGATTTCGTGCTCGGGACTTTATTACTGCCGTTCAGCGTTTTCCCGTTTATGGGTGATATCTTTTGCATTCTAATTTTTAATTGTTTCTGCAGTTTAGACTATTTTAAAATTTAATTAAATTAGCATGACTAAGACCCCTTTCACTTATATATTTTAAGTTGCGAATCCTGGATTATTGTTAGGATGTTCTAAATTCCCTTTTGGCTAACTTATGTTCTTTTATCCCAAATTTTAGTTTAGACAAATAATTGTATAAGTTTAATATTGTTAACTTTAAAATTTAATATTCTAACGTTTTTTCTACCACTATACGACCGGCCATTCCATTTATTATTTAAGTTGTTTATTTGATTTGTTTAGTTAATGAGATGCTTAAAATTTGTAAAATATTTTGGAAATTCTTTTAAAATGAAGTTTAAAATTTTAATAAACGTTAGATTTTGAAAACCTAAAATCTGTGTTCTCTCTTTCTTTTACTTTAATGCATGTTTTTATTTTTAGGAAAGTGTCAATTCTTATATTTTACAGGAGTACATATTTGTACACGTAGGGAAACTGGTCAATAGGTCCACTTTCTGTTTATTTAAGAATTCAGTTATATTTCTAGGATGTTTTTAGGTTTGAGGAACTTTAGAACTTTTTCAGAATTATTTCAGAAGGTTTTTAGGAATCTAGAATGGTTTATATTTTAGAGAGTATTTTCAGTGTATTTTAGAAATATTTCAGAGCTTTTTCAGATGACTTTCAGATTTTAGGTACTTTACAAGTTTTGAATGATAGAGTGTTTTTAGTATATCATATTTATATATATATATATATTTATATATATATATATATTTATATATATATATATATATATATATATATATACACAGAGAAAGAGAGAGAGAGAAATGGTTTATAGATATAACCTATCTATTCCTTTAGAAAGATACATTTTTGTGTTTGCTTCTACAAAACACTTGGACTTGAGAAAGAGTTTTGAAGAAGTGAACAAATTCATGATTTAGGCCTAAACCTTGTCCACGTGTACAGCGTTTGTGCTTGGATTTCGTCTGTTTTTCTTTTATCGATTCCATACCATTGATTTTTGATGCTTTTCTTTGACTTGATGATTGGAAATTTGTATTTTTTTCATTAGATTGAAGATTTACTAATTTATACTTTTATTTTGTAAGCTTATTAAAAAGTTTGGTTTTTCGAGTTACAACTTCTCACTTTTCTGTCATTGGACTTTCAAACTTTTTTATTATATATATATATTTATCATCTGCACCATTATTTTGCATCTCTTACTGCAGAATATCACCTTATATATATATATATATATATATATATATATATATATTTGAAATGTAATAATAAGAATTATGTAAAAATAAAAAAATACAATTCAAGTAATATTAACATCACCATAGAAGCAAATATATATATATATATATATATATATATATATATATATAATAAAATATACGGATATATATATATATATATATATACGTACTATTTTTATCCCATTTCAACAATCAGTTAATCACAATAAAAATATGAAAGTTAAAGGTATTTGCAAGAAAAAATATCCCAGTCTTTATTTAAAATAAAAAAAAATTTATTTTGTATGCCTTTTACATTTTAGCGAAAAGTACTGTACAATAATTTGTAACTGAAACTCTCCCTATAGCTCCGTACAATCTGAGCTCATTTATAGAAAAATTTGATGCAAATTGTATGTTGCTATACTGACATTGATGATCACCACTGACGGTGTCATAGCCACGCTCCATTGGAGGAAAATTTACATTAGTTAACCATAGAATATATGTTGTGAAACAAAATGTAGCAGCACTACCCCGCTTCCTCGTTTATATTGGGAATATTACTCTTTCATTAAGTAATATTCTCACCACTTTTCAAAATTACAGCAACGCCTGCGGTTGCGAAGCCTATGAAAACCGCAGCTCTTCGGTACTGAGAGATTCAGAACCAGTTGACTGATGACAGTTGCTTCTCTTTGTTATAATGATCCATGTTCCAAATAATGCGATTTGAAGCTTTGAAGACCTAAAAAGCTGTTGGTTTTACTACTATGAAGTTATATTATACATAGTGCTTACAACTATGTCATTTCTGCAAAATACATATCACGTTTTACAATAGGTTAAAGTTACGGTACATCAGTCAGAATTTTTTTGCAATTTCTCTGTTCCCCCTCCTTCTGAGTAATTACCCCCTTAAAAATAATTAAACCAGTGAATGAAAGGGAAAAAAACATTTTTAACTTTTGCTTAAATATAAAGGGAAGATTTCACTGAAATTGCCTTCAGTTTGGACTGTCCAATTAGGCAGAGATGCGCGCGCAAAAAAAACGTCGCTCTTTGTATACCTAACGGTAGGATTTTTTACTCTGGATTCGTTATGTCGAAAGGGTCTGAAAACCGCGAATGTGAAAGGTACAAAAGAATACTTTAAAACCGCCTCGACATTATTTTTCTTCCTTTACGGTACGTACTTCTTTTCTTTTCAAAACGAACCTGCGAAGTTTCAAAAACTTTTGTACTCAACTTTTATGAAGATATAAAAATGTTTTCAAAGGAAGAGAAAACTTTTTCTAAGACGTGGAATGTAGAAGTTAAGAAAACATACGGTAAAAGGTATAGTGCGTATAGGATCCTGTGTTTTAAAAGTATCTATTTTACTTCAAATATAATATTTTGACTTTAAGGATTGTGCTCTCATTGCATATGAGTCATTTTCTGTAAACGGGAGTTTTACAAGTCTCCGGTGTTTTAATAAAAGTTTTCATAATTTGGGACTCATTTTGGACACTGATCAGTTTTACTATGTGGCAGTTCATATTTGTCACCCATTAACTAAAAAAACAATTCACATTTTTTATATTTAATTTTTTTATTTTATTATTAAATGCCATTCCTCTGTGTGTCCCAACAGCCAAGTAATAAAATCACAACTTCATTTGCAAGCCTTCCTTTTCTAGTTTTCTTTCAATTTGATGTTTTATGTTAAATGAGGAAATCTAAAATACAAACAGTAATAAAAAATCCGCTATGCATTAGAGAAATATTTTAAATTAATTTCTTACAACCCTAGCTTTTTTGTCATTCACCTGTCTTTAAAATTTAACACCTCATTCTGTACACAGATGACAACGCAATATAATTAAAGTATTATTATTTTCTACTAAAGTCAATATTCACCATTTCAAGAGTTCGACTATGTTCTAGCTATCATTCTACGGAGGGAAATATTATAAAACTGAATAATTTTGGGTAAGTATTTCTATTCCTTGTTATTCACCTGTCTTTAATTATTCTCAATGAAAAAGTAAATATTTTTTTAACATATATGTGTGCCTAGTTAGTATAGCAAACTGGATATCAAATTAAGCTTAAATTCAAATAAAACTCATATACCCAGAAAGTAAAATCACATGATTTGCCATTCCCCTGTCTTCTTAGTAGACAAGGGAATGGCATGTGTCATATCGACACCTTGTGAGTTACCGACATTTTGTGTGCACGGCTCGAAAACTGCCTTTTTCGGAGCCATTTTTGTGCTTAAAACTTTGTTCTGGTAGACTTACATGGGATTCGCGTTTTCTGTCCTGAAAGTGAATGTTTTAATTATGTTGTTCATTATTCTGTCGCCTCGCTCCGTCTCGAAGTGACGTAGCCTCGGAGAGGAGAAAAACGTTAAATTTGCGCATTGGATTCGTCCAATGAGAGGAATTTTTGGCAGTGTATATTATCGTTCGCCGCTGTAGCGGTGAGGCTTTTCGGTTAGAGTTGCAGTACCGTGAGGAAGCCGGTGGGCTGTGTGAAGAAATGTAAAACAAAGAAATTAGGGCGAACAGCTCAATTGCTGATGGGATTAATTGGATTCTACGATATTTTATCCTGGAAAAATCCCGAAGAAGTCTCCTGGCGAAAATCTCATTGATCAAAATTTAATATCTTATTTTTTACTTTCCTTATACACAATAATGTATAAGGAAAGTATTGTGACGGGGTCGAAAATTCGAATTCAAGTCCGTCACAATTCGAATTCGTCCGTTTCAAACATCCCTGATCACGAATCGAGCATTTTTGAAGTGATGTGTGTGTGTGTGTCAGTGAGTCTGTGGAGACGAAAACTGACGAACGAATAGACCGATTCAAATGAAACTTGGTACAAAAATTACAATCCGTAAACACTGGAAGCCTGTTGTTTTTATACGCAATCGAATGTTCAGAACCCTCTTTAATTTTTGAGTGAAATTTTGAAAAAATCGTCAAAAAATCAAAACCTCTAATAAAGTTACGCAAATAGACATTTCTTATGTAATTTTCATTAGAAAACGATTGACATAAATTTTAGAATGCTAACATGAGCCGTTCTCGAGATATTGTACATTTTTCAAAAAAAAATATCAAAAAATCATATAAAATAAAAAAAAATATTTTCTATTGAGAAACATGTTCACTTATCATATATAATACCATGCGATAAATTTGTGACATCATTCTCGTGGATCTAGCTTCTTCCATTCATGAAAAAAGATACTTTGAGTAATACTTTTGTATTTGAACGCCAATAGTCATTTATATGCTGTAAGAATAACTTACTTCTCCATCCATAACGCTTGGCGAGATTTTGGCGACGAATTTGGTGGAATATCGCCAACTTACAGACTTTTTTTCAGTGTTACTAAATTAACGAAAAACCCGCCAAATGGATAAAAATCAAGCTAATCAATGAAAATGGCGACTCATTGACGAAAATTCAATATCTTGGAAAGAATATAAATATCTACTATAATAATAATTTTTTTTTTTTACTGTAAAACTAGTAAATTCATTGCATTATATAAGGAAAGTCATGTGCTGCCCACATCAGATTTTTTTTATTTTAGGTATGAAAATCGGAAGGCTAATTTGGAATTAAGCCTACAAGCCCGACGCCTTTATGTTTAGTCGGACTGAACACTGACCGGTGACAAGCCCTTGTTATTCAGAGAAATTAACTTCAACTATCTAAATTTTAAAGAATCGGAGAAACGGAGTAATTTTGTGTCGTCCAACTGGAGGTAAAATTTTCATAACCCAAAATGAACAGTACTGAATTAATTTAATACTCAAGGCGGAACAATTTAATTCTAATATCTGAGATTTAGTAGTGAAGTACTCTAGTTATATACTTATTGTGTTAAATCCTTATAATAATGATGTGTGTTGAATAAGAAAAATTAATTTAATTTGTGGACCTTAATAAGTATGATATGATAATAGTTGAAATCGTGTTTAATATGTTTATGTTTTAAAAGTATTGAGGTAATTACATGTTTTAACTCACAAATAAATTGGCATGTAATTCAAAGCGTTAGGTAATGATTTACCACATATGTTCCACATTGATATGTATTTATTATCTTACTTTCTTTGCTGCCCATCCAAGGAATGAATTCTCCTTGGTCAGAAAAATGTCCAGGATTCATGAAATGGTTCATGGCGGTGATTACAAAAATGGATTTTACACAACGCAAATGTGGATTGGTAAGAATTTGTCTGAATGATTTAATTTCGTCTTTGCACTGGAACCAACCATTTATCGTCTTGTCTTCACCACCGTTCCGTCAGTGGTACCGTTTTGACACATGGCATTAGAACAGGTGAATTACATTTAAACTAGCTTTTCTTTTTAGAAGATAAAACAAATAAGAAGTTAATTCTAAATATAAGATTGCAATTAAAGCAAAACAATTTTTTTTATTTTTCTAATGATTATATATATATATATATATATATATATATATATATTATATATATCCAAATATAAATTTATCAACTACTCCGAAAAAACAAACTTCAAAAAATATACCCTTAAGCGCAATGCAGCTCGACCAAGTACATTTATATATAACATAAAGCGAAGAAAGAACGACAATGTATCAAAATTTCGACGGGAGGGATTGTGACCCCCACTTCCCGGTTAAGCCAGCTTACTGTCATGACGACACTCCCGGAAGCGGATACACTGTCGAAAACCAAGTACATCATACTTAAATCACAATATTTAAAGACAAAAAGGTAAAAAACCGATATTGACTATACCACAAAAAGTCATTTTACAAGTTCATTGCTACTAACATCCACACAAATTACAATATAAAATATCAAAAAGACAACAAGATAAACTAACCTCGTACATACCCCACTATCCAAGCTACTACATAGCAAATTGACTCAACATTTTCTGAATCAAAATTTCCTTTAATTTCTCTACGATTACGTCATTGTTAGCTATATGTCTTCTTCAGTTTAAACTGCAAGTGTTGCTTTATATAAAAATCAACTGTAACTTTACGTTACGGTATATATATATATATATATATATATATATATATATATATATATATATATATATATATATATATATATATATATATATATATATATATATATATATATATTTATAGGCAACTGCTTTGATAGTATGTATAAAGTGTCATTCCCCTGTCATGCTGTCATTTACTTGTCTTGAAAATAAAAATTTGCATTTTCTATTTAATTTCCCCAAAATGATCGCTGCCACTGTGTTTTTAATTTTTTCTTTTTTTTTTTAGTTTAAACCATCCATATTAAAATATAATGCAGAAAACAATTTGGAAAATAGAAAAAAAATATATTGTAACAAGAAAGATGAAAAAGCCCGTTAAGAGAAAATGACCCATATACTCGTAACATCATCCATGGACCTATTTCGAACATATTATGTATTCATCAACATAGATTAGACGAGAGACCTGTAATTGCTTTATTTTATTCGTTTGTATCATTCGTTTTCTAATGAAAAATTATGTATAACATAATTATTTACCATCATTGATGTCCGTGATGTTTTAATAATGTTTTTTTTTTCAAAACGTTCCAAAATAGCGGAGAGGGGGGGTCTTTCGAACATTCGATAACATTTAAAATAAATTAAAAGGTACTTATTGATGGTAATAATCGTATCAAATTATTCCCGCTTTATTTGTTCGCAAGATATCACATCCACAGACTCGCACACTAACATACACACACAAGCTACCATATATACACATACAAACATAAATACATACATAGTATACACAAACACACACACCATCTAACAAGAAAGATCAATCATGCATAAAGCATTGATTATGAAACACTTTCCAACTGAAATGCAATTTTGTTTAAACATCTTTAAAATCCGATGGCTCTGATATATTTTAAATTATCACAGTGCTACAATAATTTATTATATTTGAAAACTTAAAACTTCATCGATAAAAATGAACTATATTCAAATGACGTCATCGAAATACAACTCGTCTGGCTCTTTATGTAAAAGCAATAAATATTTTATTCATATCACTTTTATTCCAGACTCCAGAAATAAATAATTTTGAGTGAAAAAAAATCAGCAATTCTTATACAACTCATTTTGCAATCACTTGTTTATATTCTGTATCCATTAAAATTAGGCTTCGTTGTATAAATAATCAAAGTTTGATGGTCATTTAAACTTAAATATATTGTAATTGCGTTGGCACAGAATATAGATGCACAGAAAATAGACAAAAAGAAAGCGGTTTTAGGAATGTTTCAACACTAAATATAAATTTAAAAGAACTTAAAATTCAAAAATTGCGATTTTTACACTGTGAAAAAAAGATGAATGCCATACTTTATTTTGAAGTGAGTCACGTGATCTCTTCATATAATATAGGTGTAATTATAATTTTAATTTTTATTTAAAAAAACTACCGAACATATTTTGTTGAAATCGTTTTTATATATTTTATGGGATAATTTAAATATTTCCTAAAATTTTCGAAGCAATTTATGAATTTTAACTTTGCTTAAAAAATGTTTGAAGAATTAGGTCCCATAAATTTCAATCTATTTCACTTTTTCAACCTGGGTTGAATCGAAATTCATTTTGATAAAGTCATTTTTAAGGCAGTTATTGTGCGAACGAACAGACAGACAGAATGAACAAAGTCATAAACACTTTTCAACTATGTTGGAAAGTGTTAAAAGGTGTTCTATTCGAATTCAGGTATGCTTAAACCGTGTTCTTCCGACAAAAATTCAAATTTTCGACCCCGTCCCAATACTATCACTATACTATGTGTATAGAGAAAATAGTAACTGCAGGTATCGATAAAAACACATACTCAACAATCTGTCGGATCCTGTGATTTCTTCATAACTTTTTGGGATATAAAAAGAAACTTTAAGACTTAATGAAAAAACCTTTTCTTTTCGCCAAATTCATTTTCCAAGGGTTACTTGCTCTTGCATTTGCCACATCACAGAAAAAAAGTATTTTATTCATTAAAAACATATTCTGCTGGGACAGTTTTTTTCGAGTACCGGCACTTAATTTAGAAGAAAGCTTTCAGTTGGATAATTGCAAAATTCTTACTTTTACCAGCTTCCTATAAATCGGAGAACTACCTTTGTTGTTTTTAGGAACTGATTTTTTTTCTTATTCCATCTCACTTAATTAACTGAATTTGGGGGAAAAAAGGCGTTTTTTTTTTATAAGTAAATTTTAAATTGAAGCTGGAACATAATGAACATAATGAAATGTGGAAATAAAAGTATTAAAAGTACTTAGCATTCGCAGTATTAACTTTTAAGAACGCCTTAATCTTTTTGGAACGTCGGTGTGATGAAGAATGCAAGAGTTTGCCTTGGCGGAAAAATCTGTCAAAGTGGCGATAAATCCACTATTGGAATGGCATCAAAAATTCTAATATCGTCGTTTACGGTGATTTTACACAAAACCCTACAACATGAATCACTACTTTACCTACTTGCAACATTACTACTCAGGGCCGTAGCCAGAGACGAAATTGAAGAGGGGGTGGAGGGAAATTCAAGGGGGGGCTCAACAGTCTTGAAGGAGGGTCTCGCCAAAAACACAATTAATCATTATCAATTATAAACCATAACAGTTACTATTATATATTTCAATTTATACAAATTGTTAACAAATAATTGCATATTTATATTTGCAAGCTAAGAGCTGATTATTAATACCCATATAGCTACTATACATCAATATTAATATACTAGCCGAATACCCGTTGGAAATCAACGGTCTCGTAATAAGCAACCCCTGAATATTGTCATTTTTTTAATAATTCGCGTTTCACATTTATTCGGCAAATCGAATATTTTAGTGTGCGGAACCCCCTAACGAAGAAAATATTATAAATTTTAAATTGCGCACGTCTTCCTTTCGAACTATCTACCAGTACACCAAATTAAAGTCTCTACCTCATCCTGAAGCATACTATTTTATCATCTCCCCTTTCGAACGTTTTTCTGTGGAGCACACTCATAAATGAACATTTTTTAAAAACACTGTTCGCCTTGAGTTTCTTATCAGATGATTGGCCCATATACCAAATATCAAGCCTCTATCACATTTAAAGGAAACGTGTCTCATTTATTCCGAAAATCGAACATATTGGTGTTCGGCACCCCCTAAAGTTGCAAATATTGGAAATTGCACACTTTCTTCCTTTCAAACTATCTACCAGTACACCAAATTTGATGTCTCTATCCTAATGTGAAGCATGTTTTTCTATCGCTTCATATTTAGATCGTTTTTCTGTGTTGCACCCCCTTATATGATCATTTTTGAAAAACAGTAATAATCGTAGGTTTTTTTATCAAATGATTACCCCATGTACCAAATTTCAAGCCTCTATCATATTGTAAAGGAGGCGTTTTTCATTTGTTCGTCAAATCGAACATTTTAGTGCGTGGCACCCCCTACAATAGCAAATGTTGGAAAGCTGAAATTGCACACTTTCTTCCTTTCTAACTATCTACGCGTATACCAAATTTGAAGTCTCTATCTCACCGCGAAGCATGCATTTTCTATCATTTCACCTTTCGAATGTTTTTCTGTGGAGTACCCACACCCCTTAAATATACATTTTTGAAAAACTCCATTCTTCTTGGGTTTTCTATAAAATGATTCGCCCATAAACCAAATATCAAGCCTCTATCACGTTCTAAAAGAAGTGTTTCTACTTCATTCCGAAAATCGAACATTTTTGTGTGCTACACTCCCTAAAGTAGAAAATATTGGAAAACTGAAATTGTACACTTTCTTCCTTCCAAACTATCTACCTGTACACCAAATTTCAAATATCTATCTCATCCCGAAGTATGTTTTCTTATCAATTCACCTTTCGAACGTTTTCCTCTGGAGCACCCCTTTAAACGAACGTTTTTTAAAAACCATAATCGTCTTGGGTGTTTTTATCAAATGATTATTCCATATACTAAATTTCAAGCCTCTATCAAATTTTAAAGCAGCCGTTTCTCATTTATTCGGTAAATCGAACATTTTGGTGTGCGGCACCCCCTTAAGTAGTAAATATTGGAAATCTGAAATTGCACACTTTCTTCCTTTCGAACGATTAAGGCTCTAAATTATGGCAAAGCATGCTTTCCTATCATTTCACTTTTCGAATGTTTTGGTGTGGAGCACCCCCTCTAGAGAACATTTTCGAAAAATTCGATTTTTCCAGGGGTTTTATCGAACGATCGAGCCGTGTACCAAATTGCAGTGTCTATCTATTCGGGAAGTGCCTAAAAAAAGCGTGACAGACAGAGAGACAGACAGACAGACACTTGGCAATTAGTATATACTAGCCGAATACCCGTTGAAAATCAACTGTCTCGCAATAAGCAATCCCTGAATAATGTAAATTTTATAATAATTCGCGTTTCACATTTATTCGACAAATCGAATATTTTGGTGAGCAGAACCCCCTAAAGAAAAAAATATTGGGAAACTAAATTTACGCATTTCTTCCTCTGTTTGTCTTGTGTTCTTTATCAGATGATTGGCCCATATACCAAATATCAAGCCTCTATCACATTTAAAAGGAAGCGTGCCTCATTTATTCGGAAAATCGAACATATCAGTGTGCGCACCCCTCAAAGTAGCAAATATTGGAAATCTGAAATTTCACACTTTATTCCTTTCAAACTATCTACCTTTACACCAAATTTGATATCTCTATCTCATTTCGAAGCATGGTTTTTTATCAATTCACTTTTCGAACGTTTCGAACGAATTGATAGAAAGACATCGACACCCCCTACAATAGCAAATGTTAGAAGACTGAAATTGCACACTTTATTCCTTTCCAATTTTTTACCCGTACACCAAATTTGAAGTCTCTATCTCATCGTGAAGCATGCTTTTCTAGCATTCCATCTTTCGAATGCTTTTGTGTGGAGTACCCAACCCCTTAACTATACATTTTTTAAAAACTCTATTCTTTTTGTGATTTCTATGAGATGTTTCGCCCATATACCAAATATAAAGCCTCTATCACGTTTTTAAAGGAGCGTTTCTCCTTTATTCCGAAAATCGAACATTTTGGTGTGCGGCACCCCCTAAAGTAGAAAATATTGGTAAACTGAAATTGTACACTTTCGTCCTTTCAAACTATCTATCCTTACACCAAATTTGATATAAGTAGTTATAAAAGGGGCTTTCACCGGCGGATCGGGGAGGTGGTGCCCTGTGGTGCCAGAGGAGGCCCTCTTTGGAGCCACCTCCCCTCTTTGGAGTGTCTTCCCTCTTTTGAGAGGAAACACCTCTCAGAGGGTCTTGAGACCCCCAGGATGCCTCTCAGTGCCCTCCTCCCCTCTTTTGGAAGTTTGGTGAGGTGGTGCAGCACCGGATGCCTCTCTTGGGAGGATGCCTCTTTCCTAGTATTGCGAAAGATGTCAAGAGGGCAATTGCGAAAGTCTTTCACGGAGTGAGTTTCACTCCGAGTCTTGAGAGGGAATGTCACAATCGCTGACTGACCTGAGGAAGTGGTTTCAAGGGATGTCGCAATCGATGACTGCGCATCACACAATCTGGAAATGACGTGTGGCAATCAGCGATTGATAACCTTAGAAGTGACCTTTGACAAGAACACACGTCCTCCCTCTCTGCTGTCTGGGAACAAAGTGAAAGATCTTATCAGCGTGAAGTAGTTAAAGCGCCCTCTGGTGAATTTTGATGAAGTGCTGCCATCTATCGGCATTTTTTTTTTTTTCCAAAAGAAATTAATGTTTCACTTGTCAGGAGCTGGATTCGATCTTGGGTCCAACTGATTAGAAGTCGCGCGTCTTACCGTTGTGCCAAAGCACCCGTGCTTTATAGGCAGTTAACTTCGAAGTGTACCTTATCAGTGGAAGTTAGATTATTTTTCAAAGTTCATTCGAATAGCGATGCAAGGGTGCATTTTAAAACAGAATGTTACGGAGTGAATATAAATATGTATATTATAACACAATGATTTTTTTTTAAACAAATGTATACACAAACTTTAAAAACACGAATGTAATAATTAGCTAAAATTGTATTCAGTGGATTTTTTTTTTTAAATAAATCAATACGATTTTTATAATAATAACGAAATGATTTCGAATATTTAAAAACAAATTGATTACGGATTTCCAATGAACACACAAATTGTGTTCAGTGGACACACAAATTGTGTTCCGTGAATACTATTCTGAGTGTTGTGTATCTAAAAACAAATGTATACACAAACTTTGAAAACACGAATGTAATAATTAGCTAAAATTGTATTCAGTGGATTTTTTTTTTTTTTTAAATAAATCAATACGATTTTTATAATAATAACGAAATGATTTCGAATGTTTAAAAACAAATTGATTACGGATGAACATACAAAAATTGTGTTCAGTGGACACACACAAATTGTGTTCCGTGGACACAAAAATGGTGTTACATGAATACGATTCGACCATTCTGAGTGTTGTGTATCTAAAAACAAATGTATACACAAACTTTAAAAACACGAATGTAATAATTAGCTAAAATTGTGTTCAGTGGACACGAAACTTGTATTCAGAGAATAGGATTCGACCATTCTGAGTGTTGTGTATCTAAAAATTAATGTATTACTACATTGTACTTAGGCATTTTCAAAAATGGTGCGACAAGCTACTCACAATCTGAAAAGAAAGTTTCCACTAGAAAATACATCTTATTTCGAACTGTTACATATATACTAATATTTAATCACTAATATTTAATTAACTGCATTAAATAATACACATAATTAGTTAAAATTGCAATGGCGACCCAAAGATTGAGAATATATGTAAATAAAACACATCAGAGAAGTAGATATGAATTATGTTCGAAAATAAAACTATTCAAATTCTAGCCAGTTCTAGAAGGCCATCGAATGTTCCAGCTTATCGGGAATCATGTGCTTCTGACTTTTTCGGAGGACGCTGTTTGTTTAGCACAAAGCAAAGGTCCCCTCGGAAAAGGGTATAAAATGCGGTCCTTATCGAGCTGTGGTCAACTGCTCTTTTTTCAGCCAGTGCTTTTGCTTTTTGAATTAAATACGATAACGAGATTATTTACGATGTCTTCATCCTGTGCTTTCAAAGTAAGTAAAATTTTGATTTTCATTATTTTATGATTTATTATATATGACATTTTATGATTTATTATATATGACGATTAGCACTTGAATTTTATATTAATTATTTTTTTTTATGGATTTTCAGTTCGACTTCGGCATCCCAGTTGAGGAGATGGATTTAATTTGTGCAAACAATCCCACGACCAAAGACGATATAAATCAGGTGAGTTATTTTAATAATTTTTTTTAATTGAAAAATGTATTTGTTTTAATTTTACGCATTTGTGAAAATACTGTTTGAAATTAAACACAACAATTGAATTAAA
This sequence comes from Amaurobius ferox, assembly GCA_951213105.1. Taxonomy (NCBI): domain Eukaryota; kingdom Metazoa; phylum Arthropoda; class Arachnida; order Araneae; family Amaurobiidae; genus Amaurobius; species Amaurobius ferox. The sequence goes on along the minus strand of OX578147.1, from coordinate 4,234,927 downwards.
TCTTGAAAAATATAAACATTTACGCTCCATCTGAGCGAAGCCACCGCTGACTTTATTAAAACATTTAATAGGACCCACACATATTTTTTAATGTTTCACACATTGAACCATTCAGTTTAATTGTACTTTGAAAAATATAACGTTATTTCCATCGGAGTGGAATCATTTTTTTTTTTTTAGTGATAGATTTGTGTGGTCTTCCAAAAATTATATCTTTCAACTATAATTTTTTTATATCAACATTTTAGTATGTGGTTTTAATAATACTTTTAAATTTAAATAAATAATGAGTTTAACACATAACTTAAAATAAAACTAAGAATGAAGCAACGTTTAAAGAAAAAACATTTTTAATAATACATAGATTTTTACAAAAGTAATATTCTACTAACTTGTATTTCACATATGGAACAGCGCAATCATCGTTGTATAATAGTCCTTTACGGTGAGACTTTTAAAAAATTCAGGTGAAACATTGTTTTCATTTGTTTCACAAAACTCTCGCGCAATTTCTTGAATGTTTATCATTAAAAGTTCGTGATCGACTAGTTCATAATCCACAAATTGCATATGAGTGGATAGCGTACAGCACTTGTGTTTCAAATCGGTACACCCGTGACTTTTGCATGTTTCGCGTTGATATAATTTATACAACTCTACACATAAATTTTTATGTACACACTGCATTAAAGTGTGTTTTAATTCATAGGGTGGCAAAGTCGGTAGTGCTTCGACAGGTTTTTGATACTTCACAATACAATTGGGTAGGATATTTGTCAGTAACTGATCCAAAACACAATTAGTAACATCTTGACTAATGTACTGAAGAGTATGAAAATTATCGTGATTTAATAAGATTAATTTCTTTTTGAACTGTCCAGTGCAAGGTGGTAATTGTTGTAAATATAGATTGCTTTCACACACACAAACTAAGAGTTCGTTATTAATTGTGAAAGATGAATTTTCACTGCCCATATTTGAAATGCGTTTTAAAAATACACTCCACGTATTAGGTGTGAGTGTTACTCCATGAGGGGTAGGCACGATAACATCAGAGGCATTCATCCTGTAGACACGAAAGTGTACTTTCACATTTCCTCGAAAATGTTGCACGGTAACGTAAATGTTACAGCCCAAATGGTAACGGAACTTTTCAGATGAGGATAATTCTATCGAAACCGATCCACTTTGAGAAGTAGCATAGTTCAGAGCCGACGATACCAAATCACTTTGCGAATCTGTAGTAGGTATAGATGGAGTATGCATATGGCTCCAATCGATTTCAGGTATAGGCGAAAGCGCTGCAGGCGGGACATACATTGGAAACTCGCACTTGCGTTTCTGTCCAGGCGTTTTAGGTAGAATTTTTCTAAATGTTAGACTTATTCTAGCTTCTGAGACTTCGGGTTCCGCAGCAATTCCATGAGAATAGAATTTGTTGGTTGGTGATTGCATCGCATAAAGCGATCCGTGTTGAATTGGAATACTTAGAGGAGATTGTCCTTTTCTTTCGAAAATGATAGATCTTGTAGCACCGAAACTGAGAGTCGCTATAGGTGTTTTAGAGCATAGGGAGGATTCATTGTCCTTGTGTTGTCCTATTTTAGCATGTCCATCCACATAGTGGTTTGCTAACACAAAATTGTAGCTGTATCCCATATGTTCTTCCACACGTGATTTTATCTCCGATAAGAGAGGTGTCCATCCCTCAGAACTGTTTCCAGCGTCTCCAAATGCATATACTTTTTGAGCTGGTTGGTATGGATGACCATGCACCACCCCTTGTGATTGTTGAAAGGGCAGACTTTTCAACTCTTGAAAAATTAAATCGGCTACATTTACCGAATAAAATTCGCGAACATATTCTACATTCAACTTCTCGCGTTTAAAAAAGATAGACATTTTTAAAAATAAGCAAGGACAACCTTCTAGGAGAACAAACGTTGAACGAATGAACTCTTATCTAAATAATATTCCTTATCGTGATATTTCTTATCGCATCATGTCACATGATATTCCTTATCGCATCATGTCACATGATATTCCTTATCGTATCATGTGACACATCACATGATATTCCTTATCGTATCACGTGACATCTTGTTAGCGAATCACATGCTTCCACGTATGGAATCACGTGACATCTTGTTAGCGAATCACAAGGTTCCACGTATGGAATCACGTGACAAACCAGATAAGGTTTCCGCCCACTATACATGCTACGTGGAGCTCACTTTGACTCGAGACTTGCGCTAAGAAAGACGTGCTTTTAATTTGCTCCTCTCTATTAAAATATCGACAAACGAATTTACCACAATGATGGTTGTTTCAAAAGTGAGTTCAAAATGTTTTCGAATTAAAAATAAAGATACATTTTTAAAAATTCATATCACAATAAATTCTGTTATCATTCATAACACAAGAACTTTTAAAATGTACAACACAAAAATTAGCTTCATACACATTTCACTCTTTTACATGTTTTGCGTTTTTAATATTTAGGATATGACTGTGGAAGCTGCTGCATTGCCTGTGGCACCAACAGTTGTGGAAGCCAATGCAACACCCCTTATGAAAGCTGTGGCAGCACCGACCGTGGTGGGAAAGGCCGGACCTAGTGGTATTCATGTAAGTTATTTTATTTCATCTTTTTTTTTGGAAGGGGAAAATCGGCTGTTTCTGGGAGTATAGGATTGTATTGTATTCTATTACAGAAACTGTTATTTCTCTTAGAGGAAGTGCAATTAATAATTTTAAGGAACAGCTGACTCGCGATTTTATAGTGTACTTTTAGGAATTTTTCTAGAAAAAACTAATATGGACATTTTATCTATTTTATAGATATGTCCCACCTGCCACAAGTCTTTTACGCAGAAGAAGAGTTTGACGAGACATTTAAACATCCACACAGGGCTAAAACCCTTTGTATGTGAAGTCTGCCAGATGGCTTTCACTCGAAAAAGTGCGATGGTACGTCATGCCAAAATGCATGAAGCAAGCTTAGAATGTGGTGCGTGTGGTGAAGCGTTTTTGTCCCGAATGGACCTCCTTCGCCACACGAGGCGACACCACAATACTGTACAGCACAAGTGCGAACTGTGTGATGAAGCATTCACACGACGCGACGTGCTGTTACAGCATATTCGCCGTGCTCACCCTCACCCTTCCTCCAAGGGCGTGAAACGCAAGACGGCCGATGTTGATAGAATAACAAAGAAGCGAAACACCCAGGCGATGAGAGCTCTTCGTCGCACACAGCGAGCTTTGGGCGTTTTCACGACCCACACTTTGGAGCCCACCGAGGAGAATCGACAGGATCTAACACTGGCGTTAGAAGAGATGCGTGTACCACTGATTGCCTTGTTGAGTGAAGAACTCTCGGTCAATCAGATTAAATGGTACCTGGTCCTCTACGCAAAGATGGTCCGACTGAATTCTGAGGGGGAGGAAGAGAGCACGACGGCCTACTTTCATAGTAGGTGTGGAATTGACCTGATTTCTCACACGATTGAGCAACATGTGAGTGAGGGGTACCTGAAGATTCAGAGTGCTTTCGAGGACTACCAACAGTTGGGGTCGGGGTGGTCTTTGGATCATGTGATGAAGATGGATGTTTGCGTGGGCAAGTACAGGCCTCTTCGCCCCGCAAGCTATCTGCCCCTGCCTCCCAAACTTGTGGCCAAAAAAGCACTCTTAAATATTGAAAACAGCGACCAGAAGTGTTTTGTGTGGTGCCTTCTCGCTCACAGACTCAATTTGCATTGGTCTGAAAAACCCGAACGTGTAGCTCATTATTTGCCTAGGGAGCATGAGATAAACCTGGGGAATGTGGAGTGCCCGGTACCCGTGAGTAAGGTTGGTACCCTAGAGAAGCTAAACAACTGCCGGATTAATGTTTTCGGCTATGAGGATGAAGAAGTGTTTCCTCTGCACGTATCTGCAAGAGACGATGCAGACTGCATTAACCTTCTCCTCATAAGTCAGGATACCCAACAACATTACTGCCTGATCCGCAGTATGTCGAGACTTCTGGGGGATTTAGCTAATCATCATGCTGCTTCTCACGTATGCTATCGGTGCCTCCACCGCTTCTCCCGAGAAGATTTACTCGTGGCACACACTCCCTACTGCAAAGAGCACGCACCGCAACGTGTTGAGATGCCAAGCCTCGAGAAAAGTTGTTTAAAATTCTCCAATTTGGAGTATCAACACCCGGTCCCGTTCGTCATATATGCCGACTTTGAGTCGCTTTTGGTAGAAGTGCCCAGCGCACAGCCTAGCGATAGTCGGTCCTTTGTAGAAAAGGTAGCCCATCATGAGGCTTGCGGCTACGCATACGTCGTCGTGGGACCCCAAGGCGAATCACACAAGCCCGTGTATTGCTATCGGGGCCCTGACGCCGTAACCCATTTTCTGCAGAGGATGCTCTTGGAAAGAGACGAACTGGCCGTTCGTTTTAATAGCATAGCACCTATGCGTCTTACCAGGAGTGAAGCACTGGCCTTCAACAGCGCATCCCACTGCTATCTGTGTAAGAGGGCCTTTGCAAAGGACGGTGACCGGTACATTATGAAGGTTCGCGATCATTGTCACATTGTTGGAAACTATAGGGGTGCAGCACACTCGAATTGTAATCTTAGATACAAGTTACGCAAGAGTGTCCCTGTAGTGTTTCACAATTTGAAAAACTATGATTCGCACCTCTTAATGTCGGGGCTTGGAAAGCTGAAAGACCACAGCTTAGAGGTCATTCCACAAAATATGGAGAGATATATCTCCATCTCCCTGTATGAGGGAAAGGAGAGTGTGAGGCTGCAATTCATCGATAGCCTTCAATTCATGAATGCTTCCTTGGAGAAGTTAGTGGCCAATTTACCAGCTGATAAATTCAAGATCATGAAGGCAAACATCCCCATCCATTTTGAGCTGCTGCTTCGCAAGGGAGTGTACCCTTACGAGTACATGAATTCGTTGGCGAAATTCGATGAGCAGGTATTACCTCCACTCTCGGCTTTTTATAGCACTCTGACGGATGAGACCCCCACCGCTGACGATTATGCTCATGCTCAGAATGTATGGAGAACATTCAACTTGAAAACATTAGGGGAGTACCACGACCTCTACGTTAAAAGTGATGTTCTTCTGTTGGCCGACGTATTTCAGCAGTTTCGACACCTGTGCAGGGAGTACTATGGGTTGGATTGTGTCCACCTGATGACAGCACCCGGCTTGGCATGGCAGGCTGCTCTCAAGATGTGCAAGCAGCCCCTCGATCTAATGACAGAGATTGACCAGCATCTCTTCATTGAGCGTGGTATCAGGGGTGGCGTGTCTGTCATTACGAAGCGTTTGGCACATGCAAATAATCCTTACATGGCGAAGTATGACCCTGCACAGCCCACCCAGTATATTATGTATTTGGATGCTAACAATTTGTACGGGTGGGCTATGTCTCAGCCCCTTCCATATGGAAAGTTTGAGTGGGTGTCACCCACGATTGCGACAGAGGATTGGATCCTGTCTTGCCCCGACCATGCATCGGTTGGCTACATTTTGGAGGTCGACTTGGAGTACCCGCCAGAACTTCACGATCTCCATAATGATTACCCTGTTGCGCCAGAAAGAATGTTGATTCGAGAGGAAGATGTCTCGCCGTATACAGTAAAGATCATGGAGGAGCTTGGAGTTCCCCAGTTCCAAGAACAAGAAAAACTTGTCCCAAATCTCTGCAACAAGAAAAATTACGTGGTACATTATAGATGCTTGAAAATGTACCTGGAACTGGGGCTGCACGTAACATCTGTGCACAAAGTCCTTCGCTTCCATCAGCGGCCCTGGTTGAGATCGTACATCGATTTCAACACCGAGCAGAGGAAGAGGTCTCAATCGGGGTTTGAGAAGGACTTCTTCAAGCTCATGAACAACGCCGTATACGGAAAATCAATGGAAAATCTGCGTAACAGAGTTAATGTAGATTTGGTCACCGACACGCGGCGGGGTGAAAAGCTCGTGGCGGCGCCTACATTCAAGCGCTTCAAAATTTTTGATGAAGACTTGGTTGGGGTTGAGCGGGTGAAGAACTGCATCGTCTTTAACAGACCGATTTACGTTGGATTCACCATTCTGGAGCTGAGCAAACTCCATATGTACACATTTCATTATGGCTACATGAAAAAGTACTATGGAGCAAAGGCTGTGTTACTATTCACTGACACTGATTCTTTAACCTATGAGGTGCAGTGTCGTGATTTTTATCAGGACATGCAGAAAAACAGCCATCTTTTTGACACCTCTGATTTCCCCGTGAACCATCCGACATTCAGTGGTGTTAATAAAAAGAAGATTGGTTGTTTCAAGGATGAACTGAACGCGCAGCCGGGACTTGAGTTCGTGGGGCTCAGGTCTAAAATGTACTCACTACTGGCAGTTAGTGGTACAAAAAAGACAGCAAAGGGGGTCTCCCGATCAGTTATCAGTAAGCAACTGAGACATGAAATGTACAAAAGTTGTCTTACTGATAAAAAAGTTGCACGTCACGTTCAGTATCGCATCGGGAGTGAGTGTCACAAATTATACACTCTAAAACAGTGTAAGGTGTCACTCTCTCCATACGATGATAAACGCTACATAATGGACGATGGCGTGCATACTTATGCTTACGGCCACCACAAAATTAAAAGAGAAGAGCAAAGAAAGAAAGATGAAGACCAAAGCAAGATATAGAGATATGAAAAAAAAAAAAAGTAAAAATTGAGAAGAAAAAAAAAAAAAAAAAATGGAAAAAAAATATATATATGGAAATAAAAAAAAATCCAACTGCATTGGAAAAAAAAAAAAAAAAAAAAAAAAATGAAAAGAAAAAAAAAATCTATGTACTGTGGAAAGATTTTTTTCCACTGATATAACATTTTTATGTTAAAACATTTTTATGTTTGGGAAATAGGCCTGCCAGTTTGAAAGTGTACTACTTTACATTTAAAATTAATTTTTCACTGTTTAAAAACAGCTAAGTTTAAATTCTTTATGAAACTTTATCTTGTAAAGTAGAAAATATAAATTTCTGAATTTAAAAATTCAGATTTAATTTTTAAAACTTTATCTTGTAAAATTACAAGTATCTGAATTTAAAAATTCAGATTTATTTTTTTAAAAACTTTGTCTTGTAAAATTACATGCATCTGAGTTTAAAAATTCAGATTTATTTTAAAATTCTTTGTAAAACTTTATCTTGTAAAATTACAAGTATCTGAATTTAAAAATTCAGATTTATATTAAAATTCTTTATAAAACTTTGTCTTGTAAAATTACAAGTATCTGAATTTAACTTTACTTATTTTAAAATGTTTTTAAAAAAACAATAAAGATTAAAATTCTTTATAAAATTTTATCTTGTAAAATTACAAGTATCCAATTTTAAAATTTAACTTTACTTATTTTAAAATGTTTTTAAAAACAATAAAGATTAAAATTCTTTATGAAACTTGTAAAATAAAATTACAATTTAAATTAATAAAAAAAACCATTTCAGACTGGTGGGGAACGCTGCCCTTAAAGAGCGTAGTGACAGGGTGTGACACCTCATGGGGCTGTTGGAATCACACAAACTTTTTCTTCTTCTTCTACTAACATTTCCCACTTTTTCTAACACTTTATATAATTTATAATATGTAACAGTTCTTAATAACATATATTTTCTAATGGAAACTTTCTTTTCAGATTGTGAGTAGCTTGTCGCACTATTTTTGAAAATGCCTAAGTACAATGTAGTAATACATTAATTTTTAGATACACAACACACAAAGGGTTGAATGCTATTCATGTAACACAATTTGTGTGTCCACTGAACATAATTTTTGTGTGTTCATTTGAAATCCGTAATCAATTTGTTTTTAAACATTCGAAATCATTTCGTTGTTATTATAAAAATCGTATTGATAGTTAGATTTATTTTTAAAAAAAAAAATCCACATTGCTACACACACACACACATAGAATGGTGAAATCTTGTTCACTTCATTTTAATTAAATGCGCTATTTTAAAGTTTGTGTATACATTTGTTTTTAGATACACAACACTTGAAAGGGTCGAATCCTGTTCACAAAATATATATTTTTATGATTAATAAAATGTGTGTTTTATTTTTTAAAAATATTGTGTTTTTAGTGAATCAAACATAAACACTTTAAAGGATTTTTACAGCCTCGTTTGGTATACGTGGAAAAACTTTATTTTTCAGGTTTTAAATATGTCACTTGGTTTTTAGACATACTCAAAACCACATGCTGTTGAAAAACTTTATTTTTCAGATTGGATTACAATGGTAAGGTTTTATCTATTCTAACATAGACTTCATATTTGGAACTCGTGAGTCTTATCATTTCTTATCAAATGTTTGAGAAAGAGAGTGCTGATATTGACCATAGCAATCGTTATCTGGGTGTTTGGACGATTATTGTAAATGCTCGCTTGGACGATTCTCGTTCATTGGAATATATATTGTGAAAACCAAACTTGCAATAGATTTTAAAAGTGTTTGTGTCAGGGAAAAATAATGTACACTCACTTCTAAGTTCTATCATGGTAGTAAAATTACGATGTTAAAATGGTGATATCATATTCATTGGGTTTTATTTAAACTGAATGCTAAAATTTTTGGGGGTGAAAATTCGTTAGTTTGTTAAATTCTAAACTTCGATATTTCAATTACATCCACCATTTTAAAAATGGCCGAATCATATTCGATGCACAATATCATTAAAGTGATGTGTTTTAGATTACGTGTAGCAAATCAGACCGTTGAAGTATCCAACTATTAAAAATATATTATTAGAAAAAATAGGTGGCAACACCTCATACTGGTGATGATAAGATCTAATTTTTAATAGCGTAATGAGAGTGTCTCACTCATTTGGAGTTTGACCAGCGGGTAGTGAAGAGGTCGTTCTGTGAGTTCTAATTTTCATTATTATTATTTTTATATACTGTTAGATTTATTTTTCAAAAATCACACTTAGAATGGTCAAATCCTGTTCACAAAACATAATTTCAGCTATGTATTACATTCATGTTTTTAAAGTTTGTGTATACATTTGTTTTTAGATACACAACACTCAGAATGGTCGAATGCTATTCACTTAACACTATTTTGAAAATGCGTAACTATACTTGGGTGTATTCAAATCATTTTTAAAAAAAATTATATTGATAGTTAGATTTATTTAAAAAAAAAAAAAAAAAAAATCCACTGAATACAATTTTAGCTAATTATTACATTCATGTTTTCAAAGTTTGTGTATACATTTGTTTTTAGATACACAACACTTAAAATGGTCGAATCGTATTCATGTAACACCATTTTTGTGCCCACGGAACACAATTTGTGTGTGTCCACTGAACACAATTTTTGTATGTTCATCCGTAATCAATTTGTTTTTAAACATTCGAAATCATTTCGTTATTATTATAAAAATCGTATTGATTTATTTTTAAAAAAAATCCACTGAATACAATTTTAGCTAATTATTACATTCATGTTTTTAAAGTTTGTGTATACATTTGTTTTTAGATACACAACACTCAGAATAGTATTCACGGAACACAATTTGTGTGTCCACTGAACACAATTTGTGTGTTCATTGGAAATCCGTAATCAATTTGTTTTTAAATATTCGAAATCATTTCGTTATTATTATAAAAATCGTATTGATTTATTTAAAAAAAAAAATCCACTGAATACAATTTTAGCTAATTATTACATTCGTGTTTTTAAAGTTTGTGTATACATTTGTTTTAAAAAAATCATTGTGTTATAATATACATATTTATATTCACTCCGTAACATTCTGTTTTAAAACGCACCCTTGCATCGCTATTCGAATGAACTTTGAAAAATAATCTAACTTCCACTGATAAGGTACACTTCGAAGTTAACTGCCTATAAAGCACGGGTGCTTTGGCACGATGGTAAGACGCGCGACTTCTAATCAGTTGGACCCAAGATCGAATCCAGCTCCTGACAAGTGAAACATTAATTTCTTTTGGAAAAAAAAAAAAAAAAATGCCGATAGATGGCAGCACTTCATCAAAATTCACCAGAGGGCGCTTTAACTACTTCACGCTGATAAGATCTTTCACTTTGTTCCCAGACAGCAGAGAGGGAGGACGTGTGTTCTTGTCAAAGGTCACTTCTAAGGTTATCAATCGCTGATTGCCACACGTCATTTCCAGATTGTGTGATGCGCAGTCATCGATTGCGACATCCCTTGAAACCACTTCCTCAGGTCAGTCAGCGATTGTGACATTCCCTCTCAAGACTCGGAGTGAAACTCACTCCGTGAAAGACTTTCGCAATTGCCCTCTTGACATCTTTCGCAATACTAGGAAAGAGGCATCCTCCCAAGAGAGGCATCCGGTGCTGCACCACCTCACCAAACTTCCAAAAGAGGGGAGGAGGGCACTGAGAGGCATCCTGGGGGTCTCAAGACCCTCTGAGAGGTGTTTCCTCTCAAAAGAGGGAAGACACTCCAAAGAGGGGAGGTGGCTCCAAAGAGGGCCTCCTCTGGCACCACCTCCCCGATCCGCCGGTGAAAGCCCCTTTTATAACTACTGATATATCTATCTCATTCCAAAGCATGGTTTTTTTTATCAATTGACTTTTCGAACGTTTTACTCTGGAGCACCCCCTTAAACGAACATTTTTGAAAAACTGTATTCGTCTTGAGCGTTTTCGTCAAATTATTAGCCCATATACCAAATTTTAAGCCTCTATCAAATTTTAAAGGCTTCTTTTCTCATTTATTCGGTAAATCGAACGTTTTGGTGTGCGACACTCCCTTAAGTAGAAAATATTGGAAATCTGAAATTGCACACTTTCTTCCTTTCGAACGATTTACCCATACACCGAATTTGAAGTCTCTATCTCATCGCAAAGCATGCTTTCCTATCATTTCACTTTTCGAACGTTTTGGTGTGCTGCACCCCTTTAAGTAGAAAATATTAGAAATCTGAAATTGCACATTTTCTTCCTTTCGAACGGTTTACCCATACACCGAATTTGAAGTCTCTATCTCATCGCAAAACATGCTTTCCTATCATTTCACTTTTCGAACGTTTTGGTGTGCGGCACCCCCTTAAGTAGAAAATATTGGAAATCTGAAATTGCACACTTTCTTCCTTTCGAATGATTTACCTATACACCAAATTTGAAGTATCTATCTCATCGCAAGGTATGCTTTCCCATCTTTTCACTTTTCGAACGTTTTGGAGTGCGGCACCCCCTCTATAGAACGTTTTCGGAAAATTCGATTTTTCCAGGGGGGTTTATCGAACGACCGAGCCGTGTACCAAATTGCAAGTCTCTATCTATTCGGGAAGAGCCTGAAAAAAGCGTGACAGACAGACAGACAGACGGACACTTGGCAATTAGTATATATAGATAGATAATAATTACAATTGATTTCAATGTAAGCATTAACTAATAATAAAGCTGTTAATAATTTGTAAAAACATTCTGAAAGTTAATACAAGTTATTCTTAATATTAACTCTTACCTACTTATCAATTGATTTTGACTCTATAATGTATAACAGTGAACCCCACAATAATACAAAAGTATCCTAGATACTATCATCATAATATTTAAATATTTTTAAATTAAATATATCAATAAATTGATCATTAGTATAATCTCAGAAATTTTTATGCAAAATTTGAATGACATTTTACATGAAATTTCATATCACTACTGAAAATTTAATATTTTTATCAGGGGGGCTAAGTAAACCTCTTGGGGAGAGTCTAGCCCCCTCTGGCCAACACCCTCTAGCAAAAATTTGTGGTGCATTTAATTAGGAAGAAATAAATTGAGTCGGTTATTTGAATTAAGTTGAAGTAGCTAATGTAGCTTTTTAAAACCTGTTGGATTTCTTTTATTATTGTTGTTATCTTTTACATACTGGTATTAATTTGAACAAATGATTTATTTTTGAAAGCTTTACTAAAATTGGTCCATTTGCTTCCTGAAACAGCTCGATTCCTTGATGCAAGTACCATGTTCTGAAGAAGATGCTATTCCCCTTCGAAACCTGGTGACTCAAAAAATTTAGTGAATGCAGTATTTTATCGAAATATTTATATAATCGGGATGAAATCTATATCATCGGTATGAAATCTATTTAAAAAATTTGAAATCTAAAATAATAAAGAAATATATATATGTTCGTCTATGTCGTCCGTAGCGAAAAATCTAAACGTCGTACGGCCATGAAATTTTGTACACAAATAATTCAGAACCCGGGACGATACACCTCGGTGAGATTTATTTTTAATTCGAATTAGTTCTTTTCATTCTAATTAGTTCTAATCATTTTAAGTCGAAAAAACTTCCCGTTCAAGACAGATTTGTACATCCATCTTCTGGCGCCACCTCGTACCGTCATTTTAAACGTAAAACTAAGTCATTCATTAATTAACTTTTATTTTTACATTTAATTTACATTCGATTGCGCAGAACTAACGAATGTTTAAAACAATTTAAATTTATACGAGTATAAATAACGTAATGCCATTAGGGTTCACTTAAAAGCACATTTTGTGTGTGAATTTTTAATAACTACGATATTACAACTTTAAAACCTTAATGCACTTCAAAAATATAAATTGTAGAAAAAACAGAGTAGATCCCTCCCTTCATATATATATATATATATATATTTTAAACAATATCATTTCGTTTGATCTAAAGGAGAATGTCTTTTGGCGTCCGATGTTCGAAATTTTCGACAATACATTGTAACATTATTAGAGACCAAAATATAATCACACACTTTCCATTTTAACACCATCAAAAAGTTAATTTTCAAACATATTTTGAATTTGTGGATATTAATGGATTGTGTCCATTAGCGTAGAGTTTCCGCAATTCACAGATTTGGGTTTTGATATTTGGGTGGGGGTGGGGGGTACCATTGTACCATTGTATTTGTTGAGCCGATGTACATGGATGGCATGAAATTATTCACTCTTATTTATACGAATCAAATTCACTTTGATATTTTATATAACTACACTGCTTTAACTCTAGGGCAACGCCGGGTACACTTTCTAGTAATACAACTAAACAAATACAACAAGTACTAACTCAATACATAGAAGAAAACTATCAATATAATAAAATAAGTTTTCCTGAAATGAACAGAAGAATCTTGTACGCAGATAACTCGGATAAAATGCACAAAGTTAATTTTCTTGCATTCCTCTTTTTATACTGAAAAAAGTAATTTAAATTAAGGAAGAAATTTAATTTAGTTTTTATTTTGCCCAGTTCTATTACTTTTTGAGAGTATATAATCATGGAAGGCAGGCACCAAAATGCATCTTGTTTAGCCTTTCAATTACACTTTTGATTCGATGGTTATTTCCAATTTGCAAATGGAGAAAACATAGAGTGTCAATTATGGAGGAACGTACGTGTTCTCTCCATTTTAGTCTGAGGAAATTGGCAATATATTTTTTAATAGAAAACTTCGCTGTGCTTATGCAAAATAAAGTATATACAGTCGAACCTGTCTTAATTGGAATTTCAGGGGACAGGAAGAATTTACCGTTTTGAAAAAGTTTCCGTTTCATGCAGGTTGTTTCAGGAAAAGCGAGGTTTAAGGTTTAGCTGGAAATGCAGATGGTCCATATGTAATTGCTTACCTATACATCAGACTTTAAAAATTCTGAAACATGTACTGAAACATACACTTGGTTAACACTATATTATACCATAATAGATAATTTAACTGCTTTGAGCGGTCTGCTTCTGTAATTCTTATGTACGTCATTAATGACGTTTTTTATTAAAGACATTTTAATTAACCAACTTTGATTGTCTTTAACTCAAATTTTCTAAAATATCTCGCGGAGGAGCATTATACGAGACGTGAAGCACATCTCTAGCAAATTTCGTCACTGTCTGAAACCTCTATTTTCCGCAACAGATGACATATACAAACAGAAAGAAAAGCATACAAACATCTCTTTCCATTATGTCAGATTTGTGTTTTATCGTAAAAAATAACACACAAAATAAACACTTATTTAAAATTACATCAAAATTACTATTTTACAGAAGTAATTTATTTTTTTAAATGACGTCAAGTCACCAAAATTCCATAAAATTTGAATATCTTGATAACTGTTTATATTAGAGTAGTGCAAGGACTTTCATTTATTTTGTTATCCAAAAATTGCACATACAACGAACATTTCATTAATATTAATAAGCGTATATCTTCGTCCTATACAAATACGTTATTTGGTAGCTAAAGTAAAATATAATGTTGCAAAGAAACGAAGCGATTTCACTGATAAAGAGGCATCCATTCACAATTTCGCTTCTATTGCTTTTAAGCTTTATTTGCTCTTATCTAAGCTTTATTCGCACTTATCTGAGCTTTACTCGCTCTTATCTAAGCTTTATTAATCACATATGCTATTTGGTAGATAAAGTAAAACGTAATATTGCAACGAAACGAAGTCACTTTACTAATAAAGCTTTACATCGCCTTGTAAAGTTTTATAAATCATTCACGTCATCCATTCACCATTTCGCTACTATCTAAGCTTTATTAGCTCTTATCTAAGCTTTATTCGCTTTTATCTAAGTTTTAATCTTCAAATACGACATTTGGTAGATAAAGTAAAGCGTAATGTTGCAACGAAACGAAGCCACATTACTGATAAAGCTGTGCATGGCTTTGCAAAGTTCTATAAATCATTCACATCATCCATTCACCATTTTGCTTCTATCTAAGCTTTATTCGCTCTTATCTAAGCTTTATTCGCCATTTACGCTCTTATCTAAGCTTTATTCGTTAAATACGTCAGTTGGTAGATAAAGTAAAACGTAATGTTGCAACGAAACGAAGCCACTTTACTGATAAAGCATTACATCGCTTTGTAAAGTTTTAAAAATCATTCGCGGCATTCATTCACCATTTTGCTTCTATATAAGCTTTATTCGCTCTTATTTAAGCTTTATCCGCTTTTATCTAAGCTTTATTCGCTCTTATATATAGGCTTTATTAGCTCTTATCTAAGCTTTATTCGCTGTTATCTAAGCTTTATTCGCTCTAATCTAAGCTTTATTCGCTCTTATCTAAGCTTTATTCTCTTTCATCGAAGCTTTTCTATTTGCTCTTTTCTAATCTTGACTTGCTCTTATCCAAGCTTTATTCGTTCTTATCTAAGCTTTATTCGCTCTAAGATTTATTCGCTCTTATCAAAGCTTTATTCGTTCTTATCTAAGCCTTATTCGCTCTTATCTAGGCTTTATTCGCTCTTATTTAAGCCTTATTCTCTCTTATCTAATCTTTATTCCGCTCTTATATAAGCTTTATTTGTCATTTACGCTCTTATCTAAGCTTTATTTGCTCTTATATATGCTTTATTTGCTCTTATCTAAGCTTTATTTAGTATTATCTAAGCTTTTTTCGCTCTTATCTAAGCTTTATTTGCTCTTATATATGCTTTATTCGCTCTTATTTAAGCTTTATTTAGTATTATCTAAGCTTTTTTCGCTCTTATCTCAGCTTTATTAGCTCTTGTCTAAGCCTTATTCGCTCTTATCTAAGCTTTATTGGCTCTTTTCTAAGCATTATTCGCTCTTATCTCAGCTTTATTCGCTCTAAGCCTTATTCGCTCTAAGCCATATTCGCTCTTATCTAAGCTTTATTCGCTCTTTTCTAGGCTTTATTATGCCCTTATCTAAGCTTTATCCGTCATTCACGCTCTTATCTAAGCTTTATTCGTCAAATACGTCATTTGGTAGGTAAAGTAAAACGTGATGTTGCAACGAAACTAAGCCAATTTACTGATAAAACTTTACATCGCTTTGTAAAGTCTTTTAAATCATTCACGGCATCCATTCACCATTTCGCTTCTGTCTAATTTTCATTCGATCATACCTAAGCTTTATGCGCTCTAAGTCTTTTTCACTAAAATTTGACTCCAATTGGATGAAAATTCGCATCTTTTTCTGGCTCTTATCTAAACTTTACATCTCTTTGTAAAGTTTTATAAATCAATCACAGCATTAATTGACCATTTCGCTCACATACACTTGTCACAGTAGCATAGCCAATATCTACAATGGCAGAAAGAAAACTTGTTGTGTGCCACAATTTTTCGAAACTCTTTGGAGACAGATAAATATAATTCTGTCATGTCGGCTTGAAATTTCTCCAAAAGAAAAAGAAAAAACAAGAAATTTATGAGGGAACCTGCATTGGGTAGCAAGTGGTGGTTATTTTTGGTGCAAGTATTAAGCATCATTATTCTCTTTTACATACTTATTTCGTATATTCATATGAATTTCCAGAAACACCGGAAATATCACGTGCAGAACCGGAAATCCTTAGTGAACTCACAAACCCCTCTGAAGTTCAATGCTGAATCCATATGAGTCATCACCTAACCTCTATCTGTATCCAATCCTGAGAAATCGATGTTTTAAGCAAGATTTCCGAATCGGAAGTGAAAAAACTGAAAATGGAAATATTTAGTAAACTAATCCTATTTCCTCCGGAATTGAATGCTGAATTCATATCACTCATCATCTAAGCTTTATCAATAGCCAATCTTGAGAAATAAACTTTTCAAGAAAAATTTTTGGATCGGAAGTAGAAAAAAGAACTGAAAATGGAAATCCTTAGCAAACCACTCACTCCCTCAAAAATGTGATACTAAATCCATGTCAATAATCAGCGAAGCTTTATCTATAGCAGATCCTGGGAAATAAATGTTTCAAGGCAAAAATATTTAAAATATATATATAGTAAGGCAAAATTTTGCCACTAATTAGGCAGCACGAAACCGCAACGACCAAGTTTATACCAATAAAAACCTTATATAGGAAGCAATGAATTTTTTTAATGAATTTTACATAAATGTTATTAAGCTTTTTAATAATTTCAAAATTAAAATCGCACTTCCATATATAACAGCGTAGATGTAGTCATCTGCAACGGATTCCTATCTTTGAGAATGCCCTCTATAACTGAGTTCAGCTCCTCTACAAGTGTCTTGAGGCCGTTGAGTCAAGAATGACCTCAAGTCTTTTAGAGGCTGATTTTAAAGCCTCAATACCCGACCTGCTTCAGTCCTTAAGCCTTCCAGTTGGCGCCATATTCAGTACCCTGTTTAGTAAGGCTTGTAAATATACAAGTTGACGCAACCGCCATTTTGACTCCAACCGGTACAGTTAGTTTATCGTCTGCCTGTGCTATTCCAATGGCGCGCGCATGTTACATGGCTGATATTTGATACGCAATTTAGCTGTAAAGTAGGTACTTCTGCTTTCAAAAACTTACACCAATCGTCCAAGAAAGTAGTCTAGAATGTTTTGATTTTCTCGAGATTCTGATAATAGTATGAGAAAGTAACCCCATTTTTTGTCATGTACAGTCGTCGCTTCAATTGGGAGCCAAAATGGCCGCTGTTTCATCAGACTGTATATTTAGAAGCCTTACTCTTTAGTACTCCAATACGCAACGTTTTATTCACGGCCCAAAAAGGATTTTAATTGCAAATTAATGCAAGGGACAGTCCCTCTCAACTACGAAATCGATCCGTCATTCTTTTAATCTCCACCCCAGAAAGAGGAAAGATTTGTTTTACTGTGAATTCCTAATTTGTTACACTGTGAATATTTATGTTGGCCTTTAGTATGCAACCTGCATTAATATTTCCAAAAGTGCTCTAAATATTATTTCTGTATATTATTTCATCACATCGGAAATCTTGGCTATATACTCAATGCAAAAATACAAACCAAATGTCAGTTTAAAAGGCGCAGCATGTAGATGTACGTAGTACATTTATTTTTTTTTACTAGTAAACGTACCCGCGGTTACACGCGAGTTAAAAGCAGTGATTAATTGAATGTATTCATTCAAGTTTTCAAAAGGGGACCGGACTAAAGAGAAAATGAATTCCTGCTAGTTTTAGCAAGGTGCAATAATGATAGAGTGGTAACCCAATCAATTGAATTGCGGCAATTTCTGTAGAAATCTGACATGTTTATGTCTTTTGCTTCTTAGCCTGAAGTAGATACAGAAATCAAAGTTGGTAGAGAAATCGAAAGTTAGATAAAGAAATCAAAATTAATTTATTTAAATACTCTGAAAAATTGTATTAGCAAACGGAAAAATTGTTTGAGTTTTAGCAACGTGCAATAAATAGCGAAAACAAACTAATTGATTTCTAATTCGACTTTCAAAAAGCTCGGCGAGGTGTTTCCTATAGGGAGCCGAAGTACCCCTGTACCAAATTCCATGGTTGTACGTTCGTTTAAATTGTCCGCTATAGCAGACATAGACATCTTATTTTATTATTATAGATATTGGACAATGACTTTTTTTGTGAATTTTTGTTACGTTTTTCTCTGAATGCCAAGATTTGATGAGATTTGATTCAACCATCATTCATCAAAACGAATGATGGTGCATACGTTCTAGAGCTCGGGTCTTCATTTGAGTTGTGGTCGACCCCCTACAAGCGACCCTGATCTATAAATTTAGTCTCACTCAGTGGCAAAGCGTAAAAGGAATTTAGGAAAACAGTATTTTTAAAACAGCCTGCTATAAAAGCAACTCTTACTTCAATTACACATTGTTCGAAATATTTTATGCACTTGTTAAGCTTAGTAGACGACTGAAAAGAAAGTAACTTTATAGTGGGTTATTTTGGTAGACACTGTCCCCCCAAATTTCCTTCACAGTTCGCCACTAGGCAGCCGGTTTCACGATGCGCACATAATACGAGCTAACCCAGACCACGAATACTGTTACCTGCACTGGAAGCGCCATCTTAGCTTTGAAACCACCCCTATGGTGTATGAACTTAGTTCTGAGAATATGAACTTAGTCGTTGCAGCTTCGTGTAACCTAAATCACTTTTCATTTATTTATTTTAAATTGAAGATACCTATGTGTTAGAACTGTATCTTTCAATCTCTATGCAGAGTACCGATAAATAATAACACATAGCAAGTGTTCTCTAAAAATCGTTGAATCGGTCTATGAATGCTGTTATCGCAATAGTTGCACTTTAAAAAGCCACCCTCATAAACGTATTCTACTAATATAGAATTTCAAATTTTCTACAGTCATGGAATGAACTTAATCGTTCTTATTACGAGATGCTTAGATCTCAGGAATAACATTTCTATATAATAATTATCTAACGTGTTTTTGCCTCCAGATTCTCCCGAGTGACCCAAAAGGCAATCTTTGAACACTTCGATCATGGAGAACGATAAACGTAAAAAGTATATATATATATATATATATATATATATATATATATATAAGCAATAGTTTATAGATAAAATCTATCTATTGCTTTAGAAACAAGCATTTTTGTGTTCATTTTGAATAAATACTTGGACTTGAAAAAATAATTTATTCGAAATGAACAATCATAAGCCTAGTGCTATACCACTTGCATAGCTCCATTGCTTGGCTATTACTTGTTTTCCTATTTTCGATTTCACACCATTGATATTTGTTGCTTATCTTTAGCTTGATGACTAGATATACGCATTTAATTTTCCTTATGATGGTTGATTTTCAATTTGATACATCTTTTTAATTTGTAGGAAAATTTTAAGTTAGGATATTTTGAGTTACAAATTCTCTCTAATCTATCATTGGACGGTTCCTGAAAGGGTGAAACTTTTCACATATCGATCAGGGGACTCGATAAAGTAACTGAGGCAATTTTCGATTAATACACATATTTTCCACTCTGGGTCATACGCTGTTAAACAAAAAAAAAACTTAATCCTGCCTTACACAAAAGAAAACTTAGAAAAAACCTTAAAACCGTCTTTGGCACTAAGCTTAAATACTAGATCGAAGTATTCATGTACAATAAAATTGAGTGAAGTCAAAATATTTTTAAATTTTTAAATACCATTATACGCATAAACAATCATAATATTTATCTATTTGTGATACAGTGGCGCAAAAAAATATTTACATATTTTATAAATGACTCTGCAACAAGGTGGCACTAGTCACAGACACGAGAACGCCTAATTTTACAATAGACGGACAATTTGTTTATGATCAATAAATGAAGGGTGACGTCACGCGAATAACAACTATGGACTCAAGCGAGCCGTGGGCCTCCTGAACTATCCAATGGAAGCCTGGCCACGCCCAGATGATTGGAGTTAATAAGCATACAAATACAGAGGAGCCAATGAGAGCCAAGAAGGGAATTAAAAAATTCCCCTATGCAACAAGTGAAAGTTAAGACACATTCTCTGCAATTTCGCAGTTGACTAAGCACTTCAAAATGTGCTTCTACACTTCTCTTAAATCTCGTCGCTGATTAAGCACGTCAAAATGTACTTCTTGACTTCTCTTCAATTTCGTCGTTGACTAAGTCTAAATGTTTTCTTAAAAATGTCTACAATTCACCGTGGACAAAAAAAGGTCCAAATATATTAAGTGCACTGCAATTCAAGGCAGCAATTCATACTGAAAGCCGCATGAGGAAGTCCGATAAAATGCTGTGAACACAAGAGCATGAGTATGAAGAGCAACAAGTAACTTTTTATGTCAATGTGAGGAATATTTAACCTGACTAAAGTCAGTAACAATTTCGATAACTGTATCACAACCGACACAGCTAAGCAAGATAAACTGTAATGCTGTAAGAACTAATAAGTTGCAAATATAAATAATGATGATGAAGTTAATCAATGCTGAAATTTAGTAGGAATAATAATATTAATAAAATGTAGTTTGAGCAAGTTTAATGTCTGTTTATTGTGTAAGTAAAGATAATTTTGTCTATTAATCAATTTGATTTTCAGAAACATCGAGCAATACAGAGAATTAATTGGCGGGTTATTGCGGCCATATGTTAAACTCCATAGAACAGATTAAAAACTCAATTATGACCAACATGTAACGATCCAGGTGGAATCCCACATTAAAAACAAACGCCATTTCTTTGTCTATGCATATCTAACGACCCATTTAAACCTATTACAATATACAGAGACATCGTATAAACGCATCTTTAAATAACTGTGGTTAATTATTTAACTTAAGTTCTGGATAATAAATAGAATAACCCCCTTCTTTAACGAGCTTAAGTAGCTCCGACGGATTCAGGAGTGAAACCCCTCAGAGACCTCTACCCGAACTCGAAATCCACCTAAAACTCTGCGCTAAGATGAACGGCATTTAACGTCAGGGAATTCCTTTGTATGAAACCCAAACGCTTTCACGAAACCAAAGAGGGATTATAATTGTAAATGAATGAGGTCGGCTGGATTCCTCTCCTATACAGACCGATTGATGGATCATGGTAGGGTTTATCATATTCCGAGAAAAACGAATTCTCTCGTTTAAATAAACTTTGTCATTTTTTCATCAGAAAGGATTAAAGTTTCATCGAAAGTACTTAATCATAAAATTAATCAAAACAAGAAATTTATGAAAGAGCTGGCATGTGGTGTGTATACTTCATTTTCTGGAAATTAGATATAATTTGAAACAAATATCTATTTCATGCTCTGTTCTGTTCGATGCAATTCAAATTAATTTAAATAGATAAATATAAACAGAGTAAAAATCTATACAGAAACAATGTAGTATATGAAGATAACCTGTGAAAGGCCCAGACCATACAGCCAACCCAGGGGTTAATGGCAATTAAGTGTAAAAATCTAATGCATATAGCAATAAAAATCTAAAGTATGAGATACAAAATCTAATGTATGAGATAAAAAGCCTAATACATATAGAAATAAAAATCTAATACTATATACACTATATATATGCAAGAATCTAATGCATATAGAGATAAAAATGTACATGAAAATCTAATGCGTATAGGGATAAAAATTTACATAAATAGCTAATGCATATAAAGATAAAATATATAGAGAGAAATCTAATGTATATCAACATAAAATCTATATAAGAAATCTAATGCATACAGAGATAACAATCTATATAAAAATCTAATACGATAAAAATATCTTGTATATAGAGATAAAAAATCTACGAAATTATGTGCTATTCCTGTTACATTTTTATAGAATTAAGTACCGAAACGTCTCGAAGTCTGAATGTGCATGATCTCCAGACTATGACAGAGGTTCCAAACCACTGGAGATGTTACCCGACGCCCAGTACCAGGTCGGCCAAGGGTAACAACCGATCGACAAGACCGATATTTAGTGATAACTGCGCGACGTCAGAGGAACCGTTCTGCCAGACAACTGGGTTCAGCCCTGACAGCCGCCACAGGAGTCACTGTTTCGATACAAATTGTTTACAGGAGACTCAGACACGTTGGTCTCTATGCCAGACGACTAGCAGTTTGCATCCCCCTGACGTCTGCACAGAAACGCGCGCGTTTACAGTGGAGTTTGGAACAACGGCAGTGGAGTGGACAACAGTGGGGCAATGTTTTGTTCAGTGACGAGTCCAGGTCTAGCCTGCACACTGATTCTCGTCGTACCACAATCTGGAGAGAACATGGAATGCGTTGTCACCCGGGAAACATCACGGAAAGACATCGTTTCCCGTTTGAGACAGTCATGGTCTGGGCAGGCATCATGATGGACGGTCGCACAGACCTCCATATCTTTGATACGGGATCGGTTACCGGTCAAAGATACAGAGACGAAGTCCTTGAGCCTACTATTTGATTGTTTCGAGGTGCTGTTGGTCCTGATTTCATATTCATGGATTATAAGTCGCCTCCTGACCGTGAGGCCTTGGTCGACGACTTCCTTCAAACTGAAGATATCCAGCACATGCAGTGGCCTGCCAACTCTCCTGATCTGAATCCAATAGGGCATGTGTGGGATATGCTCGGGAGACATCTTGCAGCCCTTCGCTTCCCACCAAGCCCCGTTCCGGGATTGAAAACTGCTCTCCATGAGTCTTGGAACTCTTTAAGCACACAACTCATCCAAACCCGCATCGAAAGTACTGGGGAAATCGTTGTGCAGCATGCGTGGCTACCCGAGGTTCTCACATACCGTATAAAACTGCAGCATCACATTGTTTTAATCATTCAGTTTCACTGAATTTGACACTCGTATTGTGACCCTTTTTCTTTCAACTCTTTCCTTTTGATAATAAAAGTCGTTATTATCCTTGTTTTACATTGTTTTCTTCTTCTATAGCCCCTATTACACCCGCATACCGCGTTTCCTTCCATTCCGATTTAAATTTCCTGAAATTTTTACATAAACAGCAACTATGCTTAACTTATGGGCATGAGTGCATATATGTATTTCTTCATATATATTCATTGGAATTTTATTACACGAAATAGCACATGAAATTGGAATACACTTAAACTAAAAAGCGTTTCCCGCGTTTCCCAGAATTTAAGATACAAACCTGATTAAAATTACACCGGAATATACACCGAATTTTCCAAAACTGAACAATGCTTTTATAATTCTACAGCTTAGAAAAAGAAATAAATAAATAACCTGTTGCGCTAGAATAATACGCCCTAAATAAGCATGCAATCGGACCTTATGGCCTTCGTTAGCTCACACTAAAAAGCATAATTTTTAAAATTAAGCTCTAGCATAATTAGAAGCTGTGATAGAGTCAAATCAGTGCCATGTTTTTTTGTTTGTGGGGGGACGATTCGAAAATCGTAACAATATGTTTCTTTCAAAACACCCCATATCGAAAAAACAAAACAAAATTTAATAAAATAATAAAAATAAGCAAACAAATGAAGCTATATTTATATAATCAGAATATTTCTACCAAAATCTAAATAATGGCGTATTAAAAACACGGAAGAGGCCTGTTTCGAAGAAAGTTTTTTTACCGACTGCACTAAAGCTCCTATAACAAAGCTCTTATATAGACGTTTTAAACGGCACAGATACGTCACTGCTACCCATAACGACGGATACGCCCACATAACACATGAGAGTAAGAATTTCAGTCTCTACTGAAATCAGAAACGTCAAATCTTACGTTTTTCTTTAAAAAGCCATAGAAAATTATAAAATAAAGTAAATAAAATCTTTATTAGAATGCAAAGATATAAATTCATAATTATGTCAAGAAACTGGCGACTTCGCGAATTTCTATGAAGAGCGAAGTCACCAAACTTTAAGAAAACTAAAGTATCTTGATAATGGTTTTTGATAACGTAATGGGGGAAAATTTATTCATTTTGTTATCAAACATTGTGGTGACGGGGGTACATTCGGGCCTGATGGGGCACATTCAGACATGATGGGGTTGTCCTCATGTGGTTATGTTTAATTTAGACGGTAATTGCGAATACAATAAAATTGTTCTACATTTAAAGTAAGTATTTATCTTTATCAATGTAGGCATATATTACTTAAAAAAGTATCTAGTTATTATTAAACTTTATTGAGCATGTGAATTTTCTGCAATTAAGCTATAATGCAGAAGCAAATTTTTGGGTTTGCAAATTTGAAATTTCCATTGATAAACTGTTTTGTGCCTAAATAGCGTATTCCGGACAGGCAAAGTCGGTTCACTTTGACTTATTTCTCTCGTTCTGTCTGATGCAATCATTGCAGAACAGCATGTTAAAAAAAAGTGTAATTTATCTCTCAGGTCGAAAGCTGTCCAACCTTATCCAAAATCATTATCTAAACAAAACAAAGCTAATCAACTAGAAGAAAAGAACAATTAGCATTTTCACAGACTCCGCAGAGAAAAAAATCTGATGTGGGCAGCACGACTTTCCCTGCAAACTCATATTCACGTTCTCTTTATTTCTCCAATAATTCGTTATATTGAGTTTAATTACACAAAATAACACTCATAATTATTTAAAATTACACTGAATTTGCACTTTTAGTCCAATTTTCTTTCTTATTTAATAGCTGGGCTTATTTACAAAGGAGGATTAACGAAAAGCCGAAAAAATTAAAATATCTCGAGAACGGCTAATGCAAGTGCAATGGAGTTGGTCTTATTCTTTTCATCGTTAAAAATTACGTATAAAACAAGAATTTTATTGATATATTTGAACACATGTAGTTTTATTTTAGATTTTGATTATTTTTGCGAGCCATTTCGAAAAAAAAGGTAGGTTATTCTTTCCGAATAGTACCAAAATCTAATCAGCACCAGGGCAACCCACAAGTAACTTATCCACCAAATTTTGTAAAATTTGATCAATTAATTTTTCAGCTAGAATGGATACAGTCAATTTTTGCGGGCCATTTTGCAACGAAAAGCGGGTTCTTTTATCCCGAATCATATCAAAAACTAATCAGCACAAGTGACTTACCTACCAAATTTTATAAAAATGCATCCAATAGTTTTTGAGTTAGAGTGGATACATACATTGCACAGACAGAGACACATACGCAAGCACAGAGAAGTCACGCTAAAAATAGTTTTTTCGTATTCTAGAGGTCCCAAAATGTGTAGATCCGTCGAACACTCGAGTTGCGATTTTCGGCACGATTCCCATACTTTCCCCATACATTACCATGTATTACAGGAAAAGTAAAAATGTGACGTGGGCAGCACATCACTGCCCCTGCCGACTCATATTCATGTTCTCTTTATTTCTTTAATAATTCATTAAATTGAGTTTAATTGCACAAAATAACACTAAATTTGCATTTCTAATTCATTTACTTTCCCTGCAATACATGGTAATGTATAGGGAAAGTATTGGAATCATGTCGAAAATCACAACTCGAGTTTTCGATGGATCTATGCGTTTCGAGCCCTCTAGAATACGAGAAAACTATTTATGGCGTGACGTCTGTGTGTGTGTCTGTGTAGATTTTATATCCACTCTAACTAAAATAGTAATTGACCGAATTTCATAAAATTTGGTAGGTAAGTCACTTGTGAGCGAATCTGGTGCTGATTAGTTTTGGGTACGATTCGGGATAAAAGAACCCGCCTTTTTTTGCGAAATAGCCCGCAAAAGCTTGTATCCACTCTAGCTGAAAGTCTAATTGACCGAATTTTACAATATTTAGTAGATAAGTTGCTTGTGGGTCACCCTGGCGCTGATTATATTTCGGTACGATTCGGAAAAAAAAATAACCTGCATTTTTTTGCAAAATGGCCCGCAAAAATCGACAAAATCTAAAATAAAAAACTACGTATACTGAAATATATCCATTAAATGCTTGTATTGTACGTACTTTTTAACGGAGAAAAGAATAAGACCAACCGCATTACACTAGGACTAGACGTTCTCGAGATATTTTTGTTACTTTGTTTTTTCTCTACGCCACCTTTGAAAATGAGTCCAGTTACCAAATGAGAACGAAAACTGAATTAATGGTGAATTAAATTTAATTAAAATAAGAGAATGTGCATATAAGTCTGCAGGGAAAGTCATGTGCTGCCCACATCAGATTTTTTGTTTTATTTGGTAATTGGATATTTTTCCGGATTCGGCGTAACAAAAATGCAAGAAATCTCAAATATCTTGAGAATGGTTAGTCTTAAAGTATAATGGAGTGTGTTATATTATTTTCCTCGTCAAAAATTGCGTATAAAACAAGAATTTAATTGATACATTTCAGCATACGTAGGCCTTTTTTTTTAGATTTTGGTGATTTTTGCGGGCCATTTCGTAAAAAAAGGCAGGTTGTTCTTTTCCAAATAGAATCAGCACCAGAGCATCCTACAAGTAACTTATCTACCAAATTTTGTGAAATTGGGTCAATTAGTATTTTGGGTAGAGAGGATACATGAAATTTTTACTGGCCATTTCGCAAAAAAAGGCGGGTTCTGTTTTTACCTATCCTACCAAAAACTAATTAGCACCATGGTTTCACCCAAGTAACTTACATGCCAAATGCTATGAAATTCAGTCCATTAGTTTTTTAGTTAGAGTGGATAAATACATTGCACAGACAGACACTCAGACGTCACGTTAAAAATAGTCTTTACTTTCCCTGCAATACATGGTAATATATAGGGAAAGTAGTGGAATCATGTCGAAAATCGCAACCTGAGTTTTCGACGGATCTACACGTTTCAAGACCTCTAGAATACGAAAAAACCATATTTTGCATGACGTCTGTGTGTGTGTCTGTTTGTGTAGATTTTGCATCCACTCTAATTAAAAAACTAATTGACCGAATTTCATAAAATTTGGTAGGTAAGTCACTTGTAGACGAGTCTGGTGCTGATTAGTTTTGGGTACGATTTGGGATAAAAGAACCTGCTTTTTTTGTGAAATGGCCCGCAAAAATCGTAGAAATCTAAAGTAAAAACTACGTATGCTTAAATATAGCCATTAAATGCTTGTGTTATACGTAATTTTAATAAAGAAAAAAGTAAGACCAACCCCATTACACTAGGACTAGCCATTCTCGAGATATTTTAATTTTTTCGTATTTTTTCTTCGCCACCTTTGAAAATAAGTCCAATTACCAAACGAGAACGAAAATTGAATTAAAAGTGAATTAAATTTAATTAAAATAAAGTGAACGCGGATATAAGTCTGCAGGGGAAGTCATGTGCTGCCCACATCAGATTTTTTCGTGTTCCAGAAGTCTCGAAACGTGTAGATCCATTGAAAACTCGAGTTGCGATTTTCGGCATGATTCCAATACTTTTCCTATACATTACCATGTATTGAAGGGAAAGTAAAAATTATTAGAAGTGGAAGCTATTGAAAAAAAATTGCTTAAAATTAAAGCAGTGTGCAATAGAAAACAATTGAAAATTAAAAATAGCAGATATTTCTAATGACAGCACAGAAAGTGAATACGATACATTTATCCATGAAGTGACACCATGCCATTGTACACTTGGCATCTTTAAATAGTTATTTATTTTCTACAAGATAATGCCTTTAGTCAAGTAAAATTCAAAACATAAAACATAATTTACTATATCTGTCAAATTGAAAGGATCGACAAGAAAACCTCAGAATATACCATTTGGATTTTATGAAAACAGGGAAGATCTTGAAATTCTGTTTTGCCCCCTGAACAGACTAACGGTGTCATAGGTGTATCAAAACGTTCATTACCTATTGTAAATAATCCATTAAACATGTCTTCAAGATCTGTATCTTATTTCCAATTTTGTCTGAAATTGGTACCTTCTGATGTAAGATAATTTTGTCCATTCATAAAGCTTCTCGATACACACATTTCTCAAAATAAAAATGCTTAATATTGCTCGATTTTCTTTAGTATTTAGGTATGTCGGAATGTGCCCCAAACTTGTCAGAGTGTATCCTGCACTGGGGTATATTCGAACAATTTCCTCTGCCAGATAATAACCATTATTTCAACAGTATGGTTATTTAGAAAAAAATGAAAACCATTTAGAATTATAGATATAGAAGCAAGCTTTCATGGTATATAATAGAAGTTGTTCTCGCGTATATCATAAGGTCACAAATCAATTTTATCGAAAACCATCCTAGCCTGCTCCTCTCTTTCCTGCGTATAAAACATGCATTTTATTAATATATTTATACCTCTATTTCAATTTTTTTATAGTTTCGGACCATTTTTAAAAAGGGGCACATTTTATTTTTCTGAATCATAACAAAATATAATCAGAGTAGCTGACGACTTACTTGACTGACAAATTTTATACAATTGAAGCGTATACTTACACTGAAAAAGTAGATGCATATTCTGCGAACTGAGAGATACACACACATACACACGCATGCTACGTTGAAAAATGTTGATTTGTGTTCTAAAATGTTAAAACATGTTTAACACTTAATTTTTAATATTTAACAGCAGTACAGTACATTCCTTATCAATTCATTGTATGCGAAGCAATAAGTGTCCAATGAACACGCAAGTCAACTCAAAGCCATTAGATGCTCATGCTTTGAGGAAAATCCAAAAGTACCCCCAATGACTTTGCAAGTAGATATATATTACTATACACGTTATATTAGTCTAGAGCTAATGGGGACTTTAAAAAGTGGGGGCAACAAAGCGAGATAGAAGAAAACTTCCAATTACAACGTAGTAGTGTGCTGTTTACTGAGTAAAAATCGATTCTGATATTGTTACAGAGAGTTTTTCTTTGACAAAATAGGGTAATTGGCGAATATATCTCCTATTCACGAATTATACAATAAACAACACTTTTATGCAGGGTAATATAATGTACGGCCAGCTCAAAATACCTTCTGTCTCAACTAAGCACATTTAAATTCCAATAAAGAATAAGACAGAGTACATGCAGGTATCACAGTGTTACAGTCCCTGATAATTCGACTTTTGGCAAGTATTTATTGCTTTCTCTCTACGCGTTTTTGATGTCGATTCCTATTCATTAGATAATCTTCACTCACTTATAATTGATATTTTTTTTTCTATCTCATTTTGTTTCACGAGTTTGTTTTCCTAACTTTTTTTAATTCTCCGTTAGAGGAGCCGCAACCCCTTTTATTAAACCTGCCATATCGACTTTTGGAACACCATCTCAATTTCCTGCATTTTGGAGCCATTTAATCGAAAGTTTTTCTGTTTCTGGCCTTGTTCTCGTAGATTAGCATGAAAAAATGAGAGTTTGTTTAAGTCTTCGTTTTTCGCGATGATGGCTGTCGACAGCGTTCGTCTGGAAGTGACGTTTGTTGCGGTTTTAATTACGATACGTCACTGATGCAGGTGTCGTTTAGTCAATGAGGACTTGATTGATGGGTGACATATGAGCTGTTCGGATGACGCTCGTAGCATTTAACCCTAAATTTTGGTGGAGTGAAGATGACGAAAGGTGACGATGTTTCCATGAAGATTTGTTGAGTTCGCGTGGATTGGAGAATATGAATATATAATATGTACTTATTAAAACTCGGAACAAGGGAATTAGTGTTGTGGACGAGCGGTAGTGCCCGCTTGAAATCCGATCGCCAAAGCTGGAATGACGCATAGATGCAGTGTAGTATCATATAGAAAAGTGCTACCCGATAATATGAATAATCTGCATGCCTAGTGGAGTAACATGTAGTGCTGAGAAATTTAGAGCGTCCCTGCAAGATTAGGCCAGACTTTAAACTTTTGACCATCCAGGGCCCATAGAATGTTCAACTAGCGGTTGGAGCTAGAATATTCCGTCCTCCCCCTCTACTTGGATAGTCCTACTATATAGCTGAGTACGAGAATAAACTGCAAGTACATCTTTAACACTTTACAACAAAGTTGAAAAGTGTTTATGACTTTGTTCATTCATTCTGTCTGTCTGTCCGTTAGCACGATAACTGCCGTAAAAATGACTTAATCAAAATGAAATTTTAGTATGTTGTTCAAACGGTCTCTAGGACCTATGGGAATATAAATGAATAATATCACCCAATTAGTTTTGGATTAAACCCGGGTTGAAAACATGAAATACATTGAGCCCTATGGGACCTAATTTTTCAAACATTTTTTAAGCGGATTTAAAATTCACAAATTGCTTCGAAATTTTTAGGTAATATTTAAATTGTTCCATAAAATATATAAAAAAAATTCAGCGAAATATATTCAGTAGTTTTTTAAATAAAAATTAAAATAATAATAACACCTCTTATATGAAACGATCACGTGATCATGATATGAAAGTATCACGTGATGCACTTCAAAATGATAGATGGCATCCATCTTGTCTCAAAATCGTGATTTTTAAAGTTCTTTTTATTTCATATTGAGTGTTGTATCGGTCCTAAAACCACTTTATTTTGGTTTAAATCCTGTGCATCTACATACTAAAACAACGCAATTACAATATATATGAGTTTAAATGCTCATCCAAATTTGATTGTTTCTACAACGAAGCCTATTTTTCACTTATGTAAAATGTAAACAGCAAAATATGTAGGATGAGTTGTATAGGAATTGCTGTATTTTTTTAACGCAAAAGAATTTAGCTCATGGAGTCTGCATAGCTGATATGAAAGAAATATTCATTGACTTTACCGAGAGAAGGACAATTTTTTGCGATGAAGTTTTAAGCATAGAGTTAAATTACTTTTAGCTCCATGGTCTTAATTTTTAAATAAAATAAATTATTATAGTATTGTGATGAATGACATAAATGGGAATTTATTTATGAATGAAATGCTGCTTTTTTAGAGAGAGCCAGGCGTGTTATTTTTTCTATGACGTCATTTGAATGAATTTCAGTTGTTTTTGATGAAGTTTTCAAATATAATAAATTATCGTAGTATTATGATAGTTTTAAAAATATTACCGAGGAATATATCGCATTTTAAAGATGTTTAAACCAGGCAATTTATATTTCAATGCCGTCATTTGAATGAAGTTCATTTTTTTCGATGAAGGTTTAAGTTTTCAAATATAATAAATCAATGTAGTATTGTGAGAAGTTTTAAAATATTACCGAGGAATGTATTGCATTTTAGACATGTTTAAATAAAATTACATTGAAGTTGGAAAGTGTTTCATAATCAATGCTTTAAGCATGATTGATCTTTCTTGTTAATATTGATATGATCTGCATCAAGGTTAATCACTGTTGGATAAGATTAATTATTAGTGAACAAAGAGATGCTTATATGTAATTGCTTGAAAATATAGTTAATTTCTATTTTAATAAATATTTATAATTTAATTCAATTGTTCTGCTTTCCGTAACTTGTTTAATTTATGTGTTGCTCCTTTTCTTTAATACTGATCTATGGCTGACCAACCGATTCCTAGAATCGACCAGGGAATAGGACCTGGTCAACATGACGCATAACGTCATTAGGTGCTAATTAAAATTCTATATGATCACTATTTCTCTTCAAGGAAATATTACCTTCTAATTATTCTGTGTTAGACTGCAGTTGCCGATCTCTTGCTATTTTTGACCAGTTCTTACTTACGAGAAGCTATGACGATTTATCTATCACAATTTGGTATTTACGAAAACCCTATTTCACAATTTGATGCTGAGAAGCCACTTCAAAATTTGGTAATCACGAAAATAAATTTCACAAATCGGACAAAGTCATTTTACTATAAAAAGGCGTCATGCGTACACTCGTGGATCTTCCATTATAAAGTTGTTGGGATGCGTGAGAAATTTCCTATTCATTTTCCAAACTATAAAAATACATTCCACCCCCACCCTCATTTTATACTCGATTTCTCAGAATTTTCGCTGAAGACCCAAAAGAATTTCTACTCGCACAGTTTTATGTTCTCTATTTTTACCCTCTCCAAAAGCCTCTGTAACCTAATTATCTTCAGAGTTATGGCAGAAAGCAAGAGAGAGAAGCGAAGAAAAAAAAGGATTCGAACACCCTAAAGTCAACAGGAATTTTCCCGTCGTCAAATACATAGAGTATATAAGGGATAGAAGTGTTGCCACCGAACGCGAGATAAAATATAATGAATTTATTTTCTGTTGTTTCGCTGTTATGTGCTTATAAGCCTTTGCTGAGGTTAATTGAGATGGAAGTATTTTTGAGAGAATGTCCCCGTGAAAGAGGTTTATCGGGATATGGCTTAACTGGTATAGAATGCACCGCTGATATTTTTAAAGCAGGATAAATTTTACCAGGGGCGTAGTAAGAAAAGGAATTGAAGAGATGGAAAAAAATTTAGGCAATCGAGCTCCCATTACGGATAATATTCATGGATCGGTTTCATGTTTATTATAAATTCGTCAAAAGTATGCTTGCAACACTGCCAGTGGCATATATCCAAAAACGCTTTTTGCAGTGGGGATGGATTTCAGTAGTAGTTACTCCAAAATATCACCACTAAATGGGTGGAATCATGAATTTCCTACATTTAATGGCGATAATGATTCCGTATATTGATTTATAATGAAATATTAGTTTTATAACATTTCTAGCAACCCACTTTTATTATACACTCTTTTGCAAAGAAAACTAAGCACCATGAAGAAAATGACTGTTTTTATTGAAATTAATATGCGTACAGCTCATACACAGGCAATGAAATGATTACAAAATCAAGACCGC
Organism: Amaurobius ferox; assembly: GCA_951213105.1. Taxonomy (NCBI): domain Eukaryota; kingdom Metazoa; phylum Arthropoda; class Arachnida; order Araneae; family Amaurobiidae; genus Amaurobius; species Amaurobius ferox. The sequence continues at coordinate 4,201,962 of OX578147.1, read as the reverse complement.
AGGACCCATCAATGGTTAGCAATTGCACATTGAATTTTCGAATCAGTAATTGGTGAAACCCCACTTCCTTTGGCAGCAATGCATGCTTGTATACGTCTAGGTAAGTAATAACAGTATCAACAGTACGAAGACAGTCCACAGATATGCATTATCTTGTTGGAAAACAGCTCCAGAATGACATATCATGAAGGGTAACGCAAACAGCCGCAGGATTTCATCAACATATCATTGAGCTGTTACAGTTGCATGCAGGATGACTAGGGCAACCTGCTGTCTTAAAAGATAGCACCCCACACCATCACACCAAGGGTAATGGATGTGTACTTGTTGTTGTTGTTGAAACCCAGACCATCCGACCTACGAGAAAGGTGTAAGGTAACTGTTTGGACGGCCGGGAAGTGCCACCCAATTTAGACCGGAACCCAGTGGGGGAGGCATCCACAGGGACCGTACCCTCCATCCCCTACCACCAATCTCTCGGAAGGACTTACGGACCCACATGTTTAACGTGATCGTACTCCGCAGGAACACGGCGGCAGTTCTGGCAGCGGCGAGAATCGCGCACAAACCACTGGGCTGCCACGCCCGAAAAGAGCCAACAACACGCGGTGTTCCCAAGTGGTAACCCACCCAAGTACTAACCGCGCCCGATGCTGCCTGACTTCGGTGATCTAACGAGAACCGGTGTCTTCAGCACGGTACGGCCGTTGGCCCGGATGTGTACTTGTGTAAAACAAAGGCTGATTGAGACCGCTGGTCTTGGCGCCTCCACACACGTACCCGTTGGTCATCTGCTGAAAGACTGAAGCGTGATTCATCGCTGAACTCTATGCGATGCCAATCTGCTGGCAGCCATGATACTCGGCTACGACACCACGCCAAACGACTCTGTCGATGTTGTGGCATTATGGGCAGACGCCGTGAGCGTAACCCCACCTCATCCAAGCGCAGTGAGACGGTGGAAGGTACCACGGATGGTATGGAAGAGGCTGTAGCACGTTGGATGACGGACACTGGTGCCGTTGGACCAATTATTCGAACCTGTCGCACAATAATCCGATCTTGCCTCGCATTCTTGCACCTTGGCCTTCCAGAGCCTTCATTCCGCCGATGAGTTCCTTGCAGCAACCTTTGCACAGCAGTGTCCGTTCAATGCAGCTTCACGTATCCCGACTATACGACCACGTTCGAACTCGTCTAATTGCTTATGTGATGACGAGATTTTAGATCTCGCATCAATTGCATATAAAAAGCTTATTTCCATAATATATTTTGTTCTGCATATTTATATGCAGTTTTTACGCATTTAATTACCCTGGACTCCCTCTTGTCATGTACAGTATTGTGGCAATTAATTGAGACATGCAGTTTTTTTTATAAAATTCAGTTTTATTCAAGTTTTCTATGGATACATTTAAAACTAATAAGTGATATGACCTCCCCGAGACTTTATAAGATCACAGACACGTTTCGGCATGGAATGTACTAGACTAGCACATGTAGTTTTAATTTCAACGTCTCTGAACCATATGTCAATAACGGCCGAAATTAGCTTGTCCATCGTCGTACAGTCAAATTTGTGAAGCCGTTTTTTGACAATAGCCCACAAATTTTCTATGGGATTCTAGTCTCGTGAATTTCCGGGCCAATCCAGTACGGTAATATTTTTTTTTGAGCAGAAATTTTTGATTCGCTTCGAAGTGTGACATGGCGCGCTGTCTTGTTGGAAAACGCAATCTCCGTTCGGCCACAGTTTAGCCATGGTTGGAAGCACTTTTCGGGTCAATATGACTTCGTAACTGGCACTGTTCATCATTCCCTCTACGGGAACAAGAGATTCTGTCCCCAAAACGCTGAAACCACCCCAAAACATCTTTTTGGGCGGATGCTTGGGTGCTTGATTGATGTGGTGCTGATTGAGAGATTCTCCTTTACTCCTTCTCACGAACATAGATCTAAATCCCTGAACCACAAAATGTGTTGCGTCAGAAAAGAGAACTTTCTCCCAGTCCTTCTCAGTCCATGTTTTGTATTTCCGTGCCCATTCCAACCTTTTTTTCTTCATGCGAAGCGTCAGAAGCTGTTTCTTGTACGGTCGACGTGCTCTCCGTCCGCGTTCTAACAGCCTGTATCGCACTGTTGAAGGTGCAATATCAACACCAGCTGCCACCATGGACTTAGACAGGTCAAAACTGGTTAATCGAGGATTTTTAACACTCATTCGATGTAAAGTTTTGTCGTCACGAGTCGAAGTTGATCTTTTTCGGCCGCATCTTCCAGAGCGGTTGGTTCCTGCATTTCCTGTTTCCTGAAACCGCTTCCAGATCCTCCCGACACTTGCTGTACTCACTCCACATATTTTACCTATTACCTCGAACGTCTTAGAAGTGTGTTCTCTAAGCGCAATCACTTTAGCACGTGTTTCCGCGCTGATATCCATGACGCTAATGAGCCCCGTAACAACTGAGAAACTACCACTGCGGAACACCTGCCACCTGGCGGAGGAATTTGAACCCCTACTACTTACCAAGTGCATACGAACACCTACTTTGATAATAACTGCAATTTGAACTCTGAGCTAATTTGGAGTGCTTCTTCCTAAGCTTACGTGTGATAAAACGAAAAAAATGACATTTCTCAATTAATTGCCACAATACTGTATCTATATGATTTATATTCAAGAAAACATCTATCTCTTAATCGCAATTTAAAGCCATTTTTAAAATATATTATTTCGAGTGAACGCGCACTCAGAGAGAGAATTTTTATAAATATTAAATTAAGTAATTATATTTTACGTAATTAATTTGGTGAGGCGGTAGAATTTAGTTGAGAAGTTGAATCAATTTAATTAAGTTGAGAACACAGTTCTTGAGTGCATATTCGGAAGTTAATCTGGACGCCTGGGAATTAAACGGTTCAATACAGAATCCCGAAAGGCTTACCTCTAGCACAAAGAAATAGGCAGATCCTCACAACGTTACCGTCGCTCAACAGAAATGAGTCCAGGTCACCAGCGGAGAATTTTAGAGACTCTTGATCCAGACAGGATCGACCAACGTACCCGATATGAGCATCGGGTCAAACTTTAGGTAGCGTCGTCGTTATTAAAGTATCCGGCATTGGTCCTCGGATAATCAGGCTTGCAATAGGACTCGTTAACAGATCCAGCATGGGCCCTCGGATCACTTCCTCAGCAAAGTCGGTGTCAATGTTCTTCCCCTGATCCGGCAGGGCCTCGGATCTACCTTCGTCAGGAGCGGCAACATTCCCCAAAGTCACGGGTCTCCAGGAATCGGCCTGGAAGCAGGATTCCCGAAACCCGAAGTGAGCATCGAAAATAAAGAACTCGACCAACCTAGAGTCGTTGGCAGTCAAACGGGGAACGCGCCCAGAAAAATGGCGCAGAGCCCTTTTATGCATTTCAACACACGGCAACTCACGGATCTGTGAGAGAGCTAAAATCAACAAAACAAATAAAAGATTTTGCCGCGCAAAATCCAAATCTCACGCAATCTCAACGTACGTCATCAAATTCCAAACACGCAGACGCGACAATGCGTCGTGCCAGACACCTGCTCGCACAGAGCAGCAGCTTACTTTGCTTAGTCGAATATACACAAATGGATTTAACCGTTACATATTACTTCCGTTTTCGCCGCAGAACAAATACATTCTATATTAAATGTTACCAGGCTATTGCATCAGCCAAACGATGACCTCAAAACAAAACGGAAAATTATTCTCTCCCTGAGTGAGCATTCACTCGAAATAATGTATTTCAAAAATGGCTTTAAATTACGATTAAAAGATAGATGTTTTCTATCATATAGATACATATAGATACATGACATATCATATAGATACATGACAAAAGGGAATCCAGGGTATAATTAAATGTGTAAAAACTGCATATAAATATGCAGAACAGAAATATATTATGGAAATAATCTTTTTATATACAAGTGATGCGAGACCTAAAATCTCGTCATCACACTTGGTCTTCGTCAACGTCATAACGGCATTGTTGGTTGTGTCTCCACGGAACTGCAACGCCGATAAAGAGCAAAAATAAACCGTCCACATTTTTAACCTGTTGTATAGATGCCAGTTAGCAGTAGAAACACGCGCTATGATCGACGTTAATACTCTTTGGCCTTGCAAATTTAATAATTTGCATACTTGGTATAAAGGAATTTGCGTGCGAAATTTCGAATGATCGAATATTTTTTTAGAGGAGCTTCGTTTTTTCTGCAAAAGAGTGTATAAGATGAAACAATTTATTTTTTTTTCGTTTCAGTGTGGACCTAAATTTTGCTTGCCTGTTTTCTACTTCATTGCATTTTAAAGTAAATCTAAAATTTTCTCAGGATAGGCTGGACCGGAAAGGTTTAAAATCCAAAATTACAATGTATCACAAAAGGCAACGACACTATATTAAAACTAAATAACAACCAATGAAACACATTAAGAATACTGAAAGCTGAAATCAATGGAATGTTAGACATTAAGAAAAAATAAAAAATTGAGGAGGGGGGGCAGAACAGCAATCCAGAAGAAATAATAATTAAGACAATAATAGATTGAATAGAAGACATAGAATATACAAAATCTTCAAGAAGCGTATATACCCCCTTTTGCCTTCTAAATAAGTTCATTTCAGTAAATAACCTTATCACAATGAACAAAAAGGTTATTTTGTGCCCTAAAGAGTTACAAGGAAAACAATATATATATATATATATATATATAATTCAATGATTTTGTTGAAAATTATAATTCAATAATTTTCAACAAAAAACATTGTTTCCTGAGTATGTTTTACTTCGAGGCTAAAATCATTTATCATTCTAGTGTTATACATAGTAATGACTCCTTTAAATCTGCTTATAAAATGTATTATTTATTTATTATATTTCATCTCAAAATCATACACGTCATCCATTTATACTTGATCTATACCTATAAGTATAAATAGAAAAGCTACATTCAATAGTCTCTGTGGAAGATCAAATTTACCCGTAATGAAATACGGAAGAGCAATTTCTGTTGAAATACTACTGTGATAAGCTCAATTCTGCTCTCCGCCCGTAGGCGGATGTATCTGTTGACGTCTGAAAGAAAAATCTCGACTGTTCCTCCTCTAATGATGGCTTTTCAAATCAAAGCAAAACAAAAACATTTTCCTTGTAACAAAACTTGATTCTTTCTAGGAGCCCGAAGACCGAGTAAACAGTGAATGAAAAGACTATTTCGGCAAAACTCGCTTAGCCACAGAGAGGTATAAGATAAACTATAAACCTCCTCTGAAATAAAGTCTATTCGCTATAAGTAATTAACAGCAAGAGATGGGCAGATAGTATCTGCGAATAGTAGAGTACCTCGGATAGTAGAATGTATTCGAAATTCGAGAACTCGAATGTTAGGCTAATAGAACAAATTCGGATACCTCGGATACCGGACAATGATTAATTTCAGGTTAATTACGGTACTCCCAAAGAAGGGAATCGAAAATACCCAAAAGAAGATTTGCGTCTACTCAATAAAACATGTTCGACTACAGAAGACAAAACGTCTGTATCCTTGTTTGAAGGAATTATGTTTAAATATTTAATCACAGCGCCGTCGACAGTTTTTTAAAAAAGTGACTAAAAGTGACTCTTCTAGTCTAATGTATGACTAAAATAAGAAAAATACTAGAATCTAAACGTACTTGCTAAACAAATGCTTGTTTTCTCAAATAAAAATCTATAGTAGGTGAGAAACATTTAACAGCGATAATTGAATAATTTCAAGAATACCTACAATATAAAAACATGTGAAATAATTAGAATATAAAACAAAATTAGAATATAAAATTAAAACCTTGATTTCATTTCTAAATTAACACTGTTTTATTACGCATTTTACTTTACTTTGTACGAATATTCGAGATCTGGTTAACATTCGAATTCGACAAAAGTGTTATTCGTCCAACTCTGTTTCTTTCCAAAAATGCTAGAACTTTCATATTTGAGAAGAAAGCACATTTTATCCTTAAATGCATGGCTGTATCAAATTAAATATACAGATCACAGATAAAATAATTTCAAATATGTTTGAAGTGTGAAGCTCCTACGGTATTTCTCATCTATGTAATATTTGTCTAACGTGTTTGTGTCTTTACAGACCATGCAGAAACCCCGACTCCAGAGATATAGAGAACTGAAACTTTGGCACGTCTTTCATCCCACAATATATATAGCGTATAATGTTCTCCAGTCTTCATGGCGTCACAACTGAAGAATTAATTAAGTTGGCGCTATTTTTATCTGTGGATGCACTGTTTGTGAGGCGGATGTTTATCGGTATTTATGTCATTCCTTCTGAGTTTGTGGACGTGATAGCTCTAGAACAAATTGAGTAAATCGAAGGAAATCTTGTTCGATTGTTTTTAATCGATAGTCGTCAAAGACATTTATTTTTGAAGTGAAAAGCCCTCCATTTTTCAAACATTCTTCTTGGAGTTCGAAAACGAATATTAGCTACAGATAAAAGTTAAATGTATATCGTTGAGCTAAAATGCATATCGAAAGGGAATTTTGATGTCCTAAAGGCGACCACCACTGATATTATCTATAGCCAATCTTGAGAATTAAATATTTTAAGAAAAAAGTTTAAGTAAAAACAATAGTTTGGCAAAATTTTCGCCACCCATTCAAAGGAACAGTCTGTAGATAAGTATAGTACATTTTCTTTTAAATCGGGCCATTGGTTTCTATGAAATTTTACAGCTATTTTCAGGTGATAAGTTCATAAAATTTCAGCCAGCATTAATTTCGATATGCGTTGCCATACAAAAGGTAATTTTTACTTTATGTAAAAAAATAAATTGTGAATGAACGAACATTGCTCATTGTTGAAATAGATCCCGCCATTGTCATTTCAATACCATTCAAGCATAGATATTTAAAGTGCAATAGCTTCATGAATGGAGTTAGAAAGGCAATAAAACTCCGTTTGAAAATGCCATAATGCTTTGAGAATTATATCTAGGTGTATCTAGTGTTAATAAAGTAGTCGCTCTTGTTAATTAACACAACAGAAAAGCGTAGTATTTAGTATACGTATTTTTGATAATTTTTAAATTAAGGGTCACCTAATTATGAGTATTATTAACCAGTATTTTTCATAGTTGTGGGATAGAGTACAGAATATAGGGAGATAAAAATCTATTTTTTGTACTGTAAAAGTAGTAAATTCACTACATTATATAAGGAAAGTCATGTGCTGCCCACATCAGATTTTTTTTATAAGAAAGACAGTTTAAATAAATATTTTAAGTCTTACGCCATAGAATGCATACAATGCAGGACTACAGTTCTTATCCCAGTGCCACCTGAATGATTGTCTCAAACGATATTGCCGTTTTCTTAATATGAAGTTTTAACTCCTTACTTTTACCTCCATGGCTTCATGTATTAATGTCTACAGGAAAACAAAGTGGATATGAATGACATTCAAAGTCAACAAAACCGCCCGATTTTGATCTATTTAATATTTCAGTGCATATCGAATTTGATTGTTTTTTCTAAGAGTATTTTTAAATTCTATTGTAACTATAGGGGCTAAGACCCTGCTGGCTACGCTCGGCAACAAAGGGAACTTTTCACGCTTTTTTTTTAAGAAATGTAATGAATTAACAATTTTGAATGACTATCGTTAATTTAATACGATTATTAAAACCGTTGAGGAGGAGAAATATATCTGTCTATTTTTTAACTTAAATCTCAAAATGACTGATAACCAAGGGTGAGCGTCAGTAAATCTTCTACCCTATCTGCTCTTTGTTAACTTTCGCGGCACACATTTTTCGCCGAAATTCTGCTCAAACAGTTGCGAAATGTTTTCTGATAGATAAAATGCAATGCTTATATTATATTAAAACTAAATTTAATACCCAATAAAACATAGAATATATTTTTTATTTTAATTCAAAATATTTTTGGTGCTGCCATCTGTTGTAATTTAATTCATACCGACTATTTTTCTTTTTTTATGAACATTTTTAAATGTCTATTCCTTCTAATACAGTATTAAATACAACAACAGATCATATATAATAATACCACAATCACGGAAAGGTAATTTCTTATTCTATAAATTTGATAAGGGGATCTGAATGTACATCACTGAGGACTGCAGTTTTGTCTTCAAGTCCTAGTTCAATTACGTTTCCGTGATTGTGACATTATTATATATGATACCGTATTAGAAGGAATAGACATTAAAAAATGAAAATAGTCAGTATGAATTAAATTACGACAACAGATGGCAGCACCAAAAATATTTTGAATTAAAATAAAAAATATATTCTATGTTTTATTGGGTATTAAATTTAGTTTTAATATAATTTAAGCATTGCATTTTATCTATTAGAAAACATTTCGCAACTCTTTGAGCAGAATTTCGGCGAAAAATGTGTGCCGCGAAAGATGACAAAGAGCGGATAGAAAGAAGATTTACTGACTCTCACCCTTAAAAGTCACTTTTTATGTAGCGTTATTAGTGTTATATTTGTTGGCGGATTAAGAACAAATCCGTTGTTGTAACGTGATTGTTACGTGTCTACATTTCACTTTCAAGTATACTTGCTAACGTTGTAGCTAACTCTAAAATTAAATATCTATACGTTTTGTGTTGTTTTCAATGCTGCAATAATTTAGTTCTCAACCCAATTTGTGACGTTTCTGCCTGTAACCAATCACAGCGACATTCAAACTCGAACTCGACCCAATAAATGTTTGCTCATATTGGCAATGATGACATTTATTAATTAATGTTAAATTAACTTCAGCAACTTAAATTGAAATTATAAACGCATTTTGCACATCTATGGGTTCATATTTGTGTTTATATAGAATTAATGTTGTCAGCTATTTTTAACGATGTGTAAAAAACTATCAGGATTGTTTTATTTATAAATTGAAATAACTTTTATAATTGTATATACATAATTCGCATCTTTATATTTATAATTGACATTAATGTAAATACTAGCTAACGCTCAATTTATTTTATAGTCTGAATTGGAGTCGCAAATTGTGTCTACAATCATTACGTGAATATTTAATGTATGTCTGTCTGGTTACAACCATATTTCAGTTCCGTAGCCGCCTCGACAACAGTTCCGAGAATTTTTCATAAAAAGTTCATTTTTCATGCACTCATGTCAGAGAGCTCGTATTCCCAGTTTATACAAAACACTATGTGGGTAACACGTGACTCTTCCTAAAGATAGGAATTCATGTTCCGTTTTTAGACACATTTTGAATTTTATCACAAAATTGCACATAAAATAGATTAATAAGTAAAATACACTGTGCAAAGAATGAGGAAAAATTGATCAACGTATTTAAGCATAAATACAGTAATAATGCAGCATACAGCTGCTTCTGGAATGCACTGAATCCCCTTATTCAACGTTATAAACACCCCAAAAACCCGAAGTCAAAAATCCGAAATGAGCACAAGCAGAAGAAACTGGGGGGATGTATATACCCCTCTGTCAGACAAAAATTTACCGGAGTAAGCCTCAACTCAACTTTCTCGTACCCAAACCCATTTTTAAGTAATAGTTTATTTCTTTTTTTTAATTTTACAAGTAAAATTTTGAAATATAGGTATCGTTGGTCTATATGATTGCAATTATAACGTGTTATCAATCACTTTAAAGGGCTTGAAAAAATCTTTCGATTGATACCATACTTGATAAAGTGCACCCCGTGGGGGTAGCTGGCACCCCCCTCCCCGGAGGGGGTTATGACGTCAAAAACACAAAAATTGTATCGCAGCTATTTTTCACAACAGTGACTGAAACTATTAAATCTCCTGATCATTGTGCATTAAAAAACCCATTTTATGCATAATTGTGTCAGATCTTGTCCTATGCCGGCATGTTAAAAAAATATAAAATTTCGAAATTTTCACTCGAATTTCAAAAAATTCTATCTCGTTCTAGATTTTCAACGACAAAGCCAGATATAAGGGTCCGTAGAAATCCATTGATATTTGTGGAAGCAATCGTGTACACAACAATCGATCACAGACATACAGACAGACAAAAAAACATCACTCCAAAAATAATTCAAGCATGTTCAGAAGGTCCTAAAACATACTTTGGCATCATAATCTCGAATTCGAAAATTTTCGTGTAAACAATACTTTCTTTATACTATATTACATAGTATAAGAACGTAAAAATAGAGGTATATACACTTGCGTTTATATACCCTATGATTTTTACTTTCCTTGCAATACATGGCAATGTATAGGGAAAGTATTAGAATCATGCCGAAAATCGCAACTCGAGTTTTTGACGGATCTACACGTTTCGAGACCTCTAGATTACGAAAAGACTATTTTTAGCGTGACGTCTGTCTGTGTGTCTGTGCAATGTATGTATCCACTCGAACTCAAAAACTAATGGGCCGAATTTCATAAAATTTGGTAGGTAAGTCACTTGGTGTGACCCTGATGCTGATTAGATTTTAGTACGATTCGAAATAAAAGAACCCGCTTTTTTTTACAAAATGGGCAGCAAAAGTTGCCTGTACCCACTCTAATTTAAAAACTAATGGACCGAATTTCACAAAATTCGGGTGATAATTTGCTTGTGGGTTACTCTGGTGCTGATTAGATTTTGGTACGATTCGGAAAAAAATAACCTGCCTTTTTTTGTAAAATGTCCAGCAAAAATCGTCAAAATCTAAAATAAAAAACTACGTATGCTCAAATATATCCATTGAATGCTAGTTTTTTACGTAATTTTTAACAAAGAAAAGAATAAGACCAACACCGTTACACTTGGACTAGCCGTTCTCGAGATATTTTAGTTTTTTTTTTCGTATTTTATCTACGCCACTTTTTAAAATAAGTCCAGTTACCAAATTAGAACGAAAATTGAATTAAAAGGGAATTAAGTTTAATTAAAATAAAGATAATGTGGATATAAGTCTGCAGAGAAAGTCATGTGCTGCCCACATCAGATTTTTTTTTCTATTTGTGTGTACATTTCCTCTTTTTGACTTACAGTTTGTTAGTTGTCTAACACTAACGAAAGAGATCCAAAATATACTCGAAAGAGCTGAACGCTCCATTGCTATTGTAGTTGCGTTTCAATACGCTGCTCAGTTATTCATTAATATAAAATACATACTTATTAGAAATTACAAAGTAATCGCAGCTTAAAAATAATTTTAAATTTAAATTTGGCGCAAGGAAAAATTGAAGAAGGAATACTAAACCTCTTATCCCCTTCTCAAATTTTATACTAAATCCATATCAGTTATCATCTATGCTATTTTTATAGACAATCCTGAAGCATAAATGTTGCAAATAAAAGTAAATTTTTTAATCGAAAGTGATATCTCGAGAACCGAAAGTGGAAATGCTTAGTGAGTTCCTACAACTTCAATATTTAATGCTAAATACATATTAGACCTCATCTAAGCTCTATTTATAGCCAATCCTGAAAAATAGATGTTTCAAGAAAAATGAAAATTTTTGATCCGAAAATGGAAAAGAGCCGTAAGTGAAAATTCTTAATGAACGCACTACCGCCTTTGAAGTTTGATGGTAGGTCAGTCAGCTCCTAAGATTCTGAGAAATAGTTGCTTCAAAAAATATTTATTAAAAATACAAGGCAAATTTGATTGCAACTAATAAAATTAGTAAACATACGGTAAATCTTTTTTATACTGATTAAACATGATTGTACTTGATCTGAATAAACAGAATCCGCAATAATCTGCAAATTGCATAATATTTAATTAATACATAAATATTGACAAGAATTCATAAAATTGTTCAAGCTAAAAGTTTGTTAATAAAACTTTTATGCTGATGTGTCGATCATTACATTAGAAAAATGACGTGGTTATTTCATTATAAATTCAAAAAAAAATCTTTAAAAAGAAAAATAGTATCATACATTAAAGAAAATCGTTGATAATCGAAAACTATTTTGTCTATACATAGTAAAAACCGTATGAACGTATATTGATCCATAATATGATGGGTTCTTAGGAAAGTTTTTAAGCACTCCCAATAACTTTGCAAAGAAAGGTCCATGATTGCACAGGTTAGATCTGTAGTAAAATAAGCATGCTCGATCGGATAACTCAAAAAATAAACTCGGCAACAAAGCGAGATAGACGAAAAAGGCAAAGTACAAAGTTGTAGAACAGGAATCTATCCTAAAACTATTGCAGATAGCAACTATTTGATACAATAGGATTATTGGTTAGTGGCAGTCCTATTCAGAAATGATACAGCAATCAGCGCTCACGTGCAAAAAAACTGAGGGTGGACCCTGTTTAAATGCCCTTTTTCAAAAACAATGCGGGTTTGAATTTCAGAAAGATAGGACAACGTACTTTCATATACATGAAAAATGCCACCTTGTTAAAGGCCCCGATTATACAACTTTTTAATATCTCTTTATTGCCTTCCGTATACGCGTTTCATTCATTCCTGATGTCCATTTCTACTCATTGACTTTTTGTTTATCTCGCTTTGTTGCAGAGGTCACTACCCTAACTTTTTAAATTCTCCACCAGGGGGGCTGCAATATCTTTTATTCGATCAATCAGGATCACTTTAATCTAGATAAACCTATGGAGTTAGAAAGGGACCCATGGAGTTAGAAAGAAGGAGATAAAATTTCTATGAACGAAACGCTAGAAAATGCCATAATGCTTTGAGAATTATATCTAGGGGTCGCTAGTGTTAGTCAAGTGGACGCCATTGTTAGTTGACACATGAGACAGGCGTAATATTTAGTATATGTATTTTTTGATTATTTTTAAATTAGTGTTTTCCTAATTATGAGTATAATTACCCAGTATTGTTTCATAGTTGTAGGATACAGAATATATGGAAGTAAAAATGAACTGAAAGGTAAAATAATTTGGAATACGTAAGAATATTCTTTATTGCTTTAGTTGTTCTTTACATTGCGCCAATAATTTATTTTTACAAAATGGGCAGTTTAAATAAATAATTTAGGCCTTTCGCCATAGAAATGCTTACAATGCGGAACTACTTATCTTATCCCAGCGCCACCTGAATGATTGTCTCAAACGATATTGGCGTTTTCATAATATGAAGTTTTAATTCCTTACTTTTCCTCCTTGGTGAGACCTTTCCTTATAAAATTATCGCGGGATTTTCAAGAACCCCTTTAATGTCTCACGAGGTCATTTATTAATAGGTCTACTACTCGTTATATAAAAATAAACCTTATTTACCAGTATAATGAAAATACATGAGTATGGTTTTATAAACGCTCTATAAAGCGTTTCCTATTTTAAAGTAGAAATAAACAGCCCATAGGACCCAGCCATAACTTTCTATTCCAAAGGATTGTGTATTTCCGCGTTAAAACAGGACTCAAACCGCTACGTTCTTTTTCCGCATTCATCCTACAAGAAAAGTTGTTGGCTACGCTCTACAATTGAATCAAGAGTGCACATAGATGTGTGCTTCATCAAAGGGAGTAACTGTTAACTGTCCGATGGTGGTTAATGGTGGCCTTACCTTGCAATGGCCGATGAGACAGCCCGCCATCAGGCACAGTAGGATCAAACTAAAATTCTTGCGCAACATAGTCCAAATGTTCAAATCACTGAAAAAATAATGAAAGATTAGTTAGTTCACAATTCTATCGACAAATATGAAATTACATTTTCGACAAATTTACAACCAACAAATATTATCTAAATAAGTTTAAGAACACAACGTTTAGAATTTTTAACAAAAGACATTCTGGTCTTTTATTAAAACTTCTTATAAGACGTACAAAGTATTACAAAGGTCAGAGCGCTTTTGAGCATTAATAAGCTCTTCGTCAGTGGCTACATGGAAAGTAAAGATGGATCGTTCATATATAGACCAGTAACAAAGCAAATTCGCATAAATAAATATAAAATTAGTAAATGGACAGACTATTATCAAAGAAATATACACAGAAAATATAAATATATTTTAATCGGATTCAATTATAACGGATTTCTTATCATCCTATTTCCTCTATAAAAGACTCATAACGCTTATTTTAATCGCGCATTTAATGTTTGTTCTTCTATCCCTGCTTTGACTGATGAAATTAATTTTATTTTTAATCCTCGCCATGAGGCTGTTTATTCTTTTTAGTTTATACATAAGATTTTCGCCCCGTAAATTTACTCAAATTGATACAAAACTTGTTGCTTTAAAAGATCGTTTAGCTTATAAATCTAGTTTTTCTTACCATCCTAAGATCTTCCGTCCCTTTATTCAACTCTGTCATGAATTTGGTTTCAAGCCTGCTCACTCTAATATTACCACTTTATTTAGCCGTATTCGGTCTAATAAAATTGGGGATATTGATAACTTTAAAAGCTATGCTGAGGTGTATGTGGTTTTCCTGTCATCGCCCGATGGTGACTATAAATTTTATATTGGCAGTACCAAACACAATGTTGTCATTCGTTTAGCAGAGCACGCTCATGATGTCAAAGGTAGTAAACTTTCTGCGACTCTTGCTCAATATGCAGTTAATGATAATTTCCTGCCCGTTTTTGACAAAACTTTCCTTTTAATGCGTTGTTCTAACCCAAGTAATATTCTCCTTTATGAATCCCTTTTTATTACTTTCCCTGCAATACATGGTAATATATAGGGAAAGTATTAGAATCATACCGAAAATCGCAACTTGAGTTTTCGACGGATCTACGCGTTTCGAGACCTCTAGAATACGAAAAAACTATTTTTAGAGTGACGTCTGTGTGTGTGTCTGTCTGTATGTCTCTCTCTGTGTGTGTGTGTGTGTGTGTGTGTCTGTGTGTCTGTGTGTCTGTGTGGGTGTGTGGGTGTGTGTGTGTGGGTGTGTGGGTGTGTCTGTGTGGGTGTGTCTGTGTGGGTGTGTCTGTGTGTGTGTGTGGGTGTGTCTGTGTGTGTGTGGGTGTGTCTGTGTGTGTGTGGGTGTGTCTGTGTGTGTGTGGGTGTGTCTGTCTGTGCAGATTTTGTATCCACTCTAACTAAAAAACTAATGGACCGAATTTCATAAAATTTGGTAGGTAAATCACTTGTGGGCGAATCTGGTGCTAATTAGTTTAGGGTACGAGTCGGAATAAAAAAAACTTGCCTTTTTTTGCGAAATGGCCAGCAAAAATCTGTATCCATTCTAGCTGAAAAACTAATGGACTGAATTTCACAAAATTTGGTAGATAAGTCGCTTATGGGTCACCCTGGTGGTGATTAGATTTTGGTACGATTCAAAACAAAATAACCTGCCTTTTTTTTTTTTTTTTTGCAAAATGGCAAGCAAAAATCGTCAAAATCTAAAATAAGAAATTACGTATGTTCAAATATATCCATTAAATGCTTGATTCATACGTAATTTTTAACGATGAAAGTAATAAGACCAACCCCATTACACTAGGACTAGCCGTTCTCGAGATATTTTCGTTTTTTCGTATTTTCTCCACGCCATCTTTAAAAATAAGTCCAGTTACCAAAATAAGAACGAAAATTAAATTAAAAGTGAATTAAATTTAATTAAAATAAAGATAACGTGGATATAAGTCTGCAGGGAAAGTCATATGCTGCCCACATCAGATTTTTTATATCTACTGTGAGTCGATTTGTAATTTTGATTCCGTTCAAATTTTAAGTTATGCTTGGTGACTCATTCTCGATTCTATGCAATTCAAGTCTCTTCATAGTTATCTTTGACGTCATTCTCAAAAAGTTCGATTTTAACTGACCTTTCGAATTTGCATTTTCCCTGCAATAAAATAATATTTTACAATTGTACTTTTCTCGTGGTATACTTACATTTTGAATCCGTTTAAAATACATGTATATTTTCTGTGTATATTTCTTGGATAATAATCTGTTCATTTACTAATTTTATATTTATTTATGCAAATTTGTTTAGTTACTGGTCTATATATGAACGATCCATATTTACCTTCCATGTAACCACTGATGAAGAGCGTATTAACGCTCGAAAGCGCTCTGGCCTTTGTAATACTTTGTACGTCTTATAAAAAGTTTTAATAAAAGACCTTCTGTCTAAACGCTGTGTCCTTAAACTTATTTAGTTGAAATCAGACGTGATACCAAATTATTTAAATATTATCTAAATAATGATTGTCCAACTTGAATTTGTCTTTTAGGGTCCTCCAGAAGCTCCCCCTCCCTCCCCGTAAGTAACCTAGAAAGCTGGATTTTTGTATGCTTATAGTATCGATCGCAGGATAGAACCAAACGCAGAACGAAGGATTTTCGATGTCTCCAACGAGGGAGGAAGAAATAGAAAGGGATCTTTAAAAGTTTTTCTCGAACCACCAAAAAATCCCTAGGTAACAATCACTGAATTTGTACACGCTTTTAAAATTACCTGGTTTAAATCAGTAGAATTTTTATACACATTGATATCTCTTGCTCAAGTCCTCAGGATGAGTCGGACGGTCTGGGTCTTCAACACATTGATATCTTAATAAGGTTAATAGCGTAGTTAATCTTAATAAGTGTATTCTAGCTGGAGGGATTTGATAAATATTAATAAAAAAAACACAAAATTATACATACTAGAAATAACAATTTGCGGAAATTTTTTCTGAAACTTTATTTGGAGAAAATTATATCATGTTACTAAACAACGAACTCAAAAAAAATCAAATATGTTTATAAGACAGATGCTTTTCATTCGATTTATCTGATTTAAATAATAAAAAAAATGTGCAATATCTCAAGAACGGTTCATACTAGCGTTCTAAAATTTGTGTCAATCGTTTTCTAGTGAAAAATTACATGAGAAATGACTATTTGCGTGATTTTATTAAATGTTTTGATTTTTGATAATTTTTTCAAAATTTCACTCAAAAATTTAAAGGATTTCTGAACATTCGATCGCGTTTAAAAATAATAGGTTTCCAGTATTTACGAATTGTAATTTTTGTACGAAATCTCAGTCTCTCTGTGTGTGTGTGTGTGTGTGTGTGTGTGAGAGAGAGAGAGAGAGAGAGAGAAGGTTGGGAGGAGAGAGAGAAGGTTGGGAGGAGAGAGAGAGAAAGAGAGAGAGACATCACCTCGAAAACGTTCGATTCGTGTTCAGGAATGCTTGATACGTGCTCTCCCGTCGAAAACTCGAATTTTCGACCCTGTCACAATACTTTCCTTATACATTATACTATATACTATATAAGGAAAGTAAAAATATGATGCGGCCAGCACATTACTTTCATTCTCTACATAATGCAATAACATCCCTTGTTTTACAGCAAATTAATGATTTACATAATTCATGGCACAATGTTTTTAACGTAGAATTGCGCAATGACATTTCACACTTTTCTGCATACAATGTGCAAAATTATTTCGAAATACCTATTTAACTCATTTGGTTAACTCATTTAACTTACTTGGCGCAAATCTGACTTGACAATTAGAAATATTGCTAGAATTCGCTAAGCAATAATGTCCATATATTAAACGATTTTAATCATTAAAAAATATTGAATTTTCATCCATTTTGGCATCATTATCGTCAATTTCGTAACATTTAGGAAAAATTGCCAAGTTGGATATGTTTGCAAAATGTAACATCAGCCTATTTAAGAATACTTGCAATATTTTAATTTTATGTAGCTTTTTTCGATAAATTTACCTGAAAACGTACTAGATCTCGAGAACGGTTCGTGCTAGAGTTCAAAAGGGGGGTCGAAAATTGGGGTGTCAGCCTTTTAAATTCAATGAGGTTCCAGCATTCACCGATTGTAATATTCGTACATTTTCTTTTCAAACCGCTCCATTTATTCGTGAGATATCGCATCCTCATATTCATGCATACACACACTAATATGCATACATACAGACATCACCTCAAAAATGTTCGATTCGAGTTCAGGGATGCTTGCAACGTACTCTTCCGTCGAGAACTCGAATTCAAATTTTTGATCCAATTACAATACTTTTTTAAACATTTTAAATATTTAAAAATTTTTAAGTATAATAAGTATCGGAATACTTGGCCATGACCATAAATAAGAAAATGTGAGACTTGTTAAGACTTGAGAGAAGAAAAGGAAACGCACAATTCAGGAAAACAGAAGCAGCTGAGGCTGCTTACTTATAGAAAAACTAGTAACAAACTTTATCAAAGTCATTTGAAGAAGTTCTGCGGTCAGCTTTTTTGCCTTCTTGTTTGAGTAGGTATAAATTACCCTCCTTAATACAAACAAATGCGCAGTTTCAAGAATTTTTACAAAAGTTTTAGTCTCTTTTAAGAGGTTTTTGGTTGTTGGAATAATATGTTCATTGCGAATTTCAGGAAGGGTACTATAAATATCACGGATGAATATTCCCGACTTCCGTTTCAATATCAAAGCGTTAAGAAGACCCCGATGCCCGAATAAGTTCCAAAACACGCCTTCGTCCGTTGCGCCGGTGTAATACACTTTTCGCCCATGAACGCAGCCTTCATTGCTCATACTAAGAAGTGTAATCTTTAAAGTTGAACTCTATCCTATGGAAAACCGGGATAAGACCAAATGATTGATATGCTAAAATTGGGGAAGGAGTGGAGTTACAGTTCATTAGATATATTTCCAGGAGGAATGTAGCCTATAAATTTTATTGATTAGGGAAATGGGTAATGATAAACTTGCTTAAAATCAACACTACGTTCTGAATAATTAATTAAAATACTTTCAGTCATTAAAAAGAAAAATGGTATCTTTAGAGGGGAAGTAACTTAAATTTAAGTTCAAGCACAATGAGCGTTTAAATAAGAGAAGTAAGTTCAAATAGAATAATAAAAGATTATTCGAAATTCCACTCTCTGCTGACATAGTAACCGCCATACAATTTTTGAAAAGAATAAAGTTAGAATTTATTTATTATTCGAATGGAAAAAGATATTACTCCATATTCACGCAAAAAATTAGAATCCTACGAATCTCCAATTCGCAGGTGAACGAATGTAAATAATAAATTACTTTATGGATTCCGTTCAAAGTTTGTTGCAAAGAGCAGTTTTCGATTTTTACGGTAGTGTTAAGTTAGAAACTATGGTAATATTTTTGATTGCTGTAGAACTGATTTGCGTGACCATCGTTCAAAATTTCACCTCAAAACAACTAAAAAATCTGATTCGAATAAAAAAAAGTCGTTCGTGAGTATCACGAAACCTGCCCTGAACTATTTTGTGGCTGTAGATCATTTAGATTTTCCGCTAGGCCTCCAACGGATAAAGACAGACAGACGTCTTCTTTTATTATATTAGAAAGTCGAATGGTGTCTGGCGCTCAATCTAATTAAAATTGTAATCAACCTCGATTCCATAGCAATAATTAATCATTATACATCATCATTATCCATTAGTGATCGATATCATCATCTCGGCCTAGATGTGACATTATTCGCTAATTAATAATTACTCCAGACTTTGATAATGTCCTGCATCTCAATGCTGGGATTAAACTTTGAGAACGATCATTAAGAATGACCTACGCAAATGTCATTTAAGAACGGATCGGTCTATTCAAGTTAATTGGAGTAGGGGGCTTTTGTTTGGACGCATGGGATCCGATAATTATTTCATTCATTTGGGAATGACAATCTTGAAAATCAGCTTTGAAAATTGTGTCCATTACAATTTTTATGAAATTAATTTTCGATTTATGCTAAATGCTAAAAATGGGACACAATATCGTACATTTTTATAAAATTTTAATACATTTCATTCTTCTCCTATATACATAATATAATGAAAGGGAAAGTATTGTGACGGGATTAGAAATTCGAGTTTTTGACGGAAAAGCACGTTTCAAGCATACCTGTACTCGAATCAATCGTTTTTGAGGTGGTGTGTGTGTGTGCGGAGAGAGGATATCTTTTGAAAAATGGTACAAACGAATGGTCATGAACGAATGGTACAAACGAATGATCATGAACGAATGGTACAAACAAATGATCATGAACGAATGGTACAAACGAATGATCATGAACGAATGGTATAAACGAATGGCCATGAACGATTGGTATAAACACTATAAACTAATGCTACGAACGAATGGTCATGAATGAATGGTACAAAAGAATGGTCATGAACGAAATTTGGTACAAATATTATAATCTGCAAATACTGAAAGCATATTGATTTTAAACGAAATCGAATGCTCTAAAGACGCCCAAATTTTCGAAGGAAATCTTGAAAAAATCATTAAAAAAACAATCTTCCATAATGTAGCGTAACTAAGGGCCCCCAGGGCCCCCAGTTGCGTACGGTGATAATTTCCTTCTCACAAGCACTATATTCAATTATGGAATACAAAAACAAGAGGGAAAACATGTGTCATTATAAAACATTAAAAACTACTGTTGAACTTATATATACATAAATTCCGATCTTCTATTTCTCATTCCAAACACATTGGCATTTTTGTGGAAATTAGAGTTTTTCTTATATTTGCAAGAACTTCTTTTCTCATATTTGAAGAAAATTTTCTAATATACAACAAAAGTAGGTATCTGTACTATTAGATGATAGTATCATCGCATATCAATAAGGAATTGACAGATTACTTTTCTAGTCAGAATTATTTAGTGGCAATTAGACTTATTAGACTTAAAAAATTGAAACAAGCACTAATTATAAATCCATTTAATATCGTTTACTAACAAATTTACAGGAAAAAACAAGAATTTTTAGATAATAAAAATGAGCAAAAAGTGAATTTTTTACCGAGCCATTATGCGTTGAAACAGAAGACTACGAAGCAATGCTCATTTTGCTTCTATTTTTGCTGGTACTGGCATCATAAGCACGCCAAGCGACTTAGAGAACGGGTAGGTTTATTTATGCCTGCCGATCCATGATCTATCATTCATCGCCGTTTCAGGAATGCAAATTTTGCTGAGATTTTATAGTAAATAAAAGAATATTTGAAATATTTCTTTTTTTTTAAACTTAGGAAAGCAATGCTTGCATTGCTTCTATGAACCGTACGCTTTTTCCTGGAGATATTGGACAGACAAAAGCACATTAGACAATGTATCATGTAGGTCGATTTCCTTGAAGAGAAATATGTTAAGAATGCGTATGAAAATGGACATACAAAAGCACATTAGACAATATATCCAATAGGTTGATTTCCTTGCAGAGAAATATGGTAAGAATGCGTATAAAAATGGACAGACAAAAGCATAATACACAATGTATCATATAGGTTGGTTTCCTTGGAGAGAAATAGGTTGATAATGCGTATAAAAATGGACAAACAAAAGCATAATACACAATGTATCATATAGGTTGATTTCCTTGAAGAGAAATATGTTGAGAATACGTACAAAAATGGGCAAAAGCACATTAGACAATGTATCATATAGGTTGATTTCCTTGAAGAGAAATATGTTGATAATGCTTATAAAAATGGACAGACAAAAGCACATTAGACAATGTATCATATAGGTTGATTACCTTGAAGAGAAATATGTTAAGAATGCGTATAAAAATGGATACGTTTTTAAAAATTGTAATTAAACTTGCGTTCCGTGGTAACAATTAATCACGCTACAGTTTCATTAGCCATTAATTAATGATATCGCCTCTGCTGAGCCGAAATGTGCATTGTTCTTTAATTAATATTACTTTTGAGTTTGATGCCTTTCAGTGCAAGGATTATATCTTGACGACGATCATTAAGAAAGAGCTGCGGATGTGTAATTTAAAAATGGATCACTCCATTCAGGCTAATTGAATAGAAAGTTTCAGTCTAAAAGCACGCTATCAGATAATGATGTTATTAATTTGCAAATGTGACATACTGGAAATTGAAGATTAATTGCTTCAGAAAATGCTGCGATTTTATTTATAAGTTTAATTGGAGAATGTGTCTAAAAGTGTAAAAGATGGATAACATTTTAATATATAAGGCGAGATTTTACTCGGCTTTATCCTACGCAAGCAGATAAATCCGCCGTTGCTCGTGTTTTAATATAAATACGAATTCTAAAATCATTCATATTGCTTTCAAAATAATTTCATAAGATATTTTATTTAATTCCCCTACAAATCTAAAAATATGTGAGAATATATTCGCGATATGCACAATTATCTTCGCGGGCAAATTTGAAGAATTAAAACTTTCTGGCCTCCTGTGTAAAAGCGTTAAGTCTGGCCAATTGGCCAATATACGCCAAAATGAAGACGCTGAAATAGTAGTTAAAGTTTTTCTCGTACCATTTTTACTTTCCTTATATACAATAATGTATAAGGAAAGTATTGTGACGGGGTCAAAAATTCGAATTCCGAGTTTTCGACGGGAGAGCACGTTTCAAGCATCCTTGATCACGAATCGAACATTTTTGAGGTGATGTCTGTGTGTGTGTGTGTGTGTGTGTGTGTGTGTGTGTGTGTGTGTGTGTCAGTGAGTCTGTGGAGACGATAACTGACCGATTCGAACAAAATTTGGTACAAAAATTAAAATCCGTAAACACTGGAAGCCTATTGTTTTTATACGAAATCGAATGTTCAGAGCCCCCCAAAATTTTCGAGTGAAATTTTGAAAAAATCTTCAAAAAATCAAATCGTCTAATAACGTTTTGCAAATAAACATTTCTTATGTAATTTTTCGTTAGAAAACGATTGACATAAATTTTAGAACGCTAGCATAAACCGTTCTCGAGATATTGCACATTTTTCAAAAAAATTATCAAAAAGTAATAAAATAAAGAAAAAATATTTCCTATTGAGAAACATATTCACTTTTCATAGTTAATACCTTGCGATACATTGGGTGACATCATTCTCGTGGATCTAGCTCGTTCTATTCATGAAAAAAGATACTTTGAGTAATACTTTTGTATTTGAACGCCAGTAGTCATTTATCTGCTGCAAGAATGACTTATTTCTCCGTCCATAACGCTTGGCGAGATTTTGGCGATGAATTTGATAGAATATCGCCAACTTGGTGACTTTTTTAAATGTTGCTAAATTAATAAAAAACTCGCCAAATGAATAAAAATGACGCTCAATCAATGCAAATGACGACTCTGACAAAAATGTAATATCTTGGAAAGAATATAAATATCTACTATAAAAATAATCTATTTTTTTCTACTGCAAAGTTAGTAAATTCATTGCATTATATAAGGAAAGTCATGTGCTGCCCACTTCAGATTTTTTGTAATTTTTATTCATGATAATCAACTGCGCATTCTACTCATCAACGCATGCGATTTTACTAATAAGATAACTTATCTTTTAACCTTACTTGATTGTATATGTTATCAAGAACACGTAATTTTCATAACTGAAACTTGATTTTATGATAATGCATTGATGTGCTCTCTCATCCAATGTGGTCTATAAGGGCGCTTTTTCACACAGGGTGGTTTTGTAGCCATTTATGTTGCAAATCACTTCAAGTTTAATATCATTGAATCAATGCATTACCTACATAACGATTTTAAAAGTATATCTGTTGATATATTTGAACAAATTATAAATTTTATTTACGGGCCACCTAGGGGAAATTTTGTTACAATCACAATGTATATCGAATGTTCTTGAATATGCTAATAATCTAAAAAAATGTTTTTTCCTTGGTGATATCAATATTAGCTTAATACGTCCTCTTATGCTTCTAAATTACATAACAAAAAGAAGTATTATTTATATATACATATATATACATATATATACATATATTATATATATGTATATATATATACACATATATATATATATACACATATATACATATATATATACATATACATATATATATACTTGAAAAAAATTTTTAAGACAATTGCCCGACATTTCTCGAGATTTACGATGCAAGCCTCAAATTAAAATTACAGAGAAACTAACATCGAATTCTTCAAAACCAATAAACGCTTCTAACAATACTCTCGTTTAAAGCACACAATAAAATTAACCGGAATGTGGCTCAATTCGACTTTCTCATACATTAATCCATTTTTAAGTAGCTTGTGAATATTTTTTTTAATTTTACAAGTAGAATTTTTAAAAATCGGTATTGTTAATCCAATCCTATTATAGCGTGTTACCCTTCACTTTAAAGGGCTTGACTAAATTTTTCGATTTGTACCTTAATTGACAATGAACTCCCAGGAGAGGGGGATAACTTGCCCTCCCCCTCCTTCGAATATAATTTTAAATAAACTTCGAAGTTTTCGCCCGAATTTAAAAGAAAATTCTATCTATTTCTAGATTTTTTGATAACAAAGTCAGATATAAAGTTTTGTGAAAATCTAATAATATTTGTAACAGCTATCGTCTACACAAGAAATCGACGACAAACATCAGACAGACAGAGACAGGCGAACATCACTCCAAAAATAGCTAAAACGTGTTCAGGAGATCTTAAAACATATTTGCATCAAAATTTCGAAATTGAAAAGTTTCATGGAAACAATATTTTCTCAATACTACGTACGAGAAAATAAAAAGCATGCTGTATTTGAACAACAAACAACATCTTCCATCATTATGATAAATAGTATAATTTATTTATAATTTATAAAAAAATTTCTCTCTCATGTTTTTCCCATACCAATGAGAATGTTCACAGTAAAGTCATAAAATTTTTAACATTCCGTAGTTCCCAATGGTTTTCAAGCAACCGCAGAAAAAATTTTCAACAATAATTATTCTCCAATTTCTGTACTTCCTACCTTCAGATTAATAAAGTAATTACCGGATGACATATACGCAAAATAAAACTTTAATTTTCGTAAATTTCAATAGATTAATTATTTCTTATATTCTTCAACTTTTAATGCCGGTATTGAAATAGGGTGCTTATCAAAATCTCGAGGCAATATTCATTATCAAATAATGTCACATTTTGGCTGTAGCATTGTAATCCTTAATAAATATCTAATAAAATTGTAAAATTATTCATTATTTTCATGTATGCAGTGTTTGATTAAAATCTTAAAAATTGCATTATACCTTTCTATGCATTCCTGTTAACCCAATTTAATGACAAAGCATTTATTTCATACAACATACATACATAACATGACAAAAAAATCTGATGTGGGCAACACATGACTTTCCTTAAATAATGGAATGGATTTACTATTTTCTCAATAAAAAAAAATAGGTTTTCCTTATAGTAGCTATTTACATTCTTTCCAAGAAATTGAATTTTCGTCAATTAATCGTCATTTTCACATATTTAGTGTCATTTTTATCTATTTGGCAAAATTTCCGTTAATTTGGCAACATTTAAAAAAGTCGCCAAGTTGGCGACATTCCGCCAAATTGGACGCCAAAATCTCGCCAAGCGTTATGGATGGAGAAATAAGTTATTCTTATAGCAGATAAATAACTATTGGCATTCAAATACAAAAGTATTACTCAGAGTATCTTTTCTCATGAATGGAACGAGCTAGATCCACGAGAATGATGTCACCCAATTTATCGCATGATATTACATATGAAAAGTGAACATGTATCACAACAATTAATATATGGCTTTGGTTAGCGCGCTGGAGTTGCACTCGATAGGCCCGGGTTCGATTCCAGCCGCTGCCAAAACTGCCGCCGTGTTCACGCGGAGTACGATCACGTTAAACATGTGGGTCCGTAAGTCCTTCCGAGAGGTTGGTGGTAGGGGAAGGAGGGTACGGTCCCTGTGGATGCCTCCCCCACTGGGTTCCGGTCTAAATTGGGTGGCACTTCCCGGCCGTCCAAACGGTTACCTTACACCTTTCTGGTAGATCGGACGGTCTGGGTCTCAACAACAACAACAGTTAATATATTTTTTTTTAATTTATGGGAATTTTTGATAAATTTATTTTAAAAATGTGCAATATCTCGAGAACGGTTCATGCTAGCGTTCTAAAGTTTATGTCAGTCGTTTTCTAAGGAAAAATTACATTAGAAATGTCTATTTGCGTAACTTTATTAAAGGTTTTTATTTTTGATGATTTTTTCAAAATTTCACTCGACAGTTTAGGGAGTTCTGAACATTCGATTACGTTTAAAAACAATAGGCTTCCAGTATTCACGGATTGTGATTTTTGCACCAAATTTCGTTCGAATCGGTCCATTCGATCGTGAGATATCGTCCCCACAGACTCACTGACACAAACACACACAAACATCACCTCAAAAATGTTCGATTCGTGATCAGGGATGCTTGAAACGTGCTCTACCTTCGAAACCTCGAATTCCAATTTTCGACCCCGTCACAATACTTTTCTTATACATTATGTATATAAGGAAAGTAACGAGGAAATATTCATAATACAGACTTAATAGGAAAGTCTTTAAGCACTTCAATAACTTTGTAAGAAAAGGTCCATGCATATACCGTAGATCTTTCTATATCGGAGTGACTTTATCCGATTGAATGAAATGGATTTCAGCGCCTCTGGCGGAGAATATAAAAATTAGAGCAACGAACTCAGCTGCAAAACTAGGTAGAAGAAGAAAGGCAATTACAGAGTTGCAAAACATTGCCTACTGAGAACGAATTGGCCCTGAAACTGTTACAAAACGCATCTAATAGCCACAATGAGGTTATTGGCGCATCATCGTCATATTCAAGAATGCTAAAATGAACAAAACTTACATGCATAGGGATGCAATGTACAAACATACCTGTTAAAAATGCCGTCCAACAGCAACAATGTCCATTTAAATTCGAGAAACAATATGGCCGCGTACTTGGACAAGCATTACAGGTGTAAGCCCTGATGATATGGCATTTGACAGAAATTTATTCAGTTTCGTTTCATCCGGATGTGTATTCTATTCATTAAAAAGACTTTGCAACTTTTTCATTGGCTTTTTCTTTTCATCAATCTAGAACAGAGTTCGCTGTCTAACCTTTTTAAATTATTTGCTATGGGGCGTTGAAATCACTTATTCGATCGGGCACGGTCACTTTACTATACGTAGACAGTCCTAAACCTTTCCTTACGATTTTATTACGATGACTTAAGAATTTTTCTAGGTATTATATTTTTATATAGGGTAGCTTTTTATTCTTATATTAATCTACATAACGGATGGGGAAATTTTATACTTCCTCCTCTACAATGCATTGTTTATGCAAAAGAGAAATTATGTAATGGGATTGTGCTCTTAATCGCCGCTGGCGAGAAGCTGGCCCATTGAATTTACAGCTTTATAAAGCACTCGTCGCGGAATGCACGCGGACTGTTTTACGGTTGGTAAGAAAATGAAAAATGCTTGAATGAAAAAGATACTGGGTAAAATACTTGATTACTGTGATCTTGGAAAACACAATTTTGTCTGGTGTTCAGTAAATGACACATGTTGCTGAAAGTTTCAAGAGAATCAGCTGTCTGTAATGGGGAGTAAGGTTCGTGATAGTTATGATAAAATATATATATATATATATATATATATATATATATATATATATATAAATATATAATTGATGAATTTTAATTTATTTGTATTATATATACTGTAATGTACTGTATAGAAAAAAATAAAATACAAAATTTATATGTGTATGTATATATATATATATCATTCTCTTTGTGCCTACGTGGCACTTAAGGCCTTCAGCTTAGATTTCCAAACACGACGATCGCGTGCAGCAGCTCTCGCTTCAGTCCAGCTCGTCCATCCCGCCAGGTTTCTCTCACTCTCCACCAACCGTCTAGGCTCCCGAGGGCTTTTCCTCTGAAGCGTCATATCTGCGTTTTCCAAGGACCAGGCAAAATAACCGTCGTCTGCGGTCTCGCAAGTCGCGACACTACCCGTCAAGAGAAAATCATTTAAGCTTTGGGTTTCCGTAATCAGAATTTTTTTTACGAGACGGGGTGATTAGCCCTTCGCCCAGCCCCCAACCTGGAGAACAAGTCCCCTGATATAATCCCCAGGGGCAGGGTGTCCGGCTATACCCCCGGACACTGGGTGCCCTTTTTAGTCGCCTTTCACGACATGCAAAGGCTGCAGTGGGACTATTCTACTCCGGTCACCACACGGCGATATATATATATATATATATATATATATATATATATATATATATATATATATATATTCGACAGACGATAAATAGCTGAATATTTCAGAAAATCTAAATTTTCATGAACGGCTGTAATTGCGGCTTTTCTGTTAGTTTGCCGAAATGATCAACAAAGTAACTGAAAACAATGAGCTAGGGTTGCAGAGTATTTTACAGTGTATGAAAACGTGATGACTTATGAACACATAAAATCATTACACACTTATAGGACATATAAATACTTGTGACATTTAAACACTTGTGACATGAAAGTAATTAAAATAGTATTGAATTGAGAAATAAACAGCATCCATGGGCTAATTTCGCACTTACGCCCTGGTTAGCATGGAATATCTGATATCAACAATGGCAGTGCTATGTGCCACAATTTTTCAAACGTCTTACTGGACCCTAACATGTAGTTAACCTCAAATTTCAACGACATTGACCTCAACCTAAGCCTTATTTGAAGAGAAAAGATTGCTGATCCAATTTTCTTTTTCGAAATCTTCAGGGAATTTAAAATTACTTATCAATTGAAAACAATGAATTTTATGAGAAAAACTTGAGCAACATACATAATAATGAGCAACATATACAAATAACACAATAATGCAGTACACAGCTGTTTCGGGTATACAATGGATCCTCTTCGTCAGTGAAGAGAACCAAAAAACTCGAAATCCAAAAGAGAAATGGGACATTTGATGACTTTTTAACACTTTACAACATAGTTGAAAAGTTTTTATGACTCTCTGCATTCTGTCTGTTTGTCCGTTCGCACGATAACAGCCGTAAAATTGACTTTACAAAATGAATTTTAAGTATATTGTTGATTCGGTCTGTGTAACATATGGGAATGTAAATGAATAATATCACCCAATTAGTTTTGGATTGAACCCGGGTTGAAAAAATGAAATACTTTGAACCCTATGGGACCTAATTTTTCAAACATTTTTAAAGCTAAGTTAAAATTCACAAATTGTTTCGAAAGTTTTAGGAAATATTCAACATATCCCATAAAATATTTAAAACAAATTTCAGCAAAATATGTTCGGTAGTCTTTTAAATAAAAATTAAAATAATAATTACATCCATATAATATGAAGGGATCATGTGACCCACTCTATAATAAAATATGGCATCCATCTCTTTTCATAGAGTAAAAATCCTTATTTTCAAAGTTCTTTTAATTTTATATTTTGTATTGCATCCGTCCTTAAACTGCTTTATTTTTGCGTAATTTTTATGCATCTATATTCTGCGCCAACGCAATGACAATATTTTTGAGTTTAAACAATCATCAAACTTTGATTATTTCTACAAGGAAGACCAATTTTAATGGATGCAGAATGTAAACAAGTGATTGCAAGATGAACTGTATAAGAATTGCTGAATTTTTGTCACAGAAAATTATTTAACTCTGGGGTCTGGAATAAAAGTGTATGAATGAAATATTCACTGCTTTTACATGGAGAACCAGACGATTTGTATTTCGATGACGTCATTTGAATAAAGTTCATTTTTTTTCGATGAAGTTTTAAGTTTTCAAGTAAAATAAATTATCGTAGTTCTGTGATAATTAAAAAAATGTCACCGCTGAATGTATCGCATTTTAGAGATGTTTAAATAAAATTGCATTTCAGTTGAAAAGTGTTTCATAATCAATGCTTTATTCATGATTGATCTTTCTTGTTTATTTAATGACTTTTAATGAACTAAAATTTTAAATGAATTTCGAAGTTTTCGCTCGAATTTAAAAAATTTTTATCTAGTTCTACATTTTTGATAACAAAGACGAGTAGAGTTTCGTAAAAATCCATTAATATTTGTAGCCGCTACAGTGTACACAATAAATCGACCATAGACATACTGACAGATAGCACTCCAAAAACAGTCAAAAAGTTTTCAGAAGTTATTAAAACATACATTGGCAACAAATTTTCGAAATCGAAAATTTCAGTAAAAAAACAATACTTCCTTAATACTACGTAAGAGAAGGTAAAACTAAGCTTCCTATTTATGGGACAAATCGAACATTTTGGTATATGGCATCTAGTAGTAAAATAAAACTGGAAATTTCAAAACACTCGGAAGAAACAGTTTTTCTCAGGAAATTCTGGAAAAAACGGAATTTTTTAGAAATTTATTTTTATCATCACTCAGATTTGTTTCTCCGTAGCGATATGAAAAGTCTTAATTTATTGCTTACATTTACACTAGTCCCTGTAAATGTTCGTTTATTAAAAAATGTCAAATACAGCACAATGTTTTATATCATTTACTAAACCTTATAAACTATATGTAATGTTTATGCGATCAATACAAGCACTTATAATTAAACATGAATTCAGAAAATATTTTCATTTCTCTCTGTAAATCACCTGCAATCATTTTTTTTAAAATTGACAATTTTACATACATTGTAACATTTCCTTTAAGGTTTTATTATTACAAAAAAAGAGCTTTAATCTAGTTTCCTGTCGGATTGCACTTTCGAAGTCACATAATTTATAAACAAGAGATTTTCTATGTAGTTGTGAATCCAGCAATTAAACTCTTATTTTCTGGAGGGGATGCAGTGGGCATTTGTCCCAAATTCTGGGAATGCCCAACTGTTGTGGTGTATCTTTTGAAGATTGGCATAGTTCCACTCAGGGATTCATTGCGGGAGATCCTCTACAGCTGGGATGCACCAACATTGGCAGAGACTGTGATCAATGCTTTTGAAGGAATCTAGACCACTACTCCACTACAATATTGCTTATCCATGGACACGCGAACAACAACAACAACAACAACAACAACAAAAGGCCGGATATTCACTAAATTAAAACATTATCTTCAATAAATCGTATCTTTTAAAGTCTACCTAATCACGAAGTACGTTTCTCTATTACTTCACATTTCAAACGTTTTGATGAAGACCACCTCCCCCCTCATAAGAATACTTTTAAAAAAATTCGATTTTTACTTTCATTATATACATAATGTATAAGGAAAGTATTGTGACGGGGTTGAAAATTCGAATTCGAGTTTTCGACGGGGAAGCACGTTTCAAGCATCCCTGATCACGAATCGAACATTTTTGAAGTGATGTCTGTGTGTGTGTGTGTGTGTCAGTGAGTCTGTGGAAACGATAGTTCACGAACGAATGGAACGATTCGAATGAAATTTGGTACAAAAATCATAATCCGTGAATACTAAAAGCCTATTGTTTTAAAATACAATCGAATGTCCAGAACTCCCCTAAATTCTCAAGTGAAATTTTGAAAAATCATCAAAAAGTCAAAACCTTTAATAAAGTTACGGAAATAGACATTTCTTAGGTAATTTTTCCTTAGAAAACGATTGAGATATACTTTAGAACGCTAGCATGAACCGTTCTCGAGATATTGCACATTTTTCAAATAAATTTATTAAAAATTCCCATAAATTAAAAAAAAAATATTAACTGCTAAGAAACATGTTCACTTTTCAAATGTAATATCATGCAATAAATTTGGTGGCATCATTCTTGTGGATCTAACTCGTTCCATTCACGAGAAGAGACTTTGAGTAATACTTTTGTATTTGAACGCCAATAGTCATTTATCCCCTGTAAGAATAATCTATTTCTCCGTCCATAATGCTTGGCGAGATTTTGGTGAAGAATTTAGCGTAATGTCGCCAACTTGGTGACATTTTTAAATGTTGCCAAATTAACGGAAATCTCGCCAAATGGTTAAAAATGACGCTAAATCAATGAAAATGACGACTCATTGAAGAAAATTCAATATCTTGGAAAGAATATAAGTATCTACTATAAGAATAACATTTTTTTTAAACTGTAAAAGTAGTAAATTCATTGCAGTATACAAGAAAAGTCATGACATCAGATTTTTTAACGAGATATTATCAAGTGGTTGATCTGTGTACCAAATTTCAAGTCTCTGTCCATTTGCAAGTCCACAGAAAAGGTATGACAAACAAACAGATCGGTGGACACTTGGCAATTAGTGTATAGAAATACTTCTGATGAATAAATAGAATGGATGCAAGTCAACTTTAATAAACCATTAAATTAAATACAACCAACATAGGTTTAATAAGTCATTTAATAAAACCCCTTTCCTCAACGTACATAAATTTACAAAGCCAACGCGCTATCGGGTATCACCATGCTCTTCATCAATGGCGAATTAACCACTGATGAAGGACATGATGATGCCCGAGAGTGCTTTGGCTTTGTAAATTTATGTACGTCGGAGGAAGGAGTTTTATTAAATGACTTATTAAACCTATGTTTGTTGTCTTTAACTTAATAATTTCTGACAAAATTTGACAAAGTAAATTAGGCATTTTAGATGCATTTCTTTATATGCATTTCTTCACAGCGAATTATTTATTTTAGATTTTTTTATTTTAGATTTTTTTTATTTTAGATGCATTTCTTCCCAGCGAATAATACCCTTTATACAATATGCACTAATAAATGTCCATCTCAAGATGTTGCCCGTTATTCATCTAGAATAGAAAAAAATCCAATAAAATATGAAACGTAGTTACAGTTGTCAAACGAATAAATGCGGGAAAACTACTTAATCTATACAATAATATGAAAAAACAAGAAAGATCAATCATGCTTAAAGCATTGATTAAGAAACACTTTCCAACTTCAATGCAATTTTATTTAAACATGTCTAAAATGCAATACATTCCTAGGTAATATTTTAAAACTACACTACATTAATTTATTATATTTGAAAACTTAAACCTTCATCGAAAAAAATGAACTTCATTCAAATGACGGCATTGAAATTTAAATTACCTGGTTTAAACATCTCTAAAATACGATACATTCCTCGGTAATATTTTTAAAATCATCATAATACTACAATAATTTATTATATTTGAAAACTTCATCGAAAACAACTGACATTTTTCAAATGACGTCATAGAAAAAATAACACGCCTGGTTCTCGCTATAAAAGCAGCATTTCATTTATAAACAATTTCCCATTCATTTCATTCATCACAGTACTATAATAATTTATTTTATTTAAAAATTAAGACAATGGAGCTACAAGTAATTAAACTCTATGCTTAAAACTTCATCGAAAAAAATCGTCCTTCTCTCTGTAAAATCAATGAATATTTTCTTCATATCAGCTATGTAGACTCCATGGGCTAAATAATTTTGTGTTAAAGAAATACAGCAATTCTAATACAACTCATTCTACATATTTTGCTGTTTACATTTTACATAAGTGAAAAATAGGCGTCGTTGTAGAAATAATCAAATTTGGATGATCATTTAAACTCAAATATATTGTCATTGCGTTGTTTCAGTATGTAGATGCACAGAATTTAAGCAAAAATAAAGTGGTTTTAGGTCGGATACAACACTCAATATGAATTAAAAAGAACTTTAAAAATCACGATTTTGAGACAAGATGGATGCCATATTTCATTTTGAAGTATGTCACGTGATCTTTTCATATCATGGTCACGTGATCGTTTCATATAAGAGGTGTAATTATTATTTTAATTTTTATTTAAAAAACTACTGAATATATTTCTGAATTTTTTTTAATATATTTTATGGAACAATTTGAATATTACCTAAAATTTTCGAAACAATTTACGAATTTTAAATCCGCTTAAAAAATGTTTGAAAAATTAGGTCCCTTAGGGTTCAATGTAGTTCATTTTTTCAACCCGCGTTCAATCCAAAACCAATTGGGTGGTATTATTCATTTATATTCCCATAAGTCCTACAGACCGTCTGAACAACATACTAAAATTTCATTTTGATTAAGTCATTTTTACGGCAGTTATCGCGCTAACGGAGAAACAGACAGACAGACAGACAGACAGACAGAATGAACAAAGTCATAAACACTTTTTAACTTTGTTGTGAAGTGTTAATAATAATTTTGTTGTATTTTTATCTGTGTTTAATTTTAATAAACATGAGAACATTAAGGAGGATATAAGTATATTGAGAAAAATAAGGATAAAATCCACAAAATATACCGATAGGCGGCAATGGGGATTATTAGAGAGACAGTTAAGCGTTCCTTCTTCCAAATTCTGAATGTGTACAGACGCCAAAATGCGAAAAAAGTCAATGCAGAACAGCGACATACAGGTGATCGAAATTTATTTTTAAATATTATATAAGGAGACGAGAAATTGAAATAGATAATTTTATAACAAATATATCTTCTTTCAATACGTTAAGCGATCATTACAGACCCTTTTTATCAATCGAAGAGCATGGAATTTTCCTAGAGTGATTTTTTTATTAACACTTTACAACATAGTTGAAAAGTGTTTATGACTTTGTTCATTCTGTCTGTCTGTCCGTTAGCACGATAACTGCCGTAAAAATGACTTAATCAAAATGAAATTTTAGTATGTTGTTCAGACGGTCTGTAGGACCTATGGGAATATAAATAAATAATATCACTCAATAAATTTTGGATTGAAGCCGGGTTGAAAAAATGAAATACATTGAACCCTATGGGACCTAATCTTTCAAACAGTTTTTAAGCAAATTTAAAATTCACAAATTGCTTCGAAAGTTTTAGGAAATACTCAAATTATCCCATGAAATATATAAAAAAAATTCGGCAAAACATAGTCAGTGGTTTTTTAAATAAAAATTAAAATAATAATGACATCCTTTATATGAAGAGATCACGTGACCATTATATGAAGAGATCACGTGACCCTTCGAAATAAAATATAGCATCCATCTTGTGTCAAAATCGTAATTTTTAAAGTTCCTTTTAATTCATAGTGTTGTATCAGTCCTAAAATCGCTTTATTTTTGTTTAAATTCTGTACATCTACATACTGAAACAACGCAAATGCAATATATTTTAGCTTAAATGAGCATCCAACTTTGATTATTTCTGCAACGAAGCCTAATGTTCACTTATGGAAAATGTAAACATCAAAAGACGTAGAATGAGTTGTATAAGAATTGCTGCATTTCTTTAACGCAAAATTATTTAGTTCATGAAGTCTGCAATATAGCTGATATGAATGAAACATTCATTGATTTTACACAGAGAAACAGACTAACACAAAGAAGACTATTCTTTCGACGAAGTTTTAAGCAAAGAGTTAAATTACTTGTACCTCCATGGTTTTAAATTTTTAAATAAAATAAATTATTATAGTATTGTGATGTATGAAAGGAATTGAATAAAGTTTATGAATGAAATGCTGCTTTCGTAGAGAGAACCAGCCGATTTATATTTCGATGACGTCATTTGAATAAAGTTCATTTGTTTTCGCTAAAGTTTTCAAA
The DNA here is from genome assembly GCA_951213105.1 of Amaurobius ferox. NCBI lineage: Eukaryota > Metazoa > Arthropoda > Arachnida > Araneae > Amaurobiidae > Amaurobius > Amaurobius ferox. Next base: position 4,166,604 of record OX578147.1, on the reverse strand, counting down.
TATAATAAATTATTGTAGTATTATGATAATTTTAAAAATATTACCGAGGAATGTATCGCATTTTAGAGATATTTAAATCCAATTTATATTTTAATGTCGTCATTTGAATGAAGTTCTTTTTTTTTTTCGATGAAATTTTAAGTTTTCAAATATATTAAATTAATATAGTACTGTAATAATTTTAAAAATATTACCGAGGAATGTATCGCATTTTAGAGATGTTTAAATCAGACAATTTATATTTTAATGTCGTCATTTGAATGAAGTTCTTTTTTTTTTCGATGAAATTTTAAGTTTTCAAATATATTAAATTAATATAGTACTGTAATAATTTTAAAAATATTACCGAGGAATGTATCGCATTTTAGAGATGTTTAAATAAAGTTGCATTTAAGTTGGAAGTTGGAAAGTGTTTCACAATCAATGCTATTGCCAACGGCCGTACCGTGCTGAAAACACCGGTTCTCGTTAGATCACCGAAGTCAAGCAGCATCGGGCGCGGTTAGTACTTGGTGGGTGACCACCTCGGAACACCGCGTGCTGTTGGCCATCTCGGGTGCGGTATCCCCGTGGTTTGCGCGCTAGATTTGCACGCTGCCACAAATGCCGCCGTGTTCATGCGGAGTACGATCACGTTAAACATGTGGGTCCGTAAGTCCTTCCGAGAGGTTGGTGGTAGGGGAAGGAGGGTACGGTCCCTGTGGATGCCTCCCCCACTGGGTTCCGGTCTAAATTGGGTGGCACTTCCCGGCCGTCCATACAGTTACCTTACACCTTTCTGGTAGGTCGGACGGTCTGGGTCTCAACAACAATCAATGCTATATGCATGATTGATCTTTCTTGTTATTAATACTTTACAATATAGTTGAAAGGTGTTTATGACTTTGTTCATTCGGTCTGTCTGTCCGTTCGCGCGATAACTGCCGTAAAAATGACTTTATCAAAAATAAATTTTAGCATGTTGTTGAGACGGTGTGGGATATGTGGGGGGGGGGGGGGGTAATATGGTAATGTAAATCAATAAAGTATTGAACTGAACCCGGGCTTAGAAAATGAAATACATTGAACCCTATAAGGACCTATCTTTTCATACATTTTTTAAGCAAAGTTAAAATTCATAGATTTCTTCGATAATTTTAGAAAATATTAAAATTATCCCTTAAAAATATATAAAAAAAATTCAGCAAAATATGTTCAGTAGTTTTTAAATAAATGTGGGTGTAATTAAAATAATAATTACACCCATACAATATGGGGCGCGGTAGCCCATTGGTTAGCGCGCTGGAGTTGCACTCTGTAGGCCCGGGTTCGATTCCAGCCACTGCCAAAACTGCCACCGTGTTCATGCGGAGTACGATCACGTTAAACATGTGGGTCCGAAAGTCCTTCCGAGAGGTTGGTGGTAGGGGAAGGAGGGTACGGTCCCTGGGGATGCCTCCCCCACTGGGTTCCGGTCTAAATTGGTTGGCACTTCCCAACCGTCCAAGAAGTTACCTTACACCTTTCTGGTAGGTCGGACGGTCTGGGTTTCATATTGTCTGGGTCAACAACAACCCATACAATATGAAGCGATCACGTGACCCACTTCAAAATAAAATATGGCCTCCATCTTTTTTTTCCCAGAGCAAAAATCGTGGTTTCCAAAGTTATTTTAAATTTATATTTAGTGTTGCATCCGTCCTAAATTCCCTTTATTTTTGCGTATTTTCTGTGCAGCTATATTCTGAGCCAGCGCAATTACAATATTTTTGGGTTTAAAAGATCATCAAACTTTGATTATTTCTACAACGAAGCTTAATTTTAATGGATGCAGAATGTAAACAAGTGATTGTAAGATGAGTTGTATAAGGTTTGCTGAAATTTTTCAGGCAAAGTTATTTAACACTGGAGTCTGGAATAAAAGTGTATGAATGTATTATTCACTTCTTTTACATAGGGCGATTTACATTTCGATGACATCATTTGAATAAAGTTCATTTTTTCCGATTAAGTTTTAAGTTTTCAATTAAATAAATTATTGTAGCTCTGTGATAATTAAAAAAATCTGATGTGGGCAACACATGACTTTCCTTATATAATGTAATGAATTTACTACTTTTACAGTAAAAAAATAGGTTTTCCTTATAGTAGATACTAATATTCTTTCCAAGATATTGAATTTTCGACAATTAGTCGTTATTTTCATTGATTTAGCATCATTTTTATCCATTTGGCGAGATTTTCATTAATTTGGCAACATTTCGAAAAAGTCGCCAAGTTGGCGACATTCCGCCAAATTCGTCGCCAAAATCTCGCCAAGCGTTATGCACTAAGAAAAAAGTTATTCTTACAGCAGATAAATGACTATTGGCGTTCAAATACAAAAGTATTATTCAAAGTATATTTTTTCATGAATGGAACGAGCTAGATCCACGAGAATGATGTCACTTAATTTATCGCATGGTATTACATATGAAAAGTGAACATGTTTCTCAATAGGAATTTTTTTTTTTATGTGACTTTTTCATAATTTTTTTGAAAAATGTGCAATATCTCGGGAACGGTTCATGTTAGCGTTCTAAAATTTATGCCAATCGTTTTCTAATGAAAAATTACATAAGAAATGTCTATTTGCGTAACTTTATTAGCGGTTTTGATTTTTTGACGATTTTTTCAAAATTTCATTCGAAAATTTTGGGGGGTTCTGAAAATTCGATTACGTATAAAAACAATAGGCTTCCAGTGTTTACGGATTGTGATTTTTGTACCAAATTTGGTTCGAATCGGTCCATTCGTTCGTCAGTTATCGTCTCCACAGACTCACTGACACACACACACACACACACACACACACATACTTTTCACACACACACACACACACACACACACATACACACACACAGACATCACTTCAAAAATGTTTGATTCGTGATCAGGGATGCTTGAAACGTGCTCTCCGGTCGAAAACTCGAATTCGAATTTTCGACCCCGTCACAATACTTTCCTTATACATTATGTATATAAGGAAAGTAAAAATACCTGCGCTAAATCTATCGCATTTTAGAGATGATTAAATAAAATCGCATTTCAGTTGGAAAGTGTTTCATAAGCAATGCTTTATGCATGATTGATCTTTCTGTGTTTATATTCTCTAGCCATTCTTCTGAGAGTCATTGAAGAGTTTCAGAAGAAATACCCATGCTCTAAAACCTTTAACAATTCAGTAATTATAAAGTTAATAAAACGCTTTGCCGAAACTGAACCTGCTGCAAACAAAGTCGGAACAGAAAAGTCTTTAATTTTTACTAAAGGTAAACTGTTGATGTAGGGACTGCATTGCTAAAACTCTTCAATTTTCATCTTCTGAAACTTTTCAACAACACTCATAAGAATGGCTATAAAAATGTTACTCTAAAATAATAATTAATTAAAAAAAACACTATGTTCTCGATTAATAAAAAAAGTCTGTAATAATCGTCGTCTGACGTACAGTAGACAATATTTCTGATAAAATTTTGAGGGTATATAAGTTGAAATTCTACTATTTAAAATTCCCTGTTCACTATATGAATTCCCAGTTCACTATATGAATTCTCAGTTCACTAAATTCCCAGTTCACTATATTAATTCCCAGTTCACTAAATTCCCAGTTGACTATATTAATTCCCAGTTCACTATATGAATTCCCAGTTCACTATATGAATTCCCAGTTCACTATATTCCCAGTTCACTATATCCCCAGTTCACTATATCCCCAGTTCACTATATCCCCAGTTCACTATATCCCCAGTTCACTATATCCCCAGTTCACTATATCCCCAGTTCACTATATCCCCAGTTCACTATATCCCCAGTTCACTATATCCCCAGTTCACTATATTTCTAGTTTACTAAATTCCCAGTTCACTAAATTCCCAGTTCACTAAATTCCCAGTTCACTAAATTCCCAGTTCACTAAATTCCCAGTTCACTAAATTCCCAGTTCACTATATGATTTCAAAATTGACTGTGTACGACTCTTCGATTATTTAGCTATAAGTAAGCCATTGTTACAACGTATTTTCTGGAATCGTGAGTGTGTGCTCAGGATACAAGAATGAGTCCAAATTTCTGGATAACTAACACGTTTGTTTACAAGCGCAGCGTAAACAGGAACAATATACAGTTAAACAGCACTTAAATGCTCCATTAATTTCATAAAAATATAACCGATATTATTCTAAAAACATTGACAAAGGCCATTTCACGAAACAGGTGTTACTATTCTCAAAACATTGACAAAGACCACAGTTCAATGTAGCTCGTATCACGTCAACTGCTCTCCGAGTAAGGAATAATTCCGTTTATGGATTCGCTATAGAAACTTCTGGAAATCTCTCATAGGACGTAGAATAATAGTTATTTCAATGTGCTTCCCGAAGATTCGGGAAGTCGCCAAATCTGGAAACCCAGTTTTGAACTTTGGAATTCTGACAACCATACTTTCGCGTTAAGGGAAAGCCTGTACAAGTGTTCTTTCCGTCTAATTTTTAAAAGAAAAAATTCCGGTGAGGGAATATTAAACATTCGCAACACTATGTAAGCTAACCTACTTGTTTGAATTTTAATTCCTTCACACCCGGAATTTGGCATTTTTACTTCAACAAAAAGTAATGTTTCGATTAAAAGAGCATTAATCCGTAAAACGCTTCATAAATTTAATTTTATTCTTTTCCTATTTTCCTTCCAACGCTACCAGATTGCGAATAAAATCTTCAACCTTCAATAGTAAAAAAGAAAAGAGAAAGAAAATATTGAGACTTAAAAAAGAAAATGCACCGAAAATCTCATTTTCAAGAATAAACTCCGTCACTGATTGGCTGAGAGTCGAAAGGGAGATGGGTGGGGGGTTCTGAATGTATCCCCCCCCCCGTTCGATTCCGCAGCTGACGCGCAATCGAAAATGGAAGGACACATCAATGCACTCAGAAACAGATCGAACAAACGTTCTTTGCGAAGGGGAGGCCAAATAATGATCAGCAAGAATAGGAAATGCAAAATTCGATTCCGAGACGAACTCACGTTTTCACAATTATGAATACTTGCGCTGTATTTGGAGGGGGGGGGGGGGGGGAATAGGAAATGCATCCAACGCATGACATATCCTACAAATTAGCAAATTCTAAGATTTTAGGAGAGCAAATAATACAAATTACTTTTCTTATCACTTGCACAACGACGAAACTCAGTCGTTTTTAATATTAAAATAAGGAGAAAAAATTTCAGTTTTGGTGTAATATCTCAAAAACAGAGCATGATTAATAGTACTAGCTCAAATAACACCTATTTCAAATACTGTTTCATCTACTCAAGACTATACAGGATGTCCCAAAAAGATTGAAACGCGATTTAATTATTTACCTGTTGGAGATAAGTGGGCAATGTAAATTGTAAAAATATTGAAAATAAGGTAAGAAATAAGACTACGTTAATGAAATAGTCCTACCATTCATTTTCAAAAAGTTGCACTTTTTAAATTTTTATACGACCCACTTAGACAAATTGGGACAATCAGAATTTTTTTATTTTTAATGCAACAAGATCATTAACAAAAACCGCATATATGTATCTTTAAAATTGAGCGAGTTATATTGAATTGAAAATTGAAGATTGTGAATGGGGACCCTATATAAAATTAGAAATGTAAATTTGTGACATATCACAAAAAAGATAAAACTAAACAATAATACATAGGAGACATTTTTGCGAATTCCGCGTAGGCTCACGATGCAATCACGGATTCTTAAGTACATTTCAGTAGCTAAGTACTTTTCAATAATTAAGTACTTTTAAGTACTTTTTTATCTAAACAATTTCCATCGTCAATTTGTTTATGATCCCTATTTTCACTGATGAAACAGCCTTTCACATGGTACGGAAAAGTGGCATAAGTCAGATTTTTCCTTTATCATAATTGTAATGTCGAGATTCGAACTCGCATTACTTTTGTGTAAAATGTATAAGTTCATATAATGTATTTCTGATCTAATTTTATATACAGCTTTTTAACTATTTTAATTCTGCTTTGAACTCCCCCCCCCCTTGTCATTTTATGCAATTGATATTTTAGAACATTTATACTTCTAAAACCTCAATCTGAATCCTTTTTAAAGTATTATTTCAAACGTGCGAGTATCTGAGAGTTATTTGTTCCGCTAAATTCGAGGTCATCGTTTTGGCTGATGCAACAGAAAAGTAAAGGTTTGGTTTAATGCGATGTATATGTTTCTGCCTTGAAGAAAGGATAGAGGTTGCTGTAGTCGCGACAGCTTGCGAGTCTCGGCGGGAAATTCCCTTTTTTGTGCCTCGACTGAAAGGCATCTGGGGTTGATGAAATATTTTTGGCGAGAAAATCGTTTTGGAAGCTGCATAAAAGCTGACCGAGCCATTTTGCTGGGCGCACTTCCTTTTCTCGCTGCCGAACATCAAGCTGCTGTCCGGTCCGGGTACTTTTCCCGGTAATTTCTTCGTTCATCTCGGATCCCGGGAGCTTGCCTTAATCGACCGGTTCTTTGGGGTTCGTGGATAGATGTTGTTTGCCGTCAATTGGGAAGTGTCGCCCGGAGACGTCCTGGATAATCCGAGGTCCACCGGATCGAGGACCCGAATCGTTTCTCCTGTGGGAATGACCCGAGGCCCATGCCGAGTCCGTGCCTGATGGAGCCCTGGAAACGACCGAAGGATAATCCGAGGCCAAACCGGGTAGATTGCTGTCGAAGCCGGGTACGTGACAATGAGCGCCGAGCCTGTCCGGGCCAAGAGTCTCCTGTAGACCACTCTGGTGTGCCGGATGCGTTTCATATGGAGCGACGATTTGTCGCTAGGATTCTCCGCTAGTCTTTTTTTTATCCCCTTCGTCAACGTGGTTCAAGGTAGGACTTTGATTTCTGTTTTTGAAATCAACCCTGGAGTCTCAGACTATTTTTGTATCATCTGAAGTTGACTCCTAAAAGAACTGCGAACCGAGCATGATTGACAGCCCTTGCGGGTTCGACGAAATAGGCCTGCTCTTATATCTTCTTAACAAGAAAGATCAGTCATGCTCAAGGCATTGATTATGAAACACATTCCAACTTCAATGCAATTTTATTTAAACAAGTCTAAAATGCAATACATTCTTCGGTAATATTTTAAAACTTATCATAATGCTACATTAATTTATTATATTTGAAAACTTAAACCTTCATCGAAAAAAATGAACTTCATTCAAATGACGGCATTGAAATATAAATTGCCTGGTTTAAACATCTTTAAAATGCGATATATTCCTCGGTAATATTTTTAAAACTATCATCATACTACGATAGTTTATTATATTTGAAAACTTCATCAAAAACAACTGAAATTCATCCAAATGACGTCATAGAAAAATTAACACTCCTGGGTCTCTCTATAAAAACAGCATTACATTCATAACATTTTCCTATTCATTTCATTCATTACAATACTATAATAATTTATTTTATTTAAAAATTAAGACCATGGAGCTACAAGTAATTAAACTCTATGCTTAAAACTTCATCGAAAAAAATCGTAGTTCTCTTTGTAAAATCAATGAATATTTCATTCATATCCGCTATGCAGACCCCATGGGTTAAATAATTTTGTGTTAAAGAAATACAGCAATTCTAATACTACTCATTCTACATATTTTGCTGTTTACATTTTACATAAGTGAAAAATAGGCTTCGTTGTAGAAATAAACAAATTTGGATGATCATTTAAACTCAAATATATTGTCATTGCGTTGTTTCAGTATGTAGATGCACAGGATTTAAGCAAAAATAAAGTGGTTTTAGGACGGATACAACACTCAATATGAATTAAGAAGAACTCACAATTTTGAGACAAGATGGATGCCATATATCATTTCGAAGTGGGTCATGTCATCTTTTCATATCATGGTCACGTGATCGCTTCATATAAGAGGAGTAATTATTATTTTAATTTGTATTTAAAAACTACTGAATATATTTTACTGAAATTTTTTCTATATATTTTATGGGATAATGTGAATATTTCCAAAAAATTTCGAAGCAATTTGTGAATTTTAAGTTTGCTTAAAAAATGTTTGAAAAATTAGGTCCCATAGGGCTCAATGCATTTCATTTTTTCAACCCAGGTTCAATCCAAAACTAATTGGATGATATTATTCATTTATATTCCCATGGGTCTTACAGACCGTCTGAACAACATACTAAAATTTCATTTTAATTAGGTCACTTTTAAGGCAGTTATCGTGCTAACGGACAGCAGACAGACAGAATGAACAAAGTCATAAACACTTTTCAACTTTGTTGTAAAATGTTAAAATATAATTCAAATTTTAACAAGAAAGATCAATCATGCATAAACATTGCTTATGAAACACTTTCCAACTGAAATGCAATTTCATTTAAAAATCTCTAAAATGTGATACATTCAGTGGTGATATCTTTTACATTATCACAGTACTATAGTAATTTATTGTACTTAAATATTTAAAACTGTATCGAAATATAAATCATCTAATTCTCTATGCAAAATCAATGACTATTTCATTCTTATAACTTGTTTTCCAGACTCCAGAGCTAAATAATTTTGTGTGAAAAAAATTCAGCAATTCTTATGTAACTCACCTTACAATCGCTTGAGATATTTGCATTCTGCATAAGTTAAAATTAGGCTTCCTTGAAGAAATAATAAAAGTTTAGGGATCATTTAAAATCACAACTATGGTAATTGCGTAGGCACGGAATTTAGATACACAGATAATACACAGATAATATATGTGTGTGTGTATGTATTCAAAGTATTGGAATTGTACCGAAGATCGGAACTCGAATTTTCGAAGGATCTACACGTTTTGGGACTTTTAGAACACGAAAAAACTATTTTCAGAAAGATGTCTGTGTGCGTAAGGGTGTAGTTGTGTATGTTTCTGTGTGTCTGTGAGGATATTGCATCCACTCTAATTGAAAAACTAATGGACCGAATTTCATAAAATTTGGTAGGTATGTTCTTTTTAGGAAATCCTGATGTTCATTAGATTATAGTAGGATTCGTAATAAAAGAATATTTGCGAAATGGACGGCAGAAATTGCCTTTATTCACTCTAGCTAAAAACCAATGGAACAAATTTAACAAAATTGGGTGTATAATATTTCAATAACCTACAAGTGATTTATATACTAAATTTAACAAAATTTGGTACATAAATCATTTGTAGGTTATTCTAGTATGATTCGGGAAAAAGGAACGGGCTATTTTTGCGAAATGGCCCGCAAAAATCGTTAAATTTAAAAATAAAAGACTACGTGTGCTCAATTATATCAATTAAATTCCTATTTTATACGTGATTTTTGACAACAAAAAGAATAAGACTAACCCCATTACTCTAGGACTAGCCGTTCTTGAGATATTCTAGTTTTTTCGCGTTTTCGCTACGCCACCTTTGACAATAAGTCCAGCTATCAAATGAGAACCAAATTTAAGTTTAACGTGCAAATACAATGCAATTTAAAATACTTATGGCTGTTATTTTGTGCAGATAAACTCAAATTATTATTGAAGAACTAAAGAGAACGTGAATATGAGTCTGCAGGGAAAGACATGTGGTGCCCACATCAGAATTTTTAACAATATTACAACAATGATTTATAGAAGTGAACGGGGATTATATTATTTGCAGGCCATTTCGAAAAAAATGTATGATCTATATTTAAAGATCCACCAAATTTTTGTAGAATAATATGTTCAACAAATTTAAGCTGTGTACCAAATATTAACTCTCTAAGACGTAGGAAAGTGCATTAAAAATGCTATCAAATAAGTATATCATGAAGAGTTATATAAAATAAAAATAAAATTTAAAAATTGTTATCTACCAAATTTATTTTAAAATATGAAGCCTCTCTCATATACAAAATGATTGAACTCTTGGAAAGATATTTATTATATATCTTTTTTCTTTCTGGAGGATATTCCAAAAGTCAGAATTTAATTGAATTTGTTTTTTTCCCTATATTAAATAATTTTTAATTAAAAAACTACTTAATATATTTTACTGAAATTTTTTTTATATATTTTATGGGATAATGTGAATATTTTCTAAAAATTTCGAAGCAATTTGTGAATTTTAAGTTTACTTAAAAAATGTTTGAAAAATTAGGTCCCATAGGGTTCAATGTATTTCATTTTTTCAACCCGGGTTCAATAAAAATCTAATTAAGTGATATTATTTATTTATATATATTCCCATAGGTCCCACAGACCGTCTGAAAAACATACTAAAATTTCATTTTGATAAAGTCATTTTTACGGCAGTTATCGTGCTAACGGACAGGCCGACAGACACAGAATGAACAAAGTCATAAATACTTTTCAACTATGTTGTAAAGTGTTAAAAATAATATTTAATTCCAATCTCTTACTTTATATTTGAAATCCGTAAATCCTATTTTTAATGCTCTCCGGGTGCTCGCCCCAGTTTGTTTGACCATACCATGTGTAGTTATGAATTTTATAATTATTTTGTTTTGCCACTGATTTAATAGTGGGTAATTACTGTTCGAAGCTTGTGGCATTGATTAAATGAAGTCTTTGCGCCTGAGTCCAGTGGTGTACTGAAGGATTCAGTTTTTGTGTTTTAATACTCCTTATGTAACTTTAATAAATGATATTACTTTAGCTTCAAAATTCTGTTTGTTTATTCTATATTTTGTTTTATTTAATATTTGTGGCTGAAGAAGAAGTTCCTTAAAGGTAAGGGTTTTGGTTTTAAATGCTTTTTAAATGTTTTGGTTTTCCTGTGTTTCGGATCTTGGAGATTTCTTGGAGATTTACGTCTCCGGACAGGGGGGGGGGTGAAGAACCTTTGTGGTTATTTGCGGCTTTTTCGATCACGGGTTTGTAAGTGGTTCTGGTGCTTGCATCTTCTAAATTTAGGAGATCACGTTCGCGCCTTTACATAATTCAGTTGATTTTAAAGATACAGTTATACGGTTTTTTTAATGATCTTGTTGCATTAAAAATAAAAATTTTCTGATTGACCCCAATTTGTCTAAGGGGGTCGTATAAAAATTTAAAAAGTGTAACTTTTTGTTAAAATGAATAGGAGGACTATTTCATTAACGTATTCTTATTTCTTACCTTACTTTCAACATTTTTGCAATTTACATTGCCCACTTATCTCCAACAGGTAAAGAATTAAAGCTCGTTTCAATCTTTTTGGGACACCCTGTATACAAAGTTCCTAGAACAATCTCATAGCACCCCCAATAACTGCTTAAGGACAGATCCATGAAAGTGCATGTTAGGTCTATTTATAGCAGAGTGACTATGTCCGATCAAATAAAAGTGATTTCAGCGCCTCTAGCGAAAATTTCAAGCATTATAATTATGAACTCCGCAACAAAGAGAGATAAACAAATAAAGAATGTTGTAGAGCATTGTTTGATGAGTTTCAATCGACACAAACTGTTAGAGAAAATTTTATTTTACACAATAGGGTTTCTGACTAATGGGAGTCTTATTAACAAATGCCAGACCTATTAAATGCCAGTCATATTAAAAAATGCCAGTCATATTAAAAAATGCCAGTCATATTAACAAATGCCAGTCCTATGAACAAATGCCAGTCCTATTAATACATGCCAAAATAAGCAATTCTTACATGCATAGAAATTGAAACAATAGCTGTTCGAAACAATAGTTCCGTCAGCAGGGCTGTAGCCAGACACGAAATTGAAGAGGGGGTGGAGGGAAATTCTAGGGGGCTCAACAGTCTTGATGAAGGGGCTCACCAAACATACAATTAATCATTAGCATTTATAAACCATAATAGTTACTATTTTATATTTCAATTCGTGTAAATTATTAACAAATAATCGTATATTTATATTTACAAGCTAAGAGATGATTATTAATATCCATATAATTACTATACATCAATATTAATATATAATAATTACAATTAATTTTAATGTAAGCATTGACTAGTAATAAAGCTGTTAATAATATGTAGAAACATTCTGAAAGTTAATGCTCAATATGAACTCTTACCTACTTGTCAGTTGATTTTGACTCTATAATGTATAACAGTGAACCCCGCAATAATACAAAAGTATCCTAAATACTATTGTCGTGATTTTAAAATACTTTTAAGTTAAATATGTAAATAAATTGATATTGGTATAATCACAAATTCGGCTGAATTGAAAAAACTTTAAAACGAAGTAATTTATAAAAAAAATCTCAAATTTTTTATGCAAAATTTGATAACATTTTATATAAAATTTCATATCACTACTAAAAATTTAATATTTTTATCAGAAGGGCTAAGTATACCTATTTCTACTTATCTCTCATATTTTTGTCTATCTCGCTTTATTTTTAAGATCGTTAAACCAACTTTTTAAATTCTTCAAAAGAGGCGCTGGAATCCCTTTTAATCGATCAGGTATAGTCACTTTACTATAGATAGACCTAGTTTCGTAAAGTTATTGAACCCTGTATATTACGGAAAGAGCAAAAGGAACAATTTAGGTTCGTTCTTTAAATTTCTAAAGCATGGTATTTTTAAATGTAGAGTAAGTCGTGTTTTGATATGGCATATGTTTTTATTTTATATTTGAAAGTAATTTAACCAATTTACACAAATATATCTCAGCTCATTTTTTTTCTTTTAAATTCCTGAATATATAATAGTGTTGTTCTCAATTCGGAAGTAAAAGAGCCAACCCAATGAAAAAAAACTCAAATTATTTATTATCCGTAAAGAGAGTTTTTTTGAACAAAAATTTTTTCCTCTTAATTTCGCCCGAAAGAAAAGGATAATGTTCTTCGTACGCTAACGATCTTTTCCAATTTAGTTACACCTTAATATAATTAACAGGAAAAGCAAACGCTGAACGGAAGCGAACTTCATCGCCGTTTATTTATTTATTTCTGCTCGGAAGAGTTTAAGATCAACTTTGAATTGAAACACTAAAGACAACCATTTTTTTTTTTTTTTTTTTTCCTTACAATACTCCGAGATATATCCTCAGCTGTCGTGTAAAATAAAAAATCCTACATTTCCTGCAGGATAAGGAATCTCAGTTGTTCTGTAGGATAAAGTATCCGAGCTGTCATTTTGGATAAAGAATCTGATCTGTCCTGTTGGATGAAAATTTTGAGCTATCCTTTTGTATAAAGAATTTGAATTGTCTTGATGAATAAAGAATTGGAATTATCCTATTAGATAGAGAATTCCAGTTGTCTTCTAGGATAAAGAATCCGTGCTGTCTTTTGGGATAAAGATTCTTAGTTATCCTGTAGGATAGAAATTTCCAGATGCAAAGAATCTCAGATGTTCTTGAGAGTGAAAAATGTATTGCTAAATAAATACTTTACATATCGGCCAATGACTTGCAGTTCAAGGATATGACTGGACACTGGCTGGTATATGTTTGTCTCTGTACAATTCTTGTTATGCACACAGTAGATAATTAGTCTGAAGGTTACAATTTAAAGTAGATTATAAACCACGATAAGCATGAGTACGAACTCGAGGTTTTTCTGTCTGTTCTGGTGGTTCGAACCCGGCACTCATCGACCTGAAAGTCAAAGCGGGAACCTTCAAATTGCCGTTCTCGATGAGTAGAGTGTTTACAATTCTAGTAAACATCTTATTAAAGTAGTTTTGGGGTTTTAAAAGTTTTGTTTATCTCAGCAAACTATTTTTTTCCAATTTTTCTGATGTATATAACATCCTTGGTTGGGTTTTCTTTGGTGGAAAAACGAAGCGGTATGAGAAATTTAAACATTTTGAACATTTTGTCAGTGAGTCTGTAGAGACGATATCTCACGAACGAATGAAACGATTCGAATGAAATTTGGTACAAAAATTACAATTCATGAATACTGGAAGTCTATTGTTTTTAGACACAATCGATTGTTCAAAACCCCTAAATTTTCGAGTGAAATTTTGAAAAATTATCAGAAACTCAAAACTTTTAATAAAGTTACGCAAATATACATTTATTATGTAACTTTTCCTTAGAAAGCAATAACATAACTTCAGAACACTAGTTTTACAATGCTAGAACTTTAGAACGCTAGCATGAACCGTTCTCGAGATATTGTACATTTTTCAAATAAATTTATAAAAAATCCCATAAATTAAAAAAAATATATTAACTGTTGAGAAACATGTTCACTTTCATATGCAATATTATTCGATAAAGTGCGTGACATCATTCTCATGGATCCAGCTCGTTCCATTCATGAGGAAAGATACTTTAAGTAATACTTTTGTATTTGAACGCTAATAGTTATTTATATGCCATAAGAATAACCTATTTCTCCGTCCATAACACTTGGCGAGCTTTTGGCGACAAATTTGGCGGAATATCGCCAACTTGGCGACTTTTTCAATGTTGCCCAATTAACGAAAATTTCTCCAAATGGATAAAAATAACGCTAAATCAATGAAAATGACGACTCGTTGACGAAAATTCAATATCTGGAAAAGAATATAAGTATCTACTGTAAGAATAACCTATTTTTTTTACTGTAAAAGTAGTAAATTCATTGCATTATATAAGGCAAGTCATGTACTGCCGACATCAGATTTTTTTTATTTTTTTAAATAGATCCGTGCTATGGACTTATTTTCATTCGCGCATCTGCCTTATTAATTTAGTTGCGCCTTCGACTAAAATGTCGTAGCATTAACGCATTGAAAAAAAGATAACATAAAAGCAGAACAATGTATCTGGAGAAACGCCTTTCGGCTTTCATAAAACCATATATGCAACCGAAGAGTATTCTGTAGTGTGAAAATTGCAATTGGGTGTTAATGGATTTGCATGCTTTATACATACTGATATCAAATAAAGCGTTTTTTGAGTGATGCATGTGCATATGTCTGGAACGAGAACTCTCTCACTTACGCATTCGGTGATTTAAATTAAATTGAGTTCGATCACTCGAAACGCATGACAAAACATGAAAGGCATATTTCTTTTCAACGAGTTAGGACTTCGGTAATGCTCTGTTTCCACACAAGTTTGGAGAGAAATAACTAACTATAATATAGATGTTAAATAAATAGTTTTTTCATAGGCTCCTTTTTACCAAATAACATTAACATGACCCCTTATTGAGATATTGCAATTTTTTTAATTAAAAACTGAAGTAAATGCAGGAAAATTTTATTATGAAACGTTCAATTAGGGACATGCTGTCAAAGGTAAATTTTCTTTTAACAAAGACTTCCAAACCGAAAATGTATTTATGTTACATGCTAACTTCATCCAAATCCAGAAATTTGACCTCATCATACTATTTTTCCTTCACGTATAATATTGTTACCTAAAATGTCTTCAAGGCAACTTTTTAAGCACCCCAAAAACTTTATAAGGGCAGGTACACGAGTATACACGTTAGGTCTAGCTATAGTAAAGTGACCATGTCCGATCCTATAAAGGGGGTGTGGCATCGCCCTTAGCGGAGAGTTAAATAAACTAGGATAACGTCCTCCGCAATAAAGCGAGATAGATAAAAATGTCAATTATAAAGTTGCAGCATTGTCTAATAAATAGATATCGACATTAAAACTGTTACAAAATGCATTTATTGAACACGATACGCTTATTGACGAATTTTTCTCCTATTCAGAAATGATACAATAAACACTTATATATGCACAAGTCTTTAAGATGATTATGAGGTTTCTGGGGGGCGTCGACAAACACAAGGATATGACGAAAAACAGTTTAAAACGGCGCAAAATTCCGAAAACTGAAATATTTCGCGAACGGTTTATTTTTGAGTAAAGGGGTCGATTTTATTTGTTTTGTCATCAAAAATTACATCTAAAACAAGCATTTAATGAAAACGTTTAAGCATATTTAGTCCTTTATTTCAAGTTTTGTTGAATTTTGTCGGTCATTTCAAAATGAAAAACCAGTTCTGTGTTTCAAATCGTACCCAAGTCTAATCATCACCACACTGCCGAATTTTGTCAGGTAGTTTTTAAACTGGAGCAGATACATGTAATACAGATAGATAATAGACTTCACACTAAAAATTAGCAATTCGCGTTCCAAAGTACCTGAAATGCGCAAATTCATCGGAAATTCTAATTCTAATTTTCAACTCAACACTTCCTCTGTATACCTTGCATGATAATGTAATGGAAAAAGTAAAATGACAATTATCTTCTTTGACTACTCACTGGCAATACTGTAACTTTATATTTTCGTCAACTAAAGATTCTATGTATATAGGTCTTTTCTTTACTGAATGACAGCAGAATGCCACAAATTGAATGGGAAACATTCTAAACACCTTTCATCCCTCCCCCCACACACACTCCCACCAATCAATGAATCTCAATTCTTAAAATGAGTTTTTCTTCTGAGAGTGGGCAGGTGTGCAAATATCGGATTTTTGATTCTTCATACCAAGCGTTAAACGCAAAATAGTTTTCCAGGTACTTAATAATCTCATTAATGGTTAAATCTGCTTTTTCTCAGCACCCAATAAAATGAATTTAAGGTATTATCACTGCTTTATCGTTTCCTCAACATTAGTAACCCAAACTGCGGAAACTTTTCGAAAAATTTGTATTTCTGAGGTTTGTTAGCTTATAACATCAGCCTTTTTAACAATAATGTATAGAATTATATACCAATCGAAAGGCATTTTAATGCAGAGTATGTTTCATTTTACCATGCACTATTTTACCTATATGTGATTACCTATATGTAATGCAGAGTATGTGATATTTTACCATGCATTTCATTAAAAAAAAATTACATTTTAACTGAAGTTATACACAAAAAACCATTTCATGATGTCTCATCATTTTTGTTAGTATTTAGTCAGGAAAACTTTTGCCACAATTACAACGGAGCCCCATACAGTGAACCAAGCACAAGCAATCACTTTTATTCAGCAGATATTATGATGTGAAACCTATATTGCATGATTATTTTTATCAATTTTTATTTTATTCCATGTTTGTTTCTGGCTAATATGTTTCTTTAATTCGCGCTATAGATTTCTATTAGATTCAGGTCAAAGCTGTTACCTAGACATTCTTTCAGTGTAGTGTGATCTTTCTGAAACTACTTTTTGTACACAGAAGCAACAAGACAAGGAGATGAGTTCCGTTGAAATATATATGCTTCATTATTCTTCAAAAGATCATGTCCCGACTACAATTTTAGCTGAAGTATATCACTCATGTAATAGTCACCATTTCCAATACGGTTGATCACATACATTCTACCCATATCTTTTGCTATCATACGCATCCCCAGATAACTACACTAACTGGATGCTTTATAGGAGCTGTAATGAATTCAGCCAACACATCTTCAATTCTTCTTTTTACATATTTTATGCCATCACTATTTCGCAGTCATTCCAGATGATTCTTCTCATTGTCGCTTAGTCAGCTATCACGGTGTTTAGTCATTTCTAATATCTGTCTTTTTTGTTTCAGAAATAAAATAAATGCCATTTTCATTAAAGTTCTAGAGTTTAAACTAAAGTCGAAGATTGTGAGCAGCCCACCCATTTTCACTTAAACAAATTCATTTAAATTGGCTGACTCTTAAACATAATCTTTTAATTCTTCTATTACATATATGATTACTATATGATTACTTCTATTACATATATGATTATTATGCTATTCTGCATATTCTCTTGCTTTTATCACTTTAGTTTAAAATTAACTGAATCTGCGACACCTTTTGCTTGCCCAATTTAGAAATATCACCCTTCGTATATTCCCATCAAATTTTATTTATGATTTTGTAATAAATGTAGTATTTTTCACGCAAAATTGGGATTCTATATTGTTTTCCAGGTAATAAGTTAATTGCTTTTGCACTGTTTCTTATCTTACAAAGTTACACAGCTTACTAAGGGTAGGAAATTCGGTGACCGATAAATGAGTGACCAACAAAAAGTCAGTGATTCACTTGATGTCACTCTCACAACTGAATAATAGCTCCATTACTAACTGCGATGCATGCAGATGAGAGCTTATTTGTACTAACATACCTTCATGCTGTGTTATAATAAAACCTCAAAACAATAGGTTTCTTTGGTCAGTTTTAAGTTAAGAAGATGAACTTTTTGTTACATAAAGTAGTTGTGTTTTCTTTTCCTAGTTATTTAGCTACAACTTTTGATAGAATAAAGATAGATCAACTCAGCTTAATATAACACATTTGCATTAATCTTTTTCTTAAGGGGTGGGACAGCGTTAATCTCAAACGAAGAACCTCTCAGAAAGACAGGTATTTGACATACTCTATCTCGAACAGTTCAATGGCCCTTTGCAGGCATTAGCGCCCATGGACGCAAAAGGTTAAAATATATTTCTTATGACACATAATTTATGCTATTATTCTAAAACAAATTCATGTTATGAGACAGTAAACCTTAGAAATACAAATTTTCCTAAAAGTTTTCAGAATTCTGGCTACCAGTGTAAATTACTCTGAATAAAACGCATCCAAAATAAAATAACGTAAAGCAAATAAAAGTATCAAGAGTTTCGGAAGCAAAAGAGCCTCCTTTGTCAGAATGCATGGGACAGAACAACAAAATCCGGGAAATGTAGGTTAACAGAAACCTACTCACTTAACTCTATGAGAAAAACCTTTTCTAAATTCTCATCTTCTGATTTCTGAATTTGTATCTATTATCAATGTTAACACGTTCAAAACGGAGCCGATTTTAATATACTTTCCGTTCAGTTGGCAGAGAGAACTCAGTGGATGTTTGACCGTACAGGGTATAGACAGAGGATAACGCGCTCAACGCAATATTCTATTGCGTACTGAGATACATGCAATGAAGAAGTGTAAATGTATTTTTTATGTTATATAAATTACAATTTTGTAAATTCATTTTTAATGTTATATAAGTTTTGTAAGTGTACTTTTAAGTTTTATAAATTAAGTTTATTTATCAAATTCGATACAGTCGGTCCACAGAATCCGACGCCGGTTAAACGGAAGATTCAGTGTCAGTCTTCAGGACCCGAAATCAGTGGAACGGAAAGTTCGGTATCGGACCCCAGGAACCGACACCGTCTCGAACATGTTAAACTTTTAAAACCAGTTCGCTCCTTCGTTTACGGTTGGACTCATTTTTAGTATAAGTTTAGGAACTATTTTTACCCGTCGGTATAAATTGTTATATGTAATTTTAATTTAGTTTTGCATCCTGTAGATTTCGTTTTACCTCCTGCACAACTTTTCATCTTCAATTTTATTTTATCCAGCGTCGTGCAATATTTTTTTCCGCAAAAGATAAGATGCATTTAAAATTTCCAACACAATGCCATTTTAAATAAGAGTGTATATACATTTAATATATTATTCTGCGAGTAAGAGTAGTGTTTCTTTCAGAACTCGTTGACCGGAGGAGGGGGGCGAATGGAATTTTCAGGGGGGCAAGTTTTCTATTCACCATATATAAATACATCTAAATACTGTGTCACACAAATAGAAGCTATGTTAATATAAAATGCCTCCTGGAGGCTTCCGGAGGTATGCCTGAAAGAAACACTGAGAGTAACACTAAACACAATATTTGTTCGCAAAAGAATGTGTCACCAAACCCTTCATGAAATTAACTCTGGAAACAAGATCGATCCAGAAGAGTGAGGACAGGTGAGAAAGGGACTGAGATTGGATAAATAATGCATTCATTTCAGCCCCCAGGTTCTGCAGCTCCGGACCGGTGTTGTGCTCTTCGTTCCCGAGTCAGCGGAGGCGAGAGGGGAGGTTTGTGCCCAACCTGGGCGGGTGGTGAGGTTCCAAGATGAATGGTTTCAATTTCAGTAGGATTAAAAAGGATGGTGGTGAGTGTGCCATGCGAGTCTTTGGGGGAACGATTGCGATCCCGACTCATGCGTTGCTGCTCACTCTGTAGAAAGTTAAACACATCGTAATGAGCTTCGTAAATTTTGCTTGCAGCATTGAGCAGAATAATAATAATAAAAAAAAAAATCTGATGTGGACAGCACACGATTTTCTCCACATAATGGAATGAATCTCTTCTTTTACAGCAAAAAATGATGTACAGGATCTACGGCGCAATGTTTTTAACGTCGAATTGAACATTTGGCATCTTTTCTGAATGACTGCATTTGAAACTATTTTGAGGTACCCAATTCACTTATATTTCACGCCACTCTAACTTGACAATAATCAATATTTATTTATTTATTTATTTATATAATCAATTTACGTGGCAACTACACATGAAATCCAGTTACAGTAACCACACAAACATAAAAAGAACAGAGCATAAAATACAAGAATACTAAGTAGTATACATGTCAGGGGCGTTAAAACAGGCTTTTTACTTTCCTTAAATACATAGCATAATGTATAAGGAAAGTACTGTAACGGTGTCGAAAATTCGAATTCGAGTTTTTGACGGGACAGCATGTTTCAAGCATCCCTGATCACGAATCGAACATTTTTAGGTGATGTCTGTGTGTGTGTGTGCCAGTGAGTGTGGAGACGATATCTCACGAACGAATGGAGTGATTTGAATAAAATTTGGTACAAAAATTACAATCCGTGACTGGAAGCCTATTGTTTTTAAACACAATCCAATGCTCAGAAACCCCCCAAATTTTCGAGTGAAATTTTGAAAGCATCATCAAAAATCAAAACCTTTAATAAAGTTACGCAAATAAACATTTCTTATGTAATTCTTTTTATTAAAAAACGATTGACAAACTTTAGAACGCTAGCACGAACAGTTCTCGAAATACTGCACATTTTTCAAATAAATTTATCAAAAAATCCCATAAATTAAAAAAAATATTAACTGTTGAGAAACATGTTCACTTTTCATATGTACTATCATGCGATAAATTGGGTGACATCATTCTCGTGGATCTAGCTCGTTCTATTCATGAGAAAAGATACTTTGAGTAATACTTTTATATTTGAACGCCAATAGTCATTTATCTGCTATAAGAATAAATTATTTCTCTGTCCTTTACACTTGGCTAGATTTTGGCAATGAATTTGGTGGAATGTCGCTAACTTGGCGACTTTTTTAAATGTTGCAAAATTAACGGAAATCTCGCCAAATGGATAACAAGAAAGATCAATCATGCTTAAAGCATTGATTATGAAACACTTTCCAACTTCAATGCAATTTTATTTAAAAAAGTCTAAAATGCAATACATTCCTCGATAATATTTTAAAACTTATCACAATACTACATTAATTTATTATATTTGAAAACTTAACTTTCATTGAAAAAAATGAACTTCATTCAAATGACGGCATTGAAATATAAATTACCTGGTTTAAATATCTCTAAAATGCGATACATTCCACGGTAATATTTTTAAAACTATCATAATACTACGATAATTTATTATATTTGGAAACTTCATCAAAAACAACTAAAATTAATTCAAATGACGTCATTGAAAAAATAACACGCCTGGATCTCTCTATAAAAACAGCATTTCATTCATAAATTTCTCCCATTCATTTCATTCATCACAATACTACAATAATTTATTTTATTTAAAAATTAAGACCATGGAGCTACAAGTAATTAAACTCTATGCTTAAAATTTCATCGAAAAAAAATCGTCCTTTTCTTTATAAAATCAATTAATATTTCATTCATATCAGCCATGCAGACTCCATGGGCTAAATTATTTTGTGTTAAAGAAATACAGCAATTCTAATACAACTCATTCTACATATTTTGCTGTTTACACTTTACATAAGTGAAAAATAGGTTTCGTTGTAGAAATAATCAAATTTGGATAATCATTTAAACTCAAATATATTGTATTTGCATTGTTTCAGTATGTAGATGCACAGAATTTAAGCAAAAATAAAGTAGTTTTAGGGCGGATACAACACTCAATATGAATTAAAAAGAACTTAAAAAATCACGATTTTTAAACAAGATGGATGCCATATATCAGTTTGAAGTGGGTCATGTGATATTTTCATATCATGGTCACGTGATCGTTTCATATAAAACGTGTAATTATTATTTTAAGTTTTATTTAAAAACTATTGAATATATTTTGCTGAATTTTTATTTATATATTTTATGGAATAATTTGAATATTACGTAAAATTTTCGAAGCAATTTATGAATTTTAAATCCGCTTAAAAAATGTTTGAAAAATTAGGTGCCATAGGGCTCAATGTATTTAATTTTTTCAACCCGGGTTCAATCCAAAACTAATTGGGTGATATTAATCATTTATATTCGCATAGGTCCTAAAGACCATCTGAACAACATACTAAAATTTCATTTTGATTAAGTCATTTTTACAGCAGTTATCGTGCTAACGGACAGACAGACAGACAGAATGAACAAAGTCATAAACACTTTCAACTTTGTTGTAAAGTGTTAAAAATGACGCTAAATGAATGAAAATGAGGACTCATTGACAAAAATTCAATATCTTGGAAAGCCTATAAGTATCTACTATGAGAATAGCCTAATTTGTTTCTACTGTAAAAGTAGTAAATTCATTGCATTATATAAGAAAAATCATGTGCTACCCACAGCAGGATTTTACTTTCCTTATATACATAATGTATAAGGAAAGTATTATGACGAGGTCGAAAATTCGAATTCGAGTTTTCGACGGGAGAGCACGTTTCAAGCATCCCTGATCACGAATCGAACGTTTTTAAAGTGATGTCTGTGTGTGTGTGTGTGTGTGTGTGTGTGTGTGTGCGTGTGTGCGTGTGTGTGTGTGTGTGTGTGTGTGTGTGTGTTTGTGTGTGTGTGTGTGTGTTTGTGTGTGTGTGTGCGTCAGTGAGTCTGTGGAGACGATATCTCACGAACGAATGGAGTGATTCGAATGACATTTGGTACAAAAATCGCACTTCGTGAATACTGGAAGCTTATTGTTTTAAAACACAATCGAATGTTCAGAACCTCCCTAAATTTTCGAGTGAAATTGGCACATCCTCATTGGCTTTTTAGTCATATGATTTTGCAAGTTCAATGTCAGGACAGTTTAATGGAGCACAAAAGAAACTCTCAGAAATCATAGGGCATCATATACCATACATTCCATGCCAAGATCACAGGACGAACACAGCCGTAGAACATATCCAATTTTTTTTTGTTCTGGGGACCGTATAACAATTTAAATACCCCCCCCCCCCCTCTATTTTGAAAATGTCACCCACCGAGGGGAAATTATATAGAAGAACTTCACATTTAATTTTAACAAACTTTCAAATTGGAAGCATGTATCTAAAACCAGTTATAGAACCACCAAAACCAAGACCAACTAGGCTGAATCACCCTGCGGTTATGCATGACACTGCTGTGAAAAGTGTTGATTTTTAGCCGCTCCAGTGGCTGTGATAAAGGTACTTGACCTATGAATCCAGAGGAACACGGGTTCGAATTCAGCCACAGGCACGGATGTCTTCTGTTTTTTGTCATGGTATCTTCTATGTGGAACATTACTAACCAGAGATGAAACTTGTGGCACAATGTTGTCACTTAGATGGTGGCAACTATTAAACTTCTTCTTCGACTCAGACCGCCCGACCTACCAGAAAGGTATAAGTTATCTGTTTGGACGGCCGGGAAGTGCCACCCAATTTAGACCGGAACCTAGTGGGGGAGGCATCCACAGGGACCGTACCCTCCTCCCCCTACCACCAACCTCTCGGAAGAACCCACATGTTTAACGTGATCGTACTCCGCGTGAACACGTCGGCAGTTTTGGCAGTGAAGGGAATCGAACCCGGGCCTACCGAGTGCAATTCCCGCGCGCTAACCACTAGGCTAACGCGCCATCAGAGCAGGGGGAGTCTTTTTAGTATTTACTGATTGTAATGATCGAACCAATTCATTTTCACAGCGCTTTATCCATTCTTCACATCACGTCCACAGACTCACAAAGTAACATACAAATGCACTACCATACAATCCCAATAACATATATGCATGCACACACAGACATCGCCTCCAAAACGGTCGACTCGAGTTCTGGGATGCTTGAAACGTGCCCCGTCATAATACTTTCCCTATATATTATAATATCATATGCATAGGAAAAAATTTTTTTAACAATATATATGCAGGGAAAGTAAAAATACGTTTGTTTATTTTGTTGAGCGGTCATGACAGGCAGATATGCAGAAAAAGGTTTTTAATTTTCCTTATTTCGCTGTAAGGTGATAAAAATTTCATCAGCATATTAACTCCTTGGTATCACCCTCATTTCCTGAAAAAAATATTTATCGAAATCCATTGTTTAGTTTAAGCAATATTTAAGTCCATAAAAAGACCGTGAATACTATTACATGCAATAGCAGCCCGATTCTAACTGTATCACCCTTTATTCACAAAATCTCACTCTCATTTTGCTCAGCAAATAAACGAGGCACCATACGTCCTTCTGAAATTACGCTATAAGACAAACTCTAAAATAAATCTTCCTTTAAGACCCTAAGTTCTTAACCCCCCCCCCCCCCTCCTCCTTTTCTCTGCTCTACATCCCCCCCCCCCCCCCCCATACAGCAGAATGGATGTTCACCCCAAATGCGCTCTTCTTCGGATGAAGCTCCTATTAACTTCGAAACAGGTGGGCGTCCTTTTAGATACGATGCTAAAAATATCTCAAGAAAAGACGCTTTCGAGATGATAGAACTTTTTGATGAATGGACACTGAAAGTAAATTGCACAGCTCTCTCTCTCTCTTTCAGCCATTTTAATTTTACTTTGCATAATATAGTCATCAGGAAAATATGGAGATCGGTTATAAAATTCGACAAATCATATTGGATAAATATACCGTAGAATTTGGTTAAATTTAGCCCGCAGTTATGGATATTTCGGATTTAACGTACAAGTTATTAAATTTTAATTGGCTCGCTTTAATCGATTTTAACGAATAAAATGGTTAGGTCCCTGAATTTAACGAGAACATGAAATAATGAAACTGAATCAAATGTGAAATTAACCATAGTGTGGCTCAACTCGACTTTCTCATACCAGAATTCATTTTTTTTTTCAAATTTTGCAAAAAAAATTTGAAAAATCGGTATTGTAAGTTCAAATGATTACAACTAAAATACATTACTTTAAAATACATACATTACACTAAAATTCATTGCTTTACAACTAAAATACATACATTACACTAAAATGATTAAAACAAAATGATCAATTTAAAGGGCTTGAAAAAATTCGATTGATACACCATACTTGACAATGTACTCCCCCCTGCACACCCCCGGCGGGTAACTTGCTAATGACATCACGAAAGAAAAAATTGCAATGCGGCTATTTTTCACGATTGAAACTATTAAATCTCGTGTTCTATAAATAAACCTTTGTATGCATGATTATATCGAATTTTGCCCTATGCTACCACGTTAAAAAAATATATAATTTCAAATAAATTTCGAAATTTTCGCCCGAGTTAAAAAAAATTCCACCTAGTTCTAGAGTTTTTGATAATAAAACTGGATATAAAGTTTTGTTAAAATCCATTAATATATGTGGCTGCTATCGTACACAAGGAATCGACAACAGACAGGCAGACAAGCAGACATTACTCCAAAAATAGTCAGAAGGTCTTCAGGTTCAGGAGGTCTTAAAACATATATTGACATCAAAATCTCAATACTTTCTCAATACTACGTATAAGAAAGTAAATAAATATGATGCGAGCATCACGTGACTTTCTTTACACAATGACAGAGAAATAATGATGTACTAGATATCAATGGCGTTATTCACTTTTAGTAATTTATGAGTCCAAATTGAATAAATTGTTCATGCTCGCGTACGAAATGCAATTAGCATTTATGTAATATCTTGTGGAATAAATGACTCTTGGAAAATTCTTGGGTGTCAAAATATAACAAAATGTATCTTCTCTCGTGAATGGAACGAACTAGATGCATGAAACTATGTTAACATATTTGTTGCATAATATTACGTATAAAAAGTGAGCCTTATAGGATGGCACTCACAACCTTACAAATTTTAAGCAATTTTTTTTTTGTTGCATTTGCGTTAAAAATCTGCATTATCTCGAGAAAGATTCATGCTAGCTTTCTAAAGTTTGTGTCATTCATTTTATAAGAAAAATTTACGTACAAAAAATATTATTTTCGCAATAGTATTGGAAGTCCTGGTTTTTAAAAATATTTTCAAAATGTCATTCGTAAATCGTGAAATATCTTGAGAACGGGTTCATACTAGCGTTAAGTTGATATCATTCATTTCCAATAAAAAATTACATCTGCAATAATTATTTATTTATCACTATTAAAAGTTCTGAATTTTAATGGTGTTTTCAAAAATTACATCTGCAATAATTATTTATTCATCATTATTAAAAGTTCTGATTTTTAATGGTGTTTTCAAAAATTACATCTGCAATAATTATTTATTCATCATTATTAAAAGTTCTGATTTTTAATGGTGTTTTCAAAAATTACATCTGCAATAATTATTTATTTATCATTATTAAAAGGTCCTATTTTTAATGGTGTTTTCAAACATTGCATCTGTAATAATTACTTATTTATGATTATTAAAAGGTCTTATTTTTAATGGTGTTTTCAAAAATTGCATCTGCAATAATCATTTATTTATGATTATTAAAAAGTCTGTTTTTAATGGTGTTTTTAAAAATTACATCTGTAATAATTATTTATTTATGATTATTAAAAAGTCTGATTTTTAATGGTATTTTCAAAAATTGCATCTGCAATAATTATTTATTTATCATTATTAAAAGTTCTGATTTTTAATGGTGTTTTCAAAAATTACATCTGTAATAATTATTTATTTATGATTATTAAAAGATCTGATTTTTAATGGTGTTTTCAAAAATTGCATCTGTAATAATTATTTATTTATGATTATTAAAGGTCTGATTTTTAATGGTGTTTTCAAAAATTGCATCTGCAATAATTATTTATCATTACTAAAAGTCTTGATTTTTAATGGTGTTTTCAAAAATTAATTTGAAAATTGGAGTCTTCGGAACAATCGATTGCGTTTAAAGTCCAAAATTCCCAGATTGTAATAATCTTGTCAAATTATTTTCGAAACACTATTCATACGTGAAATATCGCACCCACATCACTTCAAAAATATTCGATTCGAGTCCAAGAATACCCGAGAATTGTTCTTCCGCCAAAAACTCGAATTAAAATTTTCGACCCCGTCACAATACTTTTTCCTATACAGTATACTGTGCATATAAAAAGTGGATCAAATTTAAATAAACGAAAAAAAAATCTTAACTTCATTCATACATGGTTGTAGATGTAGGGAAATGGTATGAGTTAGTAATTCCACGAACTTTTATCTAATTACATGAATATACGGTACATTAAAGATCATAATTATACCGTGAAATATTGAAATCACTAAGAAATGCTTCGTGGAGGGAAATTGGTGAGATTTTAGCATCTATACGACCTGGTGCTAAATACAAATACGTAGCAAAGTACTGGCAACCCTACTATCAGCTGTTCTAAAGAAGGGTCCTAAAATAGGTTTGTCGAAGTTACAGCAATAAAAATTGCTGTGTAATAAAAATTGTCTTCGGCTGTAGCAGCTGCAGAGATGAAAACGAAGATACTGGATAAAGTTCCTATGAATGGTCGTGAAATGGAAAGGGAAATATGTTAATAAGGAAAAGAATATACCCGAAAATATAAGATAAAAGTTCCTAATCTTTGGTACTACAACTATTAGTCTGAACTGAAATTTGTTCTTTGAAGAGGAGGATATCTTAATAGGTTCCTGGAATTTCTTCGAAGGGGACGGATACATTAAAGGAGGTTGAAAAGTCTTTCTACGGCGCTTCAGAAGATTCCTCGGTAACTAAGGATGCTAAAACTTTGCACACTTATAGTATTGACCACAGGATAGAAACTAACACAACTAATATTTGATTAAGAAGACTATTTTCGAAGCTACGCAGCATACATTGTTAAACAAAACATATTTTAACAAGAAAGATCAATCATGCTTAAAGCATTGATTATGAAACACTTTCCAACTTCAATGCAATTTTTTTAAACATGTCTAAAATGCAATACATTCCTCGGTAATATTTTAAAACTTATCACAATACTACATTAATTTATTATATTTGAAACCTTAAACCATCATAAAAAAAAATTAACTTCATTCAAATGACGGCATTAAAGTATAAATTGCCTGGTTTAAACATCTGTAAAATGTGATACATTCCTCTGTAATAATTTTAGAATTGCCATAATACTACGATAATTTATTATATTTGAAAACTTCATCGAAAACAACTGAAATCCATTCAAATGACGTCATAGAAAAAATAAGACGCCTGGCTCTCTCTATAAAAGCAAAATTTCATTCATAAATAATTCCCCCATTCATGTCATTCATCACAATACTATAATAATTTATTTTATTTAAAAATTAAGACCATGGAGCTACAAGTAATTAAACTATATGCGTAAAACTTCATCGAAAAATATCGTCCTTCTCTTTCTAAAATCAATGAATATTTCATTCATATCAGCTAAGCAGACTCCATGGACTAAATGATTTTGTGTTAAAGAATTACAGCAATTCTAATACAACTCATTCTACATATTTTGCTGTTTACATTTTACATAGGTGAAAAATAGGCTTAGTTGTAGAAATAATCAAATTTGGGATGAGCATTTAAACACAAATATATTGTCATTGCGTTGTTTCAGTATGTAGATGCACAGAATTTAGGTAAAAATAAAGTAGTTTTAGGACGGATACAACACTCAATATGAATTAAAAAGAACTTTAAAAATCATGATTTTGAGACAAGATGGATGCCATATATCATTTTGAAGTATGTCACGTGATCGTTTCATATCATGGTCACTTGATTGCTTCATATAAGAGGTGTTATTATTTTAATTTTTATTTAAAAAACTACTGAATATATTTCGTTGAATTTTTTTTTATATATTTTTTATGGAACAATTTGAATATTGCCTAAAATTTTCGAAGCAATTTGTGAATTTTAAATCCGCTTAAAAAATGCTTGAAAAATTAGGTCCCATAGGGCTCAATGTATTTCATTTTTTCAACCCGGGTTCAATCCAAAACTAATTGGGTGATATTATTCATTTATATTCCCATAGGTCCTACAGATCGTCTGAACAGCATACTAAAATTTCATTTTGATTAAGTCATTTTTACGGCAGTTATCGTGCTAACGGACAGACAGACAGACAGAATGAACAAAGTCATAAACACTTTCCAACTTTGTTGTAAAGTGTTAAAAACTGCAACTTAATTTCTTTAACAGTGTTAATTTCCCTGTCTTTGATAGGTTTAAATATTATATTTTAATAATTATGTAATATTTTAATAATTATATAACGTTATATTTTAATTATAGTAATCATGTTGATTGGAATTCAAATCATTAGTTTAATACAACAAAATATTTATTCTTAATTATTAAGAGCGTTCAATAAGGCTGTAAAAACAGAGGTTTATAGTTTTTTCTCTACCTTTTCTCCAGTCAAGTTATCTTGTACACAGAAACTCATCTCCTTGAGCTCCTTATCGCTACTTTCACCAGCAAGATTTACGCAGCGTAATTAAAACATTGGAGTTTCTTTTCTGTTTTGGCATCGCAATATTTGTTGCACTCCCTCAGAAAAGCTATTTATTCTCAGATCGTAAACGTCAACAGAGCATCTCTCTTTCTCTCTCTATCTCTCTCTTTCCATTGTAAGGTTTCAGACAGTGAAATGGTTGTTTTCGATAAGACAATTGCTTCTCGGCGAATAAGACCCACCCCTTTCTTAAAAGGTGGCCGGTCGATTTCGGTTGTGTCGTTCGAATATTTTAAAATAGTTACTTTCAATCGCTTGAATTAGAAGTGCTGGTCATCTTACGTATTAATAAAAAAAATGCCTGTGTGTGTGTTACTGCCTGTGCCGTCTGTAGCGGAAAATCGAAGCTTCAGCGAAAAATTTGGTACAGGGGTAATTCAGGTCCCCGGATATACGGTTCGGCGAGATTTTTTTTTTAATCGAATTGATTTAAAAGTAATGAAGTGTAACATCCGCCGAAATTTCGACTTCAAAAGCTTTTTAGCGGGAAAACAATGAAAGATAAAATGGCAAATATTTATCGGGATGTAAAAATATCTGTTTAACGAAGTGAATTTTATTTATCTGTTTATTGAGTTTGCGAATTTAAAATATCTTATGTACTATATTATCATGTTACTATCATTATATTGTGTTAAAATTGGACTTTAATCCAATGAAAACCCACTGAAAAATATTTTTTTTTACCTCTGGGGTAAAATAACATTTTTCTTTCTTGCGACTTCAAGTGTTTCAATTTATTTGTGTTCTATTTAAGCAATTCAAAAGTCAAACTTCTTGAATATCGATTTCAAACTCCTCGAATTAAAAAAAATATTTTTGTGCCATTTGGACACCAATGTCTGCAAAGGGAGATCGAACTGTTTGGGATAGGGTATGTCAAATAGCTGTCTTTTTGAAAGGTTCTTCGTTTGGGATGGACGCTGTCCCACCCGTAAGCAAAAGGTTAAATACACCCATGCCTCATCGAGGGTTACCACAAATTTCCATTTATCAGCAACTAGGTGTTTTTCATATAATTTTCTACAATTTGTTTTTCTTTCCGCAAAATGCTTTGGCAAAAGTAGATGAACTTTAGATTTAAACATCTTTTTCAACTTCAAATCTTGATGAATGATTTTACTTACAGTGCCTGAAGACATTCCCAGTTTCGATGCAATGGATCTTTGAGTCGGTGGATATTCTTTTAGGATCAGAGACTTCACTTTCTTGATATTTATCCGCGTTCGAACAGTCTTAGGATGCAATTTTGCGGCCATTTTTCATTTTTACTTACAGCTTGAAGCTTTTTTCCTTCCAAATTTAATATATTAACAAGAAAGTTGTATCATGCAAAAAGCATTGATTATAAAACACATTCCAACTGGAAATGTAATTTTATTTAAGCGTATCTAAATTGTGATACAGTCAGCGCTGATATTTTTTTAAATATCACAGTAATTTATTATATTTGAAAACTTAAAACTTCAAAGACAATCGCAAAATACAATGCCAGTAACCATGGAAGTAAAAGTAAGGAGTTAAAACTTCACATTAAGAAAAGTCCAATATCGTGTAAGACAATAATTTAGGTGGCGCTGGAATAAGCTGCATTGCATGAATTTCTATGGCAAAAGACCTAAAATATTTTTTAAACTGTCAGTTTTGAAAAAATAAGTAATTAACGCAATGCAAGTTAGAACTGAAACAATAACGAATATTCCTACTCATTCAAAATTATTTTACCTTACAATTTATTTTTATCTCTAGATTCTGTACTCTATCCTACTACTATGACAAAATACTTGTTAATTGTGTTAATTGTGCTCATAATTAATTAACTCTTAATTTAAAACTAATCAAAAATGCATATACTAAATACTACGCCTTTCTGTTGTGTCAATTAGCAATAGCAGCCACTTTACTAGCACTAGCGACACCTACATATAATTCTCAAAACATTATAGCATTTTTACGCATTTCTTCCATAGGAGTTTTATCTCCTTCTTTCTAACTCCAGTTACACTAAATGAACTTTATTCAAATAACGTCATTGTAATATAAATCGTCTGTCTCTATATGTAAAATCAATGAATTTAAAATAAAAAATATTGTAATTGCGTTGGCTCAGAATTTAGATAAGCAGATAATACGTAAAAAAAACTAATGTGGGCAGCACATGACTTTCCTTATATAATGCAATGAATTTACTATTTTTACAGTAAAAAAAAAAGATTATTTTATAGTAGATATTTATAGTCTTTCCAAGATATTGAATTTTCGTCAATGAGTCTTCATTTTTATTGATTTAGCGTCATTTTCATCCATTTGGCGAGTTTATCGTTAATTTAGCAACATTTATAAAAGTCGCCAAATTGACGACATTCCACCAAATTCGTCGCCAAAATCTCGCCAAACATTATGGGCGGAGAAGTGAGTTATTCTTGCAGCAGATAAATGACTATTGGCGCTCAAATACAAAAGTATTACTCAAAGTATCTTTTCTTATGAATGGAACGAGCTAGTTCCACGAGAATGATGTCACCCAATTTACATATGATATTACATATGAAAAGTGAACATGTTTCTCAATAGAAAATATTTTTTTTTATTTTATCTCTCGGCGAACTATATCATTTGCTGTAGTTGCTGAAAAAGATCCTGCACAGCTAATAAATATTAAAACACGTTTAAAATGTAGATCAGAAAATAAATTTAATAACATTTAAAGCTTAAATACATTTTACAAACATTTGAAAAATAGCAATACTAATTAATACATGCCAATAAGCCTCCCCTTGTCAAAAATCACACTTAAACATAAACATTTTTAATTTGTGCTAGAATTTCATTCAGAAATTGTAGAAAATTAAAATATATAAATTTTTCGTTATATTATAACCTTGCTGGGTTTGCAGATGGCAAAATTATTTCTGATTGCAGCCCACAATTTGACAGTCCAGCAGAAGTGAAGAACTATTTTATGTAATATCTTAACATTTTTACAAAATAGCGCTCATTTCCGTCAAATTAACATTGTCGACAAACTCACTAACTCTACACAGTCTGATTAGAATCCAAAAAAGTGTTATTCACCCATCTACTTATAACGGTATCGATTCTATCTTTCGTACTATATGACCTACATATTATGATTTTTGAAAATAATTTACTCCAGGGCATGATAAAAAAAATAATTAAACTCTTGTAAAGATATTTGTTATAAAATATATCTATTTTTTCTTTCTGGAGGATATAGCAAGAGTCAGAATTTCATGGAATTTGTTTTTCTCCCTATATTAAACAATTTTTATTTAAAAAACTACCTAACATATTTTACTAACTTTTTTTTAATATATTTTATGAAATAATTTGAATATTGCCTAAAACTTTCGAAGCAATTTGTGAATTTTAAATTCGCCTTAAAAATGTTTGAAAAATTAGGTCCCATGAATTTCATTTTTTTAACCCGGGTGCAATCCAAAACTAATTGGGTTATATTATTCATTTATATTCCCATTGATGCCACAGATCGTCTGAAAAACATACTAAAATTTCATTTTGATAAAGTCATTTTTACGGCAGTTATCGTGCTAATGGACAAACAGACAGAATGAATGAACAAGTCATAAAGACTTTTCAACTATGTTGTAAAGTGTTAAAAATACCTTTCTTTGAAATGCAATAACCTCGATTTTTACACCGTTTTACAATTAATTTGTCAATATGAATATTTTTCCTCGGAAAGTGCATTTATGTAACCTTCGAGCCACCTCTCAATTTCAGGAGCCATTTTCAAATAAATCTTTTATTCTACATTCCAATCGAAACAAAACAGTAGCAGACGATTATACTGAAAATGCCAGGTCTTCATCTCAATATGCTAAAGAGAAACATAAATACAAAATCGTTTCCACAAAGTACGAACGACCTTCTGTATTTTAGCTAGAATTTGAGCTTCGCGGTCCTAAAAAGCATTTATTGACACAAATAAGCCGGATGCCCTCTATTCATCGGCGTAACGGATCGACTTGAAAAAATGATTTAAAATAAAATTACAAAAGAATAAATTGAGAACATAACGACTTTGTCTTATTTTGATACGGATGATACCAAAGCTGAAATATCTAGAATATAGATGTGAGAAAGTTCTCAATCTCCAGATAATTTAAGTTGCTTTAATCATAGATAAGCAACGCTTTCTTCCGGATTGACCTATGCAAATTGCACATTTGAGAAGATGGGTGATAAATATTGAACTTCTCTTTTTATCTGCGCACACTACCGAATCTTTATGCGAAATAAGGAAATTTTCATCAGGACCTACAATTTAAAGTAGATCCGAAACCTCTATGAACACCTATTCATATGTTCGAGACTTCAATCTCTTGTATTCAAATATTGGAGTGGAAGAAATATTTAACTAATACGGTCAAAATGGCAGTGGGGAATTCCTTATATACAGGACTCACTCGAAAACTGAGACGTTATTAAATTATAGTCACAAAACCAGCCAATAAAAAGCATTCTTAAATTTTGTAATCACGCTCTCAGTGCAGCGGCCAGTAACAGTGAACCAGTTCCAAGTTTAATGCTAGTGTTCTTCTGCCTTGAATAACCGGTAACTGCTCGGGCAGTAAATAATTAGTTATGCGACACAATTTTTAAATCTTTATACTTATCTTTATACTAATCTTTATATTTATCTTTATGCTAATCTCTATGCTAACCTTTATACTTATCTTTATACTTATATTTATACTAATCTTTATACTAATCTTTATACTTATCTTTATACTTATCTTTATACTTAAAAAGCACATCCTAAATTTGCAACATATAGCAGATTTTCTTGGTATCAGTTTGCTGATCGGCTATTCGGTGCTAAAACCCACAAGAAGGGTCACAGCCAGTCTTTATTGTGTACACTGTAAAACATTTGCAAGCATGTTACTGAAAGTTTCAGGGAAAACAGTTGTCCTTAATGGGGAGCAAAGCTCCTGATAGTTATGATAATATACATATATAAAAATACAAAAATAACGCTTCAGCAGACGTTAATTAGCTGAATATTTCAGAAATGAAGCTGGAATTTTCGTGATCGCCTGTAATTGTAGCTTTTCTTATCAGTTTGCCAAAATGATCAACAAAGTCGCTGAAAAAAAATGAGCAAAGGTTGCAGAATGGTCTGCAGTGAAGCGGTGACTCAAACCTCTTCTACAGTATCTAAGCGAAAACCTCTTCTACAGTATCTAAGCGACCCGCAGTACCTCAGTAAGTGGTAAAAAGCTTCCATTCTACATTACAGGAATCCACTATACACAGCCAAAGCTCCGTCCCAATAGTAGTGTA
The DNA here is from genome assembly GCA_951213105.1 of Amaurobius ferox. Lineage (NCBI taxonomy): Eukaryota > Metazoa > Arthropoda > Arachnida > Araneae > Amaurobiidae > Amaurobius > Amaurobius ferox. The sequence goes on along the minus strand of OX578147.1, from coordinate 4,131,612 downwards.
GTAAAGCGAGCTGCCACTACAATGATATGCATCCATTGAATGGTATTCCGCGTGAAATAGCCGATAACTAAACTTGCAGGAGCCGAAATGGTGGGTTCTACGTGACTGACGTCTTTTTTTCTTTTTTTTTTAATTTTGCAAGAAAATTTCTGAAAAATTGGTGTCATGTGTTCAAATGATTACAATTATAGCCTGTTACACTTCACTTTACAGGGCTTGAAAAAGTCTTTCGATTGATGCCATACTTGACAGTGATGCCATTCATTCGATTGATGCCATACTTGACCCTTAAGGGGACAGTGGACGTTGAAATGAGCAAAAATCGACTAAAAAAAGTTTTAATATATAAAATTATTTTACACATTTAACATTTGCTTACGGGTGGGACAGCGTCTATTCCAAACGAAGAACCTCCCAAAAAGACAGGTATTTGACATACCTTATCCCAAACAGTTCGACCCCCTTTGCAGGCATTGGCGTCCATGGGCATCGGCGACAGAAGGTGCAATGATAGGGTATGTCAAATACCCTGTCTTTTTGGGAGGTTCTTCGTTTGGGATGGACGCTGTCCCACCCGTAAGCAAAAGGTTAAATGCATTTTGTTTTTAACAGAATTTTCAAAGGTTTTACATTTTTAAAATGCTTCATGCGTCTTAATTTTTATCTGAGATGCATGAAATTTGGTAAGAAGACACCTCTCATACTTTTTAATGAAACTAGGTATGCATTTTATAATTGGACTTTATTAAGGTAGTTAAAAGTGAATAAGAACCTAATTAAATGATGAAAATTAAGTTTTAATGCAGAAAAATATTTTTAAAGAATTAACTTTCTAAGGCATTTAAAAATGAATACCCAAATTTGTCCATAATATGTTTTTGAGTGATCATAATGTAAAATTAATCAAAAATGTAAACAAATGGCGCGTAGGGAGCATTTTCAATTTTTCGTAAAAAAAATTAAATTAAAAAAAATACCAAATTATAACAAAATTGAAAAAAAAATTAATGGTATTGTATATAGTAATGTCAAGAGGAATATTTATACAAATTTTCACGTTTCTAAGTTCATAAATAAATAAATTTCAACGTCCACTGTCCCCTTAACCCAGGGTTAACTTGTATCTATGTCAACACACAGACTATCCATCAGACAGGCAGACACACACACACACACACACAGACGTCACGCTAAAAATAGTTTTTCGTATTCTAGAGGTCTCGAAACGTGTAGATTCGTCGAAAACTCGAGTTGCGCTTTTCGGCATGATTCCAATACTTTCCCTATACATTACCATGTATTGCAGGGCAAATAATAAAAATTGAATTAAAAGTGTAAATTGAGTATCACTTAAAATAATGCTGGTTGTTATTTTGTGTAATTAAACCCAATTTAATGGATTATTGAAGAAATAGAGAGAACGAGAATATGAGTCTGCAGGTACAGTCATGTGCTGTCCTGTCATCTGCTGTACATCGGCGGGTACTGGAAAATTATAAATAAGGATAAAATTATAAATAAGGATAAAATTATAAATAAGGATAAAATTATAAATAAGGATAAAATTATCATTCTGGTAACCTCCTTCGGCAACTGAGTGAGCCAGTCCATTCCCTCACTGCGTGAATCGAATTTATAGAATCCACCGTCTGAGCGCAAAATCGAGCTCATGTATAAATAGGCGAATGCAAATTTCGGGTACAAAGAAAATATCTATAGGCAAGAGCCACAGAGGAGCATACTGCCAATAGGAGGTGTGCATTTAAGAATAACTTTCTAACGAAAACCGATTTACTTTTCATGCTAGCTAAACATAGCACAGCCGATAAATGTAGTCATAAAAACCATCGATAAGTAGCATTCTAAAGTACAGAATTATGCTCTTACTGCAGTAAGTAGCATCAGTGAATTGGTTTCATTCTTATTAGGGCTCAACAGCATCGAATTTCCAGAAATTGCCGTGACAGCAAGAATCTGATATTCCATGCTGATGTAGCGCAAAATCCATGCAAAAAAATCTGATGTGGGCAGCACATGACTTTCCTTATATAATGCAATAAATTTACTACTTTCACAGTAAAAAAAATAGATTACTCTTGTAGTAGTTATTTGTATTCTTTCCAAGATATTAAATTTTCGTCAATGAGTCGTCATTTTCCATGTCGTCCTCATCAATGAGTCGTCATTGATTTAGCGTCATTTTTATCCATTTGGCGAGTTTTTCGTTAATTTAGCAACATTTAAAAATGTCGCCAAGTTGGCGACATTCCACCAAATTCGTCGCCAAATTCTCGCCAAGCGTTATGGACGAAGGAATAAGTTATTCTTACAGCAGATAAATGACTATTGGCGTTCAAATACAAAAGTATTACTCAAAGTATCTTTTCTCATGAATGGAACGAGCTAGTTCCACGAGAATGATGTCACCCAATTTATCGCATGGTATTACATATGAAAAGTGAACATGTTTCTCAATCGGAAATATTTTTTTTATTTTATATGACTTTTTGATATATTTTTTTTAATGTGCAATATCTCGAGAACGGTTCATGTTAGCATTCTAAAATTTATTCGTTTTTTAATGAAAAATTACATAAGAAAAGTCTATTTACGTAACTTTATTAGCAACTTTGATTTTTTGACGATTTTTTCAAAATTTCACTCGAAAATTTAGGGCGGTTCTGAACATTCGATTACGTATAAAAACAATATGCTTCCAGTGTTTACGGATTGTGATTTTTGTACCGAATTTCGTTCGAATCGGTCCATTCGTTCGTCAGTTATCGTCCACACGCACACACGCCACTTCAAAAATGTTACATTCGTGATCAGGGATGCTTGAAACGTGCTCTCCCGTCGAAAACTCGAATTTTCGACCCCGTCACAATACTTTCCTTATACATTATGTATATAAGGAACGTAATAAGGGAGGACTCGGTCTATGGACACTGTTATCTGAAATGGGAGAGGTGTACATCCTATATGTGGATGAGGCACACTCCCTATATGTGGATTCTAGGTATCTATATAAAATGAAAGATCTGTATGTTTATTTGAAGAAAATGATATCATGTTGATTAGCTATGGAATTAAATGCGTTTATTCAACAGTCGAGTTTTATTAGTTTCCCTATAATACATGATAACGTAGAGGGAACGGATCTACACGTTTCGAGTACCCTAGAACACGAAGAACCTATTTTTAGCGCGACGTCTGTGTGTATGTTGTTGTTGAGACCCAGACCGTCCGACCTACCAGAAAGGTGTAAGGTAACTGTATGGACGGCCGGGAAGTGCCACCCAATTTAGACCTGAACCCAGTGGGGGAGGCATCCACAGGGACCGTACCCTCCTTCCCCTACCACCAACCTCTCGGAAGGACTTACGGACCCACATGTTTAACGTGATCGTACTCCGCATGAACACGGCGGCATTTTGTGGTAGCGTGCAAATCTAGCGCGCAAACCACGGGGATACCGCACCCGAGATGGCCAACAGCACGCGGTGTTCCGAGGTGGTCACCCACCAAGTACTAACCGCGCCCGATGCTGCTTGACTTCGGTGATCTAACGAGAACCGGTGTTTTCAGCACGGTACGGCCGTTGGCCTATCTGTATGTGTATGTCTGTGCAATGTGTGTATCCACTCTAACACAAAATTTATAATTGGCCAAATTTTAAACAATTTGGCAGATTAGGGTATGATTCGGGATAAAAGAACCTACTTTTTTGCAAAATGGCCCGCAAATATAGTATGTATCTACTTTTACTGAAAAACTAGTTGACCAAATTTTAAAAAATTTGATAGATAAGTCAAGTCAATTTTGGAATACCCTTGTTCTGGCTGAATTTTGGTACGATTCGGGAAAAAAACCCTACATTTTTTTTAATAGTCCACAAAAATCGTATCTAAAAAGCTAATTGACCAAATTTTATAAAATTTGATAAATAAGCCATTTGTGGTTACAGTAGTGCTGATTAGATGTTAGTACAGTTCGAAAAAAAAGAATCTACTTTTTCTTTTTTTTTTTTGCGAAACGGTCCGTGAAAATCGTTAAGATCTGAAATGAAATACAAAAAATGTATCCATTAAATGCTTGTTTTATACGTAATTTTTAACGACGAAAGTAATAAGATAAACTCCATTACTCCAAGATGGAGGTATTTAAGTTTCTTAATTTGGGGGAACTGGAGACCTCTTTCACTGTAGCTCAAAAAACTATTTAATGATTTTTTTTATTTTCCTTATATATATAATGTATAAGGAAAGCATTGTGACGGGGTCGAAAATTCGAATTCGAGTTTTTGACGGGAGAGCACGTTTCAAGCACCCTTGAATACGAATCAGACGTTTTTGAGATGGTGTGTGTGTGTGTGTGTGTGTGTGTGTGTGTGTGTGTGTGTGTGTGTGTGTGTGTGTGTGTGTGTGTGTGTGTGTGTGTGTGTGTGTGTGTGTGTGTGTGTGTGTGTGTGTGTGTGTGTGTGTGTGTGTGTGTGTGTGTGTGTGTGTGTGTGTGTGTGTGTGTGTGTGTGTGTGTGTGTGTGTGTGTGTGTGTGTGTGTGTGTGTGTGTGTGTGTGTGTGTGTGTGTGTGTGTGTGTGTGTGTGTGTGTGTGTGTGTGTGTGTGTGTGTGTGTGTGTGTGTGTGTGTGTGTGTGTGTGTGTGTGTGTGTGTGTGTGTGTGTGTGTGTGTGTGTGTGTGTGTGTGTGTGTGTGTGTGTGTGTGTGTGTGTGTGTGTGTGTGTGTGTGTGTGTGTGTGTGTGTGTGTGTGTGTGTGTGTGTGTGTGTGTGTGTGTGTGTGTGTGTGTGTGTGTGTGTGTGTGTGTGTGTGTGTGTGTGTGTGTGTGTGTGTGTGTGTCAGTGAGTCTATGGAGACGATAACTGTCAAACGAATGAACCAATTGGAATGAAATTTGGTACAAAATTACAATCCATGAATACTGGAAACCTATTGTTTTTATACGCAATCGCATGTTTAGAACCCTCATAAATTTTCGAGTAAAATTTTGAAAAAATCCTCAAAAAATCAAAACCTTTAATAAAGCTACGAAAATAGTCATTTCTTACGCAATTTTTTGTTAGAAAACGATTAAAATAAATTTTAGAGCACTAGCATGAACCGTTCTTGAGATATTGTACATTTTTCAAAAAAATTATCAAAAAATCATATAAAATTAAAAAAATATTACCTATTGCTGATATATGTTCACTTTTCATAAGTAATATAATGCGATAAATTGGGTGACATCATTCTCGTGGATCTAGTTCATTCTATTCATGAAAAAGATACTTTGAATAATACTTTTGTATTTAAACGCCAATAGTCATTTATCTGCTACAGGAATAACTTATTTTTCCTTCCATAACGCTTTGCGAGAATTTGACGGAATGTCGCCAACTTGACGACTTTTTAAATGTTGCCAAATTAACGAAAATGTCACCAAATTGATAAAAATGATGCTAAATCTATGAAAATGTCGACAAGATGATGAAGTAATTATTAAAGTGAATTAATATATGAACTCTATTGAGGATGCTATCAATATTGATGATTGTTTAGAGTTGCGAGAAGTATAAGTTAATTGAGTATTTTGAAAAAGTTTTACATGTTGTCATCCTGAAAATCGCCCAATGTACGATTCAACGATAAAAACACAGCGCCGTGGATCTTATACATTATTTTTTTTATTGTAAAACTAGTAAATCCATTGCATTATATAAGGAAAGGCATGTGCTGCCCACATCAGATATTTTTATTTAGTAATTACGTCCCTGGAGGGTTATTTTGATACTGATTAATATAAATAAAAATATAAGCGACCCGTTTTTGTGAAATGGCCCGCAAAGGTCGGCAAAATCTGAAACAAATTATTAAATTGCTGAAATGTATTAAGTAAGTACTTGTTCTGCATGTAATTTTTTACAAAAAAAAAAAAACTAACCCCGTGGCCCTTGAATAAACCGTTCTCGAAATATTTTAGTTTTTTTGGAATATTAAAGAGCCGAAAACTTTAAAGTTCATTAAGTTGCAAGATGAAACTAAGATGTCTTATAAATGCAAATTTGGTATGACATCAAAAAACAGAAAAGTGTCCATATTATTTTCTGCAATTAAACACAATTTAATGCATCATGAAATAAAAAATAATGTTATAAGCTTGTAGTGAAAGTCATTTACTGTTCACATCAGATTTTTCTATTTACACGGTTTAAATAATAAATAAAGAAATGGCTATACGCATAAATTTTATAAATAAACGGTATTACATAGTCGATTGGAATGATTGATATTTTCACTTCAAGTCATCCTTTTTTTTTTAGCAAAAATTTTTCAAATTCATATATTTTCTATTATACTTAATCGACGTTGAAACACAAGAAAATTGTATAGATATATCTTCCATTTTACCGTATATTGACGAAACTTCAAGACCTGCATATAAAGGTAATTCTGTAACGAGTGAACGAAGATGCATATGCTTCATTTTAGGGGAATTAAATTGAATTTTCTACTAGAATTTTTTGAAAAACAATATAGTTTAGAAAACTACTATAATTTGTCTATATTTTTAATCACGAGTAACGTTAGGTATAACTACTAGTTTATTAGTACCAGCTGTTTGTCTGTTTCGTATACAAATCCACAGTTTTGGGTGGATTGTTTTTTCAAATTCGGTATGATTATTCTCTATATCACTGGGAGTAACTCCGTTGGTATTTTTACTTTCCTTATATACATAATGTATAAGGAAAGTATTGTGACGGGGTCGAAAATTCGAATTCGAGTTTTTGACGGGAGAGCACGTTTCAAGCATCCCTGATCACGAATCAAACATTTTTGAAGTGATGTCTGTGTGTGTGTGTGTGTATGTGTGTGTGTGTGTGTGTGTGTGAAAGTATGTGTGTGTGTGTGTGTGTGTGTGTGTCAGTGAGTCTGTGGAGACGATAACTGACGAACGAATGGACCGATTCAAACCAAATTTGGTACAAAAATCACAATCCGTAAACACTGGAAGCCTATTGCTCTTATATGCAATCGAATGTTAAGAAACCCCCTAAATTTTCGAATGAAATTTTGAAAAAATCGTCAAAAAATCAAAACCACTAATAAAGTTACGCAAATAGACATTTCTTATGTAATTTTTCATTAGAAAACGATTGACAAATTTTAGAACGCTAACATGAACCGTTCGCGAGATATTGTTCATTTTTAAAAAAAAAATTATCAAAAAGTCATATAAAAAAAAAATTCCTATTGAGAAACATGTTCACTTTTCATATGTAATACCATGCGATAAATTGGGTTACATCATTCTCGTGGAACTAGCTCATTCCATTCATGAAAAAATATACTTTTAGTAATACTTTTGTGTTTGAACGCCAATAGTCATTTACCTGCTGTAAGAATAACTTATTTCTTAGTGCATAACGCTTGGCGAGATTTTGGCGACGAATTTGGCGGAATGTCGCCAACTTGACGACTTTTTGAAATGTTGCCAAATTAACGAAAATCTCGCCAAATGGATAAAAATGACGACTAATTGTCGAAAATTTAATATCTTGGAAAGAATATTAGTATCTACTATAAGAAAAACCTACTTTTTTTACTGTAAAAGTAGTAAATTAATTACATTATATAAGGAAAGTCATGTGTTGCCCACATCAGATTTTTAATTTATAGGATTGGGAGTTTGAGATATTAACGCTTCCAAAGATATAGCACTATGCAAACGATTTTCTCCCATTATTTGAAGAAAATGATATTATTTCACTTCGTAGCGGAATTAAATTGCATGTTTTTATGAGGCAGGCAATTTTCATTCAAGTTATTTTAAAGTAATGGATTGTAAAATTAAATTTATATAAATAAAATTGAAAATCTAGAAAAAGGAAAGTCATGTGTTGCCCACATCAGATTTTTAATTTATAGGATGGGGAGTTTGAGATATTAACGCTTCCAAAGATATAGCATTATGCAAACGATTTTCTCCCATTATTTGAAGAAAATGATACTATTTCACTTCGTAGCGGAATTAAATTGCATGTTTTTATGAGGCAGGCAATTTTCATTCAAGTTATTTTAAAGTAATGGATTGTAAAATTAAATTTATATAAATAAAATTGAAAATCTAGAAAAAGGAAAGTCATGTGTTGCCCACATCAGATTTTTAATTTATAGGATGGGGAGTTTGAGATATTAACGCTTCCAAAGATATAGCATTATGCAAACGATTTTCTCCCATTATTTGAAGAAAATGATACTATTTCACTTCGTAGCGGAATTAAATTGCATGTTTTTATGAGGCAGGCAATTTTCATTCAAGTTATTTTAAAGTAATGGATTGTAAAATTAAATTTATATAAATAAAATTGAAAATCTGTCTGCCTATCTGTATATATGTTTGTCTCATCATCACGGGGAAACGGCTGTTTCATGAAATTTTGTAGGTAGCCTTGAAATAGCCATATTTAAAATGTGGTCCATATTTCAAGTTTGTAAGAGTAAGGGTTATCTAGATATTAATTAAAAACGAACAAATAAACCTTCCATAGAGATAGCATTATGCAGAAGATATTTTTTCCGCCAATTTAACAACGAATTTAAATCCAATGTGTTTACGCAGCAGACGATTTTTCTTAAATCTTTTATAATTTAAATAATAAAAATATGTATATGAAATAAATTTCACCAATATTGCATTTCTGACTGGATTATATTAATTAGGGTCTTCAGGTTTAAACATTATTATTATTGATATTTTCGGGGATTAATGATATTTTTTTGGCAAAAATTGTTGAAATATATATTGTACGTAGTACGGGCAATCTTCTACAAATTCACGGGTATATCTTCTAATCTACGAGAATATAAGTAGTACAGATATATTGACATATATTGACATATATTTTGACATATAGATTGGCATATATTGGAATGAATTACGGCCTTTTGTTTTAAAGATTACGGAATTATTGATATTTTTAATTTATTACGTCATCTATTTTATTTTGGCAAGGATTTTAGAAACTTATACGTTATAGTTTCTAATATTCGTAATTTTTAATATTCTAATAATCTCATATGCTGTAGCTTCTAATATTCGTGAATATAAATAGTACGGGTCCCATACAATTTTAGCTCTTTTATTTTGCATGCATTGATTCAATTTCATATTTTTTGTAAATGTATTTACAAACGAGATTAGAATGTTTTATTCTTCAGATCTGCCCGTGAAGATAACTTTGTGTAACGAGAACAGATATTCTTAAACTTTGAGCATTAAATTAAATATTTTAATAGAATATTTTAATCGTAAGTTTCTTTATATTATATACGCCGATATATACATTATATTATTATATTCTTAGATATTACATACTTATTTTCATAGGTAGTTTTAAATAGAAAATTCCACTCGATGCACACGAATATTCCTATCACAAATTCTGTTACGATTCCGTACGGTAACAACTTGGTTTTACCGCTGAGAAAGTATACACACTGCAAAGCAACATTTACAGGCAGTAAGAAAAAAGGAGCAAGGAAATAACAATGTGTTAAACAGAAATCGCATATATCTAACAGAATTTACTTATTTGATCATGAGAATATTTTCCTAATTTCAGAGCACCGGTAAGGGCCTATTCGCCTTATATAAAAAGGATATGTGAGCAGCACAAGTCTTTCGCTACAGAATCAAATATATTTTGTCTTTCACAGTTTATCAAGTTTAATTGCCCAAACTGATATTGAAATCTATTTAAAAATACTGGGTTGCCCCGAAACTGTTTTCAGCTTTTCTTTTCATTAAAATAAAAGGATGTTGTTTGAGCCGTCTCACCAGGCTTAAACTGTGATCTTTCGGGTTCAGTGTTACTGTACGCAATCAATTTTTTATCACCTGTTTTCCGTCGTCTTAAAAAAGGAGCATTTCTGTTATGTTTCAAAAGCAAATTACATATGCTGGTGCATTGTGTTAAATGAATTTAGTGAATTTTATGCGAAATCCAAACATTGGGCTTTTTCAGATAGTCATCCATTGTTGTTTTGGAGGAGTTTAGGTTCTCAGTAAGCTCACGGTACAGTTACGTGACGATCACCTTCAATCAGTGATTTTAATTATTTCATCATTAATCTCAGTGGGTCGATCAGAACGTCTTAAACTGAAAACTCACCAGAACGAAATTTTTCAAACCAATTCTGACATGTGAGTTCTGTTAGTGCGTTATCACCCTACACAGCACAAATATTTTTGTGTGCATCTGCGGCTCTTTTACCTTTGAGGAAATAAAAAAGTAAAATGTGGATTTTTATCTTCCATTCTCAATTATAAAATGCCTACGTAATCATAAAATGATCTCAATCATAAAATGCCTACGTAAACATTCCACGATTTTGATATGTTTTATTTAAAACGCATGCTGATATGTGAGTTGCCACAATGCATTCTCAAAATATTGTTTCAAATAACATTAAAATCGTCTGCGCGCTACTACAACTACCTTACGGAAAAGCAGAAAGTAGTTTCTGGATAACCCAATATATTCATTTTTCAGTTTTAATACATCTTATTTTTCATTTGTGAACTTTATACATTTCAATCAGTTTTGTATGTTCAAAAATGGTACCCTACTTCTGACGAAACAGGTATAAATTGTCTTCACATTTATCTATTAGGTTCCGAAATATAAACTTTCCAAATGTCAACGTTTTTCATATCGCCACGATTTCCCGACTATAGAAGTTATTAACGTCGTCAAAAATTGATAAAAAAAAAAATCTGTATTAATTTACATGTACTCATTCCTATCCAAAAAATTAACTAAAAATGTTATTAAATTCAACTTCTTATTCCTTTCTGTACTTTTAAAATAATATTTTTACCTTAAACGTAGTTAAATAAGAAATTTCACTTAATATATGCGATTTTCTATCGCAAATGCAGTTATGATTTGTCAGCAGCTCGGCTTTACTACTGTGAAAATGTAAAACGGCATTCGTAAGAAGGGGTGGGTGCTAGAATATGTAATAAGATGCTTTAACAGAAATCTTATGTATCGAATCAAATTTTCTTATACGATCGTAATCATATTTTTATAAATTAAAGGTTCTCGAAATGTCGTATTAGCCCCTTATTTAAAAATCCGGTATTTGTGACCCCTATTTACTTGATCACTATTAACAGCAAAAGAATGAAAAGTTTGTTTTAGTTAAAAAAAAATGCTGTTGTGTTATTGACCAGATTTTCACTTTTTCACCAATACATAGTCATTTATGGGGAAATTATTAATGGAGTCGAAAATTGGAACTCAAATTTTTGACGGGTTTACGCGTTTTGAGAGTCTGTGCAATGTATGTATCCACTCTTGATTATCTCCTGAAATTTGGTATCTAAGTTACTTATGTATAACCCTTGTGCTAATTACATTTTGGAACGACTGATAAAATAAAACAACCTTTTCTTATCGAAATGGTTCTCAAAAGATCATATAGATTTGACATTAAAGATTAAATATGCTTAAATGCGTATTTTATACATAAATCTTGATGAATAAATGAAAAAAGTTATCGGGGATTAAATGATTAGTGAGTACAACACTTGAAATTTTGAGCTCACTAAACATCTCATCGTCTGAGCCGTGCTGATGAGCGGCTATAACCGCAAAAAAGGCCCTTGGATAGTCAGGGATGATCAGTTGAGCACTTTCTTGCTTTCATCCTATGCTGAGTGTCAGTTTTTACATAATCTTTTTAAGTATAAAATTACGCTGCGATATTATACTCGCCCTTGAATTATAGTGGAAACACGTTACAATATTCCAATAGTAATTAAAACCTATTAAGGGTTTTTCTTAAGTATATATTTCCACGAAAATGTCGAATTTGGGAAATTTAGAAAATCAATACTTCTTCCGTATAAAAAGTGCAAATTCGCGAAAAAGCATATAAAAATTTTAAAAAAAATGTAATGCCATATTTGTAACAACTTAAATTAGTTTCACGTGTATATAAATACGACATTTAAAAATTTTGAAAATATACTTATGTGTGCTTTTCTTACGAATTTTTATTCTTGTGCCAAAAAAAGTATTTATTTTCAATTTTTCTTTTAATTATCACCTCATTTATACTTGTTTGTGATTTGTTTTTACATACTATACAATTCGGTAGTGTGAAGAAAAAAATTCTGCATAGGCTTAGGCCTGGCTCCTAATCCCAGCCGGTATTAGGCCGGATTTCTCGTAAAACGTTTATTGCCAAGCCGAGTTTAGAAAGCGATTTCGAACCTGGACGGATTAGATAATTTAGGTTATAAAATAGATACGAACACACAATTTATTATATATATATATATTTCAGTAATGAGTAGGGGTATGTTTAATAAAAACCTTTTCTAAATAATTCATATCACGTAGATGATAGAAATATAATTTTAGATATATCTAGCAAAATCTGATGTGGGCAGGCAATACGTGACTTTCCCTACATAATACAATAACTTTACCACTTTCACAGTGAACTAGGGGTATATATGACCCACAGAAAATTGATTTTAAAATTGAATGAATACCAAGTAAATGGAAATTGGCGATTTTGAAACAGAGTAACTTACTCATATCCACGTACAAAATTCTCACCAAAATGCAATTGATATTTAATAATTATCTCGAAAAATAATAGACTATGGACAAATTATTGCACGCCAAATTACAAAACTATTACAAAAGGTATCTTCTCTCGTGAATGGAGCGAACTAGATCCTCGAGATTGATGTAACAGATTTGTAGCATAATGTCGTATATAGAAAGTAAACTATTTGAAGATACTTACTTTTTTTTAATTTTGTCTCATTTTATTTTGGTAAATTTATTTGAAAAACATGCAATATCACAAGAACGATTCATGCTAGCATTCTAAAGTGTGAATCATGAGTTTTCTCATAAAATGTGCATATGAAATAGTTATTCATTCACAGTATTGAAGATTCTAATATTTTAATGATTTTTTTTTCAAAAAAATCATTCTTAAATCGTGTAATATCTTATGAACGATTAAAAAGACAGTTCTAAAATTTCTGTCATTCATTTCTAATGAAAAATTGCACAAGAAATAATTATTTTCATAACATTATTGAAATTTCTGATTTTTTCTGAATTTCGTTTTAAAATTAGGGGGGAGGAGGGGTCTTACGAACATTCGATTGAGTTTTATATCAATAGGGTTTCAATAATCGTCGATTGTAATAATCGTGCCATTTTTTTTCAAAATGCTTTCATTTGTTCGCGAGATATCGCGTCCACAGATTCACCGATAACCACATACGCTAACATACATACACACAAACATCGCATCAACAACATTCGATTCCATCTCAGAGTTGAATAAAACGTGTCCTTTCATCGAAAAGTCTCATTCGAATTTTCGACCCCGTCAAAATACAAAGTCCGTCACTATACAAAGGAAAGTATTACATAGCATAATGTATAGGAAAATCATTGTATACTTTGAGATTTTGAGTAGAGGATTAATATTGAAAAATATCTCCCGATCGGGTTGTAACTGTCGGGTCGGAATTGGGTAATAGTCTAAAATTTAGTCCCATCCAGATATATCCTATGAATTCTACATAATGCACCAGCGTTTAAGGTCAATACTTATTTCCTTCGTTTCATTCTAATGGTCAGCTGTCACATCCAAACGTTCTATTTTCGAATTTCACAGAATCTGAGACGAATTAATCTACCCTCCACAAACATAAATATCCGCGTAACAAACGTTTAGCTTACCTTGTATTCGAGTTCCACTTAAATCCGTTTAAAGTCCACAACTAGACAAAAAAAAATATCACGTCAACACAAAACTGATTCTATTTTTCCAATATCACTAGAGAAATACACACGAACGTCAAACCACGCATCAGATCACTTCACTAATGAAGCAGAGGTAGAGAAGTAAAGTGCTGGGATCTATCGCCAGAGGGAGCTTGAGTCCAGCGTGCGATTGCGTCTGGAGCCTGACAGCTGCCAAGCGCTGGTACGCTTGCGTGCGTTAGTGGCTCCGCCTAGTTTCAAATGCGATGACGTCAGGATATATGTCAACTCTCAATTTATAGAGACGTAATAAATATTCAGAAGATAATAAGAACGCCGTTATTACCGTTTTGGCAAAGAGAGGCAATATTTATCTGGCTCAACTAAATATTGGCGAAAAAATGATTAATGAAAATTCGTATGCATAAAATATTATCTAAAATCGTTCGTATTGTAGTCACAGAATTCGCCAAAGGCGACGTTCTCATATCTTAAAATCATGCACTCGCGATTTTTATTCCTCTTCAGAAAAATCTGATAACGGCCACAAACTTACAACATGCCGCAATTTGCGATATACATATTTGTGCGTGAATGAGGAGCAGCAGCAGAATGTTCGTATTAAAGCATATATAAATATTTGTATTATGCAAATAGGAAGGGAAATTTATTTAAACCAATTATTAAGCCTTTGATATTGTGTGAAGTGTTTAATACGCTAACAAACTAATAGTTTTAAGGATGTAGTTCTGATAAAAATGATCTGTAATAATTATAATTTCAGTGTGTAAAAATGTTCGTTAGAGAAAGAGAACAAAAAATCTGATGTGAGCAGCACATGATTTTCCCTACAGACTTATTTTCACTTTATTTCTCCATTAAATTGAGTTTAATGGCACAAAAAACACGCATAAATATTTACCATGACACTAAATGTACACTTTTAATTCAGTTTTCGTTTTTTTTTTTTGGTAACTAGACTTATTTTCAAAACTGGTGTAGTAAAAATGCGAAAAAAACATAAATATCACTAGAAGAGCTAGTCCTAGCGTAATGGGGTTGGTCTTATTCTTTTCAGCGTCAAAAATTATGTACAAAATAAACATTTAATTGATACATTCGGCATATGTAGTCTTTTATTTTAGATTTTAATGATTTTTGCGGGATATTTTGCAATAAAACTAGGTTCTTTTTTCCCGAATTGAACCAAAATCCTATCAGTGCCAAGGTAACCCACAACCACAAGTGACTTATCTACCAAATTTTATGAAATTTGGTTAATTTATCTCTTAGCTAGAGTAGATGCATGTGATATTTGAGAGCCATTTCGCAAAAAATGGCGGGTTATTTTATCCCGAATTGTTCCAAAATATACTCAGCACCAGGGTCACCCATAAGGGATTTACCTACCAAATTTTATGAAATTCGGTCAATTAGTTTTTCAATTAGAGTGGATACATACATACATACATTGCACAGATAGACACACACACAGACGTCGTGCTAAAAATAGTGCTTTCGTACTCTAGAGGCCTCAGTACGTGTAGATCCGTCGAAAACTCGAGTTGCTATTTTCGGTATGATTCCAATACTTTTCCTATACATTAGCGTGTATTGCAAAGTAAAAATAGGATGTGAATAATACGTGAATTTCCTTACAAGATCATATTAGAGTGATTTTCAAAATGAACGCTATTTGATGTCCTAATGTTTGAACCCATATTTCATGCTAATAAAATTATTTTTTTTATACTTTGAGAACATATATAGGTACATTAGCTTAAAATTACTAAAGTGTACTCATTAAAGTGTTTAAGTTTTAAAAATATTAGCTATTTTCTATTAATTTTAGTTTTCAAGTAATAAATTTGTATGCGCCAACTCAAAACACCACACTTAAGGAAGTATCTTTTTGTGCTTCCAAACTAGATTAGCTTTTGTATATGAATTAAAAAATATGGTTTTACATTTTAATTGACAAAGATGCAAGTGATTCCCTTAAAATATAATTATTAATATTTTAAAATTTAAATTTAATATGCGTCTCCTGTACATCTCATGAGTGCTATTACTATTAATTTAAATAGGTTTCGATTTCTGCAGTTGGTAACAAGGCTAATGAAAGCCATATTGTTCCTTCTTATCTAGTATGAAAAAGATTACAAAAAATTAATAACAGATTATAATTTTATTTTTAATCTACGTCAAATTTTTATGTGATGTAAAGCTTAAAAAGGCAATTCATTTGAAATTCACCCATTGCATTTTGCTCATACATTCTATACTAAAAACTGTTGCCCAGTATTTAATGCAAGGATTAATTAAATTCATTAAAATGTTCAGTTTCGGCAGATGGCCTATGAAACCTTCCTGGAGAGTTCTAGAGTCAACTCTCGACTCCGTGTCAAGAACACGTTGTGGAAAAGTTTCTTCCCGTTGTACTTCAGAGTGAAACAGTTCCAGTGGGGTCCTCTGCCTGCTAGGTTCGTTCAAAAACTCAAGAATTGCTTCGGATAAAAAAATTTGTAATTAATCAACGGATGGGTTTGTAAAATTATTTTAGTAGTTTGTGATATATTTAGGAGCTGTTGGGAGGGGGGTGAACATTCGATCGCACGTCAATTTTAGTATATCATAATATAAAAATCTTAAAGGTTGCAAACGCATGCAAAGTATATATTTGTTTTTTAAAAAAATCTTTAATTTATGTCTATTCATTGTATGGGCTCCGTTCAAAGTTTGTTTAAAAGATAATGTTTCGATCTTTCCGATGGTGTCAAGACAGAAAAGCTGTGATAATATTTTAGTCGCTGAGGAATCGATTTCTGTGAATCCAATATCACTCAACATCGCCCTAAAACATAAAATAACTAAAAACTAATTCGAAATTTTTAAAAAATTAACTCTGAGGGGTGGTGCACCTGTGTATGTCGAGAAGTATATGTGCACCAAATTTCATGATCGTGCAATATTTAGATCTCGCGCTACAAACTGCACATACAGACAAAAACTTCTTTTATTATGCAAGATTGTAATAATAACTTTAATCGCACAAAAAGAAATCCAGTGTGGAAAAGATCCACAGGGACTGTACCCGTCTTCTCCTGCCGCCAAACTATTCGAAAGTCTTATAGATTAATGCGCTCGTACTCTGCATAGATACGAGGATAGTTTGGGCAGATCCGGGAATCGAACTCAGGTCCTCCGAGTGCAATCCTCGTGCTTTAACAACTGGACTATCCCGCATTTAGATTAAAAAAATTTTATGTGGGCAGCACATGACTTTCCCTGCAGACTTATATCCACGTTCTCTTTATTTTAATTAAATTCAATTCACTTTTAATTCTATTTTCGTTCTCATTTGATAACTAGACTTATTTTCAAATGTGGCGTAGAGAAAATATGAAAAAACTGAAATATTTCAAGAACGACTAGACCTAGTGTAATGGGGTTGGTCTTAATCTTCTCTTCGTTAAAAATTACGTATTAAACAAGCATTTAATAGAGATATTTGAGCATACGTAGTTTTTTATTTTAGATTTTAGTGATTTTTGAGGGCCATTTTGCAAAAAGGGGCTGGTTATTTTTTTCCAAATCGTACCAAAATCTAATCAGCACCAGAGTGTCCCACAAGTGACTTATCTACCGAATTTTGTGAAATTCGGTCCATTAGTTTTTTAGCTTGAGTGGATACAAGCTTTTGCGGGTCATTTCGCAAAAAAAAAGCTGATTCTTTTATCCCGAATCATATCCAAAACTAATCAGCACCAGATTCTCCCACAAGTGACTTACCTACCAAATTTTATGAAATTCGGTCAATTACTTTTTGAGTTAGAGTGGATACAAAATCTGCACAAACAGACACGCAGACAGACACACAGACACACACACACAAACGTCATGCTAAAAATAGCTTTTTCGTATTCTAGAGGCCTCGAAACGTGTTAGATCCGTATAAAAGTCGAGTTCCGATTTTCGGCATGATTCCAATACTTTCCCTATACATTACCATGTATTGCAGGGAAAGTAAAAATAATGTATTCGTATTCTAGAACAGTATTTTCCAATCTGTGGTACAGAGTATGATTTCAGGTGGTCCACGACTTCGATGTCAATAATATAAATGTGAAACGGCCACCAGATAAGACAGAGAGGAATAACGGACAAGCACGGCTCTATTACTCGATTACATCGCTAGTGAAGTAAAGCAATACATTATACACGAGCATACATATTGCGTTTGTCGAATTAATTTAGCTCTTTTATTGCCAGTGTTTTATTTAGGCATACATTCGGGGGGATCCAGAGACAATTATACGCCCTCCCCCGCCCCCTCCGGAGGCAATTTATATTAACCTGGTTTCTATTTATGTGATAGCATTTAAATATATATTTATGTACGGCAAATAGAAAACTCCCCCCTCCCGGCCGAAAAGTCCTGATAGAAGCACTGTTCATTGGTACGCTGCAACTTAGCCACCTGACTTTGTTTACGTATGAGCTTTGCTAGTTATTGTGGATTGTATGAGTAGTTTCTGTATGTATAGTTTTTTATTCATGTTAATTTTCCACTATTTTTGACTGTTATTTTTCATGTTATTTTTTCACTATTTATTTTTGACTGTTATTTTTTCAGCATCTTACTGCCAATTTCACATTTTTTTCTGAGTGTACAGGCCTATTTCTTTATTGGTCAATATGTAAAGATATTAATTTAAATCACTAAGCTGTTAAATGTGTAATAGTGGCTTACAAGTTAAATGTGATTTGGGAATGTAGCACTTCGGTGTAAAAAGGTTGGGAACCACTGTTCTATAGAACCCAAAACTTCTAGATTTGTTGAAAACTCACATTCCCATTCTCGACCCTATTTTAAAAATTTCATTATATATTACCATGTATTATAGGGAAAGTAAATTTTAAAGGTATCAATCGATTTCGGAAACATAAAGACTTACTTTCAGTAAGATAAGAAAAACATAGCAGTTACTCCAGCTGAAACAGGAAAATGTCTGTTCACAGAAAATTTCTCGTGACTCAAGAAAAAAATATCTGCCAATTCAAAACCAATAAAATTTATATGATAAAACCAAAACGCAATGAAATTAAGTGAACGAACAACAGCATATTCAAAACATTCCTTCAAATTAACATAAAAAGTAACTGAAAATAAGCAAAAATAAGAAATTAGGTAACATCTACAGAAATGTAGAAAACAACCGGCTTCCGAAACTAACTTAAGTAAATACATCAGTAAAGAGAAAATAAAATATTTAGATAAGTAGTAAAAGTTAAACAAATTTAAAATAATAGTTAGGAAATAACAGTTTTCAAAACTAAATAAACCGTTTTCATTTTAAAATAAACAGATCAGTTATATATAATGAAACATAATCTGTTTTAAAAACTAAATAAGTTCACTTCATCAAGAAAAGAAAGCAGATATATATAAAGAAAACAACCAATTTCGGGAAGAAAATGAGCTAATTACTTTAGGTATAAAATAGTTACAAATGAAACAACCGGTTTTGGAATCAAAAATGTAGCTTCATCTAAAAAATCGTAAAAACAACGGATAATTTTTAAATAGGACCTCAATTTGTTATTTAAAAAAGTTTTAATAAATTTTATAAACTTTTTTGCTATTACAAATATTGAATGTATCCTGCTGACGAAGCAAAAATGCGAAACCGGTCCATGAATATTATTATCTGCTATAGGATCGCAATCCTAACTTTGGGGGCGCAACCTATTCCCAGAATATGTGAATATTAAGGTTTGCTTAAAATTTCACTGAGTTTCTATAAGAACTATATATTTTTAAAAAGCTTTGGCGAATTTCGATACGCAACGTTTTGTTGCGCGATGTAGCAATCATAATTTAGAGTTAATGTTTTTTTATTTTAAATGTATGGCAATATTTTACATTATATTTATCTACTAGAAAATGTACCTGGCGCTGTCCTTAAGTTAAAGCAGGAATGAATTGAATTTACTAATTTAAAAATATAACAAAAATATTAATCTTAAGAAGAAAGATCAATCATGCATACAGCATTGATTATGAAACACTTTCAAACTGAAATTCAATTTCAATTTCATTTAAGCATCTCTAAAATGCAATACATTCAGCGGTGATATTTTTTAAATTATCACAATACTACAATAATTTATTATATTTGAAAACTTCATGGAAAACAAGTGAACCTTATTCAAATAACTTCATCGAAATATAAATGGCCTGGCTCTCTATATAAAAGCAGTGAATATTTCATTCATAAACTTATTTTCATTCCTTTCATTCATCAGCGATATTTTTTAAATTATCACAATACTACAATAATTTATTTTACTTAAAAACGTAAAACCATGGAGGTAAAATTACTTTATCTAACTCCATGCTTAAAACTTCATCAAAAAAGCAATAATTTAGAATAATCTACATCTCTATATAAAATCAATGAATGTTTCATTCATATCAACTATATTGCAGACTCCAGAGCTAAATAATTTTGAGTTAAAGAAATTCAGCAATTCTCATATAACTGATCTTACAGTTTGATGTGTTTACATTCTCCATACGTGAAAGTTAGGCCTTTCTGCAGAAATGGCCAAAGTTTGATGATCATTTAAACTCCAAATATTGTAATTGCGTTGGCGCAGTATATAGATGCACAGAAAAAATAAAAAAAAAACAGTTTTAGAACGGATGCAACACTAAATATAAATAAAAAAGAACTTTAAAAATCACGATTTTGACACAAGATGGATGCAATATTTTATTTTCAAGTGGGTCACATGATCTCTTCATATAATATGAGTGAAATTATTATTTTAATTTTTATTTAAAAAACTACCTAATATATTTTACTGAATTTTTTTTACATACATTTCATGGGATAATTTGAATATTTCCTAAAATTTTTGAAGCAATTTGTGAATTTTAAATTCGCTTAAAAAGTGTTTGAAAAATTAGATCTCATAGGGTTCAATGTATTTCATTTCTTCAACGCGGGTTCAATCCAAAACCAATTGGGTGATATGAATCATTCACATTCCCACATGTTCCACAGCATACTAGAATTTCATTTTAATGAAGTCATTTTTACGGCAGTTATCGTGCGAACGGACAGACAGACAGACAGAATGAACAAAGTCATAAACACTTTTCAACTATGTTGGAAAGCTTAAAGTTTGTCTGAAAGGAAACAGTCTCATCTTTCCTATGGTGCCAAGATGAAAATTATTTAATAATATTTTCGGTTGCTAAGGAACCGATATGCGTGAATATCGCTCAAAATCATTGTAATTCAGGCTAAAACATAAAATAACTAAAAATCAATTCGAACTTTAAAAAAATTACACCTAGGTGTACTTATTCGGATCCTGAAGTACCTGTGTTCCAAATTTCATGGTCGTATGACGCTTAAATTCCCCGCTACAGACTGCACACACACACATATTCCTTTGTTATGTAAGGTTTCATTTAAATTATTAAATTTAAAAATACTTAAATTAAAAATATATATATTATTTCACGATTAAATATTTTATAAGCCGACGAAACAAGCAGGTATTCAAAATTTTCACTTGCATATTTAATTATTAAACGTATTTATATTAACTTCTCAATATCTATTTCCAAACTTAACAAATCAGACAGATAAAAAATCATTTAAAATTTTAAAATGTTTGTAAGGGAGCTCGGGAATTC
Source organism: Amaurobius ferox (assembly GCA_951213105.1). Taxonomy (NCBI): domain Eukaryota; kingdom Metazoa; phylum Arthropoda; class Arachnida; order Araneae; family Amaurobiidae; genus Amaurobius; species Amaurobius ferox. The sequence goes on along the minus strand of OX578147.1, from coordinate 4,110,088 downwards.
CTTATTTATCCAGCTACCCAGGTTTAATTCTAGGTTCCAGCCGAATGAGCTTTTGTGTTACATGCATGTCTAATACATGGGATCTAACCATTTCTTTACTCAACTTTCTCCGCCTTCAGTGTTTACTTGCAATAAAACAACCTTTACAGGCCCAGTAAACGGGAGAATGGATAGTTTGTACTGAAATAAAAGAATAAAGGGGGGGGGGGGGGGGTAAAAATAATCCTAATAATGGGAAATGACTCTCCAAAATCTTTAAAATTTGAAATAAATGAACATATATGCCTATTAGTTAAATATTTTTATACGTAATATTTTACCAGAATAACGTCTAAGATCGGCTTATTTGTCTAGATTCGGAGCATTACGAGAAAATGGAAACACTTTGGAAGCTTATATCTTCGAACCTAATGAGTAATAATGTAAAAAATTTATTCTTGTTGGGTCAAAAACAGGGCACCATTTCAGAATATACAACAATTATTTCAATATTTTAATATTTTGAACTATATTTTTTGAAAAAAATAAATAAATAAAATAAAATAAATTCTCCGAGCGAGTTTTTGCTTCGCATTGGTTACTTTCACCCGAAATATTTTCCAAAATGTTAAAGATAGATATAAACAGTTAGCTACAAAAGTAATCATTAGGAAATCCAGCTTCTATACCCATCCTTTCTTTTTACATAACTCTTAGAGTTTTCAAGCAATCGTCTTGTCCAGTTGAAGAATATTGAAAATTTTCTATTTTGAAAGTAAATGTTTATATTTCGAAACCTAAAATTGCTAGCTATGAACATTCAGTGAACAATTTATAGCATTAAGTGAACAATTAATATTTTTTTTATTTATAGGATATATAATTGAATTTTGAATCAGGTTCTCAGTTTTTGAATTATAGTGGTTATAATTTCAATATTTTAATATTTTGAAAAGTTTCTAATTCCAATCTTTGAATATTTTTAATTAATCGCTCCTAGCTTCGATATATTGAGTTTAATTATATATCTTACTTTAGTTACAATAGACCCACATTACATTTTGTAAACGGAACAAATGAAACTGAAAATAACAAATCAACTAGCTAAACTTTATTGGAGTTTTATTTTATTTATTGGAGAGACATTACTAACGTAAAAACCTTTCAACTCCATCAGACTGGATGCAGACGATTTCTTTTTATACCGTAATAAATCAAACCACTGCGATCAGGCTAGGATAAAGTGTTCTCGGGAAATATATATTATTCTGTCGACTAGGCATCATTTTAAAATACGCCGTTTGAAAAAAAAATATTTTAAAACATTTCGGTGTAGTTTTAAACAGGTATTTATTTTTTTATTTTGCAACGGAGAGGGGGCGACAAAACTCAATTAAATGCATATTAAGGGGGAGAAACATGAATTTTAGTTTGTGAGAAAAATTGCATATTACATGGGCATCCATCCATTACCGAGATTCTTGGATCCCAAAAACCGGTTAAAATGTGTTGGTAATTTAATACTGAAATTGAATCTCTATTGTCAATATTTCACTATTGCCTATTTTCTTTTTTTTTTCTTTCAAATTACTATGTTGACAACTTATAGTCGAAAACTAGTTATTTTCTATTATTTTTCATTGCACCATTCTCTTCAACTTCATTTGAACTCTGTTTGTCCCTTTGTTCAACATATTTGACAACACCCATTCTCGGCTTATAGAGACCGTAAGGAGTTGAACTCAGAAATTTCCCCCCTCATTCTCATCTGTAAAATTTTCACATCATTGCATTACGTAATTTACGTACTTCGTGACTCTGTTTATACCATTTTCAGGCATTTTCTTTGCGAAGGACGAGTCAGTATCTTAGGACGAAATGTTTTTTCTGATTCTAATGAATAGTTGATCCATGTGTAATACTACATAGGTTTGAACGTAAAATATGTCAAAAAATGAAAACTAGAAAGTAAAAAATAAATTATGAGGGATTTTTTTTTATATATTCTCTTCTACGTAGTATTACAAAAACATTGTCTATTTTGCTATAAAATCTCCTGGCAATTCCGGCGCCAGAAATTTTGCTGTATATAATATTACAGTATTGCTGTAAAATTCTGCTACACTGTTTGCTGTATTTTTACAACGTTTTATCTGTAAATATTACAAAAAACTAATTTTCATGACAATTTTTGCTGTATATTTTACAGTACTATAAAATTCTACTACACCTTTTGCTGCATTTTTTACAACATTTCTTACTATACATTTTACAGAAAACTGTAATTTTAATGGCAATTTTTACTGTACATTTTACAGTGTTCATTGAACTTCTGCTACACTTTTTGTTGTAAGGTGAACTTGAGCAACGTATATTTTAATTTTAATGATAAGAATCGGTTGATTTGAACTCAAACCATTGGTTAAGTGCAACAAAATTTTAGTTTTGAATTATTAACAGTGTTTATAAATTATTAATAGTGTTTATTAATGGACTAAATAACTTAGAGGAGATTTATAGTTTTCTCTAATTTCTCTCTCCTGTCGAGTTAGCTTTGCCGCAAATATATATTTGGTAGCACACAGTAAGAAATATAATGTGGCCAGCAAATGACTTTCCCTACATGATAATGACTTTTTTTCACAGTGAAATATGGTTCACAAGATCCACAGCACAATGTTTTTGGTATTGAATTAATACCACGTAAATTGATATTACTTTAATTACTGTATACCACGTAAATTTAAGTTATTGAAATTGAAATTAATACCACGTAAATTGAATTAATACCACGTAAATTGGGCGCTTTTAATAACTTATGAGTTCAAACAGAAAGACTTATTCATACTCGCGGACAAAAACTTCATCCCATATGCAATTGACATTTAATTAATGTCCCGTAAAACAAATAACTTTTGACTAATTCTTGAGTGTCAAAATACAAAACTATTACAAAAAGTAATTTCGCTCGTGAATGGAACGCACTAGATACACAGGAAGGATGTTAAGAGATTTGCTTCATAATATTGCATACGGAAAGTGCACACATTGGAAGATATTTACTACATTTTTAATTTGTAATTTTAGTGAAAAATTTATTTTAAAATCGTGTAATATCTCGAGAATGGTTTATGTTAGCGTTCTTGTTTCGTCATTTGTTTTCTAATGAAAAATTACGTCTGAAATCATTACTTATCTATCATTTTATTCATTTTAATATTGGGAGTCTTCTAAACATTCCATCGCGTTTAAATCAATAACGTTCCGGTATTCACCTATTGTAATAAGCGTACCAAATTACGTTTTAAACACTTTATTCTTTCATGAGATATCGCACCCAGACTCACACACAAACATGCACACACACTAACATACATACATACACACACACTAACATATATACATACACACACACTAACATACATACACACACACTAACATATATACATACACACACACTAACATACATACTAACATACATACACACACACTAACATGCATACACACACACTAACATGCATACACACACACTAACATACATACACACACACTAACATGCATACACACACATTAACATACACACACACTAACATACATACACACACTAAAATATATACGCATATTAACATGCATACACACACACTAACATACATACACGCAAACTAACATATACACACACACACTAATATACATACACACACACTAACATACGTACGGCCACACACACACACATATTTTTAAACCGTCTGGGATTTTTTCATGGATGTGCTTGAAACATGCTCTTCTATCGAAAACACGAATTCGAATTTTCGATCAGTCTCAATACTTTCCCTATATATTATACAGTATAATAATATTACTATACATACACAGTATTACTATATATGTAGGGAAAATAAAAATATGTATCAGCTATTCTGTGGTAATCGGATATCCAACTGCTCGGTAAGAAGTAATTTTCATATTATATACACAAGTTTTCTTGTTATATACAAAAATTATAAAGAATTCAACAAGAAAGTTTTTTTTCGTAAATGCTTGTAGCTATCGGATTTGATTGGATTGGTTATTTTGAGGGCTCTACTGTTCTTCTTATGCATACCAGAACAACATTGACCTAAAGTTTAAAATTGATTCTGAATTATTGTGGACTTGTATGCATAGTCCACCCATACAAAAAAAATTAGAGTGAATTGTTCGACCACGGTGGGCCTTGCAGCTTTTGGGAAATCTTCCATAGGCAAAATGTATGTATTCGCGACTTCAGGAAATATATTATTAAGAATTTTCTTAATTCGTTAATCATTGGGTTTTCTAAATGAATATAAATGACTTTTCCTTCTCAGCAATGAAATCACAACTCTTGAGCTCTGATATACTTCGCCTTGATGAACTATTTCGTGTAATTAGAAGTAAAAAAAAAATTGCGTCATGGAAGAAATCCCGGTAAGTGTTTAATTTTCGAAATTTGGAATATTTTCATTATCTCCTTTAATTTTCTATAACGGCATAATATTTATATTTAATATTTTATATAATTTTAATTATAAGAATGGATTTATTGGAAGTCAAACCATAGTCTTTGTATAAAACGTTTAATGAATTTAAATTTTTTTTAATATTATATTAACTATTATGGTGGTTTATTGTAAACAAATAATATTCCCTTTAGGCTGTATTTTGGTGCTGCCATCTATTAGTAGAAATATTGAACACAAAATGAAAAATCTCTTCGGATTTAAGACATCTTGCTTAAACGAACAGTATTTCTTTCGAGTTGTATTTTGGTGCTGCCATCTACTGATTGAAATATTAAACATCTAATGAAAATTTTGTTAGAATTTTTACAGATAACCAAATTTTCCTGTCTTTGTTGAATATGCAACATCTTCATTTTATTTACAATAGACCAAACCTGCATTTTCGATATCTGCTATATTTTCCATCCGCACGAAGGATATTATTTTCATCCCAATGACATATATGTAAGAATGACAGATTGTTAAATCAAAGGAAAATTTAAATTTTGTCAAAGAAAAATGTAAATGATTTGATTGCAATTATTCTTATATCATTTCTATGTTATCACTTCTATTGTTCCTTAAAATTCTGCTAATGTCTAAATACGATTCATTTATGGGTACCCCACGGTTTTATTTTTAGTCGCATATGACCAAGAATATTGTGATAGCTAAAACTTATTTATTTACTTTTTAGTACATTTTTCTAAAACAGTGTAATTTTAAAAGATTTTTTTATTACTTTTGAAATGAATCTTCAGTTGTGTTTTGACCGCTTCATTAGTTTGCTCTGAAATACTTTACCAATGGGTGTGGGAATTACTGGCCATAATTCCATATCAGTTTCTTTTTAATGTTCCCATTTTTTAAACAATGAAGCGACATCTTTTAATTCTGTTAATCAATAATCTATGACACATCATTTAAATATGTTCATTGCTTCTCCATGATTTTAACTCACTGATATTTTATGAAATTAATAATTTTGAATTTTCATGGCATCCTACGTTTGTTTATTTTTATTTGGGGTCTAACAACAAATCATCATTTAACAATAGCAATATAAAACTTTCACTTCTTTTATTGTGGAGCCAAATGAATATGGGGCGAACATGACTCTACATTTATTAGTAACCTCGCTGCAATTTTGCAATAGACAATCTTGTCCGATTTTAAAGGTTAATCTCTACTAAAACAGAAACGGTATACAGGGTGTCCCAAATACATTGACATCGGCTTTCATTCCTTAAATATTGATCTTAGACATATATAATAAATTACAAAGTTACGTAAAAAGAGGTTCAGAATTTTATGAAATCGATTAAAATTTTCAAGGGAATTAAATTTTAAGAAATACAAAATTTAAATTTTTATACGGCCCCCGTACAAAAACATTTCCAATGAGTAAAATATGCCCCATACACTAACAAGGTGATGTACAAAATTTCAGCATTTTATCATAAAAAGTCCCCGAGATATGAAAAGACAAATATGCTGACTTAAACCACTTTTCGATGCATCGACATGGGTTCTCAGACGGGGGGGGGGGGAATCATGCCGGCTATCGCGTTTCAGGGGTCATGCACAAATTACGAAAGAAAACCATGATTACATAAATGAATAATAATTTTGCTATTTATTGGTACAAAAGTATCTACACTGTGTAGAAATAATGATTACAAAGTTTGTTAAAAATGTTTTCCATCCATGCCAAAGATCCATTGAAGATAAGAGGCAGATATTATTTGCCTATGATGCATTTCTACGTTGCGTCATTTGCACTCTTGCTGTAAACGTTTACATTTTACTGTATGATTAATCCCTCACCCACTTTGTTTAAACATATCTCTGGGACTTTTTATGATAAAATGCTGGCATTTTGTACATCACCTTATTAGTGTATGGGACACATTTTACTCATTAGAAACGTTTTTGTACGGGTACCGTATAAAAATTTAAATTTTGTATTTCTTAAAATTGAATTGCCTTGAAAATTTTTATCGATTTCATAAAAATTTGTACCTTTTTTTTACGCAACTTTGCAATTTATTATATATGTCCAAGATCAATACTTATGTAATAAAAGCCGAGGTCAATGTTTTTGGGACACCCTGTATAGTTGTCAGCGAACTTATTGAGCTGCTGAGATCTTCTCCTAAGTCCCTCTGTGGTCCAGCTCACCTACCGATTATCTTACTTCCACGAAGTAAAAGGCACATTTGAAAAATTAAACTTTTATATACAAACATAAGACAATTCAAAATTAACGTAACAATTAACGTGACCAATAAACAAACAATGAACAATTAAAAAATTTAACGTGACAATAAACGTAAATCATAAGAACATAAATAAGCCGCTGACTAAGCATAACACACGGAGTGATGTATCTGCCAACCGGCTGGATGCGTACGTACATTCACGATAGAAAAGGCAGGGCTAAAGACGGAAAGAAAGCTCGCGGTTAAATATGTTCACGTAGGGCACGACAGCCCAGTGGTTAGCGCGCGGGGATTGCACTCGAATGACCTGAGTTCGATTCCCACCACTGCCTAAACTGTCACCATGTTCACGTGGAGTACGATCACGTTAAACATATGGGTTCCTAAGTCCTTCCGAGAGGTTGGTGGTAGGGGAAGGAGGGTACAGTCCCTGTGGATGCCTCCCCCACTGGATTCCGGTCTAAATTGGGTGACACTTCCCGATCGTCCAAGCAGATAACTTACACCTTCGGGTAAGTCGAACGGTCTGGGTCGAAAAAAAAGAAAATATCTTCATACGCCTGATGTCACCAAGCAAGTGATTTACCGATGACGACGGGCACGACTTATACATTATGCAAATTTTGAAACCAAATTATTGTGTATCCTTCAAACCCATTTTTAGCAGACTCGAATAATACAAACGTTTCAAAAAATCAAATTCAGAAAATCAAAGAAAAACTAATAAAATAGTCAACTCCGAATCTCCAGCTAGTTCTTCTCTTAATGATACTTGTAATAAATTACCAGTTTCTACCATTTCTAAACCCTCTTCTAAGCCTAGAAACTTATTATCATCGCCAGATATTGATGAAGATTTACTTTCAAGCTATGCAAAAGATAATTATCAAGATAACACTGGTTCTGACTCCCTCGATAACTTTCGGTTTCTTGTGCAAAAATTTTCTACAAAACTTAAAAATTATCTTTCCCAAAACGTCAGACATATCATCTGTCCAAACGTCTGACAAACGTCTGACTTCAAACAATTTGAAAAACCTGAATAAAGCTAGTAATAATTATAAAACTAAACTTCAAGACATTGAAAATAAAAATGATTCTACATTTGTAAGGGATACTTTTTCTAATTAACTTGCCATCTTTAAAAGTGAAATTCTTTATGAAGTACATTCCTTAACTAAAGATATCAAGATAACAAAAAAGATCAATCATGCTTAAAGCATTGATTATGAAACTATTTCCAACTTCAATGCAATTAATTATTTAAACATCTCTAAAATGTAATACATTCCTCGGTAATATTTTAAAACTTATCACAATACTACATTAATTTATTATATTTGAAAATTTAATCCTTCATCGAAAAAAATTAACTTCATTCAAATGACGGCATTGAAATATAAATTGCCTGGTTTAAACATCTCTAAAATGCGATACATTCCTCGGTAATATTTTTAAAACTATCATAATACTACGATAATTTATTATATTTGAAAACTTCATCGAAAACAACTGAAATTCATTCAAATGACGTCATAGAAAAAATAACACGCCTGGCTCTCTCTATAAAAGCAGCATTTCATTCATAACATTTTCCCATTCATTTCATTCGTCACAATACTATAATATAATTTATTTTATTTAAAAATTAAGACCATGGAGCTACAAGTAATTAAACTCTATGCTTGAAACTTCATAGAAAAAAAACGTCCTTCTCGCTGTAAAATCAATGAATATTTCATTCATATCAGCTATGCAGACTCCATGAGCTAAATAATTTTGCGTTAAAGAAATACAGCAATTCTTATACAACTCATTCTACATATTTTGCTGTTTACTTTTTACATAAGTGCAAAATAGGCTTCGTTGTAGAAATAATCAAATTTGGATGATCATTTAAACTCAAATATATTGTAATTGCGTTGTTTCAGTATGTAGATGCACAGAATTTAAGCAAAACTAAAGTGGTTTTAGGACGAATACAACACTCAATATGAATTAAAAAGAACTTTAAAAATCACGATTTTGAGACAAGATGGATGCCGTATTATATTTTGAAGTGGGTCACGTGATCTAATCACGGTCTAATCATGGTCACGTGATCGCTTCATATAAGAGGTGTAATTAATATTTTAATTTTTATTTTAAAAACTACTGAATATATTTCGCTGATTTTTTTTTTTTTATATATTTTATGGAACAATTTGAATATTACCAAAAATTTTCGAAGCAATTTATGAACTTTAAATCCGCTTAAAAAATGTTTGAAAAATTAGGTCCCATAGGGTTCAATGTATTTCATTTTTTCAACCCGGCTTCAATCCAAAACTAATTGGGTGATACTCGTATTATTCATTTATATTCCCATAGGTCCTACAGATCGTCTGAACAACATACTAAAATTTCATTTTGATTAAGTTACTTTTACGGCAGTTATCGTGCCAACGGACAGACAGACAGAATGAACAAAGTCATAAACACTTTTCAACTTTGTTGTAAAGTGTTAAAAACCTGATGTGGGCAGCACATGACTTTCCTTATATAATGCAATGAATTTATTACTTTTACAGTTTAAAAAAATGTTATTCTTATAGTAGATAATTATATTCTTTCCAAGATATTGAATTTTCTTCAAATAGTCGACATTTTCATTGATTTAGCGTCATTTTTATCCATTTAGTGATATTTTCGTTAATTAGGCAACATATAAAAATGTCGTCAAGTTGGTGACATTCCACTAAATTCGTCGCCAAAATCTGGCCAAGCGTTATGGACGGAGAAATAAGTTATTCTTACAGCGGATAAATGACTATTGGCGTTCAAATACAAAAGTATTACTAAAAGTATCTTGTTTCATGAATGGAACGAACTAGATCCATGAGAATGATGTCACCGAATGTATCGCGCATGATATTACATATAAAAAGTGAACATGTTACTCAACAGTCAATATAGATTTTTTTAATTTATGGGATTTTTTGATCAATTTATTTTTAAAATGTGCAATATCTCGAGCCTATTGCTTTAAAACATAATCGAATGTTCAGAAACCCCTAAATTTTCGAGTGAAATATTGAAAAATTCATCTAAAAATTGAAATCTTTAATAAAGTTACGCAAATGCACATGTCTTATGTAATTTTTCCTTAGAGAACGATTGACATGAACTTTAGAACGCTAACATGAACCGTTCTCGAGATATTGCACATTTTTCAAATAAATTTATCAAAAAATCCCATAAATTAATCAAAAAATCCCATAAATTAAAAAGACAATGTTAACTGTTAAGAAACATGTTCACTTTTCAAATGCAAAATCATGCGATAAATTCGGTGACATCATTCTCGTAAATCTAACTCGTTCCATTGACGAGAAAAGATACTTTGTGTAATACTTTTGTATTTGAACGCCAATAGTCATTTATCAGCTGTAAGAATAACTTATTTCTCTGTCCATAACGCTTGGCGAGAATTTGGCGACGAATTTGGTGGAATGTCGCCAACTTGGCGACTTTTTTAAATACTGCTAAATTAACGAAAAACTCGCCAAATGGATAAAAATAACGCAAAATCAATGAAAATGACGACTCATTGACGAAAATTCAATATCTTGGAAAGAATATAAATATCTACTATAAAAGTAATCTTTCTTTTTTACTGTAAAAGTAGTACATTCATTGCATTATATAAGGGAAAGTCATGTGCTGCCCACATCAAATTTTTTCACATTTCAATCCATATAAATTACTAACAAATAAGTAATTGCATATTGCTTTCCTTCTATAAGGAAAGTATTGTGATGGGGTTGAAAATTCGAATTCGAGTTTTCGACGAGAGAGCACGTTCCAAGCATCCCTGATCACGAATCGAACATTTTTGAGGTGATGTCTGTGTGTGTGTGTGGAGACGTTATCTCACGAACAAATGTAGCGATTCGAATGAAATTTGGTACAAAACTTGCAATCCGTAAATACTGGAAGCCTATTGTTTTCAAACACAATTGAGTGTTCCGACCCCCCCCCCCCCTAAATTTTCGAGTGAAATTTTGAAAAATTCATCAAAAAATCAAAACCTTTTAAAACGTTACACAAATAGACATTTCTTATGTAATGTTTCCTTAGAAAACGATTGACATAAACTTTAGAACGCTAGCATGAACCGTTTTCGAGATATTGCACATTTTTCAATTAAATTTACAAAAAAATCCTATAAATTAAAAAAATATATTAACTATTGAGAAACATGTTCACTTTTCAAATGTAATATCATGCAATAAATTTGGTGGCATTATTTTCGTGGATCTAGCTTGTTCCATTCAAAAGAAAATATACTTTGAGTAATACTTTTGTATTTGAACGGCAATCTGCTCTAAGAATAACTTATTTCTCCGTCCATAACGCTTAGCGAATTTTCGGCGACGAGTTTGATGGAATGAAACCAACTTGGTGACTTTATTAAATGTTGCCAAATTAACGAGAATCTCGCCAAATGGATAAGAATGACACTACATCAATGAAAATGACGAATAATTGACGAAATGTCAATATCTTGGAAATAATATAAGTATCCACGATAAGAATAATCTATTTTCTTTTACTGTAAAAGCAGCAAATTCATTGCATTACATAAAGAAAGTCATGTGTTGCCCACATCAAATTTTTTATAAAACTAAAAGTTGATTAGGAAAAACCATGTAACTACTATATATCAATATTAATATATAATAATTACAATTGCTTTAATATAAGCATTAACTAGTAGCAAAGCTGTTTTAATAAATCGAAGAAAATTTCTGAAAGTAAGTACAAGTTAATACTTAGTATTAACTCCTTAACTACTTATCAGCTGATTTTGATTCGATAGTATATAACAGTGAACGCTCCAATAATACAAAAGTATCCTAAATACTATTGTCTTAATATTTTTTAATTTAAATATTTTTAAATTAAATATCTAAATAAATTTATCTGTATAGCCACAAATTTAGCCAAACTAAAAAGTAAGTATTTGAACGGAAATAATTTAAAAAATTCTCTTAAAGCAATTTTTGTGCAAAATTGGGATGACATATTGAATATTTCATATCACTTTTAAAAGTTTAATGTTTTATCGATGGGGAGTGGCTGAGTATAACCTCTTGGGGGCTTTGTCCCCTCTGGCCCCTACTTGGCTGCGGCCCTGCTACCTTCCCCTGCCTAACAGTTGTTAATATTCAGTGTATTGTTACTCTACCGAGTGGACATGATGGGAATGATTCAGGTGACATTATGACTAAATTTTCAGACACTGGCATCACAAAAAACTTTGATATATCCAAATCCAATACAAGGAAAGAATTAACTCTTTGATCTTCCATCGAATCTTCAAGATGATGTAAAGCTGTTTTCCATAACAATGATACTTCTATACATATTGAACAAATTGAAATAATTAATATGTATAAAAATATAAAAGGTATAATTAACTGGTTTTTTCTTGTGGAATTTCACAAATAACTTTATTGGAAAAGAACTTTCAAAATTTTGTTTGTTTAAAAATGTGTTATAAATTCCAAGGTTTTGGCCATATTTCTAATTATTGTTCTTACATATCTGGAAACTGTATCCAATGTAGTTAGTGTCATCATTATTCTGAATTCAATGCTCAAGAATTTTATTGTGCTAACTGTCACACTGCCAACGAATATGGACATAAATAATTTGTAAACCACACCACGTTTGATCAAGCAGCTTGTTCCGCTTACAAAGCAGAGATATAAAGAATCAAATTTCTACAAGATGCCATTTAAATTTGAGCTTTGTAATTTGTTATTTTATATTTTGTTTTATCATGTTTTTTTTTTGTTTTGTTTTTTTTTGCCATGCCTCATTCTCTTTCCTAGCTCTAGATTTGCTCCAAATTTGTTATACTTCTCACATTTCACATTACACAACGAATTCTTTCCATGACACAACGAATACATTTTGACATTACACAACGAATACATTTTCACATTACACAACGAACTCTTTCCATGACACAACGAATACTATTTCACATGACACAACGAATTCTTTCCATAACACAACGAATACATTTTCACATTACACAACGAATTCTTTCCATGATACAACGAATACATTTTCACATTACACAACGAATTCTTTCCATGACACAACGAATACATTTTCACATTACACAACAAATTCTGTCCATGACGCAGCGAATACATTTTCACATTACAACGAATTCTTTCCATGACACAACGAATACATTTTCACATTACACAAAGAATTCTTTGCATGACACAACGAATACATTTTCACCAAGCAGTATCTGATACTAAAATCCCTTATATAGGAACGAATTACCAGGCGCGGTTCGGGTTCTAAATAAGAGCACACTGCATATAAATAATTAAATAAGCATCCGCTGCTTAAATAATATATTTGTACACAACTTAAAATGACTTCCATCCGAAAATTACACGAATCAGATTGCACGAGATTTTCGCAAAAGAAAAAATTGTGAGAATCACAATTGACCGTATATTCAACCGCTCATGAAGCAGGTGATAAGGCGATTGCGCGGAAATCCACAGAATACTAACCTTGCAGAATACTGTCCCACACGCAACCCGTCTCAGCCCATCTCACAATATCCACCCCCCTACACCAAAATGCGTTGTCCCTTACTCGCTCCTTTTCTACCTATGAAGCGTCACGTCGCTAAAGTACACGGTACCACTGTCAAAACGCTAAAAATGTGCCGGGAAAAAACGAAAGTATACAACGGAAATATACTCATATACCGACACTTACCAAACATTATCTCAAATCCCGACACTTACCAAAATTGCAATGACAAGTTGTGATAATGCGTTGTGTTAACCCGTTGGGACAACCTAGAACGTTTCTCCGTCCAATGAAACATTGAATGTTTAGCAAGCTAAAATAAAAGTGTGGATTAATTTGAGCAAAGAAAAAGTGGCAGGCCAGAGGGGGAGAAAGATTAAAAAGCAAATAACAAATTCTTACTTTATTTAACATATTTTAATCACAAATAATAGTCATGACAATTATTCGGAACATACTTAATTTCACTTTTATAAGCAAATATCTAGAATTTCTAATCTACTTATCAATACTTATTCAATCAATTTACTTATTTCCAATAACATTAAATTTAAAGCATTATTACATGACATCCTTTTTTTTTCACAATTAATATTTTTATATTCAAATTTCTATAGAACAATTATTCTATAGAACAATGCTTTGAGCCATTTACTTATTTTCGTTGCACAGGAACTAAATCGGACGGATTAGATATTACCTATTAGTACCATCGTTCACACTAGTAAAGAATCAAAATGACTTACAGTTTGGTTATCATTGGTTGCACACAAGAACACTCGAATTGATCCGTCCTTTACCTGGTCGCTTACTACCGGATCAAACCACAGGGAAAAAAATGGAACGTAATCAGTATGAAACTTCGCATGGAATAGTACCTCATGCCGAGATTTGCGGATCCGAAAATTTTGCATGGAATTGAACCTGATGCCGAATTTTAGTTAAACCGAAACGATCGCATGGCGTTAGACTTCATGCCGAGATTTTTAAGATTCGATATCGTGCATGGAATTGGACCTCATGCAGTAGCTTGCTGAATAGAAACAATTGCATGGAATTAGACCTCATGCCCAAAAGTTTAGTTATCTCGAATTGCTTGCATCATATTGGACTTCATGCCGATGTTTTGATGAACCGGAACGATAGCATGGAATTAGACCTCATGCCATAAATTTAGATATACCGAAACATTTGCATGGAATTGAACTTCATGCCGAAAATTAGTTATCCTTGTTATGTTAAGGGATAACGATCTTAGAACCAAAGCGGTTCATTCTTCCGCACAAACAAAGCCGCCTAGCTCCATAACCGTTGACTTATACCACCGCCTCCATCGACGGCAAACACCCTTTTCCTTCGACGACCAGATTCGAAAAAGTCCTGAACAACTCCAAACCTCGCCTAAAATTTCCTCCAGAGATTAAATAACATTCGCCGAAGAAAGGAGCAAGAGGTGACGTCACACATTCAGCACGTTCAGCAAGTCTCAGGCCAGACATCGGTGGCGACGAAAGAAAAAATATAGTAAACAAGTCAAAAGCCGGGCAGAACAACATCTTCAAAAGTCATATATTTCTATCTAAACAAGAAATAAATTCACGAAAATGGCTCAAAAACATTCTCACAAGCTGTCGTACGAAATATCGCGATGACACTCCCCTCTCTTCAGGGCTGAAAATGTTCTCAATTTTCTTTTCTCTTTTACAATACAAACACAAAGATAGTACTAGGAACCTTTAAGTGTAACGCCGCATTCAGAGACCATGGACCACTGATGTTAGCAATTTCGAAGAAATTTTTAAAAGAGGTATTGTGCACGTGTCCACAACACCTCACCTGGAGATCCGAATGCACAGGCAAAGTATCCTTCATACAGAGGGAAAAAGTCCAAAATAGGCCCAAAGATGACAAAAATGTCCCAACAGTGTAAAAGAACCTTTACAAAGAAACATAAACATACATGAAACACAATAACACATTACAAAAATACCGATAAAGACAGCTTTACAAACATTAAAGACTTCACTATACACCATGATAATGCCAGGGCACATTTACCTGACAGGAAGAAATTTTCAATCTCAAAATTTTCAATTTCGAGAAGATAAATAATATGAATATTAGTAGTAAATAATATAATTTGCAATGAAAACAGTTATGTAAAAGTAATGACACCAAGAAAATATTCAAATATAATAATGTCACCTTTTAAAATACTGAATGACGAAAAATGACAAACACTAAAATTATAATATTATAAAGATTAAATATGTTTTAAGATATGAAATTAAATTATGTTGCAACATGAAATTTCCAAAGAATTAAGTTTTCATTTACTCATTCAAAATTTTCAATATTTCAAAATGATTTCAAAATTATTAATATCTTAATATTTCAAAATCTTCGCTATTTCGATTCGATTATACACATGAATTTAAGACTTTAAATTCTCAAAACTTGTGACAACATTTTGTGTGTTACCATAGTAATAAGAAGTACTGAGAGAGAGAAAGAAAAATTAATTGAGATTAAAATTCAAGTTAAAAATTCACGTCTCTCAGTCTCAAGACACCATTAGGATTTATCAAAAAGAAATTATCCTTAATTAAGTTTTCCTTAACTTTCCTTTACTCTTTAGATAATTATGAATTGAAATTAAATTATTGTAGTTTATTATATCATACACAATAGAATACAATTATTTGAATTTTCAAAATCTCAATTTAAAACATTCCAAAAAAATTTTTAATAAAAATTATTTTTCAATTAACAAATTTTTCTACATTTCTGTAATTATCAACAAAGTTTCTTTCAAATTAAGAAAACCAATTGTTTCAGTATGACAAAATTATAAATGCATTATTCAAGAGCAAAGTAAATTTTAAAATATCATTATGTCAAATTTTAGACAGATCAGACATACACCACAAGTCAGAGCAGGTTCTCTCAGAAAATTTTTAGAGTTCAAGCTGAGAAGTTGCTGGAAAGTATTTATGAATATAATTGAAAGCACAATTGCAAATTTATATATACACCAATAAAGTCAAGTTTCACAATACAAACACATTAGATTTTTCAATAATTAACAGAATTATTAAGTACGCAAGATTTTAAAACTGCATTAGAAGTATTTAATGATTTTCTCATAAATTGATATTAATTATAAAAAGTAATGATTGGAAAGTAAACATAAACAAACCAGTATCAGGAATTAATAAAGTGTAACTGGACAATAATTACTTGCATAAAAGTAGAAATTTTTGAGAAACTGTGAAACTCATTTTAAAATGCAATTATATTATTATTTCTTTTTCCCTTTTTTTTTTATATGACCATAAATTATATGGTGTTTTAGTGCTTCTGTTTGCAGAGTAAAAACTTTGCTTTTGTTGTGGTGAGTAACTTTTATTGAAAATAGCTCTGCCTCTCTCATTATTAGGGATGACATTGAACCTTGTAGGATGTCGTGGCTTTTTAGCAGCACGAAAATTTGATTGTCTTCCAGGAACAGAAAAACCCATAGGTTATGGAAGATTGAATCTAACTTTTTTTACAGTTCTTTTGCCATTATTTTTGTTGGCTGGATTAGACAATATATTGAAAGCAAGAGGTGAAAAAATGAACAATTAATGGAACATCAATTTCTATATATCACAATATAAAAATTGAAGAGGTTTTAAACGCATGAAAAGTATATATATTTTTTAAAATTCACTAAAAATTGTCTTTTATTTATTACCCAAGCCGTCCAACTCACTCAAAGGGTATAGATCAGTTACAAGGGAAAGTCGGACAAAACACAGGAAAACAATATGCATAAACATAAGGATGCACACAATATGCATATGCATAAACATAATACATAAACATACAATACCAATCGCAGTTTGTTTGAAAAAGAATATTTGGATTTTTTCGATGGTGTCAAGGTTAAAACGCTGTGATAATATATTAGGTCGCTAAAGAATTCATTTATGTGAATATCGGCCAAAAACGTTGTGAAACAATTAAAGAAATAATTCGAAATTAAAATAAAATGACGTCCGGGTGAACCTATTCGGATCCTGAAGTACCGGTGTACCAAATTTTAGGGTCGTATGACGATCCAATTTCCCGCTACAAACTATATAGACAGACACACAGACATCTGCCATTATTCAGTAAAATTAAAGCAAATGTTTGCCTCCAAATACTGCTTCGTTAAAGCACCACCTTCGTTACATAAGGTTTATGTAAGAGAGCGCTTGCGGAGGTTTGTGTATGGTGTCAGGTTGCTCAGGTGTCCTCGTAGTCAAGTCTCTATCGTCTGCTTAACCAAGTTCAAAATTCAGACCACAAATACGTTAAAAATACCATCAAAGAAGTTGGAACAACCCACCACACACATCGATCATGACAAGTTAACTAAAATATTTTTAAAATATAAACACTGTTTTAATTATGCTAAGCAACGAACAATGGTTTTTTCCGCCATTGACGCTACTTTCTGGAATAATTTAACCATTTGTTTCATCGAGAGCTTAAAGTGCCGTCACGCGCGTAAGCTTGTGAAAGAAAAATTTGCTACATTGTGTTGCTCTAAAGCTTTAATAGTTGCCTCTGCGGCTTATCTACCGCACATATGCATCATACATCGACGATGCCCAATACTACGGAACGAATCCGTTTGCCACTAATCAGGCGGAAATTTAGATGCATTAATCCGGTATGCATGCGTGTATGCGGTGTGTGCCAGAGAATTCCTGTTTCTGGGGAGAAAGAAAATAGTAAGATAAGTCCCTCCGAAACAGGATATTCGGAGAGTCACGAAAATCCTGATTCGAATTCAAGTGTTCAAATCAAGCAATTTATTTTACTTTATGTCATTCAAACAACGGAATGCGTTCTTCTCTGTGTTTGGGTATTAACAGTCCTCGGATGAGAAAAGTTGATTTTTTTTTGTCGTAAGAACTTTAACTGATGATATTCCATAACAGCATGAGCTAGGAGGTATGCAACAGGGGTTTTAAGTCATAAGCCCCACCCATCCCCAATGGTGGGGAAAATTACATTAGTTATCCTAAAGGTCTATATTGGAAAACGAAATCCAGCACCGTAAATCACTCCCATTGGGTCATACCCCCCCCCCCCCCCCCTCCCTTCCCTTTTCGGGATCCTGCCTACGTTTATGGTAAAAAGGTCTTCTATCGCGGGAGAGAACAAATAACCGAGGAAATCTGTGATCAGTGATCACATATCGCTGTCATCCCACACTTTATTCCGTAAAGAGTGCGGGTTACTGAAATATATTTGCTAGTGTCCCACGAAGAACATCGCTTTAAAAATGCAATCCCGCAGCTTTAGGCGATAGGAAAATATATACATATATAGATTTTTTGCCACTCAGCAATGGAGTATGAAATTTAAAAATTTATTTTAATTTATAGCATATAATATTATTAGGGACATATGGTCAAAAAGTCCGTATGACAAAAAGCAACTTACGACAGCATATATATATATATATATGTATATATATATATATATATATATATATATATATATATGTATATATATATATATATATATATATATATATATCCATATATATATATATATATATCCATATATATATATATGTATATCCATATATATATATATATATATATATATATACATATATATATATACTTCAACTGTACTGGTGTAAAAGTAACACCTTCTTGATAATGCCGCATTAATAGAGTTGCAGCTATCTAAATTAACTAATTTCTCATACTAGAATTTTTTCTTTTCAAATTTTACAAGAAACAATTTGAAAAATCGGTATCACTGTGTCCAAATGAATGCAGGTTTAGCTGGGAGTTTCACTTGGGCAGGCCATCGGATGAGCTTCTGGTCGATTAGTTATTTAGGGTTATTGACCAGACTATGCCGAGAATTAGAGCTTGGTCCGGGTTATTGATCTGGCAGCTAACGATCGGCTGCAATAATTTAGTAATATTGCTACTTTTATAATGTTAATTTCATAGTATTTTATCACGATTTGTATATCCGGCAGTTTGTGTTTTTAAAAGATATAAAAGTTTAATGTATTAATTGAAATGTGTATATTGTGATTTTGTGTATATTTTGTATTTTAATAATTTTTAAATGGTAATAATTTTGAATGGTTATTTATGTGGTAAATGTGGCATAATATAAATATTGATTGAAGTATATTTTGTATATTACACTCTGTACGTCGTGCACTGCGTCTTGTATGTTGCACAAATACGCACTAGAAACCTGCTTTTGTTGTGTTGTTTTGCGTCTCTTGTGTAGCGTGTAGCTATAAGTCTTCAATGTGTGGACATTAGGTAGTAATCATTGTTCAAACCGAAACGCATTTTGCATCATGCAGCGTGCTTGCTCAATGTATGCCCTCCCTAAAGGGCTTCAAAAAATCTTTCTATTGATGCAATATTTGGCAATGTATCCCCCCTTCCCCCATAAAAACTCATTACGTCACGAATCAAAATATTTGTGTCGCGACTATTTTTCATTTTGACTGAAACTGTTAAATCTCGTGATCATGAAGCCATAAATAAAGCCTTTTATGCATGATTATATCCATTCTATCCTATGCTTAAAAGATATATAAAATTTTGAATACAATTCAAAGTTTTTACTCGATCTAAAAAAAATTCTATCTAGTTCTAGATTTGTAATAACCAAAGCTGGATATAAAGTATTTTGAAAATCCATCAATATTTATGGCTGTATCGTGTACACAAGATATCGACCACAAACATACAGACGGTCATCACTCCAAAAATAATCAAAACGCGTTCAGGAGGTCTTAAAACATATATTGGCTTCAAAATCTCGAATTCGAAAATTTTTGCAACAATAAAACTTTCTCAATACTACATATGAGAAAGAAAAAATCCTCAGGTAAGAATATTGAAGGGGGATAATGATATATTTGTCGAATATGCTTTCAAGACTAAAAACGTCAGCATTTATGGGTTCCTTCTAAAGAAAAAAGATGGCACTCTCCGGCCGTACATGTGAATCGGCATGAACTTCTCTCACGTGACGTCTAACGACGTCGCGTGATTTTGATTGAACGACTGAACTTATAATGAAATGAAATCTTGCAACAATTGGCGAACTTCGATTTTTCGGTGTCGTGGGATAAGAAATAGACTCGGTGGTATCGACTGAAGCCATGCGAAACCCGTAACCGGGCAAATGGAACGCTGCAAGGGAGCAAGCACTCCGCGGCAGACGACAACTCATCCATTCATCTCACGCACACGGTTTTCTTTTGGGCACGTTCTCAAAATTTTTAATCGCATTTTGGAATCATTGTTTCTGTTTCACTGCGCGAGCAATGTTTACCTACTTACGGGGACAGTCCCGAAAGAGACGCAGTTGCGAGAATTTGATTATTCTGTAGAAATCGAAGAACAATTCATTTGTTCTATTTCATTTTTTTTTTCGTCCTGATCCAATTTCTAATAAAAAGTGAGTGAGATGTTGTATCACTCGGGTAATGAATGTGAAGTTCGATTGAGACATTTTTTTTTCTTTTGAATACAATGTCAAACAGAAAGCTTTGTTACGCGATGGGTATAGAAGGATCGGCCGTAAATAGAAAACAATGAGATGTTTGTTATATGAGACATTGTTAAGATGCATCTGGGTATTTAAGTATACCTTTGTCTCAAAATATATAAATAGGGAATCCCAAAGTACGTAAGACTTATTACATGTCCTAGTTTAGAAACATTGCCTATAGTGCAAAAATATTATATAAATGTCTGAAATAAATTTCTACTCGCTTTCCTTAAACAACCTCCATATATGTCTATTCATATCATAATCGGTATATGAAGGAACTTACGTACGCGTGTTCATTTATACCGATGCGACATACGAATACGACGTACCGATACGAAGTCCGAATTTCATTTACGTACGTCGCAATCGCAAGATCTATGCAAAAGACATCAATAGATTTAATGAATAACAGAACCATGGAGTTAGAAAGGAGATAAAACTCCTATGGATGAAACGCTTGAAAATGCCATAATGCTTTGAGAATTATATCTAGGTCTCGCTAGTGTTACTAAAGTAGCTGCTATTGTTAGCTGACATAACAAAAAGGCATAGTATTTAGTGTATATATTTTTGATTATTTTTTAAATTATGTGTTCCTTTGTTATGAGTATAATTAACCTATATTTTTCCATAGTTGTACGATAGAATGCAGAATATATTCAGATAAAAATAAATTGAAAGGTAAAATAATTTTTAATACGTAGGAATATTCTTTATTGTTTCAGTTCTACTTTACATTACGCTAATAATTTATTTTTACAAAATAGAAAATTTAAATAAATATTTTAGACCTTTCGCCATAGAAATGCATACAATGCGGAGCTACTTATCCCAGCGCCAGCTGAACGATTGTCTCAAACGATATTGGCGTTTTCTTAATATGAAGTTTTAACTCCTTTTACCTACATGAACAAAACCAAGGTTGTTTAATATAAGGTTGAACTGTGAGCCTGGTGACTCATCAAAAAGTTGTCAGTCTGACGCCGACGAAATTAGCATTTCATCATTCGTGCCGCCACGGGCCAGAAGATTTGCTGCCAAAACATAGGAAGTTTTCCCACTATTACAATTAAAAATGATTTGCTAATTATGAAGCGGTAATATCCAGACGTAAATAACCTGCACTGGGAGTTTTAATTGTGCTGTGCACAGCTTTTTCAGTTACGTCAAAAGAGATTCTCGCGGTTTCTTCAGAGAGACCGATAACAAAGTGACGTGTTTGCTATTCCTATGACATCATATGCTCAGAGCCAGAATAAAAAGAAGGAAGTAAGTCATGCCCGGGATAACCCCCCGCCCCTTGAACAGTGGCCAAGGAAGTGTTGGGCAAGCTTGAAGACAATTCATATCAACACGTGCCGTGTGCGGCCGGGCATTATCTTGTTGAAAAGTAAGTCCGGGGTGTCGCAAAAGGAACGGTAACACAACCGGTCGCAGAATGTTGTCGACGTACCGCTGCGCTGTCAGTATGCCAGAAATGACTACCAAAGGGGTCAGGCTATCAAAGAAGATGACACCCCAAACCATAACGCCCTGTTGTGGGCATGTGTGGCGTGCGATAGTAAGGGCAGGATCCCCGCGCTGCCCTGGACGTCTCCAGACACGTCTGCGGTTGTCGCCAGGACACAGTTGGAAACGGGACTCGTCACTAAAGACTCAAAATGTCTTTCATACGAAATTTCATTACAATCAGACAACTACTTCTTGGTGCGTCAATTTTTTTGTTATAGAGTGTATATCCCATTCAGTAAGGACTACGTCAGGAATGACATCAGATGATTATCATCAGATGATCTATAAAACATATATTATTTGAGCTTCGTTTGCAGATTGTTCTATTACGAATTCTCTTGATTCTTTAAAAAAAAAAAGTATGTTGGCAACTGATCAGTCAAGCTGATAAATTGGATATATTCAACTATTTTATGTTCAAAATTATTAAATGAATAACGTATTTTAAACTATCAATTTTCTAAGGAATACTATTCGGAGACGACTGGCAGAAGGTGGGATTAGGTGCCGACGTCCATTAAGACGTCTACCACTGACCTCAGCCATCTGGATTCGTGGAAGCAATTTTTGTACGAATTGGACCTGTAAAACACATCTTCACCACGTAACCGAATTGTACAAAAATCGGTTTTTAGAAGAGTTATCGTTTATCATACAGTAAAAAGGGCGTAGCACTTGCAATTTTTATCCGATCAATTTTAGCAGCCAATTCAAATTATAAGATATTTATTTGAACCACATACCCAAATTGTAAAAGAAAAGTTCAGTTTTAGCGAAGTTATAATCAATACAATGCAGTATTCCATAATTTTTTCAAGTTCTTAATCACATAACTAGCTTATGTGGGACATCTGTTGTGCGATCATAACTTTGCCTCCCCCCCCCCCTCTCCCTCTTATACGCAGGTTCTGTGATTATGAACTTGGGTGCTGTAGCCTTAGACTAAGTTTTGATGCAATTAAAAACCTGTTTCGTAGTAGGACTAAATCTGTTAGTCCTCATAAAAAGTCGCAAAATTGTGTCAGATAGCAAGTTTTCTTGCTGTAATTACAAGTGTCGGCTATTCCATGCTGACGAGTGCATCATCTCGAAACCGGTCCATGGATGCTGTTATCTGAATTGAGAACGGAATTCAAATCCTTCCAGATTTGGATCAAAAATTCGGGTTAAATATGGATTTGGTGGCAAGAAAATTTGCCATCTAAGTTTTTCTCAAAAAAATTTTTAAAACATAATTTTCTCAGAATTAACTATCGAGTTTATATAAAAGCTTATATTGATTCAGCCTCAAATTCCGATGAGGATAAAGGAAAGAGAGATGCTAACGGATCAAATATTTTCCTTGAAATATTTATTTTTCAGAATCAGCGAATCAGCTATAGATGAAGCTTAGATAATGACTGATATTGATTCAGCATCGAATTCCGGAGGGGGTAGGGAGGAAAGTTCACGGTTCAGTAAGCTATGAACGATATTCGTTATACATGTAAAGCGTTTATTGAAAGAGTAATATTAGCCAGCTCAATGCATCGATTTGATTTACCTATTGTTGTCTACTTCCGTTTTTATAAGAATTGAGAAAAATCTTTAAATAGATGCAAATGCGGAAGCTCATAAGAAGATACATTTACTCTTTATGATATCAAATGCAATCGAAGTGAAAATTATGAAATATGCTTGAGAAAGTGACGCTTCTTTATCTTTGTAGACCTAACAAAAACTCGCTCATTTCAGAAATCACGAAAAGGTCATAATATCGGCTTGACATTTTTGTATCGTCAGGACTTTGATGTGGCATGAGCAGCTTCTTTCAGTGTCAGTCATTGACGAGGCGTGAAAAGACGTTTTGTAAATGGAAAGGGTGCGGTTAAAAACAGAGTGAAGAGCTTTGAAAAACTTCCTGTCCATCGTAGAAAGAAAAACCATTTGAATCCCTATGGGTGCAGTTTCCCGTCTAACAACAATGCATTGCTATAAACGCTTATACTCAATTTATAGAATGTATATTGTTACGAAGAATCCTCCGGATTAGTGGGTGTATTCTTGAGATACAAGAAGTAGTTCGAAAGTCTCGATAACTTAAGATTTACTCAAAATAGTATAAGCATAAACATGAATAAGATACGGTAAATAACTATCTACAGATACAATAAAGCAATAGACAAAAGAGTGAAGTATTCATGATGATGGCATATAGCGTAATGTCACGTAATACCGCTCTTCAATAAATGAGCAACCTTATATACCGTCTGTAAAAAAGCCTGGGTGATTCAAATATTTGAGCAGTAGCATAGTTTTTTAAATTTTCAAAAGTTGCCAAGTTCGTAAAATGTTGCCAAATTTGTCGTCGAAATCAAGCAACTCGGACGATAAGGCAATGTTTGAAAAGAAAAATGTTATGTGTTTATACAAATGTTTTAAAAGAAAATCTTTTACAAGATGAAACTGTGCGCCAAGTTTCAACTCTATGCGTGCTCTGGGAGCCGAGAACTAACCCGTCAAAGATGTTGAAAAAAATGACAAACAGAGTCCCTGTGAGGTTGAGAATAGGGTAGAGAAAAAATGTAGAAATTTTTACAAACAATTTTAAAAGATGAACATGAAAGCAAACTAATAAAGATACATTTTTTCTTGTATTCTAATACTGATTATGATATAAATTAGCATAAGCAATATAAAGTACGAATATATGAAAAAGTTTATTCGTACGTCAAATATTTAATAGCATGTTTCTATCATTGAAATACATTAGAAGAACAAGAATAATATAAAACTAAAGTAGAATAAATAATACTTAGAATATCCTTTTACTTTATAGGAATAAGTTTCAATCGAGTTAAAATTGAATATCCACGAATAAATATCTACCAGTTACGCAAACCATGCGAAAGAAATATTTCTATTTCAGCTCTGCCAACGAGGATTGAAAAATGTGTAATGTACCGATACCGACCATGGCAACAAGAAAACTTGCTATGTGCTACGATTTTATCCACCCTGGGATATAACAAGCATAGCATCTAATATTGTATATTATAATATATTAAATTAAAACGAAGGTAATCACAGAATTAAGAACAAAAAAGGAACGCTTGAGTAAATTCAGGAACCTCCTACTGAAGAAGCTACAAAATGCCGAACGATATTGGCAACCTTTATCTTAGATAGGAGGTCAAAATGATGCTCAAACTTTGCGTTCAATTCGATTTGACTCAAATCAATATCAAGTCCTTAAGCACCCCAATGACCTTGTAAAGAAAGTCTATCTGTATTAAAGTAACCCTATATGATCGAATAAAATTTTATGTGGTTCCCTATACACACAAATTTACTTTGTAAGGTCTATGTTCAGAGACCCCGATAAAAACACTTTATTACAGGTATTTATTAACTTTCGTGTAGGCATTTCATGCGTTTATGTTTATTCTTACCCATTAACCTTTTGCTTACGGGTGGGACAGCCACAATCCCAAACGAAGAACCTCCGAAAAAGACAGGTATTTAACATACCCTATCCCAAACAGTTCTATCCCCCTTTGGGATAGGGTATGTTAAATACCTGTCTTTATCGGAGGTTCTTCGTTTGGGATTGAGGACGCCAATATCTGCAAAAGGGGATCCAAATGTTTGGGATAGGGTATGTTAAATACCTGTCCTTTTCGGAGGTTCTTCGTTTGGGATTGAGGACGCCAATATCTGCAAAGGGGGATCGAAATGTTTGGGATAGGGTATGTTAAATACCTGTCTTTTTCGGAGGGTCTTCGTTTGGGATTGAGGACGCCAATATCTGCAAAGGGGGATCCAAATGTTTGGGATAGGGTATGATAAATACCTGTCTCTTTCGGAAGTTCTTCGTTTGGGATTGAAGACGCCAATATCTGCAAAAAGGGATCCAAATGTTTGGGATAGGGTATGTTAAATACCTGTCTTTATCGGAGGTTCTTCGTTTGGGATTGAGGACGCCAATATCTGCAAAAAGGGATCCAAATGTTTGGGATAGGGTATGTTAAATACCTGTCTTTTTCGGAGGTTCTTCGTTTGAGATTAAGGACGCAAATATCTGCAAAGAGGGATCGAAATGTTTGGGATAGGGTATGTTAAATACCTGTCTTTATCGGAGGTTCTTCGTTTGGGATTGAGGACGCCAATATCTGCAAAAGGGGATCCAAATGTTTGGGATAGGGTATGTTAAATACCTGTCCTTTTCGGAGGTTCTTCGTTTGGGATTGAGGACGCCAATATCTGCAAAGGGGGATCGAAATGTTTGGGATAGGGTATGTTAAATACCTGTCTTTTTCGGAGGGTCTTCGTTTGGGATTGAGGACGCCAATATCTGCAAAGGGGGATCCAAATGTTTGGGATAGGGTATGATAAATACCTGTCTCTTTCGGAAGTTCTTCGTTTGGGATTGAAGACGCCAATATCTGCAAAAAGGGATCCAAATGTTTGGGATAGGGTATGTTAAATACCTGTCTTTATCGGAGGTTCTTCGTTTGGGATTGAGGACGCCAATATCTGCAAAAAGGGATCCAAATGTTTGGGATAGGGTATGTTAAATACCTGTCTTTTTCGGAGGTTCTTCGTTTGAGATTAAGGACGCAAATATCTGCAAAGAGGGATCGAAATGTTTGGGATAGGGTATGTTAAATACCTGTCTTTATCGGAGGTTCTTCGTTTGGGATTGAGGACGCCAATATCTGCAAAAGGGGATCCAAATGTTTGGGATAGGGTATGTTAAATACCTGTCCTTTTCGGAGGTTCTTCGTTTGGGATTGAGGACGCTAATATCTGCAAAGGGGGATCGAAATGTTTGGGATAGGGTATGTTAAATACCTGTCTTTTTCGGAGGGTCTTCGTTTGGGATTGAGGACGCCAATATCTGCAAAGGGGGATCCAAATGTTTGGGATAGGGTATGATAAATACCTGTCTCTTTCGGAGGTTCTTCGTTTGGGATTGAAGACGCCAATATCTGCAAAAAGGGATCCAAATGTTTGGGATAGGGTATGTTAAATACCTGTCTTTATCGGAGGTTCTTCGTTTGGGATTGAGGACGCCAATATCTGCAAAAAGGGATCCAAATGTTTGGCATAGGGTATGTTAAATACCTGCCTTTTTCGGAGGTTCTTCGTTTGGGATTAAGGACGCCAATATCTGCAAAGAGGGATCGAAATGTTTGGGATAGGGTATGTTAAATACCTGTCTTTATCGGAGGTTCTTCGTTTGGGATTGAGGACGCCAATATCTGCAAAAAGGGATCCAAATGTTTGGGATAGGGTATGTTAAATACCTGTCTTTTTCGGAGGTTCTTCGTTTGGGATTAAGGACGCCAATATCTGCAAAGAGGGATCGAAATGTTTGGGATAGAGTATGTTAAATACCTGTCTTTTTAGGAGGTTCTTCGTTTGGGATTGAGGACGCCAATATCTGCAAAGGGGGATCGAATAGTTTGGGATAGGGTATGTTAAATACCTGTCTTTTTCGGAGGGTCTTCGTTTGGGATTGAGAACGCCAATATCTGCAAAGGGGGATCGAACTGTTTGGGATAGGGTATGTTAAATACCTGTCTTTATCGGAGGTTCTTCGTTTGGGATTAAGGACGCCAATATCTGCAAAGAGGGATCGAAATGTTTGGGATAGGGTATGTTAAATACCTGTCTTTATCGGAGGTTCTTCGTTTGGGATTGAGGACGCCAATATCTGCAAAAAGGGATCCAAATGTTTGGGATAGGGTATGTTAAATACCTGTCTTTATCGGAGGTTCTTCGTTTGGGATTAAGGACGCCAATATCTGCAAAGAGGGATCGAAATGTTTGGGATAGAGTATGTTAAATACCTGTCTTTTTAGGAGGTTCTTCGTTTGGGATTGAGGACGCCAATATCTGCAAAGAGGGATCGAATAGTTTGGGATAGGGTATGTTAAATACCTGTCTTTTTCGGAGGGTCTTCGTTTGGGATTGACGCTCTCCCACCCGTAAGCAAAATGTTAAACAATTCTCAACAGCATTTTCATAGGCTTTTTTTCCATCTATATCGCTTTGTTGCTATTCTAACTTTCTAAATTATCCACTAAGTACGCAGCAATCCCTTTTATTCAATCAATTTACTGTAGATAGACCTAACGTGTACACTCATAGACCTTTTCTTACAAAGTTTTTGGGGTGCTTCGGGACTTTTCTAAGAATCCTGCGCATAGTATAATTGCAGCCTTAAAATGTATGGCATTACACAGCTGTACAGCGTCCTACACTCCACAAATAAGTTCCAAAGTAAGGTTCCAAAACTTGTGAAACTAAGGCTCCTTAATATACAGGCTGACACAACCTCCATTTTGACTCCAACCGGTTCAATCTGTTATCGTCTGCCTGTGTTTTTCAATGGCGCGCGCATGTTATATGACTGATATTTGATACGCAATTTAGGTGTAAAATAAGTGCTTCTGCATTCAAAAAATTGTACCAATCATTCAAGAAAGTAGTATGGAATGTTTTGATTTTCTCGCGATCCGGTGGAAAACATCCCCCTTTTGCAATGTGTAAACATCGCTTCAACTGGGATTCAAGATGACCGCCGTTGTGCTAACTAACCTGTATATTTATAGGAGCCTTATGTAAAACCGCGTCTGTAATAAGCCTTTCTAAACGCGTTGCAAATTGGACTCTGCAGCTGAAGGGAACACACAGCTCTGGATCAGTGGACAGCGCGTCAACGCTTCCCTGATCACAAATAATGGGGAAGTAGACAGTTCCTATACTAACATACTTCTGTTGAAAGAAAAACAAGATTATAAATGATTTAAGAGTACGTTCTGCACGTATTGTTCGTGACATTTGAACACCGTACGAACTTCTATTTCGTCATATTTATTCACTGCGAATTTCGAATTCAAACCTATACCTTGTGTTGGTCAAAGAAACTCTCTAATACGCTTTGCATGTGAAGAAAAATTATTTTTTCCACGCTGACACATCCAATGGCGAATTTGAAATGAAATGATATACAAGGTGTCACGAAAATCACAGGCCTAGTCAGTACCTCGAAAAGTATTGGGGATATCGTATATTTTTTAAAGTGTGTAGGAAACCCCTATAGTGCGGGATTTCCTATACCTCTATAGAAAATCATTAGGAAGAAACAACATAAGGGAGGTAAACTTTTTTCAGAGGTATACGGGGATATCTCGCTTTCTTTCAGAGATAGGGGAAAAAATTCAATTGCAAAACTGTAGAGTTGTAAAGAGTTTTGATACCCCAACCAGGAATCGAACCCTGGATCTCCGAATTGTCCCGCCGATGCTCTACCGTTGAGCTACTGGGACGAAATTGCAAGCTCTCATCGTTGAAGTGGACTCTGCATTCTCCACCCTCTAATGCCAGATTGGCGGGCAATTGGCAATCTGACTGACCACTTCCTGCTCTTTTTTCCTCAGGTTATCCTCCTGTTACTACTATTTTTACCCAGGTTAGTATCCTGCGTGGTCGTTATCCTCTTCATTTGAAATCGGCGCTCAACCTTCCAGAGTCCACTGAATCCGTAGTAGTCGTACTAGGGCCACCTTCACTTTGGACGTACTTGTCAAGTTCAAATATAATGTAAAACTGTCTGTTTAATCACACTATTTTTCATCAATTGTTATCTTTTTAGATCTAAATAAATGTTCGTTTGGCGAGATGGTAGACCTTGGGTGCCTCTTGAGTACAGGAGGTATCCTTTCCCGGCCATGCAGCTAGCTACTCTAAATCCACTATGGGAGTCGCACGATCTGGGGTCTTCAGACCTCCGACATCTTTGCACTAACCTACAAGGTTAAGTTGTTCGTGCGCCATTGTGTAAAGTGGACCCTAGTCGAACCCTGGATCTCCGAACTGACCAGCTACTCTACCGTTGAACTACTGTGACGAAATTGCAAGCTCTTATCATCGAAGTGGACTCTGCAGAATCTTGCAAAATAAGTACAAAGGATTTTAATGTAGGAGAAGTTAAGTGAAATATGAAAAATAATCAATAAACAGAAGAGAATTTGGCTATGATAGTTGCTGCCTCCGGAACTGATCATCGTAGTTTGATATTGTGTCGTAGTTTGTCGTAGTTTGTCGTAGTCTGATCATCAGGGTTCAATTTAGTGATAAGTTGAACTTCATTGTAGATTAGTATGTCACGAGTAGAATTTGTAATACTAGTGTTGTAAATAATTTGTATATAGATTTGTAATATATATGTGTATGTGTGTGTGTTTTGAGTTCCCAGCGAAGCTAGCTGTAAATAAAGTTGTTTATTTGTTAAATGTCGTGATTCCTTCGTCGAATTCTAGTCACTAAGTTATTGAAAATTTAATTTAGAGTGAAGTAAATTGCAATGGTTCATACAAGAGTCATGATCTTGGGTAAAAGTGGAATAGAACTTTATAGGTTTTATACGGACACAGAATTTCATAACGCTGCTTCCATTCTTTCTTTAATAATCGTGCCCATAAATCACCACACACACACACGCATATACGCACACGCACGCACACACATACGCGTGCGCACATACACACGCACACATACACACGCACACACACACGCACACACACACACACATGTGACACCAAACACCCTTTATTAACATTTTTCCTAAAATATTCGAAGGTGTTTTATATGGGACCAAATTGATACCGGGTTTTCTTCTATATGAAGTATGAACGAATCAGAAAACCGTTTAAAGCTTCTCCATTTAGATATCTCAGACTGCAAAACATCTTTTATAACGAATCATTAAATCCCGTTCTACATTACGTTAATTATATCCACGACAGTTCTATCATTTGTACGTCGCATACGTTTAACCTATCTACAAAGAATTTCCTGGTGTCCGTTTCAATTAAAAGTGTTCTTCATCATTAACACTACCATGCATTTTTCGCGGAAACAATACGAGCCACCGCTGTTTCGGAATGCTTCCACCCTCGTCCGAAAATGTCGCCGATTCAAATAAAGTGGTCCTCATTACAGGCGGAGTGTTTCGCACTTCCTGATATATCAAGAGGTAAGAAACACCCCTAACGAAATTCGGGCCTCGCGACTAGAAAATAGAAAGCTCCATTGTTTCCGCGTTTTTAACTGGATTCTATTGTCCGCATCATCGTTGCAGTATACTTTTTTCTTTTGTTTCAGTTCAAGTCCATCTCATATTTTGAAATCTTAGGTGAGTTGTAAGAAGAGAGTATACGTAACAGATACGATGATAGTTTCGATAACGAGTATCATATTTCTTATACGCGAATTGAATAATCTCCAGAGGCTCGAAATAGACAATAAAAAGTGTGCAGCACATGACTTTCCCTACAAATTAAAATTCATTTACTTATTTTTTATTTCATGCTGCATTAAATTGAGTTTAATTGCAGAAAAAACATGAATACTTTTCTGATATTATATCCAATTTACAATTTTAATGCATGTTCGTTTCATTTGGAAACTTAATGCACTTTAAAGTCTTCGGCTCTTCAAAATTTCAGAAAACTAAAATATCTTAAGAACGGTTCATCCTAGAGTCACTGGGTCAGTCTTATTTGCTGTGCTGTCAAAAATTACATGAAGAGCAAGTAATGAATATATTTCAGCAATTTTAGTCATTTATTTCACATTTTTACGGTCTTTACGGACCATTTCGCAAAAAAAAAAATCAGTTATATTTTTCCAAATCATTCTAAAATCTGATCAGTATCAGAATAACCCCAAGGGATGTAACTACTAAATTTTAAAGAATTTTATTAAACAGAGTTTTCACTACAGGGAAAAACGTCTTCAGTTCCAAAATTTGAACTTAAATATCTCAATAATGAATCATCTCAGAATAGTGGGATTAATCTTATACTATTCGTCGTTAAAAATTGTGTATAAAACAAGCATTTGATTAATACATGTATAGTATTTTATTTTAGATCCAGACAATTTTTGTTGGCTATTTCACAAAAAAGGCAGATTTTTTCCTCCCGAATCATACCGAAATCTAACCAGCACCACAATAACCCACAAACATATTATTTACCAAATTTTATGAAATTTGGTCAATTAGTTTCTCAGCTAGAATAGATACATAACATTTTTACGGGCCATTTCGCAAATAAGAAAGGAGATTCTTTTATCGCGAATCGTACAAAAATCTAATCAGTACCAGGGTAACCCACACGTGACTACAGACAAACACACAGAGACACGCACACCCACACACAGAGAGGGAAACACACACGGACGTCAAGCTGAAAATGGTTTTTTCGTGTTCTATAGGCCCCCAAAATGTGTTGATCCGTCGAAAACTCGAGTTGCGATTTTCAACTTGATTCCAATAATTTCCCTACACTTTACCATGTATTTCAGGGAAAGTAAAAATCAATGATGTAGATAAATATTACAGTATTATAAATAGAAAGAAATGTATTTTATGACAGCGGAAGTTTTAACATATCCATATCTTTGCAGCTCAAGAAACATCTAAAGTACGATTCTCCACTTGACTTTCCGATGCATTCATTCTCCTTATCTTTTATATCCATTTGCATCACAATCAGG
This sequence comes from Amaurobius ferox, assembly GCA_951213105.1. Lineage (NCBI taxonomy): Eukaryota > Metazoa > Arthropoda > Arachnida > Araneae > Amaurobiidae > Amaurobius > Amaurobius ferox. The sequence continues at coordinate 4,077,105 of OX578147.1, read as the reverse complement.
GTTATGATGAAACATCACTCTAAATCCGACAATTATTGGTAACACCGTCGAGTACGTCTCAGAGGCATCTTTATATACAATTTTCAATATTAAAGCAGAAAATCAATTTCTAATTGCCCGTGAGTGAGAACACCGGTCGTTTTAATGCCACACCTCGTTCTCATGCGCGTTCATGAACCTTATAATATCATTGGCGCTGACAGTTTGATCATTTGCATGATGAGTTTCGCGGCTGTAGCTCAATTTTTTATAGGTGCATATATTTTTTGCAACATAGAGTATATATAATTACTTTCCCTAGAATACATGGTAATGTATAGGGAAAGTATTGGGATCCTGTCGAAAATCCCAACTCGAGTTTTTGACGGAACTACACGTTTCGATCTTCCTAGAACACGGAGAAACTATATTTAGCCTGACGACTGTGTGTGCGTGTGTGTGAGTCTGTGTGTGCGTCGGTCTGTCTATATATCTGTACAATGTATGTATCCATTCTAACTCAAAAACCAGACTAAATTTCATAAAATTTGGTAGGTAAGCCACTTGTGGGTGACCCTGATGCTGATTAGATTTTGATACTGTTTGAGAATAAAGAGCCTGCCTTTTTTACGAAATAGCCCACAAAAAAAGTTGAAATATATTTTGATTGGTTGACTATTAATTCCCCTTGTCACTCTGTCTCGTGAGGTTCTTTCTTTAATTAAGCATTTTTTGTGTGTGTGCGCTCGCGCGAAATAATCAATTGAATCGTATCGAAAACTCCCCAGAATTATGCGAAGTATTGGAACGGTTGGCAACATAAATCTTGATTCCAATATTTTTAAGTCGCAGGTTATTTCAACTATTTTTCAATGGCACATTTATCTATTGGAAGCGTTTCTGCTTTAATATGTGTAGTTTAATGACTCATAACTCACTAATTGGCTCGATAAATCTGTTTCGAGTAGGAAAACCATATGTAATTTGAGGAATGGTGAAGTAAGATCGTGCCCAAGGGGATATGAAGATCACACTACCGAAGGTCTATAAAATAAATATGAAACAATAGAATAGACACTAAACTATAGATTTACTAATCCCCAGAATAATTTAAAAGCCTGTTTACATACTCCCCCAAAGAAGTATTAGAATTCTCAGAAATGAAATCTCATGTTTTGCTTCGGGTATATTCCTGTCCTTAGGAACATAGTTCCCGTTGCCTTTCACTAAGAGCATTGCCATGGACTTATCCAATCTGCCGAAGACGTATTATTCATCTGCTTTCAAGTTGCAGATGGAAGACTTTTCTCTGGATTGTCGATGCTGAGATCTGCCACTTTCCACCCAACTCCCACTATTGTCTCTACTTCCAACCATTGGCGGTTCGTGACTTCAAAAATGGGTGAAACAGATTTAGCAACGGATTTCCTCCTCCTCCTCCTCCTCGACAATGAACATCATCAAAACACATCACGCTACTGGCACTAGTGTTATCAAATATTATCTAAAAATAGCCAAATGCGTCTGAAAAATTAGACAAATAATAATAATAACCCATTCAGCCGATTAACTTTAAGCAAAGCAGCGCTGATCCTACATCACCCCACGAGCCGCCACTGCTTCTAACCATTCCTGAATGAAGTCAATAGTATTTTCTTTTACTTTGATTTTCACTTTTATTTATACATATATATATATATATATATATATATATATATATATATATATATATATATATATATATATATATATATATATATTGATTGTATATTATACAAATGTAATATCATTTAGTATACTATTAAATAAATAATAAGCATATAAATATTCGAAATGTTAGCGCAAAGCTGCCGAACTGTATCGAATACTAACATAGCTATACAAATGGCAAAATGGAATATAATGCAAATAGAAGAGTAAAGTACCACAATTTGGGTTGCCGCGGCGTAAAGCATTGCTTAACGGGGGAGTGGGGGTCACAACCCCTCCAGCCAACAATTTGTGGTATTTTACTCTACTATTTATATTGTATTCCATTTTTCCATTTGTATAGCTATATATATATATATTATTCAAATTTACTATTTCGTATGCCTGTTAAATCCGTGACCTAAAAATGTTGCATCTTCAATGCGAATCAATAAGGCTTCCAATTATCATTGTACCCATTAAAAGTCCACGTAATTTCCTTGTCAAATCAGAAATCTCGCTGGATGCAGGCTCATTATAAGCGGGTTACTTAAAAACGACTATAAACAAGAATATGAGCCTTCGAAGCTCTTCCCTGGCCCATAAGGATATCGAAAATCGAACTGGACTCGTTGAAGCGTAGAAGTTGTTGGAATATTCGAATGTTTGCTTTGCATCCAATTATTCCCTAATCGACTGCACACCTCGTGGCCCGACTAATTAATCAACAAGTAGTCCACATCGAGAGGTGGTCCATGGATTGTGTTTCTTTTTCGCTTCTTTCATCGATCACAATTGAAATATTAAAATATTATCTTTGTTAAGGTTACAGTTAAGGAAGGGATAAATTTGTTTCTCATAAGGATATTTAGCATGCAATAATTTTCTATTATGACTTCGGCTCCTGCCATGAAGGATGTTTACATATTAAAATGATGATTGCTTTATGGATGATGCCTAAAGAAGCGTTTACAGGAACAAACCATATGGATTCAAGCACTAATTAGCAATTAAATGTACAGTAAACTCGCTAGACGAACGTAACTTAGCAACGGCGATCAACGCCCCTTCGCGTCTCAAACCAAGCTACTGTGTTCGCAAAACACAAAAGCTCTAAACTAAATAGCTTGTTGAGATTCGCCCATTTCACATACGCCTCCTAAATATACGGGCTAGCGCAACAGCGGCCATTTTGACTCGCAGTTGAAGCGATGTCTGTACATAACGAAAATAGCGTGAGTTTCTCGTCCTTTTCTCCAGATATTGAGAAAATCAAAGCGTTCTAGACTAATTTCTCGAACGATTGGTATAATTTTTTTAAAGCAAAATCAGCTATTTTACAGCTAGATTATGAATCAAATATCAGCCGTGTAGCATGTGTGCTTTATTGAAATAGCACAAGCAGACGATAACTGACTATGCAGGTTGAAGCCAAAATGTATCAGCCTGTATATATAGGAGCCTTAATTTCAGAGACTAAACAGCAGACTTTTTATTTACCCATTATATTCTGGAAATGTCCATTATTCATCATTTCCTGTTTATAGTTAGCATTGCTATATTTTTTGCAAATATGGCCTTATAGAAGATGATATTTCACCTTGTAAAATTGCGCACAAGTATTTCAAACGGTAAACGTTAGGAGCTTATATGATTTTCCTAGGGCCCCTAGAGTATATAGGAGCCTTAGATTTTCCGAATGTTTGGGCCAGGGAAATGCCTTCGATATTGATGTGAATAACAGCTATGCTTGGGGATACCTCTGGTTGAAATAATAGCATGAATAGTACGAATCATGTAAACACTTTAGACTCTTATAGTTCCGAACCTAATAGGTATGATTGTAAACAATTTTTGCTTATTTTGTTGGAAATAGGGTACAACTTATGAATATACACTACGTGACAGTACACTATGAAACACTAAGAAAGAGTGGGCAGAAAAATATGCAAATTGCAGGGTAGATTCAACTCACAGAGTTATGCAAATGATGCCAAATGCTCAGCTGTCCAGTGCACGTAGAATAAGATATAAGGAAAGGAACCTGCAGAATCGGCAATAGTCACGCCGCTCTGTCTGCCAGGGAAATCATTTTGCAATTAGAAGACGAACTCTGGCAAATGGTTGGCAGGGAATGGGAAGCCATTCCTCAGGACACCATCCGCACGCTCATTGACTCTATACCTAGAAGTGTTGCTGCCTGTATCGCCGTCCACGTTGGTCCTACAACCTACTGATCAGACGGTGTTGTCGCTCAGTGTATAGGGGTATCATGTTGCTGTCTCTCTCTGTTTGCCGATTTTTATCACTTTCTGTTCACTCCTTCTTGATGTCTCATTTTCACTGTCACGTAATGTATAAAAACAATTTCAAATTTTTCAGCATGAAATACAGTTTCTAGATCTATAATTTGTTTTTACTTTTACATAGTTCTTATAGTTTTTAAGGAAAATTTGTCTTTTTTCAAGTTTTAATGCTCAAAAACTAAAATTACTAACCATAAACTAACTATAAGAAGTAATTTTTGTGTGTGTGTATATATATATATATATATATATAATTTTCACTCTAATTATCTCTTAAATTAGAAAAGATAGCTATAAACAGTAAGAGACGAATATATTCGATGAGAAATCCAGTCTCTAGATTAATAATTTATTTTTACAAAATCTTTATAGTTTTTGAGTAATCGTCTTGTCCAGTTGGAAAAGCTTCTCTTTTCAACCCAGACCGTTCGACCCGAAGGTGAAAGGTATCCGTTTGGAGGCCGGAGATAATGTCACTTAATTTAGGCTGAAACCCAGAGGGGGCGAAGTTAAATGAGACTGAAAATTCCCGTTTTCAGAGTTTTTAATGCTTGCATCTAAAAAAAAGTGTTAGCTATGAACAGTGAGTCATTTATAGCTGTTTTAAAGACGTATAAGTGTATGTAATTGGATCTATTAACATATCCTTGGTTTCTGAAATAGAGTGTTCATAATTTCGATACTTCAATATTTTGAACATTGGAGTTAGAAAAAAGGAGATAAAACACTTATGGATGAAACGCTTGTAAATGCCATAATGCTTTGAGAATTATATCTAGGTGTAGCTAATGTCAGTAAAGTAGCTTGTTATTGTTAGTTGACACAACAGAAGACGTAGTATTTAGAATATGTATTTTTGATTATTTTTTAATTAAGGGTTCCATAATTCTGAGTATAATTATCCAGCATTTTTTATAGTTGTAGGATAGAGTAGTGTACAGAATATATGGAGATAAAAGTAAATTGATGGGTAAAAATAATTTTGAATACGTAGGCATATTTTTTATTCTTTCTGTTCTACTTTGCATTGAGCTAATAATTTATATTCACAAAATGGATAGTTTAATTAAATATTTTAGGCCTTTTGCCATAGAAATGCATACAATGCAGGACTACTTATCTTATCCCAGCGTCACCTGAATTATTGTCTCAAACGATATCGGCGTTTTCTTAATATTAAAGTCTAACTCCTTGCTTTTACCTTCCTGTTTTGCAATTACGTATTTGCTATATATTTTAACGTAGACAGGAAGAAACCATAAAATGTCAGGTTTTTAAACTTTATGCAGACGATTTTTAACTTAAAACTCTCATCAGTTCCTGTAAAATCTGATACGTGTGGATGAACTTATATAAACTGGATAATCGCTCGTGACTTCAAAAGATTAAGTTGTTTCAATTATGAATTTTGCTTTAGTTACCACATACCTAAAAAAATCTGATGTGGGCAACACATGACTTTCCTTATATAATGTACTGAATTTACTACTTTTACAGTACAAAAAATAGGTTTTTCTTATAGTAGATATTTATATTCTTTCCAAGATATTGAATTTTCGAGTATTAGTCGTCATTTCCATTGATTTAGCGTCATTTTCATTCATTTGGAGAGATTTTCGTTAATTTGGCAACATTTCAAAAAGTCGCCAAGTTGGCGACATTCCGCCAAATTCGTCGCCAAAATCTCGCCAAGAATTATGGACGAAGAAATAAGTTATTCTTACAACAGACAAATGACTATGGGCGTTCAAATACAAACGTATTACTCAAAGTATCTTTTTTCATGAATGGAATGAGCTAGATCCACGAGAATGATGTCACCCAATTTATCGTATGGTATTACATATGAAAAGTGAACATGTTTCTCAATAGGAAATATTTTTTTTTATTTTATGACTTTTTGGTAATTTTTTAAAAAAAAAAACAATATCTCGAGAACGGTTCATGTTAGCGTTCTAAAATTTATGCCAATCGTTTTCTAATGAAAAATTACATAAGAAATGTCTATTTGCGTAACTTTTTTAGTGGTTTTGATTTTTTGACGATTTTTTCAAAATTTCATTCGAAAATTTAGGGGGGTTCTGAACATTCGATTGCGTATAAAAACAATAGGCTTCCAGTGTTTACGGATTGTGATTTTTGTACCAAATTTGGTTCGAATCGGTCCATTCGTTCGTCAGTTATCGTTTCCACAGACTCACTGACACACACACACACACACAGACAGACATCACTTTAAAAATGTTTGATTCGTGATCAGGGCTGCTTGAAACGTGCTCTCCCGTCGAAAACTCGAATTCGAATTTTCGACCCCGTCACAATACTTTCCTTATACATTATGTATATAAGGAAAGTAATAAAGGCTACAGGCCCCTATTATCTGTTGCAAAGAAAACATATGAGACAGTAAACAACAAATAAACTTATCGAATTTTATTGGAATTTAATTTTACAAAACGTTATTTACGTAAAACCATTTCGGCTCTAGAGCCACAGCCTACTTTCTTTTCATTATTTTCTTACCCATTTTTCTTATAGTCATCTGCCTATTGAAGTTGCTTCAGCATCAATATTGCCCGCTACCTAAGAATTTCACTTAATGTTGATTGTATTAAAAAAAAAAAAATTTGGTGTTCCTACCGCAATAAAATGACGTTCATCGAAGCGTATACGAAAAGAACTGTTGTTTTTCAACCAATCATTTAATAACCTCGTGACCCGACTCATCAATCTGCAAGAGCGACCCACAGAAGTGGACTTCCAATGTTTTCTTTTCAATTCTTCCATTTTAGTGCAACCACACTCTATACCATTTATGTGACCTCGAAAGAAACCACAGATTTCCGCGTTCTCATAATTTCTTAATCGTCGCTGATTGAGCCATTTTGATCGGTAGAACATTTTTACGGGGATTTTTTTTATACGAAGAAAATGACGTCAGTGGTCTTGTTGCATAGAAAAGAGCTCCCCAACGTGTGATCTGCGAATTGAAAATAGATATTCCCAAGTAAAATCAAATATTTAAAAACAAATTGGTGCTTCGATATTAAATTTTCCGTGAACGATGAAGTACAGTTTGTGATTAAATTTTAGACGGTTCAATTTTAAATTAATTATCTCTTGATTTCTGTAACTATTTCTCATCTTGTACTAAATATTTGATGTTTTAATTCATAAATTAAACACTAGGGTGCTCTGCCTCCTCCTCTGTATCATCACAAATCGTCGGCTACTTTATATTTTAATATAGAGAGTGAAGCCATTGGGGGAAAAGGGAAAGAAAAACCGTAAGTTTCTGTTTTCCTTAGCTATGAAAAAAGTTATGATCAAGCCATTATAAAAATGTTTCCAGAGGTACAATATTTTAACTCAAATACATGAAAAATAACGCCGATACTTTAAAATGTATCAGAAAAAAAAGGGGGTTATAAAATGTGTTTGGTGGAGGAGGTGAAAATGTAAATTCAATAAGAATATTCGAGTCTCAATAAATGTGAAGTATAACATCTTCGCTTCTCAAGCGTCTCCTCCTCGTATTCGAAAATCTTAATCCCTCAGATATCAGGAGTTCTCCGACGGAGTTCTCCATGCAGTTAAATGCGCTTTTCGACACATTAGCGTTTCCTTTCTTGTAGGTCGGAAGGTCTGGGTCTCAACAATAACAACACATTAGAGTTTCCAGAGTGATTCGTATCTGCGGAACGTTATCATTAAGCAACAAATCTGATGTGGGCAGCACATGACTTTCCTTATATAATGCAATGAATTTACTACATTTACAGCTTAAAAAAAGTTTATTCTCATAGTAGATACTTATACTCTTTCCAAGATATTGAATTTCCGTCAATGAGTCGTCATTTTCATTGATTAAGTGCCATTTTTATTCATTTGGCGACATTTTAGTTAATTTGGAAACATTTAAAAAGTCGCCAAGTTGGCGACATTCCGCCAAACTCGTCGCTAAAATCTCACCAAGCTTTATGGACAGAGAAATAAGTTATTCCTATAGCAGATTACCGTTCAAATACAAAAGTGTTACTCAAAGTACCTTTTCTAGTGAATGGAACGAGCTAGATCCACGAGAATGATCTCACCCAATTTATCGCATGATATTACACATGTAAAGTGAACAGGTTTCTCAACAGTTAATATTTTTTTTTAATTTATGGGATTTTTTTATAAATTTATTTGAAAAATGGACAATATCTCGAGAACGATTCATGCCAGCTTTCTAAAGTTTATTCCAATCGTTTTCTAAGGAAAAATTACATAAGAAATCTCTACTTGCGTAACCCAATTAAAGGTTTTGATTCTTTGATGAATTTTTCAAAATTTCACTCGAAAATTTAGGGGGGTTCTGAACATTTGATTGTGTTTAAATACAATAAGCTTCCAGTACTTAAGGATTGTAAGTTTTGTACCAAATTTCATTCGAATTGCTTCATTTGTTCGTGAAATATCGTCTCCACAGACTCACTGACATACAAACACACACACAGACATCATCTCAAAAATGTTCGATTCGTGATCAGGGATGCTTGAAACGTGCTCTCCCGTCGAAAACTCGCATTCGAATTTTCGACCCCTTCACAATACTTTCCTTATATATTATATGTATATAAGGAAAGTAAAAATGATCTTTTATGTGGCTTTTCTAAGTAGGTTTATTGAATATTTAAGACATGTGATACAGCATTGTAAATCTTTTGACGGTATAAGAAAGAACAAAAGATCATTTGCGTTCTTTTCAGCTGTCTCACCTTTCCTACCATACTGAGTCTCAGTTTGATCTCTATTTATTATCTCATGCTTCTACGTATAATGTTTTCCAAGACTGAGTCTTAGTTTGATCTCTATTTATTATCTTATGCTTCTGCGTATAATGTTTATCCAAGACTGGGTCTCAGTTTGATCTCTATTTATTATCTCATGCTTCTACGTATAATGTTTATCCAAGACTGAGTCTCAGTTTGATCTCTATTTATTATCTCATGCTTCAACGTATAATGTTTATCCAAGACTGAGTCTTAGTTTGATCTCTATTTATTATCTCATGCTTCTACGTATATTGTTTATCCAAGACTGAGTCTTAGTTTGATCTCTATTTATTATCTCATGCTTCTACGTATAATGTTTATCCAAGACTGAGTCTCAGTTTGATCTCTATTTATTATCTCATGCTTCTACGTATAATGTTTATCCAAGACTGAGTCTTAGTTTTATCTCTATTTATTATCTCATGCTTCTGCGTATAATGTTTATCCAAGACTGAGTCTTAGTTTGATCTCAATTTATTATCTCATGCTCCTACGTATAATGTTTATCCAAGGCAAAGCCCCCAATAGCTTTCTTCCACTCAGACCCCAAAATCGACCGATGTGTGTATCCCTCTTCCTCACTAACAGTCTGATTTCGTTTCTGATGTCTTAGTTATAGTGAAAGTAATGAACAGAGAACGATAAAATTTTTCTCAGAGATACATCATTTTAGCCCAAATATAGGAGAGATATCATGAATGCTTCAAGCTTAGTACAAATAGAAAAGGGTAATAAAATAATAGCAGAATGAAAATTTAAAATACAATAAATGATATATTTGAGTGGAATGTAAAAAATGGACACATCGAAATCTAGATTAAAAAAAAATCTTTCATTCTTATAGTCACTGGAGGTATCAGATGCTGAAATAAGGGCTCAATTTTCGTGTTCTCTTCGTTGTGTTGTAAAGAACCTTGCTGCCCCAACCGGGAATCGAACCCTCGATCTTCGATCTGTCCAGTTGATGCTCTACCGTTGAGCTATCGGGGCCAAATTACAAGCTCTTATTGTCGAACTGGACTCTGCAGTGTAACAAGTTATAAAAAAAAAAAACATCTCAAAATTTTGAAGAAATACATAAACTGAATCTAAATACACGCAATATAACACTAATGCAATTAATACATCATGCCATACAATACACAGAAAATGGCCCGGTTTGTTGATTCGTAATGGAACGGTGTGAAAAAGAAACATGAACGTTTGAATTCGCGAAATTTCGAGTAATCTTTTGAAGAGAAAGGTTCGACCAAGACAAAAAGAAAAATGCCAACTTTATAATCTTGTGTAGTGATTTTAACTACAAAACTCGTAATGATCAGCACAGATCCACCTGATCTCTTTTCGAATCATATTGGCAAAATTCGCTTCGCTCTATATCTTACACATGTTTTTGAAAGTAAGTTACAAAAACATAACTAGGGACGAGATAGCTCAGTAGTTAAGGCACGGAGACGACACTCAAAGGACCGGAATTCATTCCAAACTATCCCGTGTTTACGCTGAGTACAGGCACGCTAAATCTAGCCGAAAGTCCTTCCCAGAAGTTAATGGTAGGGGAAGGAGGGTACGGTACCCCCACAGGATTCTGGTCGGCATGGGGTAGCCCTGTCCCGGCCTTCCAAACAGATACCTGCACTTTCCGGTAGGTCGGACTATCTGAGTCGAAAGTAATTTTTCGAACTCTCTCAAACTTGCCGAAAAATGGCAAGTTTGCGAGATTTCGCCAATTTCTTTCGCCTATCGGCAAGACCAAGCAACGTGGACCTCCCATTAATAACAAGACTGCCAAAGTTGCTTTCCAATAGAAATATAATCATTACAGGGAAAGGCATATCAGGCATTTATAACGATATACTGTGCTTACGTATAAGGTTCCTGGGGATCCCTATAATTATAATATTTGAAACACCTCTATAACTTTGTGAGAAAAGGCTCATGAGTGTACACTATAGATCTATCTATAGAAAAGTAACCATGACCGATCTAATAAATGGGATTGCAGACGGAGAATTTAAAATGTTAGGAAACGAACTCGGCAATAGAGCGAAGAAGGAAAATGTGCATTATAAAGTTGCTTTGATAATATTATTTAATGAGTAGGAGTCGACACTCAATTGTTTACAGGCGATATTTATTTGTCGCAGCATAGTTATAGGAAAATGACTCTTCTATTCAAGGACGATACTACAAATGACATTTACATGCACTGAAGTCTAGTTGTTGTTGTTGAAACCCAGACCGTCCGACCTACCAGAAAGGTGTAAGGTAACTGTTAGAACGGTCGGGAAGTGCCTCCCAATTTAGACCGAAACCCAGTGGGGGAGGCATCCAGAGGGACCGTACCCTCCTTCCCCTACCACCAACCTCTCGGAAGGACTTACGGACCCACATGTTTAACGTGATCGTACTCCGCATGAACACGGCGGCAGTTTTGGCAGTGGCTGGAATCGAACCCGGGCCTACCGAGCATGCACTGAAGTCTAGTGTCTGTTTAAATTCAAAATTCCCTCCGTCAGCTACAATAGGCATTTCAATCTGAGAAAGAATAGGGCCGCGTAAGTTGATAAGCATTGTGTGTTACAGACCTTGACGAAACGCCTTTTAGAATAGTATTTATTGCATTTTATATATGCATTGCGTACGTTTCTGATATAGATTTATATTTACTAGACGATTCTCAACAGCTTTGGAATTGGTATTTTTATTACTTTCCTTATATACATAATGTATAAGGAAAGTATTGTGGCGGGGTCGAAACTTCGAATTCGAGTTTTCGACAGGAGAACACGTTTCAAGCATCCCTGATCACGAATCGAACATTTTCAGGTGATGTGTATGTGTGTGTGTGTGTGTGTGTGTGAACGTATGTGTGTCAGTGTGTGTGTCAGTGAGTCTGTGGAGACGATATCTCACGAACGAATAGAGCGATTCAAATAAAATTTGGTACAAAAATCACAATCCGTGAATACTGGAAGTCTATTGTTTTAAAACGCAATCGAACGTACAGAACCCCCTAAACTTCCGACTGAAATTTTGAAAAAATCGTCAAAAAATCAAAACCTTTAATAAAGTTACACAAATAGACATTTCTTATGTAATTTTTCCTTAGAAAACGATTGACATAAACCTTAGAACGCTAGCATAAACCGTTCTCGAGATATTGCACATGTTTGAAATAAATTTATGAAAAAATCCCATATATAAAAAAAAAATATTAACTGTTGAGAAACATGTTCACTTTTCATATGTAATATCATGCGATATATTTGGTGTAATTATTCTTGTGAATCTAGCTCGTTCCATTCATGAAAAAAGATACTTTGAGTAATACTTTTGTATTTGAACGCCAATAGTCATTTATCTGCTGTAAGAATAACGTATTTGTCCGTCCATAACGCTTGGCGAGATTTTGGCGACGAATTTGGCGGAATGTCGCCAACTCGACGACTTTTTTAAATGTTGCCAAATTAACAAAAATCTCGCCAAATGGATAAAAACGACGCTAAATCAAAGATAATAACGACTAATTTTCAAAAATCCAATATCTTGGAAAGAATAAAATTATCTACTATGAGAACAACCTATTTGTTTTACTGTAAAAGTAGTAAATTCATTGCACTATATAAGGAAAGTCATGTGTTGCCCACATCAGATTTTTTTTATCTCGCATTGCTGCTGCTGAGTTCGTTATGCGAAATTTTTAAATTCTTCGCTTCAATCTCTTTTATTCGATCGGGACAATAGATAGCCACTTATGAACCTTTACATATAAGGTTATTATAAGTTCTTTTGCGAGGTTATTATGAGTGATTTTGCAAAGTTATTATGAGTGATTTTGCGAAGTTATGAGTGATTTTGCAAGGCTATTATGAGTGATTTTTCAAGTTATTATAAATGCTTTTGCAAGGTTATTATGAGTGTTTTTGTAAGGTTATTGGGACTGCTATTACAAGGTTATTATGAGTACTTTTGCAAGATTACTATGAGGGCTTTCCCTAGGAACTAGACATTGTAAGTAAAGTAAAAAACGAAAACAAACGTCCTCAAAAAATGAACGCTTCAATATTCTTCTAAAACGGGACCATATCGAAAATTATTAAAAAAACTAGACCACAACCAGCATTTATGGCATTGTCACACGATCATCTGTATTCTGCACAAGGGATGAACGATGCTAGAACACTACTTTTCCACATAGTGTCATTCTTCTCCACATAATAGGGTCATGGAGCTCGCATGCTAATTATTCAGAGGCGGCAGGGGGTGCTGCATCCAGGTGCCGGTCAACCGTGAACACATCTGAAGGCGTTACCTGCGATGAAGGCAAAGAAGAAGCTGAAGAAACCTTTTCAGGCATCTCTTTCTAAACTGGATGCATATTTGCATTTCTTTATGTACTGTTTGATTTTTAAAGGTCGTTTGAGAATCGGACGCTCTGTTGGGTATGAGATTATCTTGACGTGTGGGTTCGAGGTTTTGTTTGTAAACATGAACCTCTGCGCAATTTTCTTAAGCATATAATCTTCCATTACGTAATATTTCTTAACGCGTACAGCTTTCTGCGCAGTTTTGTTCGGAAAAGTACACAAATTTATTCCAAGTGACATTTGAACGCCGCAGATTGTAGCCGAAATGTACAGGGTAAATAGACTTTGTTAATATGCAGTATAGAACACAAATATATTGTTTTTACTTTCCTTATATACATAATGTACAAGGAAATTATTGTGACGGGGTCGAAAATTCGAATTCGAGTTTTCGACGGGAGAGCACGTTTCAAGCATCCCGGATCACCAATCAAACATTTTTGAAGTGATGTCTGTGTGTGTGTGTGTGTGTGTGTGTGTGTGTGTGTGTGTGTGTGTCAGGGAGTCTATGGAGACGATAATTGACGAACGAATGGACTCCCCTAAATTTTCGAGTGAAATTTTGAAAAAATCGTCAAAAAATCAAAACCGCTAACAAAGTTACGCAAATAGACATTTCTTATGTAATATTTCATTAGAAAACGATTGACATAAATTTTAGAACGCTAACATGAACCGTTCTCGAGATATTGCACATTTTTCAAAAAAATTATCAAAAAGTCATAAAATAAAAAAAACTATATTTCCTATTGAGAAACATGTTCACTTTTCATATGTAATACCATGCGATAAATTGGGTGACATCATTCTCGTGGATCTAGTTCGATCCATTCATGAGAAAAGATACTTCAAGTAATACTTTTGTATTTGAACGCCAATAGTCATTTATCTGCTATAAGAATGACTTATTTCTCCATCAGTAAAGCTTGGCGAGATTTTGGCGACGAATTTGGCGGAATGTCGCCAACTTGGCGACTTTTTGAAATGATGTCAAATTAACGAAAATCTCACCAAATGCATTAAAATGACGCTAAATCAATGAAAATGACAACTAATTATCGAAAATTCAATATCTTGGAAAGAATATAAGTATCTACTATAAGAAAAACCTATTTTCTTACTGTAAAAGTAGTAAATTCATTGCATTATATAAGGAAAGTCATGTGTTGCCTACATCAGATTTTTTACATTTGGACATTTAGATTTTAACACGATAATTCAAGAACGAATACCACCGCTATATAATTTGATGTGTATATACATTAAGCGAAAAAATGGAACTGAATAGAATTTTTGTTATTGTTCTAATTATAATTAAAATGATTTATATTTTAAGATTTTCATAGCGTTATTTCTTATCAAAAATCAACGATAATAATGATGGTTGGAACTGCATAGAATTTTTTGTTATTTTCCTGATTAGAATTCGAATGATTTATATTTTAAGATTTTCATAGTTTTATTTCCTATCAAAAATCAACGATAATAATGATGGTTGAATCTATATAATATGCACTAAATTGGCTGAGCGAGTGGATGGCGCATCAAAATTATCAAGCACTTCCACTCTAGATAGAATCTTGGGTTTCGTATCATTCAATCTGGCTCAGCCCCGAGACCAAGCAAAAAATCTAAAATTTTGCAAATTCGAATGAAGGGTGGCGGTGCAAAGGAATAATAAAAGAAAAGCTTCAAATCACTTTTGCTTCGTGATAGAGCGCTACCCCTTTAGCTAGAATCTGGACTTTGGTTTCATTTGATCTATCTCAGCTTCCAGGTCAACGAAAAAATCTAATATTTCAAAAGTTCGAATTTGAGGTGACGATGCAAAAGAACAACTGAAAAATTTTCAAAATATACTTTTCAAAATGATAGAGCACATCCACTTGAGCCAGAATATTAGTTTTGGTCTTATTCCATCCGTCTCAGTTCTCAGATCAGCGAAACAATCGAAAATTTTGAAAATTCGTATAAAGGGTGACGATACAAAAGGGATTTTCCCAAAACTTACACCATTTTGTCTCTCATTAATGTGCACTATTCCATTTTTATGTTTAAATTTGAAACGGTTTTTGATATTTAGAACTTCTATTAAGTGTGTAGGAGCGACCATTAGCCACTGAAGGTGTGCGAAACACGGGTGAAGTGCCTAATATAGTATATGGAGGAAATAAATATGTTGAACTACGATATGTAATAATAGTACTAAATAGTTTATACTAAGCTGCATGACTAAGCTGTTACCAGCTGGAGAAAAGAAACTCTAAAAGATTGTTTTTTTTTAAATATTTTGAAAGAATTACTTGGTGAGAAATATTAAAAACATTCTGATATTGATTGAAACTAGAAACTAAATAACTAAAAACAAGTAGACAGGGCCCGACTTGAGCAAACTGGGCCCTGGTACAGACCGTGACCCCCCTGCATCTCTCAACATATATGAAATGAACAAAAATATTTTCTCAAAAACATATTTGCATTATAAATAAATGTATACAAAATAAAGTTCTTACATAATTTAATAGTATTTAAATTATTGACAACTTTTTTATTATAGCCAAGAAGATGTTCTATAAATCTCGATTCAATGCAATAATCCCTATATATATATATGAATATATATATATATATATATATATATATATTCATATATATATATATATATGAATATATATATGAATATATATATATATATAAATATATATATATAAATATATATATATATATATATATATAAATATATATATATATATATATATATATGTATATATATATATATATATATATATATATATATTCATATATATATATATATATGAATATATATATGAATATATATATATATATAAATATATATATATAAATATATATATATATATATATATATAAATATATATATATATATATATATATGTATATATATATATATATATATATATATATATATATATATATATATATATATATATATATATATATATATATATATATATATATATATATATATATATATATATATATATATATATATATATATGTGTGTGTGTGTGTATATATACCTAAAATTGATCTTTTCGCTGGAAAAATGTTTTTCCAAGAAGCAATCGTTGATTTTTCGATGTTGAAATTGCTTTATTAGGGGCTCCTCTGACACGGGGGCCCGGGCGTGAGTCAGGTGCTGCAAGTAGAAGCACTGAGGAATATGAGTGTATGCAAAAGCCTAATGTAGAATTTCACTCTCATTATTTTAATGGATAACCCCAAAACTAGCGCAATCGAGTCATAAGAATACCGTCATTTTTATTAATCTTTACCACAAAACCGAAATTTGTCATATACTTGTCATAATAATCAAAAAATCTGATGTGGACAACACATGACTTTCCTTATATAATGTAATGAATTTACTACTTTTACAGTAAAAAAAATAGGTTTTTCTTATAGTAGATACTAATATTCTTTCCAAGATATTGAATTTTCGACAATGAGTCGTCATTTTCATTGATTTAGCGCCATTTTTATCCATTTGGCAAGATTTTCGTTAATTTGGCAACATTTCAAAAAGTCGCCAAGTTGGCGACATTCTGCCAAATTCGTCGCCAAAATCTCGCCAAGCGTTATGGATGAAGAAATAAGTTATTCTTACAGCAGATATACGAATATTGGCGTTCAAATACAAAAGTATTACTCGAAGTATCTTTTCCCATGAATGAAACGAGCTAGATCCACGAGAATGATATCACCCAATTTATCGCATGGTATTACATATGAAAAGTGAACATGTTTCTCAATAGGAAATATTTTTATTTTATGACTTTTTGATAATTTTTTTTGAAAAATTGTACAATATTTCGAGAACGGTTTATGTTAGCATTCTAAAATTTATGTTAATCGGTTTCTAATGAAAAATTACATAAGAAATGTCTATTAGCGTAATTTTATTAGTGGTTTTGATTTTTTGACGATTTTTTCAATATTTCATTCGAAAATTTAGGAGGGTTCTGAACATTCGATTGTGTATAAAAACAATAGGCTTCCAGTGTTTATGGATTGTGATTTTTGTTCCAAATTTTGTTCGAATCGGTCCATTCGTTCGTCAGTTACCGTCTCCACAGACTCACTGACACACATATACACACACACACATACTTTCACACACACACACACACACACAGACATCACTCCAAAAATATTTGATTTGTGATCAGGGATGCTTGAAACGTGCTCTCCCGTCGAAAACTCGAATTCGAATTTTCGACCCCGTCACAATACTTTCCTTATACATTATGTATACAAGGAAAGTAATAAAGCCATATACTTGTGTTCTTTACCCAGGCTACGTCAGAATGAATGCACTGACCTACTATAACTACTACTCCAGTTTCGCCATAAGAAATTTTTTTCTGTACTCAACGTACTGAAATAAACATAGAAGAACATTAAATCCAATGCGTCCCGAATAAGCTCTCAAAGGCAGGTGATACCTGTCATGCGCCATCCTAGGGATGGCCGACCTCCGGTGTCTTACTCCTCCTCAATGGCTAATCACGCATATCACGGTTTTCGTGATATCAAGATGTGGACACCTGTTGAATCTGCATTCTTTCAAATAGAAAGGAGTGTTTATGTTTGGAGAAAAAACCGGAATTGAGTAGTCACATAAACATGGATTCAATGATCTATATGCATGGAAGTATAGAGGATAATTTCACTTTATGCATACATGTTTCAAAGTGAAGTGAAATTCTATTCCGAATCGAATGAAAACACTCAATATGTTTCTCTTGTTCTCGGACAGTGGATCTAAACCGAAACTTCCTTTCTAGGAGCTTTCAGGAGAAAAAAATTCAACAATTCTTATACAACTCATTTTACAATCACATGTTTACATTCTGCATCCATTAAAATTAGGCTTCGTTGTAGAAATAATCAAAGTTGGATGATCATTTAAACTCAAAAATATTGTAATTGCGTTGGCGCAGAATATAGATGTACAGATAATACGCAAAATTAAAGCGGTTTTAGGACGGATGCAACACTAAATATAAATTTAAAAGAACTTTAAAAATCGCGATTTTCACACTGGGGAAAAAAAGATGGATGCCATATTTTTTGAAGTGGGTGGCGGGATCACTCCATATAATAAAGGTGTGAAAAACCCAGACCACACGGCAGACCCGAAGGCTTACTGTAGCTAAATGTGTGGCCGTCATATAAAAAGGGTGTAATTTTTATTTTTAAAAAAAATCACGTATTGAGCACATATATTCGGTAGTTTTTTTTAAATAAAAATTAAAATAATAATTACACCCCATATAATAAGTCCGGCCGTCCAAATAGTTGCTCAAGTCCTCAGGATGAGTCGGACGGTCTGGGTCTTCAACCCCATATAATAAGGGTTGTTGAGACCCAGACCGTCCGACCTACTAGAAAGGTGTAAGGTAACAGTTTGGACGGTCGGTAAGTGCCACCCAATTTAGACCGGAACCCAGTGGGGGAGGCATCCACAGGGACCGTACCTTCCTTCCCCTACCACCAACCTCTCGGAAGGACTTACGGACCCACATGTTTAACGTGATCGTACTCCGCATGAACACGGCGGCAGTTGTGGCAGCGTGCAAATCCAGCGCGCAAACCAACGGGTTACCGCACCCTAAATGTGCCAACAGCACGCGATGTTCCCAAGTGGTCACCCACCCAGTACTAACCGCGCCCGATGCTGCTTGACTTCGGTGATCTAACGAAAACCGGTGTTTTCAGCACTGTACGGCCGTTGGCCCCATATAATAAGGGTGTAATTATTATTTTAATTTTTATTTAAAAACTACCGAACATATGTGCTCAATATGTGAATTTTTTTTTACGTATTATATGGGATAATTTGAAGTCATAAACACTTTTCATGTGTGTTAAAAAGCGTTAAAGACAGAGCCACCACAGCAGTAAATGTAAGAAAACGTCTAAAGCTCTAAAAAATTTGAGTTTTTGTTAGCTCAAAATATCGGAAACAATGAAATTGAAAATTTGTGGAGAAATTCATGTATTTAGCACATCAGATTTTGTTATGTAATTCAGATTCCAAACAAGTATGATTTTTACCTGCAATCATGAACGAATCTGCATTAGAAAAGCGAGTCTTTCAAAATCAGATCCCATTTTATATTCAACAAGCACCTTTCTAATCTTCAATTCTGTATTCAGTTGAAAATCTGTATTCTGTTTCCATTCAGTTGTTTAACTTTTATGAGTAAAACGTCCAACTCCAATGATCCGAAAATAATCGCATTCTAAAATGCATGCGATCGCCATTTTGCGTGCTCAGGCAGATTGTTTTGTTTACGCCGCATGAATTCCGGAAATAACCACCTACACGGAGAAAAACGAACTCAAAAATGTAGAACAAAGTGTTTTCTGTTTCCTCTTTACATGAACACGGAGAAATTAGGAATGCGAAAACTGGCATATAGCATTTATGAGTAGAATAACAATTTTTTGATGTGAGAACATTCTAACGCGCAATCTACAGCTTTCACACTTGAGCTCCATCACATATTGCAAGATGTACAGAAATCCGCTCTAAACTACTGCGAGAAAAAAATCTGTAAATACGTATAAAGGGCTTCATAAGAACATTAAAAAACGAATTGGGCTAATTTTTCTTTTTGACTTCGGGTTTGTTGGTTCTCCCTCACTGACGAAAGGGGATCCAGGGGATCCTCCAAAAAGCTGCATGCTGCATTATTGTCTTATTATTGTGCTTAAGTAGATCATGCGTCACACGGATAATTTTGCTCTTACGTTTCCAAAGCAAAATAATTTTAATTATTTCTGTATTAAAAGCGGTTTCTTAAGAAACTTACAATCGTTTAATCTCCAATTTAAGTAGGATATATCTAAGTTTATCTTCTTTGATGGATATTTTTAATTAACCGGAAAATAAATTATTCACTTTCATTAAAATATATACACGAGTTTTTTAAGAAAAATAGTTATGTATATTTCCCTTTTCGCTCTCTCATATATCTAACCGCATATACAATGCAGAATCCGCTAGTAAATATATATATCCTTAGAACGCTAGTTAGTGACTACAGTAAAAATGAGAAGTAGTATACATTTGCTTAAAACCACTTAAAGGGCACTTTAGCAAATGAAATCTTCAAATATATATTGTTATTCAAGTATTCTAAATAACTTATTTTCATAAAAGATGAATTTCAATGTTTAATGGGTTTAGCTTCAACTTTTATTTGCCATCATCGTACGTTTACCATTACACGCTATGGTAAAAATAATGTCGTTTTACCCTTACGTTTCTGCACATTCTACTACGCAGGTTGTTTATTTACGCTCGTGCCATGCACTGTTACAGTGGTCTTCAAACTTCTAACGCCTTCGGAACTCTACGCTTAAAAAAAAAATTTCTGGAACCCTAGTACAAAAAATATGCCCCGTAAGTATAGTGACGTAACAGAAAATCTCGATGCCGCCTCTCCCCCGCAAAAAGGTTTTGAGGCTACATTTACAAAAATTAACTACCGAAGACTGTAAATTAATTTTGACCATTATAATCATAAAACCAAATATTAAATACAAAAATAAATTATTAAAAACATGTTATTCATATTTTTTATTGAATACAGCTGAGGTGAATTTGCTAGCTCTAAAAAGCCGCCACTGCAGTGAAACATACAAGCATATTTTAAACATACAAGCAGTTTAAAAAAAAACAAAATTTAATTATCTAAATTTTTGAGTAACAAAAAATTTAATAAAAGTGTTATAAAATCTTATAACATAACAAAAATCTAAAATTTTATTAAAAAAGTCGCGGAACCCCTGAAAACGTTTAGCGGAACCCAGTTTGAATATCACTGCACTATTATATACGTTGCTCTATTATAGCTTTCCTGCAAAGGCTTTTGAACCCCCTCCCTATTTTCTCCGCTCCTGTTGAGAAAATTGAAAATGCGACTATGTTAGGTTCTGCTCCTGGCCGATACTATAAGTGTTGTTGTTGTTGAGACCCAGATCGTCCGACCTGCCAGAAAGTTGTAAGGTAACTGGATACTATAAGTGTGATAAGATTCGGCTTTCCGGGTTTCCAGGGGACTTCCAATGAATCTGAAAATACACAAAAACGTTTGACAATTATTATACAGATATTCTCTTTTAAAAATGTATATTAATAGTTTCTCCTTTAATAAAATTAATATATTATCTGATTTACTTCCACTAATTTATTTAAATTAGCATTTTTAAATTTATTTAAAAAGACTGAAAATTTTAATATAAATGCAGGTTATTATTTATATAAATGTTATTTTAAGACTCTGGTTACGTAAAGGGTCAAGTTGTCGGTAGCCCTTTTTTTTTTTTAAGACAACGTGGTTTATAGCCATTATAACCATAACTATGCCTATTTTTTGTTCCACGGGAGGTTTAGGTAGCCGCATGCTTTCTCAAATACGAGATATGTTTTTATTAAGCTTTTTGTGTTGCTAATTGGGAGAAATCAATTTTCTTCTATTAGTAGGGAATGGGAAAAACATTCCTTAAATAGAAAACTACGAGTTAAACCAAAAAAGGGTTTGGTAATCCATAGTTTAAACCAAGATGGTTTAAAGCCACCAATGGAGTTTAAAGCAGCCATCCTTGCCATCAACCCAAAAACGTTCAAGTTGTATCTCTCTGTTTTAATGTTTTAACTGATTCGTAATGCAAAATTTGTAAGATGAGTCGTAATTATCATAAGAGCATGCAGCTTGAAAGAATGTACTTAACAAGGCCCTAAACTAATTTTGAAATTAGTTTAAACACACACACGCGCACTCGCACGTGCACACACACACACACACACACATATATACATATATATATATATATATATATATATATATATATATATATATATATATATATATATATATATATATATATATATATATATATATATATATATATATATATATATATATATATATGACACTATCACCCACAGCAACCACAAAATGAAAGAATGTAAAATGTGGAAAATTAGAATAAGTGCGGGATACAGTAAGAAGAGGTGTGCGTATGCAAATTTTTTATTTTCACGCCTGTTCGTCATGTGATAGCGCTGATAAGAGATTTAAAGGATCTGACGCGTGTGGACAGTTTGTTGTTCCAAGTGAAAGTTTTACTGGAAAGATTTAATTGACGAACTTGAAATTTTCGGTTGTGTCTTCCCGATATCACTTAAATAATTTTATGCGTGACCGTATTATTTAAAAGATCAAAGAAGGGCGAAAATTAACAGATGTTGCCAGGGTGTTCGACATCGCCCACAGCGTTGTTTCACGGCTGTGGCAGCATTTAAAACCACTGGAATGTGTAGCAAGAGTCACGGGGAAGGTCGTGTTAGAAGTATGAAGTCTGCAGGAGACAGGTACATTATCCTATCGACAAAAAGGGACAGGCGCATCACAGCTCAGCAGGTGGTAAATCAGTTTCTTACTACCACAGGACAGTGGATCTCCCGAAAAACTGCAGCCAGACGTTTGGGAGAAGGACTACACGCCCGCAGACCTGTTGTGTGTGTCCCATTGTCCAGACTGCACAATACCGCCCGTTTGCTATGGTATCGTGAGCATCGCAATTGGATCGAACAGGACTGGGCTTGCGTACTATTCTTAGATGAGAGTAAGTTTAGTCTGCTATCGGATTGTAGACGCCAACTGATCTGGCGTGAGAGTGGTACTGCTTATCGTTCAGAAAATATCCAGGAAAGGGACCGATATCCGACATGTAGTATCATAGTATGGGCCGGCATCGTGATCAATCGCCGCACGACCCTATATGTGGTTGCAACTGGGACTATGACCGGCTAACGATACATTGATAAAGTTCTACTGCCTCATGTTCGCCTTTCCCGTAGTGCTGTCGGTGATAAATTTGTTTTCATAGACGACAATGCACCATGTCATCGAACACTCTCTGTTCAGGATTGTTTAGTCAGCGAAGGTATTCAAAGCCTCGTATGGCTAGCACGTTCTCCAGACCTAAACCCCATTAAAAATGTTTGGGATGCTTTGGGGAGGCGACTTACTGGTTGAAAATATCCTCCAACAAACAAGAACACCCTCATTCGTGCACTGACAGAGGAGTGGGATAACTTGCATCAACAGTTACTGAATAATGTTGTGCAAAGCTTGATACGAGATGTGGAATGTTGCATCGCACTCCACGGTGGACATATCCCGTACTGACACCTTTCGATAATTTACCGGGTCGGATATGAAACGTAAAGGCGCCAGTAGGCTCTTAATGGTGAAACTAATGAGGTAAGGCGTTGTCCGAATGCAATCCCTGTGCTTTAACAATTGGGTTGTCCCACCCCTAATGACATGGATGTCTTAACTTTAAAACATTTATCTTGACTTAAATGAATTAAATACTAATTTCGCTAAGCATCGCTAATCAGAGGCGTATTTAAGAGGGGTTTAGGGAGTTCAATCCCCCCCGCCCCCAAAATTGAAAAGTTTCAAAATGCTTCCTAACACACATGTGATAAAAAAAATCTACTAAATCCCCATTTAATTTATCGCTCTGATATCCCTGAACTTGAAATAGAACCCGTTTTAACCTCCAATAAATAAATGAAAATAAATAAATAATAATAAAAAAATGAAAGAAGCGCTCAGTTTTTAGTAACGGCTACTGCGCCAACTACTGTTAAACCGGAGGTCTACATATTTGGAAAAATCCCGGTTCCTGAAGCTACGATCAAGAACCAGTTATTTAGTGACTTGGGGTCTGCACGGGTCGAATTTAAAATTCTATCCAGTCCGAAAATATTAAGATTTGACTCAGCCAAAACCCAAGAATTTGTTTAAATATATCGCCCAAGCCTAACCCATCCCGAAAGCACTCAAAGCCCCAGCCCCAACGCAGATCGTCCCAAGTTTTTTTTGTAATACATTGAAACCTGTTGCCTCGTATGATGATCCACATTTGCATTTGAGGAATTAAATACAACTTAAATTAGATATAGTAATAAATTAAAAAGCAGCCAAATTTGAAAAATCTGTACAAATCAAGAATGAGCATTACTGCAAAGTGTGTTTTTATTTATCATTTTGGTTTGATAATATCAGAAATTAAATGAGAAAACGGCTCTTCACTCTTTATGTTTAAAAAAAAAATGATTCACCCATTTCAGTTATAACAGAACAATGCAATGCCCTTTTGTTAGCGCTCATCAGGACCAAATATATTTGACTGTAATGGTTGCAAAACACATATGTCATATGCCCCTATTGTTGGTATTTTTAAAAATATTTCAACGCAATTAAACTCACTTTGTAAATATACATATATCTATTACTTTCTTTACGTCATTATTATGAATATTTTTAAAGTTTAACAATTTTAAATTAAAAGTGATAGATATTTAGAATACAAATATAAGTAAATTCAAGGACAATAATTCGTCTTATCCATATATTAATGTTAAATTATAGCAGTTTGCTCAAACAAATTTTTATTTAAAATTTGTCATCGGAAAAAAAATCGACGAAAGTTTTTTACTTAAAGAATAAAATTTATTTAATTTTGATAATTTAGAAACATTCGGGATCTTATAATTGAAATTAATATTACAGAAAAAATTGTAAAATGTCAGTGTTAAATTTCAAGTAAACAGTAATTTTAAGTAAACAGTAGTATTGGCTTTTTTAACACTTTACAACAAAGTTGAAAAGTGTTTATGACTTTGTTCATTCTGTCTGTCTGTCTGTCTGTCTGTCTGTCTGTCCGTTAGCACGATAACTGCCGTAAAAATGACTTAATCAAAATGAAATTTTAGTATGTTGTTCAGACGGTCTATAGGACCTATGGGAATATAAATGAATAATATCACCCAATTAGTTTTGGATTGAACCCGGGTTGAAAAAATGGAATACATTGAGCCCTATGGGACCTAATTTTTCAAGCATTTTTTAAGCGGATTTAAAATTCACAAATTGCTTCGAAAATTTTAGGCAATATTCAAATTGTTCCATAAAATATATAAAAAAAAATTCAGCGAAATATATTCAGTAGTTTTTTAAATAAAAATTAAAATTAAAATAACACCTCTTATATGAAGCGATCACGTGTCCATGATATGAAACGATCACATGACCCACTTCAAAATGATATATGGCATCCATCTTGTCTCAAAATCGTGATTTTTAAAGCTCTTTCTAATTCATATTGAGTGTTGTATCCATCCTAAAACTACTTTATTTTGGCCTAAATTCTGTGCATCTACATACTTTAACAACGCAATGACAATATATTTCAGTTTAAATGCTTATACAAATTTGATTATTTCTACTATTAAGCCTATTTTTCACCTATGTAAAATGTAAACAGCAAAATATGTAGAATGAGTTGTATTAGAATCGCTGTAATTCTTTAACACAAAATCATTTAGTCCATGGAGTCTGCATGGCTGATATGAATGAAATATTCATTGATTTTAGAAAGAGAAGGACGATAATTTTCGATGAAGTTTTACGCATAGAGTTTTACTTACTTGTAGCTCCATGGTCTTAATTTTTTATTAACACTTTACAACAAAGTTGAAAAGTGTTTATGACTTTGTTTATTCTGTCTGTCTGTCTGTCTGTCCGTTAGCACGATAACTGCCGTAAAAATGACTTAATCAAAATGAAATTTTAGTATGTTGTTCAGACGGTCTATAGGACCTATGGGAATATAAATGAATAATATCACCCAATTAGTTTTGGATTGAACCCGGGTTGAAAAAATGGAATACATTGAGCCCTATGGGACCTAATTTTTCAAGCATTTTTTAAGCGGATTTAAAATTCACAAATTGCTTTGAAAATTTTAGGCAATATTCAAATTGTTCCATAAAATATATAAAAAAAAAATTCAGCGAAATATATTCAGTTGTTTTTTAAATAAAAATTAAAATAATAATAACACCTCTTATATGAAGCGATCACGTGTCCATGATATGAAACGATCACATGACCCACTTCAAAATGATATATGGCATCCATCTTGTTTAAAAATCGTGATTTTTAAAGTTCTTTTTAATTCATATTGAGTGTTGTATCCATCCTAAAACTACTTTATTTTTGCCTAAATTCTGTGCATCTACATACTGAAACAACGCAATGACAATATATTTCAGTTTAAATGCTCTTCCAAATTTGATTATTTCTACAACTAAGCCTATTTTTCACCTATGTAAAATGTAAACAGCAAAATATGTAGAATGAGTTGTATTAGAATCGCTGTAATTCTTTAACACAAAATCATTTAGTCCATGGAGTCTGCTTAGCTGATATGAATGAAATATTTATTGATTTTAGAAAGAGAAGGACGATATTTTTCGATGAAGTTTTACGCATAGAGTTTACTTACTTGCAGCTCAATGGTCTTAATTTTTAAATAAAATAAATTGTTATAGTATTGTGATGAATGACATGAATGGGGGAATTATTTATGAATGAAATGTTGCTTTTATAGAGAGAGCCAGGCGTGTTATTTTTTTATGACGTCATTTGAATGGATTTCAGTTGTTGTCGATGAAGTTTTCAAATATAATAAATTATCGCAGTATTATGATAATTCTAAAATTATTACCGAGGAATGTATCACATTTTAGAGATGTTTAAACCAGGCAATTTATACTTTAATGCCGTCATTTGAATGAAGTTAATTTTTTTCGATGAAGGTTTAAGGTTTCAAATATAATAAATTAATGTAGTATTGTGATAAGTTTTAAAATATTACCGAGGAATGTATTGCATTTTAGACATGTTTAAATAAAATTGCATTGAAGTTGGAAAGTGTTTCATAATCAATGCTTTAAGCATGATTGATCTTTCTTGTTTATTATGACCCTGCCCAACCTGACCCGAATTTAATAAAACTTGTCCTGAATCCACGAGCCAGGCCTGAGCCCGTGCAAACCTCTAATTTGGATCTTTTGAGATTGATATTTAAAACTGAAACCCACCCGAAATTGAATTTCAAAATGCATCACTGTATGTCATCAATACCACCGTTGATCTAATCTGATTGTCTTCGATATCTGTGAAGTGACATCGATTTTAAAACGCATCCCAAACACGAGTTCGCCACCGATAAAATAAAATCATTTAAAGCTTTTGCGCAATCTTACATCTAGGGCAGAAATATTGTTGTTTTTCCTCGCGCGCGAAGTGAATCTTCGTAGAGGAAGCGTGAAAAATGACCTCATGGATCGCTCGGTTTGACGAATTTTTCCATTCTTCGGTCTCGGGAGTGCTCCTTTGAGTACGTAATATTTGGATGGAATAAATAATTGCAATCATAAATCTGACATCGGGATTTTGCCGTACAGAAAATAATTTTCCCGCCTTAAATTTATGTCGCAGCAGTGACGTCTCAAAATGCCACAGGTGGTTTCGTTCTGGTATCAGGTTTTACGAGATATTTTATATTTTTATCATTTTAACTTTGACTAACAGAAATGCTCAAAGTAGCAAGGATAATACAAAAATGAAATAAACGCGGTACAAAATCTGAAATATTTTAGCCATGAATGTGTTCATTCTGTTAAGCTTGATAAACTAGCTCAGCGAAAAATATGTACATCGGTTGAGTCATTTTCAAATTAAAAGCGGTATTTTTAAATTTTACGTATGTTTTAATTATAGCGGTACAAAATGAGAAATGGTTTGGTCATAAACCTGCTCCTTATTAAACTTAATATTACCCCTTATTAAACACCCCTTATTAAACAATGCATAATATATGTAATCTATATGCCTCTGATGTTCATTTATTGCATAATTGTAACGTATTGTTACGAGCATGTGAAACACCTTTACTGGAATCTCCTTGAATTCCCAGAAAGAAAAAATAACTTTACAGGCTACCTACTATACGAATTTAGGGTTGCCATATTAAGACTTTAAAACCAGTGTTGCCAAATTTCTCAAAATTTCATATCGATGAGTGACGCAAGCATTGCGTCACTCGTCGCTACGAAAGACATCACCGGCTATTCCCTCGAAGAATTCTTTTACACCTGGTGGCATAAAGTTGGGTCAGCATTCTAAAGGTTCCGAGTTCGAACCTATCCCTCACCATCGGGGATCTGCGCCCCCTCCCCCCCCCCCACATATCCTCTGGAATCATGAGTATACTCTTTGGATACAAGAATGAGTCCACATTTCTGGACAACTGGCACGTTTATATACTAGCACTAATAAGCATAAACATGAACTATACACAAAGAACAGCTCGATAACTATCTTACAGAATCACTAAACAACTGCCATATACAATAAAGCAATAATTGAATGCTCAACTAATTCACAAAATAACTATTATCCAAACACTGAGGCATCACTACATTCAATTTAGTTCGTATCACATCAACTTCCACCGAGTAAGAGTTGACTTCCTTATATACTCTCCATAGAAATTTCTAGAAAGTGCTCGTGTTTCCGAAACCGGTCGATATTTCGAGAAAGTTCTAGTGAATTCGAAAATTCGCCCAAAAAACGCCAAATTGGCTATATTTAGCCAAATCTGGCAACCATGACCTGAAAAGTAGTCAAAAGTACGGCAATCCTACTTTTATGAAGTAGCAATGGCTGCCTGTAAAAGTTGTTTTATCTTATTGATAGGCAAAGGACAGTGAAGCATTTTATATGGGTCATTTTCTCTAAACGGGCTTTTCCGTCTTTCTTGTTAAAATATATATTTTTTTCTATTTTTCAATCTGTTTTCAGCAGTATATTTTAACATGGGCGGTTTAAACTAAAAAAGAAAGACAGTAGTAGTGATCATTTTGGAGAAATTAAATAGAAAATGCAAATTTTTTGTTTTCAAGTCAAGTAAATACAGCATGACAGGGGAATAACACTTAATATAGGGAACCGCTTTGTTAATATATATATATATATATATTTGAAATATGTAATAATTAGAATTATGTAAAAATAAAAAAAATAAAAATACAATTCAAGTAATATTAACATCACCATAGAAGCAAATTCACGGCCATAATGCCGATAAGAGAAAAGAACAGCACCGTCCCAAATTCGATGATTAATCAGAATTAAATTCATCTTCAGGTCTGAGTATTTAATTCTAATTAACCCAAACAAATGCCTGTTTCAGATTAAGCAATAGTACATTACTATAAATGCTTAAACTCAGACTACAGGCAACAAAAAATGAAAAAATGAAAATAGGATACATTAAGAAAATTTGTATTACCAAGCGGCATGAACCCTTCTTCTTCCACCACGTGTATACACGATCAACCTCAACAGCTTAATCTAGAAGCACCGGAATGAACAAGTCGAAATTCTACCAGGGAGGCAGTACGAATGTTCACGGTAATACTCCCAGACCCGTCCAGTGAGTCTAAGCTGGAGACTGGACAAGCAATTCAGAATATAACTTCCCAAATATGCAATCCTGAATATGAATATGAATCAAAGATGAAAATTCTTACTAAACAAGTAATTCATAGGAAAACTGGATAAACGAGAATGCCACTATACACCATTATAAGGGCGCTCAAATCGTAGTTTCAATACTGACAAAAGTTACATTTTTTTGCGAAAATATATATATATACTCTCATATATATATATACTCATTTTTGTATACTCATCTTCCCTCACCACCTTCCCATCATAGTGATAAGTTACCTTCTATTTTTATCCTTAGTTTTGGTCTATAGTTACTTATTTGTAACAGATATGCTAGAGATGGTTTTTTTTGTACTTACCGTAATTTATGCATAGTTTTCGTTTAAAAAAAATTTCATATATATATATATATATATATATATATATATATATATATATATATATATATATATATATATTATATATATATATATAAAATACTTTAATACTTTAATTATATTGTGTTGTCATCTATGTACAGAGAGAGGCGTTAAAATTTAAAGACGCGTGAATGACAAAAAAGCTAGGGAGCAGTTGTAAAAAATTAATGCATAGTGGACAGTGGTAACTCTAAAAATTAATGCATAGTGGTAACTCACTGCATAGTGGATTTTTTATTACTGTTTGTATTTTAAATTGTCTAATTTAATATAAAACATCAAATTAAAAAAAACTAAAAAATGAAGGCTTGTAAATGAAGTTGTGATTTTATTATTTGGCTGTTGGGACACACAGGGGAATGGCATTTAATAAAAAAATACATTTTGAAATATTAAAAACATAAATTGTTTTTTAAGCTAATGGGTGATAAATATGAACTACAATATATTAAAACTGATCAGTGTCCAAAATAAGTCCCAAGTCATACAAACATTTATTAAAACACCTGGGACATGTTGTTGAGACCCAGACCGTCCGACCTACCAGAAAGGTGTAAGGTAACTGTATGGACGGCCGGGAAGTGCCACCCAATTTAGACCGGAACCCAGTGGGGGAGGCATCCACAGGGACCGTACCCTCCTTCCCCTACCACCAACCTCTCGGAAGGACTTACGGACCCACATGTTTAACGTGATCGTACTCCGCATGAACACGGCGGCATTTGTGGTAGCGTGCAAATCTAGCGCGCAAACCACGGGGATACCGCACCCGAGATGGCCAACAGCACGCGGTGTTCCGAGGTGGTCACCCACCAAGTACTAACCGCGACCGATGCTGCTTGACTTCGGTGATCTAACGAGAACCGGTGTTTTCAGCACGGTACGGCCGTTGGCCCCTACCTGGGACATGTAAAACTCCTGTTTACAGAAAATGGCCCATATATTTGCAACAACATATATATATATATAACCTTGTATTTACATCCCCTTATAATTTAGCCTCTATGTTTTCTATTATAATCTGCCCCATTATTTTGTATCTCTTACTGTAGAATATCTCCTTTTATAGCCTCTTCGCTTTACTGTTATTTATTTCTCACGATTGGCAGCAGCAGTTCTCAACTTTTATTTTTTTGCAATTGGCAACATTGGTCTCTTTATTTAAGGCTACAATGGATCAAACATATGCAGTGTTGTTTCAGGTATTCGTGTTTCCTATAATTTTTCAATCTTTGTGCATGTAGTCCAAGTTATCAGTGTTTATAAATATAATCTATCACTGATATAAAAAACATGCATTTTGTGTTCATTTTGATAAAATACTTGGACTTGAAGAAGAGTTTTATCGAAATATACAATTCCTTTATTTAGACCCAGGGCTTATCTACGTGTAAAGCTCTAATGCTTGGATTTTATTTGATTTTCTATTATCGATTCCTTTCCATTGATATTTGTCGTTTATCTTCAGCTTGATGACTAGAAATTTGCATTTTATTTTCCACTTGATTTATGACTCTCTATTAATTTTTTTTATTATTATTTGTTACGCAAATTTTAATGTTAGGGTTTTTTGAGTTACAACTTCTCTCTATTCTATCACTGGATTTTCAAACTATATATATATATATATATATATATATATATATATATATATATATATATATTCATTATTATAGTGGCTACATCAGTAATAGCATCATATGAAAGCCATCTATACTCTAAAAAATGTAAAAAGAACTGAATTCATATTCTAAATGGAGAAATACTAAGTTATAGCTGGAGGTGTTAAATTTTATAAAAATCGAATATAAACATAAGATTTTCCTGGCTGGTAAAGAAAGGAAAATCCCCTTCGCTTCGTTTCGACCAGTGCAAGGTACGCTTTCATTTCTTTCCTACACTGAAATAAAAGGATCATATTACAAAACAATTCTAAAGTGATTAGGATCAAAGCAAAAAGGGCAAAATTCTGCAAAACTAGATCAAGATCAACCATTTAATTTGGAACGTAAAAATGGGTTTATGACCGTCCGTTTACATTCCATATAAAACCGCAGCAAAAACTAGTAAAAGGTATTCTCCACCTTTGTTTATTGTCTATTTTTTATATTTAATTATTTCCTATTTGTCATCGGTTGAAGAAAATGAATCCAACGGAGTTGCGATCCGATTGGTTAAGGATTTTGACGTCATCAGCGGAGCGTACAACTTTTTCTCTGTATATCGTCTGCGGCTCAGAATGACGAATGTTTGTTGTGGCAGCGCTTGCTAGAGAATGGTGTTCTGATTTTTAATGCCGTGTAAAATGTTTCTGTGGATACTTTTTGCAGATATATTAGCTACGGGTAAGTTTATAAAATTCTTAATATTATAACACATCTTAAACAATTGCAGTATAAAAATATTGCAGATTTCAAATATTTTGATAAAATTAACAATATTCAGATGATTTAAAAATTACCAACATTTATAAATCAAGTTTGTTAATTGCATAAATTAAAAACTTTTAGTTTACGCTCATTTAAAAGTTAAAATTTGTGAAGTAATTTTCGTGAATGATTTTTGTTACTGTTTTATTTTTTTCTATTGAGGGGGGGGGGGGGGACGTCATTAATTAAAACTTGTAAAGCATTTCATTTATATAAACTATCAAATTCTTTATATATAACCTGCAAACTTTTTTTGGTAAATAATAAACTAATAATAATTTTGTAAAATACTATGTTTTAAATTTTAAATTAATATTATCTTTTAATATATCTGAACTTATGATATAATTTTAATTTAATTGCTATTTACCTTTTCAAATTAAATTATACTCAAAATTGCTTTAAATTAATATCTTCAAAATATTAAATACTTAAAATTTATTTCAAGTCTAAATTTGTTCCTAAATTTCTGTCAAAAATAAGTAATATGAGTATTTTAAAAATATATATTAACGCGTTTAAAACTTTTTAAAAATATGGTAGTGAGAAACGATATATAATAATGAAAATATAGTCATTAAAAATAAAATGTTTAATTGAGTGAGTCAACGAATAGCAAAAATGGTATCACGGTCTTTTAAAGTTTTCTGTGTATAATGTATTAAGAGCAAATATATTTCTGGATTGCACAACATTTTTTTGTGCTTGCGCCAATACTTTTACCCCTATTCTGATTTATACTAACTCCATCAAAAAACCATTTAAAGAAAATAAAATTTGAACACCATGATATCGAATGCTTGAAAACAATAATATGTTTAGTAAATTTTTATCTATACTTTAAGTTTTTATTATATACTAGTAGCATACCCGTTCTTCCTACGGAGTATATAATATAAAGAAACTTAAAATTTACAATCATGTGTAAATTCCTATAGTTTACTAAAAGACATTTCTAATCAAAATATTCTGTTAAAATATTTAATACAATTCTCCTAAAAAGAAGTTTAAGAATCTCTGTTCTCGCTATAAAATTATCTTCAAGGGCAGATCTGAAGAATAAAACTTACTGGCCCCTTTTGTAAGCAAATTTACAAAACAAAACAGAAATTGAATCAAAATATGACATTAAAATTGTATGGGGCCCGTACTACTTATATACGCGAATATTAGAAGATATAACCTGTATAAGTACATTACATATATAAATTGAAAATATCAATAAGCCCGTAATTGACTCCAATATATACCGGAATGAAAGCACTAAAATTATATGGAAATACATTACTTATATTGTCGCAAATTAGAAAATATGCCAGTGTGTTTAGTAGAAGATTACCCGTACTACAATATGAGGCTCAAAAATATTTGCCAAAATAAAACAGATGACTTAATAAATTGAAAATACCAAAATTGCAATTCGAGTTTTCGACGGTTCTACAAGTTTCGAGCAACCTGGAACGCGAAAAAACTATTTTTAGCTTGACGTGTGTATGTGCGTGTGTGTGTGTGTGTCACTGTCTGTGCAATGTATGCATCCACTCTAACTTAAAAACTAATGGATCAAATTTCATAAAATTTTATAAGTCACTTGTGGGTTACCCTGATGCTGATTAGATTTTGGTAAGATTCGGAATAAAAGAACCTACCTTTTTGAAGCAAAATGGCCCACAAAAATTGTATGTATCCACTCTAGGTAAAAAACTAATACAGCAAATTTCACAAAATTGGATAGATAAGTCACTTGTGAAATACCCTAGTGCTGATTAGATTTTGGTACAATTCGAGAAAACACAACCTGCCTCTTTTTGCAAAATGACCCGAAAAAATCATCAAAATCTAAAATAAAAAAATGCATATGCTCAAATGTATCGATTACATGCTTGTTTTGTACGTAAATTTTGACGATAAGAAGAATAAGACCAACCTCTTTACTCTAGGATTAGTCGTTCTCGAGATATTTTTGTTTTTCACATTTTTGCTCCATTTACCAAAGGAAAACGAAAACTGAATTAAAAGTGCAAATTCAGTGTCATTTCAATAATTATGCGTGTTATTTTGTGCTTTTAAACTCAATTTAATAAATTATTAAAGAAATAAAGAGAAAATGAATTCAAGTCCGTAGGGAAAGTCATGTGCTGCCCACATCAGATTTTTACTTTCCCTGCAATACATGGTAATGTATAGGGAAAATATTGGAATCATGCCGAAAATCGCAATTCGAGTTTTCGACGGATCTACACGTTACGAAACGTCTAGAACACGAAAAAAATATTTTTAGCGTGACGTCTGTGTGTGTGTGTCTATCTGTGTATCTGTCTGTCTGTCTGTGTATATGTCTGTCTGTGCAATGTGTGTATCCACTCTAACTCAAAAACTAATGGATCGAATTTCATAAAATTTGGTAAGTCACTTGGGTGTGGCCCTGGTGCTGATTAGTTTTTAGTACTATTCGGGATAAAAGAACAGGCCTTTTTTTTTGTTTGCAAAATGGACCGCAAAAATTGCCTGTATTCACACTAACTGAAAAACTAATGGACCGAATTTCAATAAATTCGTAGATAAGTCGTTTGTAAGTTACCCTGGTTCTGATTAGATTTTAGTACGTTTCGGAAAACAATAACCTGCCTTTTTTCGCTAAATGTCCTTCAAACATCGTCAAAATCTAAAATAAAGAATTACGTCTGTTCAAATATATCCATTAAATGCTTGTTTTATACGTAATTTTTAGCGATGGAAAGAATAAGATCAACCCCATTACACCAGAACTAGCCGTTCTCGAGATATTTTAGTTTTTTCGTATTTTCTAGACGCCACCTTTGAAAATAAGTCCAGTTACCAAATGAGAACGAAAATTGAATTAAAAGTGAGTTAAGTTTAATTGAAGTAAAGATAACGTGAATATAAGTCAGCAGGGAAAGTCACGTGCTGCCCACATCAGATTTTTACTTTCCCTGCAATACATGGTAATGTACAGGGAAAGTATTGGAATCATGCCGAAGATCGCAATTCGAGTTTTCGACGGATCTACACATTTCGAGACCTCTAGAACACGAAAAATCTCTTTTTAGCGTGACGTCTGTGTGTGTGTGTGTGTCTGTCTGTCTGTCTGTGCAATGTATGTATCCACTTTAACTCAAAAACTAGTGGACCGAATTTCATAAAATGTGGTAGATAAGTCACTTGGGTGTGACCCTGGTGCTGATTAGTTTTTAGTACGATCCGGGATAAAAGAACCCGCCTGTTTTTGCGAAATGGTCGGCAAAAATTGCCTATATCCACTCTAGCTAAAAGACTGGTGAACCGAATTTCACAAAATTCGGTAGATAAGTCGCTTGTGGGTTACCCTGGTGCTGATTAGATTCTGGTATGATTCGGAAAAAAATAACCTGCCTTTTTTTGCAAAATGACTCGCAAAAATCGTCAAAATCTAAAATAAAAAAATTACGTATGCTCAAATATATCCATTAAATGCTTGCTTTGTACGTAATTTTTAACGAAGAAAAGAAAAAGACCAACCCCATTACACTAGGACTAGCCGTTCTAGAGATATTTTGGTTTTTTCGTATCTTCTCCACGCCACCTTTGAAAATAAGTCCAGTTACCAAATGAGAACGAAAATTAAATTAAAAGTGTATTAAATTTAATTAAAATAAAGAGAACGTGAAAGTAAGTCTGCAGGGAAAGTCATGTGACCAGTATTTAAGCTGGTCAAAGACAGCAAAACTAATTCTTATAAACTTCAGTTACACCTTTTTTTAACAAGTTTTATGTTGCTTAACAATTTATGGCGCTCACCGTCAAAAATAGTCGCCTTAATCAAAAATTGACACGGTTAAGTTCTGACCCATGGTCGATATTGTAAGTATGCGGTTTTTCAACCTTCTGGGTCAAAGAAGGGCTTCTGGAGGACCTGTAAAGATTTTTTAAATGATATTCGCTTTTTCGCTCCCGTGGAGCAAAATCCAAAATCTGACTCCGTTAGGTATCCGATTAGACTCCGATTCGATAACTGTGCAAAATTTAGCATCCCAGCTCATATGGGAGACTTCTGGGTGATCTGGAAATATTAAAAAAAAACATATATATACACACACACACACATATATATATATATTTATATATATATAATCATCACTGGCTTCCAAAAGTTAAGCACGGATGGTTAAATCAACAAAAATGGAAAAGTTATGCTTTGATTAACTCAAAATTGTACACGAAGGTAGCAAATGTGTTTATGCATTAAAGAAAACAAGAATTATGTACAAAGATGAAAAAATATTTACTTTTCGTAAGTTATATGATGACGTCACATTTCGGTCATTAACAAAATGACGTTTAAAGGCAAACAAACCACACAAAATTTACATTCATATGGTATGTGACCACTCTGGACCTTCACCCAAACTTTATAGCGATTTTCCATGCTTTAATGAGGTGATCAACCGTCGCAGATGCGAGCAATGGCCATTCCCCCAATAGGGCAGTTTCCAACTCTCTGAGACTGGCTGGAGGAGGTAAACGTGCAGAGACAGCACGCCCGAGGACATTCTAAAGGTTTTCAATGGGATTAAGATCGGGGGAATACGCCTACCACTCCACACAAGAAATACCCTCACTCTCCAGGTATTCGTCAACGATGTTAGCTCACTGGGGACGGGCATTATCGCCCATAAAGAGTAAATCAGGACCAACTTCTGCAGCGTAGTCTCGCAATGGGGTCTAGAACTTCATCCCGATACCTCGCAGACATTACAGAACCGCCTTTAAAGATATGCGGCTCTGTGCGATATCCCATTGAAATTCCAGCCCACACCATGACGCTGCCACCTCTGAATGCGTGATGTTCAATGATGTTCTTGGCCTGATTGCGTGTGCATCCTTCTCTCCAGACCCTTACAAGCTTATCATCTGATTCCAGGGCAAATCTAGACTCGTCCGTGAACAGTACGTTGCACCAATCTGAGACAGTCCAATTAACATGTTGACGACACCACTTTAATCTTTCCTCTCTGGCTTGGACGGTTAGTGGAACACAAAAACGTGGTACTTGGGCGTACAGTCCCTTCACGTGGAGCCTTCGGCGCACAGTACTGGCAGTTATTGTCTTACCAAGTGCCACTGCAACCATGGATGTAGCAGTTGTGGAGGTCACTCGTCGATTCCACTTGGCTACTATAGCAGTATACCAATCATCAGAGGGGGTGATAACCCCTGGACCATCGGGCACAGGTCTCCGGACAACTGTTTGACTTGTTCGGAATTGTTTCCATAATCGAGAAATTACCAAATGATCAACACCAAAGAAAAGAGCGACATCTTTGATTGACTGTCCTGCTTCAATGCGTCCGACAGCACGCCAGAGCTCACTATCTGTCATTCGTCTTCTTTCAGCCATAGAAACACGAATATCATCAAAAATAATCCTACAAAAGTTATAAACACTTCGTATCCGCATTTAAATGCACCTCCTTAAACCCTTCAGAATGCTGGCGTCTTTAGCGAATGCGTAATTAACATATATCCGGACAGTCAATCGTGATGGGCTGTAACATACGATATTTGCATACTGCTATCTGCTATCTACATTCGCAGCGATTTTCAGCCAGTCAAATTCAAATACGCTTTCGAAAAATGAAAATTTGCATTCTGTGCATTCCGATATATATATATATATATATATATATATATATATATATACGTATATATATATATATATATATATACGTATATATATATATATATATATATACGTATATATATATATGTATATATATATATATATGTATATATATACGTATATATATATATATGTATATATATATATATATATATATATATATATTATATATATACATATATATATATATATATATATATATAATATATATATATATATGTATATATATACGTATATATATATATATATGTATATATATATATATATATATATATATATATTATATATATATATATATATATATATATGTATATATATATCATATAAAACGAAGTGAAAACTTTTATACAACGGAAATTCTTATACTTCAAGTGTTGGCGCAAAGCAGCACATGCACAAAAAGTATCATATAAGATTCAAATAAAAGAGGGAAACGACCAATTGCATAGCATAAATAGCAGAGGTGGATTGCAACACCTCTTTCCCGGTTAGAAGCGTGCTTTTAAGCCCGGGTAACACTCCCGGAACCAATGCCATGCAGTGGCCTATCTTCTGGATATGTGTGAAGTCAAAGACCCCGAAAAAATGAAAGTTCAGAAAAAGAAAGTAAAAAAGAAAATTCAAAATATAAAAACTTTGAAATTATTTTTGTATATTTATAAATGGAACCCAATTTCCGACAAAACAAGTGTAAACTGTATATATTTTTATCTATTTGGTTCGAGATGTCCAAAGTGTATATATTTTTCGTAACACTCCGATTTCAGCCAGATATCCCGACCCTAAACAAAAAGAAAAACGAAACCGCTTATAGAAGAATTTATTTTTTCATTTCGATACGTATTATGGTACAAAAAGATCTGAATAGTACGGAAAGGTAAATGTATTAAAAGGTCCAGTGGAGCCCCTCCCTCCAGATATTTTTATCATGGTATCGGTATATGCGAATGAAACCACTAACCTAGATTCTCAAATCGGTATAGAACATTAAGAGTAATTACTCTGAATTTAGTATTGGAACTCAAAATAGATTTATTCCACAACTGGTATTACTGAATATAAAACGCCAAAATAGAGAAATGGCTGAAAAAGGAGATTGTTTATAAACAATGGACAACCTCTCAGTCATCGACGCCTCCCTATCACACTGGACAGTCGGGCATCATGTCAGAAAACGCGCTCATCCTTACAGAGCGATACGAACAACTACGAATATTCCAACAAAATAACGCCAGTTTCATGGAAGTATCGGACGATGACGAGAATACAGCTTTTCTCGAGCACGAGTCTTGAAGAACAGTTTATTCTCTAATGAAATCTCTAATTTTGGAGTTTTTAATAGAAAATGCAAATTTTTTGCCTCAATAGAGAACAAAACATACCGTTGACGCGTCTGAATCTGAATCTATCATGCTATTGTATACAAAAGTGTTGTTTGAGATTTTCATGGATAAATACGTTTTAAAACCTTCTGAGCCTATTTCTAACGATTTTGGAAACATACCCGTCTGTATATGTGAGGTATATACTTGTATATACTTTATGTATGAAAAACTAGAATTGAATAGATTCTGCTGTAATTCTCATGATTAGAAATCGAATGATTCGAATTTTAAAATTGTCGTGGCATTATTTCAATCATAAAACATTTATAATTACCGGAACAATGTATGACATTAAATTTTACAGCGATAAGTTCATTCATTCTTAAGTTAACGTGTCCTACAAACACACTGAGCCAACGGCCCTACTGAAAACACCGGTTCTCGTTAGATCACCCAAGTCAAGCAGCATCGGGCGCGGTTAGTACTTGGGTGGGTGACTACCTGAGAACACCGCGTGCTGTTGGCACATTTCGGACGCGGTAGCCCGGTGGTTTGCGCGCTGGATTTGCACGCTGCCACAACTACCGCCGTGTTCATGCGGAGTACGATCACGTTAAACATTTCTTAACTCAAAAATTATTTAGCTCTGGAGTCTGAAATAAAAGTGATATGAATGAAATAGTCATTGGTTTTACACAGAGAGCCAGACCGGGCTGTCCAAACAGCTGCTCAAGTCTTAGGATGAGTCGGAAGGTCTGGATCTTCAACAGAGGGCCAGACGAGGGCGCGGTAGTCCAGTGGTTAGAGCTCAGGAATTGTACTCGGTAGCCCCGGGCTCGATTCCCGCCACTGCCAAAACTACCGCCGTGTTCACGCAGTGTACGATTTCACATGTGGGTTACGATTTAACAGACTTAAACATGTAGGTCCGTAAGTCCTTCCGAGAGGTTGGTGGTAGGGGAATGAGGGTACGATCCCTGTAGATGCCTCCCCCACTGGGTTCCGGTCTAAATTAGGTGGCACTTCCCGGCCGTCCAAACGGTTACCTTGCACCTTTCTGGTAGGTCGGACGGTCTGGGTCTCAACAACAACAACACACACACACATACAGAGGGACAACTCCCCGGGTTCGATTCCAGCCACTGCCCAAACTGCCGCCGTGTTCATGCGG
This sequence comes from Amaurobius ferox, assembly GCA_951213105.1. NCBI lineage: Eukaryota > Metazoa > Arthropoda > Arachnida > Araneae > Amaurobiidae > Amaurobius > Amaurobius ferox. The sequence continues at coordinate 4,036,487 of OX578147.1, read as the reverse complement.
AGTACGATCACGTTAAACATGTGGGTCCGTAAGTCCTTCCGAGAGGTTGGTGGTAGGTGAAAGAGGGTACGGTCCCTGTGGATGCCTCCCCCAATGGGTTCCGGTCTAAATTGGGTAGCACTTCCCGGCCGTCCAAACAGATACCTTGCACCTTTCTGGTAGGTCGGAGGGTCTGGGTCGAAGAAGAAGAAGAGGGACAACTCAGCTTTCCAAAAGGGTTCGATATGAATTCAGGAAGTTCTAAAACGTGCTTTTCTGTCAAAGTCTCGAATTTTAAAATTTTCGGAAATTAATATTTTTTATGCAATAATATGAGGAGATTTACAATATTATATATAACAGCAGTTCATAAAGGTTATAGAATTCTTTACGTGTTGATAAATCGTATGTAAAACTAACTCGCACGTCTGATTTGCTATCGTAATAAAATGTCATGCAAATAAATATTTCAATCCATGGATTTCGCGATTGAAAATTTTTAAACCCTAGAATCCTACGTGATTGAAATAAAGTCATTTAAAATGCAATCATATTTTATACTTTAATTAGGAATTATATTAATCATGTAACTCAGTGGTTCACAAATTTTCTGTCGAGCGGAACGTATTTTTTTCTAAGAAGTTGACCGCGGAGCTGGATTATGATACCTTTTCGTTTTTAATATGATGCTTTAGATAGAGCCTATAATGTACGTTGGGACTGAAGGACTTACTTTTGTGAGCACATCTTTTATTTTCATTGCTTCTCCACGGAGTATGGGAACCACTGGTGTAACTAAGTGTCAGTATAACTTAGTCTACTATAAGTTACACTGACAGCATATAGATTCATTTATATACATTACTAGCAGCATACCCGTTCTTCGTACGGAATATATAATATAAAGAAACTTATAATTCGCAATCATGTGCAAATTCTGTTAAAATATTATATTTATTGCTCCTAAAGATAAGTTTAAGAATATCTGTTCTCACTATGCAAAATTATCCTCACGGGCAGATCTGAAGAATAAAACATCCTGGCCCCTTTTGTAAGCAAATTTACAAAAAAAAAGGAATTGAATCAATATATGCAACCCCGTACTACTTATATTGTCGCTGATTAGAAAATATGCCAGTGTGTTAGTAGAAGATTACCCGTATTATAATATGAGTCCCAAAAATATTTGCCAAAATAAAAGAGATGACGTAATAAATTGAAAAAATCAGTAATCCCCGTAATCTTTATACCAGAAGGTCGTAATTGATTCCAATATATGCCCATATATATCAAAATATATGCCAATATACCTGTACTACTTATATTCTCGTAGATTAGAAGATATAATGCATTTGTAGAAGATCACTCGTACAACGTACTATATATGAGTTTCAACAATTTTCGTCATAATAAAACAATGGCATAATAACTTGAAAATATCAATAATCCTTGAATCAACAGTCCCCGAAAATATCAATTATAATAATGTTTAAACCTGAAGACCGTAATTGATATTATCCAGTCAAAAATGCAAAGTCAATGACATTTATTTTATATACATATCTTTATTATTCAAATCGGAAAAGATTTAATATAAAATCGTATGCCACAAAACACATTGGATCCGTTGCTAAGCGACATGATATCATTTGCTTCAAATAAATTGATGGAAATCATATCGTCTGAATAATGCGATCTCCATGGAAGGCTTGGCAACATTTTAGTCAATTTAGCGATAACTTAAAAAATCGCAAAATTTATCGCCAAGTGGGACTGTAGAACTGATAGTCCCATTTTGCGACAAATTGACGAAACATCATCACAATACTATCCCTTAACAAAACACAATTATTTTCATTTATTAAGCGCGATTTTATCAATTCCATAATATTTTTATGGACTCACAAATACTTTTATCAATTTCGTGATATTAAAAAGATTCGTTAAATGTGTTACTAAGTAGGATGGATGGATTGACCGACAAATGCTACCGAAACATCATTTCAGTACTCTATTCTAAAAATCAAATCATTGATTTGCGTCAATTTTATAAATTTGGAAACATTTCCGCTAATTTGGTAAAGTTTAAGAGAAGTTACTAGAGTTATTTAGAGATATTCCGCTAAATTCGTAGCTCTGAATTTGCAGATCTGAAGAATAAAATATCCTGATCCCGTTTGAATATATACTAAATGAAAACACTAAAATTGTATTATAAGATACACCCGTTCTACTCTTTTTCTGCTTCAACAATCGGCTAAATGAATTTATTGGGTAAACACAATATATGATTTTATTAGCTAAACACAATATATGAGCTGGAAACCTCTTTGCTAAAATAAATGAAAGTGATGTACGCAGCCCGCAATTTATATAATTAAAAGAACAATCAAACCGTTCATTTAAAAAATATATTTTTACATCCATTTATTTATTATTCAAATAGAAAAAATAATAATAAATATTAACACCACATTTAATTTCATTCCGTTGCCGAGCAACATGATATAAGATAGAATCTTCCTCATAAAATGCGAATTTAATAGCCATTTTGATTTTTTTATACTTTTCATTGTTCAGTAAAAGGTTGTGAAATATAAACCAAGGAGATAGATTTCCCATTTAAATCATGTTTCAAACAATTCATGTTTTCAGAAAGTGACTAATTAGTGCAAAAAATCTCCCCCCAAACTCAGAGATACAGTTTTAATTCACTTTCAAACGATTTTCAAGCTTTTCGTTTGAATAAACCACGGAGTTAAAGAGTAGAACTCCTAGGAAAAAGTTTCGTTTTTCATTAATACCTCGACAACCCCTAGTCTTAGATACTCGAAACTTGGGCTAAATTTATGGGGAGCTATTTAAAGGCTATCCACAAAATTTCGTCAAATTCGATTCAGCCGTTCTCCCGTGATGGTGAGAGAAACGAAAATGTCGTTTTTTACTAATATCTCGAGAACCACTGATCGTAGAAACGCCATACATGGACTAAATTTTAAGTGGGACTATTTCCAGGCTACCCACAAAATTTCATCAAATTCGGTTCAGCCGTTCTCCCGTGATGACGGGACAGACAGACAGATTTTCATTTTTATGTATATAAATATATTGCTTATGAATTATATTTTGTACTCATTATATTGGAAATTTTATCAAATTTATGCAGTGTCTACCAATTTTTTGGCTCATTACCAAAAGATTATTTAACAAGATTTTTACGCGAATTATTAATTATATTAATGTATGTCTCACACACAGAAATAATTGACTACAAGTGTAAATACAAAATTGTGAAGAAATCTTATTGTAAAAAAAATTAAAATTCCAGATTTAATTGAGGAGGGGGGAGGGTCCCAGGTATAATCATAATACTTTTTGTTCAACAAATCCATATAACATTTGATTTTTTAAGCAATGTTTTTTTCCATGGATCAACAATAAGCCAATTCTTGTATTACGCAAAAGTATAAAATAGCAATAAATATTTTAAATACAAAATAGAAAATAACAATTTATATATTTAATTTCTAATTAAACCTCGTGGATAGTTATGCATTCTCAAGTACATTCATAAAGCGTTTTGACCGATTGATATTTACGAATCACTTAAAATATAGAATGCAATAATTTTGCATGAAAGTGCTAGAAATGCAAATAAATTCGGAATTTGTATTTTTTTTCTTTTTAATTAATAATATTATAAGCATAGATATTATTAAATGAACTGTGAAGAAAAATTACTATTTATTTTAAAACGAACCAATTTGATAAATTTTTCGAATATTTTTAGATGTTACAGATTTATTAATACTGCTTTGTAACGTGATACAATCAAACGTGATACAATCGTGATAGAATTATCAAACGTTTGATCATTCAAAAATTGAAATGCATTCTATGTTTTTATTTGCTTCAGAACAGGTGTCGCCTTGCATGTCAAAATATTCTTTTTTTTTAAATCATGAATTTTTTTTATTCTGCGAAAAATTATTTCTACCTGTTTGCATACCGAAGAAACAGCATATCATTTGAAGGTTATATCAGCTTGCTTGAATTTGGTTCGTCCAAGGTAGCAAATTCTCGGCCCTATATCTCGAAACCGACTGGCTACCATAGTTGCTTAAACAATATACATATCATATAACCTCACATTCTCCTCCCCTTAGTATGGGAGTATTACTTCATGGCCTTAAGAAATGTTTCTTATCTCTCTTCTTTACCGGTTTTTTCAGCCACGAAATTTTTATCTCGTGTACCAGGGTTACCAACATCGCTTGAGCGCCACTTTAAAGTCATACTCAAGAAAGTCTCGAACTCCTGATCCTTGACCCCGAGACAAGAACTCTACCGACTGCGCTACCGTTGGATATGATGTAACCTCAGTTTCTCCCCTTAAATGAGGCTTGCTTTAACGAATGTGTCTTGTCTCTCTTAAACACCGCTATTTATATTTGTACACACTATATTTATCTCATATGCGTCAATTCATAACATCGCTTCTGTTCATAATAGGTCCTAATAAGAGTTGTAAGAAGCTATACGGAGAGTAGTGCCCGTTAGGCAAAATTAAATTATATTTATCTCATATGCGTCAATTCATAACATCGCTTCTGTTCATAATAGGTCCTAATAAGAGTTGTAAGAAGCTATACGGAGAATGGTGCCCCTTAGGCAAAATTAAATTATATTTATCTCATATGCCTCAATTCATAACATCGCTTCTGTTCATAATAGGTCCTAATAAGAGTTGTAAGAAGCTATACGGAGGGTGGTGCCCCCTTGGCAAAATTAAATTCCAGGGCCCCATGAAACTTTTATAATAAGATGGACCTCTTGAGCTCCACGGCCCCCCCATCATTTGTCCACTTTGCCATGCTGAGGTGGGGGTGTTAAGCTCAAGGGGTCCATCTTTAGAGTTCAATGTACATTTTCTTATTAAGACAGTTATATGGAGCCCTTGAATTTAATTTTTGCCTAGGGGGCAAAGGTTAAAGTTGCCTTGCCCCTTAGTACTAGAACTCACGATCAGGTTTTTATGCAGTATATATATATATATATACTGCAGTATATATATACAGTATATATACAGTATATATACAGTATATATATATATATATATATATATATATATTACTGTTATTTCTTTCTCACGATTGGCAATAGCAGTTCTCATCCTTTTATTTTTTGAGATTGGCAACATTGGTCTCTGACGTATGCAGTGTTTTTTCAGATATTCTTGTTTCCTATTATTTTTCAATCTTTATGCATGCTGTCCAAGTTTTCAGTGTTTATAGATATAATCTATCACTGATATCAGAAACATATGCATTTTGTGTTCATTTTTGTAAAATACTTGGACTTGATAAAGAGTTTTATCGAAATGAACAATTCATTATTAGACTTAGTGCTTGTCCACGTGTAAAGCTATCAAGCTTGGATTTTATTTTGTTTTATTTTATCGATTCCTTTCCACTGATGTTTTTTGTTTGTCTTCAGCTTGATGACTAGAGGTTTGCATTTTATTTTCCACTTGATTGATGATTCTCTGTTTGATACTTTTATTTGTAAGGCATTTTTTAATGTTAGGGTTTTTTGAGTTGCAACTTCTCTCTATTCTTTCATTAGATTTTCAAACTTTTATATATATTACTGTTAATTATAGTATACTGTTAATAAGTATATATATATATATATATATATATATATATATATATATATATATATATATATATATATACAGAGAGAGAGTGAGAACATTGCATGGTTCTATGAGGGACATATATTCCAAGAAAGTCACAATGATATTTTTGTCGTTAAATTAACACACCTCCCTTGTAATTATGGACAATACATTTTTAAAGCAACTGTTGTCATTTTAATTAGTTTCACTGTTGATTATTTTTATCTTTTAGAAGTAGATAATAGCCAATATTTGCACCAAATCTTATCAGCAATCGCCAAAATTTTTCACCAAACCTTATGAGCAATCACCAAGACTTTCACCAAAAAATGTTAGGAATTGCTATAGGATAAACTTATTTTCGCTGATTACAAAAAAATGCGAATGGCAATGCGAGTGCTGGTCATGAAATAATGCATTTGTGTTTAAAGAAAAAGGGAAAAAGATTTGCCTTTCCGAAATACGGCAAATCGCTCCAAGTCTAATAAGCGATTAACCTTGAGTGTTAGACGCATTGAAGCCGTAAAATGAACCGTTTAAGGTCAAGAAATACTTACTTCCTCCTCAGCATTAAGCCCGACTCGAGAAAGTATAAAAGCATTTTTGGGCAGCTTCTTCTTTCAGGGTACAATTGACTCCCGTCAGAAACGACTGCATTCACGCGTTGTTGCTAATGGAAGTGAAGTGAAATGAGAGAATATATAAATTTTTTCTTCCTTCTGATCCGTTAATGGAATGGAATGAACTCTGGCAAGTGTACACATAACTTGTCTCCATTTTTTTTTAAAGCCTGCGTTCCAAATTCTCGATTGTGGCTTATTTTTGAACATAGGAATGCATTCCCCATTTCACTGTCAAGTGCAAAGATGGATTCAGTAGCGCACACTACCGTGATGGGGCGGGACAGGGCAGGGTGCACAACGAGAATGAGACGTATGTGAAACCGAATATATGTTTGGCTTAAGAATGTTTGGTTTAAGTTTGGCCTAAGAATGTTTGGCTGAAGTCTATGTTGAAGGCCCAGACCACACGACCAACCCAGGGGGTTTATGGTATCAAGTTGTGTGGCCGGGGGCTGAAGTCTATGTGTAATGGGAAAAGTTTCTACACTGTAAAACGTTCTGCAACCTTTGCTCATTTTTTTCAGCTACTTTATTGATCACTTCGGCAAACTGATAAGAAAATCCGCAATTAAAAGCGTTCATGAAAATCCCAGCTTCATTTCTGAAATATTCAGCTAATTATCATCTAACGACGTAGCGCATCTACGAACATCCTTTTTAAACTTTATACATGGTTAGAATATATATTTTTATTCATACTTGTTTCATTTTATATGCTTTTATATATTCTTGTGACTTTAAGGTCTTCATTTCGGGATTCCGTTTTTTCCCCTAGCATACTGTTGATTGTTGTTTCGGGCATGTAGTGGTTTCTGGGAGTGTTTCCTGGGATTAAAAACATGCTTAAACCAGGAAAAGGGGTCGCAATCCCCCTTCACCTCTCTACAACCCCGCAAATAAAAGCGTTTCGCAAATTCCGCAATTAAAAGCTTTCATGAAAATCCCAGCTTCATTTCTGAAATATTCAGCTAATTATCATCTAACGACGTAGCGCATCTACGAACATCCTTTTTAAACTTTATACATGGTTAGAATATATATTTTTATTCATACTTGTTTCATTTTATATGCTTTTATATATATTCTTGTGACTTTAAGGTCTTCATTTCGGGATTCCGTTTTTTCCCCTAGCATACTGTTGATTGTTGTTTCGGGCATGTAGTGGTTTCTGGAAGTGTTTCCTGGGATTAAAAACATGCTTAAACCAGGAAAAGGGGTCGCAATCCCCCTTGACCTCTCTACAACCCCGTAAACACACAACTTCTAATTGTATTATTCCATTTTCAATTTAATTTTTCCATATTATATATATATATATATATATTAGTATATTATCATAACTATCAAAAACCTTACTCTCCATTATGGACAGCTAATTTCCCTGAAACTTTCAGTATTTCAAATATTTTACCGTGTAAGAAATGAGAAAAGGATCCCTAAAATTGTTGCTCCAGGGCGTCAAAAGTCTAGTCCCGCCACTAAATGGATTTCAATTCACTGAGACTGTGTCTTAGAAGCCGGCGAATCTTATCCCAAAGCGCATCGCGGGTCGGTAAAATTTCAAAATTCGCGTAGAGAATTTGAAACTGACTGGCAGAATTTCCGAATTCTCTACCGCAAACCGATGGAATTTCCAAATTCTCTAACGTGCATCAGTGGAATCAAATTTTCTTTCGCTGTCCGATGGAATTTTCAAAATTCTTATCGTGGACTGGTAGAATTTGCAGTTATTGACAACACCATTGGTAGAATTTCTAAATTTTATACCATGGACTTTTAGAATTTCCAAATTCTCTACCTCAGACCAGTGGAAGTTCCAAATTTTATGCAGCAAGCAGATAAAATTTTCATATTTTATACTGTGGATCTGTAAAAATTTTCGTGCAGCGTTGGATTAAAAAATGTCTACAGTTGTATTGCCTATTAATTTTCATATAATATTATATCATAAAGTCAGAAAAACTGAGTTAGGTTTCCTTAATAAGCGGCATATAATGTTGTACAAAATTAGTAAGCAATACAACTAACATCCCTTTTTAGTGCAAGGTGCACGGAAATTTTTAACAGTATAAAAAAAATTCCACCTCGTGAATTTTGCTAAAATTTCTAACTAGGCCAGATAAAATATTTTGTTCTTCAATCCTTTTAAGCAAATAATTTATAATTAAATTATGAAATTAAAATCTAAAATTTTGATTTGTTTATCTAGAAAGTAATTGAATACAAACAGCTATTTATTAACTGCTATTTATTTGTTTTTCTTTCACAGTTTTTAAAATTTTGCCACTGCAGATATGATAAATGAGTTGAAATTTTCAACTTATTGGAATTTAGTATTCAACATATTAGAATTTAGTTTTTCAACCTATTAGAATTTAGTTTTTCAACCTATTAGAATTTAGTTTTTTAACCTATTAGAATTTAGTTTTTCAATCTATTAGAATTTAGTTTTTCAATCGATTAGAATTTAGTTTTTGAACCTATTAGGATTTAGTTTTTCAACCAATTAGAATTTATTTTTCCAAACTACTAGAATTTAGTTTTTCAACGTATAAGAATTTAGTTTTTCAACTTATTAGAATTTGTTTTTTCAACTTATTACAATATAGTTTCATCTAAGAATTTCTTCTATTGTCTTCCGATGATTCATACGTTGATATTAAAAAAAGTTGATAGTAGAAAAAAATCTAAAGTGGACAGCATATGACTTTTCCTGTATAATACATGAATTTACTTTTTTGCAGTGAGAAAATTATGTGTAATATCCATGGCACAATTAACTTTGAATTGTGATGCTTTTCCGGATGACAACATGTAAACTATTTCGAAGTACCCAATTAACTTATATTTCGCGCCACTCTAAATTAACAATTATCAATATTGATAACATCCTCAATAAGCGATATGGTCCACATATTAAAATATTTTAATAATTAATTCATCAATTTGGCGTTATTTTCGTAAATTTAGCGTCGGTTTTGCAATTTTGACGATATTTTCGTCAAATTGATAGTTTTAAAAAAATCAAACGTAAAAACTAAGGATAAATTAAATAGTGAACGGACAGCAGAAAACATGGGAAACTACTGTAAAAAATCCCTGTGAATATTAAATTCAGTATTTTAATATTATATCAATGAATATTTTAATTTAGTTCTTGCAGAACTCATCTCTATACTGTAAGAAAAGCACTGTCGATTTTACTGTAAACTCTCCTAGCAATTTTGGCGCTAGGAATTATTGGTGTAAATTTTACAATACTACTATAAAATCCTACTACACTTTTTGCCGTATATTTCACAACATTTTATACTGTAAATATTACAAAAAATACTAATTTTTACGGCAATTTTTGCTGTATTTTTTACAGTGCTACTGTATATTTTATATCACTCCTCTAAAATTTTACTACACATTTTGTTGCATCTTTTACAACGTGGGGAACACCTCCTATAGGGGGGGAGGGCGTGGATGGTGTGCCACGAAACCAGTCAGTGAATGTTGTTATGTTCAGTGGGAGCGGGATGGATCCGAACTATAATGTAAATCAAATGCAATAATCAAAATTCAAATTCTAACAAATGATAACATCGAGAAAAAATCTTATTTAATTCACCAATTAATCAAGTTAAAAGAGTATCCAGAATCCAATGACACAAAATCAGAATTTTCCTTCCTTGCATTTCTATAATTTTATTCTTCATTCCATTCTAAATTCTACTCTATTATTACTCGCTTCCTTCCGTTAATTTAGGTCGTATCGTCCATAAAAGAATGGGAACAAAAGCCCAAAACATTAATAACTGAAACAATTAATATAATTATTTCGTGTACTCGAAATATGCCATATGCTTTCAGGTTTGTCTTTATTCTAACATAATTGTTTCACTAAAAAATGTTGTTTATTTGGGGTTAGCCAATTGTTAATTCATAAAATCGTTTGTACAAATGATACGCAAAAACACCATCTTCTTTTTGAGGCCGAAACTTAATTTTTTTATGATAATAATAAACTTTTTAATTATTTTTATTCTAAAATAATTGTTGCAATGAAAATAGTTTTAAATTTGGGCTATACCGAAAACAATTCAATAACTAGAGCCCGGATTTCGTGACCTGAATCATATTTTAAAATGACCTCAAATTCTGTGGAACTGACCTTAAAAATTAAAAAAAAAATTTTTTAAATAAGAAACAATAACCCCATAATATAAGAAAAATATCATGAAAGAAAATGCCTTTAAGAAAATGTGTTTATGAAATAAGAGATTACCTCTACAATCTGTAAACTAAATCCAACCTTCAAAAATCTGATGTGAGCAGCACATCACTTACACTATATAATTCTGTATACTCTTTGTTACTTCTTTCACAGTGAAATAATGATGTACAAGATATACGTTTTTAACTTTGAATTGCTAACTAACATTTGAGACTTTTCTGGACATCCAAAACTATTTCGAAGTGCCCAATTAGCTTATATTCGCGTAAATCTAACATAACAAGTGGAAATATTGCTAGCATATGCTAAGCATAATATAGTCCATATATTAAAAAAAGTTAATGATTAATTTATCGGTTTGGCATCATTTACGTAACTTTAGACTCATTTTTATCAATTTTGCGGCGTTTACGTAAACTTTGGCACCATTTTCAAAACGTCACCAAGTTAGCGATATTTTGCCAAGTTAATCGCGAAATAGTGGTACTTGCAAACATTCGATCGCATAGGGCTTCAATCACGTTTAATCAATAGGACTCCAATATTCACTGATTGCAATAATCGTACACAATTACTCCCGAAACGATTTATTTGTTCGTGAGATATCGTGTCCACAGACTCACGGACAAACACACTAATATACATACACTCCTACATAGTATACACGCGCATCACTTCAAAAATTTTCTAATCCTTCCTATACATTCCCTATACATCATATTTCCCCCCAAAAGACAGACACGTTTTTGTCTTTATTGGTTCTGGTGCACTGAATTTTCATCTTGAGAAAGGGGTCATTTTTAACACATTCCAACATAGTTGAAACCCAGACCGTCCGACCTACCAGAAAGGTGTAAGGTAACTGTTTTGGACGGTCGGGAAGTGCCACCCAATTTAGACCGGAACCCAGTGGGGGAGGCATCCACAGGGACCGTACCCTCCTTCCCCTACCACCAACCTCTCGGAAGGACTTTCGGACCCACATGTTTAACGTGATCGTACTCCGCATGAACACGGCGGCAGTTTTGGCAGTGGCTGGAATCGAACCCGGGCCTACCGAGTGCAACTCCAGCGCGCTAACCAATTTCAACTATGTTGGATGACTTTCAACACTTCGTTCATTCTGTCTGTCCACTCGCACGACAACTGCTCTAAAAATGACTTTATCAAAATAGAATTTTAGTATGTTGCTGAGACGGTCTGTGGGACATATGGGAATGAAAATTAATAACATCACCCGATTAGTTTCGGATTTAACCTAGGTTAAAAAGGGACTTAATTTTTCAAACATTTTTAAGCAAAATTAAAATTCACAAATTGCTTCGAAATGTTTAGGAAATATTCAAATTAACACGAAAAAAATGTTTAAAAAAATTTCAGCAAACTATGTTTGGTAGTTTTTTAAATAAAAATTGAAATAATAATTATACCTATGATATATGAAGAGATCACGTGGCCCATTTCAAAATAAAATATGGCATCCATCTTTTTTCCCCAGAGTAAAAATCGTGATTTTCGAAGTTCTTTATAATATATATTTATTGTTGCATCCGTCCTAAAACCTCTTTATTTTTGCTTATTTTCTGTGCATCTACATTCTGCGACAACGCAATTACAATATTTTCGAGTTTAAATGCTCATCCAACTTTGATTATTTCTACAACGAAGCCTAATTTTAATGGATGCAAAATGTAAACAAGTGATTGTAAGATAAGTTGTATAAGAATTGCTGGATTATTTATCTCTGGAGTCTGAAATAAAAGTGTATGAATAAAATAGTCACTGCTTTTATATAGAGAGCCAGACGATTTATATTTCGATGACGTCATTTTAATTTATTTTTTTCGATGAAGTTTTAAGTTTTCAAGTAAAAGAAATTATTGTACGAGTAGTTCTGTGATAATTTAAAAAATATCACCACTGAATGTATCGCATTTTAGAGATGTTTAAATGAAATTGCATTTCAGTTGGAAAAAGTTTCATAATCAATGTTTTATTCATGATTAATTTTTTTTTTTTTTTACCTATGATTAAATTAATTTTTTTACCTCTAAAACTGTTTTATACTTTTATACCTGTTGATCTAGTGTTCTGGTGGTTTCTTGTTATTAAAGCAAAAACATTCAATATGAAATATGTTGAATAATAAAGATGCAACTTTTGAAAGGAAAAACGGAAGAGGAAAGATGAAGCTTCTGTTTGAATTGTATTAAGGTAAAAAGTATTCCGTGGTCAACACAATCAGACAACTAACTGCCAATATCACCCAATTCCGGGTCTTATCCATTGCAGATGCTACTTAGACTAGTTCCGAAATCGAAATATATGCCGAGCCCTATTTTTAGTTCCTCGATGTGAGAAACGCTCATAAAAACGGTACACAACCAGATAAAACTGGAAGGTGATGGGTTTTTTTCGGGTTAATTATGATGCCACGGAGAATTTTTACGACAGCGATGACTCGCCGTCTGTGCCTGGAGGTAAGGATGAGGAGCATGAAATGCTTGATCGATACCAATTGAGACTGTACTTCCACCAGAGCGAATTTGGAAATACTGTGAAAGCTACATATGACTGCTTATTTACACAATTTTATTTTCACATGCCCATTGTGTATATATTGACTAGATGGTTACCATAGAAACTGAATCTCTTTTGAATTCAATTCTTTTAAATCAGAAGGTGGTTTATTTGCATGTCTCAAATTTTTTCTCAAGTTCATGAAAGAAAATATAATAGTTTTGCCTAATTTAAAGAAAACTTCTTCGGGGCGAACCAGGATCGGACCACGTTTTTAATAAATTCCAGTTGGGTCGGGCTGGTAAAAATAAATAAAATGCCAAAAATAGAACAAAATCGTAACAGAAAAATTTAAACGAACTTAATTAAAATGACATATGAAACAATCAGCGGATCAAAGGTCTCCCTGGCCCAAATTAAGTAATGAAAGTTTGCTTTGTTATGGAGAACGCAGATGGCCAAATTAAAACCGGATACAAAAAAGTAATAATTTCAGATAGGAAATTGAAGACACTCCAAATCAAAATAAAACATTGCTCTTCGTAACTTTTACCTACTGATTTGAACCGTTTTATTTTTCAGACTAGTACCGGAAGGATCAAGCTGATTGAAATTACAATAACACAACAACAAAAATCTGTAGTGGGCAACACATGACTTTCGCTGCAGACTCAAATTCATATTTTCTTTATTACTTTAATAATTCGTTAGATTGGGTTTAATTGCACCAAATAACACTAAATTTGCATTTTTAATTCAAGATTTGTTTTTATTTTTTGGTAATTGGACATTTTTCCAATAGCGGCGTAACAAAAATGCAAGAAATCTCAAATATCTTTGAGAACGGTTAGTCCTAAAGTATAATGGAGTGCGTTATATTCTTTTCTCGTCAAAAGTTACGTATAAAACAGGAATTTAATTGATACATTTCAGTATACGTAGTCTTTTTTTTTTTTTAGATTTTGGCGCTTTTTGCGGACCATTTCGTAAAAAGAGGCAGACTATTCTTTTCCGAATCGTACAAAATCTAATCAGTACCAGAATGTACCACAAGTAACTTATCTACCAAATTTTGTGAAATTTGGTCAGTTAGTAATTTAGCTAGGGTGGATACATGAAGTTTTTGCGGGCCATTTCGCAAAAGAAGGCAGGTTGTTCTTTTCCGAATCGTACCAAAATCTAATCAGCACCACAACATCCTACCAGTAACTTATCTACCAAATTTTGTGAAATTTGGTCAATTGGTATTTTAGCTAGAGTGGATACATGAAATTTTTATAGGGCCATTTCGCAAAAAAAGGCGGGTTCTGTTTTTACGAATCCTACCAAAAACTAATCAGCACCAGGGACTTACTCAAGTGACTTGCATACCAAATTTTATGAAATTCGGTCCATTAGTTTTTTAGTTAGAGTGGATACATACATTGCACAGACAGACGGACAGACACACACACACACAGACGTCACGCTAAAAATAGTTTTTCGCATTCTAGAGGTCTCGAAACGTGTAGATCTGTGGAAAACTCGAGTTGTTATTTTCGGCATGATTCCAATACTTTCCCTATACATTATCAGGGAAAGTAAAAATACGTTCTGCCCTGGATGCAGTAAAATATATATGTAAAGCCCATGTACCAGATGCCATGTATCGTAACGCCATGTGATCTATGAATTTAATAGTGAGAAAATACATTCCAAATTTAATTTCTATATAAATGATCATTCGGTATTTTATGTTAGTTAAATGCAAGTTGCAATTTGTAATATATATTTAAGTGTATCACTCAAAAGTTTAGATGTCTTCTGTACCGTGATAATGGTGAAGATAGGAATTCCAATAGGTACTCACAAAATGTAAAATTTTTGCTTCGGAGAATATCACAAATATGCTAATTACGCAAATAAATTACGCAATAATTTATTTTCTTTCTAATTCATCCCATTTTTAACACTTTACAACATAGTTGAAAAGTGTTTAGGACTTTGTTCATTCTGTCTGTCTGTCTGTCCGTTCGCACGATAACTGCCGTAAAAATGACTTTATCAAAATGAAATTTTAGTATGTTGCTGAGCCGGTCTGTGGAACATATGGGAATGTAAATGAAGAATATCACCCAATTAGCTTTGGATTGAACCCGGGTTGAAAAAATGAAACACATTGAACTTTTTAAGCGAATTTAAAATTCACAAATTACTTCGAAAATTTTAGAAAATATTCAAATTATCCCATAAAATATATAAAAAAAAATTTCAGCAAAATATGTTTTAAATAAACATTTAAATAATAATTGCACCCATATTATATGAAGAGATCACTTTGACCCACTTCAAAATAAAATATGGCATCCATCTTGTGTTAAAATGGTGATTTTTAAAGTTCTTTTTAATTTATATTTAGTGTTGCATCCGTCCTAAAACTGCTTTGTATTTTATTTTTTCTGCACCTCTATATACTGCACCAACGCAATTACAATATTTTGGAGTTTAAATGATCGTCAAACTTTGATTATTTCTACAACGAAGCCTGATTTTCACGTATGGAGAATGTAAACACATCAGCTGTAAGATGAGTTGTATAAGAATTGCTGAATTTCTTTAACGCAAAATTATTTAACTCTGGAGTCTGCAATATAGCTGATATGAATCTAAACATTCATTGATTTTACATAGAGAACAGACGATTCTATAGTATTGCTTTTTCGATGACGTTTTAAGCATAGAGTTAGAAAGTAATTTTACCTCTATGGTTTTAAGTTTTTAAGTAAAATAAATTATTGTAGTATTGTGATAATTTTATAAATATCGATGAATGAAAGGAATGGAAAAAAGTTTATGAATGAAATATTCACTGCTTTTATATAGAGAGCCAAGCGATTTATATTTTAATGACGTTATTTGAATAAAGCTCATTTGTTTTAGATGAAGTTTTTAAATATAATAAATTATTGTATTTTTATAGCATTGCCTTTTTTTGATGAAGTTTTAAGTTTCCAATATATATTATATTGTACTATGATAATTTTAAAAATATCACCGCTGAATGTATCGCATTTTAGAGATGTTTAAATAAAATTGTATTTCAGTTGGAAAGTGTTTCATAATTAATGCTTTATGCATGATTTATCTTTCTTGTTAACTATTTACATTTACCTTACAACATTTTTACTTTCGTATATTTACTTTTCTTACTTTTGTATAGAAAAGGTGTTAATTACTAGAAATAAATAAAACTGTTGCTTGTGAAATTACCCTTCAATATTTCCTTAAAGAAAGCAGGCTGTTAGTTGACTGCAGTTGGGTACAGTTAGGTATCTGTTAGTTGACTGCAGTTGGGTACAGTTAGGTATCTGTTAGTTGACTGCAGTTGGGTACAGTTAGGTATCTGTTAGTTGACTGCAGTTGGGTACAGTTAGGTATCTGTTAGTTGACTGCAGTTGGGTACAGTTAGGTATCTGTTAGTTGACTGCAGTTGGGTACAGTTAGGTATCTGTTAGTTGACTGCAGTTGGGTACAGTTAGGTATCTGTTAGTTGACTGCAGTTGGGTACAGTTAGGTATCTGTTAGTTGACTGCAGTTGGGTACAGTTAGGTATCTGTTAGTTGACTGCAGTTGGGTACAGTTAGGTATCTGTTAGTTGACTGCAGTTGGGTACAGTTAGGTATCTGTTAGTTGACTGCAGTTGGGTACAGTTAGGTATCTGTTAGTTGACTGCAGTTGGGTACAGTTAGGTATCTGTTAGTTGACTGCAGTTGGGTACAGTTAGGTATCTGTTAGTTGACTGCAGTTGGGTACAGTTAGGTATCTGTTAGTTGACTGCAGTTGGGTACAGTTAGGTATCTGTTAGTTGACTGCAGTTGGGTACAGTTAGGTATCTGTTAGTTGACTGCAGTTGGGTACAGTTAGGTATCTGTTAGTTGACTGCAGTTGGGTACAGTTAGGTATCTGTTAGTTGACTGCAGTTGGGTACAGTTAGGTATCTGTTAGTTGACTGCAGTTGGGTACAGTTAGGTATCTGTTAGTTGACTGCAGTTGGGTACAGTTAGGTGACTGCAGTTGGGTACAGTTAGGTATCTGTTAGTTGACTGCAGTTGGGTACAGTTAGGTATCTGTTAGTTGACTGCAGTTGGGTACAGTTAGGTATCTGTTAGTTGACTGCAGTTGGGTACAGTTAGGTATCTGTTAGTTGACTGCAGTTGGGTACAGTTAGGTATCTGTTAGTTGACTGCAGTTGGGTACAGTTAGGTATCTGTTAGTTGACTGCAGTTGGGTACAGTTAGGTATCTGTTAGTTGACTGCAGTTGGGTACAGTTAGGTATCTGTTAGTTGACTGCAGTTGGGTACAGTTAGGTATCTGTTAGTTGACTGCAGTTGGGTACAGTTAGGTATCTGTTAGTTGACTGCAGTTGGGTACAGTTAGGTATCTGTTAGTTGACTGCAGTTGGGTACAGTTAGGTATCTGTTAGTTGACTGCAGTTGGGTACAGTTAGGTATCTGTTAGTTGACTGCAGTTGGGTACAGTTAGGTATCTGTTAGTTGACTGCAGTTGGGTACAGTTAGGTGACTGCAGTTGGGTACAGTTAGGTATCTGTTAGTTGACTGCAGTTGGGTACAGTTAGGTATCTGTTAGTTGACTGCAGTTGGGTACAGTTAGGTATCTGTTAGTTGACTGCAGTTGGGTACAGTTAGGTATCTGTTAGTTGACTGCAGTTGGGTACAGTTAGGTATCTGTTAGTTGACTGCAGTTGGGTACAGTTAGGTATCTGTTAGTTGACTGCAGTTGGGTACAGTTAGGTATCTGTTAGTTGACTGCAGTTGGGTACAGTTAGGTATCTGTTAGTTGACTGCAGTTGGGTACAGTTAGGTATCTGTTAGTTGACTGCAGTTGGGTACAGTTAGGTATCTGTTAGTTGACTGCAGTTGGGTACAGTTAGGTATCTGTTAGTTGACTGCAGTTGGGTACAGTTAGGTATCTGTTAGTTGACTGCAGTTGGGTACAGTTAGGTATCTGTTAGTTGACTGCAGTTGGGTACAGTTAGGTATCTGTTAGTTGACTGCAGTTGGGTACAGTTAGGTATCTGTTAGTTGACTGCAGTTGGGTACAGTTAGGTATCTGTTAGTTGACTGCAGTTGGGTACAGTTAGGTATCTGTTAGTTGACTGCAGTTGGGTACAGTTAGGTATCTGTTAGTTGACTGCAGTTGGGTACAGTTAGGTGACTGCAGTTGGGTACAGTTAGGTATCTGTTAGTTGACTGCAGTTGGGTACAGTTAGGTATCTGTTAGTTGACTGCAGTTGGGTACAGTTAGGTATCTGTTAGTTGACTGCAGTTGGGTACAGTTAGGTATCTGTTAGTTGACTGCAGTTGGGTACAGTTAGGTATCTGTTAGTTGACTGCAGTTGGGTACAGTTAGGTATCTGTTAGTTGACTGCAGTTGGGTACAGTTAGGTATCTGTTAGTTGACTGCAGTTGGGTACAGTTAGGTATCTGTTAGTTGACTGCAGTTGGGTACAGTTAGGTATCTGTTAGTTGACTGCAGTTGGGTACAGTTAGGTATCTGTTAGTTGACTGCAGTTGGGTACAGTTAGGTATCTGTTAGTTGACTGCAGTTGGGTACAGTTAGGTATCTGTTAGTTGACTGCAGTTGGGTACAGTTAGGTATCTGTTAGTTGACTGCAGTTGGGTACAGTTAGGTATCTGTTAGTTGACTGCAGTTGGGTACAGTTAGGTATCTGTTAGTTGACTGCAGTTGGGTACAGTTAGGTATCTGTTAGTTGACTGCAGTTGGGTACAGTTAGGTGACTGCAGTTGGGTACAGTTAGGTATCTGTTAGTTGACTGCAGTTGGGTACAGTTAGGTATCTGTTAGTTGACTGCAGTTGGGTACAGTTAGGTATCTGTTAGTTGACTGCAGTTGGGTACAGTTAGGTATCTGTTAGTTGACTGCAGTTGGGTACAGTTAGGTATCTGTTAGTTGACTGCAGTTGGGTACAGTTAGGTATCTGTTAGTTGACTGCAGTTGGGTACAGTTAGGTATCTGTTAGTTGACTGCAGTTGGGTACAGTTAGGTATCTGTTAGTTGACTGCAGTTGGGTACAGTTAGGTATCTGTTAGTTGACTGCAGTTGGGTACAGTTAGGTATCTGTTAGTTGACTGCAGTTGGGTACAGTTAGGTATCTGTTAGGTGACTACAGTTGTTTCAAGGGCGTTTAAAGCATCCTTCCACAGGCTAAAAGAACAGTATACAGGGTGTCCCAAAAAGATTGAAACATGCTTTAATTCTTTACCTGTTGGAAATAAGTGGGCAATGTAAATTGTAAAAATGTTGAAAGTAAAGTAGGAAATAAGACTACGTTAATGAAATAGTCCTCCCATTTATTTTCAAAAAGTGACACTTTTTAAATTTTTATACGACCCTCTTAGACAAATTGGGTCATTCAGAAAATTTTTATTTTTAATGCAATAAGATCATTAAAAAAACCCTCCTATCTGTATCTTTAAAATCAACTGAATATAGATAAAGAAAAAAAATCTAACTTATACCACTTTTCCGTACCATGTAAAAGGCTGATTCATCAGTGAAATAGGGATCATAAACAAATTGACGATGGAAATTGTTAAGATCAAAAATACGTTAATATATGTCAGCATTTTTTATCACAAATGCATCTAAATAAAGCATTACACAGACAGAGATCATATAAAGCAGTAGTACTTACTACGCGGTTGGGTATCCTATGTATAATCATCCAGTTTTATCTTTTTTGTGATATGTCACAAATTTACATTTCTAATTTGAATATGGTCCCCATTCACAATGTTCAATTTTCAATTAAATATAACTCGCTCAATTTTAAAGATACAAATATGCGGTTTTCTTTTCTTTGTTGTTGTTTTTTTTTTAATGATCTTGTTGCATTAAAAATAAAAAATTTCTGATTGACCCAATTTGTCTAAGGGGGTTGTATAAAAATTTAAAAAGTGGAACTTTTTGAAAATGGATGGGAGGACTATTTCATTAACGTAGTGTTATTTCCTACCTTACTTTCAACATTTTTGCAATTTATATTGCCTACTTATCTCCAACAGGTAAAGAATTAATACGCGTTTCAATCTTTTTTGGACAACCTGTATACGCTCTTATCAACAACGTATCTTAGCAATTTAAGTGCGCATACTGTTCTTATTATAGCCTGAGGAAGGGGATTTCAAACGCCCTCGAAACATTTATAGTCACCTAACTAGCATATACCTGCTTTCTTCAAATAAGTATTGAAAGTTAAGGCATTGTTTTTCTTAATTATTTTTAATTTGATATTTTGATGGATAAGACATTTTCAGCACTTTATTCGTATTGAATTGTTGCTGAAGCTTCACTCTCATTATTTTGCGTAGTTATTCCGTATAATCCGAGTTTTTCATAAATCGAGCTAGCTCCGGTCTCAGTTAACTCAAAATTTCGAGATTCTGTAGTATAAAATATTAGCTTATATAACACTGATAAAACAAATGCATCCCAGAGTTACTAAGTTGTTGCCAACTTGAAAAAAAAATACTGTGATAAAATGTGCTGAAAAGAATGCATCTTTGCTTCATTCAAATAATTATTGTAATATAAGTAGAACTAAACACTTGAAATATAAGCGTATGAGAAACCACATATTTTAACACATCGTATATATTCGCAAGTCGAATGGCGTCACTCAACCCAGAAATGTTAGAAGTAATTATTCCAGAAATTAAATTTTGAAGAATGTTTTCGATAATTAGCGTCGAACGCAAACAGTAGTTCTTACATTTTCAACAAAGTTTAAACAAACAATATCTAACAACTTGTAATAAATACGGATCATAAATTATCAGCGCGTGAAGCTTGTTTTCGAAGAATATGCTAATTTGGCATCATTTCATAGTTTGGTTTAAATAAGTTTGTTAATTTTCAGGTTGTGGCAACGAGCTTTTCAAATATATAATAACCCATTCCAGTGACGTATTCAAGAATTAAGAATTGTTTTTCGCAACATATGCTATGGCAAAGAAAAAAAAATCGGAGGTGGCTCCATTTCGATGGAGCCGACAGGGTTTTGCGTGCGTAACGTCTGGTAAAACAAAACTACAATAAATTTCAATAAGTTTAATCGTTGATTTTTGCCTCATTTGCTTCGTTTAGAACAGATAAAATGGGCCCGTGGTAATTAAAGTAAGATGAGTAATTAAAACAACTTAATCGTTCTAAGCAAGTATCAAGTCAATACAAGTTTCTCCACACATATAGATTTTGCAAAATTATATAACCACTCTATTTCAAGAACTAATAACCCGTTTCGAAATCGAAATAAATAATTTTTTCAAAGGGCTACAAATTACTGTTTACAACTAGCACTTTTTGTTTCCGAAATATAAGCATTACCAACTTTAAAAATCTGATATTGGCAGCACATGATTTTTGCTAGAGACTCAAATTAATTTTCTTTTTCTTTCTTTCTTTAATAATTCATTAAATTAGGTTTAATTGCATAAAATGGCGCGGTTAATTATTTGAAATTAACTCTGAATTGACAGTTTTAATACAATTTTTTCATTTTTATTTGGAGACTGGGCGTATTTTCAAAGACGATGTGTCAAAAATGCAAAAAAAAATTATATTAAAACATCTCGAGAAGTTATATTAAAACATCTCGAAAAGTTACATTAAAATATCTCGGTTAGTTTTGAAGTTATGGGGTTGATCTAATTCTTTCCGTCGTCAAAAGTTGCGTAGGAAAAAAGCATTTAATTGATACATTTAAGCATATGCAGTCTTTTATTTCAGTCTTTTAATTCACTTTTGCATGCCATTTTAAAAAAAAAGCAGGTTCTTTCATTCCAAATCGTACCAAATCTTATCAGCACCAGGATAACCCTCGAGTGACTTACCTACCAAATTTTGTGTAATGTGGTCATTTAGTTTTTAGCTTGAGTGGATACATACGATGTTTGAGGGTCATTTCGACACACTAAAAAAGGCAGGCCCTTTTCTTTCCGAATCGTACCAAAATCTAATCAGCACTAGGAAAACCCGCGAGTGGCTTATCTACCCTATGTTGTGAAATGTGATCCATCAATTTTTCAGCTATAGAGTGGATACATACATTGCACAAACAGGCATACAGACATTCACACACACACACACACAGAGAGAGAGAGAGAGAGAGAGAGAGCGACATCAAAAATAGTGTTTTCTGGTTCTAGAATACGCTGAAAAAAATACTTTAGTTCTAGAATTGCGATTTTCGACACGATTCCAATACTTTCCCTACACATTACCATACATTGTAGGGAAAATAAAAATGGAAAATGTTTAATTTTATTCAACTTCACCAGACGATTGTTCAAAAACTATAAGAGTTTTTAAAAACATAATTTTTACTTTCCTTACATTACATGATAATGTATAGGGAAAAGTATAGATATCGTGTAGAAAATCGCAACTCTAGTTTTCGACGTATCTGCGCGTTTTGGAACCTCTAGAACTCGAAAAAAAATTTCGTGTGACGTCTGTGTGTGTGTGTGTCTGTGTTTTCAATGTATGAATCCACTCTAACTGAAAAACTAATTGACCAAATTTCATAAAATTTTCAGGCAAGTCACTTGGGAGTTACCCTGGTGCTGTATAGATTTTGGTACGATTCGGAAAAAATGAAACTGCCTGTTTTACGAAATGACCCGCAAAATTCCTCAAAATCTAAAATAAAAGACTACGCATGTTAGAATGTATCCATTAAGTCCTTGTTTTATAAGTAATTTTTAACAATAAAAGAATTGACCAATACGATTACTCTAGGACTAACCTTTCTCGAGATATTTTTAATTTTATCGCATTTTTGCTACGCCGCCTTTGAAAATAAGTCCAGTTACCAAATGAAAACGAAAATTGAATTAAATGTGCAATTTCAGATAATTACGCGTGTTATTTTGTGTAATTAAACTCAATTTAATAAATTTTTAAAGAAAGAAAGAGAAAAGGAATTTTAGTCTGTAAGGAAAGTCACATGCTGGCCACATCAGATTTTTATATGTATAATTATTTTTTGATGTATGGAAACAAAATGATGATTTTATTTTGAGCAATTATCTTGAGGAAAATCTATTGAAACAAAATATGTCAAGAACTGGATCAGCTGTACATCAGTGGGATGAAAGTAAGACGTTGGAGAACTATGTTTATACCATTCTCAGTATTTTACAATGTATTTTACATTTTAACATTTTACTTGTCCTGCAATACATTGTAATGTATGGGGAAAGTATTGGAATCATGCCGAAAATCGCAACTCGAGTTTTCGACGGATCTACACGTTTCGAAACCTCTAGAATACGAAAAAACTATTTTTAGCGTGACGTCTGTGTGTGTGTCTGTCTGTCTGTGTGTCTGTCTGCCTGTCTGTCTATGTGTCTGTCTGTGCAGATTTTGTATCCACTCTAACTATAAAATTAATTGACCGAATTTCATGAAATCTGGTAAGTCACTCGTAGGCGACTCTGGTGCTGATTAGTTTTGGGTACAATTCGGGATAAAAGAATCCACCTTTTTTTTTGCGAAATAGCCCGCAAAATTTGCTTTATCCACTCTAGCTGAAAACTATTGGACCGAATATCACAAAAATCGGTTGATACGTCGCTTGTGAGTCACCCTGATTTTGCTACGATTCGGAAAAAAATAACCTGCCTTTTTTTGCGAAATGGCCAGCAAAAATCGTCAAATTCTAAACTAAAAAACTACGTATGCTCAAATATATCCTTTAAATGCTTGTTCTATACGTATTTTTTAACGAAGAAAAGAATAAGACCAACCCCATTACAGTAGTACTTGCCGTTCTCGAGATATTTTAGTTTTTTCGTATTTTCTCTACTCCACCTTTGAAAATAAGTCCAGCTACCAAATGAGAACGAAAATTGAAATAAATTTAATTAAAATAAAGAGAACGCGGATATAATTCTTCAGGGAAAGTCATGTGCTGCCCACATCAGATTTTTTTTTTAATTTAACGTCTTGGCTCAAATTGAATGAGGTGTGGTATTCGCAGTTTAGTTGTTTAAAACAGAAGAAACTCAAATCTGAATTCAAACATAGGATCACGCTTTCAATGCAGATAACAGCAATGAACCAGGTCCCCCAATGCAGATAACAGCAGTCGGTCCAGAAATGAACCGACCTATGGATTCTGTTGTCTAAAATGGAAGAGAAATCCTAACTTTGGATACGCTTTCCAAAATTGTGATTCTGGTCAAACATTCGTTTTTTGACACCTGGATAAAATATGTTAAATTCGTTACACCATTTTGCAATATAATTTAAAATTTAATTATATAATATATATTATTTTGTATATTATATAATATATATTATATAATTTTGTAATATAATTTAAAATATAATAATACTAGTATTAAACCTGTCAAAGAGAGGGAAACTAGCAGTCTTAAGAAATTAATCTGTTAAAATGTTTTGTTTTATTTTATTTAACACTGTCTGTTGCTTAGCATCGAATATAATTGTCTCAATTGAAAATTTGCCCAGTTAGGTTCTGCCCCATGGTCGAGTTTCAACCTTTGATGTTCCTAGGGGGTAGAGGCTTCGGGAGGATTTTGAAAACTTAATCCTCCCCCAGATTTCGTCCACTCAGGAAGAAAAATCGAAAATCCGGCTCCATTAGGCTCAATCCAGTACTCAAACTATAAGTAAAGAAAGATTTAACCTTCCAAGAGGGCTGCTTGAGAGTCTGGAAAAAATTTGTATAATAAAACATGATTTCTGCTCCGAAGGAGGGGGACCTCCGGAACACGTTTTGACAATTTTTGTGATATCCGTCTGCAATCGATATCTTGTTTACATGAAAGCTGCCACAAATATTAATAGATTTTCACAAAACTTTATATTATGCTTTGTTAGTGAAAATTCTAGAACTAGATAGAATTTTTTTTTAAATTCAAGTGGAAACTTGAATATTTTCTTAACACAGCAGCATAGGATAAAATTTCATTTAATCATGCATAAAAGGGGTTATGTACGGCTAAATGATCATGCAACTTAATAGTTTCAATGATTGTAGAAAAAATAGCCATAATACAATTTTTGTGTTTGTGACGTTATTAATCTAATTTGGTGGGTAAGGTGCCCCCCACCCCGGGGGGGGGGGTACATTATCAAACGAAAAGTTTTTCAAGCCCTTTAAAATGAAGTGTCGCATACTATAATTGTGATCATTTGTAACAACAGCAAAGATTATTAAAATTTTTCCTCATAAAATTTGCAAAAAAAAAAAAAAAAAAAAAATAAGTTGCTAAAAAGGATTTTGATATTTTAAAGTAAAGTTGAATCACAATTAATTTTTTTCTTATTTTCTTTTAATATTTCTTTTGAAAACGTTTAGAGTTATTTAGCTTTTCCTTAAAATACTAACGTCGGGATTTCATTAATATATTTTACTATTACATTTGTTTCCAAATTAGTATTTAATATCAAGTATCGACTAAACATAAATATTTAGAAAAAAAACGCATATATATGTTCCAAAAAGAAATTTAATATATTTTCAAGTTTTTAACTGAAACATATATTTTAAAGGAAGGAAAACTTGAACAACGTATTTATTGACATCTTAAAGTATTTATGTATGTTGTTAATACAATTTTAAGTTTTCTACCTCTAATAGTTTATTAAATTATTTAGATTTTCTATCTTCTGCTCCACTTGCGCTGATACAATATAATATTTTTCATATAATATAATATTCTTAGCAAAGATAAAGTCTAGATAACTTCTACAAACTATACACTTAATTTACACCTTTTCTACACAAACCTAAGCGCCTGTAGCAAACAATTTTATTAAGCAGAATGATGATAATATAATCAATCATAAAATAATAGTTTGAACTATGCTATGGATGTAAAATGTATTAAAACGCAGATCACCTTCTCATCGACGTGAACAAACCACAAAAATATATCCACCTATAAAATTTTACGTTGCCAAATTGAAAAAAATAATTATGAATTTTTTACGAAATATTAAAAAAATGCGAAAAAAAAAAATTAAAAGATATACAATGTTTTTTTCTAATACTAATTATAATACACGTAGACCTAAGATGAAACGCAAATCTTTGAGAAAGTCCAATTGAGTGTCACATTCCTAACAGTTTTTCTTATAAAAATAAAGATTATTTTCACACAATACATTTATTTACACATCGTTTTGATGCTCAACATCTATTATTATTATATTTTAAATATATCTTTTTATAAATACAATTAATAAATTCAACAATCAAGTAATTTAAATACTTATCGAAATTTGAACATGTTTTGAGATAAATCGCTCCATAAATATTTCTAGTACTAGTACAATAATCTGATGTTATTAGACTTCGAAAATAGATTTCCTTGGATAATAAGCGCAAGGCACATTTATATCTCGCAGTTAATATTTTCCAAACATATTTTCAATATTTTAAAATGTAATTTTTTTTTTTTTTACCATTGTCATTTATTCATATTTGTTAAATTGTATTATTTTAGTTAATGTTTGGTATCTAAACCTAAAATTACTAATTCCTATATTTCTGTCTCACAAAATTAAGCGTATTTGTTTGAGTACAATTCATTTGAATTTTAGATTCACGAAAATTAATATTTATTAAAAACAAAAAAATTCTGATTTCTGAAAACGTTTTTATTTACATTCCTAAGTGTATACTGACTTATTTAGTCGGCCATTTCAAAAAACGAACCATAAGGCACCAGCGAGTTCGTTGTTTGAGGAAAATTATTTTGAATTTTAGATTCACGAAAATTAATATTTATTTAAAAAAAAAAATTCTAATTTCTAAAAATGTTTTTATCTACATTCCTAAGAGTATACTGACTTATTTTATCTTCCATTTCAAAAAATGAACCACAAGGCACCGGCGAGATTCGAACTCACGATCTCCTGTTTACTAGACAGGCGCTTTAACCAACTAAGCCACGGCGCCTCGAAGTTGGATATCTTAAGATCGTTCAGTAGTTCAACTCCATATTATACATTTTTATTTTTATATTTCTTATAAAATTATACCTTATTCACATTGAAAGAGAGCAACAGTAAAATTTTCATGCATTTTCTTCTGGTTTTTGTACATAAATTCTAATTTTGAATTAAAATGTGCCATATACTAGTTTCGTTTTGAGGAAAAAGCCTCTATTTTTCTTTCTTTCCAAAACTGATTGGATTAGATTTTTATGAATGGTTGTTTTAAGTATTCAGAACTTTCGTGAAAAATCTATATTTAGAAAAGTTTTTTTTTTATCTTTTTTTTTTTTTAATCCGATTGTGCGATTTGAAATATTGTTAGGAAATCGCTTTTGAAATGTGTATTTTGTTAAAACTTTCCAAGCAGCTACGAATTTCCTCTAAATGAGGGCATATATTTAATTTTAATTGTATCTTATGGAGTTTAGAACAAACTTTTTTTATCGCATTTGACAGATGTTAAAAATGGTTTTCATAATTCAATTTTCAAAAAAAAAATTTTTTTTTTTTCTTAAATACGAGTTTGCACTGTTTTCATTTTCTCATACTATATTCGTCGGGTAAGTATTAATTTCCGAAATTCGAGATTTTTGCTGAATATGCCCGTTTTAAAACCTTCTGAATCCTTTTGAAAAAGATCGAATACTTTTGAAAGATGTTCGTCTATGTGTATATGTGCGTGAGGTGTGGACACATTAAAGAACGAATACACCTACCATTATAAAATATTATCTTAAATACATTGTGTGAAAAACTAAAACTCGTTCTCAAGATTAGAACTTTGACTAATGGAATTTCAAGATTTTCACAGAAATCCTACGGGAAAACAATGATAGTTTCCGGATGATAATATACAGCGGCGAAAATGATGATAGCATACAGAGGCGAAAATGGTGATAGCATGCAGCGGCGAAAATGATGATAGTATTGCGTAACAGTGGGGAACTCTCAAACATTTTCGTAGTGTGCGATATCATAGCGTACACTCCTTGCCCTTACCTCGCAGCACTGCATTAGAAGCGCTGCAAATTGATCCAATATTTAAAGAAACAATAATGCAAGAGTAAACAAGGCTATATTTTTCATCAAATTGATGCAATTATTGACTCAATAATTTTAATCATTTCAGTTTTGAATTGCAAACAATTTATTTGCTCCCCTAATAACATTTATTTGCTCCCCTGTAAACAACGTTGTTAAAAGTATTTAATACCTACTTTATATATTCTCTTATCCTACCTTTTTAATAAAAAAAAAATTGTTTTTCTCGAGACACAGGCACGAAATTTCACGGCACACCTTTTGAGAATCGCTGATATACAGTAATATGAGGGGGGGGGGGGGGGGGGGAATTCACGATTTGAATTACGCTATGGATGTTAATGAATGACATTACATAATAGATTAATAGATATTATGAACACCAGTGGTGAACAAACAGCGATTTCGTAATAGGAAGAAAGAAATCGATGCTATCATCAGGGCCATAGCCAGAGTCGAAATTGAAGAGGGACTAGAAGGAAATTCAAAGGGGCTCAACAGGGGAGCTTAAAGGGGAGTTCACCAAAAACACACTTAATCATTAGCATTTATAAACCATAATAGTTACTATTATATATTTCAATTCATATTAACAAATAATTGCATATTTATATTTGCAAGCTAAGAGCTTATTATTAATATCCATATATAGCAACTATACATCAATATTAATACATAATAATTACAATTGATTTTAATATAAGCATTAACTAAATAAAGCTGTTAATAATTTGTAAAAACATTGTGAAAGTTAATACAAGTTTCTGCTTAATATTAACTCTTACCTACTTGTCAGTTGATTTTGACTCTATAATGTATAACAATGAACTCCACAATAATGCAAAAGTATCATAATTTTTAAATTAAATATGTAAATAAATTGATCATTTGTATTAATTACAAATTCAACTAAATTAAAATCTTTAAAACGAAGTAATATATTAAAAAATCTCGAAATTTTTTATGCAAAATTGGAATGACATTTTATATGAAATTTCATATCACTACTAAAAGTTTAATATTTTCATCAGGGGTCTGGGTATACATCTTGGGGGCCTTAGCTTCCTCTGGCCCCCTGCTTGGCTACAGCCCTGGCTATCATAGAACGGAAAGGAGCTATCGCTCCAGAGGGCCCTAACCCTCCTTCAAATCTCCCGTAACCCTTTTTGGTTGTAGATAAAAAAAAATGACAGCAACTAAAAAATACTACTGGTGATTACGTAGATTGTTAGAATCCTTCAGCAGGGTACACTATAGACCTGAAAGGACAGCTCCGGGCAATGCTGGAACTTGAAGCAAACCATTTTAAGATTTAAGAACTTTTTTGGAAGCAGGTTTTTTTTTTTTTCTTCTTCTTCTGTTATTGGCTGGGAATTTTTTTACCATGAAGTGGTATTTTTGTGAGATTAGAAGTATATTTGGAATCATACATAATTCCTCAATCAGATATCTTGTTCTCTCTATTGAGTAGTTTTCCATTAATTTTATATTTTATAAGTACATACAATGGGATTAATCTTCTTGAAAAGCTTATTACAAAACACTTATCAATATTAAAAAAAAAAAATTGATTTTTTTTTACACCAGTCGTATAATTTAAAAAGCTCTAACTGCAATGTATCACTATTATAATATGTTAAGACGAGACATGCAATTATAAATTTGAAATTCTAATATCATCAACAAAAAGTAGACACGAATCAAAGACATCACCGAGGTAAATTTTAAATAAAGCAAAAATAAAGGTTCAAAGCAGATTTCCGTGCACTCCAGGAATTCTATAATAGGTATATTCTTTAGAATAAACAGATTCATAATTTTCAAATTATAACCTTCCAACCTATTGCTTTCTGACTAAAACCAGTGTTAATTAGCTATAAGAAGGATCAACACATCAAAGTCCACTCTGTCAAAAACTTATTTTACAAAATAACAGTATAAATAACATCTAACTGTTTATTAAACTCAAGAGCTTAAACAACATCAGTATTCAAATATATAAGATTACTAGAAGCAAAACATCTCTACTGCCATTTAAACATCTTAGTAGGATATCTTGATAGGATGTATGTATTATTTGTTTTAAAATGTAAAAAGAATTAACCTCAACTCGACTTTCTTATACCGAAATCCATTTTTAATAGCTTTTCTCTTTAAAAGGCATAGAAAAATCTTTCGATTGATACCATACCTCTATACCCCCCCTCAGAGGGGGGTAACTTGCCCCCCAAGGGAGGCTAATGACATCACGAACAAAAAAAATTGTATCGCGGCTATTTTTCACAACAATGATTAAAACTATTATGTTTCATGATCATTGAACCATAAATAAACCCTTTTATGCATGGTTGTGTGGAATTTTGCCCTATGCTGCCACGTTAAAAAAATATAAAATTCCAAATAAATTTCGAAGTTTTTGCTCAAATTTAAAAAAATTATATCAAGTTCTAGATTTTTATGTAGTAGTTCTAGATAATATAACGTTTTGTGAAAATCCATTAATATTTGCGGCCGCTATCACAGACAGACAAGCAGACTGACATCCCTCTAAAAATAGTTAAAACGTGTTCAAGAGATCTTAAATCATAATACACTGGCATCAAAATCTCGAATTCGAAAAAGTTCGTGAAAACAACACTTTTTCTATACTATATTGCATAGAAAGTAAAAAAAAATTACCGAAAAGAAAACAAGTTCCCAAATTAAGAAAATGGCTGATACGTATCAAAAGATATTACATGTACGTAATAGAAGCTCTTATATACGTACACAATAAACATCGTCAAAATAAGTATCAAAAGCTATTATATCTATACACAATAAACATTGTCTGAAAGCGTATCTAATCATTGTCTAAATATCCATGTATCGTAAGGGTATGCATCACTAGGAGAAGGACATCCCCCTATTCTGGCAAATTTTACTTCATAAAAGGAGCAAGAGCCAATTACGACTCTGTTGATTAGAAGAGAATGTCATATTCGCAACGTCCGTTTTTAAGAAACATTTTCAATCCTCGTGTCGGCGAAGATCAAAGAGGGTAACGCGTGGGGCACAAGTGTTAGATGGCACAATTCTTTTGGATAATTTCAGCTGCATGTTACAAATGTACACTCCTATTTGGCTGTGCGATAACCACTCGCACGATAGAATAATGACGCGTGTGTCATTAAAGTTGGGTTTTCTGTACGTTTCTTT
The DNA here is from genome assembly GCA_951213105.1 of Amaurobius ferox. NCBI lineage: Eukaryota > Metazoa > Arthropoda > Arachnida > Araneae > Amaurobiidae > Amaurobius > Amaurobius ferox. Next base: position 4,005,172 of record OX578147.1, on the reverse strand, counting down.
GTCTTCCTCCAGACAACGCTGCCAAATGGGGCATTCATTAATCGCAGTTTTCATGATAATTTTAATGGCTTGATAAAAAAATGCCGTATCCCATTGCTTTAATTTTCGCAGTGTTGGAGCAGTTTAAAGTAATTGCCTTTAATGTTGTGAATAGCATTCGAGAAGTCAACTCGACAGTAAAATATTCATTAAGAATCGGCGGTGGCTTCAGTCTGATGAAGCCGAAATGGTTTTAATTCAATAACATCTTGTAAAATAAAACTCAAACACAGCTCCAACTATATATCCTTGTCAATGGGTTGCATATTAATTCAAAATATGAAAATATCGAAACCATAACCACAATATTTAAGAAACTTAAGAAACCGATAAAAAATCAAATTATGCATCCTTGTAGGACTTTCAGAGGGTTTACAAATTACTTCCTTACCATTCTCATAGTTAGACATTTTAGTTTTCGAGATATAAGCATTCAGGGAGAGGGGGGGGCAATAAATTAACACTGCGGGGTTTGCCATAGAGTTGATATTACATCACTTTTAATCAATTACAACATTTTATTGATTCGAAATTCAGAATTCCGGTTTCGTCACGATTTTGATCTTAATTAGATATATTTATGTCGAAAAACCAGACCACTCCACTGACCCGAGGGCTTACAGCAGCTATTTGAGTGGCCGGAAACTGAGATATAGTTATGTCGAAAGCCCAGACCGTCCGGTTCATCCTTAGACATAGAGCAGCAAAGGGAGATATAGTTATGTTGAAGACCCAAGCCGTCGTGAGTCGCTATGCGCGGTAGCCCAGTAGTTAGCGCGCGGGGATTGCACTCGGTAAGCCCGGGTTCGATTCCCGCCACTGCCAAAACTGCCGCCGTGTTCACGCGGAATACGATCACGTTAAACATGTGGATCCGTAAGTCCTTCCGAGAGGTTGGTGGTAGGTAAGGAGGGTACGGTCCCTGTGGATGCCTCTCCCACTGAGTTCCGGTCTAAATTAGGTGAATAAAAAAAGTTATGGAGATTGTCGCGGAGGGCGCAGTAGCCCAGTGGTTAGCGTGAGGGAATTGCACTCGTTAACCCCGGATTCGATTCCCGTCATTGCCAAAACTTCCGCCGTGTTCACGCGGAGTACGATCACGTTAAACATGTGGATCCGTAAATCCTTACGTGAGGTTGGTGGTAGGGGAAGGAGGGTACGGTCCCTGTGAACTGGTCTTTCGTAAATACACTCTATTTAAGTAAATGCTGTGATGTGAGTATTGTTAGGATCCATAATATCCATAAATACAACCACCACTTAAATAATTTTTCATTTATCTAGATGTACTGATTTTATTGATTTAGGTTATCACTTTTGATGATTAATTTAACCTTCAAAGGCATACTGGTAACGCTGTTGAAAGAGCCTCTTGGCTTCACCTTAAGACCATATCATGTTTTTGTGAGAGCTGATATTACTATTTGTCTATAACTTTCCCTACATACTTCCATAGGGAAAGTATTGTGACGGGGTTAAAATTTCGCATTCGAGTTTTCGACGGAAAAGCACATTTCAAGTATTCCTGAACACGAATCGAACATTTTTGAGATAATATCTGTGAACGTATGTGTGTGTAAGTATGTGTGTGTGTGTGTAAGTATGTGTGTGTGTGCTTGTGTGTGTTCATGAGTAGAAACGATATCTCATGAACGAATGGAACGTTTTGAACGAAATTTAATACAAATATTACAATCAGTAAATACTGGAAGTCTACTGATTTTAAACGCGATCGAATGTTCAACCCCCTCCCCCACCACCACCACCACCACCACCAATTTCCGAATGAAATTTTGAAAAACATCAAAAATTCAAAACTTTTAATAATGTTACGTGAATAGTCATTTCTTTCGTAATTTTTCATTAGAAAACGATTGAAATAAGCATTACAGCGCTAGTATGAACCTTTTTCGAGTTATTGAAGATGTTTAATTAAATTTATCAAAAAAAACCCGCATAAAATTTAAAAAATATTAACTATTGTGAAATATGTTCACTTTTCATATATAATATTATACGATAAATTTATTAACATCATTCTCATGGATCTAGTTTGTTCCATTCACGAGAAAAGATATTTTGTGCAACAGCATTCGCTCAAATGACTATAAACAATACCAGATTATAGAATACTATAAAAATAAAAACAGTCAAATTGAGAAAAATAACTGCTGATAAACAACAAAATTGCAAGAATTCGACAGAAAATAACCAAAAATTATGGAAGGAAACTATTTCGAAAACCATATACTAGTTTCACCTGCAATCAAGAAATATAAGCAAAATAAACTAAAACCATCCAGAAGAACATTTAAAAAGTTTTAAAAATCCCCGGTGGCATCCTTATTACTATTGTGTTATATGCTATTTTATATGAAGCTTTAACATTGGAGTAACAGTTTGAACGTATTTCAGCCTAGAACAAAGTCAGGGCCCATTATCCTTGATCTCTTTTTGAAACAATATAAATGATAATCTCGCAAAGACAAGCTTTAATTATTTAAAACTTAAAATACAGTACACCTCTTTTCACCAGATAAGCCTTGTTAGCACATTCTCTAACCCCCAAGGAAAAAATATCTCTTCAAAGACTATAGAAACCACACAGTTTATTCATAAAACCATACATAATTACTGAATGCATTGATGGCAACACTAAAAATGACCTTGACATATTTTTCCCCCACGCGGACCCAGTATCACATGCAAAACCAATTAATTTACAGCCTTTCAAAATATCGTTGTTATCCAGAGTGGCAACGCTTGTCTACAAAAGTAAGGGGGCGGTTATAATCGCTTTTGTAATCGATTTTGTTTTACGATGCCTACACGAGATTAAATAAGGTAAGGTAATTAGGAGATACTTTTAAATCATTCATTCATTCTACTGTGAAAAGAAATATCTGACAGATAATACATGAATATGCTCTGCAATGTCACACTTCTATAAGTACACATAGGCGCAATTAACAAGAAATTTATAAACGAACCTTCATAGAGTTGCAAATAGTGATATACTTCACTTTTGGCGCAACTATTAAACACTTTTTTTTTCTCTTTCGCATACATAATTTCATACAGTCATTTTCAGGAAAACAAAGTGATGTGTCATCTCTAGAACCAAAAATGGAAAATCTTAGTAAATCCATTCACTACCCGCATTGAATTTCGATGCTGAATCCATATCAGACATCATTTAAGCTCTATCTATAAACAATCCTGCGAAATAGATATTTCAAGGAAACTATTTTAAACAAGAAGTGAAAAAATTCGAAAGTGAAAATCTTTAGTGAATACCCGACCTCCTCCAGAATTTAATGCTAAATCCATATGAGTCATCCTCTAAGATTTATCTATAATCAATTTTAAGAAATGGACGTTCCGAGAAAAACTTTTGTACCGGAAGTGGAAATTCTTAGTAAACCCTCCTTCTACTCCTTCCAGAATTTAATGCAGAATCCATATAGAATCGAAAAAGGAAATCCTTTGTGAGCTCCTGAACCCATTCCAAAATTTAATGTTGAATTCATATCAATCATCTAAGTTGTATCTATAACCAATCCTAAGAAACAGATGTTTCGAGAAAAATTTTTAAAGCGGAAATGGGAAAAAAAAACAGGAAGTGAAAATTCTTAGTGAACCATCCTATCTCCCCCAGAATTTTAAGTTAATCCCATATCATTTATCATCTAAGCTCTATCTATAGCCACCTCGAGAGATAGATATCTCAAGTAAAATGAAAATTTTTGAACCGGAAGTGAAAATCCTTCCACACAGTATTCCTAACCGGCCATACGCTCAATTGCCGCAAACCCCTGGGTTGGCTGTATGGTCTGGGCCTTTAACACAGTATTCCTAAGGAGATTTCGAGGACATAACATCCAAAACTGATAACACTTCAGTACTTTCAAACAATTTTACAGATTGTTTTCATGACATCAAAATAACCTAGTCGTCTTTCATTGAAAAATCTACAGAAGACCACTAACATGAAATATTTCATTTTGTTCTAAGTACACAAAGACCCAGTAGGCATCAAAATTATGGAGTTGAAAGTGTAAACTTTGCACTTACATTGGTGAATTTTCAAATGAAGAATGTTTGTTATGCAAAACACATCGGATGAAGGTAGCACGGAGACGTTTGGGGACATTTCGAATGTTTGATCGTATTTCAAATCAATAAGGTTTCATTATTCTCTGGTTATTGTTGTTGAGACCCACACCGTCCGACCTACCAGAAAGGTGTAAGGTAACCGTTTGGACGGCCGGGAACTGCCACCCAATTTAGACCGGAACCCAGTTGGGGAGGCATCCACAAGGACCGTACCCTCCTTCCCCTACCACCAACCTCTCGGAAGGACCTACGGACCCACATGTTTAACGTGATCGTACTCCGCATGAACACGACGGCAGTTGTGGCAGCGTGCAAATCCAGCGCGCAAACCACTGGCCTACCGCACCCGAAATGTGCCAATAGCACGCCGTGTTCCCAGGTGGTCACCCACCCAAGTACTAACCGCGCCCGATGCTGCTTGACTTCGGTGATCTAACGAGAACCGGTGTTTTCAGCACAGTAGGACCGTTGGCCATTATTCTCTGGTCTGGTTGTGATAGTCGTAAAAAATTTCATGCGATAAGCTTCATTCGTTTGTGTATTATCACATCCACAGATTCACGGACATGCAGACATAAACTCCAACACGTTCCATTCGAGTTCAGGAATGCTCAAAACGTGTAAATCCGTCAAAAACTCGAATTCGAATTTTCAACCCCGTCACAAATACTTTCTCTGTATATTATATTTATACTATATGTAGAAAAAGTAATAACTGGTATCGTCATACTTATCACGAATTAAAACTTCTCAAACGGATTAGGTCGTTTGGTTGCTCCATGTTGTTCGATATTCTATAGGTTGTTTGGATGTTTTATACGTTTTATACACGCAAACAACCAATTTACCGTGACCTACAATTTAAAGTGATGCAAATCACTACAGATATCCATTGATACTAAGCCGTCATCTAACGTGAACGTGAAAAAATCGCACGGATGTGGAACAATAGGGGTGGTATATATTCTATGGTGAAAAGGGGATAACATTGACTACATTGTGGATATAAAGGGTATTAAAATAGTGTTGGCGCAAATCAGTTAAATGCATCCACTTAATTGGCGTAACAGCTAGCGTAAAAAAAGGTAAAAAAATGAAGACACTGTTTACATTTTTAATGTGGTACTGATTATGATATAGGTGTACTTAAACTATATTGTTCGTAGTTATTGTTCGTAGGCGTAGCCAGAATCTTGGAATGGGGAAGGTTATGATCGAAAGGACAGTTTAAACTACTTTATTTCGTCTTTTAATATGGACCCTTAAGAGAACTAATGTAATTTCTGAGAGGGCTATCCCCTCCCCCTCACCCCCACCCTAAAAAATAAATAAATAAATAAATAATCTTCCTATTCCTCTGTGAATGTTTGGGAACGTCCAGTGGAAATCCCCACATCAAAATACTTTTTTTTTTTATCACTTATATAAAACCAATAAAATTTCCAACTGTTAACTCACTTAGAACATTCCACAGTAATACGAAACGCCGAACCAACCAAATGTAGGGCAGGACGGCACTCGGTCACATGTCACTGGCATCATCCTCCGTGTCATCGTCTGCGCTTTCCCTCCCGAGGCTGTTGTATTGTTGCGTTCTTGGAGACTCTGGGGCAGAGAAGGTAGCCGTCCGTGGAATGGGAATGAAGAGGTTATGTTATGATTATTTTTTTCCGGTAAAGAAATAAAATACATACGCCCCTTGCTTGAAAAGAAATAGTGAAATATCTGGCGTGTGAGACACTATTAACTTTCGCAGTTACATTATTGATGCATTGTCTATGTGTCAGAGGGATGTCCGGGGATAACGAAAATACGGGGTGTAGAAAATAATGGTGAAATTTAAAAAAAATTATATACCCGCACCGAACGAACTTTATCGCCATTCATGGAAAGGACAAAACTGAACGTTGCCAATCCTGTTTTTAAGTACTGTTTTGCCTAATTAGCCACAAAAAGAGTTTTGGACTTTGAATCGGGCCATAAGTGACACCTTTATAGTACATGGAATGCTAATAGGTCAGGGATAGTCATCCCAATTCTATCTATTAGGACGTGTACAGAAATTTGCAAACGCGAATTTTGAAGTCATTAAAGGCGAAATATTGAAACAATCCATTTAAAAATACAGGCCTCATCCTCTCCTTTTCTGTGTTACTAGGGGGCTCCGCTCTCTGCCCGCTGACGCTCACCAATCTCCAAAACTCGCTTCGCCAGTCGGGACGCTTCGCCTTCTACTCAATAACGCTCGCTTTGCGAGTCATAATATGCCAGTTGGGGGCCGTCCTTTGTTGGCTTGTACTCACCAACCCCAGATCTCGCTTTGTGAGCTATACGTTTTGCCCTCTGTTCTTAATACAGTGATAAAAAAAGATAACGCTTTTTGTTTGTTTAAATCAATATTTTAAATATTACTTATTTTGAAATGGCGACAATGTTATTTTTATCCGACTGTAACCAAAATAGGAGGCGACGCATAAAAATGCATTCTAAGTTACCATACTAAATTGCAAATCATTCGATTCTATAGGTCTTGTTTAAATTAATAATTTAAATATTACCTCTTTTGGAATGGCAACAGCCGTATTATTATCCGATTGCAACCAGAATAGGAAGCAATGCCTAACAATGTATTTTAAATCATCATGTTAAAGTGCAAATAATTTGATGTCATAGATCCGGCGCTGGTCTTGACAGAAAATCTTTCAATTTTGAAAGGATTTGGTCGGCGACAGCGGCTGCACCTAGCTTTTTTTACTTTCCTTATTTAAATAATGTATAAGGAAAGTATTTATGACGGGGTCGAAAATTCGAATTCGAGTTTTCGACGAGAGAGCACGTTTCAAGCATCCCTGATCACGAATCGAACATTTTTGAAGTGATGTCTGTCTGTGTGTGTGTGTGTGTGTGTGTGGAGACAATAACTGACGAACGAATGGACCGATTTGAACGAAATTTGGTACAAAAATCACAATCCGTGAATACTGGAAGCCTATTGTTTTTATACGCAATCGAATATTCAGAACCCCCTTAAATTTTCGAGTGAAATTTTGAAAAGAATTATTATTAAAAAATCAAAACCTTTAATAAAGTTACGCAAATAATGGACATTTCTTATGTAATGTTTCATTAGAAAACGATTGACATTAATTTTAGAAAGCAAGCATGAACCGTTCTCAAGATATTACACATTTTTCAAAAAAATTATCAAAAAATCATGTAAAATAAAAAAAGTATTACCTATTACCTATTGAGAAATGTTCACTTTTCATATGTAATATCATGCGATAAATTGGGTAGCATCATTCTCGTGGACCTAGATCGTTCCATTCATAAAAAAGATACTTTGAGTAATACTTTTGTATTTGAACGCAAATAGTCATTTATCTGCTGTAAGAATAACTTATTTCTCCGTCCATAACGCTTGGCGATATTTTGGCGACAAATTTGGTGGAATGTCGCCAACTTGGCAACTTGTTTAAATGTTGCTAAATTAACGAAAAACTCGCCAAATGAATAAAAATGAGGCTAAATCAATGAAAATAACGGCTCATTGACGAAAATTCAATACCTTGGAAAGAATATAAGTATCTACTCTAAGAATAATCTATTGCTTTTACTATTAAAGTAGTAAATTCATTACATTATATAAATAAAGTCATGTGTTGCCCACATCAGATTTTTTTTTAGTATAAAGAGATTTTCAATTTTTTTTCTCTTTTATCATGAAATGCATAGTTATGCAGAGTTACATATTTGCATAACATGGAAAATGGTTATACAGAGTGCATTGAAAGTATTGATACATTGATACAAAGAAATCTTAATTATCATATAAGCGCTCATGCCCCCAACTGAAGGAAAATATGAAGATGAAAAGTTGACACTAGACATCTATCTAACTTAATGGATGTTAAATCTTGCAGAAATACAAATATTGATTTTAACCACTATACCTTGGGATGTGTGAAATTAGGAAGAGAATCTTAAATGCCAGAAAAACGCGAGGTGAATATTTAGAGAAATTCAAATTGTGGACTAAAAGAACTTGAAATCTGAAATAAATATCAAAATGTACTGGATAAAAAGATTGCAGATGACACCACCAATGAATGACACAATGAGTATATAGACAGCAGATGGAACACTATTAAAGAGCATATACACTTATGTCCAAAGGTTAAGCATAGTTGTTGTTTATGTGAAAATTTCAGGAAATCTACATCGGAATGGAAGGAAACGCGGTATGCGGGTGTAATAGGGTTATAGAAGAAGAAAACAATGCAAAACAAGGATAATAACTACTTTTATTATCCAAAGAAAAGGGTTGAAAGAAAAAAGTTCACAATACGAGTCTCAGCCTCAGTGAAACAGAATGATTAAAACAATGTTATGTTACAGATTAATACGGTGTGTGGGAACCGCGGGTAGCCCCGCATCTGCACAACGATTTCCCATACTTTCGATGAGGGTTTGGATGAATTGCGTGCTCAAAGAGTTCCAAGCCTCACGGAGAGCAGTTTTCAATCCCGGAACGGAGCTTGGTGGGTAGCGGAGGGCTGCAAGATATCTCCCGAGCATATCCCAAACATGCTCTATTGGATTCAGATCAGGAGAGTTAGCAAGTCATTGCATGTGCTGGATATCTTCAGTTTGAAGGAAGTCGTCGACCAAGGCCGCACGGTGAGGAGGCCGCACGTTATCATCCATAAATATGAAATCAGGACCAACAGCACCTCGAAACAATCGAACGGTAGACCCAAGGACTTCATCTCTGTATCTTTCACTGATAACCGATCCCGTTGTTGTTGTTGTTGAGACCCAGACCGTCCGACCTACCCGAAAGGGTAACCTACCCCGTCTCAAAGATGTGGAGGTCTGTGCGGTCGTCCATCATGATGCCTGCCCAGATCATGACTCCCCCAAACGGAAAACGATGTCTTTCCGTAGTGTAAACGCGTTCCATGTTCTCTCCAGATCGTGATACGACAAAATTCAGTTTACAGGCTAAACCTGGACTCATCACTGAACATTGCATTGCCCCACTGTTGTCCACTCCGCTGCCGAAGTTCTAAACTCCACTGAAGTACGCGCGTTTCTGTGCAGACGTCAGGGGGATGCAAACTGCTGGTCGTCTGGCATAGAGACTAACGTGTCTGAGTCTCCTGTAAACAGTTTGTCTCGAACCAGTGACTCCTGGGGCGACTGTCAGGGCTGAACCCAGTTGTTTGGCAGAACTGTTCCTCTGACGTCGCACAGTTATCACCAAATATCGGTCTTGCAGAGCGGTTGTTACCCTTGCCGTACCTGGTACTGGTCGTCGGGTAACATCTCCAGTGGTTTGAAACCTCTGCCACAGTCTGGACATCACACACTGAGGCACATTCAAAATTCGAGACGCTTCGGTTTGGGATCGACCGGATTCCAGCATTCCAATAATTCGTCCCTTCAAAAACATGCCCAATTGGCATCTTTGTGACATCTTTCGTCCTTTTTTATTGTTAACAGCGCTCTATACCACAGCAATTGCGAAAATCTGCCTCAACTGGCCATGCCACTCGAGACCGTTTTATACTCGTTCCGATGTGCGCCGATGCTTTGCGCAAATCGACGTCGACTGAACTGTTTTGCATATGCACAATGATTTACCTTCGTCCCACGATTCTCAACAACTGATTGTGAACCATTTTATCCATATTAACTCCGAATGTTTCGCATTTTACGAATTATGCTTAACTTTTGGGCATAGGTGTACTAAATGCAACTGATTGTATTCTTCAAGAAACAAAAAGAAAGCAACGTGTAAATTGGCTTGATACTGAATGTGAAATGATATCTGAGAAGGGGAAAAAATGTAAAATCATGTTGCAAAGGAGACACTCAAGAAATACAGTTGAGGAGTACAAAATGATAATAAGAGAAGAAAAAAGGATACACAAATGAAAGAAAAACTACACGAAGATAGTTTACCTTCAGATGTTGAACATCTTAGGCGTTCCTATGAAAGCAGGGTTTCTATCGAGAAATTAACATGGATATTAAAGACTTGAAATCAAAACTAACTCTGTAAAAAATAATGGAATTATCTTGAGTGAGAAAGAAAATCGTAAAGATCTTACCCTGTTTGGGTGTCATTGTAAGGTTCTACATTCGATTATTCATATCAAGATTATTTCGGACTAAATCGTAAACTGCATTTAAATAACCTTAACCGAAACAAATATCAAATTCCCTAACTGCTAATCAATAAGTAAAATACACTTTGTGCAAAGGATAAGGAAAACTAGAACAACTTAAATAAGCACAAATAACACAATAAGCAGCATACAGCTATTTCGAAGATACGTTAGATCCCCTTCGTCAGTGCAAGAGAAACAACAAACCCAAAGTCAAAAGATAAATTTATTCCCCTTTTGGATTTCGGGTATGCTGCTTGTATACTACTTATAGTGTGTTATTTGTACTTATTTGCGTTGCTCTAGTTTTCCTTACCTAACTACTAGGTTTCCACGGAAAGATCACGACAATTAAATGCTTAAAATTCTTATTCACAGCTCACCTTGCTGAAAACCCAGATCTATATACAATCGGTTTACACTAATAGCCATAGCCACACTATCCATAACCGAAACATACCACTTGAACATAATATTTCTACGCGTATTTCGTAGCCTACGTAGTTTCAACTTGAACCGAAAATGAAATATACCTAATATGATTACTTACGATACTACGACGAGCGATCAGAACACACAACGCGAACTCAGTACAGTAGCAAATAACTTTGATTGATTCCTTGGCTCATTGACAGGACAAGCAGAACTAACAGCACCATTGCAGAACTATTGTCATATTAATAAAAAGTTCTGCCATTCAATTTATCTGGCCAACCACAATAAGGCGATTCTTTTGAATTGAATTTAAAAATTTTCACAAATAATAATAAAATATCCTCACAAAATATACTTGATAGATGGGTTGAACATTTTGATGAATGACTGATTAATGCTCTAGACCATGTAATAAATTCTTCAGTATGTAAAACTTTGGAGCTCTAGTTTTTACTCCCTAAACTTACAGGGGTTGAACCAGCATTAAAGAAACTAAAAAATAACAAAGCTGTTGGCCCTGATCTGATTCACCAGAACTACTAAAATCTGCTGAGCGAATTTTGTTGAAGCAAATCCGAGAAGTACGAGTAATACTCTCAATCTGAACTAATGAAGAGTTACCAGCTGATTAGAAATTAAGTATCATATGTTAAATCCATAAGAAAACAGACGCTTTGAATTATTCAAAATTATAGAGAAATTAGCTTGTTGTGTACAGCATATAAAATTTTCTTTAAACAGCATAAAAATAATAAACAAATCCAGTCAATGTAAGATCCACAAATCTAATTAGTTTTTTATGTATTTCAAAATCTTTCATGGCCTGTAAAAGACCATACAGTAATACAACGTAATAAAATGCTCTTACATCGTACAAAATCTCTTTTATTTGATTAATTGTCTCCTTTTGTTGAGTCAACTGTTGGAGAATACGTATCCATGTGGATTTAGAAGTGGAAGGTCCATCTCGGAACATTCTTCATCAGATTCTGGGTAAATATAAAGAATTTAGTATTCAAACCCATCGATTGTAAAGCTGCCTATGACAGTATTGACAAAACCAGGAACAGACCATGAAAGAATTTGAAATACCTGAAAAATTAATCAGACTTGCGGATCTTACATTGACTGGAGCCGATCCGATGGAGCCGATCGAGCGGTCAGGGGCATGCGTTTCCGTCTGATCGCTGGATTTCCCGGTTGCGGGTTCGAATCCCGCCAGCGGGCATGGATGTTGTCTTGTCGAGGCCAAGTCAGACTTCCGCCCTTCGGGGAGCCTCTATAAAAGTGAAGCTGCAAATTTTCTCCCCTTTGCCATGGGACCACGGGGGTCTTGTGGACGTGGTGCGTAGGCGCCCCTTCACCACGGGGGAATTAGTAACGAACGAACATTGACTAGAACTTGTTCCATTTTACAGATCTCAAAACCTTTTGATATTAACACTAATCGTACCGACACTCAATATATACCTACTAATACCGTAACCGGTCAAATGATCGGTTTTTAGATAAAAACTTATTTTCTTCTGATTGTAGGTAATATTGATTTTAGTAAGGAAATATTAAACAAAGTAACTAACTTAATAGACTCCATTCGGCTCCTAAAACTCGATTTGCTTCTTCTATTGGGCATGTTCTTATATGTTTCATAACACGGTGGTCAAGTACCAACGAAAATGCAGTCTTCACTTTACCTTTTATACTTCACTTTACCTTTTCAGTTCTAGTCTTCATTTTACCTTTTATAATATTATGCTTTGCAAATTCCGTTAGACCTGATTCTTCCCTGAAAATGTTATGAAGTTGCTGCTCTCCCAGATGTAGCACCTATTTGCATTTTTTCCCAAACAGTGCCATCCATCGCAATATACTACTCATTTTTTCATTCTCATCTTCAGAACTTGGGAGCAATCTCATTCTTTTTCGTCCTCTACGTATTATATTCACAATATTCTCCTCTTCATCGTCGGTATCTGTAGGCTTACATCCAGTGTCTAATAGAACATTATTATTTTCAAATAATATATCTTCACTTTCAGAAAGTTCACCTTCATCCATTTCCGAAAACTCTTTGCCTATGTTATTTATTTCTTCTAAGAACTTGGTGTGTCTTGAATGTTTCGACATTTTTTAGGGTGGAGATTAGGAATGGAATAAAGCTGTAAAAACAAAATATAAACTGACTAATAATACTTTTTAGTTTTTGTCACTTTTTCTTGCAACTTGAATTTTTACTCATTTTATTGAAATTTTAATGCACAATTATTTTAAACTGAACATACTACGCAACGGTCCTTGCAGAAATGTGCAGGAAACGGATGAATATAATGTGGAATGTGCATGTACATCCCATTTTTTGACCCGATAACCTTATAAGGCAATACATTTTTCTCCCGGTCAAATGACCGGTCGTGGTAGATAACGGGAGATAATGTATCTTTATCATATAAACACAAGAAGAAAAATAAATATTGAAAAATTGATTGTATGCATTTAATAGAAAAAGTCATGACATCAAGTGAGAAAAAGCGATAACATTATATGCGAATTTTCTACGGTCATGGTACGTTTAGTGTTAAAAAAACGAGTTAGACAGGGAGATTCACTTACTTGTCCACTTTTCAACTTAACCCTTATGGAAGTAATTGGATATTCTAATATCAACACTAGAGGAAGCATCTAGCACAAATCTGTTCAAAGTCCTGCATAGGTTGATGACATGGATAAAATAGCCAGAACCAACTAAAGAAAGATCTGAAGGAAACCTTTCTGACTTTGAAAAGCACTGCTGATAAAATGCATTTGAAAATTAACCAAGACAGAACAAAACGCATACCTTTCACCAGAAATGTGTCTTTCTCCCTCGTATTTGAGTCTGGTTTATACAAATTTGGATTCGTCGAGCATTTTAACTCCCTGGGATCTTAAATAAACTGTAAAAATAATATAAGTTTAGAAATCTATAAACCCGAATTACAGCTGCAAATCGCTGTTTTTGTGAGTGAAGAATTTTTTTCAGGTCACACCTGATTGCGAGAAGAAAAAAATTACGACTACATAAAGTACTTATAAAACCTACCCCAGTTTATGCTTCTGACACCTGGACTCTCACAAGACAGGATAGAAAAGCTCTTAGCATCTTTGAATGAAAACTTTTACGCGGTAATTTTGGTGGAATTCAGGGTCAGGAGTAAATCATGAAAGAAATGAGACGGGTGAAATGGTAGTATGTAACAGAAGTGGCATTATAATGTTACGAATACCTAAAAAAATCTATTTGGTATAATTTGAAGACAAATTCAGTTACTTTGGTGACGAATTTAGCGAAATATCGCCAATTTGGCGGCTTTTAGGTGAGTACTATTAAATACTCGAATTTTGTAGATGGGCTAAGAACTTAACGAGTTTCGTACTTTTTGCAAAATTGTCCACAGAAGGTAAATAACATACCCTAGGGTGAGTCGGGTGGCCTGGGTCTTTCACAGAACTATGCAAAATTCTCCACAGAGGGTATATAAGCTCGTCATCGTTCGGTTGGGTTGTTTACGTGATACAAGTAAAAATGTGTCCATCTCAACTAAGAACCCAATATGTAATTTTCATCTGATTCTAAATATACCCTTTAAGCTGTATTATAAAACAAATCGGGTAGAAAGATGTCAAGCATTCAGATTTGCGACATCTGTGCATCTGCGCTATATGCCAGTATGTGCTTCTTGCTTTCATCGTCGGTAACTTGGTTGTTTGTGGTCTTTGAAACATTTTGTTCGACAAACAAAAGCAACTGTTCGATGAAAAATTTTACAGATATTTTAAACTGAATGGTGTCTGCAGAGCAAAACACCAAGATATATTATAAAACAAGAAATTTGCTCACCGAACATGAAACATTTGTCTGACGATGACCTCCGTGCAAATAAATGTTCGATGCAAGTGATTTTATGAACAAATCAATCTATTCTTGACTACTAAAATTCGTTTTCATTTTCAATTTTGTTTCATGTAACTTTTATTTTGCCTGGTGGTCGTATCCGCATTGGCGCATTGCCGACATTAGCGATTCCCCTCTTTGCAACTTCTAATCAATCACCTAGACCGCCATGTTCGAGCGGGATCAAGGACACGGGACGAAGAAAACAAGATCCTCCTGAAGTGCAAAGTAGTTTCAAGCCACGTGCACATGAGTGACAACTTTTCAACGAAAGATCCAACCTTCCCTCCTCGATACATCACTCAACCCTAATTACGAAAACTCTCCCAAATTCTAGATGCTCAAATTTTTTCCCTCCTGCAATTCCGTTTTCACTCCCAAAAAGCGACAAACATCTTTTTTACAAAGACAAGCGCAAGGCGACTCTATTCCGAATCGCAGAATGTTGACATGCAGCAAGAACGCGAAATCACCAACTTGGCAGTGCCGAGGTTTGATCCCGGGGCCAAAGCGTGGTAGGCCAGTATCATAGCGGTGAGCTAAAGACGTCTCCAGCTTAAGGCATTTAATACTGCCTTATGCGCATTCACTACAGGCATGCCTTAAACATTTGCATGACGATTGGCGTCTTCTGCCTGTCACATACCGACAGACTCGCCTAACGAGGAGCAGAAATAACTAGAATCCGTCCTTAGCCGGGAGCACCACTTACGCAAGGCTGGTTGACGGTCGTCGGTGCGTGAAATAAATTCTTCCGTTCAGGTAAAGAAGGTAGCAGCTGGAGTGTGAAAAATGCAAACATCTTCGATAAAATATCCATGTTGTGACAATTTAGTGATTTCCCCATAAAATCAGATCAAAAAGGGTCAAATAAATACCAGCCACAGACGACAAGAAATTTGTGAAGGAGCCTTTATGGGGTTGAAAATAGTGTGTACGCTTCAATTTTGAGACATATAGCATATTATAATATGCTATATTATAGAATAATAATATATCATATTATAGAATGATAATATAGCATATTATAGAATATTAAACATTTTTACTATCTTTTTCATACCTATTTCGTACAGTCATAGGAATTGTCTGAAAAACCGGAAGTGAAAATCTTTAGTGAACCCATCTTTCCCTCTTTAAAATTCAATACTGAATCCATATCAGTCATCATCTAAGCTGCAGCTATAGCATATCCCGAGAAATAGATGTTTCAAGAGAAATGTAATTTTTTTTTTGAAGAAATATATGTTTCAAGAAAATTTTTTGAACCAGTCGTGGAAAAGAAATCGGAAGTGAAAATTCTTATTGAACCACCCTGCCTCCTCCGGAACTGTATCCACATCAGTCCTCATCTACGCTTTATCTATAGCCAATCTGGAGAAATACAGACGTTGCAAATAAAATGAAAACTTTTGAACCAGAAATGGGAAAAAGATCCGGAAGTTGAAATATTTGGTGAACCCCCTTCGATATCCAATACTGAATCCATATCATGTCATCATCTAAGCTACATTTACAGCAAATCCCGAGAAATGTATATGTTAAGAAAAGTGTTTTAAGTTTTCCCCCTCCATTCTCCTTCGTAATTTGTTACTGAATTTAATTTTTCGCAAAAACAATAATATAGCAAAATTTTTTACACCAATATTTTCTCTGAAAGCACGTGACAATGATGGCTGAATCCCTTCACTACAGTGAAACAAAACAGGACCTCTCCCCCCGCCCTCTTGTCCCAATTTTCATAATAACAATAACGCCCCCCCCCCCCCCCCCCAAAATGTGGATTTTTAAATAATTCGATTTTTCCAGTGGGTCGTATCAAACTGTTCACAACACAGGTCAGAGGACTCACCCTCCTGTTTAGAGCAGCTCTTTCCCCGGCCGGCTGTCAAACTGTTCATCCGTGCACCAAATTTTTAATTTCTATCTCACTAAACACACGGCATTTCTTATTGTTTCGATCAATCGAACATTTCGTTTCTTCCATTCCAGCAAAATATTTTTCCGTCATACATGCTATACTGTTGCCAAAATTTCTACCTCAGTGCTAAGTGCTTTTTCGAACAGTCATATTTTGAACGTTTCTGTGGGATGCACCCCCCCCCCCCTAAAAAGAAATTAATTTTAAATTTTTTTCTTCTTATTTTTCTTTCTATATTTTCTTCTAGTGTATCTTATTGAATTTGTTCACCCTGCACCTTTAAATCTCTATCTCACTTAAAAGAAGCGTTTCTCATTAATTTAGAAAATCGAACTTTTTTGTGTACGACGCCCCTGTAGTAACAAATATTAGGAAAATGAAATTTTGCGCCTTATTCTAAACGAGCAACCTTTCACAAAATATGCACATATAGTCTTGCATCCATAGCTTCTGTCTCATAGCAAAGTATGTTTTCTATCATTTCGCATTTCGTACGTTTCAGCATAAAGCATCCTCTCAAATGAAGATTTTGTAAAAATTCAATATTTTTTCCAGGGGTTTTATCAAACGATTGTCCCACAGTGACTCTGATAAAGTTTTCGAATCCCCTACTACCCCCTATTGATCTTTGTCCATTTAGTTATTGACCTTTTTTTTTCATAAGCTGTTTATGAGGCCCGGCGTATACCACTTAATTCCATAATTTTGTTTATTCAATTATATTACTTTCCTTATATACATAATGTATAAGGAAAGTATTGTGACGGGGTCGAAAATTCGAATTCCAGTTTTCGACGGGAGAGCATGTTTCAAGCATCCCTGATCACGAATCAAACATTTTTGAAGTGATGTCTGTGTGTGTGTGTGTGTGTCAGTGAGTCTGTGGAGACGATAACTGACGAACGAATGGACCGATTCGAAACAAATTTGGTACAAAAATCACAATCCGTAAACACTGGAAGCCTATTGTTTTTATACGCAATCGAATGTTCAGAACCCCCTAAATTTTGGAATGAAATTTTGAAAAAAAAGTCAAAAAATCAAAACCACTAATAAAGTTACGTAAATAGACATGTCTTATGTAATTTTTCATTAGAAAACGATTGACATAAATTTTAGAACGCTAACATGAACCGTTCTCTAGATATTGCACATTTTTCAAAGAAATAATCAAAAAGTCATATAAAATAAAAATAAAATATTTCCTATTGAGAAACATGTTCACTTTTCATATGCGATAAATTGGGTGACATCATTCTTGTGGATCTAACTCGTTCCATTCACGAGAAAAGATACTTTGAGTAATACTTTTGTATTTGAACGCCAATACTCATTTATCTGCTGTAAGAATAACTTATTTCTTAGTGCATAACGCTTGGCGAGATTTTGGCGACGAATTTGGGGGAATGTCGCCAACTTGGCGACTTTTTGAAATGTTGCCAAATTAACGAAATTCTCGCCAAATGAATAAAAATGGCGCTATATCAATTAAAATGACGACTAATTGTCGAAAATTCAATATCTTCGAAAGAATATTAGTATCTACTATAAGAAAAACCTATGTTTTTACTGTAAAAGTAGTAAATTCATTACATTATATAAGGAAAGTCATGTGTTGCCCACATCAGATTTTTTTTACCTTCATTTGAACGAATATTTTTAATTATTCTTCTGCTTGTTCTATCTTTAAGGTCCTTCATTGTTTTCTTACAGTGCATGAATATATATATGGTTCAACGTTTTGAGTGTATAGATTTTCTTAATTCCATGAACGATTATTTGTTGAAGAGAGTTATTGGACAGAAGATGGAATTCTTTCGTGGGTGTACAACTAAACAGTGCCCCGACAAAGAATCTGAAACCATCTGTTTTCTTCCGGAAATAGATCTCCGTAATATTGGCTTGTTTCTAAAACACAAGGGAAGAACAAAAAAGGTGTAAACTCAGGCCTTCTGTCTTTCATCGCATTTTAATTTTAGCGACCTTTTCCAGGAAGAAAAATAATTCTGTAAATGAAGGGGGCGGGGGATCTTGTTTCTCTTTCTTGCATAATTTAGTCAATACTGTCAAGTTGATAATTAAACTATTTCATTTTTACTTCCCTAGAGTAATATATGCGTAAAGGGCAGTAGCGCCGCTAGATATTTTTTGTGGAGAGGGGGGGAAGGAAGTTACCATATATTTTGTTTCTCATTTTCTAAATATCATTTCTCAGAACTGTTACAAATATGCTGTTACAAATAATTTAACCCCATTTTACTGCTTATATATTTTAAACTTTACTACTACTCTGAGTTAACAATCACCCACACTTTTAATAGTTCTAATTAATGTTAATGACATTTAATGACTACTGACTTTTATATCAATTCGAATAAATGATTTTTTATTTAATTTTGCTCTTATTTTAACATTTTAATATTCTGCAATTTGTTCCTATTACTGTTTATGTTGTAGATGTCTTCATTGTAAGATATTTTCGCAATTTACATCGTGGGTGAATTTTCACTCACAGTAGCAAGATAGGGTTAAAAAATCTGATGTGAGCAGCATATGATTTTCCTTATATAATGCAAAGTATTTACTGCTTTTACAGTAAAAACAAAATAGGTTATTATTATAGTAGATATAATTTTTCTAAGATATTGAATTTTCGTCAAATAGTCGTTATTTTCATTGATTTAGCGTCATTTTTATCAATTTGACGAGGTTTTCTTTGATTTGGTAACATTTAAAAAAGTCGCCAAGTTGACGAAATTCCGCCAAATTCGTTGCCAAAATCTCGCCAAGCGTTATGGACGGAGAAATAATTTATTCTTATAGCAGATAAATGATTATTGGCGTTCAAATACAAAAGTATTACTCAAAGTATTTTTTTTCCATGAATGGAAAGAGGTAGATCCACGAGAATGGTGTCATCCAATTTATCGCATGATATTATATATGAAAAGAGAACATGTTTCTCAATAGGAGATATTTTTTTTATTTTATATAATTTTTTATATTTTTTTTAAATGTGCAATATCTCGAGAACGGTTTATGCTAGCGTTCTAAAATGTATGTTAATCGTTTTCTAATGAAAAATTACATAATAAATACCTATTTGCGTAACTTTATTAGAGGTTTTGATTTTTTGAT
The DNA here is from genome assembly GCA_951213105.1 of Amaurobius ferox. NCBI lineage: Eukaryota > Metazoa > Arthropoda > Arachnida > Araneae > Amaurobiidae > Amaurobius > Amaurobius ferox. Next base: position 3,985,419 of record OX578147.1, on the reverse strand, counting down.
GATTTTTTCAAAATTTCATTCGAAAATTTAGGGGGGTTCTGAACATTCGATTGCGTATAAAAACAATAGGCTTCCAGTATTCACGGATTGTAATTTTTGTACCAAATTTCATTTGAATCGGTCCATTCGTTCGTCAGTTATCGTCTCCACAGACTCACTGACACACACACACACACACACACAGAGAGAGACATCACCTCAAAAGTGTTCGATTCGTAATCAGTTATGCTTGAAACGTGCTCTCCCGTCGAAAACTCGAATTCGAATTTTCGACCCCGGCACAATACTGTCCTTATACATTATTGTATATAAGGAAAGTAATAACGATAGAAATAAAACAATTTAAATCTGCAGAAGTCATATACTACCCATATCATTTATTGTGTGTGTTTTGCTCCTTGCCAAGAAGTTCGTATTATTCAGACAGGTAACTTATAAGGGGAATCTACTTATTTTTTATTACCCAGATCGTCCAGCTCATTCACAGGATGTAGAGCAGTTACAACGGACAGATGGGAAAAACACAGATATAGCAAAACACATAGACATACATAGACATACATAAACAATATACATAGACATAAAGTGTCAGAGATATGTCAAAATAAAATTTGGGGAAAAGTTCAAAATAGTTTAATGAATGAACAGGTACCTCCAATTTAAATTATTAAATAATTAGCAATTCAGAACTATGTATAAACTAAATAAAATATCAAATTACAGAAAAATCATTAAATAACACAAACAAAAGAACAATATGAAAATAAAGGACAGAACAAAACAAAATAGTTGGGATAGTTATAGAAAATGAATAACATTGAACAGAAAATTATTAAAAACAGAAATAACCCCACTCATAAGCAGAAAGCTACTTGATTTGTTCTGAAATCTCTTTGCCAATAATAATACAGTTAATAGAGTAAATTAAAATAGAGATTTTATTTTTACAGACATTTGAAAAGCAAATAGATTGATTTGCAGTGATGGTTGGCCTAGTAAGGTGACATTTTTACTTTCCTTATATACATAATGTCCATAATATACATAATGTATAAAATTCGAATTCGAGTTTTCGACGGAAGAGCACGTTTCAAGCATCCCTGATCACGAATCAAACATTTTTGAAGTGATGTCTGTGTGTGTGTGTGTGTGTCAGTGAGTCTGTGGAGACCATAACTGACGAACAATTGGACCGATTCGAACAAAATTTGGTACGAAAATCACAATCCATGAATATTGGAAGCCTATTGTTTTTAAACGTAATCGAATGTTCAGAACCCCCTAAATTGCCGAGTGAAATTTTGAAAAAATCATCAAAAAATCGAAACCTTTAATAAAGTTACGCAAATAGGCATTTCTAATGTAATTTTTCATTAGAAAACGATTGACATAAACTTTAGAACGCTAGCATGAACTGTTCTCGAGATATTGCACATTTTTAAAATAAATGTATCAAAAAATCCCATAAATTAAAAAAAAATATATTAACTGTTGAGAAACATGTTCACTTTTCATATGTAATATCATGCGATAAATGGGTGACATCATTCTCGTGGATCTAGCTCGTTCCTTTCATGAGAAAAGATACTTTGAGTAATACTTTTGTATTTGAACGCCAATAGTTATTTATCTGCTATAAGAATAAATTATTTCTTCTTTTATAACGTTTAGCGATTTTTTGGCGCCGAATTTAACGAAATGTCGACAACTTGGCGACTTTTTTAAATGTTGTCAAATTAACGGAAATTTCGCCAAATGGATAAAAATGACACTAAATCAGTGAAAATGACGACTAATTGGCGAAAATTCAATTTCCTGGAAAGAATATAAATAGCTACTATAAGAAAAACCTATTTTTTAATTGTAAAAATAGTAACTTCATTGCATTATATAAGGAAGGTCATGTGTTGTCCACATCAGATTTTTTAGAATGTGGACAATCCAAAATGTAATGCTCAACATTACCCGCAGCATTGCAGATACATTTTCAGTAGATTTAATATTAAATCTATAGATATATTTTTAAAATGGCCCATGAGTGATTAAAAAGTAAAAAGTAATATTTATTGAAAATTTGAAACAGGGAATCCACTTTGTAGTATGTACTGCATTAAATTTGTCATAATCAGTTAGAGTTTGTTTCCTTCTCAGTACTCTCCTGTGGCTATCCGGGATCGCCGTCTCACTCCGCAGTCACCTTCAACACAGAGGCTATACAGACAGGGACCGTCGCCACATACCGGTGCGAGCCTGGTTTCGACCTTCTGGGACCCATCAGGAGGCTTTGCGTAGAGAACGGGACGTGGATTCCGATTGGGGTGCCAGTATGTGGTGAGCACTTAAATTTCTCTATATTTTGCATGAAACTTTCACTGATGTGAATCCGGAATCTCGTTCCAATCCAATGTCAGTTCAACTCATTATATCGCAGAATGGATGGAATAAAAATCGCTACGAAAACTAAAATTCATGTTAAAACACCGAAATTATTTGAGATGATCATTTAAAAGGTGCTGGGGGTAAGATAAATCCCACCATAGTGAGATTTATCTTACCCCAGGTACGTACTGTATACGTAGTACACAGAAATTGTACATACGTAAAATCTATTCAATGTACGTATAATATATGGAAATAATATATAAACTAACGTATAATACTCGTATATAGAAATCATATATAAATTAACGATAATAGAAATAATATATAAATTAACGTATAATATATAGAAAATGTACGTATGTGAAATATATTGCTATGTACGTATAATCATTACGTACATAGAAATTGTTCTATGTACGTAATGATTATATGTACATATAAATTGTACGTATTTCTATGCGGTAGATCGTATTAAATTAAATAATATTTATTTAAGCTGTTAATTTCTCAGAAATAAATTATCAGTGCTATGCAAATTATACTCAAACGAAATAGAATATTCCAATTTATTCTACATTTTAATTTATTTTTGTCTCAATATATTCTGTACCCTATTCTACAACTAAGAAAAATACTTATTACTTCTACTCATAATTTGTAAATTTTAAATTAAAAATGATCAAAATATGCATATACTACACACTACACCTTTCCTACTGTTGCTGTTGAGACCCAGACCGTCCGACCTACCAGAAAGGTGTAAGGTAACTGATACATTTCCTGCTGTGTCAAATGAAAACAGATGGGACTTTACCAACACGAGCGACACCTAGATATGAGTGTCAAAGCATTGTGGTATGTTCAAGGTTTTGATCCATATCAGTTTTATCGCCTTCTGTCTAACTATACATATTCTCTACTATACCATGTATTTTATCTGTTGATATATTATATGGTCATGATCTTTTTACATGGGCATCTATAAGGATTCTGCAGAGGAAATCAAGGCATATGCGATGGTGTGTGTGTGTGTGGGGGGGGGGGGAGTTACATTATTTCTCCATAGGGTTCATATTGGGGGGGGGGGGATCCAACACTGTAACCACCATTCGATCAAAATCCCTCCCCCTTTCCGAAATTTTGACTAAGCCTATGAATAGAGTGAAGAATGACCTAAGCGAAATGACGGTACTAGGAATATGAAATGTTATAGAGAAGAAAAATTAAACTTTACAAAGACTAAATGTTAATGCTAAACTCGTCATAGAACGAAATGCGTAAAAAATTATGTAACGGAATCCTTCCCAATTGATCTTCTGCAGCGCTGGCGTTTCTAAAATTCACTGATACACGCGAATACACGAGTGTGTTTGAAATGTGCTCAGATGAGTTTAAAATGCAATTTTTTGTCAAAATTCACTAACACACGCGGATATACGAAGTGTTTAAGATCTATTCAGGTGGTTTTAAAATGAAGATTTTTGTCAAAATTCACTGATACACGCGGATACACGAAGTGTTTGAACTGTGTTCATAGAGTTTTAAAATGCAGATTTTTGTCAAAATTTACTGATATACGCGGATATACGAAGTGTTTGAAATGTGTTCAAATGGTTTTTAACTGCAGATTTTTGTCAAAATTCACTAATACACGGAGTGTTCGAAATGTGTTCAGATGGTTTTAAAATGCAGAGTTTTGTTAAAATTCACTGATACACGCGGATACACGAAGTGTTTGAAATGTGTTCAGATGGTTCTAAAATGCAGATTTTTGTCAAAATTCACTGATACACGAAGTGTTCGAAATGTGTTTAGATGGTTTTAAAATGCAGATATTGTCAAAATTTGCTGATATACGCGGATACACGAAATGTTCGAAATGCGTTCAGAGGGTTTTAAAATGCAGATATTTGTCAAAATCTCGATTTCGAAAATTTTCGTGGAAAAAACATTTTCTTTCTATAAGTATGAGAAAGCAAAATAGCGTGGGAAATAAAAAGTTTTCTTTCCTCAAATGAGTAATAAGACTTGTTCCAGAATCTGCCTATGTATTAAATTAAAATGTGACTAGACCACAGAGACTATGCCGATTTCAGAGATTTCACTCCGAATCTATGTGAATACCGCTATGTTTTGAAGCGTGCGTCCTTGCCCCAATCTTAAGGCCTGTCATCCATTTCCTTTGCTAGTTCGTACTTTGAATGCTCGCCCAAATTCAAATGCAGTCTTTCCTTTTCATCGGTGATATTGTTTCTCAGCAGGCAAAGGGCAATTCTTAGAATTTGCTTCCCCTTTGTTTTTTTATTGCTGACGAAGTAACGTTGTCAGGTTTGAGAACCAGTTCTTTTCAATGGCAAATCTCTATTGTGGCTTTAATAAATCCTTCTAATATGTTGAAAATGTTGTTTTTCTTTTGCAAATCGCTCCAAGATATAATGTGAAAAAGACATGAACATAATGCATGGCGTAATAAGCATCAATATATATTCATTATATTTTTACTTTCCTTATATACATAATATATAAGGAAAGTATTGTGACGGGGTCGAAAATTCGAATTCGAGTTTTCGACGGGAGAGCACGTTTCAAGCATCCCTGATTACGAATCAAACATTTTTGAGGTGATGTCTGTGTGTGTGTGTGTGTCAGTGAGTCTGTGGAGACGATATCTCACGAACGAATGGACCGATTCGAATGAAATTTGGTATAAAAATCACAATCCGTGAATACTGTATCCGTGAATACAGAACTCCCTAAATTTTCGAGTGAAATTTTGGAAAAAATCCTAAAAAAACCAAAACCTTTAATAAAGCTACGCAAATAGACATTTCGTATGTAATTTTTCCTTAGAAAACGATTGACATAAACTTTAGAACACTAACATGAACCGTTCTCGAGATACTGCACATTTTTCAAATAAATTTTTAAAAAAATTTCATAAATTAAAAAAAAATATTATCTGCTGAGAAACATGTTCACTTTTCATATATAATATCATGCGATAAATTTGGTGATAGCATTCTCTTGGATCTAGCTCGTTCCATTCATGAGAAAAGATACTTTGAGTAATTCTTTTGTATTTGAACGCCAATAGTCATTTATCTGCTATAAGAATAACTTATTTCTCCGTCCATAACGCTTGGCGGACTTTTGGCGACTAATTTGGCAGAATATCGCCAACTTAGCGACTTTTTGAAATGTTGCCAAATTAACGAACATCTCGCCAAATGGATAAAAATGACGCTAAATCAATGAAAATGACGGCTAATTGTCGAAAATCCAATATCTTGGAAAGAATATAAGTATCTACTATAAAAAAAACCTATTTTTTTTTACTGTAAAAGTAGTAAATTCATTGTTGTATTATATAATATATGTTGTATTCATTGTTGCATTATGTAAGGAAAGTCATGTGTTGCCCACATCAGATTTTTTCTTTAGTGTGGATATAGTGCCGTGTTTACTTTCATCTCTTTATATACAGGGTGATGAAATGTACTAAAATTAATTTTCCATAATTTTGTATATTTATAGTGAATTTTAGTGCTTTGAACGAATGTTTAGCAATATTCTCTCATTCGTTCCACGCTACTTTACATCTTTTTGGTTTTAGGGCGCGGTAGCCCAATGGTTAACGCGCGGGAATTGCACTCAGTAGGCCCGCGTTTGATTCCCTCCGCTGCCAAAACTGCCGCCGTGTTCACGCGGAGTACGATCACGTTAAACATGCGGGTCCGTAAGTCATTTCGAGAGGTTGATGGTAGAGGAAGGAGGGTACGGTCCCTGTGGATGCTTCCTCCACAGGGTTCCGGTCTAAATTGGGGGCTCTTCTGGTAGGTCGGACGGTCTGGGTCTCAACAACAATCTTTTTGGGTTCTTTTATTTAATTATAATTTTTTTTATTTGGAAAGTCTATTTCCCTGGGTCATAAGAACATTATTCTGTTAATGAAAATTTCCCTACCTTTGATTTAGTAGCTGCTCTATCTTAGTTATCCCAAGAAGAAAGCTTTTTTTTTTTAAACCGGTTAAAACTTTTAAATTTTAACGCTATTACCAACGTTTTCTTTTCATTGGTATTTTTATTTTCCGATTATTTTGACAGCAGTTAAAACGATCTTCTTATATGTTAAGACAAAAAGTTTCACTGATGTTTCATGAAATAGTTAACATTTTTTAAAGAAATGGAGAACTTTTTGTCTATAGTGACAAGCTTATTTGCCTATAGCGAAAACGTATTTGTTTATAGCTATCAATGTAATATTTTTATGTGGAACACGGGGTAAATCATAAAATACGGGGTAAATCATAAAAATAATACGACGGGAAGGAAGCAAAATATGTAACGGATGTGGCATCATGTTTTCAACACTTTCCAGTGTAGCTGAAAAGTGTTTATGACTCTGTTCATTCTGTCTGTCTGTCCGTTCGCTCGATGACTGCCGTAAAAATGACTTTATCAAAATGACATATTATGTATGTTGTTGAGACGATTTATGGGACATATGGGAATGGAAATGAATAATATCACCCAATTAATTTCGGATTTAACCAGGATTGGAAAAAATGAAATACATTGAACCTTATGAAACTTAATTTTTTAAACAGTTTTTAAGCGAAGTTAAAATTCACAAATTACTTCGAAAATTTTAGGAAATATTCTAATTATCACATAAAATGTGTAAAAAAAATGTCAAGAAAATATGTTTGGTAGTTTTTTAAATAAAAATTGAAATAATAATTACAATCATGATATATGTAGAGATCACGTGATTCATTGCAAAAATATGGCGTCCATTTTTTTTTCCAGTTGTGTAGGAACCAGATCGTGATGTTTGAATATCTTTTAAATTTATATTAATCTTGCATCCGTCATAAAACCGCATTATTTTTGTATATTATCTGTGTATCTGAATTAGGTGCCAATGCAATTACCATATTTTTTATTTTAAATTATTACTAAACTTTGATTATTCCTACAACGAAGCCTAAATTTAATGTTCAAAGCCTAAATTTAATGTAATAGCATGCAGAATGTAAACAAATCCAGCAATTGTAAGGTGAGTTGTTTAAGAATTGCTAAATGATTTTTCACGGAAAATTATTATTTATTCTGGAGTCTGGAATATAAGTGAATTTAATCAAATATTCATTGATTTTACATATAAGCAGAGGATTCGTATTTCGATGACGTCATTTGAATAAAATTCATTTTGTTTAACTAGCATTTTCTTTTTCGATGAAGTTTAAAGTTTCCTAATATCACAAATTACTGTAGTACTGTGATAATTTAAGAATATTACCGCTGAATGTATCACATTTTAGAAATATTTAAATAAAACTGCATTTCAGTCGGAAAGTGTTTCATAATCAGTGCTTTAATCATGATTGATATTTTTCTTGTTATGAATATACCTTTGTTATTTAAAAGTCTGGATCGCTCGATGTTGTAACAAATTCGGCGACCTTGAGGACAAATTTCAATATTGTCGTCGACTTTTGGCGAGTTTTGTTCGAAATATCTCAAATTTTGTAGATTGGCTAAAAACTTGACGAATTACGTGTTTTACCAGAACTTTCCACACAGGGTATATAAGACCTTTTCCCACACAAGACACATTCACCTTTCCCATTCGAAATATGCGAAAGTGGGAATGTTTCACATCAGTCTGTAACGAGTAACAGAGTTACTCATTAATTTTTTCAAACAACAGAATTCAGCTTATATTACTGTAATTTCAAATTTTGAATATTATTTAACATAATTTCAGCTTATAAATATTGGTTGTATGTAAGGAAATTTATTAAACATTTGGAGCAAGATTTATCGCAACAACGAGAAAGATTGCAACGAAGGAACTTTTTCCATTTTCACAACGTTACTCTAAGAAGAACACCGACCCACCCGAAGGTATACGGGAAAGAATTAATGCCGCTGCGACAGCTCTCCTAGGACACCTGGTCGGGGCCAAATGACCAGGACGACCCATACCAATCCACTCCAGCCGCCGTTCGAAACCGTTCGGCAAACCAAGTGGACCGAGGGCCCCAAAACAACAAGCAACAACGGGCAGAACACGCACCGCTATCTGTTGAGGGTCACCCTCTGACTGATCCCTCAGCACTTTATTACAAATATTTACATTTACATACATAACCCTTCATTTAGGGTTTCTTCTTTTGCTCCGTCTTGATCCTTCCATCTTAGAATATGTTACAACTCGCTTCATATACACAATCATAACTCAAATCAACAAACTTAAATACTATTTACACATATCAATAGAAAATAATAGTAACTAACTTGTTACAAATATTATTCCAATCATAACCCCCTTGGTTATGAACCAAACAAAATGACGTATAAATTAAATAACAAAATAACTTAAAATTTCATCTATACAACTTGTATAATACAAAACACTGTCTTATACGCTATTTACAACATTTCAATTAGTATACAATATACAATCCTGCAATATACTATTTTCCACCTAATACATTTCCTTCTCTAAAACATTCTTTACAATTTCTTTGATCCCAATTATACTTTTAAAACTGAGACATAAGAGAAATACACTAACCACTTTAAAGTGTTTAGGAAAATAAGCAGATCTAATGCAATCCCACAAATCACAATCATTGACGGTATGTTCTACAGTTCCATACGACTTTCCACAATAACATAGTTTATCCTTTCCAAAGAATCTGTTTTGATATACTCTAAATGCACCATGACCAGTTAATACTTGATTCAAGTAGAAGTCTCCATATAATTTCTTTATGGAGACTCTCTTAATCTCTCTATGAAATCTCTTGCCTTCTCGATCCTGGTCCCACCTCGCTTGCCATTGCGAAGTTGACTCTACTTGTATCTCTTTATTTGTTGTTTACTCCATTTGAACTTGAATGCAATTTCATCATTCCTTGTAGCTTTTTTCGCCAATTCGTCCGCTTTCTCATTCCCCGTAGTTCCAATGTGTGCTTTGACCCAATGTAGTTCTATAACCTTTGCATTTTCTGTCAGCTTTTCTTTTATTTTTTGGATAGCTTCATTGCTATTCTCATAAGCACAAAGTACTTGCACTACTGACTTAGAGTCAGTACACACATGTACTTTTCCTAACTTATTTTCCATAATATACTCTGTGGCTTTCTGAATTGCAAGGAATTCCGCATTATACACAGTAGTGTTGTCATTTAATCTGTATTGCGTATCGTACACTACTTCTCCATCTTTGTATATCACATATACGCAACCCACTCTTTCGCTGCTCTTAGAGCCAGCTGTAAGGATGACCCAATCTCCATTACTAAGAGTTTTATCGCTTCAACTTAAGAGCTTTTCTTCCCAAGGTAGTTTCTTGGGAAAACTCAAATATTTCATTTCATCTTGATCAATAACATGATCTCCAATCCAGTGGCGGTGCATGCATAGGCACTGCTGAAGCGCCAGTGCTCTCTTTCCCTCACAGCCTCGCGTGCAGCTTCCTATGTGCACATGCGCACAACAGTCAAACACCACGCTTTACAGTTCCAGCGGCGTGGTGTTTGACTGTTGTGCGCATGCGTAAATAGGAAGCTGCACGCGAAGCTGCGAGAGAGAAAGAGCACTGTCGCTCCCGCAGTGCCGCAGCGCCTATGCACGCACATCCCCTGCCAATCACCATATTTTCTCCAGAGTGTACCCCCTTATATAGAATGGTATCTCCTCTTAGCTTTATATCTAATGGCAGACATCCCGCCAAAACCTGTAACTCCATATTGGAAACTGTTCTATAGCACTTGGTAATTGATAGCAACGCTATTCTCTGGATTTGGATCACTTTGTCATTAATCCTTTTTATGTCTCTATCGCATATTTCTGCCCCATAGGAGATGAACTTCTCTACCGCTTTCATATAAATTTCTTCTCTAATTTCCGGTTTTAACCCCCAAGTTGCTTGCGCGAATCTGACCAACTTTCCATGGAACTTCAGCACCTTATTTTTAACCTCATTCAAGTGAGGTGTCCAAAATAGTTTGAGTCAAAATATAATCCCATATATTTGAGATTCTTATCTTAACTAATTCTTTTACGATATAACTTCATGTTTGATATATTTGAGATTCTTATCTTAACTAATCCTTTTACGATATAACTTCATGTTTGGTAAACATGTAATCGGTTTCTTGAAAGGAAACATAATATATTTTGTCTTCTCAACACTAAATTTCAATCTGAATTTCTGTGCCCATGTTTCCAATTTCATTATTTCTGTTGTACCCATTTCACCAAACATGTAAGAAGCAGTTGAACTCACAATAAGAGCCATGTCGTCAGCAAATGCTTGTATACTAGTTTCCTCATTATTGAACTCAATCCTTAGAGCCTCATCTACTATTAGGAACTACAGGATCGGTGCTGAACTGGATCCCTGCGGTACTCCAATATCTTATTCCAAAAATACACCTGTACTTTCCATATAAATTCTTGTATTATTCAAGAAACTATAAATAATCTTCTTTAGATTTGACAGTATTTTATACTTGTCCATTTGATCCTTCACATCACTCCATCTAACTGTGTTAAATGCATTTTATATATCTAGAGAGATAAAACACATTATTTTATTTTTGTTCTTATTTTCATGTCTTTTATCTATAATAGATTTCAAAGCATCTATCGTACTTATATGTTTCCTAAATCCATATTGATTTGGACTTAATTGCTTACTTAGGCAAAATGCCATCCTGTTTGTAATCAGTTTATCCAGTATTTTACCCCATACTGGAAGTAAACACATTGGTCTATAGAAACTTGCCTCCTTCAGGTATTTGCCTTCTTTGGAAATTAATATTATTTTTGCCACTTTCCATATATCAGGAAAAATAGAAAATTCCATACATTTGTTCATAATTTTTAAAAACCAAGATTTATTTACAAGATACATTTCCTTAATTATCTCCAAAGTCAATCCATTTTGACTTAGCCTTATTGGGATCCATACTATCCAATGTCTTACTTAGCTCATATTCCGTAAACGGGATGTCTTCCCAACTTTCCTCTTCTTCTGTAATCAATTCAGTAACTTCATCATCCAAACTAGAAATGTTCCTCCCCCGACTTGTGAACCCCCTATGGATATCTACCAAGGTATTTACATATCTACAGTCGACCCAGAAGGGTACATCCCAGGGGTGACGCCCAGCCTAGGTCAATTCCCTGAATTCCTCGACTGCATCGGCAGAGCATTCCGTATTTTCACACCGTAACAAAAATGTGTTGACAATTGTAAATAAGTACAAACTAATTCTTGGTCAATTTGATTTCTAAATTGACCTTATAAACTTATTCTGAGCAAAACATCGTAAACTTGAAGTACTGAAAGCAAAAGAAAAACAGAAAAAAACCGGGACGTCTATTGTAGCAATCATCATTGTCATTCTAATAATTTCCTTCTGGCTGCCTAAAGAGAAACACGCCGGAGTAGAACTCAAATTACTCCCTAAACATTGAACAAATTGCATTCTTTGGATACGCTACCGTCTGTATCAAACCGTGACTTCCCAACAACGAAATGGCTTCCGAAACCGTGTCAGTAGTAGAAGCAGGAGCCATTTTCTTTTTCTTCTTCCCAGAGGTCAAAAACCCGCGTCGTCAATTCTTGGGGACACATTCTGTGACACACTGTATTCCACTGTATATCTCAAAGGAAATTTCGACGTTTTCGTTGACAAAAAGGAAATTAATTAGTGTTTCATTTGTGTTTCACAATGAAAGGAGAAGAAAAGCGCTCTGACGGAAATTAAGGAAGTTGCTGAGACAATAGGTCAATTTGATTTAGATCCGCGTAACAAAAAATTTCGCTTAATGTTGAGTTGTTTGTATGCATGTATTTTGTTTACAGTTTCTAGACCTTTTCAAGGAGAAAGTGCAAAGAGAATTTCCTCCATTATAAAATGACTTGCCAATTTCGAAAATCAGACCGATCGCTTGTTAAAAAAGCTATTAACTTGCAATAGCTTTCTTGAAGTAATTATTATCAACCGCAAAGCCTCCCGCTACCTATGATCATAGAAATCTAACTAAATTCATACACGGAGCAATTTCTTCCAGCAATTTTTCAGCAACACTATACATTTCAATGGGAAGAAATCATGCCGCTGAATTGCCGCAATTTTTTCGAACTCAGCAATAAAAATTGATCAATTTCTGAGAGCGAACCAATCAGAGGACGATAAGATTGGACGTCACATCGCTCAGCCTTTCTTCTTCTCATTTGCATTGAAGATGGCGACGGCGGCTGCAAGCACATCTCAAGCAGCTCAACTACGTTGGAATCTTGTGATGGAAAAAAATTAATAGAACGTCTACCAAATTACAGGCACCTGTGGGATATAAAAGATCCAAATTATATGGGGGAAAACACTAAAGAATGCTTCCTGGAATGAAATCGGCGGCATTAGAGACAAGAGGGTTAGAGTAAAGTATGATTGACGGGCGGAATTGCCGAAGTTCGCAATAAAAATTGCCCTGTGTAATAACACCATAAAACGCACAAACAGGATCAGTTAATGGGGCGAAGAAAAGGGAGCTGAGTATAACAGGGGAAATTACATGTTAATCAAAGCAATAGGGGCTAAGATAAATGAAAATGTATAGTTTAGGGGGTAATAGCCTATATTATAGAGGCCCAGGGAATAAATGTCAACCTCATATCATTAGTATCATTGAAATGTGGAGAAATAAATTAACGCTTTTTGAATCAATAGGTTTTGAGACAGCTTATATACCAAGCGGTAACATCACCGAAATTTAGCTTTTGTGTAAGCCGTAATTTTTGCAGATTTATTCCAGCTCGAATGCGCAGCCGCGAAACTTCTTTAACAACGCTACACGTACACCCCCCCCCCCTCCCTCTCCCTTAATTGTGACGTCACGCTAATTGAACGGCCAGATAGAATGAAATGTGGAAATAACCCTTTACAGTCCCACTTAATATTTCATTAAACATTTGCAAGTAACGCAATTGAAAATATTATCCAAATAGGAATATGTCACTCCGTATTCACGTTAAATATTATAATCATGTGAATTTTTAATTCGTCGATGTAAGAATATAAGAAGAATTTATGTTAAAAAAAAACATGTTTTCGATGTTTTCGAAAAATATTTTATATAAAGTCACTGCTTTATGGATTCCGTTCAAATAGTAAAAGGCTTCGTTCTTTGATCAATGAAATTTTTGATCGTGAAGGAACCAATTTATGTGCAAATTGCTCAGAATTCCACTTCAACCTTAAATAACTCAAAAAAGCTAATTGGAAATTTAAAAAAAACACTCTAAAGTCCGACGTCGAAGATTCTGGAGTAGCCCTGAAAAGTTATTCTTGATATTCGTAGCTGGATATTCTGCTACGCTGCCAATTAAGAGACCTTATCTGTATGTATGTATTTCTCATACTATTACATAGAGAAAGCATTTCTTCAGAGAAAATGTTCCAATTCAAGATTATGACGAAAAAGTATGTTTTAAGACCTCCTTGACGCTTTTGAAAGGATGATTTCTTTCTTTCTCTGTTTACAATAACTCAGGAACGAATACAGACATCTCTATGAAGTTCTATGTGCCAATACATTATGTAAGAAGCTAGAAATTCTGGTGAATAGAACACAAACGATTTTAGACTTTCCTAGCTTTATTTCCCACGGAAAACAAAGATCAATCCCGAAACAATGAGAGTATTGTCAATGTTATCACCCATAGTTTGAAATTCATTATACATGTAAAATGCACTAAATATGGATGTATCAACATAAATCAGTTGAAGGTCATTCATCAGCTCGACTGATCTGTTATTTTTACTTTATCATACATAGTATTTGAGAAAGTGTTGTTTTCACGAAAATTTTCAATTTCGAGATTTTGATGCCAATATATGTTTCAAGACCTTCTGAGCGCGTTTTGGCTATTTTCGAAGGGGTGTCCGTTTATCTGTCTGTATGTATGTCTGTGGTCGATTTCTTGTGTACATATTAGCATCCATAGATATGAATGGATTTTCACGAAACTTTATATCCGGCTTTGTTATTACAAAATGTAGAACTAGATGTATTTTTATTTTAATGCGAGCGAAAACTTCGAAATTTATTTGAAATTTTATATTTTTTAACATGGTAGCATAAGACAAAATTTTGACATGATCATGAATAAAAGGGTTTATTTATGGTTCAGTAATCACGTGACTTTACAGTTTCAATCACTGTTGTGAAAAATAGCCGCGATATATTTTTACTTTCCCTGTAATACATGGTAATGTATAGGGAAAGTATTGGAATCATACTGAAAATCACAACTCGAGTTTTCGACGGATCTACACGTTTCGAGACCTCTAGAATACGAAAAAACCATTTTTAGCGTGACATCTGTTAGTGTGTCTGTGCGTGTGTCTGTGTGTGTGTCTGTGCGTGTGTCTGTGTGTGTGTCTATCTGTCTGTCTGCGCAGATTTTGTACCCAGTCTAACTAAAAGACTAATTGACCGAATTTCATAAAATTTGGTAAGTACGTCACTTGTGGGCGAATCTGGTGCTGATTAATTTTTGGGTATGATTCGTGATAAAAGAACCCGCCTCTTTTCTGCGAAATGGCCCGCGAAAGCCTGTATCTACTCTAGCTGAAAAACTAATGGACCGAATTTCACAAAATTCGGTAGATAAGTCTCTGGTGAGTCACCTTGGTGCTAATTAGATTTTGGTGCGATTTGGAAAAAAATAACCTGACTTTTTTTTTGCAAAATGTCCCTCAAAAATCATCAAAATTTAAAATAAAAACTACGCATGCTCAAATACATCCATTAAACGCTTGTTTTATACGTAAATTTTAACAAAGAAAGGAATAAGACCAATCCTGTTACATCAGGACTAGCCGTTCTCGAGATATCTGAGTATTTTCGTATTTTTTTTTACGCCACCTTGGAAAATAAGTCCAGTTAGCAAATGAGAACGAAAATTGAATTAAATGTGAATTAAATTTAATTAAAATAAAGAGAACGTGGATATATCTGCAGAGAAAGTCATGTGCTACCCACAGCAGCTTTTTTTTGTTCGTTGCATCATTAGCCACCCTTCGGGGGGCAATTTGCCCGCTCTCCGTGGTGTGCATTGTCAAATATAGTATCAATCAAAAGATTTTTTTCAAGCTCTTTAAAGTGCAGGGTAACACGTTATAGTTTTAATCATTTGGACCCCCGTGATACCGATATTTCCAAAAAAAAATTGTAAAATTAAAAGTAAAATTTACTAAAAATGAATTCTGGTATGAGAAAGTCGAGTTGAGTTACACTCCAGTTCATTTTAATTCGCAATTTTTATTTTAAATTAAACAACTTTTCTGCTTCATGCACGTTTTTTTTCCCCTCCCTCCTCTTCCCGCTCTCATTGCTAGTTTCACTTTTTACCAGTGGTCTAATGATCATTTTTCTTCACCACTTGTATACTTATCAAGTGCTGCTTAATAATCAGCCAATACATCCCATTATCCCTGTATAAATAAGATGCACATCACCGCGTGGGATTAGCCCAATTTTCGGAGGATGGAACACCCCAAATAGAGCACAACAGACATCGGGAAACGAAATTAGGATTGGGGAGATGTAGTTTTTTTTTTTTCCCTCACGCCGCGGATGTTACGAGATAGGTGATGCGGTTGTCGCGTGCGTTATCGTCTGCGTAATGAAGAGAAAATTCTAAATTTCGGGGTCACTTTCACGAATCCATAAGAATGTCGGTTATAAATGAATCATTCCAATAACTCGATCTTTATTTTCGGAATGAATTTCGTTCTTGTCAGCACGTGAATTAGAATTGAAAACGATTCTTCACGCTACAGTTGGAGTTGTGCTCTTTTAGAGACTTCCCAAAATAGAATGATTCATTACAGAATTCTTAATGTGATAGAGACAATAATTTAGCCAATTTCACTTTTTATGAGGAAAAAAATGTCCTTAAACAACATGCCTTATAAATTAGCAAATCTTGGTTTTATCGAAATAGGGAGGTATAACAAATATTGGAGTTTAAATTAAATCACTAAAACTGCTGTAAAAACAAATAAAACGTAAACACATTATTAAAAGCCAGAGGCTGATTTACATAAGCGGGTGTTCTAAGCGGTACTATTAGAGCCACGTCGTCATATTTTAAACCTCAATGTATACTTTTTTCTTCGTCTTGGGTAACGTCACATTGCTGTTGCACGAGTTTTAATGATTATGATACTTTTTATTCATTAATTTGTATAAAACTAAAAAATAAAATTTAATATTATCTTTTTAAAGCAAACATCAAATATAACATCAAAAAATACAGCCCAGGACTTACAATGAAGAGAAACAGAGAATTGAAGAAAACACCTATTGTATAGTACCCGTTTGGGACCTCAATTCTATAGCCCTAAACCCCAGAACACTGCCGCAGAGAGAATTTTCGGGTCCCGGTGCAGAAACTAGTACTTCCCCCTACTACAGGCCCCCTACTACTTCCTATTTTACAAGTTAATGACTCTTCCATAAAGTGTTAACTCCAAGCCTGAAGGGTCTCTATGCAATGCATTCTTTTGTTCATCTTCCTCCTGCTGACGGCCTTGCCCCTAATAAATTTGTTATTTATTATAAGAATATTAGTGTATTTAAAAAAAAGTTATATTAACAGCATCCCAGAATAAATTAAGAACTAAACATTTTAACAATCAACACGCTAGTATACCTTTCAGGCTGAAAATATTATATAATATTTCAGTCTTTTGGGTATGTTAGCTTGTATTTTTTGGTGTATAATGATTTACATTGATGCAATGCATCAATTTTTACTTTACTTATATACATAATGTATAAGGAAAGTATTGTGACGGGGTCGAAAATTCGAATTCGAGTTTTCGACGGGAGAGCACGTTTCAAGCATCCCTGATCACGAATCAAACATTTTTGAAGTGATGTCTGTGTGTGTGTGTGTGAAAGTATGTGTTTGTGTGTGTGTGAAAGTATGTGTGTGTGTGTGAAAGTATGTGTGTGTGCGTGTGTGTGTCAGTGAGTCTGTGGAGACGATAACTGACGAACGAATGGACCGATTCGAACGAAATTTGGTACAAAAATCACAATCCGTAAACACAGGAAGCCTATTGTTTTTATACGCAATCGAATGTTCAGAACCCACCAAAATTTTCAAGTGAAATTTTGAAAAATCGTCTAAAAATCAAAACCGCTAATAAAGTTGCGCAAATAGACATTTCTTATGTAATTTTTCATTAGAAAACGATTGACATGAATTTTAGAACGTTAACATGAACCGTTCTCGAGATATTGCACATTTTTCAAAAAAATTATCAAAAAGTCATATAAAATAAAATAAAAATACTTCCTATTGAGAAACGTATTCACTTTTCATATGTAATACCATGCGATAAATTTGGTGATATCATTCTAGTGGATCTAGCTCGTTCGATTCATAAAAAAAGATACTTTGAGTAATACTTTTGTATTTGAACGCCAATACTCATTTATCTGCTGTACGAATAACTTATTTCTTCGACCATAACGCTTGGCGAGATTTTGGCGACGAATTTGGTGGAATGTCGCCAACTTGGCGACGTTTTTAAATGTTACTAAATTAACGAAAAACTTGTCAAATGGATAAAAATGACGCTCAATCCATGAAAATGACGACTCATTGACGAAAATTCAATATCTTGGAAAAAATATAAATATCTACTATAAAAATAATCTATTTTTTTTTACTGTAAAAGTAGTAAATTCATTGCATTATATAAAGAAAGTCATGTGTTGCCCACATCAGATTTTTTATTTAGTTTATGAAATTACATGAATTAAATATATATCTATGTTTATTTATTTAAATTTACTTAAACTAATAAATATATTACAGATAAAAGTGCTTTTAAATGCTGATCATGTTTATAGTTTAAAAAATTATAAAAGTACAGTTCCGTAATTTTTTTTTTGGCCGCAGTAACATAAATTGCCAATCGAGCAATAGTCGCCAAATCTAACAGTCGAGCTTTTTTTTACGTCATAATTTTTACGTTTTAGCATTACGTTTTTTCATACTCGAACGCTAGTGTCTATACGAAATCCCATGTTAAAGATGTTGCCATGGGTTCCTATGGGAGTGAACCTTCTGAATATAGTATTCTGTGCCTCGTACAGTGCTTATTTCTAGGTACTGTAATTGGACACAACTTTGCTAAATAGTCCCCAATGCTAAACAAATGTTTATTTGACATAATCGTGTAATAATTTTGAATTGAGTAAAATTATTGGACGATTCGAGGCTCCTTTAATGTGGGGTCCCAAAGTGACGATCGTTACAAACAGACAATCGACTGCTGCGTTGTATGGATTGACAATTCTTGCAGCTCAAAAATGGATACTACCTTCTATTATATTAGCCTACGGGTGGGACAGCCTCAATGCCAAACGAAGAGCCTCTCAAAAAGACACGTATTTGACATACCCTATCCCAAACAGCTCGATTCCCCATTTGCCGCCATTGACGCCAATGACTGCAAAGGGGGATCGAACTGTTTAGGATAAGATATGTCAAATACCTGTCATTTTGAGAGGTTCTTCGTTTGGCATTGACGCTGTCCCACCCTTAAGCAAACGGTTAAGGACTTTTGCAGGAACACTGTATATTCGTCATTTAAATTTCTTAAAAACTCCTATCTAGTATTCGGTTTCTTAACAATACTTCTGCATAATGTATAATTTATGATAAAGTTCTCAAGATGTTTTAATAAAGCATTCCTGCATTCAATCTTGCAATCAAAGAAGGCACAACAATTCTCATGTAGCTACAGCAAGTTCTACTCGCAGCGAACTTTTCTAAGTTTTGTATTTCGACGCCACATTTTGATTATTTCCCGTGATCTTAATTAAATGCCAATGCCATTTTAATTATTTTGCAAGTGTACACAGATATTTGTTTTGTCCGACACAATCGTAAAAATCTGATGTGGGCAGCACATGACTTTCTTTATATAATGTAATGATTTTACTACGTTTACAGTAAATAATAATAGGTTTTTCTTTACAAGATATTGAATTTTCGACAATGAGTCGTCATTTTCATTGAATTAGCGTCATTTTTATCCATTTGGCGAGATTTTCGTTAATTTGGCAACATTCAAAAAGTCGCCAAGTTGGCGGCATTCCGCCAAAATCGTCGCCAAAATCTCGCTAAGCGTTATGGACAAAGAAATAAGCTATTCTTACAGCAGATAAATGACTATTGACGATCAAATACAAAAGTATTACTCAAAGTATCTTTTTTCATAAATGGAACGAGCTAGATCCACGAGAATGATGTCACCCAATTTATCGCACGGTATTACATATGAAAAGTGAACATGTTTCTTAATAGGAAATATTTTATTTTATTTTATATGACTTTTTGATAATTTTTTAAAAAAATGTGCAATATCAAGAGAACGGTTCATGTTAGAGTTCTAAAATTTATGCCAATCGTTTTCTAATGAAAAATTACATAAGAAATGTCCATTTGCTTAACTTTATTAGCGGTTTTGATTTTTTGAAAATTTCACTCGAAAACTTAGGGGGGGTTCTGAACATTCGATTGCGTATAAAAACAATAGGCTTCTAGTGTTTACGGATTGTGATTTTTGTACCAAATTTCGTTCGAATCGGTCCATTCGTTCGTCAGTTATCGTCTCCACAGACTCACTGACACACACCTCCCGTCGAAAACTCGAATTCGAATTTTCGACCCCGTCACAATACTTTCCTTATACATTATGTATATGAGGAAAGTAACAAGTGCAAAATATTAATTTTGTGGTACGGATTTTGAACGCGGGCATAAGTGACTGAAAATAGTATTTTCGGAATGAATCATAATTCATAACGACGTGTATTAATGGTAACAGCGTAACTTCATATGTTTACATTCCCTACAATTCGTAAATTTGAAATTGGATCGAAAATTGGAACTCAAAAGTTTCAAGTTTCAAGTCAAAAGTTTCAAGAAAAGTTTTCAAGTTTCAAAGTTTGTTACAGAACTCGAGTTTCCGATGAAGCCATTCTGAAGTTATTTCAATTTTTTGGACATGGAGCGATTTTGCGCCATTTAAAAATGCTCGGAGTTCCCAAATAATAGGCGAATTACTTCACAATTCAAATGGGGTCCCATTTCAAATGAGTACCCATTCTATTTGTTATTTTGGGCGATAAAACTCAAATGAATATATGATGGAAGAAAAAGAGTAAACATAAATTTGAGTCTGCTGGAAAAGTCAGTCATAGGCTGCCCACATCAGATTATATTTTGATCTTGTTTGCTCCCAGATTGCCCTATTAAGATCCATTTAAAATCATTCCGTAAACCTTGAATTACATTTAAAACAATTCGAACTGTTAAATTCGTTTGAACTTCGCGCGCCTTCTTGTTATGCTCATTGCACCCATTCAACTTTGAATCCGATCTCGAACCGGAACCGCACTTTCCTGGCTTTAACGACTCCGCTTTACATTTTTATCCGATTTCATTGGATCCTTATTTCATAAAGTGCAATCTTCGGAAGGGTAATCCGTGTCAGCCTGACTGCAATTTGTGCAAATAGGATTCTCGTCAGGTGGGATCGTCTTGATGTTAAACGGTGCAAAAAGGTTCGTCAGCATGAACAAATAAATCTCCACTTAACTTTCTCATACTCTGATCTTCCGCTAAGCTCTGAAGGTCATATATTAAGCGCAATTAATAATTATATAAATTAAAATGTTTATAATACAAAGCAGATGTCTTGAGTTCTAATCAATCGACTTCTAAAATAAATATTCGCCCTCATATATATATTTTTACTTTCCTTGTATAAGGAAAGTATTGTGACGGGGTCGAAAATTCGAATTCGAGTTTTCGACGGGACAGCACGTTTCAAGCATCCCTCATCACGAATCCAACATTTTTGAAGTGATGTCTGTGTGTGTGTATGTGTGTGTGTGTGTGTGTGTGTGTCAGTGAGTCTGTAGAGACGATAACTGACGAACGATTGGACCGATTCGAATGAAATTTAGTACAAAAATTACAATCCGTAAACACTGGAAGCCTATTGTTTTTATAAGCAATCGAATGTTCAGAACCCCCAAAATTTTCAAGTGAAATTTTTAAAAAATCGTCAAAAAATCAAAACCTCTAATAAAGTTACGCAAATAGACATTTCTCATGTAATTTTTCATTAGAAAACGATTGACATAAATTTTAGAATGCTAACATAAACCGGTCTCGAGATATTGCACATTTTTCAAAAAAATTATCAAAAAAATCATATAAAATAAAAAAAAAAATTCCTATTGAGAAACATGTTCACTTTTCATATGTAATACCATGCGATAAATTTGAGACATCATTCTCGTGGATCTAACTCGTTCCATTCATGAAAAAAGATACTTTGAGTAATACTTTTGTATTTGAACGCCAATAGTCATTTATCTGCTGTAAGAATAACTTATTTCTCCGTCCATAACGCTTGGTGAGATTTTGGTGGGATATCACCAACTTGACGACATTTTTCAATGTTGCTAAATTAACGAAAAACTCGAGAAATGGATAAAAATGACGCTAAATCAATGAAATGGCGACTCATTGACGAAAATTCAATATCTTGGAAATAATATAAATATCTACTACTATAATAATAATTTATTTGTTTTTTACTGTAAAAGTAGTAAATTCATTACATTATATAAGGAAAGTCATGGGCTGCCCACATCAGATTTTTTCTTAATTCAATAAAGTATTCTTAATTGATTTTCAAAACCGATTCTGTTACTGTGGAAATCGCCTATAGAATGGAATCATAATGGGCGAATGAAAATTAAAACTCACTCAATAGACAGTCATAGTTTTCAAAGCAGAGTCGCCTACACACACCCTCCCTCCCTAGAAATATTTATCACGGTCCATCCTCCCCAGGTTTTTTAAAATACTCTGAAATTGTTCATTGTATGATTCAAATCAGATGAGTTTCCAGAGTCCTAAAATTTTTCACAAAGCCTGATTATTTTGAATTTAGTAGAAATTGCGTAGCTATTAAAGAGTTTTAAATTATACAGTTGGAAGTATGAAGAAACAAGTTTTACTTACCTGCTATGCTCGAAAATGAAATCTGGTTAGAAAACAATACTATTTTCTAAACAGAATTTATATTTTGCCTCTTCATTTCATAGCTAATGATTATCTTTATATTTTACCGAATTTGAAAAAAATCTGCTAAAAACTAAGAGAAGATAAAGACAGTTTTCTTGAAAGTTTCTTTTATATATAAACAAGAAAATGTATCCGGCATTGCCCCGAGAGTTAAAACAGGTTAGTTATATAAAATAACAAAATAAAAATCCGTGTAAATCGGCACAACGGTCGTGAACACCCCCCTTCTCCCCCCCCCCCCCCCCCCCCCCACGCACACACACACACACCATCAAATAACAAAACGGTCACATGCGGAGACACTACATTCTAAAAAAAATTATTAATTAAAATCTAACGAAGCAATCATTCTCGCGACACAAAATATCTAATGTGGGCAATACATCACTTTCCCGACAGACTCAAATTCATTTTCTCTTTATTTCTTTAATAATTCATTAAATTAATTTTAATTGCTCAAAATAATTTGCATACTTATTTGAAATGACACTGAATTTGCGCTTTTAATTCAATTTTCGTTGTTTTCACTTGGTAACTGGACATTTTTTCAAAGGCGGCTTAGTATGAATGGGAAAAAACTAAATATCTCGAGAACGGCTAAACCTACAGTAATGAGATTGATCTTGTTATTTCATCATCAAAAGTTACGTATAAAACAAGCTTTCCATTGGCATATTTGAGTATATGTAATCTTTTATTTTAGATTTTAACAATTTTTGCGAGCCATTTTGCAAAAAATAAGACAGGTTCTTTTTTTATAATAATAAATACAGAATAAAATCAGCACAAGGGTAACTCATGAAGGACTTATCTACTAATTTTTTTGAAATTTGGTCAATTAGTTCTTTAGCTAGAGTGGATACATACTATTTTAGAGGCCATTTCGCAAAAAGAGGTAGGTTTTTTTTATACCAAATGGTACCAAAATCTAATCAGCACCAGAGAATAACGCGCATGTAACTTACTTATAAAATTTTATGAAATTTGGTCAAAATTAGTTTAGTTAGAGTGTATACATGTATTACACAGACAGACACACACACATACACAGAGAGAAAGAGAGAGATAAACAGACAGACGTCACGTTGACAAATGATTTTTCGAATTCTAGAGATCCCAAAACGTGTAGATCCGTCTAAAACTCGAGTTGCGATTTTCGACACGATTCCAGTACTTTCCCTATACATTACCATGTATTATAGGGAAATTAATAAATGAAAATACTTGAAATCGCAAAAAAGTTCCTTAAAACCCACAATTTATTGCTATCTCAGCGAATTTTCTTTCAATATCAGCCAAATTTTACCACAATTCTTATAATAATATTATAATACCAAATTAAAAATATTAGGACAGCATCTTTTAAATTAGCAAAGTTAGAAAACCTTGGAAAAACGCATTATAACGCCAATAGATGGCGTTAGTTGTCAAAACTCAAAGGGTCCTGAATTCAGTAAAGACCCGTTAAGAAGATTACAAAATTTGAAGACTTCGTTAGATACAAAAAATTATAATTAATGGCCAGGTGGGTTTATGAAACTACTTTTTCGCTGGAGTGGTCTGTGATATTTTAAGCAGCAGATGAAAATAATAAAAATTGGATGGCGCGTCAATTTTAGTATATCGTAAATATAAAAATCGGAGAGGTTTAAAACGCCCAAAAAGTATATGTTTTTAAAAAAATCATTAAAATGTGTCTATTCATCGTATGGACTCCGTTCAAAGTTTGATTGAAAGAAAATATTCCGATCTTTTCGAAGGCATCAAAATGGAAACTCTGTAATAATATATTATGTCGCTAAAGAATCGATTTGTGTAAATATCGGCCTAAATAGGGCTAAAACATAAAATAACTAAAAAACTAATTCGAATTTTAAAACAAGAAAGATCAATCATGCATAAAGCATTGATTATGAAACACTTTCCAACTGATATGCAATTTTATTTAAACATCTCTAAAATGCGATACATTCTGCGGTGATATTTTTTTAATTATCACAGAACTACAATAATTTATTTTACTTGAAAACTTAAAACTTCATCGAAAAAAATTAACTTTATTTAAATGACGTCATCGAAATATAAATCGTCTGACTCTCTATGTAAAAGCAGTGACTATTTCATTCATACACTTTTATTGCAGACTCCAGAGTTAAATAATTTTGCGTGAAAAAAATTCAGCAATTCTTATACAACTCATCTTACAATCATCACCTGTTTACATTCTACATCCATTAAAATTAGGCTTCGTTGTAAAAATAATCAAAGTTTTATGATCATTTAAACTCAAAAACATTGTAATTGCGTTAGCGCAGAATGTAGATGCACAGAAAATACGCAAAAATAAAGCGGTTTTAGGACGGATGCAACACTAAATATAAATTTAAAAGAACTTTTAAAATCGCAATTTTTACTCTGGGAAAACAAGATGGATACTATATTTCATTTTGAAGTGCGTCACCTGATCTCTTTATATTATATGGGTGTAATTATTATTTTCATTTTCATTTTAAAAACTACCAAACATATTTTTCTGAAATGTTTTTTATATATTTTATGGGATAATATGAATATTTTCTAAACTTTTCGAAGCAATTTGTGGATTTTAACTCCTCTTTAAAAAATGTTCGAAAAATTAGGTCTCGTAGGGTTCAATGTATTTCATTTTTTCATCCTGGTTAAAACCGAAACTAATTGGGTGATATTATTCATTCTCATTCCCTTATGTTCCACAGATCGGCTCAGCAATATACTAAAGTTTCATTTTGATAAAGTCATTTTTACCGCAGTTATGGTGCGAACGGACAGACAGACAGAATGACCAAAGTTATAAGCACTTTTCAACTAAGTTGAGAAGTGTTAAAAATAACGCCATGATGCAACTATTCGGGTGTCCTGCCTGAAGCACCTGTTTACCAAATTTCATGGTCGTGCGACGCTTAGATTTCCTGTTACAGACTACACACACACACATCTTCTATTACTATGTAAAATATGTATGTCTTTTGCTCCTCTAAAATGTCTTTTGCTCCTCTAAAATGCCGGCTGCCCAAATTGTTACTCTCAGTCTTCGGATGAGTCGGCCAGCCTGGGCTTTCGACGCTCCTCTAAAATGTGAACATAGAAGAAGAGAACAACGCTATACTTCAGATAACCAGTACTTGAACATTTTTCTCCCATGTAAGGATATTAATTACCCCTCTACATACAATACAGCTAAACTCAAAACCAGCATCTCACCTTTAGCACCAGTAATTAATAAATGCCTTATGTCCCTTGACGGGTAAAGGCCACACACTCTATCCGAGCTTCAATAATTTTATTCTATGTGCTTTTCAGCTTTGTGTGCATTACCTCCGTTTGCATTAATAGCCTGTCTTATGACGAGGAACGTGAGGGTCGAAAGGTGTTTACAGCGTAGGCGTTAATAAGAGAGAATTCCATTTCGAGATTTCCAGGTAGAACATAAACGTTTTAATAAACCATTGGTTAATGTTTACATTAAGCCTTAATGATAGAAGTACATTGGCTTTGAAAAAGAAGGCATTAGGATGAGTAAATGAATCAAACAAGTAAATTCGAAAAAAGTAGTTTTTAACACTTTCCAACATAGTTGTAAAGTGTTAATGATTTTGTCCATTCTGTCTGTCTGTCCGTTCGCAGGATAAATGCTGTAGAAATGACTTTATCAAAATGGAATTTTAATATGTTATTGAGACGATCTGTGGGACATATAGGAATGAAAATAAATAATATCACCCAATTAGTTTCGGATTTAACCGGGATAAAAAATAAAATACATTGAACTGTAAAGGACATATTTTTTCAAACATTTTTTAAGCTGAATTAAAATTCACAAATTGCTTTGAAAATTTTAGGAAATATTCAAATTATCGCGTAAAATGTGTAAAAAAAAAAAAAAAAAATCAGCGAAATGTGTGAGATAATTTTTTAAATAAAATTTGAAATAATAATTACACCCATATTATAAAGAGACCACGTGACTCGTTTCAAAATAAAATATGGCATCCATTTTTTTACCGTATCAAAATCGTGATGTTTAAAGATTTTTAAATTCATATTTAGTGTTGCATCCGTCCAAAAACCGTTTTATTTTCGCTTATTATCTATGTATCTAAATTCTGTGCCAACGCAATTACAATATTTTTTATTTCAAATGATCACTAAACTTTGATTATTTCTACAACGAAGCGTAATTTCTATAGTATGCAGAATGCACAGCAAACAAATCAAGCGCAAAATTATTTAGCTCTGGGATCTGGAATATAAGTGGTATATGAATGAAATATTCATTAATTTTACATAGAGATGCAGACGATTTATAGCATTTCATTTTTTTTTAATAAAGTTTTAAGTTTCTAAGTTTAAATTACTGTAGTACTGTGATAATTTAAAAAACATCAGTGATAACTGTTTTGATTTTTACAGATTGTTTCAGGTTGCAATATGTATGAATTTTCATGTGATCACATAATCTGCCTTCGTAGGTACATTTCCTATCCTGTGAAAACCTTCTACTGTTATAAGCGAATTTAACTTTACTTTATTCTACGAAATCTCTATTGCGAATGAACGGTACCCGTTCCATTTCAAACTGCGGAAAAGCATACATACACAAAGAACCAACCGCAAGCAATTAAGTGGGGGCTATTATCCGAAATCGTCTTTGGTAGAGAGCTATCTCCTCATACATCTATCTCCCTGCTTGCTTTTTCGTGATCCATTTGCGAAAGGGAAGGTCACTTGACCAGTTCCGCCTTCTAAAATCTCATATTTAACTGTTTTTTTTTTTCTTTTTCTTACCGGATGCTGATTTAAGTTTATAAAGTCAATTTTTTATGTACAGAATGAAAAAAATTGCCACAAAGTGTGATCAAAAGTGCTGGAGAGGAGAGGGGGGGGGGGGGGGGGTAATGGACGTCATTATTTGGATAAAAGCTGCAACGTGGTCTAGGAAAACCTCAAAAGATAAAGAGAGGCTTTCAAGTTTCGTCGTATTATTTTGCCTACTTTTCATAGGAGAATGGAAATGTCTAGAGATTTAAGTGTGATTGAACAGGCAAAGGCACTAAACTCTAAAAAATCGTGTGTGGTTCTTTTAGAAATTCGATCCGTTTCAGAGTCGTTTGCACATTTTTAAACATTAAAATTTTTAAGGATCCCGTTCATAAGCGCGGGGCTAGACTGACCTCACCCGATGGGTCACTTTGATTCGAAAGCATTTCAATCAACGTACAGAACATTACAATGAACATAATCATCGAATCCCAATCATGGGCAGGGAACATCTGTGGGTTTCTGACTGGCACAGTCCATGCACTGAATAGGGGCCGGCACCTTATCATACAGTAACGGGATGGTCCGGGCCGTCGAACATTTGACGACAGCGTCGAAGTTTTGACAACAACACGTTGTTAAATTACTCACGTTGTCCTTACACGTTGTTGTAAGAACTTGGACTATCTACATACTAGAAGTTTTCAATGGCCACGTAGGTGAATTTTCCGACTGGTCTGACCCTTAGGCCAAACACGGACTAAAGAGCACATTGTTGCACTGTGACCTGCTGGACCGGGCCACTTTTGTTGGAAATTTAGCCTTCAGTTTTTATAAACACGAGTTTTTAATAATGATTTTATTTCTACAGTGCTAAATATACATAAAAATAGGAACCAAAATTTTCAAATAGAATGTTTTTAATTTGTTTCTTACTTTTTAAAATAAATGTTTGTGTATCTTTATAAAAAAAAAATTTTATCTCTTATATTTCCCCCAAAACGTGTACTTTCCTATGGTGGGCCCTGGGTGTGCTTGACCAGTAAGGTTTAAAATCTAAAGCAAATATATCACGAAATAAAACCAATACCGAATTTGAGCTTCTTAGCTGCTTCGGTTCTCGAGTTATTCCCCAAAACATGAAACACTGGCCCATAACGGGCTAGACCAGTAAGAGTGAAAATCCAAAGAATCAAATATAAAATGGAAACAAGATATGTTTAATTTCAACTTTCGGGCTGCTCCGGTTTTCGAGTCATTCCCAAAATATATGCATCTTACTATTACGGGCCCAGAACTCACTGAACCTGTAAAATTCAAAATCCAAAGACCACTCGAAAATCCGAAAAAACCTGGAACCCGTTTCGAGCTCTCTAGAACTCGAAAAACTAGTTTTAGCATAACGCCTGTGTGTGTGTGTGTGTGTGTGTGTGTGTGTGTGTCTGTGCAATGCATGCATCCACTCTAGCTTAAAGACTGACCAAATTTTAAAGAAAAATGAAACACTTGTGAGCTACCCTGGTGCTGATTAGATGGATACGGGATAAGAAATCAATTTCCAATTAAACAAACTCTCCGGAAACTTCCCTTGTGAAGAAAGAAGTATAGATAAGCTTTTAAAGACATGCAGAAACGCGACGTGGTCGAACGATCATCAAGTCCTTGGGCATCGCCAAGAAAGGTGGTTCTACAATATTCTACGTCGACTATAGAAGACTCAAATCCGTGATGAAGAAAGACAGCAGCTGTCCATTGCCAAGAATTGACTACACTTTTAAATACTCTCTTCGGGCTTACGACTCTAGATCTCAAGAGGAGCTACTGACAAATAGAAATCCATCCTGATGATCCATGATCGATAACAGACAGCGTTTACCACATTTGAACGTCTGACCACATTTGATCACAACATTTGGACGTCTAATAAAAACCGTGCTGAACAGACTCTCGTATAAATCCTGTCTCGCTTATTTGGATAATAGTTATTATTGGGAGGTCATTTAAGGAACATCTATAAAAAAAATTTAGGCGGGTTTATGAAATATTAAAGAGCGCTAATTTAGTTAATTCTTTCAAAATGCAAACTATTCCATGAATAAGTCGCTTATTTGGGACATATTATCTCTAAGGAGGGTGGAAAACAGATCCTGACAAAATCAGTACTGTCAAAAACTGGTCTTGACCCTAAAAGATTCATCAACTCAGGAGTTTCCTCGGCCTATGTACCTATTACCGTCGGTTTGTGAAGAACTTCTACAACATTGCTAGGCCCCCGGCCGTCCAAATAGTTGCTCTTAGTCCTCTGGACGAGTCGGACGGTCTGGGTCTTCAACATTGCTAGGCCCCCGGCCGTCCAAATAGATGCTCAAGTCCTTGTTGACGAGTCGGACGGTCTGGGTCTTCAACATTGCTAGGCCCTTGCATATAGATTATTAGAATATGAAAGGAAATTCGAAAAGGCTGCGGAATGTGAAGACGCCTTTAATCGCTTTGAGGAAATGCTAATTTCAGCTACAATCTTATTTGTAAACAACTGAAAGCTTTTCACTCAATACTGATGCTAATAAAGAAATAATAGGGGAGTTTCCATCTTAGTAAGTAAGAGGACAGGAACGTGTTATCGCATATTTTATTTAGCAAGTGTTTGTCGAAGGCCCGAAGAAATTATTGTGTAACGAGGAAATAACTGATAGTAACTGATCATCTGTAGATCCCTTCCATCATTATCTGTACGAAAGAAAATTTCTGTTGCGGACTGATCACTCTGCTTTTGGGCTGTCTCCTCAGTTTTAAGAACCCTAAGAACCCAAACCGTCCAGCTCACTCGAGAGTATTGAGCAGTTGAATGAACGACCGGGAAGATGTTATAAGAACCCTAAAGAGTAGGCAGAAAGATAAATTAAAAGCCTTCAGGAATACGACATGGAGATTCGACACCATAAAGGGTCACCGGCCGTCCAATTTGTTGCTCATGACAGTCTGGGTCTTCAACGTTCAACCATAAAGGGTCGTCTCATAGAAACGCTGGTACCGTCTGGAGGAGACCTTGTTCTTTATACTGACACTGTGCACATTTCTCTCGTGCAGAGACAATGTTTGAAAGCCATATTTCAGCGACTATCCGGCAAGTTATCACCCACCAGACTTCAAATTTACCACCTGATCCTTAGAGTGATGAAGAGTTTTCTCGAATACAAAGAGAAGACAGATGTGCAGTCAATCCCGGTCGACGACGAAAACCAAGCAAATGAGAGGCCAACTTGGCAAGAAGTTTCCTGTTTCTTACTTGAAGAAAAAGGATACAGATCACTGTAGGATCATCTGCCCTTGTGAAAAGGAGAAGTATACCGTAAATGGGTCAGTGGCAATGGAAAGCGTAGCTGAAAGCATTTGTTGCTCTGTTCCAGAGTGAATTCTAGCATAATCACGGGTCTGCGCAAACTACTCGGAATGGACAAAATTCGAACTACTCATCTTCATCCCTAATCATACGACATGGTAGAGAAATTCGATAGAACGATATTTAATACTATCCAGAAACCAGCAGGAACCACCTATTCTTATCCAGAAATCAGCAAGAACCACCTATTCTAATCCAGAAACTATCAAGAGCCACCTATTCTTACCCAGATTACCAAGATTGGGACCGGCATTCCTGCTGGCTTACAGAAGTGCTGTACACGAATCGACCGGACATTCTCCATCAAAACTGCTGTTTGACCGGCATCTACAACTACCGTGTGATCTAGTATTTAGATGGCCATACGATGTTCCTTCATCGCCTGATGAATACGTTCAAGAAGGATTGAGGGCAGGACGACCCAGTGGTCAAGGCCTAAAGATTGCTCTCGGAGAACCCGAGTTCGATTCTCGGCTCCACTCAAATTGTTCCCGTGGTAACGCAGAGTACAGGCATGTTAAATATGTGGGAGTGTAAGTCTTTCCAAGAGGTTGATGGTAGGTGGAGGAGGGTACTGTCCCTGTGGATGCCGCCCCAACTAAGTTCCGTTCTAAATTACGTGAACCTGTCCTGGCCGTCTAAACAGATACCTTACACTTTCGGGTAGGTCGAACAGTCTGGGTTGAAAAAACAGCTGGAGAAAGTTCATCAGATGAACCATCAATCGATATAATCAGCCAAAAACTGTTTCAAATCCTAAATCATATTTTTATATATTGAAAGTGCAAAAAACAAATTGGCCTTGAACTTTCTTTTTTACTTCCCAATAAATCTTTACATACGCGAGCCATAAATTTGATGCGCTGTCATATAACTCTGCCTTGTGCAGGGAGCGTAACCGATCAGACTTTTAGGGTCGAGGAACAAAATTCAACAAGAAAGATCAATCATGCATAAAGCATTGATTATGGAACAATTTCCAACTTCAATGCAATTTTATTTAAATATCTCTAAAATGCGATACATTCAGTGCTGATATATTTTAAATTGTCACAACACTGCAATAATTTATTATATTTGAAAACTTAAAACTTCATCGAAAAAAATTTATTCAAATGACGTCATCAAAATATAAATCGTCTGGCTCTCTATGTAATAGCAATGAATATTTCATTCATATCACTTTTATTCCAGACTCCAGAGTTAAATAATTTTGCGCCAAAAAAAAATTCAGAAATTCTTATACAGCTCATCTTACAATTACTTGTTTACATTTTGCATCCATTAAAATTAGGCTTCGTTGTAGAAATAATCAAAGTTTGGTGATCATTTAAAAGAGAAAATACGCATTGCACAGAAAATACGCAAAAAATAAATCGGTATTAGGACAGATGCATCACTAAATATAAATCACGATTACTACTTTTGGGAAAACAGAAGGATGCCATATTTTATTTTGAAGTGGGTCACGTGATCTCTTCAAATAATATGGGTGTCATTATTATTTTAATTTTTATTTAAAAAACTACTGCACATAATTTCCTGAATTTTGTTTTACATACTTTATGGGATAATTTGAATCTTTCCTAAAATTTTCGAAGCAATTTGTGAATTTTAACTTTGCTTAAAAAATGTTTGAAAAATTAGGTCCCATGGGCTTCAGTGTATTTTACTTTTTCAACCCGGATTCAATCCAAAACCAGTTGTGTGATATTATTCATTTACATTTCTATATATTCCACAGACCGTCTCAAAAGCTTACTAAAATTTTATTTTGCTGAAGTCATTTTTACGACAGTTGTCGTACAAACGGACCAACAAACAGATTAACAAACAGAATGAACAAAGTCATAAACATTTTTCAACTATGTTGGAAAGTGTTAAAAACGGGATTTGTTCACCGTGAAAACATCCGGTGTGTCCAGTTCTCTTCACAAATTACCAAATTTTGATTTTGTGATAGAGAATAACAAATATATCGAGTGTGTGACTCCATTCGAACTTCTCATTCACTCATATCTAATATTTTTACATCCATTTGTATGTCAAAATCATTAGGAACGAAAACAAGTCCCTATATTCTATGACGCTCAAAACGCGTTAATCCATTTTCACAGAATTCACCTACACTATAAAACATTTGCAAGCATGTTACTGAAATATTCAGAGGAATCAACTATCCGTAATGCGGAGTGCGGTATATATATATAATAAAAGTTTGAAAATCCAATGAAAGAATAGAGAGAAGTTTCAACTTAAAAACCCCAACATTAAAAAATTCCCTACAAATAAAAGTATCAAACAGATAATCATCAATCAAGTGGAAAATAGAATGCAAACATCTAGTCACCAAGCTGAAGACAAACAAAAAAACATCAATGGAAAGGAATCGATAAAATAAAATAAAATAAAATCCTATCATGTAAGCTTTACACGTGGACAAGCTCTAGGCCTAATAATGAATTGTTTATTTCGATAAAACTCTTTATCAAGTCCAAGTATTTTTAAAAAAATGAACACAAAATGCATGTTTCTGATATCAGTGATAGATTATATCTATAAACACTGAAAACTTGGACAACATGCATAAAGATTGAAAAATAATAACAAACAAGAATACCTGAAAAAAAAAAAACACTGCAAACGTCTGATCCATTGGAGCCTTGAATAAAGAAACCAATGTTGCCAATCTCAAAAAATATAAAATATAAGAACTGCTGTTGCCAAATGTGAGAAAGAAATAACAGTAATGCGAAAAGACGATAAAAGGTGATATTCAACAGTAAGAACTATATATATATATAATAGTTTGAAAGTCCAATGAAAGAAAAGTGAGGAGCTGTAACTCGAGGAGAAACCTAACTTTCTAACAAGCTTACAAAATAAAAGTATAAATCTGCAAATCTACAATCAAATGGAAAAAAAAATATCAAAAACAAATTTCGAATCATCAAGTTAAAGAAATCATCAGAAAGCAAATGGTATGGAAACGATAAAAGAAAAACAAATAAAATCCAAGCATTAATACTATATACTTGGACAAGGGCTAAGGCTAAAATATGAATTTATTCACTTCTCCAAAACTCTTCCTCAAGTCCAAGTATTTTGTTGAAGCAAACACAAAAATGTATGTTTCTGAAGATATATATATATATATATATATATGTATATAGAAATAACGCTTCGGCAGACGATAAATAGCTTAATATTTCAGAAATGAAGCTGGAATCTTCACGAAATTCTGTCATTGCGGCTTTTCTGTTGCCGAAATGATTAACAAAGCAGTTGAAAAAAAATGTGTAAAGGTTGTAGAATGTTTTACTGTATGGGAGCGTTCCTGGAGTTAGAATCGTGCTCCCACTGCAAAATGGGGCACATAATATGTTTTTCTGCGTCCATTGAAGACATAGGTTTTTCCATGTTGAAATGACGACTACATGACATACGTGGCTACTTGGAATGGCATAGTGATCCTAAAGTGTAAATCCATTGATAGATATCGAGCCCCATACATTACATGGTTTTCATATACGTCACAATTTCTATATATACACGATTTCTAAGAAAGTCCTTAAGCAACGCAATAACTTTCTAAGAAAAGGTACGTAAGTGCTCATGTTAGATCTATCTAAAGTACGACTCTGCTCCTGCCAAAGACATCGATCGAAGATGCTAGGATACCCGAATTATAAGTTCGGAGTCGAAGCTAGCTTTTGCTCTAACCTTATAATGTCGGTCTTGTAAGCACCGGGTCCCTGGTTCGGGCCTGGCAACATCAATTCCTACAATATCATGACCTTTTGACAGGTATTTATTGCTTTCCCTATATGCGTTTTGCTCGTTCCTGTTGTTGATTCCTACACATTAAACAGTACTCTATCACTTTGTATTGGCTTTTTTTGCGGTCTCAACTTTGTAACCGAGTGTTACTATAGATAGACCTAACATGTATACTCATAAATCTTTCCTTGCAAAATGATTGAGGCGCTTAAGAGCTTAGTTAGGAGCCTGTATTGTATGTTCCTCCAGTAGATATAAATGCTGAAAACATGACCAAACATTTGGCAACTGTTGGTATATTCCTGTTCAGTAGTACAGTGGTTACTTCAGGCCTAACGCAAGACATGGCGTCACTTGAAAACTAAGAATATTTTCCCTATACATATTTCCCTGCAGGGAAAGTTACTAAGCAAATTACCCTTCTAAAATATAAATTCATTTCTGAAGGGGAAGATAACTTGTTTATTGCTTCGTCAAAAGTGGCAGCATCACGCGGATTGAGACATTGAAAAGGTTGAAATTAATGAAGTTAGTGACAAGCTGTGGGATGATTGTGATGAAGTGTTTTGGGATGTCGACGTTTGCATGAGGTTTAAACGTAGATAGATATCTTAGTAGAATTGATGGAGATCTCTCACAATGTTAGAAATGCGGGGGTTCCCAGTGATGGCTCGTGACTTCAGGAATGGGTGAAGCAAATTCCTTTCCTCCTCGACAACGAACATCATCAAAACACATCATGCTACTAGAACAAGGGTTGTTAAATATTATTTAAGAATAACCAAACGAGCCTGAAAAATTCGCCAAATAATAATAATAGTAACCCGTTCAGCCGATAACTTTAAATAAAGCAGCGCTTATCCTGCATCATCTGCTTCACCTCACGAGCCGCTATTGGTCACTCTGATTCTGTACGTGATTTTGACAAGAAGATATCAAACATCTGTCTCTGATTGGCTATTTCTGCTTGACATTCTGCTCGTTAACTGTTTATCACTTTATGTCAACGCATTTTCTTCCTAAGAAAATGCGTATACGCTACTGGGATCCCGGTCCCCCTCCCCAAAACCCACATACACACACACACACGTGTCCGTTCTCTATAGGAGGTTATACAACTTGTCCCCAACTTGAACGGTAATAACTATTACAAATGATTTGCCCCTCGGCCACCCGTGCGGATCATAAATCCCTATTACTCCCAAAGAGCTATTATCATATAAATAATAGCGCTTTGATAACTTTCCATCTTAATTACTCCGCGGGAGGATGGGACCATCTATAAAACCCCTACTGTTTAGGCCCAACTGACGTAAGAAGCATCCCTGTCCCGAAAAACGGACTTCTATTGAAAATCTACCATCAAATTTTTAAATGATATAATGAACCACCGTGAAATTGAAACAATACAATTATTTTAGTTTGGTTTCAGTTATTATGGGATATTTGCACATATATACAGCGTTGTTTGGGATATTTGCACATATATATAGCGTTGTTTGGTTTTAACAGCTTATGTGACTCCCAGCGAAACAAATTGTGTATACGCATCTGATTGCAGGTCTCGGCAATTTCTAACTGAGGAGTATTTAGTAAGCGCGAAACCGGTTTATGGATGGCCTTGTCCGAAAGGAGAGCGCAATGGGAATCATTTCTTGCTTATCTCATTGGTTCCTGAAATTACGCTTAACTGCACTGATTTATGCATATTAATTTTTAACAATTCCTGTAAAAATTATAAATTATTACTTAATTTCTTATTTGCCGTTTTCCAGTCATGAATGTAGCTGCTGGGAAAGCAGCCATGCAGTCCTCCATCACAGCCAAAGGAGTTCCTCAGCGGGCGGTAGATGGCAGCACCAGCAGAAATTTCGCTGCTGATACTTGCACACAAACTGAGGTGGAGGGAACACCCTGGTGGTATGTGAATTTACTGGAACCCTTCCTGGTACAACTGGTCAGGGTGGACTTTGGCAGACCCTGCTGTGGTAAGTAATTATAATCTAAAACAAATAAGATTCTACAAAAATAAATACTGCGTTAGTTTGACACCATATGAGATTGATTAAAAGTATCAATCGTTTCGGAGTTAAAGAACAACCCCCTTCGGCAGTATAAAAAGACAGAACCCCAGCACCAACAAAGGCGTAAATATAACAGCTGTCAATAAATAATTGTATCGAGTAACCCAGAAAAGAAATTGTTGCCAAATAGAAATTCGAAAAAGTGAAAGAAAAAAAAATCCTATGAGGAAGAAAAAATAACTGAATAAGGATTCAAAACATATTCTCAGCGAATAAAACTGCAAACCTAAGTGTCCTATGAAAAAAATATAGAAATAGGAAAACAACCGGTTTCGAAAACTTACATACGCTAATTCATCAACTAAATTAAAATTCCTTTCGATAAATGAACTAATTAAAAAGTACCAATGAATAAAAGGCTGCGGAATTCAGAAGAATATAGAACAAAAAGAGCAGAATGTAGACGGTTTCGTAAACCATATCAGCACCTTCATCAACTAAATTCAAATTGCATACGCTTAATATATTAAAAATGCCAGTGAATAAAAGACTGAGGAAACAAGAATGTAACAAAAATGAAGGAAGGAACCGTTTTCGGAAATTACATGAGGTAATGCATTAACTAAATTCCAATAACATTCAATCATCCTACTTTTAAAATACCACTGAATAATAGACTTCATAATTAAGATGAATATAACAAAAATTGAATGTGTAACAACTAGTTACAGTAGGACTTTGTTACAGCAAGCAACTCGAGGCCTACTAATTTTTTTGCTAAATTCGTTCTGCAGTTGAACAATATTTAATTCGAGATACTGTATTCTCAATAGATGAATTAATTAAGTAAATGAAAACTACATAGTGGACAGCACACCTGTCTATGTTGACCCTACATTTCACTCACAAACTAGAAACCACATAACAGCCTCCTAGAACGCACTTTCATACATTTTTGACGATTCACACACAGAAGTAGATTTTAACATTTTTAATGCGTTATATTAATTTTCTCTCTATATTTAAAAAAAAGATAGAAATAAATCGTTTTTCAATTTATGCTTTAGTTTAAGAGATATTTAATGTCAAAGGAAGAGTATTTGAGCTGAAAGTTTGCGTCCTGGACAAACTGGCCATTGCAAGATCGCGAATTTGTGCGGACATATACCTACATAGTTGAATTTTTGCAAGACTTGGCCTTTTTTTAATTAATTTCAATTCAGTTTATAAGTTTTTTTTTTAAGTTTTAAACGTTTTTTAAATAAACATTTTTCTTCAGTATGGACAAAGATTAAATGGGTAAAGATTAAATCGAGCCGATTGAGAGTACGAAGGTGGTCGTGTGCGCCGCCTGCTTTGAAAAATTCGTGAAGCTAACTCCGAAGGATAGTAGGTACCAGCGAACAAGGGCCGAACCCCCCAGCGGGCGTTTTACGCCTGCGTAACAGGCGGCCCGAAAGAGCTCGAAATTGCCCCCCTGCTCGCGAAGCGAGTTACGGGCGTTGGCCAGGGTAGTGAGCAGGGGCGAAGCCTCCTGGTTCAATAAAATATTGTTTCAAACTCGCTTTGTTTCCATACTTATGAAATTTAACAAACTAAATATATTTAACAAACTAATTTAACAAATTACATAGTCATCTTATCCGCAAGTCCTTCCTTTTTGGTCAATTTGTATCAGTTCAAAATGGCGGGTCGACTTATATGCGAATATGTGCAAACTACCAAATTTTATGAAGTTTGAGTGGATAATTTCTAAGTTATTGTGGAGACATACATTTCACAGACATTACATTAAAAATGGATTATTCATATTCTAGAGTACCCAAAACGTGTAAATTCGTCAAAACTCGAATATCAACTTTTGACCCTAATCCAGTGCTTTCCGTATACATTATTGTGTGTACTCAGAGCCTGATTAACGCACTGGCCTCCGGGGCCGCAGCTCTGGGCCCCCAAATTCTAAGGGGCCCTTTAAATTTTGTATGTGATAAAAAAATTAAGCAGAAATAATTTTTTAATTAATTTAAAACTGGTATTATTTGTTTTTATTTTAAATAAAGTATGTTAATCGTTTTAAATATTATACGTTCTTTAAGGTTCTAATATATTACTTTGAAATAAAAAGTTTGGAAGTTTACTATATTTACGAAAGGGCCTTAGAGGCTATGATCCTGAGCCCACAAATTTATTATGTTGATGTTTTGCATGCGTTTGGTATGCCGTGAGTGTATGGGGGCACCGGGCTCTGTGCCCCACTATGGCTTGATCAGTCTGTGTTATGTACTAGAAAAAGCAATTAAAGATATTATAAAAATCTACTTTTAGTCTTTTCTACGCACCAACTTCACTTGTTAAACGGGTCGGTTTCATATCCTTTCACAAAATAATAAAAAGAATAAATGCAAAGTTTTTTTTCCAATGGCCAGGCACTAGACTCTAGCACTAGACTCTACGTCGACTTACGTCGTTTTGCCCTATGTACGGCCGAAATCGTGAACCATTTTGCCGTCCTAGGACGTTTCCCCAGGCGCACCAGAGGGAGGCGAAACACACTGCACCCACAACACACAACATCCATGTCTTACGCGGGACTCGAACCCACAACGTGGCGGCCGGTCAATCGCTGGAAACGCTCGCCTTGACCGTTCGGCCACCACGTCGACTTAAATGAGCCAACAGCACACGGTGTTCCCAGGTGGTCACCCACCCAAGTACTGTCCGCGCCTGATGCTGCTTAACTTCAGTGATCTAACGGGAACCTGTGTTTTCAGCACGGTAGAGCCGTTGGCTCGAATGCAAAGTATGCGCATTACGAATCGCATGGCCATGATATCGAGGTTGAAGGCTAAATCACAATGTAAAACAACAGAGACTCTTGGTAACTTTAGACGGGCTTCTCTCACAAAGCTTTAATCCCATCTTTAAAACTTTAATTTCATGGTCTCTAATAGTGTGTCGGTAAAGTAATGTATTTATCCCATCTCATACATTTCATTCCCATTTCTGTATTCCATCTGCCTTTCTCTCTCAGCCAACAACGTCCCGGCCACCGTCATCGTCCGAGTGGGAAATAACAGACCGGACCTCAGCGCCAACCCGATCTGCAACCGCTTCTCCGGAAAGATCGGTAAGTCTTTAAGCATCGATTTACTTATACAGGCGTAATGTAACTTTTGGATATATCTAGAATAAACTATTTATCCTCACTTTCAGAGGAAGGGCGGCCCCTCTTCTTCCCCTGCACCTCCACGGTTTCCGGGGCCTTCGTGAGTGTCCACGTCGAGACGCCCGTGCCCCTCTCGCTGTCCATCTGCGAAACCTTCGTTTACACGGACCAGGGTAAGTACTTACGCGATGATCATTCCTTCAACGTCTTTGACAGTGATTTGGCGGCCTTTGCACTCTTCATGAAGATGAAGACGATGGGATAATCAAACAGCGCAAAATTATTTTGAAGATTCTTAAAAAAAACTTCAAAGCACTTAGAAATTTTCCGCTTGTTATTTCAAAACTTCAACATTTATGGTTGTTATTTCAATGATTTTTTAATTATGAAAATTTTATTGAAAAAAGTTCTCAAACTTTGCTTTCTTAATATCGATGCGATAAGAGTTAAATCTCCATTTCTAAAGAACATCATGTAATTTAACATATAGTGTGGTGGTAAGGGAATACGGCAGAGGCTGTAAACTTGGTACGTACAATAGCGTGGGGCTACAACCCTCTAACTCTCTTTAATTGGACCCTGATAAAATATTAAAATGGTATGCATTAATACAAATCAGCCAAATGCATCCAAATCGTCGACGTCACTAAACTGTTGCCAGCTTGGAAAAAAACTTTTGAAAACTTATTAAGAAATTTTTCAAAATAATTTTGAACTGTAGCTAGTGAGATTATACATATTTTTTCATGCTGATTACGGTAAGTGGCACTGAACGATATATGGAATATGAATGTATGAAAAAGTCGAGGAGGGATATTTTTTCTTGAACTTTTTAATAAAAATGTATCCTATGCATAACTCCGACACCTGTATTTCAGTGGTTCCCGTAGAGCAGTGTCCGCAATTTGAAGACGAGACTTCCAGCGTGGCCACATACAACGGCAAGTGCTACCTGTTCTACAGCGACGAACCACGTCCCCTGGAGAGTGCCGTCAAGTTCTGTAACGCCCAAGGTGGCAGCATGGTGCACGAGACCAGCCCGGCCCTCCAAGGGTTCCTCAGTTGGGAGCTCTACAAGAGACACCGGAAAAACCGCGGGCACGACTACTGGAACGGGTTGATTCGAAAAGCCGATACCGGGGACTGGGTTTGGTTGGATGGTAAGATTGCTTTATCCTAATGTTATTGCTAATGCCTAATGCAATGCTACAGTAAAATATGTTACCGTATCAATATCCTGCGATCTTTTGGAATGTTTCACATAGCGTGTAAATCGAGTAACAAAGTAATCTTCATATCTGGAGAAAGAATTTTTACAGCAAAACTTAGAAAGGATTAATAGTTATTCAATTATGAGCATCTTATTGAAAAAATACTCCTGCCAAATGTCAGCTACCATACAGACGATTAATATTTGCATCCAGGCAGTGTAGCTAGAAAATTTAGGGGGACCCTACGCCAAATCTAATTTAGAGTTCCAATGACATAATTACTTTTTCTAAAATCACAAATTTAGGATAATTGGGAAATCATAAATTCAGTGACGGCATCATAAGGAGGGTTGGACGGGCCTGAGCGAACAAGTGTCGCCCGATGGGCCCCTGGTTTTGAGAGCTGCTTTGGTTCGAAAATATTTCAATCAACATAAAAAGTATTTCAATTAACATAATCATTCAATCACAATTATGGACTGGAAACATCCATGGGTTTCTAGTTCAGTCCATGGACTGAATAGGGGCCGACACCTTATCATATAATAAAGAGATAGTCAGGACCGTCGAACATTAAAATTTTACACGGCTGGCACGGTATTACAATAAACACTTGGGCTGAAGCTTCAAACACTAGACATGTTCAATGACCGGGTAGGCGATTTTCCGGCTAGTCTGACCCTCAAGCCGAACACGGTCTGATACATTACTGCACTGCGATCAGCTGGACCGGGCTGCTTTCATTGAAAACATTCATTTTAAGTTGTTTAGAAACACGAGTTTTTAAAAAATGATTTTATTTCCACTGAGCGAAATCGAATGTTTTGTTTACCAAGATGTTTTTAATTTTTTAACCATTGGTGGTGAAAAGTGGTAAAATAATTTAGAGAGACATAAAACCAGGAACCAACATTACAAAATAAAATGTTTTAATTTATTTTTTACTTTTTACTTACTTCATCTTAAAATAAATGTTTCTGTGGAATGTGGATCTTTAAAATTTGTTTCTTGCTTATTTGAATTTTCCAGAGAAAAAAAAAACCATGAACTTTTCTATGGGAGCGGGGGGAAGGATAGACTAGTAAGGTTCAAAATCCAAAGTAAATATATCACGAAAAACGATGAGTAAAACAATTTGAAATTTCTAGATGCTTCTGTTTTAGAGTTATTCCTCAAAACATGTAACTTCTTATTACAGGTCCAGAACGGGCTGGCAGTATGGTTCAAATTTCAAAGAATCAAAATATATAACGAAAGATGCTTAATTTCAGGTTTCTAGCTGCTCCCGTTCTTGAGTCATTCCCAAAGAACATGCACCTTCCTATTAGGGGCCCAGGACGGGTTGAACCTGTAAGGTTCAAAATTCAAAGAATTAAAATATCACCATGAAAGGCAACGATGTGCCTAATTTAAGCTCTCTATCTTCTTCGGTTCTCGAGTTACTCCCCAAAACATGTAACTTCCTGTTACAGGCCCAGAACGGGCTGGAGCAGTCGGGTTCAAAATCCAGAGAATCAAAATATACAACGAAAGGCAAGATACAATCAATTTCATCTTTCCAGCTGCTCCAGTTCTCAAGTCATTCTTAGAGAAATGCATCTTACTATTGCGGACTCAAAGCTGTCTGGATCGGTAAAGTTCAAAATTCAAAGAATTAAAATATTGCCACAAAAGGCAACGATATGCTTAATTTAAGCTTTATAGCTGCTTCGGTACTCGAGTTATTCACCAAAACATGTAACTTCCTATTACAAGCGCAGAACTAGCTGGATTAGTAAGGTTTAAAATCCAAAAAATCTAAATATACAAATGAATATATGAAAAGCAATATGTGTTTAATTTGAGCTTTCTATCTGCTCCGGTTCTCAAGTCATCTCCAAAAGACATGTACCTTACTGTTGCGGGCCTGACCCCTAAACGGGCTTTTTTTTTTATTAAGTTTCAGAATCCAAACAATTAAAATATACATATATACCACAAAATACAAAGATATATTAAATTTGGACTCTTTTGCTGCTCTGGTTCTCGACTTATTCCAAGAAATCGAGTACATTCTTATGGAGGGCTCAAGATTTGTTAGCCCGTTAAAGTTCAACATCCGAAAGATCAAAATGTATCACAAAAGACAGCGGCATACTAAATTAAAAGACACAGTGAATGTGGCAAAACCTGATTAGTTGGGACTTCAAAGACACACGCATACTCTTTCAGCTCTCAATAGAACATTGACGGGAAGAGACACTTTAGAATATGTCTCTCCTGTACAATCTATGCTCTCTCTCTCCCCCCTCCCCCAATACTAACAGTAAAAAATGGAAACAGACTCCAAGCTGAGCAAAAATTTCCCGTCATTTATTTACATAGAAAACATTTCATACGACGTTTATTTCGAATTATATGTAATTAAAATAAAAGCTACTTGGCCATAAATTATTTGGATAGACACTGATCACCGTGTCTCCCCTGACGTTTCGCCACTGTCTGCGTGTCAAATTTCATAACCCGGTGCGACCTGGTTATTGCTCTACAGGCGTAACGAACACACAGGCAGATATTTTATTATTATATTCTAAACTATATTCTTTTATAACTTTCCCTAGAAAATCAGGGGATTTCGCGTTTGTTTCTTTATTACGTTGACCTGCACACCACCCGAAAAAAACGAACAACCCAACCCTGATATAGCTTACATAAATTAATAGTCTTTAATTTTGAACGTGAAGGTACTTTCTTGATTTTGTAATGAATCCGTCGCTGTCTGATATGTACATACGCACTTCAACTTTAGTAATGCATCGACCCATCACGATGAA
Organism: Amaurobius ferox; assembly: GCA_951213105.1. NCBI lineage: Eukaryota > Metazoa > Arthropoda > Arachnida > Araneae > Amaurobiidae > Amaurobius > Amaurobius ferox. The sequence continues at coordinate 3,941,628 of OX578147.1, read as the reverse complement.
AGGAATTGCGTTCTTCACTTATAGTATTCAAATTTCCGATAAAGACGTAGAACATCACAGAAAGCTTTTGAGCAAAAGATCATCCACGTCTGTGTGGTATTTTCCCAATTGTACACTTTTGAAACTCCAAATCAATCACCTCAGTTGACGAGTTTGGGTGACGTCAGGGACGCCGAACGGAATTAACACCTATATTATCCAACCAAAGTGCAACGCGTCTTCCAGTCACGTGTACATGAGTGACTACTGCCCCACGAAATATCCAATTAGTAAGGTGACCAATCGTCCTCCTTTAGGGAGGACAGTCCTTCTTTTGTAGGTTCTGTCCTTCCTCGAAAAGTGTCCTCCTACCTGTCCTCCTTTTCGATATTTTAAAACTAATCTGTTAATCTCTGTATTCAGAGATGCCGCGCCGAACTGTTACGCGTCATATGACGGTACAGTTCGGAATAAGGCTCCTCTATATTCGGAATAAGGCTCCTCTATATGTAGTAGAGGAGCTCTAGTTCGGAAAGACGTGATTATGAAATGCATGCGCAGTGCATAGGAGAACTTCACGTGTCTTGCATTTGTCTCGCACCATTGCGCACTTCACTTTGTTTACTTTATATTATACTTCGTGCTTACTTCTAACGGAAATACGAAATTATTTCAATTCTTTTTCAATTGGTAACGATTTTTGGACAAGTGAGAAATCAAGATTAAATGTTGATACTCTAGCTGCAGCACTTACGGTGAAATTCAATATGAAGGATATTTCTTGCTCCGAAATTTCCAATATATTGTTACTGTTAGAAAATGATATATTGACAAAAAATATTCATTCAATGGAAAAATACTCGTTTAAGTAAATGATTAAAAGGGATGTAACCATAATTAGTGTATTTTTGTTTGAATTAATAAAATGTTTCATTTATTTACGTTGTACTTTTTTCTTAAATTTTTTCGTCCTCCTTTTCATTGTAAAAAAATTGGTCACCTCACAATTAGTCAAACTCCCCCTTTACGGCAAATTATGCAATCCGAATTACAAATGTTCAAACAAAATCGTGCGTTCTACAACTCAGTTTTCACCTCGAAAGGTTGTAAACGGCTATTTCAAAAGGAAAACCTAACCGCAGGTAAAACTAGTGCGAAATCGTAGAATATAGACAAGGTTATAATTGCACGTATTGTTTTTTCTTAGCTGCCACAATCAAATAAAGGTAGTACAAAAGACAACGGGGCGTCTTTTAACAAAACACAAAAGTGTGATTGCAAATTTAAATTACTATATCTAATTTAGTATTTAGTTTGTTAAAAACGAAAAATTCGATACATTCCTTCAAATTCCTTGTTCAGTTTCCGATTTTTCTATGTTTTTTTTAATAAAAAGTTAAATTTTCATAAGAATTATACTTTCAAGTTGCAACACACAAAACCAGAATTACCAGACAAACAAAGCAAAAACTTCAAAATTTTTCATTCTGGCAATTCGTTCAATATACTGTTCTGTTTAGTTCTGGAGATGGGTAATCTCCATTTTCAACTTTAAAAAAGACTGTGGGAGTGAGTAATGATCAAAAGAATTCAAATTTAGAGCTTCTTATCTTACACTGTTGCTGACATTCTATTCCGAACACTTTATGTACTACTTGACATATATCTGATTCTGAATTTTAAGATGCAATCTTTCTCCAAATACATCTAAATAATGCTCCAAATGTATCTAAACACAAAATCGCCTTGGAAAATAGAGTGATCATTTTCTTTTATTTCCTGGTCACTCCCTATCCAAATTTCAGAACACTTTATTCATCGTAACAAAACTAGATGGCGCCACTAAAGTTGCTATAAGAGATTTTAATTATAAAATAAATCAATAATTCCAAATAGATTGGCAACAGATAAAATTGTTAGTTTTATTTTGCAACAATATGTTGGCATCAGAGATGTTTGTGTTTATTTATTAATAATTTATCATGAAGGCTTGATATATTATTTCATTTTGTATAATTGAAAAAGACACAGCTGTGACGGTTGACTTTTAATAGTGTAGATACAAATGATGTACGGCTACGAAATGTGAAACAAAGATTTGTTTCCAACCAAACCTTGAGGTGTAATGGAGCGATGTTTTTCAAATTCAATTTAATTTTTATTTATTAAATATTTAAGCAGAATTTTGAACAATGCAATGTGTACTCTAATCTGTTCCTAGAAAAGTTACCAGAATTACAATATTATCTTAACACCATCATGAAATATGAAGAATATTCTTTTTTAATGAACTTTATAAAACATTCGTAACATGTTTTACCCCAACTCTTTTTACCCCAAATTTTTATAAACCCTGATTTTGGGCTAGATCCATTTTTACATTTTGACATTGCCAAATCTAAGTTATGGATAATCATAAATTTAATGAGCATGAAAATACAGGATTTCTCTCTCTCTTTTTTTTTTTTTTAAATAAATATATTTATTTGGCCTGATTGCTGTGCATACATGTAGGGATAGCGGTGTTGATCGCCATTGGCGGCACTTGTGAAAAAATCAAATTTTTCAAATGAAAAGTAAAAATAAAATTTGACAAATAAAAACTCCCTTTGGTAAATAGGATGGTGAAAGTAATCAAAAATCCAGATCAAACATTTATGTACAATGATTACAACAATTATGTACAGATATGTATCAACAATTATGAACATGTAATAAAAAATAAAAATTAATTCCATGCATTATTTTGTATGATTAAATAAAATTTAGTATGTATAAATAAAGCAAGAAAGAAAAGAAAAAATAATTTAAGTTTGGGTTAAGTTATGTGCTTGCAACATCACATTTTTATACTATCTGACAGCAATATTGTTATAATACAAATGAAAATGAATAATTCATTCATTTCTTTAATCATAGGAAAGGATGTTACCATATCTTTCTGGAGTGTCTCCCCAAGTGAGCGAAATTGTTCCAGGTTTGATGGGACAAACGGATGGTTATGGTCAGAAACAGATTGTACTGATGATCTTCATTTTATTTGTGAATATAGTAAGTACTTCAAATTCTGCTGTTTTTGGCAGTAATTTTATTTAGTACTAGAATGAATTGTCTGGCATGACACTTTCTACATAAATAATACATTTGCATATAACACTAGTCAACTTCAAGGTCTAAACTGTCACCAAATTCCCATGCACGCTATCTGGAAAGCAAAAAAAAGTAAATAATTAAAGGATTCAAAACCGCTTAGAGGGGAGCGTGGCCGTGCATGTGCAGTTATGGAGTGAAAGTGCAAAAAATTATCTGCGCTAAATCAATAATATCACACAGAATCATTTGCTTAAAAAAGTGACAAAAATAGATATTATAATTGAAATTTTAAAAAAATATGTTAAAATGCTAAGATATACACCCAATTTTTTACAAAATTATAGAATTGTTCTAATCTTAGTTTTTCAGATGCGAAGAAAAAATAATCACATAACTTAAAAAATACAAATTTTGATATGTTTTTTAAAAAATTAATAGATAAGAAGGAATTGTTCAATGGATGTGGTTCAAACATCGTTGGAAAGAACGTCCTTTGATATTTCTAATGATACCAAGATGGTGACTCTATAATAACATTTTTAGTCGCTAAGGAATCAATTTGTGTGAAAATCATGAATATTGTTCAAAATCATGCTAAAACATAAAATAGCTAAAAAACCAATTCAAATTTTAAAAAAATGTCAGGGTTCACCTGTGTATGCCGAGAAGTACCTATGTACCAAATTTTATGGCACTTAAATTTTCCTTCTTCAGACTGCAGAGACAGATACACACAGACTTACTATGAAAGATTTTATTTTATTTATTTATTATTTTTATTTTGTTTGTTTGTTTGTTGTACTTTTTATAGGTAGTTTACTGATGCTAAAAAGTATGCAGTAACTAAGCCTTTTTGTTACAAATATTCCCTGTATCAATTATAATTTGATGCTATAACTAACAAGGGTCTGTGTGCCTGCGTCAGTTATACTTGCCTGCTAAAAACTTCTACAAGAAACTTCATTTTCAGATAAATTTGTGCCAATTTAACAATTAGCCAAAAATAAAATCACGAAAATTCTGAAAAAAAAATCTAAATAATAAAAATTGGAAAAATTTTGTAAGATTTTGACAATTGTTGGCAGACAAAATTATCGCCAATGGTTTCAAGTGCTTTACGGGTGTTCAGGTGGATGTTTATAAAAACCTTGTGTTCAGTAGATTTTTATTCTCTTCACAATTTCTAGTCTTCAATGGGTATGAAAATTATTTCTGAAATCAGACAAATTATGCAATGTGTTTAATAGTTTGACGGTGTGAAGCTGAAGCTAAAGTTTCAATTCAAAACTATTACCTTTATCGCATAAAGTTTTGTGCTTTAATTGGTACGATGCATTATACAAACTTTGCTGTAATAAAGCAGAGAGATGCAGAAAAATACATTTCCAAGCTAGATTACATGTAAGGAAACATTTGTTTGGAATTTTTCATCAAGTTACGACTCTAATTACAAACAACAGAGTTATGATAACATGAGAAAATGAAAGCAAGTTTTCGTGTTTTCAGTTCCATTAATGTTTAAAAGGGATTTTTTGTTTTTAGAAATTTGAACTCGGATTGAGATAAACAGAGTCTAAAATCATACTAAAAAAAACGCTAAATTAAACACTCACAGTATCGGGAATTTTGAGTTTAAAATGAGATAAAAGTGGGTTTGCAGTACATTCAGTGGTGGTGCTCGGTTTGATTTTGCACCCCCTCCCACTAGGGTGTCGAAAGCCCAGACCACCCGACTCGTCCGTAGACTTAGAGCAGCTGTTTGGATGGCCGGCCTCCCACTAGGGTGTGGTAGCCCAGTAGTTAGCGTGCGGAAATTGCACTCGATAGACCCTGGTTTGATTCCCTCCTCTACCAAAACTGCCACTGTATTTACACAGAGTACGATCATGTCAAACATCTGGGTCTGTAAGTCCTTCCAAGAGGTTGGTGGTAGGGGAAGGAGGGTATGGTCCCTGTGCATGCCTCCCCCGCTGGGTTCTGGTCTAAATTGGGTGGCTCTTCCTGGCCTTCCAAACAGTCACCCTACACCTTTCACCTTTCTTGTAGGTCGGACGATCTGGGTCTCAACAACAACCCCCTCCACCTACTGCCTAATTGCATCCCCTTTACATCTCTTCCACTTAGCCATCCTGTTATCATGCAACTTCATTGTTAAGAAACTTCAACTGGTACTTATCAGTTATAGAGACCATGAAGTCAAACCCGGAAACACTTAGGGACCACACCAAATTCTGCTTTATACCGGTTGCTGATATTATAAATTGGACTTTTATCTCGTAGAATTTATGTGGCGAAACTTTACTGGTAGTGATAAATTTAATGAAATTTTATTGGCAATAGCTGAGTTTTGGCCACCACAAATTTAAACGTAGCACAATATTTTTTTGTTAAGTAAAGTTGATCAAACCTCATTATATATTAAATGTTACACATTGTGTTTGTAGTGAATTTCTCATATCGGATTATATCGCCAATGTTCGTGTTGGCGATAACTCGGAAAAGCAGTCGCTAACTCATGGTCCCTATAACTGATAAGTACCCTTCAACTTTTTTAAGTGTATAGGATTTTATTTATTTTATACATAAATATTGTTTTAATATAAAAGGTTAATTGTAATTGATATTACAATACTACAGGAGTTTTTGCGATCTCCCCTAAAAGTGCTGTTCCACTTGTGCCATAGATAGAATATGCAGGATTTGGAAAATAAACTCCTGCTTGAAAATCATAGATCTACATAGCCTGCCTTGAACAATAGTTTCTAATTTTGAGAATATTAATGATAAAGTTTTGATTGTTAGAATCTACCATTATTTCAATATTATAAGTGTTTTTTCCAAAAATTGCTGGAATCTGATGAAAATTGCTATACTGTCTATTAGAGATGCAAGTCAGAAAATTTTCCACTATCTTTTTCTGAGAGGCACGGTAGACCAGTGCTTAGCATGCGGGAATTGCACTCGGTAGGCCCGGGTTCGATTCCCGTCACTGCCAAAGCTGCCACCGTGTTTATGTGGAGTACGATCACAGTAAACATATGGATCCATAAGTCCTTCTGAGGGGTTGGTGGTAGGGGAAGGAGGGTATGGTCCCTGTGGATACCTCCCCCATAGGGTTCCAGTCTAAATTGGGTGGCACTTTCCGGCTGTCCAAACAGTTACCTTACACCTTTCTGGTAGGTCTAACGATCTGGGTCTCAACAACAACTATCTTTTTCTGGAAAATTTTCCACTTTTTATTTTCTCCCAAATTCATTTGAAAGTGAAATGTCATATTCTTTCTACACTGCTTTTTGAAATGTAGGTCACTTTGTAAGAAGTCTTTGAATATTTAGTTTTCTAATTTTGCATAGGAAATCAAGCAATGCCTTATTTTTAAGAAAAGGGATAGCAAGAACTAGAAGGGTACAAGTAATGTTTTACTCATTCTGATAAAACAGCAGATAATAATTTTAGAAGCCTTTTCTTTCAGAATTTAATTCTGTAAAATTTATGAAAGTATAATAAATATGGAATATTTTTGCAAGGGATTTGGCTGAAGGAATATACTTTAACACAGCTTTAAATATATGCTTAACTCTAATGTCCACCAAATTGTCTCTTTTATCTTATGGTACCCACCCATTCAATTATAAACAGATCTTTTTTAAACAATGTTTAATATTATATATATAGGAATTATTTTCAAAAAAGTTTAATTATAAATATTTTTTTTAGTATTTTTATATATATAATAATATATTTCTTATGTCTTTAATAAACTGAACAGTTTTTCTTTTTATTATTATTATTATTATTATTAATTACTTAATAGTAGTAGTAGAGAGTAGTAGTCATTCAAGAAAGTGGTAGATTCAGGGCTCATGCTGGGCTAATTTATGTGCTATAGGACCTAAACAAGAGTCTGAGATTTCCCTTTCAATTATCAGCAGCAGGGTTGGCTGATTAAAACCCTATTGGTCTAAACAATGTTTCTTCGTTTAATCCATGGGTTCTGATTTAAAAAAACCCCACCCCATTTTTTCGCAACCCTGGTGAACAGGTATTTTTAAACATTGTTAATATAATACTTAATGCTTTATTTTTAAATCATAAGCAATTTTTATTTTTTCTTATAATATTTTTATATCACAATGAAACTGCTGCTTGTGAGAATAAAACTTTCTTATCTTTCCTTAAAGAAAAAAAGTTTATGAAAATTATATATTTAATAATTTATTTCTTACACCTGAAATAATTACAGTAATTATTTACGATTCAGAAAGGGTTTAGCAATTTTAATATATTATTTGTTTTGTGCATTGTTTTAAATTTATGATTTATAAAAATATTTTTTTTCTATTGTTATAGATAAAATATAATTATTTTATAACTTTTCAAAAGCATGGGTACTCAATGAAAATATTAAATTGCAACTGCTGACTTTAATATACATATATACTAGAAATTTTTGTGCATTGAATATTTTTATAAATTTCTAAATTTAAGCATTTCTAAATTTTAATTTTCATTATTTCTAAATTTTTGCAAGTAATTTTCTAATTATTCCAATTAGAATAATCTTGCACAAAATATGCATGTCAATATAACTTTTTTATTTGAAAATGTTTCTAAAAATGAAATGAAAAGAATAACTCATAGTTTATTATTATTTAACTACTTTATTGAAATATCAGTTTCGTTTACTAAAAGTTCTTTATATTTATCTTAGGACCTGTCACCTGTGGCAAGCCAGAGAGGCCAGTCAACTCAACCATTCTGATGAGGGCGAACTCAATAGGCTCTGCCATAGAGTATCAATGTGACTCTGGACATCTGCTTCTGGGGCCATCTGCTAGAACATGCCTTGCAACTGGTTTCTTCAGTGAATTTGCTCCAAAGTGCTCATGTAATGCTTTAAATATGTTGGCAGTTCTGTTTCACTATTTATAATGTTGAATATAGCATTATATGTACCTGTGCAATTTACCAACCTCCATTGGAAGACTTTAAGTTGACACAATTTTGGCACTCAAATTTTGAAATTAAAAAATATATTTTTTGTTTACCTTTTTTAAGGATGTAAATTTTAAAACAATTTTGTTTACTTCTAGTTAATTTAAATTAGAAAGTCTTGTTTACTTTTAAATGCTTTAAATTTTTAAAATGTTTTGATTTGCTTTTCAATAATTGAAATTCAAAATGGTTTTTTTTTTTTTTTCTGTTGTTATTTTTAAAATGTTTCCTTTGTTTTTAAATGTTTGTTATAAGAAAGATTTCATTAAATAGCCAAATTTTCCTAACTGCATGATTTTCGTGAAAATAACCACAAAATTGTAAAAAATTGCAGATTCGGCCAAATTTCATAAATTGCAGATAGAATTTGCTCAAAGAAAATTTGTTTTTATTCGTTGATGTTACATAAAATCATTTTGATAAGAATTGAAGTGGTTTAATTCCACATTTCCATCATTTTCAAATTAATCACAAATATCCATAAAAATAAGATTTTACTTAGTAATGAAAATGAATCTTCCATAAGTAAAAGATGATGTAACATGCAGAAATAGAGTGACTGGAACTCATACTGGCATACTGAAAGTACAATGCATCCTAAATGGCAGGTCATCTCTTTTCGTGACAATATATATTTAGAAGTTGGTAAATTGTAAAAGTATCGATTTCTGCCCAAGATGCTTGTAATTTTCTTTATATGCATTAGTCATCAAAAGCTTTATTATGTCATTAACAATGGCATTCAATTATATAGAGAAAAATTATCAAACTAAGAATTTTTGCATAGATTTTTTGTTTGACATTTTAAACAAGGCACTAAAATTTCTACTGATCTACTGTGTGCATTGAACACAATAAGGTAAAAAATAAGCATTTAACAAATATATATATATATTCTCTAAGTAAAACATCTTTGTATTTTATCGCTGAAATTGTATTTGGATTTTTACAATTTTGATTGAATAAAAGACTTCTGAGAGTTTAATTTGTTTTAACAGAAGTAACTAAAATGGTTGACACAAGGGAAAATGAGCCTGTTACAAAGTCCAATGTGGATCAATGTACTTGTGTGACTGGATAAATAAAACTATTTGACTTGAATAATGCAGGAATAATGTTCTTGAATAATTATTCCAAACTGTCAGTCTTGTTAACATTGGGCACCTGTAAATGCAGTGTGTTGTTGAGACCCAGACCGTCCGACCTACCAGAAAGGTGTAAGGTAACTGTTTGGATGGCCGGATAAATGCCGTGTGTGCGTTAGTGGAGTCTCTTTAGCAGCGGATTTCTTAACATTGTATAAAAACCATAAACAGTTGCAATTGTATCATCCTATGCAGTGATTTTTAAAATTTTTGTTACTACTAGAGATGAACTGACTTTATGACAGCTGGAGCTTAACTAATCTTTAAGTGTTCAGATTTGCACATTGGATACACAAATTGTATATGACTTATAATATGGAGTTGAAGGTTATATTCTGTATTTACCGGGTAGCTCTACTTGTGTAAAAACCTCACTTAACTAAGCAACAGTATAACAGACACATGTTTAATCACTCTACTTCAAAACTTCTTCAAACTTTCTTCTTCCAACGAAAATTCACAACTCATTCCTTTAAACATAACACAAGAATGTGAAACTTTGCTTGCCATCTCCATAGTACCTTTGCATTCTAGTAACACATCCCCATGGCAAAAAAATAACAACATTGTTACGGAACAAGAATGACCCCTTGCAGAAAAATTTTAGTGCTGCAATGCCACTGACATATTATAATAGAATAACAGAAAAATTTAAGAAGGATGTTTAACATTTTTAAGCACATGCCTTATAGAGCATGCAAAAATGTTTTTAGTTTTTGTGAAAAAAATTCATCAATCCACAAGCATCATGCTGCGGACAACAAAGGAAAAGTCCATACAAGAACTGCTAAAATATGCCATTTTCAACTGCTCAAACCAATTCTACAGCTGTGGTAGAGTCAATTATGGCTGTGGTTGTGTTGCAAATGAATCAGCTAAATAACCAGTTTTCTGAAAGCAATGAAAATAGCACCGATGTTGGCACTTTATATACAAGGTCAAAGGTTGATGAAGGAAACCTGTATGTACTGCTGCCAACCATTCAGATTTTCCTGAATTCATTCTGTCTTGTTAGACATTGTTCTGGAATTCAATTTTTGCTTAAAATTATCCAGTTCTTCATATCCGAAAAGAAATCATAATGGCTTACGTGGACATGCCATTGATTGTGATGTGCCATGCAAGATCTGCATTAATCAAAATCTGAAGAAAAAATTATCAGCTATAAAACAGGATTTAAGATTATTTCTGATTAACTCCTCAAATATCAAACCATAACAGCCAACTTTTCATTTTATTTGAAGAGTCCCCAATTTTTTATATATATATATATATATATATATGTATATATATATATATATGTGTGTGTGTGTGTGTGTTGATCTTTGGAAAAATGTGCAAATCTCCTGGAGTTTTAAAGGTTGTAGATAAAATTACTTCCTCAAAAGTGTTTAAAAGTAAAATTTTATACCTGTCTAAAAATGGTCATTTTTGGCCAAAATACCTGACCATTTCAGTCTTACCCTTTTTGATAGTATATTTCATTAATAATTAGTAATTTCTGAAAGTTCTTTTAGCAATATCACAGACATTTGCATTATATACAATTATTGGTATATTTCATTTTAGTACAAAAATATTTTTCATTTTTGCAGTTTGTTTCAATATATTTATTTTACTTTTTATACACAAGCATATGTTTTAAACATATTAATAATGAAATAAAAGTATATTTTTTAATACAGTTCAAAAACATTATTATTATTTATTTAGACACTTAGAAGGATTTAGGCTTATTAGAAATAGATTTGGTGAGCATATATTAGAATTTAATATATTTGCATTTATAATTTTAATTAAAAATTAATATATTTGTTATCATTCTTGAAAACCTAGAATTACTGCCAAAGTTTCCATGTTTTTGGGATCGTGTGAGTCCCAAGAACTTTGGCTATAGTCATGGGTGGCCATAGAACTTTTACCAGAAGAGGCAAACCACTGATATCAGTGGGGCAAAATCGAGGATAAGATGTACAACATCAACTAACTTGATGCCCACCTTTGTGACCTTGAATGTCCAGAAGAGGCCTTATGGGAACCCATGGTTATAATACTTAGCAGAATCACAGGATAACAATACTATTTCAGAGAAGGTCCCCAATGACGTGGAAGTATTTTCAAAATGTTTACAGATAGGATTGACAAATAAGGAAATCTGAATAACTTTTGAACTCTAAATGTATTACTGTTTCTGTATTTCTTTTCTAATTGTGTTATTTGGAAATTTACTGTACAGCATTTTTATTGCTAAAAATATCATATTGCAGAAAGATATTGGTATTAGTGAGGGTTGTTGCAGAAATCGTAATAATTTCTGCCACAGGGAAACACATGCTCTTATATAGAACTGACAGGCAGGGTTTGAACCCCCCTCCCCCCCTTTGAAAAGCCGTAGTTTAAAAAAAAAACATGGTTTAAGCTAATTATAGGGTTTAAACCAGCCAACCCTGCTGGCAGACCAACTAAAACTCTTGCATCAGCTTGATTACAAACAGTTAGTAATAATTAGTAAACATTATAATTAGGGCAATAATTTTATCATGGGAGAAAAAAGCGGCAAATTTTGCAGAGTGATCGTAGGGTAAATCATGGAATTTCATGGTTGAAAATATACATTAACTTAAACATATCTAAAAAAGTCTACCAGACAGTTATGAAGCAGTAATGCAAATCTATAAGTATTATATTTCAATTTTTTAAACTAATACATTTAAAAACTATTCAAATTTTGGCAATATTATCAATGCCATGAGATCAAGATTTTCATTGAAGTTGTTGAAGTTTTAATATACTATATTATACATACTTTCTTCTGTAATGCCTGTTGTCCTATAACACATTTTTAAATTTAGAAAAATGGTAAAATTGAGATTGTTCGACATCGACACTGTTTGTAGGTATTGACAGACAACAGATTGCAACTTTATGTAGCTAAAAAAGCAATTTTTTTTTTTTCGTATTCCAGAAATCTATTAAACTTTTGACATGAAATTCTTTTAAACTCGGTTTATGTGAATGAAAAGCAAACAAATTTTCTTTGATATCTAAAAGATTCAGGGACTAAATATATTTGATATTCATGAAATTTCTGAAAAAAAAACACTGAAATTCATGCCATAAAACAGAAATCTAAAAATTATAAAAAAAAAAAAATAGGCAATAATAGATGTAAAAACTGAAATTCACAAATGTATTTGATATTCACGAAACTTCAGAATATCTGCTAAAATTTGTGGTAAAAATTGCAGAAATTTGTGCCACAAAGTATTTCTGCCCTAGTTATAATGACAACAATTAGTGTGAATTTACTCAATCAGTTTTGTTTCCCCATATTAATCTTCATGAAGAACTGCATATTACATTTTATGCTAAAATGTAAAAATAATAATTTTACACAACAAGCTAAAACCTTGGGGATTGATATGTCTTCATACATCTCTTCATCTTTACTATTCTGATAGCAGATGGAAAACTGATGCAAGCAGTAACATCATGTCATTAAAGTCCCATAACTATAACTTGACTTTGTAACTTTTTTGTGTGCCTTAAGTATACCATAAGAGATAAGTGTACTTTTTAAGCTGAAAATTCGTCTCATTTCAGATTCTTATTTTCTGCAATGCAAAACAAAAGTTACTTGAGTGCTTTTGATATGTGGAACACTCAAATAACTTTTATTTTGCCTTGGCAGAACTTTAAAAATTCACATGATTCTTTATGACCCAATTTGTTGATTCTTCCAGACTACATTGAGAAATGCTGAAGTAGGGACATGAAATTTTGTATTTAGACAGGTCCTGTGAAAAATAAACGACTTTTTTTTTCTATTTTAATTTAAAGAGAACAAAATTATTCATGATTTAAAATTGTGTAAATATTGTCATTCAAAGATATAAGTCTGCACTTAATTTGAACTTCATTATATAGAAAAATGATATTTCTTACCATAAATCTGTTTAAATGTAAAGTAATAAAAGCTAATTGAAATTTTGTGTATGCCAAACGTACACATATGATAAATATAAATGAATCTAATGTAGTAGTCCTCAGTGACCAAGGATTACTGCTTTTGCACTTTTCTATATGATATTGTTTTCTAGTTAGTATAACTTGTTTTTATTCACTCAGAACACGTGATTGAAGAGAACCTGATGGAATATTTTATTTTATCTTCCTTACAGACTTAGAATGTGGCTTTCCGGCAAATATCCCCAATGGCGGCTATAATTTAATCAATGGCACACGCCATTTTCAAAGCACAGTGCAGTACTTTTGCCAAGAGTCATTCGTTCTGGTTGGAAGATCTGACCTAATGTGTGATGCTGATCGTAAGTGGGATGGACCTCCTCCAAGGTGTGATCGTAAGTAGGAATAAACTTTTCCCTTACAATGCATTATATGTGTAAAGAGAAAGTACTGTGTTAGAGTCGGAAATCACTCTTTCATTAGGATGGATTTATACATTTTGAGCATCAATGAATATCTATCAAGTTTTACAATGTCTGTCAGAAAGAATTCTGTAAATTTTGAAATGTATAAAAATATTCTATGCACAAAAATTTCGAATATGTATATATTGAAGTCAGCAGTTGCAATTTAATATTTTCATTAAGCACCTCTGCTTCTGAAATGTTATAAAATAATTATATTTTACCAACAATAGAAAAATATTTTTGTAAATCATAAATTTAAAACAATATAATAAATTAGAAATAAATAGAAATTGCTAAGCCCTTTCTGAATCATAAATAATTTACTGTTTATTACAGGTGTAAGAAATAAATAATATAACTTTCATATGCTTGCAGTTTTATTTATTATGATATAAAAATATTATAAGAAACAATGAAAACTACTTATAATTTAAAAATAAATAATTAAATATTATATTAATGTTTAAAAGATGCCTACTGACTAGAGTTAGAAAAAAAAATGGGTGTTTTTTTTTAAACCGAAATCCATGATTTAAACAAAAAAAAAATAGGATTTAGACCAATGGGATTTTAATCATCCAACCCTGTTGCTGATAATTGAAAGAGAAATTTGGAAGACTCCTGTTATGCCCTATAGTATGTAAATTAGCCCAGCATGGACCCTGAATCTATCACTTTCTTGAATGACTACTGCTCTCTACTATTTAATATTTAATAATAATAAGAAAATTAAATTGTTTACTTTATTAAAGGTATTAGAAATATATTATTAAATGTATAAAAATATTAAATAAATACTTATAATTAAACCCTTTTTTTAGATAATTCCTATATATAATAATATTAAAAATTGTTTAAAAAATGCCTGTTTATAATTGAATGGGTGAGTACCATGAAATAAAAAAAACAATTTGGTGGACATTGATTTAAGTATATATCCCGTGCTGTTAAAGTATTTTCCTTCAGCCAAATCACTTGCGAAAATATTCCATATTTATTATATTTTCATAAATTTTACAGAATTAATTGCTGAAAGAATAGGCTTCTAATACCTGATGTTTTATCAGAATAAGTAAAACGTCACTTGTACCCTTCTAGTTCTTGTCTATCCCTTTTCTTCAATATAAAGCATTATTCCCTTTCCTCCTCAAAATTAGAAAACTAAATAATCAAAGACTTCTTGTAAAGTTTACTTGAAAAACAGTATGGAAAGAGTATTTTATTTCATTTTTAAATGAATTAGGGAGAAAGGAAAAGTGGAAGATTTTCAGGAAAAGCATTGCGAAAATTTTTCTGACCCATGTCTCTAACAACAGCATATCAAAAATCATTTTATAAATCTTGTTTCAGACACTTTATTTTATTTATTTATTTTTTTTTTTAATTTAGAAGTAACTAATAATGATAAACAAATTACATTTTCCTTTTTAGATAAAAACAATAGACAATTCTCAGAAACAATCTATATGAGTTTCTTATGGATGTTATTTGCTCTTGAATTTAAAAAAAATGATTTAAATAATAGCTATTTTTATGACATTTAAAAACTTCCCCCTCCCCCCCCCCTTCATTTTTTTTTTTCATTGTTCAAAAATTGAGGTCATACCTTTGATCTAATATGCCTAAAAATCAATAAACTATTATGTTTATTAATTGAAATTACTGTATCCACTTTTATTTAAATCACTCAATTTATCATGGAGATATTCTGCTATATATCATTAAATATCATAAAATGTAGTATTAATGCATTTTCAAAATTAAGATTTTCACTTGATCCCCTCTTTAATTTTATTTGTGGCAATAACTGTGCTCCCTTATTATTAAGCTTTTGAAGTTTATTAGCATCTTCTAACTAAATTTTTGGAGCAAGAGTGGAATTTAAAATATAATAAAAAGTTGAAAACATGTAAACTAAAGTTTTGTATATATATATATATATATCTATTGTTTTATCATGAATTAAATAGTGTAGCATTATTTTATTTATACCTCTTATTTGTTAGGTTAGTGATTCTCAAAGGGTGTGCTGCGGTACATTAGTGTACCATGAAATCACATGGCTGTGTCACAAGAAAATCAAGAATATTTTTATTAAAATGATGAAATATTTTTAACTTCATTTATTAATACACAATAAGTATTGATTGGTTTACATACCCTCCACTAGGGTTCAGGAGTAGTCAAGACATTCTTGAACTAAGGTTCGATTTATCAACCTTAAAAGGAGCTCAGCCGTGGGTAGGGGACCTTTTTATATTTGAAGGCCACATTAAAATAAACTGCCCTCTAATTAGACTGCTTACAAAAAATTTTATTATATATACTGCAAAATGCAAATATTTAGAGGAAAAGAAAGGAAGTTTCTTTAAGAAAACTGCACTCGATGCGTAGAAGACCTGTGACCATATGACCATTGGAAATCTGTGACCATAAGACCACAGGTTTCCAATCTCTGGGCTAGGCTTACATTGGATCCGAATAGATCTTTCATCAAGAATCTTACAATGGATGTCCAATGTAGGCCTTGGTAGTTATAATGCCTCTAGTGCAATGCTACCACCTACTGTACGAGAGTGCCCTAATATCCCACATGACAAAACAATAGACCATAAGTTTAAAAAATTTGAGAATAACTGTGCTAGATAAAAAGATCTAAAGTTTTGAGAAAAACTTTCAAATTCCTTCAATTATTATTCTTTTACTGCAAAAAGTGTCCTTTCTTACACATTGACTTTTCTTTCCAGCTTTGTTGTGCCATAATCCTCCCTCCATTGTACATGGGAATGTAACTGTAACTGTCAACACCACAGTGCCTGGCACCACGGCTGAATACACTTGCGATAATGCTTACAAGCTGATCGGAGAGACTGTTATTGCTTGTGATTCAACAGGTTTCTGGACATCTAAGCCACCCAGTTGTGAACGTATGTTTAGAGTGCATTTATTTATACTAAATTGAATCATAATTTATTTTTCAATAGTGCAGTTAACCTTACAGTAGTGATGAGAAAACTTGTGCAGTGTATGTATCAATACTGCTTCAATATCACACCTTATGATATCGATACTATATCGTATCAATGTGCTCAATATTCTACCCTAGATAAAATAAATTTTCTGAAACTTGCATTTTAAAATTTTAAAGTTGAAATCTACAAAGATTAGAAAAACTAACTAAAGACAAATTTACTTTTTTATTATTTATTCTGCATATTTTTTTATATTGCATTCTACAAGTAACTCTGCACATTGAAAGAATATCTACTTAAAGGACCATATGATCCTTTCTTGCACCCATGTTTTTCAAATATCCTCAAAATGTATTTTAAAACCATTTTCTTTAGATGAAAAATGAAAATTGTGATTTTTTTTTTCCAAACATGAACTTTTTCTTTTCATTTTTGATACTTTGAAAAAAAAATCAAATTATACCCTGTTTAATACAGACATCCTGTTAATACAGACATAGATCTTGATTGAGTCTGGTATTTAGATTCAGAATTATTTGTATCTAATTTTTGCAAGCTTATTATCAGGATACTCTAACATATATATAGATCTACTAGAATAAATTACTCAGGATTGCTTATATCCTAAATAAGCACTCACTATTTTAAAAATACAGATGATACCATTCAATCTCCAAATTGCCTGTTTTGAACTAGAATCGTTCCTGCTCCCTGTTTTTCCATGTGCAACCATGCCATTTGCACAACATGGCTATAATACACCCCAAATAAGCATGATGCAATTCGCTATGTATTCATACAAACATCTGGTTTGTCGATCACCAATCATTGGCAGAACAACACTAAAATATATTATATGCTTTACATGCTATATCTTTTAAATCCACAAAGTTTGAAAGCTGATATTCAAGAAATTACACTTGCTTAAAATAAACACTAATAAATTAAAATACTTGAAGTCACAAAAAAAGAAAAGGTTCCTTTACCCCCAGAAGTAAAATTCAAAAAAATAATTACTATCTCAGTGAGTTTTCATCTGATTTAAGTCAAATTTTAGCACAATACTTATAATGATGATATAATACCAAATTTAAAAAAATTAGAGCAAAGTTTTAAAAGTAATACATTAAATCCACCTTGTTTAAAACAGCTGATTTTTTTTGCCTATACAAAATGTGTGTCATTTTATGAAAACACTTGCTTTCATATCTTACAGTTGAACATTAACTGCCTGCAATAAAACTGATTTTTAGATTAAAATTTCTATGGATTTTCGGCTTTCAGATGTGGCAGATGTTCATTACTTTTTAACTAATTTGCATTTTTTTTTAAATCTCGCCAAGCTATATTATCCAGGGACCTAAAGTACTTCTGTACAGAATTTTACTATACAGGCAACATTTGTGGAAAGAGACATAGATGTCTTCTTCTATTATGTAAGATTATTAAAACAAAAGAATGTAGTTTAATTATAAAAAATATTAAGTTATTTGGTTTTGTAGCATTTGCAACTGCAGAGATGGGATGGAGTTTCAGGGTTTCTAAAAATTATATAATTTACAAAGTTCTACTTAGATTGATTCGTTGATTCATGTGTCTTTTTAAATAGTGTTTTAAATGCAACTTTAGTGCCACTGTTAGATGTTTGGAATTTTTAAGGAAATGTTAAAAGTTCTTAGTAAACTCAAATTTATTCTAAAAATGCACCATTTAAACTGTGGTCATATTAACCTAAGTATAAAGGCTCATTTACATTTTGAGGCCCCCGTGGAGTGTTCAGAAAAGATTACATATCATTATTTTTCTGTTTTAGTGGACAAAGAGAAGCTGTACAATGCCAAAATGGAAAGCAAGCATAAAAGAAACCGAGCATCTATAGCAGCTAGATTGAACATGGGTAAGAGACATTTGACTTGAGGTGGTTTGTTCTCATTCGAACCATCATTTTAGACTTTCTTTTCTTATATTAGATTTTTCTTCCATTTGCTTGTTTTTAAAAGATATTAAAATACAAGATCTTGACAGAAACACAGTAAGAAGGCACTGTTTTTATGCTTCTTATTTATATATCATTTGCAATTATTCTAAATATTTCTGTATATTTTAATACTAAAATGGTTCATTTTAAAATCAAAGACAACCAAAAATAGGTTTAAAAGTCCTTTAATAAAATCTCTTTTCCTCGATGTACAAAAATTACATGGCCAAAGCACTTTCGGGCATTACTATGCCCTTCATCACAGTGCAAACAAGTGCTTGCATATAGATCATAACCAGCAGACAAAATTTACATATCAATTTAAGATTTTACATTTGTTACATTTTTTAAAAACAAGGCATTTAAAATTTGAATGATTATAAAATACAAATTACAATAAAGTTGAAGGTTCATAACCAAAATGAAAGTCGTCGAACACAAATTACATAAATTGCTAAATTTTCAGAAAATCAATTAAAAGTTACACATAGGGAGTCGAGAACAAGTCGTCAAGCATAACTTAGGGTCTGCACTGGATCAAAATTACAAATAGACTCACAATAAAATAAATAAAAAGGGATTCATAAAGTAAAATATTACGAGGGTTATTACAACTGATTAAAAGGAAAGATTTTTTCAAATGAGGGATGAAAATTATCATTAATAACTAACTGGGCAAGAACTGTAGACAGTTTACCATTTTTAACATCTCGAGCATGTTCAGCTAAGCGAATACAAACAGTACATTTAGTACTGCCAATATAGAATTTAAAGTTATTATCAGGAGATAAAAGTGGGACAATATACACCCCAGCCTGGCACTTAAAGTTATTTTCATCCTTATATTTATCTGCACAGATACGATTAAATAACTTAGTAATGATCGAATGAGCTGACTTAAATTCATGGCAAAAATGAATAAGGGGATAAAAAATCGCTGGGCGATACGGAAGACTAGATTTATATGGCATAAGGTCAGAAACGGGAACATGGCTAGTATTTGGATAAATAAAATTATGGTGAATATGAAAAAAGATTTTATAAATAAACTCGAAAGAATAAGCGGTCTCATGTCCAAGGTTAAAGATAAAGCTAATTTCAGTTACTAAGCCGAAATAGATGAACAAACATTAAAGTTACGATTCAAATACGTATTAAAAGAGGCTTTTTTAGATGAAATTGGATGAGAAGAGTTAGTGGAAATACCAGATTTAGCGAAAGTAGGTTTACGAATAATAGAAGTATGAAAACCAAGAGAGTTATGGGAAACAAGAACATCCAGAAACGGTAAAGAAGAATTAGACTCATGTTCAACTGTAAAATTAATAGAGGGGTAAAAATCATTGACTTTATCCAAAAGATCAAGGAGATCACCTAAACTATGATTCCAAATAATCCAAAACGGTTTAATTAAATATTGAACCTGGGTTTTTAATTCACTGGCCAGTGTGTGTACTAGAAGTTTTTTAATTTTAATATTTTCCATTTAGTAAAATTAGATTATTATTATCTCAAGTCATAATAGCCTTGTTCAATGCCAAAGAATCTTTATTTTAAATAAATAATTTTAAATGAAATTATATTTTATACTTCCAATTATTTCTTTTACTTTTATAAAAAGAATTCTTATACAAACTATTTTTGATACATGTTTTTAGAAAATAATTACTTACGTTGCACCATATTTTGCAGCTTTGCTGTGGTTAGTTGAGCATGTCATATTTTATACTCGTTTGGATGTCTATTTAAACTGCATCTTTTACACAGTCTACCGGTGGAGTTTTTATAATTGCGCAACTGTTGTAGTTGAAAGGGTCTCATAAGTCCAATGTGTTGCCGGAATCCTCATAATCAAAACAAAATTTCCTCAGGTGTATTACGAAATTCGCCATCTGCATTATTTAAGTGTTCATTGCTTTTGTGCATTAATGATATCCATGTCAACTGCTCACCAAATTGACATTTGTTTAGTTTCAATGAGTTTTGAGTCTTGAATTTGACCTGTTCGAGTGATATGAAATTGCCATCGAGTGATATAAGATTGTGATGAAAATTCAGATTTCATTTGCAATTAAATTTCTTCCCTGTAGACGTCATGCTATTCCATAAAGTACCGGATATTTAAATAATATATCCAAGCTGTCATCTAATGGCCTGCTTAGTATGGTCATAGTTGTAATAAGTAAATTTATCTGATGATTACCTATAACCAAAAAAGTTTAATTGCTTTTCAAGTTGCCTCAAGCACTCAGCTTTTTTGAACTGGTGAACCTTGATCCATGTTATAACTCAATAGACGGCTACTCAGACAGTGCACTGAGACCATGGTTCTGAGTCTTGAATTTGACCTGTTCGAGTGATATGAAATTGCCATCGAATGATATAAGATTGTGATGAAAATTCAGATTTCATTTGCAATTAAATTTGTTCCCTGTAGACGTCACGCTATTCCATAAAGTACCGGATATTTAAATAATATATCCAAGCTGTCATCTAATGGCCTGCTTAGTATGGTCATAGTTGTAATAAGTAAATTTATCTGATGATTACCTATAACCAAAAAAGTTTAATTGCTTTTCAAGTCGCCTCAAGCACTCAGCTTTTTTTAACTGGCGAACCTTGATCCATGTTATAACTCAATAGACGGCTACTCAGACAGTGCACTGAGACCATGGGTCTGCCCCCCCCCCCCCCCCCCCCCCCATAAATCGACACATGAAGATCCTCAAGAGAACCTCAAAATCTTGGAAGACTGAGATTCAGAATTCAAGTAAACTACATCTCGACTGGGTGTTTACTCCTTCAAGCACTCTAGCCTCTGACCTTGATGTTCTGATATTGACTCTCTGGTATTGGACCACTTCATTTCTTGATTAAAAAAAAGGGAAATGGACATATCTACTAGCAATAATTTTTCGGACTATCAAGTGTTCAGTATCAAGAATTTCATTTTTGCTGAGAAAAGAATTCAGAATTGTATATTTTTTTAAACTCCCTCTTACTTATATCTATTTAGCTGAAAATATGTGCAGCAACATGAGATTTCACTTTTGATTTTGACTCAAGTTCTGAAAGGGACACAACATGACATCCAGTCTCTATCTGCTGTAATTCTATAATATATGCAGGTGCTACAAGCTAAAACCATTGAGACTATGTTTTCTCAATGCTTGGGAAAAGTGTTTGTCAAAAACTAATAGTGTTTGTAAAAAAAAGAAAAATTTGCTGAGTTTGAAAGATAATTCTCAAAATGATTAATTATTTAAAATTTTGTCTAAAATTGTCATTGTAATTGAATTTACAGCAGCAGTTGAAATCTAAGAATTATTTGTTCTGAGAAGCACAATTTGTTATTTCTCTGGTCTCCATTAATTGGAAAATGTTCATCAAACAGATGTAAAAACATTTTATCCTTTCAGTGATATATAGAATCTTTTATTGTAAATTCAAACAAAAGTATTGCAATAAAAAACATTTAACTTTTAAGCAAAAGTAACCTAATTGTCGATTTATGAAATATGTTTTATAAATCTTAATTATGTATGTCACAAAATGTAATATGAGCAAGACTTATATGCAACATATATGATATATATGTCGCATAGACAAGATCATGTAAATTTCACTGTCACTCTCACTAAACATGGCTACACGACTTAATTTGGAAGAAAGAAGGAAGATTGCAACTTGGATGTAAGTCTGGGATATTATCTGGTATACGAATCATTTTATTGTTGCCACCATTTCTTAATAAAACATTTATTTGCTCCCAAATTCTAATAATTTGCATATCTTCTCAAATGATACATACATGTCGAGTTTTGCAGCTGTAGCTCAATTCCTTATGGGTTCATATATTTTTTTGTAACAGAGAAATATATTTTTTATTTGAATTTTTTTGTTTGTTCATATATTTTTAAAAGAATAACTTAGGTGCTAAATTCATAAAAAGGCACATTGTTTTTGTTTTATTCTGATAATGATTGTGATACAAGTAGAGCTAAACGCTATGGAATTTGTATGTATGAAAAAATCAAGTGGAGATGCATAATCTAGATATTTTTTGGCATATGTATTTCCGCACTTCACAGTCACAGACATCTTTCTGCAAAATGTGTTAAGACAGTTTTTGAAACATTCCTTACCATTCAAATCTTAAATAAAAACATTTCAGGAAAACCGCTCTTTCTCCATACATGCCATAATGTAAAAATATGCATTGTTACCGAGCCGGGCCTACTCAGGGAAAACTTTCCCTAATAAGTCTGATTTGGGTGGCCGTTGAACTCCCGGCTCATCACTCAGTCGACTTAGGGTAGGCAGAGTGTGTAACATAGTAGTAGAGGAGATGACTTTAAGAAAGCTAATACTACACATTTCAAAATAAAAAGATTTGGTAATTAAATAAAAAAATTTTATTAAATCACAAGGGCAGGCATTAACTGTCCGCTAAGTTCACTCAGTATATCTATAATCATGGGCGGCTAGACGCCTTTACCTTTCTTAATCAATAGGAGAGAGAGTGAGAATGTGAGCGCTAATCCTGTGCTCATTTGCACTACTTAAATTTACAACAGGGAGAGAAAAATGCAAATAAATCATCTTACCGATGTTTAGAAGTTCTCGGAGTATCTTGGTCGCTCGGCCACTTCCTCCTCTCAAACCTCGCTAGCACTACTCATTGTTAAATCGTACACCACTCTTCAATCAGTCTGCCCATCGAAACCATGCAACATCACCTTTTAGAAGCTCTAGCTGGCACAAACACAAGTCGTAATGATGATGATCCCCCTTTTCGGGCTCTAATACTTATATAGCCTTAAAAGTGTGCCATAAACATGGCCCTATCTGCTTTGATCCTTTTACCTCTTCAAAGGCGAAATTCTCTGCCCATTCCCTGAACGTAACGCATGACCCTGCTTTTCAAGTCTTGCAGCTAAACAACAATAAACCCTTTTCACAACTTTGCTCTGCTGTCTTCTCTTATTTAAGGGGCTGGGCCCCTTACATGATTTGGTCAGTCAGCTCTCCCAAAATACCTGACCAGGCTGTCATTTTATGACTTTTCCCCGATTCAGAACTACACTCTTGCATTTCTTGTCAATGGGGTTTTTAAGATTTCTTTTCACATGCAGAGACAAAGCCCCACCGATTTTCAAAGCGTTCCTGGTGACATTACCGACACATAACTCAATCTAGATTTCGCACCAAAATTCCAGAGAGCTCTTTCGTAATTGTTAACTTACAATTTCGAAATTTCGAAGCACCGCACCTGAGATTTCTAAAAACTAAAATCAGGTGGGTAGCTTCCGTTCACTGTAACCTTAGCAAAGCCCATGTTTTCAAGTCAGCATGTAAAGGCCAGCTTATAACAGCATCATACATATTTAATAAGTATATTCTTCAGCTACACTTTCTAATTTTTATGCATGATTTCAATCATGCATAAACTATAGATTTTGTTCATCTTTTTTAAAAATGTGCATAATGTAGATTTTCTGCTATGTGCTGTAGCAAAAAATCCAAGTGATGTACAGTTATGAAATTGGATATGGAAATATTTCCAGACAAGTAAGTCCTAAGAGACCTCGAAGTAATTTTTTAAAAATTATATTTTTTTTATATTTATTTAATGTTGGAGTAGAATTATATGGCATGAATCACACAGAATTACATGATATACTGGCTTAAGTTGATAACATTAACCATGGAAGAATGAAATGCAGTGGCTTATATATATAATTTTAAAGATTAAAAGAAATTTTTAATGAACAATTTTTACATTAAAACTCATAAAATGATATATTTTGTTTTAGCTCAGATACTGATTGTGTAGAAATTGAATGTAAAAATGTGGCGTAAGAAATCTGTGAGAAAGTCAGTAGAGACTCGCATTTCAGCAAATTTTTATTTAAATTTCATGAACAGTGTGTTAAAATTTGCCATTGATTACAATAGAGAAATATGAATGGATTTAAAATTTGTAATAAAATTAAATGTAATTGTGTTGCAGCTCTGGTTTGATTTTTTTAAATTATTATTTCTTGTAATAACTTCTCTTGTAATTAATAATTAATAACTTTGTTAATACAAAATCTAATTACATGTAATTTTGTTAATATACAGCATAAAATAATAATTTAAGGGTACCCACTTTAATCTGCAGCCTAATTACATGTAACTTTTATTTTACATGCTTAAAGCAATAATTGAAGTGTATCAGGCGATATCAGAAACCACTTTTTTCAGAACAAAAAACCCTAGAAAATACTTGTTATGCCTTCAAAACTGATTGATACCCTTAAATTTATTGCTTTATGTACTGAATTATTAACAAGAAATTTTTTTATTATTATTTCTTTTTAGCAGCATTTTAAGCAATTTTATTTTGTTGCAGGTGGAATCATAGCTTTAGGGATATTTGGAGGATTTGTTTTCCTTGCAGTGATAATTTCTATCGTAGTTATCATTGTCAGAAGGTAAGGCTTGAACAATTCTTTTGTATTTTAGATAATGATAGTTGAGCAATGGAATGCAATACATTAATATTATTGATTGGTTCATTTAAAAAGATTTATTAATATTATCCCCCAGTCATGCACAGTTCTTGAATTAGCGGTAACACTAACAAACTTTTAACACTATTTCAAGCAAAGTGTGGTTCATAGGAATGAACTAATTGCATAAATTAATGTTTTTAGACTTTTTGGATAGTGTCATTTTTAAAGTACACACTGCCTTTGGTTGCCAAAACTGCCGCCGTGTTCATGCGGAGTACGATCACGTTAAACATGTGGGGCCGAAAGTCCTTCCGAGAGGTTGGTGGTAGGGGAAGGAGGGTACGGTCCCTGTGGATGCCTCCCCCACTGGGTTCCGGTCTAAATTGGGTGGCACTTCCCGACCATCCAAACAGTTACCTTACACCTTTCTGGTAGGTCGGACGGTCTGGGTTTCAACAACAACAACACTGCCTTTGGTGTTGTTGTTGAGACCCAGACTGTCCAACCTACCGGAAAGATGTAAGGTAACTGTTTGGATGCCACCCAATCTAGACCGGAACCCAGTGGGGCAGGCATCCACAGGGACCATACCCTCCTTCCCCTACCATCAACCTCTTGGCAGGACTTATGGACCCACATGTTTAATGTAATCGTACTCCGTATGAACATGATGGCAGTTTTGGCAGCGGAGGGAATCGAACCTGGGCCTACTGAGTGCAAGTCCCACATGCTAACCACTGGGCTATCGCGCCCCACTGCCTTTGGTGTTGAAGACCCAGGCTACCCGACTCACCCTAGAGTATGAGCAACAGGATGAGTGGCTGTCTTTGGTGTGACGGTTTTTTTTATTCAGTTCAGAGTCATCTAAGTCAAATTAGTATATGGTCTAGGTTAAATTTAACATAAAACCCATAAAAGTCTTCAATATGTTTTTATCTGTTCTGAGTTTTTATGTAGAATTTGTATATCATCTACAACAGCTTCATATTTAACTTAGAAACATAAAACACAATTGCTCATTTGTCATTATTGTCTTCATCATGACTAGTTTGGAACAAGCCTGTTGTTTTTTAACCCAGCTTGACCGAATTTTTTAGATCCCCGCCTCCCAAGAAAAAAGTGGAGGAGGCTTGCCTTTTACTTGCAATGTTGGAAATGTCTTCATAAGGCCTGAAAGGCTGTAAAATGGACACTGTGGCTGCAGTTACACTAAACTTGCTTCAAGTAATGTGGAATAATGTTGACAATCATGTATGCAACAGTTTTAATTATGGATCATTTTTTGCATAGCCACAGTGTTCGTTATATGGACTTTTAGGTCATTATGCACTGAAGGTCATTAATCTTGCTGTAGTAGACAATATTTTGGACCCCCCCCCCCCCCCCACACACACACACACACACATGAAATAAAAATTGCACAGGTGGCAAGATTAAAATGAATCCAGAAAATGTGTCTTGCAAGTGGTACCTGTGATGCATCTTGAACCATATATATTTTCTTTCTGGAATTAATGAAGCGTTATATAGTAAAAAATATACACATTTGCAGTTCAGGCAAAAATGGAATAAGTCAGGGATTGAAATTTTTATAATCTCGGTGAATTTTCAACCAAAAGGTATTGCGTAAATGTATTTTGCCCTAATTAGGCACAACAAAAATTTTATTAAATACCATTTTTTTATTGGGAGGTCATAAAAAATCAAATTAAACCCTTTATGAAACACCCTGTATAAAACAGTATACAGCTGTTTCGAGAATAAACTGTATGCTCTTCATCAGTACAAAACAGACTAACAAATTCAAAGTCAAAAAGACGAAATGTGTGCAAATGGAAGAAATAGACATATATATTAACTAAAATGGTGGTTTGAGAGCAAAAGTGGAACTACCATACTTCAAACTCCTGCAGTACAAGGTACTCAGAAGGGCTCAAAAGAACATTGTGGAATAGGTATTAAGAAAATTATAAACAGGGTAGTATTGTTATGTTAAAATCTTGGGAGAGAGAGGAGGGCAGGATTTATGGTTTCACCACTCATTGATAGGCTATCTGAGAGAGCTAATCGGAAAGAAGAATGAAGACGGTACAGCCAATCCAAAACATAGAACTATCACACAAGTTGGAGTACCACCAAGCCAAAATCAGCAAAAATGTCCCAACATGGCAAAAGACAAATAAAGCACCACGCAAGATTCCCAAGGGTTAAGAAATAGGTATAAATTGAACAAATATTAAAAAAATTCTTCTGGCTCAAGGAATTTAATTTCAAATTTAAGTATGAATCCTGTAAAGTTATGTATACAAAATATGAATATTTATTTTGAATTTCATAATTGTGTAATAAGCAATTTTATTAACACACTAGCCGCCTTTGGCGACCAGCCTGTTCGCTACCCTTGAAAATTCTGACCGTGGCAAATTGTAACCGTGGCACACTCGCTGGCGCGACCTTACCAGAAGGTGTAAGGTAACTGTTTGGACGGCCAGGAAGTGCCACCCAATTTAGACCGGAACTCAGTGGGGGAGACATCCACAGGGACCGTACCCTCCTTCCCCTACCACCAACCTGTCGGAAGGACTTACGATCCCACATGTTTAACGTGATCGTACTCCGCGTGAACGCGGCTGCAGTTTTGGCAGTGGCGGGAATCGAACCCGGGCCTACCCAGTGAAATTCCCGCGCGCTAACCACTGGTGTACTTCGCCCTCCGCGACATTTTCCATAACTTTCTTTTTATTCACCGAATTTAGACCGGAACCCAGTGGGAGAGGCACCCACGGGGACCGTACCCTCCTTCCCCAACCACCAACCTCTCGAAAGGACTTACAGACACACATGTTTATTCCGCGTGATCGTATTCCGCGTGAACACAGCGGCAATTTTGGAAATCGAACCCGGGCCTACCGCGTGCAATTCCCGCGCGCTAACCACTGGGCTACTTCGCCCTCCGCGACAATCTCCATAATTTTCTTTTTATTCACCCAATTTAGGCCGTACCCTCCTTCCCCTACCACCAACCTCTCAGAAGGACTCACGAACCCACATGTTTAACGTGGTCGTACTCTGCGTGAACGTGGCGTAAGTTTTGGCAGTGGCGGGAATCGAACCCGGACCTACTGAGTGCAATTCCCGCGCGCTAACCACTGGGCTGCCGCGCCCTCCGCGACAATCTCCATAACTTTCTATATATTCATCCAATTTAGACGGGAACCCAGTGGGGGAGGGATCCACAGGGGCCGTATCCTCCTTCCCTTACCACCAACCTCTCGGAAGAACTTACGGACCCACATATTTAACGGGATCGTATTCCACGTAAACACGGCGGCAGTTTTGGCAGTGGCGGGTATCGAACCCGGGCCTACCGCTAACTTCCCGCGCGCTAATTTGTGATTTAAAATGACCATATGCTTAATTCCATCATCCTCATTCCATTGTTTCATTGTTCCATCATTTAAAATATCCATAAAATTAAAATATCCATTTAAAATATCCAAAAGTTAAAATATACATTTAAAAAATCCATATCGTCCCATCATTTAAAATATAAATATAATAATTTATATAGAGCAAAGGAGCTCTATTCAGAACCGTGACGTCACCTCCACCTTGACGTCCCCACCCACCACCTTCCCTCCTTCAGCGGGGGAGAAACCAAGCGGCACGCCGAGCGGAACGCCGAGAAATTGAAATTCGGAAACTTTTAAAATCCCGATCCTGTGGGCAATACGGAATATTTCCTGACCAGATTGGACTTGTAAGAATGCCAGATGTTTGACCTTTCTAAAAATGTAAATTATTAGTCGAAATTATGAGTACTTTTTACTATGCGAGAATTTAAAAACCAAAAATCGTTTTTTTGAGTCAAAAGTGACTTTTGTTTTAAAATCAGAAAAAAATATTAGAACTTATCCCTGAGATTTGAAATTGATATATTTTTACTCGAAATTCTCTGCTCTTTCCGATGGTGTGATTTGTTTTTTTCTACGATGTCTGGATCGTGGAGAAAAAAGAGCAAAAAGGTCAAAAAACGGTCGAAATCGCATAAAACATTAAATAACAAAAAAAATAATTAAAATTTTAAAAATCGGTTTTCACGTGTCCCCTTCCCACCCTCCCGGGTCTCCGATTGCCAAATTTCGTAGCTCTCCGACGCGCGGTCGCTGAACGTATAGTGTATAAGACAGACAGACAGACGCACAGACAGACATTGCCTTTTATTATATAGATTTAATATTATAGCAATTTTAATTTTGTAATTTAAAATATTTTATATATATAACACAATTTCATTTTGTAATTAAAATAATTAACAAAGGAGCCACTCTTCTTATATAGCAGCATTATATTACTTGCACATCATATTGCTTTGAGAGCCTTTACCTAGGCTCAGAGTCACCTCTGCTTTATGCATGGTACTATCTGTTACGACAGCACTTGTATTATTTAGGTTAGGAATCACTGGGAGCTATATTGAATCTTTCCTTTTCCCTTTTTAAGCAAATCATCACTCGAGAAAGCACACTTACAGTTTAATAAGAAGTTTCCTCCACCACAGCAACATACAGGATTCCAAAGTGGTATGAAACCTATGAAGGTAACTAACTTAATGCTGGGAGAAGAATTAAGGGCGTGGACTGTAATAAATACTCATTTAAAAGGAATGGTGTTTTCATAACTATCACTCTACTTTTTTTTACTAACACTACTAACATAAATATCATCTTGTGGTGCGTGTATATATCTTGGGGTAAAATTTTGGACTTTATGCTGTATGAAGTTTCACATGTTAGATGATTTTTATTCAGTTTCTTGTAATTTTATTTCAGTATTTTTTTTTTAATTTACTTTAAAAGAAGTAAATAATCATAATTCCAATTTTGTTTTATGCTTCTCTCCCTCCCATTTAGTCTGTTTTGTAACCTTATAATTTTCAAATGCATTTCGATAAAAGTGAACTATTACATTGTTAGGTGGTAACCCTAAATGAGCTGTAACATCATGAGCATACTAGATTTAATTATTTTTAAAGAAATGTAACTTTTTCTACAGTTTGGTGAATTTAAAAATGTGGCAACCATAATAAAACATGTAAAATTTGTAAAATATACAGTAATTTATCATTTTTAATGTAATTTCTACATATGCATATACCATTTCATAGATCTAGTAAAATACATGTTTTTTTTAGAAGTTCTAAAGGCCAAGATTCACTCGACTCCCTGAGTACTTACGAAAGTGGAGGCAGTCGGGAGAAGCTCTATCAACGTCAATGCTGGACAGGACATCCTTCCAGCCCCCATGCCATGATTCCACAGCCCATTGAGGATCCTAAGAACATAAAAGGAGTTCCCGAGGTACTCAGAAATCCTGCGAGCAGTGCTCAACTTCATCGCAATCACCATCATCACCATGCCAATGTACACAGAGACAGTAGTGAAATTAGCCTTGAAACCAGTGCCTCTACATCCAGGTGGTGTCCTAAACATGAGAAAAATGGGGGGTACTAAATGAGCTGCAAAGAATACTATTTTTTTTTTATCTTGTTAGAGAATTGAGAAGAAAAGTCAAAAATATAATTCATTTAACAATCTTTCAACCAATGTTTTGCCTTGGACAATGGACTTCAAACTAACTCAGGAGTTACTTGTAATGCAATTTTTGATGGGTTTCAAGTTATTTTTTGCTGTAACCAGTTTAAAGAGAAATACTGAGGCATTTTGAAAGCTTTTTGAGGCTTATATCCGAGATTGAATCGAGATGAAGTAATAATTATGAATACCTATGGAACATGATTTTGCTAAATTTTCATTTTTATACACAGAGTGATCATAATTTCCTATTCAAAGCTTTCTACAGAAATAGATAAAGGTTACTCAGCCACACCTCTGAATAATCTTTAAAACATGGGGAAACAATGTCACTTGCTACCAGGGAGAGTTATGGGCTGAAGGGAGTGAAAACGTACAAAAATCTGTAAACTCAAAAAATGAGAAATTTTGAGATACATGAACCAAAAATTTAACATACATGCGATCCATAAATTTTGTTTATCTGTAGACACAACAATAGATTCAACAGACATATTTACAAGCAAATTGCATAATTAAAGCAATGTGGGAGCTGCATGCTTTTTTTACACGCTAAGAAACAAGATGTGTCATGTCTTTCCTTATTTTAATCAATTTTCCCATCTGAAATTGCACTATATGCATATTTTACTACTTGCAGTGTTAAATTGCCCCCTAGTAAAAATTTCCTAAAGTAATTTACTTTATTTACTTTTTATGAAAATTACTAGCATTTATTTTGCATTCTCACTAAACTTTTGGCTGCTAGAGTTATCAGTTTTGGCTGCTCGATGTATTAGGAAAATGCTCTGAATAGAGATACTGCAATTATGATCTCCTTGTGTATTTTCAGGGTTCTTAGGGAAGTTCTGAAGCACCCCAAGAATTTTGGAGTGAAAAGTCTTTGGGTGTACTTGTTTGGTCTATTTATCAGAGGCGGCTCATGACTTCAGGAATGGGTGAAGTAGATTCAGTGGCAGGATTCCTCCTCCACCTCGACAATGAACATCATTAAAACATATCACGCTACTAGCACAAGTGTTGTCAAATATTATTTAAAAATAACTCTGAAAAATTCACCAAATAATAATAATAATAATAACCCATTCAACCGATAACTTTAAGGGAAGCAGTGCTTATGCTGCATCACTTGCTTTACCTCACAAGCCACCACTGCTATTTATAGTAAAGTGATCATGCGCAATCGAATGAAAGTATTTGCTGAGCCCTTCGCAAATAATTGAAGAAATTAGAAACACAAACTTGGCAACAAAGTGAAATAGAAGAAAACTGTCAATTACAAAGTTGTAGGACATTGTCTAATGAATAGCAATCAACACTGAATCAGTTACAGGAGGCAATTATTTTGCACAGTATGGTTATAAGCAAGTTGCTGCCCTGTTCAGATATGCTATAATAAACAATATGTGCATGCACAAAATATAAAACCTGTTCAAAATGCCCTCCATCAGCAGCAATGCACATTTGAATTCAAGAAAGAATATGACCATGTACTTTAACAAGCATTGCAAGTATCATCATGTTACAGGACCTATAAACTGATGAAGTATGACAAGTATTTATTGCCTTCCTGTTTCATGCATTTCTGATATTGATTCCTATTATACAATGTTTTACAACTTTGTGATTGACAGTTTTCTTCTATCTTACTTAGCTACAGAGTTTTTTTTATTCGGTCAGGACTATAGATAGACCTAATGTGTACACTCAAAGACCTTACATTCCGAAGTTGTTGAGCTGCTTAAGGACTTTGCTATGAATCCTGTATATTATATATATTTTTTTTTTTGAGAAAACTATGTGTGCAGGTACACTTTTATTGAATATGAGGAATCTGATTTTAGTTAACCCTTCAAATAATTACCAGTGCTTATGTTTCTAACTTTGTGAAGTATTTATGTTTGAGGACTACTGATTTAGAAGATAGTTTTATTAAAATTGACCTCTTTTAGGGTTTTTTTTCTAGCAATTTTCAAAACCCATTAAAAAGAGGTATTTGAAAGTCTGTAGTGATGCCTTCAGAACAGTAAGCTGCATCAATAGACTGGGTAGAGTTTATTAGCACCTAATAAGTATAAACTTGCTATGCATTCCAGTTTTGCAAAATGCTTGTGGATATATTCAAAATTGCAGCACAAAGCTATTGAAGCAAACAGCTATTTGACACTCATTAGTTCTGATAAAAGTTTATCTGATCTACTGACGCTATTTGCTGTATTAGGACAATGATTCTAAGAATGGAATATCCTTGGGTTTTAAATTCAATATCAATTCCTGCAGAAATACTGATGAGATGCATCCCAAATCATATTCTCAATTCAGGAATGAATTTCCATTGTAGAAATATTAATCGAAACAAATTGTTTTTTGCAGTATTATTTGTGGTCTAAATTTATACTATTTCATTTTAAGGCTTCTGTCAGGACAGGGTGCTGTTTTAAGGTTATTTCAAAGTTATTTATTTATTTAAAAAATCATAAGATCTAAAGTGTGAAATACTGGGTTAATAGGATTTTAATTTCATTTTTTCCCCCTGATTTTACTTGTGAGCCTAACACTTACCTTAGGCAGTTAGCTGGACTAGTCTGCCCATTAATATTTTCAACATCCTGAGCTAACTCTTGGTTTTTAAATAATGCAACATTTTATTTTATTTCTACAAAACTTGAAATATAGCTTAAATGATACAACCGGCCTTTAACTTTATAAGCAACCTTAACCTTCTATTAGCTACTATGACAATTTTTTATACAAATTGACTAAATTAAATCATGTGTGATGAAAATCCAACAGCAAAATCTCTATTTCTAGCTGATCAAAATCTTTCTAAAATAGAACAAATGTAAACATTAGGTTTTTCTTTTTCGTATTCAACTTTTGAGTTATTGTGTAGATTTATATTTGCAAAATGTGTTACAAATTCTTTAAGTATAAATTATTAATATATTGAAACCTGCTTTAATTTCTTTTTCTTTCTAGTACTTTTTGCTATTTCAGTGTATATGGGTAGTTTTAGACGGAAGTGAAATCAACAATGATAAAAATTTTGCTGATCTAGAAATGGTTAGTAATGGACTGTATTAAATAACAGGGGAAAATGAAGTCTAGTAAGCAGTAACTATCATAATCCTAATTAAAGCTGTATTATAGAATGATTGGCTTATACTGTCAATTAAGAGATTTCTTGATGGTGGTAAAATTTAATATTTACTTATACCTGCTAATTTATTAGCCCTCATATCATTTTGAGTCCCAGTTTTTGGAGCATACTCAATGGTCAGGAGTTTGCTTTAACAATTGAGGTTTGGAGTAATTGATCTTTTTTTTTTGCAAAACAGACAAACTTGAATTCAATAAGTAAAATACACTTTGGAATGGATAAGGAAAACTTAAGCAATGTATATAAATGCAAATAAGATATTTATTTGTGCTTATATATATTGCTTAACTTTTCCTTAAACCTGAAATTTTTTCATTTTTAAATGAATTTTAATTTTTTAAGTTAGCATTGACATATCAGTGAAAAATATTTTAGTTATACAATGTGAGAAGTTGTATGTATTTTTGTTATAGCTACTGTACAGTATTTTGTAAATAAAGTATTTTATTTCATAATTGTTTCAACATGCATTTTCACAATATTATTTCATATTAAACAAAAAATGTGCCATTTTTAAGGGAGTTTGTGCACTTGTTAAAATATAGAATATATTTTAGATTTTGCATATAATAATTTAAAAGTAATAGTGGAAATCGGGAGTATTAGACCAGGTCAAGTGCTATGAGCAGGGAGACAATTGTAAAAAATTCTTAATATATGAAATAGTACATCCTATAATATGTAACTTCAAAAATAAACTTCACTGTTCTTACTAATAAAAGTATATGCTAAACTTTCTGTCATGTATGTCTGTCTGTGTGTATCAATCATCTGTAGTGAGAAATCCAAGTCCCCCCCCCCCCCCCCCCCCCCCAGTATGACAGACCTTGATGAGTTTTTTTTTTTTTAATTCAAATTAATTTTTTAGTTATTCCATGTTAAAGCATGATTTTGAGCAATTTTCACACACATTGGTTCTTTTACAGTCAAAAATATCACAGAATTCCCACCTTGATATCAGAAAGATTGAAGAACGCTTTTTCTAATGATCTTTGAACCGAATCTGTATATCCTTTGAACCAAATCCTTCATATTTATTTTTAAATACATTGAAATATGAGTGTCTTATTTTTTATTTTGCTACATCCGAAAACAGAAAATTAGCACAATTCTATAGTTTGGCAAAACTATTGGAGTAATTATAATTTTTTTAAAATTATTCTTTTCCGTTCATTTTTAAACAAAAGCATTAAAATCAAAATTTTCGATTCTACTCACTGGGAAGTTTATTCTCCTGTTGGTAGTTGACATCACAAACTTGATGTAGTTGCTATGGGGAGTAGTAGACATTTGTGCATGTATGTGTGTGTCAAATTATGATTACACATTCGTTGAAACTAAAGAATTTGGATTGAAATGAAAGGTGGGAATTATTTTGATTCAAAACAAGCTATTTGTAAATTGAGTGGTGTTATCTGTATTATTTAATGTAGTGAGTGCTTATTCAGGACCCAGTTAATTCATTTTAATTATTAGTAAAACTGATATAGCTAATAAAAAGGCGTTAGTTTGTACAACGTGTAGAATGTTTTCTTATGGCAAAGAAAGGTGATTTCCTTAGCAGCTAAATGTGTACACATATTGTGATACAACATGCATTCTGCATTCTCAGGCATTTAATTCAATGGGAGAAATGTTTCTATACTTGTGCCAAACCTAACTTGACAACAGAAAAGTATAGGAAAAACAGTAAACCTCCAATACACTATATAGTTAGTCAATGTAAGTACTCGTATAATGAGCGTATGAACACAAAAGTGATCCTTGCTGAGTGTATAGTGGGTGACCTATATATAAAATAACTTGTTTAGAAAAGTGCATATATACCAAATTTAAAACAGCAAGTGATTTCAAAATAACAAAAATGACTAAATGCATAACCTGCCTATGCATGATTAAAATACTGATAATTAAATGACAGAGAATCAGATTATAGATTGTGAATTAAACTACAACTAGATGGTATGTTCAAGCTAGATGTGTTAGTCAGACTATAAATTTATCTAGCAAATATTGTAAAGCTGAACATCTGATTGTCAATTTTGTGTCCCTTGAGCTTTAAAAAATAAGATATATTTTTTGCAGTATTTGTATAAAATACAAGAGAGTAACAAACAAAAGAGTATGTTTCAATAATATTAAATATGATTTTGACTTCATAAAAATGTAAATTTGTCATTCTGCCATTGTTCCCCAGTGATGAGTTAAGCTTTCATCTCCTAATTACATCAGTTTAAAGCTTAATTAATGGAAATATATGGATAGAGCTTGAGAAAAAATATGCTTTTGTAAAAAAAAAAAAAAAAACATTTTTATAAAAGTTTTAATGACATTTTGATAAATTGCTGATATGTGTTTATCCCTGAGAATTTGTAACATTACAGTGCTGTCCAAAAATCGTCCTTTGGAACTTTGCTGCTCACAGGCAAGTGAAAAACACAGTTTTATGACTCATTTTTTATAAGTATATTTATTACTGTCATTCATGAAATGCCTTTAAATTCTATTGATATGAATGAAAATTTAAAAATACCATCTCCTGTTAGTGCATAAAAGTAAGTTGTTCTTAGTGCATACTTTGTTTCCCAATGTTAGTTTCAATTTCAGTGTGGAACAAAAACTAGCCCATGTGTTATTCTTGTCATTGGAATATAATGAATATGTATCTAAATTCCATTAATCGTAATCTGAAAAGACATTTCAAAAAATTTATTCCAAGCAAAAGTTTCTAGAAACTAACTATAAGGTTAAAAAAAAACTTGGAACCTAAAAAATTGACAATTATCAGATATTCCACAATAGGGTGCAGTTAATCCCAGATACAGGCATTCGATTTTAGCAGTATAGCAACATCTGACATTTACTTAAAAATCTCTTCCTCCACTTCGTAATTACCAATTACTGAATTTCTAATTTACAGCACATCTACTAAGAAGTATGGAATGCACTCCCATTGCAGATAACAGCATCCATGGGCCATCTTCACTTTTATTGTGTGTTCATCAGCCTGGTATAGCCAATATCTGCAATGTCACCAAGAAAACTTGGTATGTGCTACAATTTTGCAAACTTCTATTAGAGCCGACAAATACAGTCGACTACCAATTGCTGGCTTTAAATTTCTTCTAAATTTAGCTCAGGCTACAAGAGAATGCAAGAGTTCACAAAATTATGGCAAATAGTAAATATTTGATGTGAAACATCTTAGAGCGTAGGGTAGAAGAAATGTGACTTAGATGAAGTGGAAATATGTAACTGAAGTGACATCTTATTGTTACGAATACGTAACAGAAAGCCATTGTAATTTAAAGATTTGAGTCACTTGACCTTGGCAATAGAATCTGTGATCTTAGTTACGAATTTAGGGAAATATTGCCAACTTGGAGAGTTCTGGAAACTTCTTGAATTTTGTTGATGAATTAATACATTCTCACAAGTTAGGTTCTTTTTCCAGAACTTTCCACAGATGGCATATAAACTCAACATCATTCAGTTGAGTTGTTTACTTGATATGAGTAAAAATATCTGCCGATCTCAATACTGAATCCAATATGTAGTTTTTCCTAGTTCCATATACCCTTTAAGCTATATTATAAAACAATTTTGGTAGAAAAATGTAAAAAATTAAATTTTAAATTGGAAATAATGAAACACCTTTCCCTATGCAGCTTTACCATTCCTATCTGGGCTCTCTACGTCTACTCCAGACCAGCTACATTCCTGCAGAAAATATTAGAAAGCAGCACATTTTTGTTGCAAACCCAGGCCACTCGACTGGCCCAATGACACATTTTTGTGTAAAACTTTCTCTTTTTAAACATCAACAAAATAAATTAAATGTTGCCTAAAATAATATACAGACCTGAAGTATGGCAATTGAACTGACTCCATTTTCACTTTTAAATTGCAGAAATTAACAGATGATGCAGTACAAAATAGAGATTTGCAATATTGTACTCGAATAGGGAGATGAATTTTCCTGGATGGTTTCGTAAAACAACTGCATTAGATACATTTTTCTTTTCAAAGAATTCTTATTTTTTATACAAAACATGATAATCTTTAGTAGTATTTTTAATCGCAAATATTTTCTGGAAATTTGGATTTCAAAATGTTACTTTTTAACAATTAATTTTATAACACATTAAGTTTTGAACGAAATATGACTCATAATTTGAACACAATATATCGTTGAACGAGATGTTACACTAAGATGTGGAATATGACAAAACTGATAGTGAATATGTTAAAATAATATAAAAGTTAGCTCTTTTCCTATAAAATTCTCCATATTAGCTTCTTCTAAAGATTATGAAAATTTATTTTAAAATATAGTAGCAACCGTGAGCAGTTATTTGATGTTTTTCGTTTTCCTATATTTTTTTTTTTAAAGAAAATCCTATAAATCCTCACCTTGTCACTTGTGTCCTTGCATTAATTCTCATTTATTGTTCTTTTTCTAATGTAATATAGATGGCAGCACCATAAGAAGGTTATCAAGGCTCTCTAGATATAAAGTAGTGCATCATGAAGCACCATTCATGCAATTCACTAAGCAGTACCGTAAACAAAAGGAGGGGGGGGGGTCAACGGTGGCGGATTTCCAATAAGGGACGTGCCTAAGGACTCCGGGCCTTGGAAGGCGTTAACGGGCTTTTTTTTTTTAATTTTTTTTTGTCAAAAATAAACCCTCCTCAATATATTTATTTAATTGAAAAACAATTAAGTATTAAAAATTAAAATGCATTGAACACGAATTTGTAGAGATTATAAATTTTTCAGATCTAAATAGTTGTAAATAATTTGCTACTTCTAAAATTCGTAAAATATTGTAAAGGTGCTGTATTCCCAGTGCAAATTATAAAATTTTTATCAAATAAATAAACTGCTTCAAAAATCCCTAAAAATGTACAATTGTAATGTGCCCAGGGGTCCAGAATGTATTAATCTGTAATTTAGCATTTCTCTCACACACACACACATACCATTAGCGGAAAAATTACATTAGTTTTGTTCAGAGGCGTATTTAAGAGGGAGTCCACTCCCCGAAATTGAAAAGTTTCAAAATGCTTCCTAAACACGCACGTGATAAAGAAAAAAAATATACTGAAACCCCCCATTTAATGTGTCGTTCTGAAATCCTTGAACTAGAAAAACAACAAAACAACCCGTTTTAATCTCCAATAAATAATAAAATAATAAAAAAATAGAATAAATTTTCAGATTTTAGAAACTAAGAACTCAAAAAAAAGTGTCGTAACAGGAGGAAAATTCTCCTACTGTACTTAAAACCCGAAGTCTGAAAATTTGGAAAAGTTCCGATTCCTGAAGCTGGCAGAAGGAGCTGAGAATAAAAGCCAGTTATTTAGTGACTAGCACGGGTGTAATTTCAAATTTCACCCGACCCGAAAACTCGGCCAAAGCCCAGGAATTTTTTTAAATATTTTCCCTGAGCCTAACCTACCCCAAAAGCACTCTAAGCCAGTCTAATGCGAATCGGCCCGAGTTTTTTTGCAATACATTGAAAGCCCGTATGACGATCCAAATTTGCATTTAAGGAATTAAACACAAGTTATATTACATATAGTAATAAATTAAAAAGAACCTAAATTTGGAAAATCTGTACAAATCAAGAATGACCATTAGTGTAAAGTGTGTTTTTATTTATCATTATAGTTTAATAATGTCAGATATTAAAACGGCCCTTCACTGAGATTATGTTTAAAAGAATGCTTTATTCACCCATTTAAGTTATCAGTGAACAATGCAATGTCCTTTTGTTAGAGCTCATCAGCACCAAATATTCGTGACTACAGTGGTTGCAAAACAAATATGTCATATGCCACAATTGTTAGTATTTTTAATATTACTATTAATTGTTAGTAAAGATGTGTCTTGTTTATAAATCATACATATTTTTTTATATCGATGCAAACGCAATGACTGAAAATTCCCACGTTTTGGGGAACTTTCAAAGGTCTAAGTTTTTCCAAAATTTCCTTCCCAAAAACCCGATTTATTCCAGGAAATAAACCAGGTTTATTTTCCACTCTTTGCAACTTCATCTATGAGTATGGATTTGGCCGTCGTTATAGCCTGTTGCGTGATAAAACTACCCCCCCCCCCCCCCTCACACACACACAGGGGATCGCAAAATTGTGGCAGATAGCAAATTTTCTTTCTCTTGTAAGTATCGACTATTCCACCATGGCGAACACATAAACAAGAAATCAGTTCATGAATGTGTTATCTGCAATAGAAATGCAGTTCTAACTTGGTACGCTTCCTATAGGTGACTTCAGTGAGTATAAATTTTCCCGTGGCAGCAGAGCCGACAACATAATTTTCGAGCCTCCTACTACACCTTATTTTATAAATTGTTTATAAATTTCGAAGTTTTCGCTCAAATTAAAAAAACACTATCTAACTCAAGATTTTTTTGATAGCCGGATATAAAGTTTCGTGAAAATTCAGTAATGTTTGTAGCCGTTATAGTGTACACAAGAAACCGTCCCCAATCAGTCTGACGGGCATCACTCCAAAAATAGTCAAAATGTGTTCAGGAGGTCCTAAAACATATATACTGGCATCAAAATCTCGAATTCGAAAATCTTTATGAAAGCAATACTTTATTCTATATTGCATAGTATGAGAAAGTAAAAATGGGTGTGTGTGTGTGGGGGGGGGGGGGGAGACAAAATATCTTATTTTCCATTTCTCCAAATATCATTTCTACTGCGGGGAGCCGTTCTTCCCCTATAGTGGGGGAAGAACTTTTAGAACTCAGAACTTTTAGATTGCTGATCCCGCACTATGTCGTTAGGCTCGAGCTCGAAGGTATAATCGGGGATGTCTTTCGTAGCAGAGAGCGACGCAAGAGCTGAACCCGCTACACAATCCCCTTTCTGGTGAAACCGTAGATAGGATATCTACGGGTGAGAAGCTCGGTCGAATTTCAGTGAGGAGGGGGAGCAGCCGGAAAACCCCCCCACCGTATCCCCAAGCTAAAACTCAGTCGGGAGCTGAATAGCCAGGAGACGTCGAAAACCCAGACCACTCGACTCGTTCTAAGGCATGAGCAGCAATTTGTGTGGCCGAATAGCCAGACGACGTCGAAAGCCCAGGCCGTCCGACTCGTCCGAAGACATAGAGCAGCAAGATGGACGGCCGGAAAAGCAGGCGTGCAGCCAGCAGACGTTGAAGACCCAGACCACACGACCAACCCTAAAGCTTATGACAGCTTTATGTGTGGCCGGGAAAAAGCCAGTAGACGTGTCGTACCTCATCGTGCGACTGTGTGACCTCAGTCGTAGTCATCCCGAAGAGGAGAAATGAAAGTCTTCGTCATCTGTAGTGTTACTAAAGTAAGAGAGATGAGATCGTTGGGGAAAGAGAAGGTTGCGTGCTCGTTTTTCATCCGTGGGCATCAACTGCGAGGGGCCGCTGATCCCCCAGTAGTGGGGTATAGGTTCGAACTCGAAACCTTTAGATTGCTGATCTCGTACTATGAAAAATTCTTCGGGCCGAAAGGTATAATAGGGGATGTCTTTCGTAGCAGAGAGTGACGCAGGAGTTGACCCCGACAACACTACGAAGTTTTATGGGTTCTTATGGATTCCTAGGTGATAACAACATCAGTGCGCTCGCGTGCATTTCGCGCTCGTCAGCATGGAATAGCCAATATCTGCAATGACAGCAAGAAACTTACTATGCTGCAATTTTTATGAACTTCTATCGAAACTGATAATTTTTGTCCTTCCTCGTAGCTGGCATCAAATCATTATAAAATTTAGCTGGGGCTACACGAAGCTACAACGGTGACGTTTAAAATCCGTCTGTAAAAGGTGCTCCCAAAAACTTTTGTACAAAGTATTTTCTCTCTGGAATGGAACGAACTAGATCCAAAAGAATGGTGTTAACAAATTTATTGCATAATATTACATATGAAAAGTGAACATACACAATAGTTAAAGCTTTTTTTAATTTTATGGGATTTTCTTTTTTGTTTTAATAAATTAATTTGAAAAAGTGTAATATTTCGAGAATGGTTCATGTTATCGTTCAAAATTTGTGTCATGAAAATTACATAAGAAATGATTATTTACGTAACATTATTGAAGATTCTGTTTTTTTTTCTTATGATTTCTTAGAAATGTTATTCGAAAAGTTGAAGTTCTTCTAAACATTCGCTTGCGTTTAAAATCAATAGGATTCCAGTATTCATTGATTGTAATTTTTGTATTTTGTTCGAAACGCTCTGTTCGTTCTTGAGATATTGTCTCAACAGACAGACACACACAAACATGACCTCAAAAATGATTGCTTTCGAGTTCAAAGATGTTTGAAATGAACTCTTCCATCGAAAATCGAATTTTCGACTTCGTCACAATACTTTCCATATACATTATATTATGTACACTGCTGGCCATTAAAATTGCTACAGCATGAAGGCGGCATGCAACAAACGTCAAATTTGCATGAAAGGTACTACATGCTGGGATATGCAAATAGTTAGCATTGCAGCGCATGTGCACAATGCAGGTATGAGTAACGCCATCTACATTCTGTATAAAAGGGAAGATTGCACAGCGGGTTTCTCATTCGGAAATCGCATTTGAACGTTGTTTGTGTGAAAGTCGTGTTATGCCTCGTGTAAGGAGAAACTCCTAGCAGCACATGTCGAAATTCAACCGCGACAGGATCGTGGCCTATAGGGAGAGGGACTGCGGTTTAGCGTTCCGCGACATTGCTGCTCACATTGGTCGGGATCCCAT
Source organism: Amaurobius ferox (assembly GCA_951213105.1). NCBI lineage: Eukaryota > Metazoa > Arthropoda > Arachnida > Araneae > Amaurobiidae > Amaurobius > Amaurobius ferox. Next base: position 3,899,005 of record OX578147.1, on the reverse strand, counting down.
GACTGTCAGGCGAATATGGAATCGATGGGTCCAGGAGGGCCATACTGTAATGTAGAGATTCGAACTCGCATTACTTTTGTGTAAAATGTATAAATTCATATAATGTATTTCTGATCATCTAATTGTATATACAGCTTTTTAACTTTAATTCTGCTTTGAACCCCCTCTTATCATTTTATATAATTGATATTTTAGAACATTTATACTTCTTAAACCGCAATCTGAATCCTTTAAAGTATTATTTCTAACGTACAAGCACTCGGAAAGATATTTGTTTCGTCAAATTCGAGGTCGTCGTTTTGGCTGATGCAACAGGAAACTGAAAGTTCATTTCATATACGATATATGTTTCTGCAGTGAAAAATGTGTAGAGGTTGTTTCGCCGCGACGGGTAAAGGGATTTTCCCTTTTCGCTGGCGCGACCTGGAGTTGATAAGTGGGAAATGTTTTTGGCGGTAAGATTGGATTTGGAAACGTCCGTGTGGCTTGTGAATAAAAGCTGATCGAGCCATTTTGCTGGACGCACTTCCTTTTCTCGCAGCCCAACATAACGCTGTTGTCCAGGTCCTTGTCCCGGTTAATTTCTTTGTTCATCTCGGAATCCGGGAGCTCGCCTTAATCGGCCGGTTTTTTGGGGTTCGTGGATGGATGTTTTTCCGTCGATTAGGAAGTGTTGCCGCCCTGAGACGTCCTGAATGATCCGAGGACCTGAATCGTCACGCTTGTGGGAATGACCGGAGACCCATGCCGAGTTCGTCCCTGATGGAGCCCTGGTAACAACCGAAGGATGACCCGAGGCTCATGCCGGATCCAATTACGTCCGTGATGGAGCCCTGGTAACGACCGAAGGATGACCCGAGGCACTGCCGGGTCGATTGCTGACAAATCCTGATACGCGACTATGAGCGCCGAGCCTATCTGGGCTAAAGTCTCCTGTTGACCCCTCTGGTGTGCCGGATCCATTTTATATGGAGCGACGATTTTGTCACTAGGATTCTCCGCTGGTCTGTTTTGGACCCCCTTCGCTTTTTCCAGCCGTTGAATATTTAGACGTTCTTTGCGAGCATTGTTATAATTTCGTGAGCGCTCATCGCCGGCTCGAAGAAATAGATGTACGACAACACCAAATATTGATTTACGGATTTATTGATATATATAGACTTACAAAATTTATTGAAATATCTAAAGGATTTTATTATTTTAAAATATGGATTATTCTTAATTGTATAATTAATTTAACAACGTGTTTTCGAGTGCTCGCCTATGTTGTTTAACTGACCATACTATACGCATTTATGAAATTTATAATTATTTTGTTTGCCACTGATTTAATATTGGACCATTACTGTTTGAAGCTTGTAGCATTGGTTTGAGATCTTTTGCGTCTAGACCAGTGGCGTGCTGAAAGATTCAGCTTATGTTTCTGATACTCCTTATATAACTTTAATAAATGGTATTATTTTAACTTCAAAATTCTGTGCGTTTATTTTGTGATTTTATTTTATATTTGTGGCTGAAGAAGTTCCTTAAAGGTAAGGGATTTTGTTTTAAATGTTTTTAAGTGTTGGTTTTCCTGTGCTTCGAGCAGGCCATCTTGAAAATTTACTTCTCCGGACAGGAGGGTGAACCCGAGGGTTATTATTATTTGCGGCTTATTCGATCACGGGTTTGTAAGTGGTGCTGGTGCGTCTTCTAAATTCTAAATTTAAGGTCACGTCCGAGCCTGTACAATACTGAACGCCATGCAGGATCTAAGCGGCCCCGGGCCACTAACGTCCAAGAGAACAGACATGTTGTTTTCTCGACCTTGCGAGATCGTACAGTCACGTCACGTACCCCGAGTCAGGAACATGGCTCGTTTGCAGGACAAGTGTCCGCACGGACAGTGCGACGACGTCTGCAGCATCACGGATTGTCAGCACAGCGACTATTGTTGCGCCTTCCCTTGACGCTGCAGCAGACAGGCGCGCCTACAGTGGTGCGACGAACGACGACACTGGACACAGTAGTGGCACCACGTCGTCTTTTCAGATGAATCCCAGTTCTGCGTACAGCATCATGATGGACATATCCATGTGTGGAGACACCGAGAACGAACGTTGCCAGATCGCATTCGTCATACGGGCCCAGTACCTGGCGTGATGGTATGAGGTGCCATTGGATACACATCCCGGTCACCTCTTGTTCGCAGAGCCGATAATGTGGACAGCCGTCGTTACATTTCTGACGTCTTAAGGTCCGTGGCTGTGCCCTATCTTCGAGGCCTGCGTGACGCAATCTTTCAACAAAATAATGCACGACCGCATGTTTGTGCTGTCCTGACCTTCCTCGATACAGAGGGTGTTCGACTGTTGCCCTGGCCAGCGTGTTCTCCAGATCTGTCACCCACTGAGAACATCTGGTCATGGGTTGCCGAAAGTGACACGCTACCACTACGATTGATGAACTCTGGCATAGAGTTGAAGCCGCATGGAATGACGTACCCGTATCTGTCATTCAAGCTCAATTCGACTCGATGCCCAGCTGGATTACAGCCGTTGTTGCTGTCAGAGGTGGCAGCTCTGTGTACTGAATTCTGCATGCGGTGTACTCCCAAACCACCTGCAACTTTAATCATGTCTTCCTCCCATTATACTGTATATGTACAATAAATAAAATTCTGCTATTTGTGTCCTTCCTGGTGTAGCAATTTTAATGGCCAGCAGTGTAGAATTCTGTTCGCCCCAGAAATAAATACGTCTCTGGCGTTCATCGATAGAAAAATAATCGTATCCGATTATTCAATCCACCTAATTTGTTTGAGAGATGGCATTAAAAATAGACCAATTAGCATTCAAGCATGTTTAAAACGCATCCTTCCAAATCCGAGGATCATATTTTTGATTCCTTTGCATATACGCAAGTATTTCAAGGAAAGTAAAAATAACAGCGTGTAATGGTGTTACGAACGTGTCAAATGCCCTCAGTGGAGTCTCCTTTGAAAACCAGACGGAGAATTTACAGGCAACCATTCCAATAACACGAAATAAGCGTTGCCATATGCTGGTGTTCGAAAGGGATTGCCATATTTGGTGATCTATCGCCAATTTGGCAACTCTTCTAACTCCTCAATATGACGAATATTCTACGAGATACGAGTCTCTACAGAGAGTATTTGAAAGGAGTCATCAGTCAGCTGGAGAGCAGTTATCATACGTCAATGTTTTGAGAGTAGTAGTTGTTTTGTGAAATGAAATACGTCAATGTTTTGAGAATAGTATCCCCTGTTTTATGAAATGAGTGAAGTTGCATTTAATTGCTGTTTTACTGTTCCTGATAGTTATTATCCATAAATTTGGACTCATTCTTGTATCCTGAGCGATTCCAGAGGATACGTAATAATAATAGGTTAGGATCGTGCTTGTATTGCCAATAACAGTGTTCATGGATGGGTTTCGTAGTTATGCGTTCCTGCATGGAAAGGTCAATATCTTCAATAGTCGTAAGAAAACTTGACATGTGCTACAATTTTGCGAAGCTCTATTACACAGGCAGCATTACATTTTTATAAGATTGCGCTCAGACTACAATGGTTAAATCCATACTTTGCAGAGTCCACTTCGACGATAAGAGCTCGCAATTCCGTCCCAGCGAATCTACGGTAGAGCGTCGGCTGTCAAGTACGAAGTTCAGTGGTTCGATTCCCGGTTGGAGCAGCCAAGTTTTTACAACTTGCAAGAACCTGTTTCGTCGAAAGTTAGAATCGCGTTTCCATTTCAAATAATATAGCATCCTTAGACCAATTTCGCGCTTTTTTCGCTGTAGTCAGCATGGAATTAATTGCCCATGGATGCTGTTCTCTACATTGGGAACACGCCCTCATGATGAGTATAAACACCACGACTTTTATAATTCATCCCATTTTTGTAAGTACACACACACACATTTGAACGAAGTATCTGACACGAAAGGAAAGACAAAGAGAGTGTATGTAATATTTTTAATACAGTTTCACAGCAAAGACATTGCTCATACTAAAAATATTCTCAATACATAGTATTGTAACAATAACATATTTATTTTGCATAGCTCAAAAAATAGGGCCGTTAATTCAAATGGGTCTTCTGATTAACAAAAGGGGCGGTTCTAATCTGGTCCGTCTTGCTTCGAATATAAAAGATATTATCTTTGGTACTTTGGCAACGCTTCTGAAAACTGAGATCTGATGTATCTAAATAAATTGCAAGAGAAATAACCCGCATTTGGGGCCCTATACTTGGCGCAACTTAACAGAGGCATCAGGAAAACTAAACCTCCGCTAAGCAATATAGCCTAAACATGAAACGCTGTTTTAATAATTAGAAACTATAATTTTCCTATATAAAGACAATGGTTCGAGTACAATCAATTCCTAGAATAAAAGTTATATGAAAATTGCCTTTAACTGCTGTCGAAATAAATCTGTAATAAAAATTACTTAAATAGTCTTCGTATGGATAGAGAAACAGAGCAAAAGCAATCCATAGTAGCATACACATGTGTTCTCGCTTTTTACTCGTCTTTCCTTTTTACTCTATATTGACGAAGAAGACCATGTTTTATGCCATTGAAATCGGTTAATGCTTTTAATCAATTTTTTATGTTTTTATTAACAATTTTTTTTTTACTGCAGATCCAAATTATATATTCATGTTTTTCATATTTGAATAAATGTATGTATAAGGGAGGGCACACATTGAGGACGCATGCTATATTGTGCAAAAGGAGGTTCGTTTTAAGCAATTGCTACCTACTGTCCACACACTGGAAATACATAGCTACACGCTGCATTAGAGAAGAAAACAACATTAGAAAAGCCGCTTCCTAGTACACGACGTACAGTGCATCCTGAATCTTCAATGTGTGACTTAGGGAGTAGGAAGGCCAAACTCAAAACTGAGTAAAAGGCTGTCGTATTGACCCTATTCAAGTTAGCTTTCCGCGATGCACGGTCTGTTCGTGCAGATGGGCCCTTTACAGGGCAGCTCATGGAAGGGAACACTACTCAAGTGTGCGGGGAGCCGGTCCCCACGATATTTTTGAGAGAAGAAAGATATGAAAGATCAACAAGGAGGGGGAAATTAAATATATAGGGGGTGTAATACATGTTTGTAGGGGCTGAGCCCACGATTTTTATTAGCGGTCCGGCCATTTGTTATATAAGTGGACACGAAACATGGCCATTTCTCATACAGCTATAGCAAAATGAAAAAAACTCCACCATTATGGTAATTATTCTACGACTTAACGACTGCGCTTTAAAAAACACATACCTGCCTTCTTAACAGAAAGATAATTCAGATTTCCTTCTCATGTATTTTATAAATGCTGTAATAGTGCAATTATATGAAAAAGAAATATGCATCTTGTTATTGACCAATTGGTAATGATCTTACTACAGGATGGATTTGCCAAAAAGTTTTCTTAAGGTAAATGCATTGTCTTCACAAATATTGGTGAAAAACAAAATTAGATACCACCCAAAAACATAATGACTGGTAAATATGTAACTTGTTCCCCTAACTTTATGAATTCCAGAGTAGGTTTTCGAAGTGGGAGTGGCTCTTACACTGAGAAAACGACAAAACTCTTAATTGTGAAATATTCATCGAAACACCGCATTGAATTCAGAGTAAGAAATTGGTATTAGTTAAAATAGGTTGGAACTTTAAAAAAATTCTAATCAAGAAGGAAACAAAACTCAAGTTTGAAGAAGCGCTGCCTGAAACAAAACCTTGTATAAAACATTAACAAAAAAATGCATTTGACATCCAATTTTCAGATATTAAGTAAATATCTTTATTAATAAACCATCGTATAGATAATTTAGCAAACAAAACCTTAGGTCAAATTAATGCTATTTTTTTTTCAGCACGTATGAAAATATTAGCGATGTATTCTGCTCAAATAAAAGGTTATCTCATCCACAGATTTATTTAAAATTCTGTTAAGTTTTATAAAGAAATTTTGCCTTGTTGAATTCTTTTTTCCAGAAATTATAAAAACTCGATAATTATAACCGAGAAAAGACTGTAAAAGTCTGTTTTAATGGTCGACTCAAAAGCAACGTTTTCCATTTAAATATTTATGACTTGTGAAAATTTTTGAACATCCGTTCTACACAAGTGCGATCTAAATAATTGAGCTTATTTTGTGGACCCACACGTATACGTCGTACAAAATATGAACACAATGAGATGTTTGTGAAAAAATATCAATGTATCAAAATAGACGCTAAACTATTCAATGAAATAACTATGAACAGCTTAATATAAAATGAGTCTTTTTGCACAGTAGACGTCAAATGATAAAAACAACATAATTATTCGCGCAATGTCAAAAATGGATAAGATCTAACAGTACTGCAGGAATGAAGTCGTAGGTTTGGCACATCGTTTAACATTCTTTGAGTCTCGTATAAAGATCACGGACTCGGTAGAAGTCGGTTTTCTCTTGTCTCTTCAGGTATTTACTCAACTATATTTACTGTTTTGGTCTCCGTTCTTTTGGCGCTGATAAAGGAGATTTATAGAATTACCGAAACAGCTGATGTATCATCCACTTTTGACTTTTGCACGGATTATTAGGTTGTTTTTATCTTTCGATAACAGCTTTTTTACAAAAATTATGCTCCAACAAAAGAGCTGCGACACTATACAGCTCGAAATAAAACATAATTAACTGCAAAATATACGAGTGCTGCTTTATATTTCAGGTTAAAAATACCATCGACGTGATAAGTCAGGGGTCTGCAACCTTTTGAGCGGCATTTAGAATTCTAATGTGACGAAATTTCGGCCATTCCGTAGATGGGTTCTATTAAAAACTTTCAACTTTAACATCATAAAGGAGAATATTGGCACATTTACCTCTCTCTCTCATCAATTTCAGATAAATATTTGAATTTTGAAAACGTAGAAAGGGTATTAGACGAGAAATCTGATTAACTTTTCTTCCTAAAAAAATTTCATAAAAATTAAAGAATTAAAATGTAATTAAAATCACTGCGTGACATATGTCTCGTCTAATACTCTTTCTACGTTTTCAAAATTCAATATTTATCTAAACTTGCTGAGATAAAAATGTGCCAGTATTCTCCTTTATGGTGTTAAAGTTGAAAGTTTTTAATAGAACTCACTGTATATATGATTTGATAGCCTTCTTTGAATATTGGAAACACATTTCAATGAATTTATTATTAAAATAACAAAATGAATATGATTTTTTTTAAATTTTAAATTCATCCGTTTCCTTTTCAAAATAATACAGAGTATTTAAAAAAGATTGCACCCAATATCGCTTGAAGAATGAGTTGCAGACCCATCATGGATCCAACTTAAAGAAAATTTTAATTACGAATCAATGCAAGTTTTGATCATGTGACACTTTTTAGTAAAGAAATACAATATTTAACTTTTACACGCCCGCCCCCCTCCCCCCACACACAGAAAATAATTTTCGATAATAAAAATTTATTCCATATCCCAATAAGTCATACAAAAAAGTTCCATTGTCATACGATATAAAATGACCCAAGATATATCATTGATCAAAGTTTCCTACGGATAACTGAGGACTGTATGAAATTTTTGTTAATGCGTATGCATGTAAGTTTTCGAATTGAAATGTTATTTAAGTACATTCAATTTTTGTACGAACCCTGAAATCTATGCTTTCGTCGTTCCTTTTGATCGGTTTAGTCCTATAATTATGACTATTTTTTCACGAGCTTTCTTTGTAGAGGGCTAGTATAAAAAGTTAAATTTTGTACCTTTTTCTTTCTTAAACTAAAGCGTGTCACGTGACCAAAACTATCGTATTCTGAAAGCCTATCTAATATGATGCACTTTTTAACTGAAACCACGAGTCTGCGACCCATTGTGCAATCTTTTCGAAGCACCCCGTACTGATATATTTATCTGACACACGAAAATAAATGCTATAGATGTGTTTTGGGTCGCCGGTTGCTGACCCCTTTTGCTAAGTAATGCAACACTACAAGCTAGAAAATAACATGGATGTTTGTGAGGAGTGGGAATTCTCCAAAGCTATAAGATTTACTTTGTGTATTTTAAAGATAAGAGATTTAAAAGACAGTGAGTATGCGTGCATAGAAAAAGTAAATTTGTAAATCCAAATATGGGGATTTTATATACAGAGTGTTTTTTGTTTTGTTTTAAATATTATATCTGAGGTTTTTCTTTAATGTGGTTAATCGCACACGTATACAACGGGGGTGGATTTTAGATTCCTTATATATTTTTTATACTATATACCGCTCTCGAGAGATTAAATTTCCATGACAGAATTATGTATTCAAATTAGAAATTCTTTGAAATTGGAATTATGTGTGAAATAACGTAACTTTTTTAAATAAATAAAAACAAAGATTTCTTTTTCCCTTTTTAAGAGATAAGCAAGGTGATCATTGTTGGAGTAATACAAAACAGTTGCATCTATATATAAAAAGAAAAGAAGTCAAACATACAAAAAAATAGCAAATCATTTTTTTAACAGTACACGCATGCGCGCTATTTTTTCGGGAATAGTGGGCGATTCCTTCGAGATGGGCGATTTCTAATCTATCACGATGCTTTGCTTTATATAAAATATAGCAAAGTTATATAAGCAAAGTTATAAAATAAAGCAAAGTTATACAAAGTTAGCAATAATTAAATGAATTTAAAATATTAAACAAAAATTATTTACTGAATGTTGGTTAAACCATTTTAATTTTAACAAAAAAGAAAACTTTATGGTAAATAAAATATATGTAAGGTAATAAAATATCCCCTATTAAAAATATTAATTTCAATTTAAATATATTGATGCTACACTTTTGATATAAATTTTTTAATCAAATATAATAATGTGAAACACATTTTGACTTCTTGGAAATAAACATTTGAACAGTTAACTGCCCAAGTAATTTTACAAGTCCAAAAATTACACACACACACACACAAAATATTTTTTTTTTTGAAAAATTCGCATCTTAATTTACATTTTTATATTAACTTCCCACAACTTTTATACAAAAAATTTACAGATACAAATTTTCATTTTTCATATCATTTTACGCTATTTTAGATACAAATACAAAAATAGTGGAATGAAATTAATAGACGTGTCGAAAAATCAATTCGAATAGTATTTTTTAATTCACTTACAAGAATATTATCCCAAATATTTCTTCTAAAATTATACACGATTTAGTTTACGAACTTTAGACCTTCGGAGCCCCTTTTGTGTGAAGATGAAAACGATGAAATATACAGTGAAACCAATGCGTAGAAATTCGCTTTCGTGTACAGAAAACTATCGGCATAGAACATAAGAAGGGTTTACACAAGTTATTCCAGCAATGCCTGGCACAGAAAATTCTCGCAAATGACAATATTATGTAATGAATATTTGGTACGATAATAATGAAATCGTACATACCTATTCGTTAAAAATTAAATATTAAAGTTAAATAGGAAAATGCCACAACGACACAGTGCTATTGTTACATGTAATAACCTTAATCTAATTTTTTTTGGTAATCATAAAGCGAAGTTACTGCGAGATTTTATACGCCAAACTCATAGATTTCGTTTTCACAGCAAATAAGTGGCGCCATCTACTGGGCGTAATGTCTTTTCAGAATATTGAAATTTGACTAAACTGGATCAAGGTCTGAATATTGATTTTTGAAGCAGAAGTTCTAGTATCGGATCAAATCTGTTATGATAAATTATAGTTGAATGGCGAATGAAGGGTGATAAGGAATGATTTTGATCGTATGCATTAACCCTTCAAAATATTTGCTTAACAAAATGCGTTTGTTATTTATCTAGATGAATAATGATGTTCATAAATGACCAATGAATAATTGCAAGAATGAGATGAACTTCTGAGTATGAAACCGTTAAGCAAAGTACGAGTTTTTAAAAAGGGGAATTACGTATTTATTGGAGTGCATTTGCTGACTGGTCTAAACTTCTTAATGGTCTCGTAACCCTTTCTTGCGCATTCTTTAAATATCTGACAAACCGAATACCTTTGTTATTGATTTACCTGAATAATGATGTCCATAACTGACTTATGACTGACTAACTGAAACAATGAAAAGGCATTTACAACTAAGTTAAGCCAACTTTACAATATTAAAGGAGTTTTCATGTATTTGTTGAGGGGTACATTTATTGACTAGACTGGACCTCTGAATAGTCCACACATTTTTTTACTTTAAATTCCCACCAAAACACATTATATAGCATTCAATGTAATACATTTTCATAGAATACGATAAAAGAAAACCACTTTTGATTCTATTGCGTTCGGTAAAAAAAAATGTTATACATAATTCTATTTATGTTTCATCTAGCACATCCTGAAGTTATAATAACCATTTACTGGTTAAAACAGGGCCGGCCATCTACAGACCTTTTACTGTCGGCCAACACGTTAACTTCAGTTAGTATCCCATTAGCTGCCTAAAACAGATTAGTGAAGGCGCCAGAGACGATTGCCAGCAGTTTTGCAGTTTATGAGCAGTGTTTCTTTCAGGCATACCTCGGGGGGGGGATGCCCCCGGAGACGACCATTCGCCCCCCCCCCCCCGGAGACATTTTATGTTAACCTAGTTTAAACTTATGTGATAAATTTATATAGGGAAAATAGAAAACTTTCTCCCCCCCCCCCTTAAAATTTCATTCGCCCTCCCCCCGAGCAAAAAGTCCTGAAAGAAACACTATTTATGAGTTGTCATTCAGAAAAAGCTGGATGAATTTATGCAAAACCCGACCTTACCGAATGCAAGTTTAAATCTTTGTTTTCGAATAAAACTCAACATTACAAATCTAACTCAAAAATTCACAAATGCAATTAAAGAATTACAAAGTAACTAAAGTTAAAATTTTGAATCGGAGCAACAATTGAAATATTTTGGCACTTTATAATAATGGACAACATCATTTCTTTTCTTCTCGTTCAGCGAACTTGAACGCTGGTAGAGAAAAATTTTCAACAATTAACTCACCCTGTTCAATTCACATCTTGTGTAAACCCATCTTCAACAACTGAAAGTTTAAAATGTACTCGCTGATCATTGCCGGATCCCATCCACATCGAAATACACAGGGTTACAGAAGTACAAGATTTTTGAATGTCAGGAATACAAACAACAGAACTATCACAAAATTTGCGAGAATTGACATTCAAAAACTCTTCAAAGACAAAGGACTATACATAAAAATTCTATGACACTTAGAAATTTTTTCTTTTTCTTTTGATATATTGTTTGAATGTCGAAATGCAGTCATCTTAAAAGAAATGGACGATTTTCTCTCAAAGGCGTTGGTAACAGGTACACAGAAAAACAATCCCGTCAAAATAACAAATTACTGAAATGTTTTGCAGGTAATTTGCTACCAAAAATAGGTACACCTATATCTCACTTTGAGCCCTATCGAAGTTGCATGGCTAAAAGATTAACGCTATATTTCGCTTTGAGTCGTATTTTCGAAGCTGTGTTTATTTGGTATTTTCGGGAAGTTCCCTTTATACTACTAATATTGGCGATTCAAATGATAGCAGATACTTTACAAATACTACCACTTAAATTCCAACATCAACCGGATCAACATCTACAGTCTAGGAATAGTCAAATGAGTAAATTTATTCGTTATGTTTTTTTTTTATTATTAAGCTGAACTTCTTGTATATTTTTTAATAAAATGTTTTTTGTAAATATATTTCAATTTTGCTTTTAATATTACAATTAATATTTTCTTTAAAATGTTGTGTACCGCACACGCCATAAGACAGTATTACATGCCTTGATCTGAAGATGTATTTAGTTCAATGCTATGACAGTATTACATGCCTTGATCTGAAGATGTATTTAGTTCAATGCTATGACAGTATTACATGCCTTGATCTGAAGATGTATTTAGTTCAATGCTATAATGACTGTCAACCACGCTTTGGCCTCGCGACGCTAAGTGAGATATTGGTGTGTATGCTTTTTTTCATACATGTAAAGCTATTTTGATGGAGACAATGAATCAACATGGCACGTTAAAATTATGAAGTGTTCTATAACTTAATACTTCTTAAAGATAAATTACAAAAAAAAAAAAAAAATAATAATAATAATAATAAGGCAACCAAACTAGAAAGAAGAATTTTTTTTTCTCGATCTTAATGCAAAACAATGGTTGCTTATCTTTTAAAAACAGTAAGAGTTGAAGCTAAAAAAAGAGCGCGAAAATCGTCCAGGTCTCCCAAAGGCCATGGGGGTGTGAGATGCTGCTGCAGGACACCTTTCCGCAAGAAGTAGAGTTGGCGTGAAGATCTAGTAGCTAGAAGTAAAGCTCTAAACATCCTTGACGTCTGCAACTAGAGGTTCCGATTTGGGATCGTCGAAGTTCTCGTCTTCTTCCTCCAATTTGGCTTTCTTCCTCCTGGGATAAAAGAATTGCATAATCCGCATCAGGAACTCTTTTTTTTCTCTAGAGAACTGTTGTATATATTTAGTAGTGATACATTAAATATTTAGTAGTGATATATTAAATATTTAGTAGTGATATGAAATTTCATATAAAATGTCATTCAAATGTTACATAAAAGTTTCTTTGAGACTTTTTTATAAATTACATACTTCGTTTTAAAAAAAATTTAATTTAGCTGAATTTGTGATTATACTAATGGATCAATTTATTGACATATTATATTTAAAAATTGTGACAATAGTATTTAGGGTACTTTTGTTTTATTGTTGGGGTTGGTTCACTGTTATACATTATAAAGTCAAAATCAACTGATAAGTAGATAGAAGTCAATATTAAGCATTAATTTGTATTAACTTTCAGAATGTTTCTACAAATTATTAACAGCTTTATTATTAGTTAATGTTTACATTAAAATCAATTGTAATTATTATATATTAATATTGATGTATAGTAAATATAGTATATGGATATTAATAATCAGCTCTTAGCTTGCAAATATAAGTATGTAATTATTTGTTAATAATTTATATAAATTGAAATATATAATACCTATTATGGCTTATAAATGCTAATGATTAATTGTGTTTTTGGTGAGCCCCTCCTTTAAGACTATTGAGCCCCTCTCGAATTTCCCACCAACCCCTCTTTAATTTCGTCTCTGGCTACGGCCCTGTGTTGGCATGATTAGAAAATACTGAGCAGCAGTACCAACAAAGACTTTCTTGAAAATCTTGCCTTCGTTGGCTTTCTTTTTTATCCTGACAAAGGAGGCTGTCGCCAAAGTCAGTTGATACATTTAATCAACCTTATATGCTGTAAGTAACGACGTTCTTATCTTTGCACATCTATTCCTGAGTTAAATAGAAAACAAATTTGCAGAAACGACTTACCTTCTTATGATCAAAATAATGGCCACTATTATAGCATTACCCACTATTAGTACGCCTATCAAGATACAGGGTATTAATATATCTGAAAAGAACAACAAATTGAGAATTAGCAAAGTCACAGATACAGCGGATACACACAAAATTTTAAATTCCTAAAATAGGATGTGACTTACACAGATATTCGCTGCAGGTTAATACATTTTAATAGGAGTTATAAACAAAGGTTACAACTTCCTCACGACTCGAGTCGCTAAAGTGAAATACTCTTACTTTTGTCATCCATAAATATAAGAATATATATATGTAGAAACTATTTTCTTTTTCCAGATATCGTTTTGCAGTCTGTGGAAAAATGAAATTTTTAATATTTTATGAAAACTCGTCTAGTTATTTATGGTTAAAAGTACTTGTAAATTATTAATTTATTCAATAAATAAAGCAAGCAATTTGATTTTTTTTAATGATTTTTTTTTCTACTTTAGATGAAAAAACATGTCGAGACGGTGTATTGATTGATCTATAAATAATGTTCCTTGTTTTTATACAAAAAATGGTATACAAAATTGGCCATTTTTTTAAAACTAATAAAACTATATTTTATTTTTTTTTCGATTTCCGAAAAATAATGTTAAACCAGACGGGAAACCAGACGGGGAAAATACCATATACTGAAGTTTAGAAATGGTGAGGGTTCTAGATTTGGCGATTTATCGCCAATTTGGCGAATTTTTGAATCTTTAAGAACCTTCTTGATATAATAAATATTCTACGAGATACGAGCGATTTCTGGAAATTTCTAGAGAGTAAATAAAAGGAGTCATCACTCGGAGAGCAGTTGACGTGATACGAGCAACATTGAATAGTAAGATACGTCTTTATTTTGAGAATAGTAGCTGCTATTTAGTCAAATGAGTGGAGCATTTAATTGCTATTTTACTATACCTGATAGTTGTTTAGTGAACTTGTGAGATTGTTGTCGAGTTGTTGTTCCTGTTTACGCTGTGCTTGTGAATAAACGTGTTAGTTATCCAGAAATTTGGACTCATTCTTGTATCCTGAGCGTACACCCACGTTTTCAAAGGTTACGTCGTAACAATAATATTCGAAAAATAGAGGTATTTTCCATGGTACAACCTTCAATTAGGCTTCTTCTTACGTGTACCTATAATTGTACCCTTTTCATGTGAATCGGCCGCTTTGTTCGGGAGATATCTCGCCCATACACATCATTCAAACATAGTCGGTTCGTGCTCAAGAAGTTTCAAAATGTGTAACTATTTCGATTTTTGACCTCATCATAGTGATTTCCTTTCATTAAATGTATTGTGGGGAATGTAAAAACGTATTGTACAACATAAAGAATAGTGACAAAAAAAAAAATTCAAGTGAGCGGGAGAGCTAAACAAAAAACTAATTTTTCCTGTAAGTAGGGATTAAGATTATATATTTAGAATTAGTAAGAGAAATACAAATATCTAATGTTCCTACATAATACCTTGTTATCTCAAACTCATTGAATTTGTGTCAGCCCCTTTTTTTATGTGATGTTCGATATAATAAAACATAAGGGATCCAAGTAAAGGAGCTTACCTTCTAAGTAGCCCGACTTCGCCACTTCTGTGGTGGTTCGCAAGATGACGGTCCGCTCGGCGTTCGGTAAAGTCCCATTCCCTTGCGGGTCCGTGCTGTCGATCGGTCCGATTGTCGTGGTGGGTGAGGTCCCTTGCAGCGCTGAAACAATTATAAAAGTATCTCTTAGAATGGGCGGCTTCATTTGCAGAATGTTATTAAGGAACTCAACAAATAGCGGAGCTTTGCGGTAGCAGAAACGAAACTCATTGACACAGATGGCCGGTATCACCTTCATTATTATGTTTTTCGGCACGAAATAGACAATACCAAGAAAATTTCCATGTGCCACGATTTAGACAGCCTTTATCGTGACCGACAAAGTGTAGACATATAACGCAACCGGCTTCAATTTCACCAAAATTAAGTTAAGGCTGCAATGGCCGAATTCATACTGACAAAAGACGGAAGCGTTCTCAAAGATAATAGTGTGCTCCCATTATCGATGAGCGATGGTATCTTCTTCTTCTTCGACCCAGACCGTCCGACCTACCTGAAGGTGTAAGGTATCTGTTTGGACGGTGGAAAGTGCCACCCAATTTAGACCGGAACCCAGTGGGGAAGGCATCCAAAGAGACCGTACCCTCCTTCCCCTACCACAAACCTCTCGGAAGGACTCACGTACCCACGTGTTTAACGTGATCGTACTCCGCGTGAATACGACAACAGTTTGGGCAGAGGCGGGAATTAAACTCGGGTCGTCCGAGTGCGACCCCCGCTCGTTAACCACTGGGCTGTTGTGCCCCCGAGCGATGGTATCTGAAACGGACGTGCGTTCAAAGCTCTGAGAAAGTCGAACTTCCTAGGCAGGGATTCTGTGATTATTAACTTGGCTATTGCAGCCAGTGCTCAATCTTTATGAAATTGAATGCCGGCTGCGCGATATGACTAAATTTGTCAGTCTCCATAAAGGTTTGCAAAGTTGGGGTAAGTTTTCTTACTGTCATCGCAGGTATCCGTTATTCTGTGCTGAAGAGCGCTAAAAACGTATAAATAACACATGGATAAATTATTTACTTAGATATGTTAGTTGATGGAAACTCTGATGTTAACTGTTCATCATCTTTAACTTCATTCATAACAAGCGAATATTCATTAAAATATTCTTGGGAATTGGCAATTATTCCTAAGAATCCTCCAATAGACTGCAAAAACGTCGTTAATTTCAAGTTTTCCACTCAAAATGACACTATTAACTAAACTATAGTTTTCCATACAAATGATTCTGAGATTTTAAAAGTTAAGTAAATGAGTCAAAAGTAACATTTATAACCTGATACTTGTCGATTATCTAAAAATAAAATTTCTAACCTTTGATAATCGCCCGATATTCTTTTAAAATGTAAACTTCGCAAAATTGTTAAAGCGATATTTGAGAAAACAAAGAAATTCGTGGAAATTGTAGCGAAAATTCATGATGTGGCAAAATCAGTCTCTAGAATCTAGAATTTTAGATATCAGAATGCATATATGTAAATATTAATTTTTAACTAATCAACATTAAAAAATCGCCTCCATACCTGTCTACCATGGGAACGAATCTGACTTACAAAAGAATATAAAAGTGTGTAGCAAGAAATAAAAATCTATTTATTAAAATAATTTTACGGCACTTACAGATGCACGGTGGCAGGGTGTCGTTCCAGTGGTGGTCACGGACGCATCTCAGGAATCGCTCGCTCTCCTGAGTGTCGTTAAAGACGTGGCCGCTGTCACAGACGTACACGGATGCACTGTTGTTCCCTTCCACCAGGCGATTGCCTTCGGAAGCAGGCAGGACGGGGCAGCCTTGGACTGTGGGGCGGGGAGGAGAAAATCAAATTTTAATTCGAGTATATGCAACGCCTGGAATTGAAAATATATTCTATGGTGGGGGGCGAGAACATTCTGGCCACGGCACCAAATGTAACAATTAGACGATGTGCATCAAATGTAGATATATTACAGTGGACTCTCGTTAAGATGGATTTCTCGTTATTAGGTACAAATACGGATTCCCCGGTTAAGGTATATAGACGATGCATTTTAATTTTTCAACCATTAGATGTTCCAGAACATACTTTTGAGCAATTAGGCGAGCGTTTCCACAGCAATCGCTCGACCGCCGCGTTGTGGGTTCCGAGTCCCACGTAAGGCATGGATGTTTGTGTTGTGGGTGCAGTGTGTTCCACCCCCCTCTGGTGCGCCTGGGGCAACGTCCTAGGACGGCTAAATGGTTCACGTTCTGGCCGCTGACAAAAAAGCGAATGATGATGAGTCAAGTGCCTGGTCATTTGATAAAAAAAAATAATTTTGAGCAATTAACTAAAATTGAGAATGGCATAAAAAAATATTGCTTACCAAGAAAAAAAAAAAAAAAAGATTACTTCATTTTAAAAATAGTAATACGTACAATTACATTTTGTTTATGCTTTGGATGTTAATTCATATTTACCTCATTATACATATTAAAAATTTCTGTTTATTGGTTTTAAGATTGTGTTTTTCAATGTACAAAGTGTGTTACATAAAATTGAGGATAACAAAATTTCATTATCATTTTACTATTTCATTACTGTTTTACATCAGATTTATGGACTTCCGCTATAATGGACTCTCGCTAATACGTACAATAAATGTTGGTCCTTGACTGTCCGTCTTAACGAGAGATCACTGTATTTCTACAAGGAAACTAAATATTAATTGCATTGTCGAACATTACTTCCTTAAAGCGGCCGTAATACCAGTCATCAACTACCTGCATATGGAAAACCCGTTTTCTGTAATAACTGAAAACAAACTATTACATTTCATTACAAAATAAAGCGAAATATTTCCTTTTTTAACACTTTACAACAAAGTTGAAAAGTGTTTATGACTTTGTTCATTCTGTCTGTCTGTCTGTCCGTTAGCACGATAACTGCCGTAAAAATGACTTAATCAAAATGAAATTTTAGTATGTTGTTCAGACGGTCTATAGGACCTATGGGAATATAAATGAATAATATCACCCAATTAGTTTTGGATTGAACCCGGGTTGAAAAAATGGAATACATTGAGCCCTATGGGACCTAATTTTTCAAGCATTTTTTAAGCGGATTTAAAATTCACAAATTGCTTCGAAAATTTTAGGCAATATTCAAATTGTTCCATAAAATATATAAAAAAAAATTCAGCGAAATATATTCAGTAGTTTTTTAAATAAAAATTAAAATAATAATAACACCTCTTATATGAAGCGATCACGTGTCCATGATATGAAACGATCACATGACCCACTTCAAAATGATATATGGCATCCATCTTGTGTCAAAATCGTGATTTTTAAAGTTCTTTTTAATTCATATTGAGTGTTGTATCCGTCCTAAAACTACTTTATTTTTGCCTAAATTCTGTGCATCTACATACTAAAACAACGCAATGACAATATATTTCAGTTTAAATGCTCATCCAAATATGATTATTTCTACTATTAAGCCTATTTTTCACCTATGTAAAATGTAAACAGCAAAATATATAGAATGAGTTGTATTAGAATCGCTGTAATTCTTTAACACAAAATAATTTAGTCCATGGAGTCTGCTTAGCTGATATGAATGAAATATTCATTGATATTAGAAAGAGAAGGACGATATTTTTCGCTGAAGTTTTACGCATAGAAATTACTTACTTGTAGCTCAATGGTCTTAATTTTTAAATAAAATAAATTATTATAGTATTTTGATGAATGACATGAATGGGAGAATTAATTATGAATGAAATGTTGCTTTTATAGAGAGAGCCAGGCGTGTTATTTTTTTATGACGTCATTTGAATGAATTTCAGTTGTTTTCGATGAAGTTTTCAAATATAATAAATTATCGTAGTATTATGATAATTCTAAAATTATTACCGAGAAATGTATCACATTTTAGAGATATTTAAACCAGGCAATTTATACTTTAATGCCGTCATTTGAATGAAGTTAATTTTTTTCGATGAAGGTTTAAGTTTTCAAATATAATAAATTAATGTAGTATTGTGATAAGTTTTAAAATATTATCGAGGAATGTATTGCATTTTAGACATGTTTAAATAAAATTGCATTGAAGTTGGAAAGTGTTTCATAATCAATGCTTTAAGCATGATTGATCTTTCTTGTTAAATTATTTATTAAAATTATTGTTATTCAATAATACCTGGTTTACGATTATTAGTTACATAGGTAATTAAATAAAGTATGTAAAATAGTATGTAATAGGTAATTAAATTAATTATGTAATAGGTAATTGTATGTAAATGTCAAAACTACATTTTAGAATAGATTTTTAACACTTTAGAACAAAGTTGAAAAGTGTTTATGACTTTGTTCATTCTGTCTGTCTGTCTGTCTGTCCGTTAGCACGATAACTGGCGTAAAAATGATTTAATCAAAATGAAATTTTAGTATGTTGTTCAGACGGTCTGTAGAACCTATGGGAATATAAATGAATAATATTACCCAATTAGTTTTGGATTGAACCCCGGTCGAAAAAATGAAATACATTGAGCCCTATGGGACCTAATTTTTCAAACATTTTTTAAGCGAATTTAAAAGTCACAAATTGCTTCGAAAATTTTAGGTAATATTCAAATTGTTCCATAAAATATATAAAAAAAAAAATCAGCGAAATATATTCAGTAGTTTTTAAAATAAAAATTAAAATAATAATTACACCTCCTATATGAAACGATCACGTGACCATGATATGAAACGATCACATACATGACCCACTTCAAAATGATATATGGCATCCATCTTGTGTCAAAATTGTGATTTTTAAAGTTCTTTTTAATTCATATTGAGTGTTGTATCCGTCCTAAAACTACTTTATTTTTGCTTAAATTCTGTGCATCTACATACTGAAACAACGCAATGACAATATATTTGAGTTTAAATGCTCATCTAAATTTGATTATTTCTACAATTAAGCCTATTTTTCATCTATGTAAAATGCAAACAGCAAAATATATAGAATGAGTTGTATTAGAATTCCTGTATTTTTTTAACACAAAATAATTTAGTCCATGGAGTCTGCATGGCTGATATGAATGAAATATTAATTGATTTCATAAAAAGAAGGACGATTATTTTCGATGAAGTTTCAAGCATAGAGTTTAATTTTTTGTAGCTCCATGGTCTTAAACAAAATGTTTAAATAAAATAAATTATTATAGTATTGTGATGAATAAAATGAATGGGAGAAAGTTATGAATGAAATCCTGTTTTTATAGAGAGATCCAGGCGTGTTATTTTTTCTATGACGTCATTTGAATTAATTTCGGTTGTTTTCGATGAAGTTTTCAAATATAATAAATTATCGTAGTATTATGATAATTCTAAAACTATTACCGTTATTATGTATAATACCGTTATTATGTATAATATTTTAGAGATGTTTAAACCAGGCAATTTATATTTCAATGCCGTCATTTGAATGAAGTTCATTTTTTTCGATGAAGGTTTAAGTTTTCAAATATAAAAATTAATACAGTATTGTGATAAGTTTCAAAATATTACCGAGGAATGTATTGAATTTTAGACTTGTTTAAATAAAATTGCACTGAAGTTGGAAAGTGTTTCATAACCAATGCTTTAAGCATGATTGATCTTTCTTGTTCATTTTTGTAGCAAGCCACGGTAATGCCAATTAAATGAATTCATAATAACTTTTAAAATACTGTCACTGTTTAGGGTCTAAAACACACTATATAGTGAAAAACATGCAACATTTTATTTGTAATTCCCCCAAAAATTATTTTATAACTGAATATAAAGAAAAATAATAGAGTGACTTAATTTTTGTCCCTTTTTGTGAGAATGATCCCTATATGAGCAGGTTGAGTGGAGACTCACAACTCAAACATTTTATGTTAAAGTATCAAACGCTTCAGCGTAACTGTACTGTTATTGGGGAAAGTCACACTATTTCACACTAACAGCCTATGAAAAACCCTATACAGCGGGTTGAAAAAACTGTCCGATAGTTACAAGCACCCCATGACATTTCGACGGAATTCATCTGCTCATTCATAACTTAAAAAATAAGAAAGAAATCGTCCCTTCTTTCTCTGCAACAGTAGCATGACTCGAGACAAGCCAGAAGCTGGATCGATGGTTTGAAAAATTGCCAAGATTTCTTTAACATCCTCATTCTGAATATGGCTGTGTTAGACTACTTCAAACGCATATACTCCGAATGCCAAGAAAATAGATTTCTTTCAATAGTCTGTTGGCAGCATTTATATTCCCAGCACTGTCCAACACGGATTCCAGAAAATCTATAATAATAATTAAATATGTCTAATATATATGTTCGTTCGTCTGCTGGAAGCGTAACGGAAACACTTAGCGAACCAGAGCAACACAATTCGGTACACGTATTCAAAATAGAAACTTAGCATGATAATTATTTTGCTTTATTTAATTTAAACCCATTTATGTGAAAATCGATCAAAATTGCGAATTCAGTTCGAATTTTTAAAAATTCTCGCCAAGCGTATTGTTTCGGGCTAGCCTTGTATTAAATTTCGCGGCAGTGCGAGCTTCGATCTTGAGCTACAGACATTTTCTTTTATTATGTACTAGAAACTGTATCCGCCATTGCCCGTCATTTATAGCGGGGATTAATTATTTTTTTTGAAAGGTTTAGTCGCCTGTTGCGAGAACCCACGCTTGAATTACATAACACACGCGAGCACATGCCCTAAATAAGCATCTAATCACACCATATTTTCGAAAGAGTGCAAAATTTAAGCGTCCACTACGTATAAATAATTAAATAAGCGCCCGCTGCTTAAATAATACATTTGAACATAATTTAAAATAGCACCCTTCAAATCGCAGATGCTCTTCGCGAATGTAAAAAATAAAGAACCACAATTGACAACGCCACTCATGACGACACGAAACACGCAGACCATCCCTCTCATCTAATTCCCAGAATATCCACTCCCCTAAACAAAATGAGTCCGGTCCATTTCCCTATATGTTTCGACCTCGGGTTCGGTCCGAAGACTGCTAGATTCGTTTAAAAAATCAAAGACATGCCTCGGATAAAAAAAAATTATAATGAATCAACGGATGGATTTATGGATTTTTTTTCTGGTGTGGTCTGTGATACTTTAAGCAGTTACTGAAAAAAATAAACATTGGATGGTGCGTCAATTTTAATATATCGTAATATAAAAATTGAAGAGGTTTAAAACGCACGAAAACATGTATATTTTCTAAAATTCATTAAAATGTATCTATTTATCGTATGGATTCCGTTCAAAGTTTGTTTCAAAGAGAATTTTTCGATCTTTCTGATGGTGTCAAGATGGAAACTCTGTGATAATATTTTAGGTCATTAAGGAATTGATTTGTGTAAATATCGGGCTAAAACATAAAATAAATTAAAAATTAATTCGAAATTAAAATAAAGCTGAGGTGCACCTATTTGGTCCCTGAAGTACCTGTGTATCAAATTTCACGGTCGTACGATTTCCCGCTACAGACAACAGAAAACAGAGAGAGAGAGAGAGAAACATCGTCCTTTATTATGTAAGAATATATATATATATATATATAATATATATATATATATAGGGGGGTGACAAAAAAACTTTATTGGTTTGGCTTATACACCCAGTCTGTTTGTTTTTATTTTATTAAATCCAGATTTGGGCCAACAATGACATCTATACGGAAGCAAAGTAATGAATTAGAAATGCTATATGGCTACTGAATGCTGAGAACTTAAAATCAGCATTATTCACGTATCAAGTATTTAACATTATTCACGCATGTCAGGTACGCACTAAATTTTTAAAAACAGACAGTCGATTCATAAGATTTTCATAAAAATTAGATGATCTACATCTAACTTTAGAAGTTCGCTATTAGTTGGATTTCCTAATGTGCACACGGCACATATTTTCAATAAAAAAAAATTCTCTCAAAACAAATTCCATTCGTTTAAACTAGTGACACAAAAACGGAAAAAGCACTTCGGGTATGTTATATGCGGTGATGGTGCTCAGCACGTGTCAATGAGGATATGAATAGTTAAAAAGAGGGACATCAAGTATTCGCAAATGGGATGTCCACACAGGGTCATCGGATTGCGTCCTCCAGCCAAGAGGATGGCTGCGCCCTTTTAAGTGAATACTTCGATTCCTTCTCTTTCGTAGGCTCTGGAATACAATGCTTCATTAGAACGAATAGAATTCTCTCTGGAATAGAATGCTTCGTTAGAACGAATAGAATTCTCTCTGGAATAGAATGCTTCGTTAGAACGAATCGAATTCTCTCTGGAATAAAATGCTTAGTTAGAACGAATAGAATTCTCTCTAGAATAAAATGCTTCGTTATGACGTTGAGGATTAAAACAAATTGTTATCTCATTGAATAAAATAATCTCTGATGGGGGCAGCATATGATTTTTCCTTCTCAAACAAGTTTTTCGAACACATTAAGTAAAAGAGAAAAAGAATACAAGAAGTGTACCGGGTGATTCAAAAGTTCGGAGCAAAAGTAAAACGCTATAAAAAAATATCTATGGGTCAGAGAGACATGCGGTTTGCAGATTAATTTTCACCGTGGTGGGGGATTTTGTGTGGCATGAAACAAAATTAGTTCAAACTCTCGACACTCGGGGGCTGCGGCAGATAAAGCCATGGAGATGACTTATGCATGGAGGTGATTGCACACATGACTGGCCTGCGAGATCCCCAGATCTCACACGATTTCTCGTAGTGGGGATACCTAAAATCAGGGGTGTGAGATCTGGGGATTTCGCAGGCCAGTCACGTGTGCAATCACCTTCATGTATAAGTCATCTCCATAACTTTATCTGCCTCAGCCCCCCGAGTGTCGAGAGTTTGAACTAATTTTGTTTCATGCCACACAAAATCCCCCACGGTGAATATTAATCTGCAAACCGGATGTCTCTCCGACCCATAGATATTTTTTATAGCGTTTTACTTTTGCTCCGAACTTTTGAATCACCCGGTATATTTTTATAAGTGTTTGTCCGCAAGTTATTTTTTTTTTTAATATTTCGCAAAAGTTCTTTAAAGGTTCCTTTCTCAAGCTGGCAACAGCTTAGTCATGTCGATGGATGCGTTAAGCGTATCTACATGTTATTATAAACTATACAAGATATCCCAGACCTTTACCTTCTGAACCGTTTGTCGTAGATTCCGATTACAGAAATCTTTCAAATAAGGTCACAATTTGTCTTGCAGTAGTTTTTGCAGTGAAAATATGAGAAGCAAAGAGCATTAAATTTGGTGGAAATAATACTTAACTCGTAATTAAAAATCAGGATTATTTAAGTTTGAGATTGTAATAGTAAAAAGTCATTCGTCCAACCTATAACCCATCTGTTGTGCCTGTAAATAACAACAAATGTAAAGGGGTAAATGACAACAAATGTCAACCTATAAATAAACCTAATTCCTTATTTCCAAGATTGGTAAAGATAACTATTATGAAGCCAAATCTTTTAGGCCTATTAGCCTTACGTCTTTCTTCTTAAAGACGATTGAAAAGCTTATTGACAGGTATATTAGGCAAGTCATTCTAGCTTTAATGCAGCTCTAACTCCCAGCATGCCCATCAACGGGATAAATCCACGAACCTGAAGAATTTAAAGTGAATTAAGTTGCCAAACGAAACAAAGATGCAATAAAAAAAATGAATTGGATATAATATCAGAAAATTATTCATATTATTTTCTGCAGCTCAATTTAATGCATAATGAAATAAAAAATTACAAAATGAATTTCAATCTACAGGGAAAGTCATATGCTGCTCACATCAGATTTTTTTTATATTGGCATCATTTACATGTATGATTCAATATGTTTTTCTTGCATATGTTCCAAAAAGTGCTTTCTCTGAACAGCATTCTCTACTGCAGCATGCAGTAAATCTCCATTGATTTGCTTGACGTGCAATGTTATTCGGTCCTCCAAAGTGACTAAATTATCCTCATTCCCTTGGTATACCAAGCGCTTTACATGACCCCGCAACCAAAAGTCAGATCAGGCGAACGGGCTGGCCACTTCTTAGGAAACGCTCGACTAATTATTTGGTTATTGGGAAAATGCTGTTGTAGGACTTCCTGCACGCGCAATCCAATATGAGGGGGTGCTCCATCCTGCATAAATATCGTAGATTCAAGACATCCATGCTGTTGAAGTTGCGGAATAAAGTTCAGCAACACTGTTCGACATCTCTCATCATTGAAGGAACAAGTTTTCAGACCAATTGATGCGTGTTCTCTTCGAAAAAATACGGACCTATGAGGAAGGAGACAGTAAAGCCACGCCAAACTTTCGGAGAGTGCAAAGGAATCGCCTGAAACGCATGAGGGTTCTGTCTCAGAAGCCCAAATGCGGCAATTCTGCGTGTTTACTGTTCCATTCAGATGAAAACGCGCCTCATCACTGCACAAGATTTTCCAAGGCCACGATTCGTCGACTTCCATGCGAGCTAGGAACATCAGAGAAAAGTCCAAGCGAGCTTCTGAATCTCCTTGAAGCAACTTTTGAGTGTGGCTAATTTTATATGGGTAAAATTTTAGCAATTTGCGCATGATTTTCCATACCGTAGAATACGGCATATCCAGTTGCCTGGATATTGCCAAGCACTAGTAGATCCGGCTGTTGGATCCTCTATGGCAGTTGCAACTGTATGAAATTCTTCATTCCTTATAGGGTTGCTCCCTCGTCCTGGTAATAATTATAAAGTTCCAGAATTTTCAAAACGCAAAACCATTTTTCGCAAACCTGTGATAGTTATTGGACCTTTCTTTGGACCTTTCCTTCAACCTTCGATATTCTCAATGGGCAGTAGAAGCATTTTCACTTGTGTGATAGTAAAGTTTTACTAGCAAAGCACGATCACGTAATGTTAGCATAACGAAGCACGATAAAAATGTAGCGCATCATTGATTTCGACATATTATTTCCGTTTTCCTTATATCCTCAAAACTAGTAGTAAGTACTAATGCCGTCAACGCCAGCTGATTAAAATTTGCATAACGTTTTGCATTACCACCCCTTTTCTCCGTGAAAATCTGCATATTTACTACAGCGCACTACTGCGTATGGGAGACATACATGACTGATAAAATGTAAGTGCAAATGTGAATGTAAAATGTGATGTCAATATCAAAATGCATGTAAAATGTTAACTTTCTGTACTTCCTATGCCTATTTTACTCCAAAAATGAACCTTACAGCGCCACTTTGGCCCGCGGTGGCAAAAATCCGAACTTTTTTATTCTTTTAAAATTCAAAATCCCACAGTCTAAACAGTATTTACTGCAAATTTGGTTGAGTTTGGCCCAAGAGTTTTCTCATTATCTGGCTCAAAACACCTCTACTTTAATTATGGCCACCCTGTATATTATATTTTAAATAATTCTGTTATGTGGAATGTGTCGAGTTTCATCTGCTCTTGAATTTATAGTTTATTCCAAGCTTTGTTATGTATAGCTCATCCTAGAATTTGTTTGTCATTTCGCTCGTTAATTTTCTTCAGTATTTACTAAAAGGGTTTGTTTAGTCTACAAGATAATATATTTCATTATTTCAGTCACTATGTCCATGTCAAGAAGAGAGTTCTTTGATATATGCATCAATGAGATGACACAAAACAAAATTTAGCTGTTTAATCCAGGTTGTAATCAGGATTGAAAGAGTGTTAAAAATATGTATTTTCATTTAATATATCACTTCTTAATCAATACCTTTTGACGTGATTTTACTAAAAGAAAAATATATAATTCCACTTTTAATTAATCCCAGGTACATCAAATATTGGTTAAATAATAACGAATGGCATGTTAATTACACCCTGAAAATTCCAAGTCGATATCAGAAAGCCCCTAAGAAATATGATTTTTTTCCCAGCTAGAATTGCCATCTGGGCCCTACTGTGCGGAACGCTTCTCTTTGGAAATTTGCACATGACTTCATTGCCGGAAATAACTTGTTCGACGCAATTTAATGGCGCTCAAGTAAGTCAGCCATTAGTAACATTAGTAACATGCAGCAAGAGTGAACATTCTGGGTTGGATTGTTTGACTACTCTATGGTCGTTTCATGCACACAAGGGTTTAATCTCTAAGACCGTAGAAATTGAAACCTTTGGACGACAGCTGCTTGTATGTGTGCTTTTTTAAAGAAATATTACTTCCGCCAATGAATAAACATTATTTTTAAACAGCATATTGTATTTCATTAAATATTCAATGACAAATTGTTTTTCATGATTTTGAATAAAATTTTACCGATGATTTTACGAGAAGTAATGATATATATCCCCCCTCATATACATAATAACTAGGGCCGATGGCATTTGAAATTTTCCTATTAGACGAGGGGGGGGGGGCGACTAGAAAAAGGTTGGTAAGCACTGAACTAGATGAGCATTTTAAAACTCACGTACTCTTGTAGTACATCAAGAATCCACTGGCGGGCAAGAAGTCCATGGACTTGAAATTCACCTCCGCCTCTCCGCTTTCCACTTCCACTGTCTTCAGGGCGGACGTGCTTTCGCCGCACACCGAGGCCCTTTTGACGTTCCCTTCCAGGATCGTCAAAGAGTCCACGTCACACTTGGCCTCCTCGTCGCTGACCAACTGGCCCAAGATGCCCATGGCGTACATAGAGTCCGGATCCGAGACTGTCGGGAAAACCTCGGTAGCCGGCCGCAAATGCAGGTGGAGCACCTTGAGGAGGATGGTCTGTCCGATAGAGGAGGAGATGGTCCAGCCGCACTGACTCAGCTTCGGGTAGTACTGGGGAAAGCCGGGAGAGGTGAAATAGCCCTCGCGCTTTTCGAGTTTGGTGTTGCAGTACTTTACGACGCTGCTGTCTGGAAAAGAGAATAAGAAATTGACAGAAAAATATTTATTTTAAATAAATGGTATTATATTTTTGATTGGCTTGCGTTAATTATGACCGTGGGATTATAAGACTACGGTAATTACTGATATTTTCATTTCTAAGCCATCTTTTTTTATTTTGTCAAAACTTTTTTTTTAATTCATATTGTTGTGACAAATCACAACACATTTATTCCTTAATCAAAATTTAATATTTTTAACACTTTATAACAAAGTTGAAAAGTGTTTATGACTTTGTTCATTCTGTCTGTCTGTCCGTTGGCACGCTAACTGCCGTAAAAATGACTTAATCAAAATGAAATTTTAGTATGTTGTTCAGACGGTCTATAGGACCTATGGGAATATAAATGAATAATATCACCCAATTAGTTTTGGATTAAACCCGGGTTGCAAAAATGAAATATATTGAACCCTATGGGACCTAATTTTTCAAACATTTTTTAAGCGGATGTAAAATTCACAAATTGCTTCGAAAATTTTAGGTAATATTCAAATTATTCTATAAAATATATAAAAAAAATTTCAGCAAAATATATTCAGTAGTTTTTTAAATAAAAATCAAAATAATAATTACACCCTTTATATGAATAAATCACGTGACCATTCTATGAAGAGATCACGTGATCCACTTCAAAATAAATATGGCATCCATCTTGCCTCAAAATCGTGATTTTTAAAGTTCTTTTTAATTCATATTGAGTGTTGTATTCGTTCTAAAACCGCTTTATTTTTGCTTAAATTCTGTGCATCTACATACTGAAACAACGCAATGACAATATATTTGAGTTTAAATGATCATCCAAATTTGATTATTTCTACAACGAAGCCTATTTTTCACTTATGTAAAATGTAAACAACAAAATATGTAGGATGAGTTGTATAAGAATTGCTGTATTTTTTTAACGCAAAAGTATTTAGTTCATGGAGTCTGCATAGCTGATATGAATGAAATATTCATTGATTTTACAGAGGGAAGGACGATTTTTTTCGATGAAGTTTTAAGCATAGAGTTTAATTACTTGTAGCTCCATGGTCTGAAGTTTTTAAATAAAATAAATTATTTTAGTACTGTGATGAATGAAATGAATGGGAAAATGTTATGAATGAAATGCTGCTTTTATAGAGAGAGCCAGGCGTGTTATTTTTTCTATGACGTCATTTGAATGAATGTCAGTTGTTTTCGATGAAGTTTTCCAATATAATAAATTATTGTAGTATTATGATGATTTTAAAAATATTACCGAGGAATGTATCGCATTTTAGAGATGTTTAAACCAGGCAATTTATATTTCAATGAAGTTTTGAATAAAGTTCATTTTTTTTATGAAAGTTTAAGTTTTCAAATATAATAAATCAATGTAGTATTGTGATAAGTTTTAAAAGATTACCGAGGAATGTATTGCATTTTAGACTTTTTTAAATAACATTGCATTGAAGTTGGAAAGTGTTTCATAATCAATGATTCTTTTAGAGTTAAGATTGCTCATTTAATAGATTGCTAATGTATGATCAAGAAGTCGGCGATTCAAATACTTCTTTGAGCAAGGCATATTTCTTTCTAGAGAACTAAACAAGAGTTGTTGTTGAGACCCAGACCGTCCGACCTACCAGAAAGGTGTACGGTAACTGTTTGGACGGCCAGGAAGAGTCACTCAATTTAGACCGGAACCCAGTAGGGAAGAATGCACAGGGACCGTACCCTCTTTCCCCTACCACCAACCTCTCGGAAGGACCTACTAACCCACATGTTTCACGTGATCGTACTCCGCGTGAATACGGCGGCAGTTTTAGCAGCGGAGGGAATCGAACCCAGGCTTACCGAGTGCAATTCCCGCGCGCTAACCACTGGGCTACCGCGCCAAACTAAACAAGAGTGTAATACCAAAATACTTCTTGAAAACACTGGTAGTTTGGTGATACATCCTTTGATTTTTAATTTGTGAACGGGGGAAAATATATCTTTTTAATCGAGATGTTTATATGAAATTAATTCTAACCAGCATCGGCACCTATAGAATTTATCCGGAGGGATTCAAGGATAAGATTAACAACATTGACTAGTTTGATGTCCGCCTTTGTGATTTTGAAGTGCCCCCTTGTCATCCCCTATGGGCGTCCATGCTAACTAGTAATACTTATTAAGTACGATTTACTCTGAACTAGAAATGAGATCATGCTCATACATCATATATCTTTATATAAAATGCACCGAAAAGTTATGATGTAAAATCTAGCTGACATTTTCAATGAATGTAAACTATTATTATATTTTATTATGAACGTAAAATTTTATCATACGACACGTCTTTACTCTCATTAAAACTCCCATTTTTCTTCCCTAGCCACCCAATGTTGCGAGTCGCCAACCGTCGCCAAGTTTTAACTCGAAGGGAAAACATACGAGGATACCGAAAATAACTCTATAACTATCAGCAAAGTACTCCAAATGCTTTTTGAAAGTGTTAGAATGACATTATAAGTCTTTTGCAATATCACAAACACCAAAAATAAAGCAAAACTTCTAATTATACAGCATTAAAAGCAATGAAATTAATATCCAAATGAAATGCGCCACGCTAAAATCTAGCACAATTCCTTTTTAACTCTATTTGTAAGATATATAATGGAAACAAATGTTATCCATGAAAAGAGTAAAGCCCTCCTTGTACATGCTTTTACTTGCAGCCGTAATTGCAACAGTACATAACCATTATTTTACCATTTATATTTCTCCAGTACGCTCTCGGTCTGAAATTGCCATTAAAATGTATAGGGTCACAGTGGGGAGAAAACGCGTTCTCGGGAAATTCGTCCGTACAAATTCTGCATTTGTCTTTGACGATGATTGCAACCCTTAAGCTCTCTCCATATAATACTACCTCGATGGGTACAATAGGCGCTCTCCTCCTTTCCCAGAAAAATGGGGGTCAAAAAGACTGGTACAGCAGTTGAACCAGCGCCGTTCTAGAAGAAGGGATTTGCAGTGGTACAACTGCTGTACCGCCGCACAGTGGTGCCAAATGAGGAATTTGCGGAAAAAAACCTCACAACTTCTGCATTTCTTAATATTTTTGCTTACTTTTTGCGCATGTAGATAAGTTAATAGTAAGATTTTATATGTATGATAATATTAAAATCAGTGGCGGTCCCAGATTTTTTTTCAGGGGGAGATATGAAGGTATACGCATACCCTTCACCCTTTTTTTAATTATGATAAAATTATAAAAAAAAATTTATAAATGCACTAACACCCCACGACATACTTTCTGGTTGAATTTTGTTTCGGCTTACTGTCATTCTTTAATTAACACATGAATTAGCGGTTAGTTAAAAAAATAAAAATAATAAATAAAAAATGTACGGAAATATGCCCGTATTTTGGCACAATTGTTGAAACAATACATCATAGAAAATACAAATTTTAATGTAGGTGTTAGATCCTAGATTCCATCAATTACTAATTAATTAAATTTAGTAAAAAAATATTAATTAATTATTCTGAATCCAAAGATGACAAAATAAGATCATACACATAGAAATTGACTTTCTGATCAGCCTGAACAGTTCAAGCTTGGAAGGCCAAACTGACATGTGTGGGACAGCTTGCCAGCAAATCATTATATCTATGTTAATCCCTATAGTTCTGTCCTAACCAGTACTGTGCTTGAATTGAAGCGTATGGTTTGGCCCTCCAGCTGATTTGCAAGTGTTGCTAAACGTTGTCTGCTTACTAACTAGATTACGAAGACTGAAGATGATGAGCTAGCAATCAGATCTGTGAGGGAGCAGGTCAAACAGGGATAACTGTCATAGTTTGATCTGACAGTTCTAACTGAGGGCTGAACTGTATGTGTATGGCAGGTCTGACATTCATCCATGTTAAGGGTTGGTTACACAGAGCGAATTCACTAGCTACTCATGCACTAATCTATATGCCGCTGAAAAACTCATTCAGTGTAATTAAGTAAGCATATAAACTGTACTAGATGTATAATCAAGTAAGCATATAATGTAACATTGAAGACCTGGATACTTTACTAATATAATTATGATATTAAATTAATTAGTTAGATAGATTCCATAATTTTCATATAAATATCATATCGTCTGCCAGTTATTAAAATTATCAGATTGTTCATTATTATCGAGACAATAATTATATATATATATATATATATATATATCGATAATAAAGTGCTATTAAATTATTAAGTTTTGCTTTAGTTTAGTTCAAGAAATGTTGCGTAAATTCAATATGTCTTGTTATGGGATAAGTTTAAAAGTTGTAAAATATGTCTTTGATGTTTTAAAAGTAGTAATAAAATATTTATCATGAAAATAAATGTCGCTGGATCATTTGGAAGTACGAACAATACTTATGCAGGGCTGAGCAGGACCTTCAGAAAAAGTATGAAATATATCGAAACAGCGAAGGTTGCAAAAAGTTGCAGCTGATTTTCACAGAACAGTTGCATAATAGTATCTGCTTTCGAAATAACTCATCTAGCGCGTGTAGGAACGTGTAGCTTTTTTTATAGGCTTAAAGAAATGAAGGAAAACAAAAAAATTTATATATCTATATTTTACGCTTTATAGTATGATTTTGGCTATGTTTTTACGAAATGTATTTATGTCAGAAATAAGCTGAGGTTACATATATTGAAAATACGTGAGACATATAATTATAAATATCCACAAAAAATTTTGGGAAAAATATTGAAATTTTAGTTAGAAAAAACAAGATTTCAATTAGAATGTCGAAGTCTTGTTTAAGATCAGTTCTTCCTTCTAGTTATACTGAATAAAATACATTTATATACATGGCAAGATACTTCGGTTCATTGCCTATCAAAAAATAGTAGTTGGTATCGAAAAATATTATTTTCCGGTTTCGGGGTTTTTTCCGCAACGGCACCAGTGTGCGCCGTAAGGAAAGGGTTAATAAGGCAATCGCTTTCTGTACAGTTTGCATAGTTTACGTCTTTGGCAATGTTTTCAAAGCAACGAATGATCTTTGCTACTTCCTCATCTTTCAATTGCTCTTCACGTATCTCGTTAGGTGTTCTGGAGAGAACATGGAAAGATACAGTACAAAATTCGCATGAAGGGACATCATGCTCACAAACAGGCCTTGACAGCATATCAGCAACAACGTTGCACTTTTCAGGAATGTATTCCATATTCAAATTGAAAAACTGCAATTGCAATGCCCAAAGAGC
Organism: Amaurobius ferox; assembly: GCA_951213105.1. Lineage (NCBI taxonomy): Eukaryota > Metazoa > Arthropoda > Arachnida > Araneae > Amaurobiidae > Amaurobius > Amaurobius ferox. The sequence goes on along the minus strand of OX578147.1, from coordinate 3,865,850 downwards.
ATCAATCTTTACATCAATCTTCCGAATGGAGACTTAAGCTTCATGAGCCATTTAAGAGGTGGTGGTCGGATACCACTGAAACATTAGATCCGTCTATGTGTCCTCGGAACTTGTTAAAACCCATATAACAGCCAGTATTTCACGTTCCGTGGTGGAATAATTTCTCTCAGCAGAACTAAGTAGTCTACTTGCATATTCAACCGGATGTTCATCCGATCTCTGGCCTTGCAGGATAGCTCCCAAAGCATAGGTACTTGCATCTGTTCTAATCACAAAAGGTTTGGTGAAATCAGCTTGCTTCAGAATAGGTGAGAACACCAAACATTGCTTTAGAGGGTCGAAAGCTTTTTGTTCAGTTTCAGACCAACTCTAGGGAGTTTCCTTTTCTGCTAGATTGCTCAGAGGTCAAGAAATCTCAGAAAAGTTCGGTATAAACGTTTTATAACAGGAACATGTCTGCAAGGATAATAGTTGCTTCACAATTTTTAGGAGAAGGAATTTCTAAGATGGAAGATACCTTTTCAGGATCCACCTTTATTCCACGAGGCGTAATCCAGAGTCCAAGATATTTAACTCGAGAACAAAAAAAGTTGCATTTCTCTCGGTTTGCACGAAGTTTCTATTTGATCAGTCTGTCGAAAATCATTTCAAGATATTTAAGATGTTGTTCAAAAGATGGTGACAAGACTATGAGGTCATTCAGATAGGCAAGAGCTGGCAAGCCTCTACGAAACGTGTCCATTAGTCTCTGAAACGTAGCTGGGGCATTTCGAAGACCAAAAGGCATTTTTAAGAATCTATAGGTCCCAAACGGGCAAACGAATTTATCTCGATCAGCTGGATTGACATTTACTTGGTGGTAACCAGATTTCAGATTAAATCGTGCATCCTTGGAAGTGGGTAAGTGTCAGGAACAGTCACTTCATTAAGTTTCCGGTAGTCTACGCACAGTCGAACTTTACTATATGGTTTTGGGATCAAAACTACAGGTGCTCCATAGGGCGATTCACAGTCTTCAATAATGTTCCTTTCGAGAAGATCATCAATTTCTTTTTTGAGCAGCTCCTTCCGAGCTGGTGACATTCTGTAAGAAGGTACAGAAATGGGAGCGTGATTACTTGTAGTAATATGATGCTCGATGATCGAAGTAGCTTCTCCCCCTGGTTCGAAGATACTATCATATTCTCCTAGTAGACTGTTAAGCTGATTTCTTTGAGTAACTATTAGATTCTCTCCTTCACTTTCCCGCAATTGACAAACTTCAATCAGAACTTGTCTATCCTCGTGGGATTCTACATATAGTTGGATGTCCAATTCTTCTCCAAATGGATACTTGTGATTTAGGTTATCACAAAAATACCAGCATTTGTTCTTTACGTCAAGAACAATACCCGCAGTTTTCAGAAAATGTGTTCCAAGAAGAGTTCGATTTCCAGTAGCGTTTGAAAGGACGATGAAATTCATCAAAACTTTCTTTTCTTCAATTTCTATCATCACTTGGGTAGTGTAGCAATCACCAAGAGACTGCTGACCAGACTTATTGCCAACTTCGTCTTTTGAAATGATAGTCCATGCTCTTTGAATAGTTTAAACATATTTTTCCCGCAATGGAATGTGATCCCGTATCAGCGCACACTCTACCTCTTCTTTCACAGAATGTTATGTCTACCAGGGTAACTTGAAGACCCTTAGTGAATGCTGAAAATGCTTCTATGCTATTTGAGGAAACTTCCTTTTGATTGGGGAACAATCAGGACATTTAGTTTTAATGAATAGACTTTCCGCATTCATAACATCTTAAAGAAGGGTCTTTCTTCTCGAATATACTTGAAATGTTCTCCACTGTTAAAAGGTACAGTTTTCTTAACGGGATCAAAACTTACGGTTGTCCGCATTTCTTTGATTTGGCCATATTTTTCTGTCCATTGGGCAAGGAATTTCCTAAGTTTTCGTACGCGTCCAGATTATCAGCTAAATTTGAGGAAGATATTATCTGTTCCCACTCATTCAAGTAATGATCTTTGCATTCCGGAGTGCAGCGTTTTTTCATGTCATCAAAAATAAAATTCTGCAACTGCTCAAAAGTTGAAATGTTTAATTCTGATATCCATCCTTAAAAAAAAACTTCTGATTTCGAAATAGAAATCTTTTCACGTGTAATCAGTGCTTTTTCTATGTTGAAAAAATAACTTTCGCGAAACCCTTCTGCCGTCAATTTAGATCGTTGCAAAAGCATGCCACGGGTGTGAGAATAATCCTTAAATTTTTCTTCAGGCTTTCTACCAATTAGTTTTGAAACATCGTTGGGCAGTGCTCCTGAGATGAGTCACCCACAAGTCTTCCGTAATTTTTAGGATCTTCATTTGTCTTTTCAAATAACACTAAAAGCAAGCTCATATCAATTATTTCAGGGTTGAAACTTTGTAAAATTTCCTTTAGGACCACTTTCATGTGATAATTTTTCTGTTGAATAACCGTGGATGCAGTTTCTTTCTGACTGGCCAACTTTAGCCTTAGTTTTTCTATCTCAAATTCTCTATTTTGCTTTTCCACTCTTTCTTTTCTAGTTGTTCTTTTTCTCTCTGTTAGTTCTCTCTCTTTGTTCGTTCTCTCTTACCCTCTGTTTGTCTTCCAGTCTTTCCGAAATAATATCCTCAAACAGATTTCTTACAAAATCTTCATCCTTCTTGTACGCCTTGCTCTTTAGAATAATATACCAAAGTTCAACGACTTTCAGATCACCATTCCCGCTTTCTCTTAATTCAGTGGCTAGTTGTTTCAGATCGACTTTTTTCCTTTCGTTAAAAATGCCATCGTTATCTTTGCTATTCTTTTACGATATGAATGTTCAGTTCTATTAAATTCGAAAATTTTTCTAAATGATTTAAAAATAGAATGCTCTAAAAGTTCTAAATGAAGAAGATATCACTTTCACTTCAATAATGCAAAGAAATGAGAATTTTCGTGTTTGAGTTGCTCAAGAACAACATTATCATCAAATTTATATTTATTTCAAATATCTCATAAATACCACCTTAATTTACTTAAAATCAATAGAATGTATCAATTTTATCCATTAAGGTTTCAAAATTTCAACTTATTATTCTATCATTACGACTTACACACAACAGTACATTCAAAATAACATTAGAACGAAAGTACGAACGATTTCAAAATTCTTATATGTCAGGATTGACAACATCAATTTATTCCATTTAAGCCAGGGTGGCGCTTAACTTTTAATTTTCTGAAACATGGTTATGCTAATTAAAAATAACTTATGTCACTAGAAATGAATATAGAATGTTCCAAACTTTGCAGAGGATTCGGGGGCCGCCACTATAAGGCTTTTTCTGCTGATGAGGTTAGGAAAACACTCACTCGCCATTTAAGACTTCACAAAACATCACATTTAATAATACATAAAAATTGCACATATTTTACAAATCATAGCTTAGCCTTATCTTACAACACGTTGGCTACGTGCTTCGCCATCTCGAACTCGACTAATTTGTAAACAAAAAAGATGTTCTTAAGTCTGGTTGAGTGCTGCCATCTAGTATCCTTTTGGGGAAATACAGAATGTCTCTTACAATTGATGATTATCCTTTACATCATAAAAAAAAAAAAAAAAAAACCATTGAATGCAAAATTTTGAAGCAATTTCAAGTTTCTTTAATTGTGATAATGTGAATTGATATCCACATGCACTGAATTTATGAAGAGATAAATAATTGATTTACACATGTACTGAATTTTTATGATGAAGATATATATATATATATATATATATATATATATATAATATATTATAATAAAGACATAGAACCTTGATAATTTTTTTTATTGACGGCAAATTTCATTTTTAATTTTTACATTACTATTAGATTTATTTCAGGTTCTAAGTACAGGTATGTATAAAAATGTAAAATTTTATCATGTATTAAAATCTTCTGTGTATTTTGTAATTTTAAGACCCCCATATGTTACTTACTTAATTTATACTTGCATTTTCATAACGCTTTGCTTTGTATTATATTCTAAATTTTATTTCCCCACTATACGGTCCCAATTCATTTAATATTTAACATTTAATTTTAATTTTATTTCTTTTAATTGCATGTGGGTGGCCGACTCAATCAGGTGTTATTATGTAGCTGCTTAATTAAACATTTATAATTCAATTAAATCTCCCTTAAGCAGGTGTATCGCAACACATATATTTCCGAATGTGTTTAAATAATGTTTGCAAAGGGGGGAAAGGGAATAACTTTTGCTATCATTTCAGCGTCTTCATCTTGGAGTAAGTTGACCACATTTCATATTATTGCAAATTAGTTTACGAACGGGATCAGGATATTTTATTATTTTTTTCATACTTATTTGCGCAGATGATTTTATACAGCGAAAACATAGATTGTTATACTTCTTTTATAGTTTATAGGGAAATTAAATTAAATATTATACGGGTATTTGAATTTTTCTATCAGCAATGTGAATGCTTTTAGAAGTTGAACATATTTTAAATCACGATCGACGTCAGGTACATTTGCTAGTAATATACTACGAGAGAATAAAAACTGCAGCTATTGGACCTTTTCGCAGTTTCACAAACCTCTGAGAGGTAACAACCGCTTTCTATATAAAAAAAATCCAGAACAAAACTGCCTGGCAGTCACGATGAAGCTATAAAAAACGAAGATGAAAATTTGAAGAGAGTGCCAACAGGGCCATTTATCCGAAAGCTTTTAACAGTCCTTTTCACAGTTGGATCTCTACTGATGGTCTTCTGTCGTGAGACACAACTCCGGGAAATCTTTCTTCCTTGTACTTTTACATCTTTGTGGAGTATTTTGGTGGCATTTGTGTAGCGTAAGGATTATTCAGGGAATATACGCTTAACACGCACATGCTTATTGACTGTGTACATTTATATGCAAGTTATATATATACACAACAAAAATATAATGTGTGCAGCAAATGATTTTCCATATAGATTAATCCTGATAAAATCTGTCACCAAAAATAATACATTTTGCTAGAGGTGTATTACGCTTTTCTAGGAGGGAAACACATTCTTAGAGGAGTCCAAGTATTTTGTAAAGTTTAAACGTCTCCTTATCCTTTATGCTTAATCCTCTCCTTATCCTTACATGCCTTTGTAGAGGATTTTTTCCTAATCTGTCAAAAGTGACTTAGCTCAAACTTAAGAGTACTTCATATTTCGACCTTTCGGTCCAAGCGCAATAATATAGGAGGCACTGTTTAAGTATAACTCAGTTTATTAGGAACTTCACAAAAATGACAGCAGCTTGCTGTTTAAAGCAATGGACAACATATATACTAATTGTTATTCCACACGCCCAGAATAGATGCCAATTACACAAGCTACTATGATATATTAGGCTGGTGATAATACGTACATGGATACACATTTCCAAAGTTTATCTGCCTACCCCGGTATTCTGTTGCTTCGCCCCGTATTGCCCTGAATACTAGACTCCTCCTAGTCATCGTTGTATCGAATGGGGGGTTCCTTCCACTCATTACTCAAATCCTTCATCGTCTACTCAAAAATCCTTCTTTCATTCAAAGAACCCATTACTCAAGCATACTCTACTCAAGAACCCACTACTCGCGCATCCACTACTAAAGAAGCCACTGAAACTCCCACGATCCGAAACATATTGCTATTTTACCGTAGGAAAGCAGAAAATGCTAATTAGTTAAGAGCGATTGGTCTATCAACCGAACCAGTTAGACTTGTTAGAAATAAACATAAATTATAATGCAAACTGAGGAAAATAATCGAAAGGTTATTTAGACCTCACAATTTAAGCTGGGGGGGGGGGGAACCTTCATTTTTTTATTATTCATTTCTCTTTTTCCTTTAATTGAGGAATTTCGGTTAATATTATTTACAAAACCCAAAGGGAAGACGCTCTCTAATCCCTTTCTCCTACTTTTATTTAAATAAGTTCATAAAATAAAGCTGAATTAATCTCTAGAGCAGGGAGACTCATGAACAAGACAAGACAGACGACTGCTAAACGCGTTCCCAGTTCTTTACGAAATCGAATAGTCGCTTGCAATATTAAGGACATTTCAATTTTTACAAAAGTATTTAAATGACTAAAATCCCATTTTATTCATATTCCTTAATTTTGAAATCACACTATCTAAAACTATTTATAAATTAATTTTTGACGGAAGTATTAAACATTTTAATTCTCTTTTGTATACTTATTTCGTACAGGCATACGAATTTTAGAAAAAAACCGCAAGTGATATCTCTAGAACAGTAAATGGAAGTCTAATAATGGGCTCCTATATTCAAAATGGACTCCTATATCTTCTTTTCTCTATCCTATCTGCTGCTCCTACGTGTTCTATAGCCGATATTGAGAAATAAATGCATTAAATGAAATGAAATCTCTAAACCAGAAATGGAAAAAGAAGCGGAAGTGGAAATCCTTATTGAACCCCCTCCCTTCTTCCATTCTCCTCCGGAATTTGATACTGAATCCAAATTAATTATCATCTTAGCTCTATCTATAGCAGATCCTGAGAAACAGATGTTTCAAGGAAAATAATTTCGTACAAACATTAGTACAGCAAACATTTTGCCACCAAGCATTCCTTTTGTCTTCGATTTTATTTGGAAACATCCTTACCGCAGAGTGAAGCACCAACTCATGGCAACAGCAAAACCTCCCAACATACCTTTAGCAGTTCATGTTCAATGGCATAATCTACAGGTCACGTTTCGAAAATAATCAATCAGATATTGCCATAGTATTAGCAGCACTAAAATAATATTACCCAATAGGCCAGGCCGAAAAAACTTTTTTTTTTTCTAATTTCAATTATGGCTAATTCAGAAAAGCTGCCTTATGGGCCACATATGTCTTAGAAAATTTTTATCAAAGTACTCAAAAATTCTTTCGACCCTTTCGGAATAATTTCTTAAAACTATGGTTGAGTCGAAAATTCTGTAAGTAAAAAAGAAACTCGATCTTGGATTCCGGTTTGTGCCGAAAACTTAGTTTTTATACATTCATTATAATACGAAAAAAAATTTTATCGTGGTCGTTACATATTGAGTAGTTCTCCATAAAGCTCAAATTTAAGAATGAATTCATCAAAATATAATTGAAGTGATACATTAGGGAAAATACGTTATTTTTATTTTTAGGTTTTGGATATGCGAAAAAGTTATATTATATATGCCTTATGACGCACAGAAATATTAAAATAGGACTAGATCCACCTGAATGATGTTAACAAATTTATCACATAATAGTACATATGAAAAGTGAACATATAGTTAATATAAACAACATGGTTAATACATCAACCAATAAACTCTAAAATCAAAGACAACCAACTAAGTGGTTAAAAAGTCATTTATTAAAATCGCCTTATCATGACGTACACAATTTACATAGCCACAGCACTTTCGGACATTATTATGTCCTTCATCAGTGGCGAAGTAAAATAAAGTGCGAACAAGTGCTTAAATATAGGCCATACCCGCCAGGCAAAATTTACATATATCAACTACATACAAAATTCAAAAGGGGGGAAAAATCAATAGCAATTGCTTTTCAATTTTGTAAACATTCATGTTGGTTATTAAACTCTATTTCTTAATGTAATATGCATTCTTATGATAATTTATTTTATCTCGTTGATTTTTAAAAGATCAAAAACATATAAATTGATGTATATAATTTTATATGTAGTTATGTAAATTTTGCCTGGCCTATATTTAGGCACTTGTTCGCACTTTATTTTACTTCGCCACTGATGAAGGTCATGATAATGGCCGAAAGCGCTTTGGCTATGTGTTTGTGTACGTAATAATAAGGCGATTTTAATAAATGACTTTTATTTGGTTGTCTTTGACACTTATTTGGTTGTCTTTGATTTTAGAATACAGTTAATACTTTTTTATGCGATTTTTTGATACATTTATTTGAAAAATGTGCAATATCTCAAGAGCGGTTCATGTTAGCATTCTAAAATTTGTGTCAATCATTTTCTAATGAAAAATTACATAAAAACTGATTATTTACATCATAGAAGGCTCTAATTTTTTCAGGATTTTCTTCAAAATTTCATTCAATGGGGTCTTCCTAAAATTCGATTGCGTGATCTTGTAACATTAATAGGTAAAAGAACAGTAAAATATGTCCGGAAACAGTGAAAAATATCTGGAAATTATAGATATTTTAGGAAAATGTTTTTAAATTAAATATTTTAAAATAATTTGCTCAATCTGCTCAAAATGAATCTATGAAACCTTTGTTAGCTAAACAGCATAAAACAAATGTCAGGGGGTATCAACCGGTTTCAGCGACCACATCACCAAACCAAATTAATGTCTGTCTGCCCAAAGTTTTATGGAATTTCATAATTGAGAATTCTGGAAAGTACAATATGGTAAATTTATTACTAATGAAACTGAAAACCTGATAATATTAATATACGAGAAAATAAAGCAAACCAAAGCAGACTCTTCAGGTACATCTTATAAACATCAATCTTTGAATACCATAATTGCCCCAATGAGTTCATAATTAACGTAATGCGTTTCCTTCATATTCATTTCACCCCATACCTTCCTGCATGCTGAAAGCGAAATTAGGATTCTAAAATGTCTCCTAATCTTCTTTCGCATTTGCATTGCAACCTCGTTTTGTTAGGGGAGGAAAGCCTAATAAGAGAATCCCCCTTATCTTAAGATATTGGGATCCTCATTTATAAGGAGCAACTTAATCGAAATTCTAATGAATTAGAACTGTTCTAAAAGTCTAATGTGCGGCTAACACAATAAAGAAAATAAATGATTTATTAAAAAAAAAAACCCTGAAAGTTCCAGAACCGAAAGAGAGGGGAGAAAAGAAAAAGTATGTAAACTGTGCAGCTCCATCTGACTTTCTCATAAATTCATTTTCTATTAATCATTAATTTCCATAATTTATTTTCTATAATTTATTTTTTAGCTTCAGATGTATCCTACAGTATCAGAATATAAGTTCCTGGACTGTAGCTCAACTCGACTTTCTAATACCACAATCCATTTTCAGTAGCTTTTTTTTTTAATTTTACAAGAAATTTTTTGAAAAATCAGTATCATGAGTCAAATGATTACAATTATAGCGTGTTACCCTTCATTTTAAAGGGCTTGAAAAATCTGGAACAGTTTGCAACAACTGCTGCAAACTGTTCCAAATACTTACAGTTTCAAAGAATCAGTTGCGAACGGAAGCTCATTAAGGTACAATTTTTACTTTATCATACGTAATATTGAGAAAGAATTGTTTTCACGAAAATTTTCGATTTCGAGATTTTGATGCCAATATTGTTGCTTGTCTGTAAAGGTTGTTTCACGACATGGCACATTCAACAGCGGTGAAACTATGCTTGCAAAAGAAAAAAATATTAAACTAAGTTCAATAGGCTCATGAGAAACCGAAATTATATTGCTATACCTGTAAATATCTTAAAATGTATATGAAATTTTACTCATAAATGAAAACTGCACAAATAATAAAGTAGAAGTTTTGGCAGAAAATGTTGCGTATTCCATAAGTCACATCAGATTTTGTGAGACATCAAAAATAAAGTACAGGCATCGGTCATAAGGAACAAACAGTCCGGTTGTTCTTTCATATGTTCGTTAAATTCAGATGCTCTGTTTTTAACGAACATAGTGAAATAGGAGTTCTGGGAAAATAAGGTTGGGCCCCGCGAAACAGGGCAAAATAACTTACGGCCGGTTTCGAATATTGCTTTTTCTCCGCAGGAAGAACAATATTTAAGGATTTTCAAGAACGTTTTATGTTTTCAAGCACCTTGAAAAGGATCCGCTCGTTTTCAAGGCGTGTACGAACCCTGAAACCACCTGTGCAGCAAAATTATTTATAAACTGTATAATGTGTAGTAAAAGCTTGTAAAAATAGTGTAAAGGTCAGGAGGATGAAGATCCCATCCCTAAGGACTATAAAAATAATGCAAAGCAACCCAGTGGAAATCTACATCTATCGATGAACGAAATCGGTATTGCATTTATTTTGCTCTGGAATTCATTTTTTATGATACATTTCAGTTTTACAGTTTCATGTTACTTTCGGGGTACTCAAAATTTAGCTTTTTAAAACAGAGAATGAAATCGAAAAAATAATTCAAAGACATTACTTCAAGAGCATCGAGTATCACCAAAAGAAGCATACAACACACAATCTGTGAAATAAAGTAGAAAAAAAAAGTTTTTCCCGTATCTTTCAGAAACATTGGAAAAGAAGCTTTGAGTTCCTCATTCCATTAGGTTCAAAAGCACAATACATGGGGGAATCCGATTTTTATGTCCAGGACGAAAGCAGGGATAGCAACAAAGAATAGCAAGTACACAGGAGATAGGGCGAGAAGCTAGCATGCTTCGGCGAGGGACGCGTAATAAGATTACAGAGCATTATTTTCGGCAAGTTCTATTGGGCAGTAAAATGCCAATACTGGATTAGTTTTTGAACTTTCTAAACAAATCAAGAATGCGCAAGATCGCGTTTTTATTGCAGATAACAGCCATACATGGACCGACTTCGCCTTTATTATGCTCTCGTTATTCTACATACACTAACTGGATATGAAGAGTTCTTGGGCAAGTCCTTAAGTATCTCAATATCATTAAGTCTATGTAAAGTGACTCTTCTCAATCGAATAAAAAGGATTGCAGCGCCTCTAGCGGAGAATTATTAAAAGTTAAGATAACAAACTTGGCAACAAAGCGAGATAGGTAAAAAATGTCAATTATAAAGTTGTAGAGCATTGTCTAATGAGTAAGACTGTTACAGAAGGCATTTATTGAACACAATAAAGTTATGGGCGTATAGCGGCACTTCTTCAGATAAATTGAAGAACATAAAACTTTCTTGATCTTGACAGAAACTCTAAAATTTACATACGACGCATGCGCAACGCCTTTGCGCAGGCACATAAAAGCAAGCTCAAAACATTTTCAGATCCTTCTTATTTCTGATAACTACGTTATACGCGCGGCAGAATGTAGCACTGTTTTAGTTATGTTTTTGTAAATAAAGTTACCTTTCATGTATATCTTTCTGATAAATGCAATTCCACATCGTATCTTTGCCATAGGAGAATGGCTGTCCTACTCAGGATTGCAAAAATAGACAACACTTATGTGATATCTGTATTAGTGATTACCAAATTATGAACGATATTGCGTTGTGTTGACCAGGTTATATTCCCTGGCCGATTCTAGGAATGGGTTGGTCAGCCCAAGATCGATGTTCATGGAAAGCAGCAACGCATAAATTAAACAAGTTTTGGAAAGCAGAACAAGTTAATTTTAAATGATAAACATTTATTCAAAACGAAATTAACTATACTTTAAGCAATCACCATATATACATATCCTTGTCCACCAGAAATTAACAATTCTTTATGCATATCATATCAATTATAAAAATGTACTCACAGATACAGAAGAAATACTTTTTTCACAAATCCGATGAAAGGGGAAGACGAGACGAACACTCCTATCTCCAACCGCATTTAGCACTTCGATGGGCCCTGGATGGCCAAAGGTTTAAAGTCTGGCATAATCGTGCTGGAACGCGATATTCGGTACTATTTCGTCTTTCCGCCAGGCCGGAGGATTCATTCTCGGGTAGCACTTCATATTCACAAATTCTGCACCTCTTCGCCATTCCACCTTTGCGGACCAAACCGAAAGTCGTCAAAATCTTATCTTTTCATAAGATTACATGCGGGCACTACTGCTCCTCCAATATAGTCCCCCCCCCCTCGGGGCGGGCCACTCTATGAAGTGGTTACGGATCTTAGCTCTGTAGCTCTGGTCCTCCAACCTGGGGGCCTAATAATTGGGTTACCTGGATGTCGATGAACCGTCTGTCGAACCGGTGAGGCAATCAGGCTCCGACTCTTCCGGGTGGCCGTGACCACTGGATTGTGCCTATTCATGGCCTGAACCAAGGTCCAGTCGGTGGCTGGGGTCTGGCTTGACGGGTGTTCTTCGGGACGGGACAACTGCCCGGGGAATGATTCCTTCAAGAACGTGGCCCCCGGTTGCGGCTTCGCTGGATGTGAGATTTTGCCTCTGTAGTCGGCATAAACCCATAGGTTGCAGCGGGAGTTGGACTTTACTCTACTGCTCCTTCAATATACTAATTCCCTCGTTCCGAATTTTAATAAGCGCATTTCCTATAAGCATATTTTTCAATCCACGAGAATTTACAATTCATCGGATAACACGCCGTGACTGTTACATTGTTATTTCTAACATATGTAACATCGTAGGATCTGAAAGATCGCTACCTGTGAAGATGGTCCCTTGATGTTTAAGCAATGAGTATAAGTTTCCCTGGATGGCCATCTGCAAACGTCCCTGACACTTTACCAACGTTGACGCTTGGAGTACAGATGACTTCGTGACAGGGGGCGCAGCGGGAAAAGTGATCTTTAGGGTCGCCCTTGGTCGCACGTCGCCAAGGGCGACCTGCGACCTTTAGGTAGTTTGGACGCACGTCGTCCTTTTGGGTCGCCCCTGGTCGCACGCGCGCTCGATATCGTGAGAACCCAGGCCACCTGCAACATTAATTTCAGGGTCTTTATCCCGAATCTCTGTGTCAACATTTCACCAATAATACATATAAAACCCTATGCCCACCAATTGAATAACAAGGGCTATGGTATCAGGGCGAATCACGGACAGGGGCATAGAAGAGTAGGAGGTAACGAGTTTTGGGATTTCGAGAGAGAGAACGACAATTTTGAGATGAGAATCGGGAGTTGACTTTGAGATTCTGAAGTGTGCTACCTGTGATAGCTACCTGTGAAGTTAATGTGTGTTTAATTACAAAAACCATAAATGATAGTAGATCATAAAATACAGGATAAACCAATACACGGGTCGTCAGAAACAAGGAAAATAATTACTTTATATCTAGAAAATTATATATATAATCTAGAAAATTATATATAATGGTTTAACACGCAGTGAGTCGAGAACGAGCCGCCAATCATAACTGAGAGTTTGTACAGGATCAAAATTGCAAATAGTAATACGGTAAATGTAAATTAAAAGGGATTCATATTCTAAAGTAAAATATTACGGAGGTTATTGCAACTGATTAAGAGGAAAGTTTTATCAAACATAGGGTGAAAATTATCAAAGTACGAAAAATCGCCGTATGGAAAGGAAGACTGGATCGTCCTTTAATTCAATCTTGTCATGAATTTAAGTTTAAACCTGCCCATTCTGCTGTTAATACTTTATTTAATCGCTTTAGGTCTGATAAATTTAAGAATGATAGGAATAACTTCATGTGTCAGGTTGGGGTATAATTTGTCTCCCTATTATCTATCGAAAATGATTATAAGTTCTGCATTGGTAGTACTAAGCGTACCGTTGGTATTCGTTTATCTGAGCATGGCCGCGATTAAAAATAATAAACTGTATACGGCTCCTGCCCATTTTGTTCTTAATGACAATTTCCACCCCATGTTCGATAATACTTTCCTCTTAATCAGTTACAATAATACCCGTAATATTTTACTTTATGAATCCTTTTTCATTTGTATTTACCGTGTTTCTATTTGCAATTTTGATCCCGTTCAAACCTTCAATAATGATTGGCGTCTCGTTGTCGACTCACTGCGTGTTAAACCCTTATATACTTTTCTAGATATAATGTAATTATTTTCCTTGTTTTTGACGACACGTGTATCGGTTTACCCTGTATTTTATGATCTACTATAATTTATGTTTTTTGTAATTAAATTATATTTTTTAAATGTATCGATTTTAAAATGTTCTATATGCAAATCTTGTCTCGTGGCTGTGGCCTATATGTATATTAGAGCTTATGTTTGTCACCTATTTACTGCGCCAGTGATGAAGGACGTAAAAATGTCCGAAAGCGCTCCAGTTTGACTGATTTTTAAGTACGTCATTAAAGGTGTTTTATTAAAGACATTTTAATTAACCAATTTTGGAGTTTTTACGTATTGTAGACTCAGAGTGTATTGTAGTCGTGTCAGTGTTGTCTCTACACTGACTACAATTTTACTTGTTCTGTAATATACCTGATTTTCTGATAATAGTTGATGACTGAGAATGCGCAGTTTCTCAAAATAGAGTCGTGGAACAAAAAATTGGAGATCATTTTCTAATTTGTAACACCCTATAATAACTTACTATACATAATTTTAAGTTAATTGAATACGAATTAGGAATTTTCAAGTGCAGTTTGCATATAATTAAGTCACATTACACTCCACCTAATTTCAATTTTGAACTGCTCCAATCGAGTTATTTTAGCACATTAAATTTTGCGTAAATCGGTTAAAAGTTGGGAGGTTGAAAATGCGCATGTTCGTAACTTGAAATATAGTATTTAGAAACGTCGTTTGCAAAAACATGTGTTGCGAACGCGTAATATTCTCTCACTGGCGCCTCCCGTCTTGTCTTTCGTCTCTATCGCAGACCAAACGGTGAAATCGAAATGTTTTCTCCGGAAGACAGCGGTACGAGCATTCTTTCCCTGACGTCACTCTATGGTTACTAAAATTTGGAGACAGAAGAAGGGTTTCCAGATTTGGCGATTTATGGCCAATTTGGCGATTTCTGGAATGTTCCAGAAACTTCACGAAATAACGATTAGTCTAGGTTCTAGGAGATATTAGATAATTCTGGAGATTTCTACAGAGATTTCCAGAAGTTTCTATAGAGAGACTATAAAAAGTACTCATCACTCCGTTGAAGTTTAGTTGACGAGTTGATAATATACGAACTACAGTGAACTGTGTCAAAGTCTTTTGTCAATGTTTTGAGAATAGCAGCTGATGTTTTGTAAAATATTATCGCTTATTTTGTGAAATGAGTGGAGCATTTAAGTACTGTTTGATTGTATATTGTTCCGGCTTACTTTGTGCTTGTGAATAAACGTAAGTTATCCAGAAACTTGGACTCATTCTTGTATCCTGTGTATACACCCACGATTTTAGAGGATACGTTTTGTAACACATGTAACATTCTAAAGCTGTAGGAAATTTCGTTCCAATGGATTAGGTAGTCAGGGTATTATTACAAAACTGCGGATGCATGCACTGCGCATGGCACTTGCACGTTTAAAAGTAAAATCGCAATGCTTTTCATACTTGATGAGATTTTATAACTATACCAAATTTAGTGTCAATCGGTTTCGTATAGTTTCGAAGAAAAAGCAGTTTTGTCTACTTTGCAGACATAAAAACCATCGGAATATAAAACGTGATGTCATAATCAACCCTCGAAAACGTTTTTATTTTCAATTTGTCCGAAAACCGTTTTCGACGCTAAACCGATACTCACCTTTCACGAGGGAAGTCACAAGAACTTACCCAATCTTCTAGCTAGTAGCTAGAAGTTCAGAAAAAAGAAGTACTGGGAGATCTTTTCCCATTAGGCGCAGAACACACAATGCAAGAAGGGTGGAAATGCAATTTTATGTCCCGAAAGAAAGATGGGACTGAATAACATAACACATAGGAGGATATATGGGGTCCGCAGATGTTGAGCAGGCTTATAATAGGATAAGGGGGGGAGATATATAATAGGATTACGTGGCTTTATTTTCCGACAGTTCAATCTGGCACTAAATTTTGTCAATACTCTTAAAGCAGTGGCGTTACTAGTAGTAAGTGAGGTTAAGCGACGTTTAAAGGACCGAGAAAAATAGGGGCGTAGAGCGAGCTGCGATAATTGGAGGTACCCAGAATAAAACAATTCTTCCTCAAAAATTGTATTGAAAAATATAAGCACTATATTGCTATTCTAACAATACTACGTATAAGTTATTTAAGACTAGATAAATTGATTTTTAAAATAAATAGAAAAACAATTTTATACAAAATACCTATTACCTGTTAAAAATAAATAAAATTGTAAAGTGCCTTGCTGCCCAGATCGGGAATCGAACCCTGGATCTCCCAAATGGCCCCAGCCGACGTTCTACCTTTGAGCTTCAAACTTTTATTGTATAAAGAAAGTATTGTTTCCTGAAAATGTTCGATTTCCAGATGTTGATGAATAAGCACATTTTAAGACCTCATGAACTCATTTTGAACACCCTTTAACAAATGTGTCCGTCTGCTGTGTGTGTCGAAAGCCCAGACCGTCCGGCTCAACCTAAGACATAGAGCAGCAAAATGGGCGGCCGGGTCTGCTGTGTGTGTGTCAGAGTTCATTCTGTTTCGTAAAAACCCATTTTCGGGAGTTTTTAGGGAGGATTCAAAAATAAAACTAAAAGCAAAAACAAATAAGAAATAGAAATAAAATGAAGATTTAGAAGTTTCTCTCAGAGCTAGGCGTTTTTCACCAGTTACACAACTTCAGCTATATATATATATATATACACACACACACACACAAAGAATTCCTCTGAATTAAATTACAATGAACACAATAAAAATAGAAAAAGTATACCAATTTCCACTTCATAATTTAAATATCAATGATGTATAAATACATATGCCGTGTTTAAAGCATTAAATATATAAAATTTAAACCATTTTGTACATTGGAAAAAAACAAACAATTTATTTCATTCTAAACACCTGAAACTGTTAAAGCTCGTGATTTTTATGAAAAAATGCTTATTAGCGATTTTAGCAAAATATAACTAACATCTGCGATTTTTACAAAAAAGCTTTAAAATTCGCAACTTTTACAAAACAAAAGTTAAAATTTGAGCCTTTTACAAAAAAAAGTGTTAAAATTCGCTTTTTTTTACTTAAATATGCGATTTTTAAAAAAGATCGCTCATTTTCTTGACTTTTCCAAAAGGCGCTAAAATTCGCAATGAATACAAAAAATAATATAGGGAGTTGTTGAGACACTTACTTTTTTTTTAAAAATCCTCCTTTAATTAATAAAGATCGTCAGCAGTAAAAACTCATTTGATTTATTTATAATGGCTGAGCAATATAAGAAAGAATCTTGCTTATAAAATGCTCGTAATTAAATAACTAACAACTTTCATGTCGTCAAATTTTTCATTGTTGACTAAGAGCCTGTGGAAAATAAACCATGGAGAGAGAGAGTTTCCATTTACCTTCATGTTTTAAATCAGCCATTTCCAACTTTTTATGTTTGGGGGAAACATGGAGTTAGAGAAGAGATAAAACTCCCATGGAAGGTTCGTGTTTCATCAATATCTCGACAACCACCTGGTCCTACAAACTTGACACATGAACTCAATTTTAAATGGGGATATTTCACAGCTACCGACAAAATTCCATTAAATTCGGTGCAGCCGTGCTCCCGTGATGATGAGACAAACACACACACATGTACAGACAGATTTCAATTTTATTAACAGTTTACAACATTGTTGAAAAGTACTTATGACTTTGTTCATTCTGTCTGTCTGTCCGTTCGTACGATAATTGCAGTAAAAATGACTTTATCAAAATGAAATTTTATTATTGAGACGGTCTATGGGACATGTGGGAATGTAAATGAATAATATCACCCAATTAGATTTGGATTGAACCCGGGTTGAAAAAATGAAATACATTGAACCCTATGGGACCTAATTTCTCAAAAGCGAATTTAAAATTTACAAATTGCTTCGAAAATTTTAGGAAATAATCAAATTATCCCGTAAAATATATAAAAAAATTTCATCAAAATATGTTCGATGGTTGTTTAAATAAAAATTAAAATAATAATTGCACCCATATTATATGAAAAGATCACGTGACCCACTTTAAAATAAAATATGGCATCCATCTTATGTCAAAATCATGATTTTTAAAGTTCTTTTTAATTTATATTTAGTGTTGCATCCATCCTAAAACCGCTTCATTTTTTATTTTTTTCTGCGCATCTATATACTGCGCCAACGCAATTACAATATTTTGGAGTTTAAATGATCATCAAACTTTGATTATTTCTACAACGGAGCCTAATTTTCACGTATGGAGAATGTAAACACATCAAACTGTAAGATAAGTTGTATAAGAATTATTGAATTTCTTTAACGCAAAACTATTTAACTCTGGAGTTTGCAATATAGCTGATATGAATGAAACATTCATTGATTTTACAGAGACGCAGTCGATTCTATTGCCTTTTTCGATGAAGATTTAAATTTAAGCACAGAGTTATATATTACTTTTGCCTCCATGATTTTAAGTTTTTAAGTAAAATAAATTATTGTAGTATTGTAATAATTTTAAAAATATCGTCACTGAATGAAAGGAGTGGAAAAAGTTTATGAATTTAATATTCACTGCTTTTATATAGAGAGCCAGGAGATGTATATTTAGATGACGTTATTTGAATAATGTTCATTTGCTTTTGATGAAGTTTTCAAATATAATAAATTATTGTAGTACTGTGATAATTTTAAAAATATCATCGCCGAATGTATAGCGTTTTAGAGATGTTTAAATAAAATTGCATTGCAATTGGAAAGTGTTTCATAACCAATGCTTTATGCATGATTGATCTTTTTTGTTTATATAGATATTATATGTCCATCTGAGATCATGGAGAAAATACAGGTAGCAGCTTTAGTTTGCGTTTGTTATTAAGCGGGCACGACATATTCGAATTACACTGAAGCAAATGGGGTACGGGAAGAGAGGATAAACATTGTTTTATTGAATTAGAGTAGAGGGGAACAGTGTTGTTATTACAAAAGCCCCACGTCTGGGCTGGATAATAGGACTGTGTATTTGGCAGATCAACAAGAGAAGTAAGATGTATGGTATTAGAAATCGCCTGTTTATTGCTTTGGAGATCTAATTACATACAGACAGATATGTCAGGGCCCAGCCTGTAACGGTATCGCTGGGCATGCCTTGATTAAAATCAGTATTGGGTTCCAGGAGGGCACGCAACGGGAGGCCCATTTGAAAGTTTAGGGAGAAAATTGTTTAAGGATATTGTTGACTAGTGTCCTCGCCCACTTTTAGTGCACGCCTTTCAATTGCTTTATTTCGTTAGTTCTAGCTGTTTATATTTGGTATAGTCCATATCAATTCAGGCAGCGGGGTTACCTTCATAGTCTCAGATGTGTTTGAATTTAACATATGTTAAAATTCAGGAAAAAGTAATTTTTTTGTTTTGTTCAAAAAAATTCCTGGCCCGAGATACAGGCCGCCAAAGATGGCACCTCGGGGGCCATTTCTCACTTGCGATTTTCAGCAAAATTTTAAAACGCTCTATCTCTGGAATGGTTCAAGATATTTTGTTGCGGTTTTTTTATTTGAAAGATAATATTTTTCTGATTAAAATGATATCCCCCGTTTGGAAATATGTGTCTAAGTTCTCTTGCCTTTTGAATCTTTTTTGAAAAATCAAAAATAATTTTTTTTTCAAAATTGCCAATCCCAAATATTCTGATTTTTTGACTGTTGATCAGTACCATATTCCCTGAAAAGGAGAACTTCCACTTCTGAGTTTAACAGGTTTTATAAACAATTAAAAATTTTGCCATACATTAAACCAGTTTTCGTTACCACACACTCGTCATATATTGGTCTCACGAAATCAAAATCTAGTCTTATTTGACATGGCCTTTTAATTATTAATAAAGATAAGTAATAGACACAGCTTTCAAAACATATTAAAGCTTCCAAAATATATGTGCAAGTTCCAAAACATATTACAGGTTCCACAGCATACCACTTTTGTGCACTCTGCTTAGAACTGAAATTAGCAATTCAATTAACTAAAAATTTGTTCAACTGCATCAGTATCTTCCTTTGATATTGAGTGATGCCTTCCTCTTGAACCTATAGGAACTGGGGCATCCACAATCTTTAAAACATTGGGAACTGGAAATGAGCACTGGTGGTGGTGTTGCTATCTTGCAGCTGGAAATCATTCGGTCAGTTTTCTTTGGTGTACTCACCCACAGCTTCAGTAATTCCTCTGAGGCGCTTTCTCGATGCACTTGACTTCACTGACCATGGTTTTCTAACAGAACTAACACCAACCTCTACAGCTCACAGATTCAGGGAATCTAATTCTTCTTCTGCAGATACAAAATCTGCATCATCCACACCATGGGAGACTTCTTTCTTGTTCAGTTAGTGGAATGTGGAAGACCCAGGCCGTCCGACTCATCCGAGGATTTGAGTAGCTGGTTGGACGACCGGGAAAGGAAGCTAGCAGGTGCCGACTTCCAAGGACAGCGACCGCTCTGGAGGTTTATTAAAAATCCGGTTTTTTAAAGTTTAAGAATAAATTCGTAAGACAGACAGTTTTACAGACAAGAAATACGGACATAACGAAGACAGGTACTGTAAACAGACACAAATATGGAAACGAAACATTCAGAAAAATATCAAGGATAATAATAATGAGACATTGCACAACATGATATAGATGATGAAGTAAATACAAAATGACATGGGAGGTTGATAATAAAAGATGAAAGTGTTTTCAATTTAACAGTAGTGTTATCAGTTATCATATTTACAATTTAATATATACAAGTTTGTACAAATAAAAGCAGGAAAAGGGGAACAGCAGAGGAATCTTCATTGATCAGGAAAGTTAAAAGCAGTAAAGCCCGACGAACTTGTCAATTTACTTTATTGGAAATGTCTCTTGCAATGAGGACACAGTTCTTAAGATAAAAAATGGATTGACTGTTGCGGCTGACACTGGAAAACCAAGCCGCTTGATTTCCAGGAGCAGGTTTAGAAAGATGAAATTTCTTAGTTAAGGGGCAAGAGAAAGCAAAGTGATCTACGTCGCCAAAAGAGTTGCATAAGCAGTTCGAGGATTTTTTATGTTTAAAATAGTATAAATAATCAAGAAAAGGACCATGACCAGTTAAAAAATAGATTAAGTATTTATTATGAATTTGGGTATTTACGTTAACTTTGGGGAGATAATTTAGAATTCTGGCTGGGTCATGAGTCCTAGGGGAGATATATTCATTAAGATACTTTTGCCAGTTTTGAAGTAAGAGATTTTTGCAAAAATTAGTTAAACGAGAAAAGGGGAGAGGAACTGAAAAAATGAAATCGGAGGAGGATGCTTCTTTAGCGTGGAAGTCCGCGACTTCATTTCCCAGAATGTCAGCATGGGCCTTGACCCAAATAAGATTAAAAAGGTGTTTAGAGCGAGAAGCAGAGTTTTTGATAGAGTTAATGTAGTTAGATTTGTTTTTAATTGATTTAAAGACCAGGATTGATGAAAGGCTATCCGAAAAAATATTTATTTTGGAGAAGTTATCAGTTGCCCAGTCAATGGCAAAGTTAATGGCCGCGATTTCTGCCTGAAAAACTGTGTTCCCATTGTCAAGTTTGAATTCAAAAACTTCCTCTAATTTATCATGATTAAATAAACAAGCAGAAAAGCCAACATTATCATCAAGTTTGAAGCCGTCGGTATAAAAATTTAGATGGGAGAAAGAGGAAGGATTAAGGGGTTTAAGGAGGACAAAGCGGTTTGAGGGGGAAGAATTAGAGAGAGGACGATTAAAGTCGAAAGAAGAGGGCGAGGGAAGGGAAGGATCAGAGAACGAATTGATACGAAGTTTCCAAAAAAGGAACTTTTTGTGAAGAATATCAATTAAAATGTGAACAGGGGGGAATACTGGTAATGGAGAAAAGAGAAATGCTCGAGGTTGTTCTAAATCCGGCAGAGATTTTAAGAAGAAATATCCGTTGTAAAGAAATAAGGTTATTGATTTGAGCCCTAGTGAGAGATCCCCCCCAGATGCCTGACCCAAAAGTAATAATTTTTTCAATAACAGACAGGTACCAAATTTTAAGAAAAGATTTGTTGACCCCCCAGTTGCCCCCCGAAAGTTTCCCAAAAGTAGAAGCAAGCCTAAAGCATTTCTCTTTTAGGTAAAATATATGGGCGCTCCATTTTAAATTATCATCGATGATAAGACCAAGGAATTTAAGGCTTCTACTAAGTTTAATGGGAGAGTTTTGGATTTTGATAGAGGGATTAATTTTCCTTTTTGATCTAGTTTTATTAAAAATGATGCAGTTGGACTTTTGCGCGGAGACCTCAAGTTTAAGAGAGGAAAGGGAGTTTGCAATCGAATTTAATATTGAATTGGTCTTGCGACCAAGAGTAATGATGGAGTTTGAATAGATAACCACTGCGAGATCATCCGCGAAGGCCTGTAAGTAATATTCATCATTGTTAAGGGAAAGAATTTTATTAAAATAAATATTCCATAGTATGGGGAAATGACGGAGCCCTGAGGGGCACCTTTAGAAATAAATTTTGAAAAAGTAAAATTGTCCTCTATAAAATTAATTGTTCTTGAGCTGAGATATGAATAAATGAAGGATCTGAAAGTAGAGGGGAGATTAATTGAGTCAAAGGTGAGGGGAAGGATGTTCCAATTCACGTTATCGAAAGCTCCACGGATGTCCACAGTGGTTAAGGAAACATGAGAAGAGGATTTAAATTTATCAATGGTACTGACAAGCTGGTACGTGGCGTCTTCACAACTGTGGAGCTCCCTAAAGCCATATTGCAGAGGGTGAAGTGAATTTCTAGTCTTCAGCCAGAAGTTCAATTTGTTTATAAATATTTTTTCTAATATTTTCCCAAAAGTTGGGAGAAGGCAAATAGGGCGATAGGATGAACATAAAGCGGGATCCTTACCCGGCTTATTGAAGATGATTTTGGCATTTCTAAGGGGAGCAGTGAAATAACAGAATTTGAAGCAGGAATTAATGAGAGAAGATAAAAGGAGGGGAAATGTTTAAACAGGGTTTTCCATATATTAAAATCTAAAAGGTCAAAACCGGGAGCTTTATTATTTTTTAGGTTGTTGAAGACCACTTGTTCAGTTAGTGTCATTTTTGATATTCTGTCAAAGCATTTAGAACACAGAAAGTCATCACTGGAAACATCTTGACTTTGAAACCACAAAAGCTTACTTAAGTGCTGTTGGATCACAAATTTGGTGAACTGCTTGCTCTCTTTGTTGACAACTACACTGTGAATTCATGTGTCCTCCCTTTTATATGCTAGATCAAACACACAGAATTATCTGGAAGCTTCCAGATTGTTCTAGAAGGTTCTGTTACATTCTGGAATTATCTAGATGGTTCCACATTGTTTCAGAAGATCTTTAATGATTTGAAAGGTTCTATGTAAAGAAATCCAGAAGAATAAAAACATTTCGCCAGTTCCAACTTTGTTTAATTTATCATTTTTATTCCATCACATTGAGCACATTGGTTCGAAAATGGATTTCTCAAAAATCAGAATTATGAAAAATTCCAGAACCAAAGTGGCGTGTTCTTTTCAGAAAAGTGTTTTTGAGAAAAATAAATTTTAAAAAATGCATAAAGAAATTAGCCATGGAAATCAAAAAATCAAAATTTTTGGAATTGGCATTTTTGAAAAAAAAAATTATTTTCGATTTTTCAAAAGAAAGTTCAGAAGGCTACAGCAAGAGAACTTGGCCACATATTTACAAACGGGGGATATCATTTTAATCAGAAAAATATTATCTTTCAAATAAAAAAAAAACGCAACAAAATATCTTGAACCGTTCCAGAGATAGAGCGAAAATCGCAAATGAGAAATGGCGCCCGAGGCGCCCTGTACCTCGGGCCAGGTATTTTTTTAACAAAACAAAAAAATACGGGTTTTTTACTTTTTCCTGAATTTTAACATATGTTAAATTCAAAAGCATCTGAGACTATGAAGGTAACATTTTTTCTTTGCCTGCCTAAATTAATATGGACTTATCCATTTACAAAACTGATATATTTTTTCTATCACTTACTAATAGTATTCCAATATATATCTACTTCATGCATAAGCGCCTGTAAACTTTTTATAGGGGGGGGGGGGGGCAAACTCAAGCACATCATGTACAACATAGACTGGCCTGATGCTCGCCTTTGTTATACTTAATGTCCAAGGAGGAGTGCCCCCCCTTTACCTCCCCTATGGGCGACCATGACTTCATATTTAATAAAGTGATTGTAAAAGTTAATCTATTTTAAAAATAAGAAAACATTTAAAATGTTTTATCTTGTATGTATTCATCTTACACAGGTAACATTTTAAAATCTCTTGCATTTCATCGACTCCTTCCATTTTTATGTAAAATTATTTTATTTCATTCACTAATAAATAAAACTTATTGAAATAAAACTTATGAAAATGCGAATTGCAATATAAATTTCACTTGTAATACCAAATATTTTGCCAAATTTTCAGCCTCCCTAGTCAAAAATCTCACGCTACGCTACTGTACATAAGAAAATCCAATCACTATATGTCCCGCTTCGTGACACTTTAATAGTTCTGAAAAATAAATTTACTTTTTGGTAACCTCTACCGGGTTCGTGGCAATTTTTAATTTCACATTCTCGATTTGAAGTATAGCGAATGGGACAAATACGTTTTGTTAGGATGTACAAAAGTAATGCCGTATGATAATTATGTTTCGTTAGGGATGCGTATAGTAATAAATAATTTGGATCAGGAGAGATACGTGTGCCCTGGGATTTTAGAAACGCAAGCACTGTAGGCGGACAGATGGGGAGGAATTTTTTATATTACCCAACCCTATAATGAGTTTAACGTCTAATAATATAAGGATTTTATCCATTGTGCATTTTCATATATTGTTGAGATGAAATCCCGGGGTGAAGGGGGGATGTTTGTAAAGGCGACCTCCAAAGGTTGGAAACTGCTATCCTATTTAGAGCCGTGCTAGCCCTTGCCGAGGTCCCTAGACAATAAATTCTAAGGCTCCATAAAATTTTTATAGTAATAAAAAAGGTACGTTCAGCATGGAAAAGAGGGCCCCCAGAACTTGACAAACCCCTGTCTACTTTCACCATTATTAACATAATTCTGTACTCCGAAATACAAAAATATTATAGATCCGTGTTAAATAGATAAAAGAGAAATGAAATAGTTCCGTCATATATATCACGCTCTTAGGATAAGAAATAAATATTCTTAAAGGCGGCCCTAATTATCAAGAAAGGAATCAATAGAGAAGCACAAGAGCGAGCACCAGATCATCGATTGGCGGAGAAGCACTGGGTATGCAATTCATTTTAGGGAAGAAAAACTAATTTTGCGTTTAATGTCTTCAAGAAAGATACAAAAAGTCCAAAATTTGTATTTCTCTAATGATGAAAGCAGTTATTTTACGATAAGTTGTTTATGTACTGGAAAGACATGATACGAGTACAAGGTCCTTGTATAGATGACCGACGAAATTGAAATGGAACTACTTAAAAATTCGCCCAGACTGCTGTATAAATTAATATGCACTTAAAATACTTCGTAACAGCATAAAAAGTATTAACCTGTTTCGGGGGGGGGGGGGGGGCAAATTATTAGCTTCTTTTGGGGGGAGTCAGGATAGAAGACAGATCAGCAACATCAGTAACAGTAGACTAGAAGTGCCGATTCACACGCGGAGCCGGATCCGCCACTGCCGTCCATCTTGGATTTTCGTGAGCTTCTATAAAGATATTTTTTCAAACTGAACAATTTTTTCCCGTTTTCATTCTTTTAAAACTTCTTTTGGAGTGGCAACTCTATTGTTTCCGTGTTCTTGTACGGAGGTATTTTTGAGAAACTTTCAAATATTTTCATTTAATTAATTTTTTTGGTAAATGAGCGTATATAGAAACTGTTTAATGGATGGCAACACCCGCAGAGCTGGATCCTGTTGAGGCAGATCAGCGCCATACAGCGGTGGAAAAGAGTACTAAGGATTTTTTTTTTCAAAGAATGGACTTTGGATTTTTTTTCAAACATCTGAAGAAACTTTTTAAGGAGTGGCAACACCTGCTGGGGCGAATCCTGCGGGTTGCAATAAAACACTAACCGGCTGAAATTAATGAGTAATTATTTTATCTCCACCACTTTGTCTATTAATTATTTGCATCATGATTTCATTCGTTATAACTGCTTCAAAATGGGTCCATGACTTGGGTGCACAGAGCAGGAACCTTGGGCTCCACTATAACTTGATCAAGTGCCATAAAAAGTTATTAAAAAGTAAGCGCTTAACTGAAGTCCATTGCTTATTGCATTTATAATATTTAATATAATGAATATTCCTTTTGAGTATAATTTCATTTCCTCTTCCGCTCCGGCACCCCCCGATACGGCAGAAGACACAACATCGTCTCCTCGTACAAAAGTAGGCGAGCCATTCGCGGACAAAAACATTTCTCTGGAACATCAGTAGACTCAACATCCAATGTGTAGCCGTTGATGAGCATAATTTTCATGAGACGCTTAATGTAACTTCGCAGCTGAAAACATTGACGCTAAATTACTAGATTCCTTTAAAATGCTTCAAAAATATACTGCACGAGGATAAACAAGCCGCGGAATGAAAACGTTCCGTAGAACGCGTGCCAAATGGCACAAAACAATTTGACAGATCAATCACATTTTTGTACTAATAAGGGGGGAAAGGCGCGAACAGTCCACTATATAGTCTCAAGGTCGTTGCCACAAATCGTAAATAAAACTATCGATGACCGATAAAAAATTCAGGACAGACGATTTCAATAATACTGTTAATCAAAAACTCTAAATTTTTAAGGAAGAAAACAAGCATTTAAAGGCAAACGAAAATTAAAGAGAAATGAAATAAAACGATTTGAAATTTACAAATTCGGCAAGATTCTAAAAATGGACAATTCTGAAATTTTTGAAAAGCTAAAAATAGAATTTAAATTAAATATCGCGATACATTAATGAATTTTTAACCGAGAGAATAACAAATTTAGTATTAAACGAAAGGTAATAAAAAGGGAAATAAAAGGAATTACAAATTAGCTAATTTAAATTGCTAAAATCTGAAAAGAACGAACTTTCGCCTTTGAAACACAATACTTATGGGATAGAATACATTTAGAATAGAAGAAATTAAAGATTTTTCGTATAAAAAACTGTTTTAAAGAAACTTGTAACGGCAAAAGTGACCCCTCAACAATACTGCAGCAGACTATTCGAAAAGAAATTTAGTTAATTGCTTAAATAGGAAGAGATAATCACTTACTTCTTACGCAGTCGTAGCTGACGACGAACTGACCTCTAAGGTTGGGGCACTTTTTGTCAGATTGCTCATGGTAGAGGTACTCGCAACTTCTAGAACCGGAGCACCTAGAAGAAATGAAAAACCGTTACTAAAATATAAAAAGAAAACACATGTATTTCATACAATGTTTTATATGACTGAACATTATCAGGATCAGGAACGGATTTACATGTTCATGCAGATGTAAAACTGTCTGTCTTACGAATTTATTCTTAAACTTTAAAAAACTGGATTTTTAATAAACCTCCAGAGCGGTCGCTGTCCTTGGAAGTCGGCACCTGCTAGCTTCCTTTCCCGGTCGTCCAACCAGCTACTCAAATCCTCGGATGAGTCGGACGGCCTGGGTCTTCCACGTTCCACATGTTCATGCAGAATACTTCTCGACGGTCCATAACTTTATTTTTTCTATTATCACAATGACATTCCATCGATGTAATTTAATTTCATAAATACAACTAGTTGCGATGCCAGCGGTCACAGTTTTATAAGCCAGAACTAAGGCTACCGATCCGGTGGTCGAACGGTCAGGGGCAAGCGTTTCCGTCTGATCGCTGAATTGCCGGGTTGTGGGTTCGAATCCCGCCAGCGGGCATGGATGTTGTGTTGTCAAGGCAAAGTCAGACTTCCACCCTTGAGGAGCCTCAATAAAAGTGAAGCTGCAATTTTCTCTACCCTCCGCCATGGGACCAGGGGTCTAGTGTACATGGTGTATAGGCACTCCTTCACCACGGGGGATTAATAACAACAACAACAGAGCTAAGGCTAGAAGAACCGAAAACCCTGCTTCTTACCTTCGCCACCCGTATCAAATCCAAAATAAAAAATATTATTTGCTCCCCAATACAATCGATTGCGCCCCGGAGCAAATTATGGTTACAGAAAATATCCCCATTTACCTCTCATACGAATCTAACGGTGCAATTCAACCTGCGGACATCCCATTTGCGGACAGTGCAAAATTCTTCCCATTTGTGGTCGAACAGGTGTGTAGATATAGCCTTTTTTCTTTTAACACCCTCCCATTAGCGGAAGGTTTATGCAAATTAAATAGGGTGACAGGAAGATGGATTGATTATCTTTAATCCTCCCTCACTTTCTGCACCCGATTCAAATATTATGTAGCTAAATAAAGCAAATACGAACTAAAATTACGTTATTTTTATTATTATTATCATTTTGCCTTCATCATCTTGTGTTAAGCACTGTTTCCCACCTGCTCTTACACGAATCTGTACCACTACTCTTAGTGTATTTTACTCGTAAAAATTGTAATCTAAAGGAATTCGTTTTACTTATCATTTTATTACTATTTTAAACAAATATTCATTTGAAGAATCATCAGTTGTAATTTTGTAAAAAACATGTTGATACTAGCAAATCGTAAATATATTTTATTAAATACCCCCCTGCCCTGAATATTAACGACGTCCCAAAAAACAAATGCCAAACTATAAAATACATATGCATATAATTGTGAGTATTTAAAGTTTCTTACTTTGCTGTTAAAAGATTTGAATTGTGGAATATCTCGCCAAATTTATGAAACTATCTAACTTGTACTAAATTTCAAGTTTCTATCTTAACTGGTGTCTTAAATGTTGACTCGTGTATCTTATTTCAAATTTTTACAAAACTTAAAGGGGTGTTTTTCATATATTCGTCAAAATGAACGTCTTGGTATACTGTAGTGTGGCACCCTTAAAATAACATATTTTTAAAACTCTTATTGTCCCCTTTTTACTGTCGAACTATTTATCCTATTTTCGTGTACCAAATCTCAAGTTTCTATATCATTGAAAAGTGTGTTTTATAAAACAGTATAAATTTTGAACCTTTTTGGTTTGGTGTTCGGTGCTACCCTTCAACTATAAATTTTTGAATAATTCGATATTAACCGGGTAGTTCACCAAAGATTCACGTAAAGAAAAAAAAATCATGTATCTATTTTAGTTGAAGAGTTTCTCAAACAGATCATATTTTGAAAGTTATAGTATAGACGTATAGAATAATCCCCATTCACTAAAATGTAAATTTTAAAACAACTCGAATTTTCTTGGGGGGGGGGGGGGGGGGTTTATCAAACGAATGATTCATGTACTAAATTTTACATTATATCTTCCTTAAAAGTGAGAGTTTCTAATTTATTCGGCAAATCGAATATTTTGAAGCGTGGCAACCTTATAAAAAAATTAAATTTTTCTTCTTTTTTACTATAAAATGATACATTTTTGTACCAAATTTCAAGTTTGAATATTATAGCAAAGTACGGCTTTCAATCCCTTCATATTTCGAACAGTTTGGAGGGTAGCACTTTCTCAAATGAACATTTTTGAGAAAATCAACAGTATCCTAATAAGTGACGCATACATTGCACGACTGACGTATACATTTTAAGTATTTTATAAAAAAAATTGTGCATTTGCATTTAATTCTTAATTTCTCACTGATGTCGGTTAATATGGTGAGAGCATAAAGCGCCTCTTCTGCAAAGTATTGGATGCCGGCCCTGCACATAGCTAATATACTGTACAGGGGAAAAAAGTGCTATGGCGAATGCTAACAGTACTTCTCCCCCTTTATGAGACCGCGGCACGGTAAATTCTTTTCTTTTTACTTTCCTTATATACATAATGTATAAGGAAAGTATTGTGACGGGGTCGAAAATTCGAATTCGAGTTTTCGACTGGAGAGCACGTTTCAAGCACCCCTGATCACGAATCAAACAGTTTTGAACTGATGTCTGTGTGTGTGTGTGTGTGTGGAAGACCCAGACCGTCCGACTCGTCCAGAGGACTTAGAGTAACTAGTTGGACGGCCGGCGTGTGTGTGTGTGTGAAAGTATGTGTGTGTGTGTGTGTGTGTGTCAGTGAGTCTGTGGAGACGATAACTGACGAACGAATGGACCGATTCGAACCAAATTTGGTACAAAAATCACAATCCGTAAACACTGGAAGCTTATTGTTTTTATACGTGATCGAATGTTCAGAACCCCCCTAAATTTTCGAATGAAATTTTGAAAAAATCGTCAAAAAATCAAAACCACTAATAAAGTTACGCAAATAGACATTTCTTATGTAATTTTTCATTAGAAAACGATTGACATAAATTTTAGAACGCTAACATGAACCGTTCTCGAGATATTGCACATTTTTCAAAAAAATTATCAGAAAGTCATATAAAATAAAAAAAAAATATTTCCTCTTGAGAGACATGTTCACTTTTCAGTAATACCATGCGATATATTGGATGACATCATTCTCGTGGATCTAGCTCGTTCCATTCATGAAAAAAGATACTTTGAGTAATACTTTTGTATTTGAACGCCAATATTCATTTATCTGCTGTAAGAATAACTTATTTCTTTGTCCATTATGCTTGGCGAGATTTTGGCGACAAATTTTGGCGGAATGTTGCCAACTTGGCGACTTTTTGAAATGTTGACAAATTAACGATAATCTCGCCAAATGGATAAAAATGACGCTAAATCAATGAAATGACGACTCATTGTCAAAATTCAATATCTTGGAAAGAATATTAGTATCTACTATAAGAAAAACCTATTTATTTTACTGTAAAAGTGGTAAATTCATGACGTTATATAAGGAAAGTCATGTGTTGCCCACATCAGATTTTTTTTCTTTAAGACGAGGGCCCGGTCCGAACAAATGTACTCGTAAATACCTTTCTGATTTTTTCATACATTAGACTAAAGTAAGTAATAATAATTAATCAGAGCATAGTTATAAAGCATATTAGTACACTTATGTATGCGGTGTGGTATGCTGTCAAATATATAATTACATTTAAATAAGTTATTAATTAGACTCATGAAATCGTGTAGCATAATATAATTTCCTCAAACCAACACCATTAAATTAATCTGTGCCGAATTTAATTGAAATTTCCTATTATGATCACCAAAATTTATAATATTATTCAATATAAAATGTATTATTGTGTGTTATTAAATTGATTTTACTCATGTTGATTTGAAAATAAAAAAAGGCGAGACAGAAAAATGTTTATCCATTGTTACCATCATCATTGTCCATCATCATCATTGCCATCACCATAGAAGTCAGCTGAGCAGTCCCTTATACATATTAAAATTGAAATGCGGCTTGGCCACTGACATTTGCTACACAGATGTTATAAGGGGCTCTGATTCTGAGCTTTTCGACACATTCACGAATTCTCCAAGGATTCGATTATCCTTAAGATATTTCCACTATGAAATATTTATTCATACAAAGTGTTTAGAAAACTGAAAAGACAAATTCCAGGAGAATCTTTCGCAGCCTTGCGTTTGAGAAACACTGCTCTAGAGCTCATACAGCCTTTCCGCACCGCAGCGTCAGCAGAGGCGGTTGAAACGCCACTGCTTATATATTGGATAAAAAACATTAATTCTCCAACTCTATCTTATTTACTGAGTAAAAAAAATAATCGTACTCATGTCTGAAATAAATACACATGGTTATCTTATTAAACCCGGTTGTGCATTTTCTGTCTCAGTTTGTCTGTTTTTTTAAGCATAGTTTTTTTTCATCGAACAGCGTCGTCCACAGCTTAATAAGCGCAACATTTAATAAATGAGTTCGGAGTGCCTTTAATAATTACCCTCCAAACGTCCCAACAAAGGAAAGCCCCCAGATGACTTAATTAAAGGCATGTCTACGCTACATTGTTTTTGTTTGATCTCACGCATGCGCAGAGAGTCCGGATATTGCTTTCTGTGGCCACTTCCCTTATTCGGGCCTTTGTCTAAAAGCGGATGGGGGCAGATATTTGATAATGGAAACGAGAATCTACTCCGATCGGGAAGTGTATTGTCTTTGCAGTAATCTCATCCTGCCCGTGTAAAAGATGAATCTAAATTAAATGTTCGGATTCACACAGGATTTCATCATTTGAAAGCAGAATTCAGTGGCAATGGGTGATTTAGACTCCCAGTAATGAGATTTTCAGCAATGGACTCCGCCTATATAGACGTAAAAATTTCGATAAAATAAAATAATACGAAACTGGGGTTTGTATTATTACGCCCCTAGAGGCTGTTTACACATTTAAAGCAATATGATTAAAGTTTGAAATAACAATATTTATTTCTTAAATTTTCTATCTAATTTGAAATAAAAATATTTCTTAAATGTTCTATCTGATGGCCTTTTCTTTCGACTATCATTCTGCATCTTCCAAGATAAAAGGCATTTTCTTTAAGTCATGAGTGGTATTGTTACAAACGTATCCTATGGAATAGTGGGTGTACGCTCCTCAGGATACAAGAATGAGTCCAAATTTCTGGATAACTAACACATTTATTTACAAGCACAGCCCAAACAGGAACAATATACAGTAAAACAGCACTTAAATACTGCCCTAAGTTCACAGAGCAGCAGCTACTATTCTCAAAACATTGACAAATATCACAGTTCAATGCAGCTTGTATCACATCAACTGAGTAATGACTCTTTTACTCTCTGTACTTCTGGATATTTCTCATATCTCGTAAAATACTGATTATTTCGAGGTGTTTCTCAAACCTTCGAAAAGTCACCAAATATAGCCAGATTGGCGATAAAACGCCAAATCTGGCAACTCTTTTTCAAACGTCGTCATATGGCAACTCTAGATTCACGTCATGGGAAAGAATGCCGGTACGGGTGTTTCCTCTGTCTGGATTTAAAAAAAAAAAAAATTCCAGTGAAGGCTTTATACGTTCGCAACAGTATATTATACCACTCCTCTTTCACAGTTTTCCATACTCCCTCCGTTGTTTTAGGTCTTCGTTTAGAAAGTTCTCTTTTTAACAATTCAAAAGTACAATAATTCATTGATGATAGTGACACTTCAGGGGACTTGGAAGTAATATGAACAAAAGGTATAGCTTTAATACCTATAACTTTTGACATTTTTTTAAAGAAATTTAGCGGCAGATTCTGATGCGTGACTGGTAGCAATATCGTGATGAAGTTCTAAAACTCTGAATAAAGGGATGGTACTTTTTCTTTAAATAAAATAGTTACAACATTATCTTGGTAAACTATTAAATTAAAGACAACCAACATAGGTTTAAAAAGCCATTAAATAAAACCACCTTCCTCGACGTACTAAGTTTACAAAGCCAAAGCGCTTTCCGGCATCACCATGCCCGAAAGCGCTTTGGCTCACATGAAGGACATGGTGATACCTAAAAGTTATTTGGCTTTATAAACTTTTGTACATCGAGGAAGGTGGTTTTATTAAATGACTTTTTAAACCTATGTTGGTTGTCTTTAATTTAATAGTTTATTAAAGCTGACGTGTATCCATTCTATTTATTATCTTAGTAATCTGTTGAATTGATTTTTGACATTATTTCGACTTTTTTAAACTTTAATTTACCGTTGTACGAAAAGCCAGCAATAATCATGAATCATTTACTGAAACTTTCTTTTGATTCTTGGAACTAAGTTTTAAGTCTTTCTGTCTGTCCTCTTTTACGATAATAAATCCATCTCTTTTGTTATAGGTCCATTGTTCCAATACATTTTCATCTGTCATCGATTAAATGATTTTCATAGAGAATTTTACAGCGTGTTCTGCGCTCGGCCACATGTCTAGGCAAAGGGCAGTGAATATTATAGTTTAGCTTTTTTAAGATTGAACTTTTTATTTAACTTATTTACAATCGCTACAGAGGTATTTAAAGACACTGCAATTGTTCTTTGAGTCAGAGTATTTTCTTTTGAGACAAGAGACTTTATGTTTGAAATGGTTGCAAATGTACGTACCTTCTTTGGGTATTCATTAGTTGTTCGTTTTTCGGTTAAAAGCAATGTTTGACGTCCCCCCCCCCCCCTATTATTCTTAAAAGCATTGCTTATTTTGCATTTAGAAATGCGAATTCAGTTTTCACAGCGGTTTTTAATTACAGAATAAGAGTATTTCTGTTTGGAAAGAGCAAAAACGTATCCTTCAATCCAAAGTTTCTTTACACGCGCCACTTTTAAAATAGGCAAAACTTAAATACAGCAAACGATCATTTAGCTTTTATAAAAAGAGTCGTTACCAGAATTTTTTTAATTAATTTAAGTTTTGTTATTTTTTGCAATAAAATCATTCTAAAAATGTGTAAATAGCCTCTGTAGAGTAATATAGAGAAAAAGTATTGAATTTCAGTTTTCAACCGATTTATAGACTTTAAGTACTAAAACAGGAGTATAATACTTTTAACTTGACATCGGTTGTGTGTTTATCTGTCAGTGTTTGATTAAAATTATTTTTAACACAAACTCATCTGTCAACGTGGGACTAAAGTACGAGGCAAGTTGCCTAGCTGAACAGCTATGCGATTTTAAATTCTTAGGTCCGGATTAAGGCAATGGGTCTTTTAAGGGCTACACGAGGGCCTACATGGGTCCAGGGACCTCCGTTAGTAGGACTTCCAGAGATTAATTGAAAATGGCATTTCGTTTGTGAATGCTGAAATAAACTACAAGTGCCCGATATTGACCACTCGACTGACCCGAGAGTTCCAGTAGCCGTTTGAGTGGCTACTGCACATATACTGTGTATATGTCCATACATATACTGTGTATATGTCGTGGACATCTACAGTGGAGCTATTTCAATTTTTGGTCTTATACAACAACTTTACAATTTTTCTTTCTGATTCAGCTCAACGTTGATCAAAAACGTTTCAGTGCCTTAAAGCTGAAGCAGGAAGAAAATCTATATATATTCGTGTAGCTAAACAAAAGTATCAGATACTATGATGGTCTACAAGGGCTGATGCCTCACAATACCTGCAGCTTGGAACCTCACAGTGCCTGTAAATCCAGGGGCCTACAAAATCATAATCGGGCAATGCCAAGCCAAGACGCTTCATTTCGGAGCTCCTGGGTCCGAAGGACCCTAATTGCCACCTCAGAATTTCTAGCAATGTCCACTTTTAGTAGGGTTAGCAATAAATAGCAATATGCTTTGGCACTCCGTCCATGGGTGCTGAGATAAGATCAGAAGTCAAAGATATGTAGATGTTGGTGCATATCTCGTCTTAGATGGCGATAACTGGATGTGGCTGAAAAGGGCCAGGGCAAGGGTGGAAAGCGCGAGCCAATAGCAAAGGAAAGAGCAGTTGATGTGTGTGATATTAATTACTGCACCAAGTGAATGACATTAGTAGATGCACGCAAAATGCCAACTATGTCCTAATTGTTGCTATAGTATGATAGAAGATTTAAGTTTTTCAGAGATAATAGTTATGATGAAGCAAAACTGAAAGCTGCAAAAAGTGCAGAGAACCTGAGAGAACTTTTTTTTAGGGGGTGGGGGGTGGATTCTGATATGGGGCGCATAAATTCACTCTTGTTTAGAGTCCCTCGAGTACATACAGACAGCACTGCGCTAGAAAATTATTTTAACAGGTGACATTTCAAATGCTTGTATGCATTTATATTTTTAGGAAATATGGAGATTTATGGAATTTTTTGCTTAATATTAAAGAAAAGTTAAGAACAAAGTTTAAGAATTATTTTTAAAATAAAATTCACTTTGTGTTTTGATAATGACCTTATACTGACTCTCTGGAGAACACCCCCCATTTAGGATCGTGAGCACTCCGCGAATAACAGATTGCAGCCCTTTGCTCCATGGAAAGCGACACATCCAGTGGAGCTGTTGCAGGTATTGGCTATTCCGTGCTGAAGCACAAAATCGGTCTATAGATGCTGTTATCTGCAGTTGGAAAGCGATCGTAATGATACTATAGTTAAGTTCTTTTTAATTGAAAGCTGTTTTGGATGTTTAATATTTTTACTTTCTCATACGCAGTATTGAGAAAGTATTCTTTACGAAAAATTTCGATTTCGAGATTTTGATGCCAATATATGTTTTAAGACCTCCTGAACACGTTTTGACTATTTTTGGAGTGATGTTCGTCTGTCTGTATGTCTGTGGTCGATTTCTTGTGTACACTAAAGCAGCCACAAACATTAATGGATTTTCACGAAACATTATATCCGGCTTTGTTATCAAAAATCTAGAATTAGATAGAATTACTTTAAATTTGACGAAAACTTTGAATTTTATTCGAAATACTATGTTTTTTAACATGGCAGCATAAGATAAAATTTGACATAATCATGCATAAAAGAGTTTATTTATGGTTCAATGATCACGAGAATTAATAGTTTCAATCTATATTTTAAAAATGTAATCTTTTTCTGTTCGTGACGTCATTAGTCCCTCTGTTGGGGGGCAAGTTACGGCCCTGGGGGGTGGGGGGATATTGTTAAGTATGGTATCAATCGAAACATTTCTTTCAAGTCCTTTAAAGTGAAGGGTAACACGCTATATTTATAATCATTTGGACCCACGATGACAATTTATGAAATTTTTTCTTGTAAAATTTGAGAAAAAAAAAGTGAATTCTGGTACGCGAAAGTCGAGTTCAACTACACTCCAATTAATTTTTTATATTTGGACCACGCTAATCACCCGTTGAACATTTTCTTACTTGTATAATTTTGTATCTCACTTTGAGCAATTAGTTCGCATATTCACATAGGTCTCAAAGATTTTGGATTAACTCATTCTCTTTACCGGGAAAACTTTTCTCACACACACATCGAAAACACTTACACCGACCCATCTCTCTTTCCACCTTTGCAAAGCAATCTTTCAAAGTTCCTTTCTTCTAACGCGTCTTGGATGAAGTCCAAATCACTGTTGTGCCTTTTATTCTGGGGACGCACGAAAGGAGTGAAGACGTCTAAACCGGGATGGTTGGAAATATATATAACTTTCAAACGCATCCGGGACGGACGGTCGGGTGTCTTGACCCGTCAAGAGCAGGGACACAAAGGGCGTAAAGCAAATATGGGACAAACGGCTTGATTTCTGAATCATTTCGACAAAAATAAAGAAAGAACTCTTTATTTCATTTTTTTCATCGAGTTCATTGTATAAACTCGGACATTCAACGCGAACAGTACAGAATAGCAGCAATACACTTTGCTATCAACTGGGCTTCTACAAATAATTTAAAAATAAATATTTTTTCAGATAGTCAATCCTCCATTTCGGCCCTTAACTC
Organism: Amaurobius ferox; assembly: GCA_951213105.1. NCBI lineage: Eukaryota > Metazoa > Arthropoda > Arachnida > Araneae > Amaurobiidae > Amaurobius > Amaurobius ferox. Next base: position 3,828,653 of record OX578147.1, on the reverse strand, counting down.
CATTAGAAACAAATCTGACTATCTTTCCAAAATTAAACTAGATGCAAATTTAAACAAGCATTTAATAAACCTCTGTTGGGTTAAAGCCCATTCTGACATCTCGGGCAACGAGGCCGCCGATGAAAATGCAAAACTTGCTACCTCTTCAGGTACCCCATTTCCTTTACCTTTTCCCTACTCTCTGTTAAAAAAGCATTGTAAACTAGATATCTTAAACGCCTGGCAATCCTATCTAAACAACTACATTTCCCCTCGCACCCATGACCCAGCCAGAATTTTAAACTTTCTTCCCCACGTAAACTTTAATTTCCTTTTAATGAACAAATATCTTATTTATTTTATCACGGGCCACGGCCCATTTTTGGATTACCTTTACTTTTTTAAATTTAAATTAACCTCTTGCTGTTCCTGCGGTTCCTTTGGAGATGCAGACCACTACGTCTTTGCTTGCCCCCACTCTAAACCTTTTCATCTTTCTAAACCTTCCCCCGCTAATTCCGCGGCCTGGTTCTCGAGTGTCTGCTCGAATAAAACTTCAATTAACAAAATTAAAAACTGTGTTCTCATAGCGAGAGAAATATCCAACAAAATCACTTGAATAGCCTGAGAGCCATTGCTGCTTTTAACTTTTTCTCTGGTTGTTGATCCCCTTGGTTTTTACTTGCTCCTCCCCGGTGGTGCCGCCTTCCCTTTTATTTTGGTTTGCTGTGTTGTTTTGATGTTGTGTTTTGTTTTTGATTACTGCTTTGTTTGTTTGCTGTTTTGTTTAGTTGTGTTTTTTCTGGTGTTGTCGCCGGATCTCTTCCCGGCCGTCCAATTAGATACTCAAGTCCTCCGGATGAGTCGGACGGTCTGGGTCTTCACACTCACACATAACCCGCTGGGGCGCGGTAGCCCATTGGTTAGCGCGCTGGAGTTGCACTCGGTAGGCCCGGGTTCGATTCCAGCCACTGCCAAAACTGCCGCCGTGTTCACGCGGAGTACGATCACGTTAAACATGTGGGTCCGTAAGTCCTTCCGAGAGGTTGGTGGTAGGGGAAGGAGGGTACGGTCCCTGTGGATGCCTCCCCCACTGGGTTCCGGTCTAAATTGGGTGGCACATCCCGGCCGTCCAAACAGTTACCTTACACCTTTCTGGTAGGTCGAACAGTCTGGGTCTCAACAACAACAACACATAACCCGCTTCTTCCCGGTTGTCCAAATAGTTGCTCAAGTCCTCTGGATGAGTCGGACGGCCTGGGTTTTCCACACATAACCCGCTTAAAGCGGGGGTTGTTCCCAAAGTTACGATTGCGCTCCCATTGCAGATAACATGGATCAGGGGAGCGACAGCCCAGTGGTGAGCTCGGGGGGATTGCACTCTTCAGCACAGAATAACGGATACCTGCAATGGCAGTAAGAAAACTTACCGCAATTTTGCGAACCTTTATGGAGACCGACAAATTTAGTCATATCACGCAGCCGGCATCCAATTTCATAAAAATTGTGCCCTGGTTGCAATAGCCAAGTTAATAATCTCAGAATCCCTGCCTATGAAGCTTTTAACGCACGTCCATTTCAGATACCGTTGCTCGGGGGAGCAACAGCCCAGTCGTTAGCGCGCGGGGATTGCACTCGGCGACCCGAGTTCGATTCCCGTCTCTGCACAACTGTCGCCGTGTTCACGCGGAGTACGATCATGTTAAGCATGTCGGTCTGTAAATCCTTCCGAGAGGTTGGTGGTAAGGGAAGGAGGATACGGTTCCTTTGGATGCCTCCTCCAATGAGTTCAGACCTAAATTGGGTGGTACGTTCAGGCCGTCCAAACAGATACCTTACACCTTCGGATAGGTCGGACGGTCTGGGTCGAAGAAAAAGTTAACATGGAACGAATTTCAGCTTTTAATGCTCTTTCCCTGTTCTAAGGGTAAACTCAAGTGGCAAACAACCGTTGTAATAAGGATTATGGCGCCCACGTCTTTTTAATATAATATATATATATATATATATATATATCTTTTAAATCTATGAATGTCACCAGTGTGGGCCCCTCTACAAACAATAACCACAGGCCCCCTCTTCACTTTTGATTTAAAAGCCACCATATAAAGTGTGGGCTCCTCTCCAATTTGGATTTAAAAGCCAACCATATAAAGTGTGAGCCCTTCTCCACATTTGATTTTTCCTTGTTACAAATTTGTCATGTCTTTTTCTCCATAAATACACAAAAAATCTGATCTGGGCAGCACGTGACTTTCGCTATATAATGCAGTGGATTTACTTCTTTCACGATGTGAAAAATGATGGATACACACGGTACAGCTACGGTACAACATTTTTAACGTTGAATTATACATTCAGCACTTTTCCGGATGATAATACCTGTATCTGCAACTGTTTCCAAGTACCCGATTAACTTATATTTCACGCAACTCGATATTGGCAAATATAAATATTGATAGCAACCGCAATAAGCAAAAGAGTCCGTATATTAAAATAGTTTAATAATCAATTCATAAAGTTGGCGTCGTTTTCGTTAACTTGGCGTCATTTTTGTAATTTTGATGATATTTTCGTCAATCTGCAGCGAAATATAGCTATGTTGGCAATATTTCGCTAAATGAGTCACCAAGTTTACCAAATGTATCGTCAAGCGTTTCAAACATACGGAGAGAAGAGCATAGATGTTAGGCGTACACTATTACACAAAGTATCTTCTGTATCTAGACCAATGTCTCTGTACATCTGTGCATATAAAGCTGACTCCCAGTGATGTTTTTTTTAAAAAACAAAGTATCTTCTCTCGGGAATGGAACGAACTAGATTCACCATTCACGAGAATGATGTCAGCAAAGTTATTTCATAACATTACACATGAAAAATGGACATATCACCTTTCTGGTAGGTCGGACGGTCTGGGTTTCAACAACAACAACAAGAGCTAATACATCTAGATCAAAAAGGAAAATTAATCCCTCTATCAAAATCCAAAACTCTCCCATTAAACTTAGTAGAAGCCTTAAATTCCTTGGTCTGATCATCGATGATAATTTAAAATGGAGCGCCCATATATTTTACCTAAAAGAGAAATGCTTTAGGCTTGCTTCTACTTTTGGGAAACTTTCGGGGGGAAACTGGGGGGTCAACAAATATTTTCTTAAAATCTGGTACCTGTCTGTTATTGAAAAAAATATTACTTTCGAGTCAGGCATCTGGGGGGTGGGGGGTGGGGGGGGGGGGAATCTCTCACTGGGGCTCAAATCAATAACCTTATTTCTTTACAACGGATATTTCTTCTTAAAATCTCTGCCGAACTTAGAACAACCTCGAGAATTTCTCTTTTCTCTATTACCGGCATTCCCCCTGTTCACATTTTAATTGATATTCTTCACAAAAAATTCCTTTTTTGGAAACTTCGTATCAATTCGTTCTCTGATCCTTCCCTTCCCTTCCCCTCTTCTTTCGACTTTAATAGTCCTCTCTCTAAGTCTTCCCCCTCAAACCTCATTGTCCTCCTTAAACCCGTTAATCCTTCCCTTCCCTCCCCCTCTTCTTTCGACTTTAATAGTCCTCTCTCTAAGTCTTCCCCCTCAAACCTCATTGTCCTCCTTAAACCCGTTAATCCTTCCTCTTTCTCCCATCTAAACTTTATACCGACGGCTCCAAACTTTATGATAATGTTGGCTTTTCTGCTTGTTTATTTAATCATGATAAATTAGAAGAAGTTTTCAAATTCAAACTTGACAATGGGAACACAGTTTTTCAGGCAGAAATCGCGGCCATTAACTTTGCCATTGACTGGGCAACTGATAACTTCTCCAAAATAAATATTTTTTCGGATAGCCTTTCATCAATCCTGGTCTTTAAATCAATTAAAAACATATCTAACTACATTAACTCTATCAAAAACTCTGCTTCTCGCTCTAAACACCTTTTTAATCTTATTTGGGTCAAGGCCCATGCTGACATTCTGGGAAATGAAGTCGCGGACTTCCACGCTAAAGAAGCATCCTCCTCCTGTTTCCCTTTTTCAGTTCCTCTCCCCTATTCTCGTTTAACTAATTTTTGCAAAAATCTCTTACTTCAAAACTGGCAAAAGTATCTTAATGAATATATCTCCCCTAGGACTCATGACCCAGCCAGAATTCTAAATTATCTCCCCAAAGTTAACGTAAATACCCAAATTCATAATAAATACTTAATCTATTTTTTAACTGGTCATGATCCTTTTCTTGATTATTTATACTATTTTAAACATAAAAAATCCTCGAACTGCTTATGCAACTCTTTTGGCGACGTAGATCGCTGTTTTCTCTTGCCCCTTAAATAAGAAATTTCATCTTTCTAAACCTGCTCCTGGAAATCAAGCGGCTTGGTTTTCCAGTGTCAGCCGCAACAGTCAATCCATTTTTTATCTTAAGAACTGTGTTCTCATTGAAAGAGACATTTCCAATAAAGTAAATTGACAAGTTCGTCGGGCTTTATTGCTTTTAACTTTCCTGATCAATGAAGTTTCCTCTGCTGTTCCCCTTTTCCTGCTTTTGTTTGTACAAACTTGTATATATTAATTTGTAAATACACTCATCATATTGCCAACTGATAACACTATTGTTAAATTGAAAACACTTTCATCTTTTATTATCAACCTCCCATGTCATTTTGTATTTACTTCATCATCTATATCATATTGTGCAATGTCTCATTATTATTATCCTTGATCTTTTTCTGAATGTTTCGTGTCCATATTTGTGTCTGTTTACAGTACCTGTCTCCGTTATGTCCGTATTTCTCGTCTGTAAAACTGTCTGTCTTACGAATTTATTCTTAAATTTTAAAAAACTGGATTTTTAATAAACCTCCAGAGCGGTCGCTGTCCATGGAAGTCGGCACCTGCTAGCTTCCTTTCCCGGTCGTCCAACCAGCTACTCAAATCCTTGTATGAGTCGGACGGCCTGGGTCTTCCACATTCCACAAGAGCTAATACCATTTTTTTTTAACTTTTTGTGATTTTTTTGTTATAAATTTATCTGAAAAAGTCCAATATCTCGAGAATGGTTTACGCTAGTGTTCGGTTTACGCAAGCATTCGATTTTTGCTAGTGTTCGGATATGCTAACATTCTAAAGTTTTTGTCAATTGTTATCCGATAAAAATGACATAAAAATGATTATATACGTAACATTATTAAAGGATGTGATTTTTTGATGATTTTTTTTTCAAAATTTCATGAAAAGGAAAGAGCATTTCTTATATATTGGGGCTTTCTGAACATTCGATTGCGTTTAAAATAAATAGGTTCCCAATATTTACTGATTGTAATTTTTGAGCCCAATTTCGTTCGAAACGATACATTCGTTCGTTAGATATTGTTTCCACAGACTTACAGACACACATGTTCACAGACATCACCTCAAAAATGTTCGATTCGAGTTCAGGGATACTTGAAAGCTCTTCCCTCGAATTCGAATTTTCGACCCCGTCACAGTACTTTCCCTATATATCGTACTATCTGTATACGGAAAGTAAAAAAATCGGGTCGTCGGTCCTTTTAAACTTGCGATTTGTGAACACCATTCGATTTGAGTGGTGTGCGCACCCTCTCCCCTCCTATGGTTGGCTCTCTGTCATCAACACGCAAAAAAGGGTCTTGTATATCGATACTACAGCAGAATCACAGATTTGGCAAGCAAAGACCATAAAGACCTACCTTCTGTTCACGGACACCCGGATGTCCTCATAACAGCCGGACACCTCCGTCGAGTCGGTGGACGAAAAGCCATCGTCGCCCTCCTCATGCTCAATGGCAGGTCCGCAGGTGGCGTTGTCCCGCACTCGGGTGGTGAAAAAGGCCTCGTGGATGGCGATGAAGCTCTGATCACCACAGTTTATGCGAAGGCGGTCGCGGTAGCACGCGACCTCTTGGTGAATTTCTATAAACAGACAATACATGTACTTCAGTGGCAACATCGGGAAAATCTATTCATTTTTGCAATGCATACCATTTTGAAAACACATTTTCTATTATATCGTTTTGAAAACACATTTTCTATTATATCATTTTGTAAACACATTTTCTATTATATCATTTTGAAACACGCATTTCCTATATTATTTTGAAAACATATTTTCTATTATTTCACTTTTCATACATTTTCTATTATTTCACTTTTCATACATTTTCTATTATTTCCCTTTTTATACATTTTCAATTATTTAAACACATGTTATATAAAACGGTACAAAATTGGAAATATTGTAGCCATAAACCTGCCTTTTATTAATCTTAAATCAGTAAAAAAGTATATAAATCATTTGGGCTGTTATCCACACTTTTTACTTTCCCTACATGCATAGTATAATATATATGGAAAGTATTGTGACGGGGTCGAACATTTAAATTCGAGTTTTTGACGGAAGACCACGTTTCAAGCATACCTGAATTAAAATCGATCGATTTTGAGTCACACAAAAGAAAAATAAAAGTTGTAACTATTGCATGCTAACATCATTCTCGTGGATCTAGTTCGTTCCATTCACGAGAAAAGATACTCTGTGTAATATTTTTGTATTTTGAAGCCTAACGATTCGCCAACAGTTATTTATATATATAAGAAATGTGCCTCTCTCCGTTTTCTGTAACGCTTAGAGATAAATTTGGCGACTCATTTAGCCAAATATTGCCAACTTGGCGATATTTTACCTCAAGATTGACAAAAATATAATCAAAATTACAATAATGATGCAAGTTAACGAAAATAACTCCGAATTATCGAATTAATTATTAAAATATTTTAATATATATGAACTATATTGTTTGTTGCGGATGCTATCAATATTGATAATTGTCAATTTAGAGTTGCGTGAAATATAAGTTAATTGGGTAGGTACTTCGAAGTCGTTTTACATGTTGTCGTCCGGAAAAGCGCCCAACGTACAATTCAACATTAAAAACATTGTATTATATATAATATATAATGCTTTCACTGCGTAAATTGCTGTATTATATATAATGCTTTCACTGCGTAAGTAAATTCATTGCATTATTGAGGGAAAGTCATGTACTGCTTGCTCATATCGGATTTTTAATGATATTTTCATCCCATAATGCTAATTTCATTTTTTTCTCCCACGATGTTTAAATTCAATAGATTTGCATTATTAAGTTTTATTATATTTCAAAAACAACTGCGTGTCAGAGCGACTATTTAGATAAATTGTTACATTTTGTCAAAATATTTAGCATTCTCTTTAAAAAGGTATAGGTGGTACATCAATCCAAAGCTCAGGACGTATTACGTACAGTAGGGAAATCAAACAAAAATGCGCTAAACACATACAGAAAGCCAAATGTCAGACACATACGAATATTTGTATGCATTGAAAGTGACAGAACCTCACCTTAGCTGATCGTCGCGTGATGCCCATTCATCAGCACGCAGCCGACTCTCACATGATGAGCACGTTTTAAGCTGACTGGCCCCTGACATATTTCCGGACAGCTTCGTTTCCAGCCTTGAACGACGAGAAAATAAACGACATCGATAGAGACAGTTATTTGTTTTGCACTCTCGATTATCCGGGTGGCGGCTATCTGGTTTTGAGATAATCCAAATCTGTATTATACCATTGGATACAATGCTCGTAGTACAAATCCTAAACACATTCATATTGCTTTTCGAAAAAATCCTTTTAAACATTGAATTTAATTCCATTGTAAAAAAATAAAAGGTATAAGAATATCTATTTCTACTATACAAAATTATCTGCATAAGCAAATTTGAAGAAAATAAATCCTGGTCCCGTCTGTAAACCAATGTGTAAAAAAAAATTGGCGTAATTTTGGCGTCAGTTTTGACACATACTCCAAAATAATGACTCTGAAGTGGTGGTAAAAATATTATCGTACCATTTTTACCCCGTTTAAATAATCATTTAAACACATTCGGAAATATATAATAAATATTATAAAAAAAATTTTTAATTATACACTGTTTTAGTAAAATGCACTAAAATGTAAAAAAATAATTTTTAGCTATAGCAACATTCTTGGTCATATGCGACTCAGAATAAAACCGTGGAGCGCCCATAATATAATTGCCATTGTTGTAAGATAATTAAAAAAAAGTTCAATATTCGGTTTCACTTCCATAATCTAGGGCCGCATTCCACTCACATAGGGCCAGAAAAGATTAAAGTTACGTATCCACGTTGATCCTTCAACAGTGAAATAAAAGAGATTTAACTAATTTAGAAATTTCACATTTGTATTCGTATCAGAGAAAGACTGAAAATAGCTGCTCAAAGTGGTGTCCGAGGGCGTCGATGCACAGCCGATACTGGCGAATGAAAGACCATCGCACCCTCTTGCAGATTCCTAGTGTGGTGTTGATCTTGTCAGCAGCAACGATTCTCACGACGAGATCTTCCAGGAAGTCCACAAGTGTCTGGTACAATGTTTCCATGTGACCCCCCCCCCCCCCCCCCCCCAGAAAAAGAGGTCCAGTTGATTAAGATTCGAGGAGAGTTGGGGCCAAGCCACAGGTCCACCAGGTCCAATCCATCGCCCTGGATATGCCGCATTTAAAAAGTATTGGACCTCAGTGGAAAAGTGTGCTGGGGCCTCATCATGCATAAACCACATGTCCCTCTGTGTGATGAGCAGAAGCCACTTTGAGGAGCTACTTTTAGTCTTTCTCTGATGCAAATGAAATATAAAACTCCTAAATTAGTAAAATCTATTTTATTTCACTGAAGGATCGACGTAGATACGTAACTTTAATCTTTTATGGCCTTATAACTGGAATGCAACTCTAGGTTTCATGGTAAATATCGTTCCGTTCATCTTCATCTTCATGTGTACTATCAACTTTTTTTTTTCTTTCTTTTTTTATTGAAAGAGTTTACGATCACCCTTTATATATATAAAAGAGAAAAAATGTTGGGGGAGGGGGTCAAAATCCGGAGAGGGAATTAACTCAAATTTCAGGAAATGCTGTATTGTCATCGCAAAAACGTATGTGTCGAAAGCCCAGACCACCCGACTCGTCCTAGGACATAGAGCAATTTAATGGATGGCTTCAAATTTCAAGAAAATCGGCTCGGTAGAAGTGGGTCAAAACTTGATTTAAAGATTTGACACAAATAAACAGAGAAACCAACCTAAATAAAATAGTGTAATTAGAAGAAAAAATAACATTCTACAAAATATTACCGCGTCTTATATTCTACGGCCGTAAATCTGATGTGGGCAGCACATGACTTTCCCTGCAGACTGAAATTCATATTTCCTTTATTTCTTTAATAATTCATTAGGTTCTGTTTAATTGCACCAAATAACACTAAATTTGCATTTTTAATTCAATTTTTGTTTTTATTTGGCAATTGGACATTTTTCCGGTATCGGCGTAACAAAAATACGAGACATCTCAAATATCTTGAGAACAGTTAATCCTAAGGTATAATGGAGTGTGTTGTATTCTTTTTTCCTAAAAATTGCGTATAAGACAAGAATTTAATTGATACATTTGAGCATAAGTTTTTTTTTTTTTTTTTTTTTTAAGATTTTGGCGATTTTTGTGCGGGCCATTTCATAGAAAAAGGCAGGTTGTTCTTTTCCGAATCTTACCAAAATCTAATCGGCACCATAATATCCCACAAGTAACTTATCTACCAAATTTTGTGAAATTTGGTCAATTAGTATTTTAGCTAAAGTGGATACATGAAATTTTTGAGGGTTATTTCATAAAAACAGGCGAGATCTTCCTTTCCAAAACATACCAAATTCTAATCAGCAGCAGAGTATCCAACAAGTAACTTATCTACCAAATTTTGTGAAATGTAGTCAATTAGTACTTTAGCTAGAGCAGATAAATAAAATTTTTACGGGCCATTTCGCAAAAAAAGGCGGGTTCTGTTTTCACGAATCGTACCAAAAACTAATCAGCACCAGGGTCACATCCAAGTGACTTACCTACCAAATTTTATGAAATTCGGTCCATTAGTGTTTGAGTTAGAGTGTATACATACATTGCATAGACAGACAGACAGACACACACACAGACGTCACGCTAAAAATAATTTTTTCGTATTCTAGAGGTCTCGAAACGTGTAGATCCGTCGAAAACTCGAGTTGCGATTTTCGACATGATTCCAATACTTTCCCTAGTACCATGTATTGCAGGGAAAGTAAAAATATATGTTACCGTTTATTTATTCAAATTTTTATGTTAATTTCGTTATCATTAAAATAGAACCAATTGAACGAAAATCGGCTGCTGAGTAAACACATTTAATGTAATTCCGCTACCGTGTAACGTGATATCATTCGATGCAATTCCATATAAGTATCATTTTAAAGTGCTATTTTATGCAATAAAACTTGAATTAATGTATTGAATAAGCATGTAGTTATGTATTGCCCATATATTTTTAACTACGTTCACTCGTTTCGGAAGAATGAATAAAATAATTTTCTCAAACCGTCAGGTCCTCTCCTGCAACCGATGGCCTCTTATGTCAGTCACACTGTCGATCTGAATCGAAAACATCAGATTTTTCCGTTTTCGATCCTCCGCAAATCAATAAAGAGCACACCTGAGCCCCATTCAGATAAGCGAAAGGGCTTCGTATCTTAAATGAAGCCCCACCGCGAGGGCGCAAGCCCTAGAGTCTTACCTGTGTCAGCGAAATATGGAAGATGGTTCGATTCTTCTGCCCAAGAAGTTCATTGATTCCGACAGAAACGAGTTGAGGGGTACGCCTCCTTTAAAAACTCAATTTTACTTTTCCTACAACACATGGCAATGTACATGAAAAGAACTGGAATGGAGTCAAAAATTGGAATTCGAGTTTACTGTAGATTTATATATTTTCGATACTCTAGAATACGTATATGTAGTTCCGAACAAAATTGCCTTTGTTTCCATGGGTTTAGAACATGAATCCTCCTTGTACAAAAACGCAATTAGGTGCAGATTTTGGGATGAAACTTAACGAAGTGAAAATTAAAATAAACATTAAAACAAGAAAGATCAATCATGCTTAAAGCATTGATTATGAAACACTTTCCAACTTCAATGCAATTTTATTTAAACATCTCTAAAATGCAATACAGCCCTAAGTAATATTTTAAAACTTATCACAATAATACATTAATTTATTATATTTGAAAACTTAAACCTTCATCGAAGAAAATGAACTTCATGCAAATGACGGCATTGAAATATAAATTGCCTGGTTTAAACATCTCTAAAATGCGATACATTCCTCGGTAATATTTTTAAAATCATCACAATACTACAATAATTTATTATATTTGAAAACTTCATCGAAAATAACTGACATTCATTCAAATCACGTCATCGAAATATAAATCACCTAGCTCTCTCTATAAAAGCAGCATTTAATTCATAACATTCTCCCATTCATTTCATTCATCACAGTACTAAAATAATTTATTTTATTTAAAAACTTAAGACCATGGATCTACAAGTAATTAAACTCTATGCTTAAAACTTCATCTAAAAAAATCGTCCTTCTCTCCGTAAATTCAATGAATATTTCATTCATATCAGCTATGCAGACTCCATGAGCTAAATACTTTTGCGTTAAAAAAATACAGCAATTCTTATACAACTCATCCTACATATTTTGCTGTTTACATTTTACATAAGTGAAAAATAGGCTTCGTATTAGAAATAATCAAATTTAGATGATCATTTAAAGTTAAACTCAAATATATTGCCATTGCGTTGTTTCAGTATGTAGATGCACAGAATGTAAGCAAAAATAAAGCGGTTTTAGAACGAATGCAACACATAATATGAAATAAAAAGAACTTTAAAAATCACGATATTGAGACAAGATGGATGCCATATTTTATTTTGAAGTGGGTCAAGTGATCTTTTCATATCATGGTCACGTGATCGCTTCATATAAGAGATGTAATTATTATTTTAATTTTTATTTAAAAAACTAATGAATATATTTTGCTGAATTTTTTTTTTTATATATTTTATGGAATAATTTTAATATTACCTAAAATTTTCGAGGCAATTTGTGAATTTTAAATCCGCTTAAAAAATGTCTGAAAAATTAGGTCCCATAGGGTTCAAGGCATTTCATTTTTTCAACCCGGGTTCAATCCAAAACTAATTGGGTGATATTATTCGTTTATATTCCCATAGGTCCTACAGACCGTCTGAACAACATACTAAAATTTCATTTTGATTAAGTCATTTTTACGGCAATTAGTGTGCTAACGGACAGACAGACAGAATGAACAAAGTCATAAACACTTTTCAACTTTGATGTAAAGTGTTAAAAAAGAGAGAGATAAGAATGTCTTTTTATAATTTTTCGCTGTTGTCATAAACATTAACAATGGTCATAAAAATCGTTGAATAGAGAATCATTTGAAGTAAGTTACAAACAAAATTGCCTTTGTTTGCATGGGCTTTGAATGAGAATTAATAAATCAGTCGAATGCAAGTCACATATATATTTTCTGATATACTTTTTTGTCACGGTTTCCGCTTTGCAGAAATTTCAGGGGGGGGGAGGCTCGGAGGCAGATAATTACATTTTATACAAGGGTGCAGCGTCGTACACGTTTGTACCGGGAAGCGTATATATATTAATTTTATATTCTGTCGGTGTTTACAGTTAGCTTTGGCTTCTAAGAATGCCACCGCTGAAAAAAGTGACAGCTGGAAAAAGTGACAGCTAGTTACGGGTACCGCAGCCAGAACTGAGAAAGTATTATTTCATAAATTAAAAAAATTGAAATGCATCCAAAATAAAGGGATTTTTTCCATTTTTAATTTTGGTAGAATCCTGGAATTTCAGAATACGATCTCTCGGGATGGATTACCATCCCTAGTAAGCATAGTCTCGTTTTGACAAATTGGGCGATTTTTCAGCGAGATCAGACCACGGAAGGACCCTTCATTTATAGAACACTTTTTGATGAATGTACAAAATATTATACAAAATAATTGTGCTTGGAAATAGCAAACAAATAGCAATATTTGTATGCTATCGTTGAGGTTTGCAAAATGAGTGCACAACTTGCCTACAAATTCTTTGGATTTCCTTAACAGAAGCAAGCATATGAAAATTTAGATGACCACAGCTGTTTCATGGGCGCAATGAGACATCTTCATAAGGTCAAGAACGGTGTATATTTGATCAATGGAGAGCTAATTGCAATTTTGGGGTGAATGTGTAGATCAACCCTCGTGCTTATGCCATTGCTAGTGTAAACCATGCCCTTTATAACAAGTATTGACGGTAGAAAAGAAGTAACATGAATGGGGCATTGGTCATAAATCCTTAACTAAATATTATTTTAGCTTTAGATTTGACCAATAGATCGAATTTTATATCATCACAGACAAACTAGGAGAAAAAAAGCTGCTTATGTACCTGAAAAATTACAATTTTGTGTTTTTTAAGGCTAATAAGAAAGTAAGCGAATATTTTAAAGTTAAAAATATACTATTTAAATTATTGTCTACTGTTTAAATAGTTATAAAATAATTATCTTGCTATATTTTACTTAGAAAATTACTAGATTACGTTAAGTTTTAATGGTGTCGCATACTTTTGATTTTGAATTTTATTATCAAATGCATAAATGGAACGATGCCATTCATTATTTTGTTGCAGAGTTCACTTCCACAATTAGAGCTTGCAATTTTGTCCCAGTAGCTCAACGGTAGAGTGTCGGTTGGCCAGGATTCGATTTCCAGTTGAGGCAGCAATGCTCTTTACAAAGTTTAAAGCCAATTGTGTTTGATAACATAAGAATTTTAGATTTAGTATAGAATAAAAATTTAGAAAAGACTGACATACATTCAGCATATTAAAAGCATGTATTTTTTACATCTAAACAAAATATTAAATTATATTATTTATTTTGTCTGAACTTATTTGAGTCTAATGTTGATTTTGTATAATTAGACCATCTCATTATGAAGTAAAAATGCAAGTTCTACGAAGAAAAGACAAATCATTGCGCTTTGTATGTCCAATCATTGCGCTTCGTATGTCTAATCAATTAAGCTATCTATATAAATAAAATTGAAAATCTGTCTGTGGAGAGAAACGACTGCACCGAATTTCATGAAACTTTGTGGGTAGCCGTGATATAGCCCCATTTAAAATTTAGTCCATGTTTCGAGTTTCCAGGACCAAGGGTTGTCGAGATATTAATAAAAAAAAAGCCACAATTAAACCTTCCATAGAGATAGCATTATGCAGATGATATATTTTCAGCCAATTTATTTGAAGAAAATTATATCATGTTGCTTAGCAACGGATTTGAATCCAATGTGTTTATGCAGTCGACGATTTCTATTAAATCCTTTTCGATTTAAATAATAAAGAAATGGATATAAAATACATTTTACGAAATTACATTTTTGACTAGATTATATCCATTACAGCCTTCAAGTTTAAAGATCACGGGGATTATATGATATTTTCAATTTATTACGTCATCTGTTTTATTTTGACAAAAATTTTTGAAACTCATATAGTATTGTAGTACGGGTAAGCTTTTACTAATGCACGGGTGTATCTTCCAATCTACAAGAATATAAGTCGAACGGGTATATCTTACCATACAATTTTAGCACTTTCATTTTGGCATATGTTGATTTAATTTCATATATTTTGTAAATTTGTTTACACCTTTCTGGTAGGTCGGACGGTCCGGGTTTCAACAACAACAACAAACGAGACCAGGATGTTATATATTCTTCAGATCTACCAGTGAAGATAATTTTGCATAGCGAGAACAGATATTTTTATACTTCTTTTTAGGAGCATTAAATTAAATATTTTAATAGAATGTTTTGTATAACAATATGATTTAAAATACTATAATAATTTGCATATGACTGTGAATTTTAAGTTTTTTTTAATGTATACTCCACACAAAGAACAGATATACTGCTAGTACCTAATAAGTGACATGATGATATGAGTTAATAAGCGACTTCCTACACCTAATGAATGTTGAGGCATTGTTCATACTTGGGTGAACTCTACTATTTTTACTACTTAAGCATTTTTTTATACTTTTCTCCAAAGTCTGAAAGGTTAAAAAAATCTGGGTCCATAAATTAATTAGATGTGAAAGAAAAGTTAAAATACTTTCATTGTCATACTTTGTTTTTCACTGTCATAAATTGCTATATTTATAACAGAATATTTCATATCTTTTAAATAAAAAAAATCCTTATGAAAATAAAAAATATAAAAATGACCAGAATTTATTTTGTCCCATTCATGATTTTTATTTTCTCTCGTCACCCTGCCTTCAATGAATGGGACAAAATATAAAAGTGCACATTTTCTCAATTTTATCAAGAGTTAACTACTAATTTTTTAGTCTGAAAATTTTTTCCTGTAAATAACATTTTAATGTTTCACTTTAAGAAACTGAAATAAAAAAAAAACATACAGTATCTTAATGGAACGAAACACATATAAAAATGAAACACATATAAAATGTCCCATTTATGCCACTTCTCCTCTGTATTCTTTTTATATGTTATTTTGTGCGATTAAACTGAAATTAATATGTATAAAAATAATAATGAGCCTGTAGGAAATGTCATGTGCTGCCCACATATATTTTCGATCTGCTGAGGATCGATAGGAGCACCTGTGCCCCATTTTGAGCGATAGCGCATTCTGAAGACTCAAATTCCCAGCTCTTTGCTTGTTGGAAAGAAGAAGAGAGGATAGAGGCGTGCCAAGGAATTCGGAATGATGGTTAAATGTTTCTACGAAAGGCATTTCGAAAAAGAGTTGAAGCACATCTATAACGATTACGATAGGTGGCGCCAAGCTTTCACAATTGGGGGTGCTATGCATTGAGGGGTGCTCATGTGAAGCATGTATAGTTTAAAAATAGAAAATAGTTTATTTGTGGAACTTTAATTCATCATATTTTGTCCACCGATTTCTGCATGATTAGCCATGATCTTAATTCGTAAAAAATACTAAATAAAAATTAATTTGAAAACTATGAACACGCTAGCACAGACGATAGTGTTCTGCCGAACTCGATACCAAATTAACCGTCTCTTTATCCTTCCGCAATAGGCCCGAGTTCACGACAGTCAGATTTCTTTATTGAAGCCTTGCGCATGTGCAGTCATTCGGAACCGGGTTCAGCCAGAAACCCTAAAAATACCTGATCTTAGACTTTATAAATCCATAAAAAAATAAACAAAATAACAACTTTAAAAAGAAAGAGAGAGAAACTGTAAAATTGCTAGAATAAAGGGCAGTTAAGTTAAAAGGAATATTTGCGCAATTTGTAATGGGGATGCTGAAGCACCCCTAGTCCCTCCTCTATGCCGATTACCTGAAATAATTGGGGCCTCGACTGTTTTCTATAAGTAATTTGAGATAATTTATTATCTCTTTATATTAAAATCATTGAATGTGTCCTACATATTTTGATATAACACATTTTGATTTTGTGGGAAATCAATATCAAGCAAAATCTTTCTTAAGAATCAATATAAATGAACACTCATTGTAACTACCGATTAAAATAAGCATATCAAGTTTTGCAGAAATGGTTTAATGCCATGGAAAGATAAGCTCCCCGTGAAAAATTGAAATTTCTAATAGCTAGAGAATTGCTAGTGATAACTCTTTAACAAGGATGTTTGTAAACGTCTTGCCAAAGGGTACCTTTAAAGTATTTACTCGTTTGATAATATAAGTCTATTAAATATTAAATGATTTTGCAATATCTGAAGAACGATGTTGCGTGCAAAAGCGATGCATGATAGAGTCCAACAAATTGTGTTATATGTTGCAATAAAAATTTTCTTATAAAACGACTATATATGTAACATTTTATAAGAGATTTTTAAGGGAGAGATTTTATAAAACGAATGTTGGAACATTTGAGAGCTTCTCCCTTACCTAAACTTCCAAATCAGTAATATACTACTGAGTTTACCGACTGAAATAATCGTACTCATTTTCATTTAACTTTCTCAATTTCTTCCAGAGATAGTCAGTCCACAGATTCACAAACAACATTGATAAAAAAAACCCGCTTGATTTCAAATCAGAGATGCTCAAATTATTTTACTCAAATTCAAAGACGACATTTTTCACGCCATCACAATACACATGTATTGTAGAGAAAAGGAATATCCGATATGAGCAGCACGTGGCTTTACAGATTTGAACTTTGTTTCTTTCTCTAATATTATTTAAATATTCATCATTAGATGAACGCGCTGCCATTGCAGATATCAGCATCCATGGACCGGTTTCGCGCTTTCTATGCGCTCGTCAGCATGGTACAACCAATACCTAAAATGGCAACAAGAAAATTTGTTATATGCAGACGACCCTTTATTATTCGAAACATTATAAGGACTTCAATCCTATCACGAAGCCGGTTTCAATTTTTTTTTAAATTGAATTCTGACTACACGAGACTGAAACGTCTAAATTCATACTCACAGAACACGCCTGTAGAGAGCGTCACCAAAGTCAGGATCGCGCTCCCATTGCAGATAACAATATTCATGGCTCCGGTTTTGCACTCGTCAACATGGCCGTTACAACCTCGTTCAGTCTAAGTGAAATTATGAAAAAAATGTCGGCTACTTGGTACAACTGAATTCGTTGGTCTTCAAAGATTCTCAAAATTGTAACACATAGTTATTTTGCTGCCTCTACAGATATCACCTATTCTATGGTGACAGGCGCTCAAAATCGGTTCATAGATGTTATTATCAGCAATGGGGACGCGAACAAAGTAAGACATTAAAAATGCAATACCAACTGTAACGTTCACTTTATCACGAGCGAGTAGCTTTATCGATGCTTTAATTACTCACAAAATAGTGGTAATTTACTCGTTGCATTTTCACAGTAACTTTACCCAACTCAGTCGAGATACAAAAAGCGACGTCATAAACTGCATTAGATATACATTTTCAGTGTACTAGTAGGAGATGTAGGAAGTCGCTATTCACCATGATGGGGCTCTTTTAAAGTGCCTTCCTTTCCAAAAAGACACAAATCGCACTCGAAAGAGAAACGCTGACACATCTCACTTGCGTCAGCCATAAAAGTAAAAGGAGTTCTGAAAAAGGGAAGCAACACAAATTGAATAGGGATGGCAATCCTGGTAAAATTTTAACTGGAATCCCGGGATTAGACATGTCTAAATCCCGAAATCTGTGTATTTAATTAACAAAACTTCGACAATTACTGTAATTACTTGATAAAAAATATCATAAAAATCCTTTTTAAGTTACATGGTTTTAATAAGTAAAAGTAAAAAGTGAAAAATAATTTTCAGCTAACACAACATTCTTGGTCATATGTGACAAAAAATAAAACCGTGGGGCGCCTATAAAAGAATTGTATTTGGACGGAATTGATTTAACGTTTCTTGTGACAATTTTAAGTATGTATGGCATTTCTATGTTATCACTTCTATCATTCCTTAACATTCCGTTAATGTCCAAATACAATTATTTTATGGGTGTCCCACGGTTTTCTCTTTAGTCGCATATGACCAAGACTGTTGTGATAGCTAAAAATTATTTTTTACTTTTTAAAGGATTTTATTAAAACCCTGGAACTTAAACGAGTTCTTATAATATTTTAGTCTTTTGCGATTTTGCAATCAATTTTTCCCGAAAAGTGAGTCAAAACTTGATTTCAAGATTTGACACAAATAAACAAACAAAAAAGCAGAGAAAACAACCTAAATAAAACAGTGCAAAAAGCGTCACATGGTTTCTGAGGCGAAAATCGCCAAAGAATTGTACACGTGACCCAGGTAGCGTTGACATCCAGAAAAATTTGAAAGAAAAAACCAAGGAGTTACTTTTCATTATCAAAGCAAAGTGAATTACCATTCAAGCCGAAATGAACGAAAACACTCCAACCAGTTGTCAGTCATCGAATTAATTCTGACCTTTTACGCTCAAAGGTTCATTGTGGTATCACACCTACGCGAGACAATCGAAATACAGTAGTCGCGAGAAAATCTTTTGACTATGGTAGGTAGGTATGGTAGGTTTTGACTTTGAAGGTATGGTAGAACCTTCAGAAATGGCGCGATTTGAG
Organism: Amaurobius ferox; assembly: GCA_951213105.1. Taxonomy (NCBI): domain Eukaryota; kingdom Metazoa; phylum Arthropoda; class Arachnida; order Araneae; family Amaurobiidae; genus Amaurobius; species Amaurobius ferox. The sequence goes on along the minus strand of OX578147.1, from coordinate 3,809,547 downwards.
GTGGATAAAAATGAAACGAGATTGACATTGAAATAAAATGAGTATCAAAATCAAGTTTTTATTTTAATTAAAATATAAAATCACAGCACGTTCGCAAGATATTATTTTAATTTTAATTCTTTAACATTCATTATATTTATTTGTATTAAAAAAAAAACATTCGTTTAAAATCTAATCAAGTCAGTGATACAGATGAATTGAATACATTCGGCTGATGTGTCAATATGTAAAATATTTTAATATCCTTTCCAGAACCTAGTTCAAAATATTAATAATTTGCATCTGGACTATCACTCTTGTTCTAATCATGCGAATTACAAAAACAGTGTATACTTCTAGTAGTAATTAGTAAAGTAATGATAAATAAATACTAAAGTAGTAGTAGTAAATATTCTATACCAGGTAACGGCAACCTTTTTCGGCTGCGGGTCAAAATCAACCAAGATGTGACTATTAAGAAGACGGTTCGGGTAACTGGGTATTTCATTTTAAAACAGGCCGTTAGTGAATAATAAAATAAATTTTATTGAGAAAACTATTACAATATGCTTTTAAACTCTTTTTAAACTAAACATAAAATATATATGAATTATTATATGTTTATTATATATTATATATTCATTATCATAAATATATATATATATATTCATTAATAATTTATGAACTTTATTTACAAGCGTTCTCTTCGTTATCAATGGCTCCCCTGATGCTGAATTTGTGACGTCAATTTAGTCAAGTCTGGTTCATACTTAGTCACCTTAAGCCGAATACAAGCATCTGAATTTTCGGCAGTTAATCTGCTCCTGTTCTTTCTAAAATTAAATTTCATGTGTGAAAACATTTGCTCATTTATAAGAAGAACCGAAAGCGGACAAAATGGCAAAGACAGTTTTTTCCAAAGATGAAAACTTCGTAGGAAGTGATACCTAACACGACGATATCATGAAAAGATGATTATCATCCGTGTTTTCTAAATCTTTCCGTAATGTGTTGAATTTGTTCGTCCACAACGTTGAACTTTTAAAATCAATCATTTCAAAACTTAAATTGTCAATTTTCATATATTCAAAATACTGCAAATTTAAAACATTTTCCTCTATTTCGTCGAGCTTTATTATAAATATAAACATTTCGCCATGCGTCTTCAAGCTTTGAAATCTACTTTCAAATTCACTTTTAATGTTCAAAATACAACTTTCGAACATATTTAGATTGCTTTCATCGATATTTTCTTTCTCATGTTGGCTTGGGAGAGAAACGAAATATTTTAGTTTTTATGTCAGTTTCAAATAATATTAATTTCGAACAAAAACTCATCCATTCCTCGTACATTTTTAAAATTGTATAGAACTGTATAGAATCTATACAGTTCTTTTTTCCACACAAACAGCTGCCATAAGCCTTCGGGTTGGTCGTGTGGTCTGGGCTTTCTACACAGTTCTTTGTGTAATTTGGAGATAACAAGAAATCATCTTCTTATGTGCCCTTTACTGTTGTAAAACAGATATTTTTTAATAATTATTTCAGAAACGTGAGTTTGATGCCAGTCATTATATGACTGAGGGACGAAGTATTTACTTAATCTATATACGATGTTGTTGTTGTTGAGACCCAGATCGTCCGACCTACCAGAAAGGTGTAAGGTGTGCAAAATTAAAAATCTTTATAACTACAATTTCAGAATAAAAACTAATTTAAAATTTAAATAACAAAGAAAAACGATTTAATCTTTACGGAAAAAAAAAATCTGTTGTAAGCAGAAAATAACTTTCCCTACAAATTCAAATTAATTTTTTTTTTCTTTACTGCATGGTGCATTAAATTGAGTTTAATTGCAGAAAATAACATGGATACTTTTAACATGGCACTTTAAATTCTTCAACTTTTCAAAATTCCGCAAAAGTAAAACATCTCGACAATGGTTCATCCTAGAGCTATAGAGTCAGTCTTATTCGCTTTGTTGTCAAAAATTACACGAAGAACAAGTAATTAATTAATTAATATATTTCAACAATTTTATTATTTCACATTTTTACGATCTTTGCGGCCATTTCGCAAAAAAGGCCGGTTATATTTTTCCGAATCAGGCTAAAATCTAATCAGTATCAGAATAACCACCAAGGAATGTGACTACAAAATTTTAAGAAATTTTATTAAATAGTTTTTACACTACAGTGAATAAATGCCAACGGCCCGGCCCTACCGTGCAGAAAACACTGGTTCTCGTTAGATCACCGAAGTCAAGCAGCATCGGGCGCGGTTAGTACTTGAGTTTGTGACCACCTGGGAACACCACGTGCTGTTGGCACGTTTCGGGTGCGGTAGCCCGGTGGTTTGCACGCTGTCACAACTGCCGCAGTGTTCATGCGGAGTACGATCACATTAAACATGTGGGTCCGTAAGTCCTTCCGACAGGTTGGTGGTAGGGGAAGGAGGGTACGGTCCCTGTGGATGCCTCCCCCACTGGGTTCCGGTCTAAATTGGGTGGCACTTCCTGGCCGTCCAAATAGTTACCTTACACCTTTCTAGTAGGACATCTTACACCTTTCTTCTTCTTTCTTATATCATTAGTAGTAGAATGATATTTTTGTAATTTACCCTAGTCATTTTCTTACCACCATTTTTTTTCATCAACAAAATATTATATAATTTTTCTTCTTTTCAGTTTTATATAATGTCATCCTCAATTTTATTCATGTCTTCATTTTCATTTTTGTCTTCACGCAAAATAACTTGTCATCAATTCTTAAACATGTCATCATTCTTCAATCCTGTCATCTAATCATCTACAACTGTCATCAAACATCATGTTTTATATCATGTCATCTTGCTAAATATCATGTCATCTATATTTAATCATGTCATCTAATCATCAAAATGTTAACTCATCTTCACCTCTTTGTACAACTCCTTGTAACCTCAATGTGTATTTTTTGAAATTTAAATAAACTTTGCCCCAGCCCGTCGGACGTTGGCCACCCCGGGAGTTGGCTTCCGCTAACTCTTTTCCCGGCCGTCCAATTAGATACTCAAGTCCTCAGGATGAGTCGGACGGCCTGGGTCTTCTACACCTTTGTAGTAGGTCGGACGGTCTGGGTCTCAACAACAACTACAGTAAATAACGTCTTTGGTTCCCCTAAATTTAAAAACTTTAATATCTCGAGAATGGTCCATCTTAAAGTTCGGTTGGTTTTATTAGTTTCCTCGTCAAAAATTACGTATAAAACATGTATCTAATTGATACATTTGTAGTATTTTATCTTTTGACGATGTTTGCGTTCCATTTCGCTAAAAAAAGGCAGGCTCTTTTTGTTCGAATTGTACTAAAATCTAACCAACACCAATATAACCCACAAGCAACTTATCCACCAAATTTTGTAAAATTTGATCTATTAGTTTCTCAGCTATAGTCGATACATAAAATTTCTGTGGACCATTTCACAAAAAAGGCAGGTTCATTTATTTTGAATCGCACCAAAATCTAACCAACACCAGGGTAACCCACAAGTGACTTATCTAACACATTTTGTGAAATTTAGTCTATTAGTTTTTCAGCTAGGGTGGATACAGACAATGTTTGCGAGCCATTTCGCAAAAAAAGGCAGGTTCTTTTATCTCGAATCGTACCAAAAAAATAAGTACCAAAGCCATGCACAAGTAACTTACCTACCAAATTTTATGAAATTTAGTCCATTAGTTTTTGAGTTAGAGTGCACGCATACATGCATTGCACGAACAGACACACAGACACAGAAGTCACGTTAAAAATAGTTTTTTCGTGTTCAAGATATCCCAAAACGTATAGATCCGTCGAAAATTCGAGTTGCGATTTTCGATACGATTTCAATACTTTCCCTATACATTACCATGTATTGCAGGGAAAGTAAAAAAAAAAGAAGTGTATGCCTAAGTGAATGTACAAATATAGTATACCGTCCCATGCAAGATAAACATCTGAGCATGTAAAAAGCACAATCACAAAAATATACAAACACCTGCCTCAAATTTTCTCTTGATGATTGAAATGTATTTTATCCCACATGGATTCCTCCTACCACCTGCTCTGCTATGCGAGACACACAATAAAATGTTTAGGCAGCAAATGCAACAGGAAGTGAATGTCACAATGAAGAGTTGCCCGTTTCTAAGATATTTATTTCTACTCTCGGAACCAAATTCAATCCTCTTTATCTATAGACGTAAATTGTTCCAAGCTTATTATTAATGCTTACACATAATTCTAACTTACTATATTTTACTTTAAAGCACTGCGGCAATAATACTGCGTAATTATTAATACTGCATGATTATTGCATAATTTATTGCGGCACCGAAGCGAGTTTTCTTGCTGCAGTTATTGAGTATCTGGTACTGATCAGTGCTGACCTAAACATCGATGCTACAATGGAGTCGTAATTCCTATTTCGACTTTACATAAATATATAGTATGCGTACAGGGGTCAAAAATGGGATTCTCGAATTAGGGTGAATTTACATGTTTTGAGAAACTCTGAATACAAGTCAACCATTTACTTTCCCCCACATATAGAATAATATAAAGGGAAGGTATGACGGGATCGAAAATTGATTTTGAGTTTCGATGATTTACACATTTTAAGCATGCCTAAATTCAAATCGAGCATTTTTGAGGCCATGTCTGCATACATATATGTGTATCTGTGATGCGTGTCCATGAGCCTGTGGATGCGATATCTGACGAAAGAATGGTGCGTTTCGAATAAAATTTGTCATGATCAATCAGTGAAAATTGAGAACCTACTAATTTTAAATGTGTTCTAAATACACCCAAATTTTCGAACGAATTTAAAAAAATTAAAAAAAAAAAAAAAACCTTGGACATTCAATAACACTAAATAAATAATAAGTCATATATGCATATAACATATATTTATAGGTTAACTTAATAATAAAAGATGTGTGTGTGTTTCTCTCTGTGTTTTCTGTGTATGTGTGTGTTTCTCTCTCTCTCTCTGTATGTGTGTGTGTATGTGTGCGCGTTTCTCTCTGTGTGTGTGTGTGTTTTCTTGTGTGTTTCTCTGTGCGTGCGTGTGTGTGGGCAGTCTATAGCAGGAAGTCTCAGCATCGTACGGCCATGGAATTTGGTACACAGGTACTTCAGGACTCTGGAAGATGTAACTAGGCGATATTTTTTTTTTAATTTAAATCGAGCGATATTCACACAAATCGGTTCCTTAGCGACCGTAAATATTATCACAGAGTTTCCATTTTGACACCATCAGAAAGATCGATGCACATTTTTTCCAACGATATTCGAACCGCAACAGCAGACAGTTTTTCCATATTTATTCAACATTTAGAAATACATCAAATTTTTGCTTTTTTCTTTTACCAAAGAAGTCGATAATTTCCATATGCTTTATTAATTCAATACTAAATAGTTTCTGTGACTATGAGCCTGGCCATTGCACTTTTGTGTAACCTAAGCTCAATTTTGAAGAAATTTGAAACTGGCTACGTGTGTAGGACTGAATTTGTCAGTTTCCATGCAAGTCCGCAAAATTGTAGCAAATAGCAGGATCCCCGCTGTCCTGCTATTCCATATTGACGAGCGCGTAATAATTTCGAAACCGGTCCATGGATGAAAAGTGGTCTGTTGAAAAGTGGACAAACATATCATGATAGTATTAAGGAAAAGGGTAAATTTGCAATAGAGAAAAAGCAAACTTCTTTTAACAAATAGTTTTCACTTTAAAAAAATCCTCAAAAAAAAAAAAAAAAAAAAAACATAAATTTGTAAAAATCCCATATTTAGTGCTTAATTAAACTTCATAGTAACTCCACTACGGAAGTGGAGGGTTATAGCTCCTATCCCCTTTTGTAGAAAGGATTTTTGTATTCCAATCATTCTATCCAGATCGGCATGCTCAAGACTGTCTGCATCAGGGTTATTAAAATATCTAGTAATAATTACGAGGAGAGAGCGGTTTTAAATTATGGACGGTAACACATTTCACCATTTAGTACTGAGTAAATACAGTGAGTAAATACAGTGCTGGTTAGCCCTAATTATCTTAATGCTTTAATCACGATACCAAGGAGGTCGTGCATAATTCACAATGACGCCGGTTCTACAGAGAGCAGCAGCTCAAAGGTAGTCAGGAGCTCAATGAGAAACCAGAAATGTTAATATAATGAAAGTGTCAAAAGCTGAGTTAGAAACTAGAGGGAAAATAGTCGACGGGGTACAAATAACTGAAATGGCCTAACCTGTGTTAATCTTTTGACATAATATATATAAAAATAAAAAATCTGATGTGGGCAGCACATGACTTTCCTTATATAATGCAAGGAATTTACTACTTTCACAGTAAAAAAAAATTGATGTGGGCAGCACATGACTTTCCCTGCTGACTTATATCCATGTTTATTTTAGTTAAATTTAATTCAATTATTGTCCTCATTTAGTAAGTAACTGGACTTATATTCAAGTTGTAGAGAAAATACGAAAAAAATAAAATATCTCGAGAACGGCTAATCCTAGTGTAATGGGGTTGGTCTTATTCTTTCCTTCGTTAAAAATAACGTATAAAACAACATAAATTTGAGCATACGTAGTTTTTTATTTCAGATTTTGACGATTTTTGCGGACCATTTTGAAAAAAAAGGCAGGTTATTTTTTTCCGAATCGTACCAAAATCAAATCAGCACCAGGGTAACCCACAAGCGACTTATCTACCGAATTTTGTGAAATTCGGTCCATTAGTTTTTCAGCTAGAGTGGATACAGGCAATTTTTGCGAACCATTTCGCAAAAAAAGGCGGGTTCTTTTATCCCGAATCGTACTAAAAACTAATCAGCACCAGGGCCACATCCAAGTGACTTACTTACCTACCAAATTTTATGAAATTCGGTCCGTTAGTTTTTGAGTTAGAGTAGATACATACATTGCACAGACAGACACACACATACAGACACACACACAGACGTCACGCTAAAAATGGTTTTTTCGTATTCTAGAGGTCTCAAAACGTGTAGATCCGTCGAAAACTCGAGTTGCGATTTTCGGCATGATTCCAATACTTTCCCTATACATTACCATGTATTGCAGGGAAAGTAAAAATCTGATGTAGGCAGCACATAACTTTCGCTGCAGACTCAAATTCATATTTTCTTTATTTCTTTAATAATTCATTAGATTGAGTTTACTTGCACCAAATAATACTAAATTTGTATTTTTAATTCAATTTTTGTTTTTATTTGGTAATTGGATATTTTTCCGGAATCAGAGTAACAAAAATGCAAGAAATCTCAAATATCTTGAGAAAGGTTAGTCCTAAAGCATAATGGAGTGTGTTATATTCTTTTCCTCGTCAAAAATTGCGTATAAAACAAGAATTTACATTATACAGAAATTAATATTACATTTGAACATACGTAGTCTTTTTTTTTTTTTTTTTTTTTTAAATTTTGGCGATTTTTGCGGGCCATTTCGTAAAAAAAAGGGAGGTTTTTTTTTCCGAATTATGCCAAAATCTAATCAGCACCAGAGTATCCCACAAATAACTTATCTACCAAATTTTGGGAAATTTGGTCAATTAGTATTTTAGCTAAGGGGGATACATGAAATTTTTGCAGGCCATTTCGTAAAAAAAGGCAGATTGTTTGTTCTTTTCCGAATCGTACCAAAATCTAATCAGCATCAGAGTATCCTACAAGTAACTTATCTACCAAATTCTGTGAAATTTGATCAATTAGTATTTTAACTAGAGTGGATACATGAAATGTTTACGGCCCATTCCGCAAAAAAAGGCGGGTTCTGTTTTTACGAATCCTACCAAAAACTAATCAGCACCAGGATCTCACCCAAGTGACTTACCTACCAAATTTTATGAAATTCGGTCCAGAATTTTTTTAGTTAGAGTGGATACATACATTGCACAGACAGACACACACACAAACGTCACGCTAAAAATAGTTTTTTCGTATTCTAGAGGTTTCGAAACGTGTAGATCCGTCGAAAACTCGAGTTGTGATTTTTGGTATGATTCCAATACTTTCTCTATACAATACCATGTATTGCAGGGAAAGTGATAGGTTATTCTTATAGTAGATACTTATATTCTTTCCAAGATATTGAATTTTCGTCAATTAGTCGTCATTTTCATTGATTTAGCGTCATTTTTATCCATTTGGGGAGATTTTCGTTAATTTGGCAACATTTAAAAAATTCGCTAAGTTGGCGACATTCCGCCAAATTCGTCGCCAAAATCTCGCCAAGCATTATTGATGGAGAAATAAGTTATTTTTATAGCAGATAAATGACTATTGGCGTTCAAATACAAAAGTATTACTCAAAGTATCTTTTTTCATGAATGGAACGAGCTAGATCCACGAGAATAATGTCACCCAATTTATCGCATGATATTACATATGAAAATTGAACATGTTTCTCAACAGTTACTATTTTTTTTTAATTTATGTTATTTTTTGATAAATTTATTTGTAAAATGTACATCTCGAGAACGGTTCACTCTAGAGTTCTAAAGTGCAAAAGTCTAAAGTTCTAAAGTCAATCGTTTTCTAAGGAAAAATTATATAAGAAATGTCTATTTGCGAACTTTATTAAAGGTTTTGATGTTTTGATGATTTTTTCAAAATTTCGCTCGAAAATTTAGGGGGTTCTAAACATTCGATTGTGTTTAAAAAATATAGGCTTCCAGTATTCACGGATTGTAATTTTTGTACCAAATTTTATTCGAATCGCTCCATTTGTTCGTGAGACATCGTCACAGACTCAGACACACACACAGACATCACCTAAAAAATGTTCTATTCGTGATTAGGGAAGCTTGAAACGTGCTCTGTCGTCGAAAACTCGAATTCGGATTTTCGGCCCCGTCACAATACCTTCCTTATACATTATACTATGTATATAAGGAAAGTAAAAATCATTAAAAATTTTTAAAAAATGCTACGAAAAAAGTCGGCGGAGGTTCCAGTCCTATGGAGTCGAAATGATGTTGAGTGAATAACATTTTGTAAAATAAACTTTTGTAAACTCAACTTTGTAAACTCAACTTTGTAAACTCAATTTTTGTAATATTGAAATACAATACTATAAAAAAAATTTTTTTTAAGTTACACTGCTTTAATAAAATGCATTAAAAAATAAAAAATAATTTTTGGCTATCACAACATTCTTGGTCATATACAACTAAAAATACGAATAAAGCAACCAAAAATTATTATTACGTTCAATAAATTTAAATTTATCTTTGACAATTTTGATTTGAAAATCCGTCCTTCTTATATATGTCTCTTCTACGTTATCACTTCTTTCATTACTTAAAATTCTGTTAATATCCAAATACAATTTTTTTATGGGCGCCCAACGGTTTTATTTTTAGTCGCATATAACCAAGATTGTTGTGATAGCTGAAAATTATTTTTTACTTTTTAGTGCATTTTACTAAAACAGTGTATAACTTAAACAGATTTTTTTTACAATATTTTATTTCATACTTTTCAGTCTTTTACGATTTTGTAATCAATTTTTCATCAGATGAATCCAATCAAACATTTTAAAAATATTTTATTAAATTCGTCATGACCGATGGTTGTTTGTCTATCTGGATGTCTGTTTCAACTTCTTTTATTGCATGTTTAAAATACTTCCCTACGTCCTAAGAATCTGAAATTTGGTACACAGCTTATAGCCCACGAAAAATCTCCTTTACTTTACATAATCCCATTGTTGTACGATAGTTAAAAGGAGTTCAATATGCGGCCTCACTTCTCTCTATAAATCCATTGTTGTAAGATAATTAAAAGAGAGTTCATATGCTGCTTCACTATATACACATATATATATATATATATATATATATATATATACATATACATATATATATAATATATATATACATATTATATATATATATACATATACATTCCTACTTTTCTTATTTTCAATTCTTCTTCTTTTAGTGCCTGTAGTCTGAGTTTTGGCATTTATAGTAACTTACTATTGCCAAATCTAAAACAAGCATTTGTTTTGAGTTAATTAGAATTAGATGCTCAGACCTGAAGAAGAATTTAATTCTGGTTAATCTTCGAAATTGGGCCGGTGCTGTTCATTTCTATTATCAGCACTGTAGCCGTGGTTTGACTGCTTTGGTGATTTTAATATTTCATGCTTACTTGGAATTAACTATTATTATTATTATAGTTTTCTAATATACATATATATATATATATATATGTAAAAAAGAAATTTTTTAAAACAATGGGATTTCTACGGGCTATTCTGGGCATGATACCGGGGAGGTGGGTCAGAACGGGAGGGCATCAACATAAATTTGATGACATGTAGTGTCATCGCAAATACGTATGTGCAAACCCAGACCACTCGACTGACCCAAAGGGTTTGTAGCAGCTGTTTGAGTGGTCGAGCGCAAATACGTATGTGCGTAAAATTTTAAGAAAATCGGCTCGGTAGAAGTGGGGCAAAAATTTATTTCCAAATTTGACCCAAACAAACAGACAGAGAAACGCACCTAAATAAAACAGCGTAAAAAAATAGAACTCGATCCAAAATCAGATTATATACACTTATAGGGTTTTCAAGGAGATACAAATTTTTGCTTATTGTTTATAGCTATCGCTTTTAATTTTTAAGATATAAGTATCACAAACTTGAAAGACGGAAAATTTCCATACTTGTTCAACTTAACAAGACGACTACTCGAAAACTATAACAGCTTTTTTTAAAAATACAGATTTAGAAACTAAATTTCATCATACGAATTTTTGTCGCTTACTATTTATATCCATCTTTTATAGTTTCAAGATACTTCGAGGGAAAGTATGAAAAACAAAAAAAATTCGTATGAAAATCAAAAAAATTTCGTATAAAAATCAAAAAAATTTCGTATGAAAAACAAAAAAATTTCGTATGAAAAACAAAAAAATTCGTATGAAAAACAATGAAATTGATAATTTGAGCTACATTACGGGTGTTAATAGTATCAAAATAATTTATTTAACCACTTATAAGTCTAATGCATTTATTTCATTTTCGTCATTAAACTGTTACCAATTTTAAAAAGAAAACATTTAAAGATTTTTTTACGAAATATTCTAAAATAACAACTTGGTTGGGAAATCTAAAAAAAAAAAATACATTTTTTTCGTGCTGATAATAATTGTGAATTAAATACATTGGAATATGAATGTTTGACAAAATCTAGTGGATTACATACATTTTCTATGCTATACTGCTTTATTAAACATTTCCCCCACAGGTAATTATTTTACATCAGTTGTGCAAAAACTATTTCCAATTAAATTACGCTCAAAAGAAAAAAGTATCCGGAAAGTAAATCCCTTGTTTCCTTCAGAAGAAAAAATGGATTGGTTGATAGGGAGGAAAACATTGATTAGGAAATGCAGGGCGCAGTTGGGTGCGTTCTTCCGGCTGCCAAAACAGACACGAGAATGGGTAACCTTCAGAGTTTCTGCTGTTCTTTCGTCGTGCATTAAGTTCTGGTGTGGTTGTATTTACGTTCCCGATAATACGTGGTATCGTACCGTGAAAATATTGGAATGAGGGCGAACCTTGAAATTCGAGATTTTGATGGATCTACGGGTTTTAAAAACCTTCTAGAACACGAATACAATATATATTTTGATTAAAGGCCGTGTGTATCTAACGTATATATATGTGTTGTTGAGACCCAGAGCGTCCGACCTACCAGAAAGGTGTTGAAGACCCAGACCGTCCGACTCGTCCTGAGGACTTGAGCATCTATTTGGACGGCCGGGAGAGGACTACCAGAAATGTGTAAGGTAACTGTTTGGACGGTCAGGAAGAGCCACTCAATTTTAGTCAGAACCCAGTGGGGGTGGCATCCACAGGGACCGTACCCTCCTTCCCCCTACCACCAACCTCTCGGAAGGACTTACGGACCCACATGTTTAACGTGGTCGTACTCCGCGTGAACACAGCGGCAGTTTTGGCAGCGGAGTGAATCGAACTCGGGCCTACCGAGTGCAATTCCCGCGCGCTAACCACTGAGCTACCGCATCCGTATGTATATATGTGTATCGACTTTCTCAAAAACTATCAGACGATATTTCACGAAAATTAGTCACTTGTGCGTTACACTAGTAGTGATTAGATTTTGGTACAATTTGTATAAAACTGATCTTTGTTTTTTTCCTTCCGAAATGGCCCGTAAAAATCGACAAAATTTGAAATGAAAATATTAAAAGTATCTAATGTGGGAAAGTATGACTTTGCCTATATAATGCAATGGCTTTACTTTTTACACAGCAAAAAAAAAAATGAAAAAAAAAGGTGTACAATACCCATAGCACAATGTTTTTAGCATAGAATTAATAATAATTGAAATTGGTAACTTATTTATCCAAAAGGAATGACTGTGCAAAATCTTCATCAAAATGCAATTGGCATGTAATCAATAAGTAACCTCGTAAAATAATAACTAGTGACAAATTCTCTGGTGTCAAAGGTCAAAACCAATACAGAAATTAATTTATTTCATGAATAGAACAAACTAGATCCACGAGGATGATGTCAACAGATTTGTTGCATAATATTACACATAGAAAGTAAACTAAGGACGATATACTACTTTTCTTTGTCGATTTATGTAATTTTTGTAAAAAAAAATATGTAAAGAAATATTTAAAAAATTAATTATTAATAATTTCAAGATATTGAAAAACGCGCAATATCTCGAGAACGATTCATACTTGGGTTCTAAAGGTCCCGTCATTCGTTTCCTAATAAAAAAGTGCGTATGAAATTAGTATTTATCATTATTGAAAGCCTTGATATTTTAATGATTTTTTCAACAATTCATTCAAAGTCTTTCGAACATTCAGTTGCATTTTTAAAAAATATAGTTCCAGTATTTACTGAATGTAATAACCGTAGCAAATTGCGTTCTAAAAGCTCCAAATATTCGTGAGATATCACCCATACATACACACGCAAGTACAGACACACATCCTTTCAAAATTGTTCGATTCGAGTTCAGGGGTGCCTAAAACATCGAAAACTCCAATTCGAATTTTTGCCTGTCACAATACTTTTCCTATCATATTATGCATATAGAGAAAAATCTGTCATATGCTTACATTTATAAATTCAGAGTTTATTTTATACGTAACTTTTAATAACATGACAGAATGAGTAAGATCAACCTTATTCCTATAAACTAATGTTGAGATATTTTAGTTTCTTGGATTATGGGCGAGCTGATGATATTTTAAAATACTCCAAATAAAAAAAAAAACATTTGTTACTATTACACTAAAACAAATTGCTGCTTATAAGACAAGAACTTACACAACTTTCGTCTAGGGCCAACGGCCCTACCGTGCTGAAAACACCGATTCTCGTTAGATCACCGAAGTCAAGCAGCATCGGGCGCGGTTAGTACTTGGGTGGGTGACAACCTGGGAACACCGCGTGGTATTGGCACATTTCGAGCGCGGTAGTCCGGTATTTTGCGCGCTGGATTTGCACGCTGCCACAACTGCCGCCGTGTTCACGCGGACTACGATCACGTTAAACATGTGGGTCTGTAAGTCCTTCCGAGAGGTTGGTGGGAGGGGAAGAAGGGTACGGTCCCTGTGGATGCCTCCCCCACTGGGTTCCGGTCTAAATTGGGTGGCACTTCCCGGCCGTCCAAACTGTTAGCTTACACCTTTCTGGTAGGTCGGACGGACTGGGTCTCAACAACAACAACTTTCTTCTAGAAAGTTGTAAGTCCCCTTCAGAAGGGAGCTTATTAGCTGATATATGCTTGCTTTCTACAAGGAATATGACTCAGTAGGGAAAGTCAAGGGTTGTCCACATAATTTTTTTTTTATATTGGGACAGAAACTAAAAATATGGTGTAGGCAATTATACGTAACTTTCCCTACAGATTTTTTCTTTTTTTCATTCTTTATATACACTAGTGAAAACCGTCGAATTCAGCACGTGTGTAATGGCATTTATACATGGAAATAATGGTATCCAAAGGTATTTTTATTATATTTTCTTCTCGTATGTCGTCACAATACGAGAAGAAAAATTTGCGGATGCAAAAATATTATCAAATTTTTCGCAAATTGATACGAAAAAGGGATTAGAATAACTTATTATTTTAATTTATAGTTTAATATACTATATAAAATTCATTTCTATAGAGGAAATACAGATTATTATTCTATGCGTCCTTTTTTTACATTTTATAGGACGAGAGGTATTTTAGAACGACTGTAAGATTTGGAAGAACTTTAGAATTAGCATACGTCGTAGTCACAAGCAAGACCGGGCACTTTTTCTGGTTAAACAAAATGTATTGCTACAATATCTTCTGGATTCGTGGGTGTGTTCTTAAGATACAAAAAGTTGTCCGAATATCAGGATAATTTCAACTTTATTCGAAAACAGCAACAAAATGGACTTAACAACTACCTAGCTTTCTAATAAAGTGATAAATAAATAACCATCAGATACAACTAAATATAAATTAAATAAAGAAAACTTAAGCAAAGTAATAAAGCACATTAATTTGTGCTTTATTATGTTGCTTAAGTTTTCCTTATACTTTGCACAAAGTGTTTTTAAGCATTCATCAGCCATTAAATGCTTAATTAATTCACAAACAAGACGATCGTATTCTGAAAACACTGACGTTTTCACAATTTACTCTTTCGCGTATCGCGTAACTTCGCTCTTTGAACAATGACCATTCTTATATCCTCTGTGGGGAAAACCAAGGCAACTTATAAAATCGAAAACTCGAATTCGAATTTTCGACTCCGGCACAATACTTTCCTTATACATTATACTATGTATATAAGGAAAATAAAAACTAATTCGAATTAAAAAAAAAAAAAATCTCGCTGAGGTATGTAACATCGGGAGCTCAGTTGATCCAGTACCAAATTTCGCGACTGTCTGGAGCTTAGATTTTTCGTTACAGACAGACAGAAAGGCCAATATCTTCTTTTATTATGCAAACTTTGTAACAATATTAAGGTAAATAAACACTTTAAAGAATTTATTGAGAAAAGAAATGAAATACTCTGTCTAAAACAAACTACTCTAACAGAGAAGCTTTATTTCTCTAAACCATCCGAACAATAAAGTATGAAATAAATTTTCTGAATTCAACCTTGAGCCAATTTGAGTAGAAGGCCGGACGAGATCCGGCACATCGATCTGCACAGTCCCCTCGATATCGATTGCCAGACTTCTCAGACCGGATTGTACTACGATTGGAGTCATATTGTTAAATTCTTATCCAATGCGTTAACCCGTATAAAGCCAGGACGCCCTGGGACACAAAGTAGTAAAATCATGGGTGCAAAATACACATGCTAGGGACTATTTGAAGGAAAAATTTCACTTGAAAAAAAAAACTACAAATTTTGATGCTGAAATGGCAGTCTACAACAAGCTGTAAGAAACTTAAACTTAAAGTCAACTCTAGTAATAAAAAAAATCTGATGTGGACAGCACGTGACTTTCCTTATACAAGGTAGGATCAAAAAGTTTGGAGACTGTGCTTATATCTCCAACCCTGGTTGGAGGAGAGGGGAACTATTTTACCGTGGAGTATAGAGGCACATGTAAAAAGAAAGAAGCAGGTGTTTTCCCAGACAATGCATGTCTGTGAACTGTAGTCGTTCGCGTTCGTCGAAATTGGAAGTGGCGTTTGAAGAACAACGTGCGAACATCAAATTCTGCCATCGTTTGGAAAAATCGCTGACAGAAACATTGTACCTACTGCAGCAGATGCAATGTCTGCACCTGCTGCATTGCAAACATTGCACCTGCTGCATCAGGTGCAATGTTTCTGTTGGCAATTTCCCGAAACGCTGGCAGAATTCGTTATTCGCACGCTGTTCTTTAAACGCCATTTCCCTTTTCTACGAAAGCAAACGACTACAGTTCACTGACACGCATTGTCTGGGAAAACCCTGCACTGAGGACCTGCTTCTTCCTTTTTGCATCTCGCGTCACATATGCCTCTACGAGACGGTAAAATAGTTCCCCTCTCCTACAAACAGGGTTGGAGATATCAGCACAGTCTCCGAACTTTTTGATCCTACCTTGTATAATGGAATGAATGCACTATTTTTATAGTAAAAAAAAATAGGTTATCTTTATAGTAGATACTTATATTCTTTCCAAGATATTAAATTCCTGTTCAGGGATGTTTGAAACATGTTCTCCCGTCGAAAATTCGAATTCAAATTTTTGACCTCTTCATTTGAAAAATCATCAAATTGGAAATATTCCAAAAAATTCATCAATAAAATTTTATCCAAACGTTGCGGACGGAAAAATAGGTTATTCTTATGGTACTCGTAGATTCTTATATATTTCAAGATATTGAATTTTCTTCAATTAGTCGTCATTTTCATTGATTTAGAGTAATTTTTATCCATTTAGCAATATTTTCGTTAATTTAGCAGCATTTAAAAAAGTCGTCAAGTTGGTGACATTCCGCTAAATTCGTCAACAAAATCTCGCCAAGCGTTATGGACGGAGAAATAAGTTATTCTTATAGCAGATAAATGACTATTAGCGTTCAAATACAAAAGTATTACTCAAAGTATCTTTTCTCATGAATGGAAAGAGCTAGATCCACGAGAATGATGTCACCCAATTTATCGCATGATATTACATAGTATGAAAAGTGAACATGTTTCTCAACAGTTAATATTTTTTTTAATTCATGAGGTTTTTTGATAAATTTATTTGAAAAATGTGCAATATCTCGTGAACAGTTCATGCTAGCATTCTAAAATTTATGTCAATTGTTTTCTAAGGAAACATTACATAAGAAATGTCTATTTGCGTAATCAAATTTTTTGATGATTTTTTCAAAATTTCACTCGAAAATTTAGAGGGGTTCTGAACATTCGATTGTTTTTAAAAACCATAGGCTTCCAGTATTCACGGATTGCAATTTTTGTACCAAATTTCATTCGAATCGCTCCATGCGTTCATGAAATATCATCTCCATAGACTCACTGACACACACACACACAGACATCACCTCAAAAATATTCGATTCGTGATCAGGGATGCATGAAACGTGCTCTCCCATCGAAAACTCATTCGAATTTTCGAACCCGTCACAATACTTTCCTTATACATTATACTATATATAAGGAAAGTAAAAACTATAAATTTTGACGCTGAACGAGCAGTCTACAAGCTGCAAGAAATTTGAACTTAAAGTCAACTCTAGTAATAAACAAGAAAGATCAATCATGCTTAAAGCATTGATTATGAAACACTTTCCAACTTCAATGCAATTTTATTTTAAAAAGTCGAAAATGCAATACATTCCTCGGTAATATTTTAAAACTTATCACAATACTACATTGATTTATTATATTTGAAAACTTAAACCTTCATTGAAAAAAATGAACTTCGTTCAAATGACGGCATTGAAATATAAATTGCCTGGTTTAAATATCTCTAAAATGCAATACATTCCACGGTAATATTTTTAAAACTATCATAATACTACGATAATTTATTATATTTGAAAACTTCATCGAAAACAACTGAAATAAATTCAAATGACGTCATAGAAAAAATAACACGCCTAGATCTCTCTATAAAAGCAGGATTTCATTCATAACTTTCTCCATTTCATTCATCAGAATACTATAATAATTTATTTTATTTAAAAATTAAGACCATGGAGCTACAATTCATAAACTTTATGCTTAAAACTTCATCGAAAAATATCGTCCTTCTGTTTATAAAATCAATTAATATTTCATTCATATCAGCTGTGCAGACTCCATGGACTGAATTATTTTGTGTTAAAGAAATACAGTAATTCTAATACAACTCATTCTACATATTTTGCTGTTTACATTTTACATAGGTGAAAAATAGGCTTAGTTGTAGAAATAATCAAATTTGAATGAGAATTTAAACTCAAATATATATATTGTCATTGTGTTGTTTTAGTATGTAGATGCACAGAATTTAAGCAAAAATAAAGTAGTTTTAGGACGGATACAACACTCAATATGAATTAAAAAGAACTTTAAAAAATCACGATTTTGAAACAAGATGTATGCCATATATCATTTTGAAGTGGGTCACGTGATCGTTTCATATCATGGTCACGTGATCGTTTCATATAAGATGTGTAATTATTATTTTAATTTTTATTTAAAAAACTACTGAATATATTTCGCTGAATTTTTTTTTTATATATATTTTATGCCAATTTGACTATTACCTAAAATTTTCGAAGCAATTTGTGAATTTTAAATCCGCTTAAAAAATGTTTGAAAAATTAGGTCCCATAGGGCTCAATGTATTTCATTTTTTCAACCCGGGTTCAATCCAAAACTAATTGGGTGATATTATTCATTTATATTCCCATAGGTCCTACAGACCGTCTGAACAACATACTAAAATTTCATTTTGATTAAGTCATTTTTACGGCAGTTATCGTGCTAACGGACAGACAGACAGACAGACAGACAGACAGACAGACAGAATGAACAAAGTCATAAACACTTTTCAACTTTGTTGTAAAGTGTTAATAAACACTTTTCAACTTTGTTGTAAAGTGTTAAAAATTGAAATGCATCCAAAATAAAGGGATTTTTCCATTTTTAATTTTGGTAGAATCCTGGAATTTCAGGATACGATCTCTCGGGATGGATTACCATCCCTAGTAAGCATGGTCGTTTTCTAAGCATTTTTTACGTATAAATATTCCACAGTGGAAATATTCTAAAGAGAATAATATTCATGAATGTGCCGAAAAGCTCAGAACCAGAAAGCCTAAATAAATAACATTTACGTAGCAAATGTCAGTGACCAAGACGCATTTCAATTTTAATATGAAGGAACAATAAATAGAACGGAACATTAAAATTCATATTAAAATTCTTATTCGTATTAAAATTAAAATGCAGCTCACTGACATTTGCTGCTCAGCTGATTTCTACGGTGAATTACAATGGATAAATATTTTCTTTCAATACCGTTTTCTTCTTTTCAAACCAAAATGAATTTAATAATACAATAATCAATTTTATACTAAATAATAATATAAATGTTTGGTGATCAGAATGGGATATATGTCAATGAAAATCAGCATAAATTAATTGAATGATGTTGGCCTGAGGAAATTACAATATGCTACACGATTGCATGAGTTCAGTGATTGATAACTTAATTAAATGTAATTTTATATTTGTCGATATGCCACACCGTATACCTACATAAATGTACTAATACTCTGATTATGCCATGATTAATTATTAATATTTAAGGTAGTTTAAGGGGACTTCTTTTTATTTATTTATTTATTGACTTAGAAAGATGAAAATTTGTATAAATATTCCTCTAACATTACTATATAAAATACCATTAAATTTTTTCAATTTTGTATTTTCTTTAATTTAAATCTTTTAATGAAAATTTAAAAATGCTCCTTGCGTCCCATTTGCTCACATTTTTGATTAATTTTTTTACATTATGATCACTTAAAAACACACTATGAACAAATTTGAGTATTCATTTTTAAATCCCTTAGAAAGTTAATTTTTTAAAAATATTTTTCTGCATTAAAACTTAATTTTCATCAAAATTTCGCATTTAATTGGGTTCTTATTCACTTTTAATTATCTTAATGAAGTCCAATTATAAAATGCATACCCAGTTTCATTAAAAAGTTAAAAAAAAAAAGTGTCTTCTAGCCAAATTTCATGCATCTCAAACAAAAATTAAGACACATGGAGCATTTTAAAAATGTAAAACCTTTGAAAATTCCAAAATACTATATAGATAGTGGATGGTTAATGCAATGTAAGTGTATATATATATATATATTGTATTATATTTTATTCTGTGGGTGTTGTAAAAAGTTAGGTTTATCGTGTTACATCTTCTTACTTTTTGTTCATTGGATTTTCAAACTACTATTATTATTATTATATATATATATATATATATATATATATATATATATATATATATATATATATACTATTTTATGTAACTTTTAAAATAATAAACTAATATTATAGTAAGAAAGTACTATAGTATTTAAAGGTCCATGATTTGTTTGTTTACAAACTTTCACGCTTATAACTTCCTAAAAAATCATCACAGATACTAGCGGTTATTTGCACTTGGCGCAGTTAAATGTGTAGAATAATGTTATATATTTAAAAAAAAAAAACTTTTTTTAGTCGATTTTTGGTCATTTCAACGTCCACTGTTCCCTTAATGCATGAACTTAAAAAATAAAAAGGTATTTACGACTAAATTTGGTGGTACCGGGTCCTCGTTTTATAAAAAATGCATTTACCTTGACGCGGTTTCACAAAGGTTAAGAAGGACTGGTCTATACCATGCTTAACAGCAAATAATAAATAAGTAACTGGTTTATGAGTGCTGTTTTCTGCAATTGGAGCGCGATCCCAAATGTGAATAAATTGAGGAAAAGGAATCTAGATCGCAATCTAAAGGAAGGGAAATGTTCGATTCGCTTCTGAATAGCTCAGTCAGTAGAGGATCAGTCCTATCAGTGTTTAGGTCTTTTAAGTTTAACTCGTACTAAGTCTAAATAAAATAAAATTTTATTTCCAAATTTATTAGCTGAAAAGATAAATATGTCAAATTAATGACAAAATTCTTCAACTTTTCCCATCTTAATATTTTTCACACTTCTAAAAAAGCTGTTGAGTGAAAAACGCGAATGAGTATTAAGGCAATAACTTTATCGGAACTTTCATAAAACCGGAGTCAGGGACGATCATAAAAATATGCCACGATGATCTCTATAGAGAAAAACCGTAGGGTCGTACGAAAAAGGGAAAATGGGAGATAAAAGTGCAAAAAAAAAAATAAATAAATAAATAAAATAAAATGACAAACGTTATGCATCCCGTGATCTATCTTTATAGTCAAAGTCTGCAAGGGGACAAAAGTATTGTTCGGCTCCTGAAATGAAAGCCGTTACAAAACACCGCATACAGCTCTTTGTGCAGATTATAATAGAGAAAGATGGTATAGTTGTACGCTGTTCTAACGGTTAAGCAGGAAACTGGATGTATACATCTCAGCGAAAAGAAAAATCCAATGTGGACAGCACATGACTTTCCCTATAGACTCATTATCACTTTCCTATATATATTCTGTAATGCATTAATTTAAGTTTTATAATACGAAATAACACATAGCATTGATACTTAATTCACGCTATACACAATTTATAGTTTTGAGATATTTTCTTTTTCTTTGGCGACTTAAAGCATTTTAAAATGTCGCCAACTCGCCAAAATTTGAAAAAGAAAATGGCGATAACGGTAGTAATGGGTTGGCCGTATTCGTTTTGTCACTAAAACAATGAAAAGTAAAACAAGAATTTAATTCATACGTTTAAGCACATCCTATTCCTTTATTTAAAATTTTATTGATTTTTATATGCCATTCCGTAAGAAAGACCGGCTCTCTTTTAAAATCGCACCAAAATCTAAACTTCACTATAGAGTAAAATATAGTGCATTAGTATTCTAGAGGGGTTAAACCGTGTCGATCCGTCGAAATCATATCAATTTTCGTATTCATTCCAATTTTTTTTCTATATATCACCAAGCACTGTAAAGAAAGTCAAAATTATGATCCAATGGGCTCCGTGAAGTTGGCCCCCCCGTGGAAAGCACAAACGACAAAAACTAGTGGAATCGTTTGTACTTCGTTTGTGCTGGTTTGTGCTGCAAAAATTTTCGTTTGTGCTTCTTTCGTTTTCGATTTATAGCATTTTCTTTTCCGGGGGGGCTAACTTCACGCTCAGCCATTGTTTACATAAGAGATATTACATGAATTTCGAAAAAACGTTTATGCCATTCGTTTGTGCTTCGTTTGTGCTGGTTTGTGCAGCAAAAATTTTTCTTCTAACCCTTTTCAAATTTGAACTATAAAGCTTTCATTTGTTTGGCGCCAAAACTGGCTTTGTTGACATACAAGAAATTTAAGGAATTTCGGAAAAACGTTTATGCCATTCGTTTGTGCTTCGTTTGTGCTGGTTTGTGCCGCAAAAATTTTCGTTTGTGCTCTTTTCGTTTTCGATTTATAGACGTTTCTTTTCCCGGGGGGGCTAACTTCACGATCAGCTGTTGTTTACATAAGAGAAATTACATCAATATCCAAAAAACGTTTATGCCATTCGTTTGTGCTGGTTTGTGCAGCAAAAAGTTTTCTTCGGACCCTTTTCAAATTTGAATTATAAAGCTTTCATTTGTTTGGCGGGAAAACCGGGTTTGTTGACATACAAGAAATTAAAGGAATTTCGAAAAAACGTTTATGCCATTCGTTTGTGCTTCGTTTGTGCTGGTTTGTGCCGCAAAAATTTTCGTTTGTGCTCTTTTCGTTTTCGATTTATAGACGTTTCTTTTCCCGGGGAGGCCAACTTCACGATCAGCTGTTGTTTACATAAGAGAAATTACATCGATATCCAAAAAACGTTTATGCCATTCGTTTGTGCTTCGTTTGTGCTGGTTTGTGCAGCAAAAAGTTTTCTTCGGACCCTTTTCAAATTTGAATTATAAAGCTTTCATTTGTTTGGCGGGAAAACCGGGTTTGTTGACATACAAGAAATTAAAGGAATTTCGAAAAAACGTTTATGCCATTCGTTTGTGCTTCGTTTGTGCTGGTTTGTGCCGCAAAAATTTTCGTTTGTGCTCTTTTCGTTTTCAATTTATAGACGTTTCTTTTCCCGGGGGGGCCAACTTCACGATCAGCTGTTGTTTACATAAGAGAAATTACATCGATATCCAAAAAACGTTTATGCCATTCGTTTGTGCTTCGTTTGTGCTGGTTTGTGCAGCAAAAAGTTTTCTTCGGACCCTTTTCAAATTTGAATTATAAAGCTTTCATTTGTTTGGCGGGAAAACCGGGTTTGTTGACATACAAGAAATTAAAGGAATTTCGAAAAAACGTTTATGCCATTCGTTTGTGCTTCGTTTGTGCTGGTTTGTGCCGCAAAAATTTTCGTTTGTGCTCTTTTCGTTTTCGATTTATAGACGTTTCTTTTCCCGGGGGGGCCAACTTCACGATCAGCTGTTGTTTACATAAGAGAAATTACATCGATATCCAAAAAACGTTTATGCCATTCGTTTGTGCTTCGTTTGTGCTGGTTTGTGCAGCAAAAAGTTTTCTTCGGACCCTTTTCAAATTTGAATTATAAAGCTTTCATTTGTTTGGCGGGAAAACCGGGTTTGTTGACATACAAGAAATTAAAGGAATTTCGAAAAAACGTTTATGCCATTCGTTTGTGCTTCGTTTGTGCTGGTTTGTGCCGCAAAAATTTTCGTTTGTGCTCTTTTCGTTTTCGATTTATAGACGTTTCTTTTCCCGGGGGGGCCAACTTCACGATCAGCTGTTGTTTACATAAGAGAAATTACATCGATATCCAAAAAACGTTTATGCCATTCGTTTGTGCTTCGTTTGTGCTGGTTTGTGCAGCAAAAAGTTTTCTTCGGACCCTTTTCAAATTTGAATTATAAAGCTTTCATTTGTTTGGCGGGAAAACCGGGTTTGTTGACATACAAGATATTAATGGAATTTCGAAAAAACGTTTATGCCATTCGTTTGTGCTTCGTTTGTGCTGGTTTGTGCCGCAAAAATTTTCGTTTGTGCTCTTTTCGTTTTCGATTTATAGACGTTTCTTTTCCCGGGGGGGCTAACTTCACGATCAGCTGTTGTTTACATAAGAGAAATTACATCAATATCCAAAAAACGTTTATGCCATTCGTTTGTGCTTCGTTTGTGCTGGTTTGTGCAGCAAAAAGTTTTCTTCGGACCCTTTTCAAATTTGAATTATAAAGCTTTCATTTGTTTGGCGGGAAAACCGGGTTTGTTGACATACAAGAAATTAAAGGAATTTCGAAAAAACGTTTATGCCATTCGTTTGTGCTTCGTTTGTGCTGGTTTGTGCCGCAAAAATTTTCGTTTGTGCTCTTTTCGTTTTCGATTTATAGACGTTTCTTTTCCCGGGGGGGCTAACTTCACGATCAGCTGTTGTTTACATAAGAGAAATTACACCAATATCCAAAAAACGTTTATGCCATTCGTTTGTGCTTCGTTTGTGCTGGTTTGTGCAGCAAAAAGTTTTCTTCGGACCCTTTTCAAATTTGAATTATAAAGCTTTCATTTGTTTGGCGGGAAAACCGGGTTTGTTGACATACAAGAAATTAAAGGAATTTCGGAAAAACGTTTATGCCATTCGTTTGTGCTTCGTTTGTGCTGGTTTGTGCCACAAAAATTTTCGTTTGTGCTTCTTTCGTTTTCGATTTATAGCATTTCCTTTCGTTTACTTCGTGTGAAGTTGGCCCCCCCGTGGAAAGCACAAACGACAAAAACTAGTGGAATCGTTTGTACTTCGTATGTGCTGGTTTGTGCCGCAAAAATTTTCGTTTGTGCTTCTTTCGTTTTCGATTTATAGCATTTCCTTTCGTTTACTTCGTGTGAAGTTGGCCCCCCCGTGGAAAGCACAAACGACAAAAACTAGTGGAATCGTTTGTACTTCGTTTGTGCTGGTTTGTGCCGCAAAAATTTTCGTTTGTGCTTCTTTCGTTTTCGATTTATAGCATTTCCTTTCGTTTACTTCGTGTGAAGTTGGCCCCCCCGTGGAAAGCACAAACGACAAAAACTAGTGGAATCGTTTGTACTTCGTTTGTGCTGGTTTGTGCCGCAAAAATTTTCGTTTGTGCTTCTTTCGTTTTCGATTTATAGCATTTCCTTTCATTTGCTTCGTGTGAAGTTGGCCCCCCCGTGGAAAGCACAAACGACAAAAACTAGTGGAATCGTTTGTACTTCGTTTGTGCTGGTTTGTGCTGCAAAAATTTTCGTTTGTGCTTCTTTCGTTTTCGATTTATAGCATTTTCTTTTCCGGGGGGGCTAACTTCACGCTCAGCCATTGTTTACATAAGAGATATTACATGAATTTCGAAAAAACGTTTATGCCATTCGTTTGTGCTTCGTTTGTGCTGGTTTGTGCAGCAAAAATTTTTCTTCTAACCCTTTTCAAATTTGAACTATAAAGCTTTCATTTGTTTGGCGCCAAAACTGGCTTTGTTGACATACAAGAAATTTAAGGAATTTCGGAAAAACGTTTATGCCATTCGTTTGTGCTTCGTTTGTGCTGGTTTGTGCCGCAAAAATTTTCGTTTGTGCTCTTTTCGTTTTCGATTTATAGACGTTTCTTTTCCCGGGGGGGCTAACTTCACGATCAGCTGTTGTTTACATAAGAGAAATTACATCAATATCCAAAAAACGTTTATGCCATTCGTTTGTGCTTCGTTTGTGCTGGTTTGTGCAGCAAAAAGTTTTCTTCGGACCCTTTTCAAATTTGAATTATAAAGCTTTCATTTGTTTGGCGGGAAAACCGGGTTTGTTGACATACAAGAAATTAAAGGAATTTCGAAAAAACGTTTATGCCATTCGTTTGTGCTTCGTTTGTGCTGGTTTGTGCCGCAAAAATTTTCGTTTGTGCTCTTTTCGTTTTCGATTTATAGACGTTTCTTTTCCCGGGGAGGCCAACTTCACGATCAGCTGTTGTTTACATAAGAGAAATTACATCGATATCCAAAAAACGTTTATGCCATTCGTTTGTGCTTCGTTTGTGCTGGTTTGTGCAGCAAAAAGTTTTCTTCGGACCCTTTTCAAATTTGAATTATAAAGCTTTCATTTGTTTGGCGGGAAAACCGGGTTTGTTGACATACAAGAAATTAAAGGAATTTCGAAAAAACGTTTATGCCATTCGTTTGTGCTTCGTTTGTGCTGGTTTGTGCCGCAAAAATTTTCGTTTGTGCTCTTTTCGTTTTCAATTTATAGACGTTTCTTTTCCCGGGGGGGCCAACTTCACGATCAGCTGTTGTTTACATAAGAGAAATTACATCGATATCCAAAAAACGTTTATGCCATTCGTTTGTGCTTCGTTTGTGCTGGTTTGTGCAGCAAAAAGTTTTCTTCGGACCCTTTTCAAATTTGAATTATAAAGCTTTCATTTGTTTGGCGGGAAAACCGGGTTTGTTGACATACAAGAAATTAAAGGAATTTCGAAAAAACGTTTATGCCATTCGTTTGTGCTTCGTTTGTGCTGGTTTGTGCCGCAAAAATTTTCGTTTGTGCTCTTTTCGTTTTCGATTTATAGACGTTTCTTTTCCCGGGGGGGCCAACTTCACGATCAGCTGTTGTTTACATAAGAGAAATTACATCGATATCCAAAAAACGTTTATGCCATTCGTTTGTGCTTCGTTTGTGCTGGTTTGTGCAGCAAAAAGTTTTCTTCGGACCCTTTTCAAATTTGAATTATAAAGCTTTCATTTGTTTGGCGGGAAAACCGGGTTTGTTGACATACAAGAAATTAAAGGAATTTCGAAAAAACGTTTATGCCATTCGTTTGTGCTTCGTTTGTGCTGGTTTGTGCCGCAAAAATTTTCGTTTGTGCTCTTTTCGTTTTCGATTTATAGACGTTTCTTTTCCCGGGGGGGCCAACTTCACGATCAGCTGTTGTTTACATAAGAGAAATTACATCGATATCCAAAAAACGTTTATGCCATTCGTTTGTGCTTCGTTTGTGCTGGTTTGTGCAGCAAAAAGTTTTCTTCGGACCCTTTTCAAATTTGAATTATAAAGCTTTCATTTGTTTGGCGGGAAAACCGGGTTTGTTGACATACAAGATATTAATGGAATTTCGAAAAAACGTTTATGCCATTCGTTTGTGCTGGTTTGTGCCGCAAAAATTTTCGTTTGTGCTCTTTTCGTTTTCGATTTATAGACGTTTCTTTTCCCGGGGGGGCTAACTTCACGATCAGCTGTTGTTTACATAAGAGAAATTACATCAATATCCAAAAAACGTTTATGCCATTCGTTTGTGCTGGTTTGTGCAGCAAAAAGTTTTCTTCGGACCCTTTTCAAATTTGAATTATAAAGCTTTCATTTGTTTGGCGGGAAAACCGGGTTTGTTGACATACAAGAAATTAAAGGAATTTCGAAAAAACGTTTATGCCATTCGTTTGTGCTTCGTTTGTGCTGGTTTGTGCCGCAAAAATTTTCGTTTGTGCTCTTTTCGTTTTCGATTTATAGACGTTTCTTTTCCCGGGGGGGCTAACTTCACGATCAGCTGTTGTTTACATAAGAGAAATTACACCAATATCCAAAAAACGTTTATGCCATTCGTTTGTGCTTCGTTTGTGCTGGTTTGTGCAGCAAAAAGTTTTCTTCGGACCCTTTTCAAATTTGAATTATAAAGCTTTCATTTGTTTGGCGGGAAAACCGGGTTTGTTGACATACAAGAAATTAAAGGAATTTCGGAAAAACGTTTATGCCATTCGTTTGTGCTTCGTTTGTGCTGGTTTGTGCCACAAAAATTTTCGTTTGTGCTTCTTTCGTTTTCGATTTATAGCATTTCCTTTCGTTTACTTCGTGTGAAGTTGGCCCCCCCGTGGAAAGCACAAACGACAAAAACTAGTGGAATCGTTTGTACTTCGTTTGTGCTGGTTTGTGCCGCAAAAATTTTCGTTTGTGCTTCTTTCGTTTTCGATTTATAGCATTTCCTTTCGTTTACTTCGTGTGAAGTTGGCCCCCCCGTGGAAAGCACAAACGACAAAAACTAGTGGAATCGTTTGTACTTCGTTTGTGCTGGTTTGTGCCGCAAAAATTTTCGTTTGTGCTTCTTTCGTTTTCGATTTATAGCATTTCCTTTCGTTTACTTCGTGTGAAGTTGGCCCCCCCGTGGAAAGCACAAACGACAAAAACTAGTGGAATCGTTTGTACTTCGTTTGTGCTGGTTTGTGCCGCAAAAATTTTCGTTTGTGCTTCTTTCGTTTTCGATTTATAGCATTTCCTTTCATTTGCTTCGTGTGAAGTTGGCCCCCCCGTGGAAAGCACAAACGACAAAAACTAGTGGAATCGTTTGTACTTCGTTTGTGCTGGTTTGTGCTGCAAAAATTTTCGTTTGTGCTTCTTTCGTTTTCGATTTATAGCATTTTCTTTTCCGGGGGGGCTAACTTCACGCTCAGCCATTGTTTACATAAGAGATATTACATGAATTTCGAAAAAACGTTTATGCCATTCGTTTGTGCTTCGTTTGTGCTGGTTTGTGCAGCAAAAATTTTTCTTCTAACCCTTTTCAAATTTGAACTATAAAGCTTTCATTTGTTTGGCGCCAAAACTGGCTTTGTTGACATACAAGAAATTTAAGGAATTTCGGAAAAACGTTTATGCCATTCGTTTGTGCTGGTTTGTGCCGCAAAAATTTTCGTTTGTGCTCTTTTCGTTTTCGATTTATAGACGTTTCTTTTCCCGGGGGGGCTAACTTCACGATCAGCTGTTGTTTACATAAGAGAAATTACATCAATATCCAAAAAACGTTTATGCCATTCGTTTGTGCTTCGTTTGTGCTGGTTTGTGCAGCAAAAAGTTTTCTTCGGACCCTTTTCAAATTTGAATTATAAAGCTTTCATTTGTTTGGCGGGAAAACCGGGTTTGTTGACATACAAGAAATTAAAGGAATTTCGAAAAAACGTTTATGCCATTCGTTTGTGCTTCGTTTGTGCTGGTTTGTGCCGCAAAAATTTTCGTTTGTGCTCTTTTCGTTTTCGATTTATAGACGTTTCTTTTCCCGGGGAGGCCAACTTCACGATCAGCTGTTGTTTACATAAGAGAAATTACATCGATATCCAAAAAACGTTTATGCCATTCGTTTGTGCTTCGTTTGTGCTGGTTTGTGCAGCAAAAAGTTTTCTTCGGACCCTTTTCAAATTTGAATTATAAAGCTTTCATTTGTTTGGCGGGAAAACCGGGTTTGTTGACATACAAGAAATTAAAGGAATTTCGAAAAAACGTTTATGCCATTCGTTTGTGCTTCGTTTGTGCTGGTTTGTGCCGCAAAAATTTTCGTTTGTGCTCTTTTCGTTTTCAATTTATAGACGTTTCTTTTCCCGGGGGGGCCAACTTCACGATCAGCTGTTGTTTACATAAGAGAAATTACATCGATATCCAAAAAACGTTTATGCCATTCGTTTGTGCTTCGTTTGTGCTGGTTTGTGCAGCAAAAAGTTTTCTTCGGACCCTTTTCAAATTTGAATTATAAAGCTTTCATTTGTTTGGCGGGAAAACCGGGTTTGTTGACATACAAGAAATTAAAGGAATTTCGAAAAAACGTTTATGCCATTCGTTTGTGCTTCGTTTGTGCTGGTTTGTGCCGCAAAAATTTTCGTTTGTGCTCTTTTCGTTTTCGATTTATAGACGTTTCTTTTCCCGGGGGGGCCAACTTCACGATCAGCTGTTGTTTACATAAGAGAAATTACATCGATATCCAAAAAACGTTTATGCCATTCGTTTGTGCTTCGTTTGTGCTGGTTTGTGCAGCAAAAAGTTTTCTTCGGACCCTTTTCAAATTTGAATTATAAAGCTTTCATTTGTTTGGCGGGAAAACCGGGTTTGTTGACATACAAGAAATTAAAGGAATTTCGAAAAAACGTTTATGCCATTCGTTTGTGCTTCGTTTGTGCTGGTTTGTGCCGCAAAAATTTTCGTTTGTGCTCTTTTCGTTTTCGATTTATAGACGTTTCTTTTCCCGGGGGGGCCAACTTCACGATCAGCTGTTGTTTACATAAGAGAAATTACATCGATATCCAAAAAACGTTTATGCCATTCGTTTGTGCTTCGTTTGTGCTGGTTTGTGCAGCAAAAAGTTTTCTTCGGACCCTTTTCAAATTTGAATTATAAAGCTTTCATTTGTTTGGCGGGAAAACCGGGTTTGTTGACATACAAGATATTAATGGAATTTCGAAAAAACGTTTATGCCATTCGTTTGTGCTTCGTTTGTGCTGGTTTGTGCCGCAAAAATTTTCGTTTGTGCTCTTTTCGTTTTCGATTTATAGACGTTTCTTTTCCCGGGGGGGCTAACTTCACGATCAGCTGTTGTTTACATAAGAGAAATTACATCAATATCCAAAAAACGTTTATGCCATTCGTTTGTGCTTCGTTTGTGCTGGTTTGTGCAGCAAAAAGTTTTCTTCGGACCCTTTTCAAATTTGAATTATAAAGCTTTCATTTGTTTGGCGGGAAAACCGGGTTTGTTGACATACAAGAAATTAAAGGAATTTCGAAAAAACGTTTATGCCATTCGTTTGTGCTTCGTTTGTGCTGGTTTGTGCCGCAAAAATTTTCGTTTGTGCTCTTTTCGTTTTCGATTTATAGACGTTTCTTTTCCCGGGGGGGCTAACTTCACGATCAGCTGTTGTTTACATAAGAGAAATTACACCAATATCCAAAAAACGTTTATGCCATTCGTTTGTGCTTCGTTTGTGCTGGTTTGTGCAGCAAAAAGTTTTCTTCGGACCCTTTTCAAATTTGAATTATAAAGCTTTCATTTGTTTGGCGGGAAAACCGGGTTTGTTGACATACAAGAAATTAAAGGAATTTCGGAAAAACGTTTATGCCATTCGTTTGTGCTTCGTTTGTGCTGGTTTGTGCCACAAAAATTTTTGTTTGTGCTTCTTTCGTTTTCGATTTATAGCATTTCCTTTCGTTTACTTCGTGTGAAGTTGGCCCCCCCCGTGGAAAGCACAAACGACAAAAACTAGTGGAATCGTTTGTACTTCGTTTGTGCTGGTTTGTGCCGCAAAAATTTTCGTTTGTGCTTCTTTCGTTTTCGATTTATAGCATTTCCTTTCGTTTACTTCGTGTGAAGTTGGCCCCCCCGTGGAAAGCACAAACGACAAAAACTAGTGGAATCGTTTGTACTTCGTTTGTGCTGGTTTGTGCCGCAAAAATTTTCGTTTGTGCTTCTTTCGTTTTCGATTTATAGCATTTCCTTTCGTTTACTTCGTGTGAAGTTGGCCCCCCCGTGGAAAGCACAAACGACAAAAACTAGTGGAATCGTTTGTACTTCGTTTGTGCCGCAAAAATTTTCGTTTGTGCTTCTTTCGTTTTCGATTTATAGCATTTCCTTTCATTTGCTTCGTGTGAAGTTGGCCCCCCCGTGGAAAGCACAAACGACAAAAACTAGTGGAATCGTTTGTACTTCGTTTGTGCTGGTTTGTGCCGCAAAAATTTTCGTTTGTGCTTCTTTCGTTTTCGATTTATAGCATTTCCTTTCGTTTACTTCGTGTGAAGTTGGCCCCCCGTGGAAAGCACAAACGACAAAAACTAGTGGAATCGTTTGTACTTCGTTTGTGCTGGTTTGTGCCGCAAAAATTTTCGTTTGTGCTTCTTTCGTTTTCGATTTATAGCATTTCCTTTCGTTTACTTCGTGTGAAGTTGGCCCCCCCGTGGAAAGCACAAACGACAAAAACTAGTGGAATCGTTTGTACTTCGTTTGTGCTGGTTTGTGCCGGAAAAATTTTCGTTTGTGCTTCTTTCGTTTTCGATTTATAGCATTTCCTTTCGTTTACTTCGTGTGAAGTTGGCCCCCCCGTGGAAAGCACAAACGACAAAAACTAGTGGAATCGTTTGTACTTCGTTTGTGCTGGTTTGTGCCGCAAAAATTTTCGTTTGTGCTTCTTTCGTTTTCGATTTATAGCATTTCCTTTCGTTTACTTCGTGTGAAGTTGGCCCCCCGTGGAAAGCACAAACGACAAAAACTAGTGGAATCGTTTGTACTTCGTTTGTGCTGGTTTGTGCCGCAAAAATTTTCGTTTGTGCTTCTTTCGTTTTCGATTTATAGCATTTCCTTTCATTTGCTTCGTGTGAAGTTGGCCCCCCCGTGGAAAGCACAAACGACAAAAACTAGTGGAATCGTTTGTACTTCGTTTGTGCTGGTTTGTGCCGCAAAAATTTTCGTTTGTGCTTCTTTCGTTTTCGATTTATAGCATTTCCTTTCGTTTACTTCGTGTGAAGTTGGCCCCCCGTGGAAAGCACAAACGACAAAAACTAGTGGAATCGTTTGTACTTCGTTTGTGCTGGTTTGTGCCGCAAAAATTTTCGTTTGTGCTTCTTTCGTTTTCGATTTATAGCATTTCCTTTCGTTTACTTCGTGTGAAGTTGGCCCCCCCGTGGAAACCACAAACGACAAAAACTAGTGGAATCGTTTGTACTTCGTTTGTGCTGGTTTGTGACGCAAAAAGTTTTCTTCAGACCCTTTTCAAATTTGAACTATAAATCTTTTATTTGTTTGGCGCGAAAACAGGGTTTGTTTACATACAAGAAATTAAATGAATTTCGAAAAACCGTTAATGCTATTCGTTTGAATTTCATTTGTACTTGTTTGTTCCGGGAAAACTAAATTTCGGACCCTTTGCATATGCAAAGTATAAAGCTTTCATTTGTCTCCGGGACAAGTGTTTTTTTTTTTTTTACATAACAGAAATTAAATGAATTTAAAAAAACTGTTTATGCCATTCGTTTGTGCTTCGTTTGTACTAGTTTGTTCCGGAAAAAATTTCTTTGGATCCTTTTCATATCCAAAGTATAAAGCTTACATTTGTCTGGTGGACAAGTGAGTTTTGTGTACAGAACAGGAAATAAATCAATTTCGAAAAACCGTTTATGTCATTCGTTTGTACTAGTTTGTTTCGGAAAAAAATTTCTTCGGACCCTTTGCATATCCAAAGTATAAAGCTTTCATTTGTCTGGGGGACAAGTGGGTTTTATTTACATAGCAGAAATTAATTGAATTTCAAAAAACCGTTTATGTCATTCGTTTGTACTTCGTTTGTACTAGTTTGTTCCGGAAAAAAATTTCTTCGGATCCTTTTCATATCCAAAATATAAAGCTTTCATTTTTCTGGGGGACAAATTGGTTTTGTTCACATAATAGGAATTAAATGAATTTCGAAAAAACGTTTGAAATAACCAGATCTAAATCTGTCGTTACTATTCCTAACATTATTCAATTGATTCAATTCATAGAAGCTTAAAAAATTTAGAAGTAACATTTCAGTATTAGTCTAATTAACCTCATTTGACATGACAAAAGGCAAAACAATACCGTGTAAATTAAAGTCACCCATAGTAACAATGTCGTAATTGAAAAAATTAAAATTAGCTTCGAACAAATTGATGAATTCATCATACGTATCAAAACTGGAAGAAGGGCTTATATATACCACACAGAGAAACAAATATTTACCAAAAGCACGATCAATTTTTAACCATACCGATTCCGTTTGATTTTCACCCATGGATAACTCATTGAAAACAATGTTAGAATTGAGTACAATAAACAAGCCCCCGGCACGAAGGTCTCGAATATCCATATTAGTCCAATCTCCACGTATAATTGTATATCTGTCATCAAAACATTCCGCACTACTAATATTTTCACAGAGCCAGGTCTGAGTTAAACATATTACATCATAGTTTTGAGTTAATACCGATAAGAATAGTTTGTTTGTTTTTGTCCGTAGACCCCTAACATTCTGATAATAAATTTTCATGTCACGATTTACAACACATCCACCAGTGATCAAAGACTCATCAGCTAGTCACTTCCCTGCTTCATTCTCATGGCCACGCATTTCACCCTCTTGAAGAATCTGCTTATCATTAAGTTTACCAACTAATTTGGTAATGAAACATCCATCGGGCCAAACATCACTTTCAACAACTTTGCCATGTCCTGTTCCTGGACCTCAACATGAAAAGGAAAGTACGTATTACATTTAGTAACTAATGGCGTTCAAATGAAATTATCAATAAGACCGTTCTTTAAATCAATTTCAATATCATCGGCTCTCGCATTTGAACTCAGTCTCAAGAGAAATATTACTCCCATTCTGGGACGTTTCTCAACCGCCACTAATGTGGAAACTTTACATGAACCGTTTACAACTGTCTTTGATTTCGGTATAGCAATATATCCCTTATCGCCTTTTTAAAACCAGATCCCATAGTATTTATAAACATATCCCTGTGTATGTGCAGTTGAGCAATACTAGCTCCATCTTGTAAATTTGGCCACTGTTCAGCATTTCCATTGCTCTATTCAGCAACATCATTGACAGTTTCCCTCATGTTTTTCCTGATACTATTTCTTCGATTTAATTCCGAACGTAGTTTAATCACATTCAAATCCATCCAACAGTGTTCCCGATCAACGAAGTGAACATTTACCTCTGTCTTTATGATACCATTTATACCATTACTGCCTGAATATACTTTTTATTCGATGCTGACCACTCTCCTAAGGAGGTCAGTGTCATTATCTTGCACTTTTCTATTCAAAAGTTCCACTAAAGCTAATTAATTTTATCCGAAAAGTGTGTGTTGTCATCAGAACTTACTTCCGCTCTGTAGGTTTATTCCTATCATTCAATGCTTGTTCAAAAATCTTCAGCGCGTTTTCTCTATTGAGATCGAAACTGACCCTATGTTTAAAGGCCGATTTTCTATCAGAAACAGAAATGAACAAGTTATTCAAGTTGCACACTCCAAAAATGCTTTGCGTAACACTGGCTCAACTTCTTCTGAAGTCGAACCACTATAGTCCGCCATGACAAAATTAAGAACAATTCGTTAAATTCTTCTTAACTACTTGTCAGTATCTAAAAAATAGTTTACTCACAGTATAAGCCACATTAAAAACACAATATTAAGAATAAAAACTCTTTAAAATTTTAAAACTGTAAAAAATTTATCTCTTTCTAGCCTCCCTCCTCCCTTACGTGTTTTAAATTTCTCTTCCTCAAACCCTTCCTCGTTTTCTAGGTTTAATGTATTCACAGATGGTCAAAACTGGATAATAATGTAGGTTTATCAATATGCATTTTCGAAAATGATCGACTGATCGAATCATTATCCTTTAAACTTAGAACTGGAAACACAGTTTTTCAAGCCGAACTTGAGGCCATCAACCAGGCCATCCTCTGGGCCGGCAAAAACAATTTAAAAATCAACATCTTTTCGGACAGTCAGTCATCTATTTCGGCTTTTAAATCTATCAAGAATAAAACGAAATTTCTATCTAAAATTAAAACTAATGCTCACCCCTACAAATCATTAATTAACTTATCCTGGATCAAGGCCCATTCTAACATTCAGGGCAACGAAGTCGCCGATGAACTGGCCAAACAAGCTACGATCTCCGGCACCCCACTCCTTATACCTTTTCCCTACTCCTTTTTGATTAATAATTATAAATCTTTCCTTCTTAAAAATTGGCAATCTCTTCTTAATGATTATATTTCCCCCCGGACTCCTGACCCTGCCAGAATTCTAAGCTATTTACCCAAAGTCAACCTCAATTTTCAAATTTATAACAAATTCTTAATCTATTTTTTAACGGGTCATGGTCCTTTTCTTGACTATCTTCATTTTTTCAAACATAAACGTTCTTCAAATTGTCTTTGTAATTCATATGGTGACGTAGATCATTATGTCTTTAATTGCCCCCATACCTCAAAATTTCACTTAACCCGTCCTCCAGATAATCTTCGTGCGACATGGTTCTCTGGTGTCAGAACCAATAAAATTATTTTAAATAGGTTGAAAAACTGTGTTTTAATTGCGAGAGAACTCTCCCATCCTTAGCAAGCTTGGTGCCAACTGCTTTCAATTTTCTTCGGTCAATGTTGTCTACCCCCTGTTCCAGGCGTTTGTCTCTTATTGTTCCTGTACTTACACTTTTTGGTGTCCATCTTTTGTATATTTTGTTTCCTGTTTATATTCCTCTGTTGTATATATCTGTTTTCCCTGTGTTCCTCGGCTGTTCATATATTTGAAAGTCTTACCATGTACATGTATTGCTATATTGCATTTAACTTTGTCTTATCCGATTACCTCAACTGATTGCATGTAACCTTTGTTCAGCCATGTTCTTTTTGCTTTCTTTTTGTTGGTTTTTACTGTATTGTCCCTTTTCCCGAGGTTGCTCGGATTCTTTTGGCCATACGTTTTTACATAACTTTAATTTCATTTTAAGAAAATAACTTAATTTTTACCTCAAAATTCAAAATTTGTTAAAATCTACGTTTCTTTGCCCCCCCCCCCTTCCCACTGTATTTTATGTAAAACATGTAAAACTGTATTACTGTCTGTATATATATATATATATATATAAATATTTACCATGTAACCACTTTATTGAATTTTAAATAAATGCAGACTAAAACTTGGTAGCTGACCGTGGAGGTCGGTTTCGACTAACCTCTCCCGGCCACACATTAAACTGCCGTAAGCCCTAGGGTTGGCCGTGTGGTTTGGGCCTTCCACATAACCGACCGATCTTCACATTGTCACAATTTTGAGTAACCTTTCAGAAGCTTTGGGATAGTTTGTGTTTCGTTTTCATTCCAACATCTTTGACCTTCTTAGATTCAAAATTAAAAGTTGCTTGCTGCTGTTTAAAATTTTTTACATTGCCAGGCCATTATACTAGCTTTTCAAAAGTTATAGCTTCTATCTTAACACCAGCCTCTATCTCAACACCAGCAACAATTAGATCCCGAATAATATATTGTTCCAAAAGTTCATGGAGTGAAGTCAAGAATTTGTAAACATTTAATCCAACAAGCTGAACGCGGATGTTGAATTTGGACCCACTCGTGAATAACATTACATTTGCGATAAAATAATATTAATAACTTTTCAACACTTTTTAATACTTTTTCTAATTTCAGCATTCAATACTAGTGCATGTGGAATCAGTTCAGCTTTCGTCACCCCTAGTGCAAACGAATCGACTTGTTCTGAGCCAGGTTTGCTCTACATAAAAATTAACAGAAGGAAGAAATATTTCCTAACTCACAGATAAGATGTCAATATCGACTAGCTTGACACCTAGATTTGTGACCTTGACCGTTTAAAGGCGGAAAAGACCTCCTCCTTACCTCCTTTATGAGCTCCCATTGCAAGGGCTTATTGTGCAGCTTGCTTTTACGAAAGTTGGTTCAGACTGCTTTCGCTGGCTACATGAAAGGTGGTGGAAAATGTGAAGCTCAATAAATCTGAAACGAATATATCTGAAATGAATAAAAGGAAAATCGTTGAGGTGCAAGCCGGTACAAACCGGTAGAAACGAAATACAAAAGAATGGCATAAAGACCTTTCTAAAACTCGTGAAATTTATTTTATGTCAACAAAGCCCGTTTTCGCACACACAAATGAAAGCTTTATAGTTCAAATTTGAAAAGGGTCCGAAGAAAACTTTTTGCTGCACAAACCAGCACAAACGAAGCACAAACGAATGGCATAAACGTTTTTTGGATATTGATGTAATTTCTCTTATGTAAACAACAGCTGATCGTGAAGTTAGCCCCCCCGGGAAAAGAAACGTCTATAAATCGAAAACGAAAAGAGCACAAACGAAAATTTTTGCGGCACAAACCAGCACAAACGAAGTACAAACGATTCCACTAGTTTTTGTCGTTTGTGCTTTCCACGGGGGGGCCAACTTCACACGAAGTAAACGAAAGGAAATGCTATAAATCGAAAACGAAAGAAGCACAAACGAAAATTTTTGAGGCACAAACCAGCACAAACGAAGTACAAACGATTCCACTAGTTTTTGTCGTTTGTGCTTTCCACGGGGGGGCCAACTTCACACGAAGCAAATGAAAGGAAATGCTATAAATCGAAAACGAAATAAGCACAAACGAAAATTTTTGCGGCACAAACCAGCACAAACGAAGTACA
The DNA here is from genome assembly GCA_951213105.1 of Amaurobius ferox. Lineage (NCBI taxonomy): Eukaryota > Metazoa > Arthropoda > Arachnida > Araneae > Amaurobiidae > Amaurobius > Amaurobius ferox. The sequence goes on along the minus strand of OX578147.1, from coordinate 3,771,902 downwards.
AACGATTCCACTAGTTTTTGTCGTTTGTGCTTTCCACGGGGGGGCCAACTTCACACGAAGCAAATGAAAGGAAATGCTATAAATCGAAAACGAAAGAAGCACAAACGAAAATTTTTGCGGCACAAACCAGCACAAACGAAGTACAAACGATTCCACTAGTTTTTGTCGTTTGTGCTTTCCACGGGGGGGCCAACTTCACACGAAGCAAATGAAAGGAAATGCTATAAATCGAAAACGAAAGAAGCACAAACGAAAATTTTTGCGGCACAAACCAGCACAAACGAAGTACAAACGATTCCACTAGTTTTTGTCGTTTGTGCTTTCCACGGGGGGGCCAACTTCACACGAAGCAAACGAAAGGAAATGCTATAAATCGAAAACGAAAGAAGCACAAACGAAAATTTTTGCGGCACAAACCAGCACAAACGAAGTACAAACGATTCCACTAGTTTTTGTCGTTTGTGCTTTCCACGGGGGGGCCAACTTCACACGAAGCAAATGAAAGGAAATGCTATAAATCGAAAACGAAAGAAGCACAAACGAAAATTTTTGCGGCACAAACCAGCACAAACGAAGTACAAACGATTCCACTAGTTTTTGTCGTTTGTGCTTTCCACGGGGGGGCCAACTTCACACGAAGCAAATGAAAGGAAATGCTATAAATCGAAAACGAAAGAAGCACAAACGAAAATTTTTGCGGCACAAACCAGCACAAACGAAGTACAAACGATTCCACTAGTTTTTGTCGTTTGTGCTTTCCACGGGGGGGCCAACTTCACACGAAGCAAACGAAAGGAAATGCTATAAATCGAAAACGAAAGAAGCACAAACGAAAATTTTTCCGGCACAAACCAGCACAAACGAAGTACAAACGATTCCACTAGTTTTTGTCGTTTGTGCTTTCCACGGGGGGGCCAACTTCACACGAAGCAAATGAAAGGAAATGCTATAAATCGAAAACGAAAGAAGCACAAACGAAAATTTTTGCGGCACAAACCAGCACAAACGAAGTACAAACGATTCCACTAGTTTTTGTCGTTTGTGCTTTCCACGGGGGGGCCAACTTCACACGAAGTAAACGAAAGGAAATGCTATAAATCGAAAACGAAAGAAGCACAAACGAAAATTTTTGCGGCACAAACCAGCACAAACGAAGTACAAACGATTCCACTAGTTTTTGTCGTTTGTGCTTTCCACGGGGGGGCCAACTTCACACGAAGTAAACGAAAGGAAATGCTATAAATCGAAAACGAAAGAAGCACAAACGAAAATTTTTGCGGCACAAACCAGCACAAACGAAGTACAAACGATTCCACTAGTTTTTGTCGTTTGTGCTTTCCACGGGGGGGCCAACTTCACACGAAGCAAATGAAAGGAAATGCTATAAATCGAAAACGAAAGAAGCACAAACGAAAATTTTTGCGGCACAAACCAGCACAAACGAAGTACAAACGATTCCACTAGTTTTTGTCGTTTGTGCTTTCCACGGGGGGGGCCAACTTCACACGAAGTAAACGAAAGGAAATGCTATAAATCGAAAACGAAAGAAGCACAAACGAAAATTTTTGCGGCACAAACCAGCACAAACGAAGTACAAACGATTCCACTAGTTTTTGTCGTTTGTGCTTTCCACGGGGGGGGCCAACTTCACACGAAGTAAACGAAAGGAAATGCTATAAATCGAAAACGAAAGAAGCACAAACGAAAATTTTTGCGGCACAAACCAGCACAAACGAAGTACAAACGATTCCACTAGTTTTTGTCGTTTGTGCTTTCCACGGGGGGGCCAACTTCACACGAAGTAAACGAAAGGAAATGCTATAAATCGAAAACGAAAGAAGCACAAACGAAAATTTTTGTGGCACAAACCAGCACAAACGAAGCACAAACGAATGGCATAAACGTTTTTCCGAAATTCCTTTAATTTCTTGTATGTCAACAAACCCGGTTTTCCCGCCAAACAAATGAAAGCTTTATAATTCAAATTTGAAAAGGGTCCGAAGAAAACTTTTTGCTGCACAAACCAGCACAAACGAAGCACAAACGAATGGCATAAACGTTTTTTGGATATCGGTGTAATTTCTCTTATGTAAACAACAGCTGATCGTGAAGTTAGCCCCCCCGGGAAAAGAAACGTCTATAAATCGAAAACGAAAAGAGCACAAACGAAAATTTTTGCGGCACAAACCAGCACAAACGAATGGCATAAACGTTTTTTCGAAATTCCTTTAATTTCTTGTATGTCAACAAACCCGGTTTTCCCGCCAAACAAATGAAAGCTTTATAATTCAAATTTGAAAAGGGTCCGAAGAAAACTTTTTGCTGCACAAACCAGCACAAACGAATGGCATAAACGTTTTTTGGATATCGATGTAATTTCTCTTATGTAAACAACAGCTGATCGTGAAGTTGGCCCCCCCGGGAAAAGAAACGTCTATAAATCGAAAACGAAAAGAGCACAAACGAAAATTTTTGCGGCACAAACCAGCACAAACGAAGCACAAACGAATGGCATAAACGTTTTTTCGAAATTCCTTTAATTTCTTGTATGTCAACAAACCCGGTTTTCCCGCCAAACAAATGAAAGCTTTATAATTCAAATTTGAAAAGGGTCCGAAGAAAACTTTTTGCTGCACAAACCAGCACAAACGAAGCACAAACGAATGGCATAAACGTTTTTTGGATATCGATGTAATTTCTCTTATGTAAACAACAGCTGATCGTGAAGTTGGCCCCCCCGGGAAAAGAAACGTCTATAAATCGAAAACGAAAAGAGCACAAACGAAAATTTTTGCGGCACAAACCAGCACAAACGAAGCACAAACGAATGGCATAAACGTTTTTTCGAAATTCCTTTAATTTCTTGTATGTCAACAAACCCGGTTTTCCCGCCAAACAAATGAAAGCTTTACAATTCAAATTTGAAAAGGGTCCGAAGAAAACTTTTTGCTGCACAAACCAGCACAAACGAAGCACAAACGAATGGCATAAACGTTTTTTGGATATTGATGTAATTTCTCTTATGTAAACAACAGCTGATCGTGAAGTTAGCCCCCCCGGGAAAAGAAACGTCTATAAATCGAAAACGAAAAGAGCACAAACGAAAATTTTTGCGGCACAAACCAGCACAAACGAAGCACAAACGAATGGCATAAACGTTTTTCCGAAATTCCTTAAATTTCTTGTATGTCAACAAAGCCAGTTTTGGCGCCAAACAAATGAAAGCTTTATAGTTCAAATTTGAAAAGGGTTAGAAGAAAAATTTTTGCTGCACAAACCAGCACAAACGAAGCACAAACGAATGGCATAAACGTTTTTTCGAAATTCATGTAATATCTCTTATGTAAACAATGGCTGAGCGTGAAGTTAGCCCCCCCGGAAAAGAAAATGCTATAAATCGAAAACGAAAGAAGCACAAACGAAAATTTTTGCAGCACAAACCAGCACAAACGAAGTACAAACGATTCCACTAGTTTTTGTCGTTTGTGCTTTCCACGGGGGGGCCAACTTCACGGAGCCGATCCAATGCATGATTATCCCTACATATTATCCTATGTTTTGATTTTATGCTTCCTAATCAAATTTAATGCAAAAAGGTTTTTAATAAGGATGAAAAATGTAATCGATATAAGGTTGAAGAGGTAAAAAGTTCTTTCGTGGTACGTTCTTAGGTTAGATGATCTCACATTGGCGTAGGTAAGGGCGTCATACCTCGACCCTTCTTATTAGGAGAAAATTTAGGTTAGTTGTCTGCTGAGATCATATTAGAAAATGAAATCCAGCACTGTATATCCCAATCAATCACCATCCTACATATTTTCGATATCCTGGCTATGAGTAAGCGCCGCCTCTACATTGTCATTTATTTTGTGGCATTGTTATTTACCCTGCGTAAATAGTACCTACACAAAATTTAATTAAATAAAATGAGAAAAAAAAATTCCCGTGGAATCTCCCCCACTTTCTCAAAATCGCATGGTTTTTAGACATTTCACTATTAGCAATGAAATTTGCTATAATTTGAAGTATATAACAGTAAGATCGAGAAAATTATTTCAAATTTATAAACCCAGTCCGTGCTTTATCAACAGAATTTTTTCTCGTCTCCGCTGAAGACTTTTAGCACCTGCGCCTGAGTGACGACTCAGTCGTCTGTTATATCACGGATGTCGCCAAAAGCACACATACTTTGTATGCATGAGTAAAAATAAATGTTTATAAGTTTATCAAAATTCTTCACAATGTGCAAGAAAAGTCCTGCACTATTTACATCAGGCTTTATTTATAAAGAAACATTTAGATTTATCGAATGTGTAGGGAGAGAAGCGAAATTACGTAACCTCACAATGAATGGAAGGGGGGGGGGGGTAGAGATAAATGGTGACATAAAATTTAAGAATTCCCAAGCCAGAATGTTGCTGGGGGGTCCCCGACATCCACAGTTCCGCCACTGGGTAGAGATATCATATGTATTATAGTCAAATTCCTTCATACAATGATCTATTTCTTGGCTCTCGTGAAAAAAAGTAACGCACTAGTGCAATCAAGAAATATATTATTTTGCAGAGCACCCTTAATTTAGAGGTCTTAAATCAACTGTTTCCTGCGACATAATTGGCTAATAAATGTTTACGACGCGATAACCGTCTCAGAAGAAGCTGACAGACAGAAAAGCGGCCATGGATTTTCGACTATAAGTCACAGGGTTCAGACTCTACCAGCTAGCTCAGTTGGTAGAGCACAAGACTTTTAATCTTCGGATGTGGGTTCGAATCCCACTTCTGACACTAATTTGTTATGACGTATCCTATGAAATTGTGAGGGTATTCTCAGGATACAAGAATGAGTCCACATTTCTAGATAACTAACACTTTTATTTCAAAGCACTAATAAGTGTAAACAGGAACAATACGCAGGGAATAGCTTTATAACTATCTTATAAGATCACAAAACAACTGTCAGATAAAATAAAACAGCAATTAAATACTCAACTAATTCACAAAATAAGATGCTATTCTCAAAACACTGGCGTATCTCACAATTCAATTTAGCTCTATCAAGTCAACTGCTCTCTTGCATCTTTGCTTGTCTTGTAACTTCTTGTGTTGTGATTCATTATTTATTTGTGTTGTAATTACTTGAATCTATAATAAAGTTCCCGGCCACACACTTAGCTACAGTAAACCTTCGGGTCTGTCGTGTGGTCTGGGTTTCCAACATCCAACTGCTCTCCAACTGAGCGACGACTTCCTTATATACTCGCCCAAGGAATTTCTAGAAAGTGCTCGTATCTCCAAGAATATTCGATATTTCGTGTTTCAGTATATTCGGAAAGTCGCCAAATATGGCAACCCTGCATTTAAAAGTCAAGACACAGAAACCCTACTTCCGCGAAGTAGGAATGGCTGCCTATAAAAGTGTTTTTCCACAGTAAGGAGGGGACTCAGTGAGCCTTGAAAGCATTATACATGTTTGTAACAATAACATGGAATTATGAATTCAAAGTAATACGCTTTTTAAAAAAGCAATTACAAAAGACATATATATTGTTTCGAAAAATGCATGACAACAGTATTTAAGAAAACTTGTGAAGTTTAGGCTATAAAAAAATTGTTCGATGTCATTAAACGCGTCCTAAACCTTGGTAATGGGGATTGCACAAGTGAAATGGGTCTAGAATGAACCCTGAAAAATGCCTCCTTTTCATCCCATATTTCATGGCCGGAAAACACAAGCTTGCATGTGAACGGGACTAACAGGAAACATTGTTAGAAGAAGCAAGAGTTTTCATTTTGTTTTTTATTTGCTTTCTCGTACCATTGTAAAAAAAGGTATTGCTTTCCCAAAAATTTCCGAATTCGAAAATTTTACTGAAAAGCGCGTTCCAAGACTTATATCCTAAACCAGTGGCCTTCGACCGGCGGGCCACCTGCGGCCAGGCGCCTCATTTTGTGCGGCCCACCGATGAATTTTTAAGAGGGGAAAAAAACCTTTTCTAATTTCTGGTACAAAATGCATAATGGGATTTCCAAAATCTTCTAACATCACACGACTGTATGCAAAACAATAAGTTAATGCCCCCTATTCCAGCACCATCATCGCCCTTCTCCAGATAAAGACAAGTAATAGGACAGCTAATGTTAAAAATATTCAGTTATTCTGACGTTAACCTGGATTTTAAGCATTTGGCTTTAAAGATTTATTAAAGCTGTAGAAAGCATACTTTCGACGTTCATTTTAATGAAGCACATTTTACTATAGAATAAGTTACTCTTTCATCCACTTTAACATCTTCAGTTCTCTATCATATAGCTAAACAAGTTTCAAATACTTTCGGAAATATGTCAGTATGTGCGTGTACGAACATGCCAACTCAACTCGAAAACAAATTTTCGTATCGCTATAAAAATTTAATACCAGGCCCCATTGGGGCTCTGGTATTAAATTTTTTTTGCCATGCATTTTACAATATAATGCCTGAGCCTGGCCCGACAGTTTTGTGGCTGCAGCCGGGCTGCTGTTTTCAGATGACTAACATCATAAATCCGAACTATCTATGTGTATCAAAATTGTGTAAAAGTTGTTTTCTTGAGTACTGATTGTCGCCTTGTTGAAGTTGACAATACTTTCTTACACATTTTATTTTTGATTCACGAGTCGACGAATCTTCCAGGCCAAGCATGGGCCCGCGAACCAAACACGAGTTGTGTCTCATTTCTGCAACTGCACATTCTGTATGAGCCACCCAATGTTTTCGTGCAAAACTGCTGGGTGTGAAGAGGAAACCCTCCAAAAATCGATTGCACAGTCCTGCTCCCACGACTTTCACGGTCGGACACACAATGAGGTTTTCATTCCGATGCTGGTTCGAGGTACAGCATAACGGATTTTATTGAAGCAAAAAGTACCGTTCGTGATATGAATGCAAAATTAAATTCATTTTGTTACTAATATCAGAATGAGTCGCGAAATTCAGCTATAAGTATTTTTGATGTGAAACATATTTAGACGTATGCAGAAGGTACCCTCACATTGGCGGGAAAATTAGATTAATTCTTCATAAGGGAACAAAATCTAGCACTATAATCTTACTCATTCGTTCACACATCCCTTTCTAAAATCCTGACTACGTATATGTCTTCACGTATAACCCAAATTTTCGATAAATCCAATCACTAGCAACATATATGCTACATGTTCACTGAGGAGCCAAATTATTCATGTCCATCTGATTATTACGTCTTCTGTAACCCAAACGATGGAATGTGTGGCAAACTACACGCTGAGAAGTCAGCCGACTTGGTCCCTAATTCTTATTGTATGTAATTTGATGAACTGTCGTCTTTCTGTATTACTCTGAACAAGTGTGCCAACTCAACATTCAGATCGAGCATCCAGTGGCTGTTGACGTCCATACGCCTTGCTTTCAGGCCCACTCTGGCAATTCACATGAATCACCCTCGAACACAAGCAATAGCACAGCCCAAGCCGATTTGCTAATGATCGCACCAACGCTTCGAGTGTCTACGATCATTTCCACCTTGATCATTTCCAAGATCCATTTCCAAATATTTCTCATTATTTCTTAAGCAATGCACTTCGTTATACTTTGGATGCCTTCAACTTTCCCTTCTTAAACCAGTTCAGCGATCTACCGTCAACAGTATCTGCGGGATAGCAACTTTGCTTAAAATCTCTGATGGTCATAATTTAGATACTCAGTATTCAATCACGAACACGAATGGGAATTTAGCGAAATACTCTTTGTATAATATTAGGTACAGAGCATAATATATAGAGGAGTATTTTTCCAACTTTAGGCATGCATCTTTTGGAAACTTATCCACGTATCACTTTTAAAAAATTTTTACTCTCGATGTATCCCTTTGCAATTGGTTGCAAAAATGCAGTATTTCTAGTTGCACTAGCAGTATTTCTTTCAGGATTTTTTGACTTTTTGCGAATGAAACTTTGGGAGGTAGGCGGGGCAAGTTTTTTATTTTCTCTTTAACATTAAATGTCTACCGGACGTATGCTTGAAAGAAACACTGGCCGCTAGAGGCGCTTATCCAAATCCAAAACGACCAAAAATCAGCTCAAAATGATCAGGGATAGAACTTATGCCATTTCATAGATATCACCCTCCTGAATTTTAAAACTCAAAATCTAATCGCAAAAGTCGGATCTAAAGTTAAGTCAATTCTTTTTGTTTTGTTTTGTTTTTTAAATGGGCATCGCATAGTTATTTTAGCAATTTAGTTGTTTTAGTAATTTCTTCAAATTTTGGTATTAAATGCTTTTATATTGTTTCGGCAAAATATTTATCCAATAGAGCAGATTATTTTTAATACCAGTAAATTAAATACAAACGAATTATCATTTTACTCTATTCACAGTCCAAGCCCGAGCCACTTTTCATAGCCATGAAGATTATAAAACTTGACTATGGGTACATGTGCAAAAAAATACATATTTTCAAAAACTGTCAGTCTTATGCTGGGACTTTGGGCAGAGAGACCCCCCCCCCCCTCCCCAAAAAAAAGATCGAAAAATTGCCCATAATTGTTATGGATAAAACGTGTCATTTTATAGATACCATCCTCCTGTATTGTAAAACACAAAATCTAAACCAAAAAAATCGGATTTTAAATCGAATAATCTCGCTTTATATTGTTTATTTGCATCGGGAAAGTCGTTTTATCTACGCATACTAGCCGCCGTTAATTTTTAAACTATTAAATAACTCGATTCCCCCCCCCCCCCAAATTTTACTTTAACAGGCGAGATTGACTTTAACACCAGTCGATTTAATACAAACGATCTATATCATTTGACAATATTTAAGAATTTAAGTTCCACAAATCAAAGGATTACTTCTGTTCATCACTTAATTACAAAAAAACTTGAGTTGTTTTGATCGCGATTTAGCTTCAATAATACTTGAATTTTATCTATATAAATAAAATTGAAAATCTGTCTGTCTGTCTGTCTGTCTGTTTGTCCCATCATCACGGGAGAACGGCTGAACCGAATTTGATGAAATTTGGTGGGTAGCCTAGAAATAGCCCCACTTAAAATTTAGTCCGTGTTTTGAGTTTCTACGACCAGTGGTTCTCGAGATATTAGTAAAAAACCAAATTTTCGTTTGTCTCATCATCACGGAAAAACGGCTGAACCGAATTTAATGAAATTTTGTGGATTGCCTTGAAATAGCCCCCCATAAATTTAGTCCAAGTTTTGAGTTTCTCAGACTAGGGGTTGTCGAGATATTAATGAAAAACGGAACTTTTTCCTATGAGTTATACTCTCCAACTCCGTGGTTTATTCAAACGGAAAGGATGAAAATCGTTTGTTTGAAACGGCGAAATGAAATAAAACTTTATTTCCGAGTTTGGTGCAGGATTTTTGCATTAATTAGTCACTATCGGAAAACACGAATTGTTTGAAACATGAATTTAAATGGAAAAATCTACCTCCGTGGTTATATTTCACAAGCTTTTACTCAACGATTAAAAGTATAAAGAAATCAAAATGGCTATTTAATTTCGCATTTTATGAGGAAGATTCTATCTTATATCATGTTGCTCGGCAACGGAATGAAATTAAATGTGTTGTTAATATTTATTATTATTTTTTCTATTTGAATAATAAATAAATAGATGTAAAAATATATTTTTAAATTAAAGGTTTGATTGTTTTTTTAATTATATAAATTGCGAACTGCGTACATCATTTTCATTTATTTTAGCAAAGAGGTTTCCAGCTCATATATTGTGTTTAGCTAATAAACTCATATATTGTGTTTACCTAATAAATTCATTTAGCCGATTGTTGAAGCAGAAAAAGAGTAGAACGGCTGTATCTTATAATACAATTTTAGTGTTTTCATTTAGTATATACAAACGGGGTCAGAATATTTTATTCTTCAGATCTGCAAATTTAGAGCTACGAGTTTAGCGGAATATCTCTAAATAACTTAGTAACATTTCTTAAACTTTACCAAATTAGCGGAAATGTTTCCAAATTTATAAAAATGACGCAAATCAATGATTTGTTTTTTTAGAATAGAGTACTGAAATGATGTTTCGGTAGCATTTGTTGGACAGTCCAGCCATCCCACTTAGTAACACATTTAACGAATTTTTTTAATATTACCAAATTGATAAAAATATTTGTGAGTCCATAAAAATATCATAGAATTGATAAAATTGCGCTTAATAAATGAAAATAATTGTGTTTTGTTAGGGGATAGTATTGTGATGATGTTTCGTCAATTTGTCACAAAATGGGACTTTAAGTTCTACAGTCCCACTTGGCGATAAATTTGGGGATTTTTTAAGTTATCGCTAAATTGACTAAAATGTCGCCAAATCTTCCATGGAGGTCGCATTATTCAGATGATATGATTTCCATCAATTTATTTGAAGCAAATGATATCATGTCGCTTAGCAACGGATCCAATGTGTTATGCGGCATACGATTTTATATTAAATCTTTTCCGATTTGAAAAATAAAGATATGTATATAAAATAAATTTATTTGACATTGCATTTTGACTGGATAATATCAATTACGGTCTTCAGGTTTAAACATTATTATTATCGATATTTTCGGGGACTTTTGATTCACGGATTATTGATATTTTCAAGTTATTATGACATTGTTTTATTATGACGAAAATAGTTGAAACTCATATATAGTACATTGTACGTAATCTTTTACAAATGCATTATATCTTCTAATCTACGAGAATATAAGTAGTACAGGTATATTGGCATATATTTAGATATAGTGGCATATATTGGAATCAATTACGACCTTCTGGTTAAAGATTACGGGGATTATTGATATTTTCAATTTATTACGTCATCTCCTTTATTCTGGCAAATATTTTTGAGACTCATATTGTAATACGGGTAATCTTCTACTAACACACTGGCATATTTTCTAATCTACGACAATATAAGTAGTACGGGGTTGCATATAATGATTCAATTCCTTTTTTTTGTAAATTTGCTTACAAAAGGGGTCAGGATGTTTTATTCTTCAGATCTGCCCGTGAAGATAATTCTGCATAGTGAGAACAGATATTCTTAAACTTCTCTTTATGAGCAATAAATTTAATATTTTAACAGAATTTGCACATGATTGCGAATTATATTTTTCTTTATATTATATACTCCGTACGAAGAACGGGTATGCTGCTAGTAAGTTAATAAATATAGCGCAATAATGTTTGCAAACATAAATAGCTGAAAGAATAATATTGGCAGGATAATATTGGCAGGATAGTATATAGCGATATCCCATTTTAAGAACAAATATAAGTCAAAAATATTAAGGTAATAGAGTAACTGTTTTTGCTCATCAATGTATCACAAATTATATTTCGATTCAATTCCTTAATCAATCCATTACCAATTTTCATCCAAAATATTCATATGATCAAAATATTCATATCCATTCCCATCTAAATATTCAAATTATAAATGTAAAACATTTTTCAAATTAATCAGCGCATTAGTGTCATTTAAGCGAATACGAGGGAAAAATAGAGATAGATATTCGACTTGATTTTACTAAATAATAACTTTAGCTTAGAATCAGCTTTTTCATGGGCACATATAGCGCTGATTTCTATGTTCCCCATTATTGCACGAAAATATATAACGTACGTACACTCATGTCCAAAAGTTAAGCAACAAACTGAAAAATTAGCATATTTGGTGAAAGAAACATATTAGCATATTTGATGACAGGCACATAGATTAGCATATTTGATGACAGGCACACGCACGCAGAAACTAGCCCGCAGTAAACATTTTGCATACCAACATTTTTAACACGAAAACGTATTAACAAGTAAGATCAATCATGCATAAAGCATCGATTATGAAACACTTTCCAACTACAATGCAATTTTATGTAAACATCTCTAAAATGCGATACATTCAGCAGAGATATTCTTACAATGATCACAATACTACAATAATTTATTATATTTGAAAACTTCATCGAAAACAAATGAACTTTATTCAAATAACGTCATCAAACTATAAATCGCCTGGCTCTCTATATAAAAGCAGTGAATATTTATTTCATTCATAAACTTTTTTCCATATCTTTCATTAGACGGTGATATTTTAAAAATTATCACAATACTCCAAAAATGTATTTTACTTAAAAACTTAAAACCATGGATGTAAAAGTACTTTCTAACTCCATGCTTAAAACTTCATCGAAAAAAGCAATACTATAGAATCGTCTGCTTCTCTATGTAAAATCAATGAATGTTTCATTCATATCAGCTATATTGCAGACTCCAGAGCTAAATAATTTTATGTTAAAGAAATTCAGCAATTCTTATACAACTCATCTTACAGCTTGATGTGCTTATATTCTCCATACGTGAAAATTGGGCTTCGTTGCAGAAATAATCAAGGTTTGATGATAATTTAAACTCAAACATATTTTAATTGTGTTGGTGCAGTATATAGATGCAGAGAAAAAAAATATAAAATACAGCGGTTTTAGGACGGATGCAACACTAAATATAAAATAAAAATAACTTTAAACGGCAGTTATCATACAAACGGACAAACAGTCAGACAGACAGAATGAACAAAGTCATAAACACTTTTCAAATATGTTGTAAAGTGTTAATAAAAACGGGCTGTTTTTGTGCAGAGCTTATATCTCCGTGTAACCGATGCTAGGAGGAAAATCGATAAAGCCAAATTTTGAAATATGAGTAGACGACATCTTCTGAGTGATTTTTTTTTTATACATTAGTATCTTTGAAACTATAAAAAATAGATATGCATAAATAAATAGCGATAAAAATTTGAAGAAATTTAGTTTCTAAATGTATATTTACTTTTTAAAACAAAAGCTCTTATAGTTTTCGACTAATCGTCTTATTAAGTTGAAGAAGTATGAAAATTTACGTTTTTCAAGTTTGTAATGCTTATATCTTAAAAACTAAAAGTGACATCTATAAACAATAAGCAAGACTGTGTAGCTCTTTGAAAGCCTTTTAAGTGTATATAATCAGATTTTGAATCGAATTATTTACTTCTTTTTCCTTTTATATTCCCCTCCCTCCTTAAAAAACAACGTAAAATAGCTCCCATATATGCGTTTCCTACTGAACGCGTTTAACACCCTGATCTTTGACAGGAGTCGCGATAAAAGGTCGCATCGGGTCATTTTAATCGTAGCGTAAATTCATTTTACGGCTCTTTTCGATCAGAGAGAAGAAGAGGTCGCATTATTATTTATAGAAATTGCGTATTTCTCAACAAGGGGTAACGATAGCCGAAGTCAATAGAAGGGCGGAGGAGCTAGAGGGAAAATGTCACTAGACGCAGGTGGTCGACGCATGTGTTCTAAGCGGAAGCAACCGGTAAAGGGTTTCGATTCGATTTGCTACAGTTACGATTTTGTCTAAACTGCCAAGCAGGGAGCGTTGGGTCTACACGGGATCGGGCCTAGTTCATATTCAACGTTTGAAAAAATTATAAATGAAGTCTAAAAGGTTAGGAGGAGTTGTTTTGTTGATTTCAGCTTTATAAAGATTAATGCCGGTTATTTTTAATTTTTTAAACTAGAGTCAACGAGCTCACCCGAAAGTTTAGAACTGGAGGTCGGAAAACATTTATTGCAACTTGTAAAAGATAAAAATTCTTTTTTTTCTTTTGCAACCCAGGCCGTCCGGCTCACCCGAGGGTATTGATTGAATGATTGAAGACCCTGACCACACGACCAACCCGAAGGTTTATGGTAGCTTAATGTGTGGCCGGGAGAGGGAGTAAGCCGAAGCTGACTCCCCCGGTCAACTCCCAACGATCCGCTAGCGTTTATTAATGAGATTAAAAGTATTTACAGAAAATTACATGCTCATGGCCAGCATGATGCCATGGATAATTGGCACACAGTGCACGCAGAACAACACAAAGATAGTATATATAAACAAAAAAACAACAACAAACAAAAAATAAAAAAAAAAATTAAAAAATAAAAAAGTACAGATGTACAGAACACAAAAAATGTACAGGTGTATAGATATGCAAGATATGTCCAATAAGTTTATTTTTAAGGTAAGATGGCTGGAAACAGTCAGAGGGTTCACGGATCAGGTCACCCGAGGGTATTAAAGCAACAATATGGATGACCGGGAAAAACTCCAACCCTCAAGAGGCTATTATTCAGCCCAGCCCGCCGAGTTATCTTTTATTGAAACTTAGGTCGTAACACTTGAAGAAATACACTGGCGGAAAATAAAATCCCAACACCAAGAAGAAATTAGTTTAGAAGAATGAAATTTAGGCATAGCAATTGTGTGGGTAACATATTTATTTGATTAGAGTTTCAAAATCACAAGTTAAAATATGCGCGAGAAGAGCCGTTTCAAATGTGAAATGGTGGTACATTAATAACCGCTGTAGTCGTCACGATTTTGAATGCAAGCATGCAAACGTGCATGCATTGTGTCGCACATGTGCCGTATGTCATTTTGTGGGATGGAGTTCCATGCCTGTTGCACTTCGTCAGTCAAATCAGCAACGGTTAATGCTGGTTGTGGATGACGCTGGATTTGTCTTCCAATAATGTCTCATACGTGCTCGATGGGAGAAAGATCTGGTGATCTCGCAGGCCAAGGCAACATGTCGACACTCTGTAGAGCACGTTGGATAACAGCAGCGGTATAAGGACGAGCGTTATCCTGTTGAAAAACACCCTCTTGAATACTGTTCATGAATAGCACAACCGGTTTAATCACCAGTCTGATATACAAATTTGCTGTCAAGGTGCTTGGGATAACGACGAGAGTGTTCCTGCTGTCATAGGAAATGGCTCCCCAGACCAGTGTGTCTACGCAGGTCCTGTGTCTACGCAGCAGACAGCTTGGTTCCAAGAGCTCACCTGGACCCCTTCTTACCAACATACGGCCATCACTGACACCAAGACAGAAAAGACTCTCATCTAAGAATACAACGGATCTCCACCCCGCCCTCCAGTGAGCTGAGCTCTAGCTTGAAACCACTGACGTTGCAGATGGCAGTGAATCGGAGTGAGTGGTATGAACGCTACAGGCCGTCTGGCTCGAAGCTGTCCCTCAAGTAATCGATTTCTTACAGCTCGCTGTGTTACTCTGGGGCCAACAGAAGCTCTAATTACTGCTGCAGATGCAGTACGATCCGCCACAGTCATGCGGCGAATACGGCGGTCTTCCCTCTCAGTAGTGGCCCGTGTGCGGCCGGACACCGGTCTTCTTGAGACAGTGCCTTCCCGTGACCATTGCTGACAACAATCATGCACAGTGGAGATACATCCCTGCCAAGTCTATTTGCAATATCGTGGAAAGAAAATCCACATTCTCGTAACCCTATTATACGGTCTCGTTCAAACTCAATAAGCTGCTAATACTGCCTTCTTCGTCCTCTTAAAGGCATTCTTGACTCAAACCTAGCTCACAACGTCCAATCCGAAGGATAAATAACGCTCACGAAGTTTACATCGCGCATTTAAAGCAAACGTGATTTGCATGATCATAGTTGCGCTACTAGCGCCACTCTTATTCGTCTGGTGCGAAATTTGAATCGGTATCATCTTTTATATGTGCAAAAACGCGCCTCCCAAATTTCGTTTATCTAGCACAACTCCTTGTTGGTGTTGCGATTTTATTTTCCGCCAGTGTATAATTCCCAAAACAGACAATTTAACAGATATATTAATAATATATTAGAAAAATTCAAAAATGTAAATTGTCAAAGCCAAATACAATTAAATAAAAAAAGTACTCCAAGAAGTATAATAAACATATATTGAGCAAGTATCATATTGAGCATTAAAAAAAGATAATGTTTAAAAAAATGCACTTTTACCTTAATAATTTGTACAAAAATTGCACATATTCCTGTTTTGACAGATTTGTATACACATCATTCCGCGCGTGCGCATAGGCGCTGGATTTTACATTTAAAAATTTTTTCAAGCTTGGTGGAGCTGCAGCACTCATTTCGGGCGGAGTAAAAGTCTAGTCAGTCAATCCAGACCAGACGACTCACTTAGAAGTATTGAAAAACCAAATATGTGGCAGAGCGAAGGATTCCTCGCCAAAAAATTAATACTGTTGCGCCAAGGCATAAGCAGAAAACATCGCTAACATGACGGTAATAAATAAGAACCGAAACTCCAAGAACACCAATCCTGTATTCCAAAATAACAACAACACACAATCATAAAATACAAAAAACAAATAATTAAAAGCAAGCCAAAAATCTCCACAAGGTAATAACAAAATAAGTAAAAAGTAATCAATAATTAACAAGACAAAACATTCAGGGGCTTACAATAACCAATAAAAAGAAATTCTAGTATTAACAATAACTAGAGGGCATAAAAATCAATCGACTTCTAAAATGAAACAAATACAACAATAACATAAAAATCCAAAAAATCGCAATTCACAACGCACAATAAAACACCGAATGACTCCCAGCCTACAAGCAACAAAATCAGAAAACAACCAAGCACCAATAAATTGACCAGGTTCAAGACCAAAATATAAGGGACCAATAACCTAAAACAAGACCAAAAAGATACAACCATAACCACAAAAAACGAACACATTCCATAAAACTAAAGGAGACATCCACGGAAAACCAAAATCCAAAAGCCCTAAAAATAAAGACATCCCCCTTCACCAAGAGCAGTACAAAGAGCAAATATAGCAAAGAAATACGCCAAAGTAAAATCCCACAAGTAAAACCTAAAACCCAAAAGTAAAATCCCACAGAAAGTCACCCTTACCTACCCAAATCACAAACAAAGAAAGGAGTAAAGGGAAAAGCAAAGAGCAATGCCTCTCCAAAATACCAAATAGAAGACCGAGGAAGCCAAGCCCCAAAACCCCCCAACAAAGCAGCCAAGATGGCGTCTCGACAGGAATGATAAACATCAAAATTAGTTTCAAATATTTGATTATTCAATTCATAGTTAATACATTTTAATATTTTAGAACAATCCTCATATGCATGATCACCCTCACAAGTCAAACAACAGGACACTGCTTGGAGGTGTGGCCTATAAACGCCCACAAATTATACATTGCAAATTACTAAAAAAATTCCCAAATCCTGAACTTCACCCTACTTTAATCATGAAAAAGAGAATGTTTCTCAATAATAGTGTTCAAAATCAAAGGGTCAACCTCAAGGAACCAACTTTAGCTTTAACTAAATTCAGCAATAGAATTTTGATCAGTAAAAAAAATGTTTTAAGTATAAATAGTATTAACAATTATCTCAAGATAAGAATCGGGCAAATAACATACAATAATTTTTGGCTTTCCATTCCGAGGTTTAGTAAAGGAGAATTTCTTGCAAAGCTCTTGTTTTTCGTTGAATTTAACAAGGAGAGTGCCCACACATACTCCATTCGATGCCGGGAAATATTGTTCACGCCAAATACCAAGTCCCGAAACATAAACCTTAGAAAGAACAATTTTAATATCTTTAAAAGAACTGAATTCAATGGGTTTAATTCGAGGGCTTGTTTAATCGGCTCTTTAGTGTGAGGGTCAGGAACTCCCTCAAAAGAACTGAATTCGATGAGTTTAATTCGAGGGCTCATTTAATCGGCCCTGCAGCATAAGGATCAGGAACTCCCTCAAAAGAAACCTGCTTTCTAAAAGAAGCATCTTCAGGTTAAAAGTTCCAAAGTTAGATAGCAACGCAATCTCGATCATTAAAGTAACAGCATCTTTCAAATCAGAAGAACGATGGTAAAATACCTTATTGAATTTAACAAGGAGAATTCAAAACTGCTGAATTTTTTCACGTAAAATTATTTCAATATTCAACAACATCAACAACGTAAAATTATTTAGTTCCGGAGTCTGGAATATAAATGATATGAATAAAATATTCATTGATTTTACATAGAGAAGTAGATGATTTAAATTTCGATGACATCATTTGAATAACATTCATTTTATGTAACTATCATTGTCTTTTTCAATGAAATTTTAAGTTTTCAAGTATAATAAATCACTGTAGTACTGTGATAATTAAAAAAAATGTCAGCGTTGAATGCATAGCATCTTTGAGATGTTTAAATAAAATTGCACTTCAGTTGGAGAGTGTTTCATAATCAATGCTTTATGCATAATTGATCTTTTCGATGATATCAAGATGGGAACTCTGCGATAATATTTCAGGTCACTAAGGATCAGTGGCGTAGCATCCACTGAGGGTAAAAAGCTGAGTCTTCCTTATTTAAAATCTAATTTAAAAACTTATTTAAACATACTTTTATTTATTCTAATTTTTAAATAACTTTGCGAATCTATATGTATTATAGGGCTTTTATTTGCTTAAAGTGGCATGTTTCAAAGTATTTTTCCCATTAAAACGCATATTTTAATGTTTTAGAAGCTGAAATCATCCAACTTTCGTGGTCTATAAAGAGAAATATGGCATTAAGACCACCCATTTGTTAAACGCCTTCCTAGCTGATTAACTAACATGGGAAGCTAGCTTATAGAAAGGTGTGGCTACTGCTTCCCCATTTTTAATCCTTTATTAACAATCAATGATTGGATGTGGGTAGTGCAAGGCTAAAAGGTCCTCCATTTTGGATCAAACGGGATTCTATTAATTAATATTCGCAGAAAATATTCATTATTTGTAATTCTAAAGAATTTCAGTTATTTTTCACGAATAACCTTGCATTTACCTAACTTTAAATAATATCAAAACGAAGAAATATACTAAGAATGATTTCCATTAAAGTAGTTTGCAAAGTAGACTTGGCTCTTTATATCGGCATCAATATGGTGAAGCATTCCTTTGAATATTTGGGGGGTTTAGAAAGAATAAGTCTGATTTTCCTTTACAAATTCCATGTTAAACGAGAATCTCAATTAGACAAAAAAAGAGGTTGATAATTTTCTTGCGAATTCTTAGCATATTGTAATTATAAGATATTTTAAAGTTTTCATAGTACAGTATTTGTAAATAATTAATATACAATATTGTTTAAGGACATTGTTAACTGCACTTATTTTTAACTAAGTTGATGTTCCAGATTTCTTTCACATTTTCAGTGCACTCTTTCATACATGGGCGCCTGTAGAACGTTTTCCGAGTGGAAGCGACCATGACTTTATATTTAATGAAATTGGTTGTAAAAGTTCAACTCATTTAGAATTAAGGAAACATTTAAAATATTATATTTTGTACGTATTTATCTTACATAGGTAATATATTTTAAAATATCGTGCATTTCATTCACTCTTAGCATTTTTATATTAAATTATTTTATTTTACTCACTAAGGAAATAAAACGTATTCAACGTCTGAATTCTAATATAAATTTCATTTATAATACAAAACCTTTTCCAAGCTTAAACGCCAATCGCTCAGCCTCCCCAGTCAAAAATATCACGCTACGCTACTGCTAAGGATTAAGGAATAGATTTATGTGAATTTCGCCCTAATATCGCCATAAAACATAGGCAAGAAAGATTATCATGCATAAAGCATTGATTATGAAATACTTTCCAACTGAAATGCAAATTTATTTAAACATTTCTAAGATGCGATACATTCAGCAGTGATTTTTTTTAAATTATCACAGTACTACAATAATTTATTTACTTGGAAACATAAAACTTCATCAATAAAAACAATGCTCTAAAATCGTCTGCTTCTCTATGTGAAATCAGCGTCATATCACTTATATTCCACACTCCAGAGCAAAATAATTTTGTGTTCAAAAAATTCAGCAATTCTTATACAACTCATCTTACAATAGCTTGATTTGTTTACATTCTGCATGCGTTAAAATTAGGCTTCGTTGTAGAATTAATCAAAGTTTAGTGATCATTTAAAATCAAAAATATTATTGTAATTGGGTAGGCACAGAATTTAGATACACGGATAATACGCAGAAAATAAAGCGGTTTTAGGACGGATGCAACTCTAAATATATAAATATAATCGTTCCTTAAAAATCACGATTTTGACTAAGCGAAAAGAAAATGGATGCCATATTTCATTTTGCAATAGGTCACGTGATCTCTTCATATAATATGGGTTTAATTATTATTTAAATTCTTATTTAAAAAACTGCTTAACATATCTTGATGACATTTTCTTTTACACATTTTATTTGATAATTTGAATATTTTCCAACATTTTCAAAGTAATTTGTAAATTTTAACTCCGCTTAAAATATGTTTGAAAAATTAGGTCCCATAGGGTTCAATGTACTTCATTTTTTCAACCCCGGTTAAATCCAAAACTAATTGGGTGATATTGTTCTTTTATATTCCCATATGTCCCACAGATCGTCTCAACAACATGCTAAAATTTCATTTTGATAAAGTCATTTTTACGGCAGTTATCGTGCGAAGGGATAGACAGACAGACAGAATGAACAAAGTCATAAACACTTTACAACTATGTTGAAAAGAAAGTGTTAAAAACTAACAAACGAAATAGAAATTAAACAGAAAAGATCAATCATGTATAAAGCATTGATTATAAAACACTTTCCAACTGAAATGTAATTTTATTTAAACATCTCTATGATACATTCCGCTATACGATATTCCATACGCTACGTCTGCCAAGCATGTCCCATACATGCTCGATAGGATTCAAGTCGGGTTATCTCGATGACCATTCCATATGAAGCAGTGCTTCGATTCTAAATACTGGCCAAAAATGCGAGCCCTGTGAACTCGCACGTTATCGTTCATAAAAATGGAATCAGAATCCATTGCCGCAAGAAATGGGCGAACATGTTGAGCAAGAATGCCATCTCTATACCGCACTGCAGTCACAGTACAGCGTAGAAGATGTGGAGACCAGTGTGGGCGCCATCAACAATCCCTGCTCAAACCACCGCCTCTGAATGCGTGCGTTTCGCATTACTGACATGATACTGTGTTCCGGGCATTCTCCCAACCATTAACCATCTGGAATCACTCTGTACACCAAACCGTGACTCATCCGTGAAGAGCACAGTGCCCTATTGCTGTGGAGTCCAGTTGAAGTGATCTCGAACCCAATTTATGCGGAACCTTTGTGCGAGGACGTTAATGGGACGCAAACCCGCTGGTCGTCTTACATACAGCTGACCTGCATGTAGGTCTGGAAACAGTTTGCCGAGACACTGCTTCCTGTCGACCTTGCAAGTTCGCAAGCAAGCTGATGTGCAATGATTCACCTGTGGTGTCGTGCTTACAGACACAGAAAACGTTCATCCTGAGCGGTTGTGAACCTTGGATGTCCGCTTATTGGTTTTCGTAACACTGTCCCTTCACTTTGACACCGGTTCCACGGGCGGCAAATGACGGAACGATTGACATTTAGGGCTCGGGCTACTTCCGACTGTCACTGTCCCCCTTCGAGACGCCCTATTATCTCTCATAGCCTGGTGTCACTCAGATGATGTCGTCTGCTCATTTTTAAAAATTTGGACATTTCGTTTTTCCTTTTGGGATCCGCAATGCGGAGATACTTGCTCTGCACAAAACAGGCCATTTTCAAACTTAACACGTTTCCTTGTTAAAAAACGTTGGTATGCAAAATGTTTTTTACGTTGATAGTTTCCGCGTGATTGCGCCAGTCATATATGCAAATTTTGTGGCTACACGTTGTTTCTTTCGCCAAATATGCTAATTCTTCCGTTTATTGCTAAACTTTTGGACATTACTTTGTATAACGAAAATTAAAGATATCAGTCTCCTGCCAAACCGTTTAACAAATACAGCCTAAACAGAAATAAGAAATTTTTTTGTTTCACATGCAGTAGATACCTTTCTGAAATTTTATTAAGGTTGCAAAATATCGATTTCAGTTACATTTTAAATCACAATACATGTGATAATTTTAAAATACGGAAACGTTTCATGAAGTAGCTGTTACAACCCGGCCGAAGCATTTGCATCAGAACATTTTAAATTCTATTCAACAGATCTTAACATGAAAACTTGCGCAATATTTATATCTGCGCAATATTATTGCTGAACTTGAGAATACCGATCATGTTGATGAATTGTTTCCAATAAAAATAAGCATACCAAATTTAATGGAAATTATTTGATTTTTTCGAGATACCGCGCTCCATGTCCAAAAAAAATCTTAGGTGAACAAACACGTACATGGCTTTCCTTGCAGATTCCAATTCATTGTCTCGTTATTTCATTAATAATTAATTAAATTCAGTTTAATGGTTTCTAAATAAGACGCATAATTAATTAAAAATACACTGAATTTACGCTTTTAATTCAGCTTTCGTTTTCACTTGGTAACTGGACTTATTCTCAAAACTGGCGTAGCAAAAATGTGAAAAAACTAAAATATCTCGAGAACGGCTAATCCTAGAGTAATGAGGTTGGTCTTATTCCTTTCATCGCCAAAATGTGCGTATAACAGAAGCATTTAATTTATATTAGTCTTTTATTTTAGATTTTGATGACTTCTGCGGGCCATTTTACAAAAAAAACAGGTCCTTTTTTTCCGAATCATACCCAAATCTAATCAGCACCAGGGTAACCCATAAGTAACTCATGAAATAAATTTTGTGAAATTTGGTCAATTAGGTTTTCAGTTAAGAGTGGATGCATAACATTGCAGAGACACACACACGCCACGCTAAAAATGTGTTCCAAGAGGTCCCGAAACGTGTAGATCCCTCGAAAACTCGAGTTGCAATTTTTGACATGATTCCAATACTTTCCATAAACATTACAATGTATTGCAGGGAAAGTAAAAATCGAATATCTCAAGCAAGATGTGGAAGACCCAAGCCGCCCGACTCACCCTAGGGTATGAGCAGCTGGTTGAGTGGCTGTCTCAAGCAAGGTGTGCGATAACTTCTAAACAATAGTGACCTTTCATTTCTTGTTAAAAATGCCGACGTACAAATTAATTGGACTGATTTGATGGTCCCAGTCTGTCCCCATCTAATACATTACACATCGTGTGTGTAACTCTGAAACACCGCTTCTTAACTTATACTCGCGGCAAGGCTAACTGGAATACGTTGTACTAACTAGAATACACTCGGGCGAATTACTCAATTTTGTCCTCATACTGTTACAAATATGTAAAATGTATCACTTCACTGCGCTTTGCCTCCCCGCAAGAAGAAATATTTCGTGAAGGCAGGGTTACCCGTACCTTGGCAACATCGTCGGCACATGCGTGCCAGGTTTGGCGAAGTATCGCCAACTTAGTGACTTTCCAAAACTTTCTAGAAATATCCAGGAGTTTCCAAGATACGAGCAATTTCTAAACATTTCTATAGAGAGTATATAAGGAAATCATCGCTCATTTGGACATAGTTGACGTAATACGAGCCAAATTGAATTGTGAGATATATCAGTGTTTTGAATAATTGATTATTTTATTTTGTGAAATATTTGAACATTTAATTGTTGTTTTATTGTGCCTGACAGTCGTTTTGTGGTATTGTAAGATAGTTATCGAGCTATTCGCTATGTATTCGCTATTTACGCTCATTGGTGATTTTAAATAAAAGCGTTAGTTATCCAAAAATTCGGACTCATTTTTGTATCCCGAGAGTACACCCACGATCTGAAAGAGTAGCAATACGCACATTAATTAGATGGTTTCTATAGCATCAAAATTAATTTTATATATATCCTTTAAAAATAACTTTTTACAAAAATGTGAAATAATACGATTATAATTTTGAGTCTTTATTATAAGAATCTGTTGATTTTAACCTAATTGGTATAATACAGAAAAATTTTTGTTCTTAATAGCGTTTAACAGATGGACTATATAACTTAGAGGTTAACAGTTTTTCCTATTACACGTGTAGTGTCAAGTTAGGTTTGCCACAAGTATACACATTATGCTATGTCTGTTGGTAAAGTTATCTCTAAATACACTAAAAACACAAATCCGTATTTAAAAATAGCTCATTAATAGATTCGATAAAATTAAGTTTGCAAATTCTAAATTTTGAGTAGAAACTATCGAGAATCTATGTATTTCGGGCAACTGTACAGTTTTGACAAAACATAAACCAGAATTTCTTTAATTTTATTATTTCTATTTTATTATTTTTATTTCTATTTCTACTTAACTGTTTCTTTATTTTTAAAATAGCTACAAGAAAAATTGCGCCTTGAAGAAAATTTCCAATTTGCTATCGTGAATTTCAGAAACTAAATATGACTTTATATATTATTCAAAGAACAATGCGAGTCATAAACTAACAGTATAATAAACTTATGAAAATTTTAAAATCGAAACTGATAGCAAATGTTAAAAAATATAAGGCTCCAAACAGAATTTTTAATTATAAACATATGTTACAAATCAATTGTATTCCGATATTAAGTAATATTACTTTATTCGAATACCGTCTCAATTATTATTTTACTTTTCGTATCACTTTGCAAGTGTGAATAAAACAAAAAAAATAGCTGTCTTATCTATCTATCTATAAGCGTAAACATCTAAATATTTGAATGTTTAATAGGTTTTGTTAAAATGAACCAAAAAACTTCAAACCTAATAGAAAAAAATAATAATAATAGCTTGAAATATTGCAAAAACGAAAATTCAGTAAAAACGGACAAAAATATCATTCGAAATAAATTTTTAGATCAGTTTAAAATCGATACTATACACACTATATATTTGTTCTCGGTACCATTCTTCTAGTCAAATTTAATAAACAGTTATTTACAATTTATGATAAAATTATGCTAATATACATATATACAAAACACACACATATATATATATATAGATTCTTATTGAATATTCTTAAGATCATTCGATCAAAACATGGATTACACACGATAAGCAATATAGCTAAAATCCAGCTTACCTCTACCGCTGGCTAAATTCCTTGGTAAAACAATAGCACCGAAATACAGCACCGTAATCACAATAAAATAGAATCTCTCGCTGCTACCCATGACTAAAACGGCATGATGCTATATGATCCCGCGCTTCAAGCAATATCATGTTGACTCAATGGATATTCCTCTTGTGCTTCTTTGCATCACACATTTCAGATTTTGCAATAGCTGCTGTCGAGCGATAGAGATCCGGGTATTTAGAAGAGCAGAAAAATATTCCAAACTTCGAACGTACTGCCATCTATGAATTGATATTGATACTAAAAACGAATCACATGATTTTTTTTTTTCTTTTGAGTGTAAGAAAAATAATAATACATTATTAGCCATCCAGATCCAGGATCTCGTACAGGGGAGTTAAAACCAAAAATATTGTTTTCCCAATTTGAATCAATAGAGAAACAATGTAATTTTCAGAAATTTCAGCTATTAGAGGATTATGATCAGGGACGGCGCATGAAACATAAAATATCACAACACCAGGGCGGCAAAATGTAATTATAATAATACTATTAATCAAATATGCGTAAAAAATATTTTTCTGTAGTAATTTAGTAAAATATTTTTATTATGGGCAATCCTGTATATTTTGCAAAGAAGAATTTGGTGAAAATGTGTTTTAAGGAGGGGCAAAAGTTATGCTGGATCTCAGGTGGTAAAATAACTTCTGCCGGCACTGATAATGCCCTGAATACATTATGCCAGAATTAATTACAAATATTAAAACTTTCAAAATAAAATAAAGTTTATTTACGAATTATAGGACGCTATATAGTATACACAGATATCTGTACATCTTTTAATGTTCTATAATTTGTAAATGTACTTTATTTTATTTTGAAAATTTCAATATTTGTATTTCTATCTTCGGACGTGTTGCCATTTTAAGTAAGATAATTAATTAGATTATTTATGGAAATTGATCTAAAAATTAATTTTCTTAAGTTTTGTATTGCGATATAAAACAAACACTAACGTCTATAATATAAGAACTATATTCTCAATGCAATATATAACAATGTAAAAAAAATATTGTGATGAGGATTGAAATTCGACTCCCTGTTTCTGATATATTAACACGTTTTGAGAATATCTGAATACGAATCAAGAACTTTCAATCTGTGCGGCAGAATATCTCTCGAAAGTAATAGAGTGATTCAATTGAAATTGGCCGCAATTACATTAATCGCTAAAAATCAGAATCCTGTTAAATTTCACCAAAGATATGTTGATTGCCTTGTACTTTTCAAATAGGATTTGTTCGAAAATCGAAAAATCGGATGTGGGCAGCAGCAGCACATGACTTTCCCTGCAGACTCATATCCACGTTCGCTATTTCTTCAATAATTCATTATATTGAGTTTAATTGCACAAAATAATAACACCCACAATTATTTGAAATGACACTGAATAGGCACTTTTAATTCAATTTTCGTTCTCAATTGGTAACTGGACATTTTTTCAACGGTGACGTAGCGAAAATGAGAAAAAACTGAAATATCTCGAAACCGGTATAATAGGGTTGATCTTATTCTTTTCATCATCAAAAATTAAGTATAAAACAAGCATTTAAGTGATATATTTGAGGATACGTAGTTTTTTATTTTATATTTTGACGATTTTTGAAGGGCAATTTCGCAAAAAAGGCAGGGTTTTTTTTTTCCGAATCATACCAAAATCTAATCAACACCAAGGTGACCCACAAGTGACTTATCTACCGAATTTTGTAAAATTTGAGCAATTAGTTTTTCAGCTAGAGTGAATACAGGCAATTTTTGCTAGCTATTTCGCAAAAAAAGACAAGTTGTTTTATCCCGAGTCGTACCAAAAACTAGTCAACACCAGAGTCATACACAGGTGACTTACCTGCAAAATTTGATGAAATACGGTCCATTAGTTTTTGAGTTAGAGGGGATACATACATTGCACAGACAGACACACAAACAGACGTTGCGCTAAAAATAGCGTTTTCGTGTTCTAGAGGTCCCAAATCGTGTAGATCCGTCGAAAACTCGAGTTTCGATTTTCGGCATGATTCCAATACTTTCCCTATACATTACCATGTATTGCAGGGAAAGTAAAAAGCTTAAAAAATAATTATGTTAAAAAATGTTACAGAAATAGCAATTTTATCTGTAATATTTTTATTATTATTTAAAAATGAATTATAGGATTTATTGGATGGTGTCATGCAACTTTCTCCAAGCGTTCAATATTTTTTATTTAAGTAGAAAATAAATTCTACATACGAGTAAATATGTTTACTATTATTAAAAACTGAGTACTTATACGTATTTTTATTCATAAATAAATGTCACATCATTTTTAGGAGCTATCACGAGTCGTTCTCGAGGTATTAAAATTTTTACTTTACTACAGGAAGTTCAAAATCTCTAGAACGATAGTCAAGCTATTTTCCATGAACAACAAGTCTAATTATTTCAACAACAAGATTAATGGTTAGCAAGATCGAGTAATATAAAAGATCTATTTTGGGTAAGTTTTTCTCACATCAAAATGTATTAATCTATAGGTAAAGTCATATATTACCCACATAATAATTTTTTTTCTGTTTGTCGTGCTCACCGAAATATGACAGATTCGCCCTCATTTACTTCGAGAAGTAGTTTCATCCCATGGCGAGTCCATTTGCAAGGAAAAAAGTTTTACAGGCAATAATTCCGTTCGGACTAATCAGTGAGGCTTGGCGATAAATAAATGAGGACTGGCCCTAAATAAATAAAACTTGGCGATTGGAATAAAACTCACTGACAGCGCGTGAATAATTTTAGTGCCTGTCTTATACAATATACTTCCGGTAAAATGAGAAAGCAATAAGAAATAAACTCTTGCAAATATTCAATTCATGGATAAAAATAACAAATTTAAAAATCTAACATGGGCAGCACATGACTTTCGCTGCAGACGCATATTCACTTTCTCTTTATTTCTTCAATAATTCATTAAATTGAGTTTAATTGCCCAAAATAACATCCATAATTATTTAAAATTACACCGAATTTGCACTTTTAATTTCATTTTCGTTCTCATTTGGTAACTGGACTTATTTTCAAAAGTGGCGTAGCAAAAATGCGAAAAATATAAAATATCTCGAGAACAGCGAGTCCTAGTGTAATGGGGTTGCTCTTGTTCTATTTATCGTTAAAAGTTACGTATAAAACAAGCATTTAATTGATTATTTAAGCACACGTAGTTTTTTTTATTTTAGATTTTTGCGATTTTTGCGGCCCAAAACGTGTAGATCCGTCGAAAACTGGAGCTGTGATTTTCAATATAATTCCAATACTTCCCCTATACATTATCATGTATCGCAGGGAAAGTAAAAACAAAAACTAAAGCTTTTATTTTAGGTTAAAAAACAACTCAAACGTTCACCATCATTAGAATTAAAGCGCAATAATAATGAAATTGTTAATAAAAAAATCTGATGTGGGAAATACATGACTTTCCTTATATAATGCAATGAATTTACTACTTTTACAGTAAAAAAAATAGGTTTTTCTTATAGTAAATACTTATATTCTTTCCAAGATATTGAATTTTCGACAATTAGTCGTCATTTTCATTGATTTAGCGTCATTTTAATCCATTTGGCGAGATTTTCGCTAATTTGACAACATTTCAAAAAGTCGCCACGTTGGCGACATTCCGCCAAATTCGTCGCCAAAATATCGCCAAGCTTTACTGACGGAGAAATAAGTTATTTTTATAACAGATAATGGCTATTGGCGTTCAAATACAAACGTATTACTCGAAGTATCTTTTCTAATGAATGGAACGAGCTAGATCCACGAGAATGATGTCACCCAATTTATTGCATGGTATTACATATGAAAAGTGAACATGTTTCTCAATAGGAAATATATATTTTTATTTTATATGACTTTTTGATAATTTTTTTGAAAAATGTGAAATATCTCGAGAACGGTTCATGTTAGCGTTCTAAATTTTATGTCAATCGTTTTCTAATGAAAAATTACATAAGAAATGTCTATTTGCGTAACTTTATTAGCGGTTTTGATTTTTTGACGATTTTTTCAAAATTTCACTCCAAAATTTAGGGGGGTTCTGAATATTCGATTACGTTTAAAAACAATAGGCTTCCAGTGTTTACGGATTGTGATTTTTGTACCAAATTTCGTTCGAATCGGTCCATTCGTTCGTCAGTTATCGTCTCCACAGACCCACTGACACACACACACAGACATCACTTCAAAAATGTTTGATTCGTGATCAGGGATGCTTGAAACGTGCTCTCCCGTCGAAAACTCGAATTCGAATTTTCGACCCCGTCACAATACTTTCCTTATACATTATGTTTATAAGGAAAGTAATAAAATACTTAGAATTAGTGATAAATAACAAATTTAAATTGGTCTTTGAACATTTTATAGATTAAAAATAAAATTTTAAAAATAACAAATAATTTGAAATGTTTGCTCTAACATCATGAGGAATATTAAGAACCTAATTAAAAATGATATAATAGTGTAATTGAAAAATGTTAACGTGTAAAACATTAATCTGGAGAAATAATCATAGTATTACTAAAATTTAAAAGCCTCAGTCAATCAAAAGAGATTTCCTTCTAGTTATTAACAGAGGGCTGGATTCCCTCCAATTCAAGTAAAAACCAGAAAAGAGTCACATATTTAAATTTAAAAAAAAAGCCAAATTCAGAAATATAGAAAATTCATGTTATTTTTCCCTGTGTGAAACGGAACCTGCACAACGCGGAAGCAGACTGCCAATTTAAAATATATTGTTAATAAAAGCGCCTGTTTGAAACGAACAGAGAATGGAAAAATCATTCAACTATTTTAGCCATTTATTTCCATGAGAACCATTTTTTACACAGAACTTTTTATTAAATTATATCACGATTTTCTGAGAGCCATTGCAGAACTTCAAGAATTTTCCGTTAATCAGGGAGACTCTGAAATGTTAGAAATATTAATCAATGCACGATTTTTAACTGAAAGTCGCATCACTAGTAAGACACATGTCCAAGAAGCCATGCTGGATTATTCTGAACGTTCTGTGAGGCCAGAATATGTTCTCACATGAGGCATTTTTATTGCAGTATTTATGGTGCATAGAACGGCTAACAAAGCTCGAGTCTGGCTGGCGCCGGTGTTTACAACAACGTGAACTTGGGCGCGGTAGCCCATCGGTTAGCGCGCTGGAGTTGCACTCGGTAGGCCCGGGTTCGATTCCAGCCACTGCCAAAACTGCCGCCGTGTTCATGCGGAGTATGATCACGTTAAACATGTGGGTCCGAAAGTCCTTCCGAGAGGTTGGTGGTAGGGGAAGGAGGGTACGGTCCCTGTGGATGCCTCCCCCACTGGGTTCCGGTCTAAATTGGGTGGCACTTCCCGACCGTCCAAACAGTTACCTTACACCTTTCTGGTAGGTCGGACGGTCTGGGTTTCAACAACAACAACGTGAACTTTTAGGTCAAATACTATAAAATTTGGGTGTCCCAGGCCAAAAGGGATGAGAGGGGCCTTGATAAATGTCAAGTGATGCCATTGGGTTCAGAAGAACCAATGAGCACCAAGAAGAAGGGCGGAGGTACCTCCCCCCCCCCCCCCCCCCCCCCCCCGCCGAAGGAACCACAAGTCACTCGGATCCAGAATGTGGTTGCAGTGACTCTGATACAAAATGTTGTAGAAGGAACTTGGATACGAAATGTGGTAAGAGAAACTCATATACAAAATGTTGCAGAGGTAACTTTGATACGAAATGTTGCAGAAGTAAGTCTGACACGAAATGTGTTGTTGAAAGAAGTTTCCTTCGAGGTGTTGTTGTAGCAGGTTTTGCAATTGACTATAAGTACGAGATGCAAGCCACACACGAAAGAGTTGTGGCCGTACGGTCAGCAATAAGACGGATGCAAGCCTCAGCGTGATGAGCCGAAGATTAAACTGTAAGGTATGTGCTCATTTCCCCAGGTCATAGAAATTATCGAAATATAATACGACCAGCGACTTTTTTAAATGTTCCTAAACTAACGAAAAACTCTCTAAAAGGACTCTAAATCAATGGAAATGTCGACTAATTGACGGAAATTCAATATCTTGGAAAGAATATAAATATCTACTATAAAAATAATTTTTTTTTTCTGTAAAAATAGTAAATTCATTGCATTATATAAGGAAAGTCATGTGCTGTCCACATCAGTTTGTTTTGTTTTTGCTTTATGGTAGGCGGTAATATTTTTTTTTGACTATAAGTCAATTCATCTAGGTTTTAGGGTATGGTAATAAGATAACATTTAAGGACATGGGGTGCACTATATTTTTATTTATATATATATATACACCTGTGATCACAGTATGCAAAAATGTAAGTATATACATATATAAAATAATAAAATTAGCTATTATGGTATAATATAGTATTATAAGGTTTATCTAAACACACTTTTCAGAATTTTTAGTCTAGACTCTAAAGTATAGGTGAGCAATTACATATGGACAATTAGCATTTCCAGCTAAACTTTGAAACTTATCTTTTCCTGAAATGGCCTGCATGAAACGGAAACCTTTTCGAGGCGGAAAATTCTTCCGGTTCCCTGAATTCCGTTTAAGGCAGGTTCGACTGTGTGTGTGTGTGTTTATTTTCTGTTACATTAATTGCCTATGTTAATATTTTATAGATAATTCTTTTGATTTATTAATCGTCACTATTACTTTTTTGCAATACTGCTATTTATATTCCACGATTGGCAACAGTGGATCTCCACTTTTATCTCCTGCGAATGGCAGCAGTAGTATCGCCATTTATTGCTTCATTAGATAGGACATGTGCAGTATTTTCTCGGGTATTTTTATATTCTTATTTTTCACTCTTTTAGCTTGTAGTCCAAGTAGATAGAGTTTATAGATATTATCTATCTTTGTCTATAGAAACAAGCTTTTTTTGGTTCATTTTGAATAGATACTTGGACCTGAAGACAAGTCTGTTCAAAATGAACAACTTTTTAAGCCTAGTGCTTTTCCACGTGTATGACTTTAATGTTTGGTTATTTTTCGTTTTTCAATTTTCGAATTCTCACCATTGATATATGTTGATTATATTTAACCTGATGACTAGATACAGCCATTTTATTCTCCTCTTGACTGATAAATCTCTATTTTTTACTTCTTTTCATGATTAGAAACAAAAACTTCTTAGAAACAAAAATGCAAAATAAATTTTATTTAAGGGGCAATGGTTTTTTCTTTTATTGTTGTCGTTGATTGTAAGAATAAATATATTTTGTTGTATTTGTGTGTATTTTGATTTCACAGGTGGGAAAGTAGTTATTGTGTGTAGTAAATCAAATCTGAATCTTTCTCCACTATTTTAAGATATCTGAGCTAAAAACTTAACTTTTTCCTCAAAAAGCCTTTGTTTTTAACACATCATAGAATACTCTTTAATTATTTCCATATTTTTGTTTTTAATATTACGTTACTGAAAAATAAATTGTAGTTTTATGATCGCACGCTAGGAACTAATTAACGCGTAAAGAAAAGAACTACCTCGATTTATAGGTTATTGAATTAGCAGACCTGGAAATATAAGGCAGGATTGGTTCCAGAATGCATCTATTCTTAGGCAAAAGACTATCAAATTTACACACAAACACCCTTCCACAATTTTTCTTTATATTATGTAGCTATGAGCAAAAAATAAGAAAAAATTTACAAATGCGTCTGTTTAGTAAATATGTTTAGTGTTATTGATAGCAGATTTTCTTCAGCATTTAGAAGAAGAAAAAAATAATGAATTGCAAGATCTCAAACATAATTTTTACTTCAACTGAGACTTTTCTCATATTTTATCAACGAGAGTAGTCAACATAAAAGTTAATTTCGTATTTATAAGAAATACCTCATAAAGATAATTTCAAATGAATGTATATTGTACAGTTAAATTATTGCAACTTTTTTTCATTTTTAAGATGGAGAGTTGCACTCTTAAAACTACTTATTACTGTAAGAGACATTCTGTAGTTTCCCAAAAGGACACTAGATGGCAGCACTCAACCAGATTTAAGAACATTTGTTTTGTTTACAAATTAGTCGGGTTCGAAATGGCGTTCGATGCAAGATATGGCTAATCCTAGCTATGTTTTGTAAAATATGTGTAATTTTTATATATTATTAAATGTTGTGATGTTTTGTGAAGTCTTAACAATAGAAAAGGACGAAAAATGTCACAAAGTACTTGGTGGGTGACCACCTCGGAACACCGCGTGCTGTTGGCCATCTCGGGTGCGGTATCCCCGTGGTTTACGCGCTAGATTTGCACGCTACCACAAATGCCGCCGTGTTCATGCGGAGTACAATCACGTTAAACATGTGGGTCCGTAAGTCCTTCCGAGAGGTTGGTGGTAGGGGAAGGAGGGTACGGTCCCTGTGGATGCCTCCCCCACTGGGTTCCGGTCTAAATTGGGTGGCACTTCCCGGCCGTCCATACAGTTACCTTACACCTTTCTGGTAGGTCGGACGGTCTGGGTCTCAACAACAACAACAAAGATTCCAACTGGACATGTTCTTGAAGGGGCGAATTATTGGAATGCTGGGATCCGGTCGATCCCAAACCGAAGCGTCTCGAATTCTGAATGTGCCTCAGTGTGTGATCTCCAGACTGTGGCAGAGGTTCCAAACCACTGGAGATGTTACCCGACGACCAGTACCAAATAGGCCAAGGGTAACAACCGCTCGGCAAGACCGGTGTTTGGTGACGTCAGCACGACGTCAGAGGAACTGTTCTGCCAGACAACTGGGTTCAGCCCTGACAGCCGCCACAGGAGTCACTGTTTCGAGGAAAACTGTTTCCAAAAGACTCAGATACATTGGTCTCTATGCCAGATCACCAACAGTTTGCATCCCCCTGATGTCTGCACAGAACCGCGCGCGCTTACAGTATAGTTTGGAACATCGGCAGTGGAGTGGACAACAGTGGGGCAATGCCATGTCCAGTGGCGAGTTCAGGTTTAGCCTACAAAGTGATTCTCGTTATACCACGATCTGGAGAGAACGTGGAACGCGTTTTTACCCGGAAAACATCACGGAAAGACATCATTTTCCGTTTGGGGTCTGGCCAGGCATCATGATGGACGGCCTCACAGACCGCCACATCTTTCACACGGGGTCGGTTACCGGTCATAGATACTGAGACGACGTCCTTGAGCCTACCGTTCGATTATTTTGAAGTGCTGTCAAAATTCCTGATTTCATATTCATGGATGATATGGCGCTATAATCGAGAAAAACAATTAGTGGGCACTAACGTTAAAAGTTACAGAAAAAAGCACCCTAATCATGAGAGGCAAGGGGACTCATGTTAATCAATCACCCCGAAGGGAACAGAAAACAACTATGAACACATCGTTGTTCCTGAGTAGTGTTAAAATTAGTTTTGAACCGTTTTCTAAACTGAAGTCAACAGTTGTCGCAGAAGTGAACGGTTAGCAGGGGGAAGGGGTCAATTTTAGCATCATTGAATAGTTTTTTTGAAAATATTGAACACATAATTTTTTATTTTTCTATCCGAAGTGTATTTCCCGAGATATTCCCATTTTTAAACGTTTGTGCCACACTTCCTTTTTTCTCGATTATAGCGCCGTTTGTGGGAGCAAAAATCGTAGGCCAAATGTATGTAATTTTTTCTGGAGAATTCAAATCTGCAATAAAAAATGGGGGTTCCTATTGAAAATTTCTAAGTTGCCCCACCTCCGGAGGAGGGGTCAATTTTGGTATCATTGCATAGCTTTTCTATAAATATTGAATACGTGTTTTTTTATTTTTTTTATCCGAAGTGTATTTCTCGAGGTATTGCGCCGTTCTGGAATTTTCTGGACACCATGTATATATACACTTGTGGAAAATAAAATCCCAACACCAAGAAGGATTTGTGCTAGATAAACGAAATTTGGGATGCGCGTTTTTGCACATATGAAAGATGACGCATATTCAAATTTCGCGCTAGACGAATAAGAGTTTCACTAGTAGCGCCACTATGATCATGCAAACCACGTTTGGTTTAAATACGCGATATAAACTTCATGAGCGTTATTTATCGAACGGATTGGACGTTGTGAGCTAGGTTTGAGTCAAGAATGCCTTTAAGGAAACGAAAAAAGTAGTATCAGCAGCTTAGTGAGTTTGAACGAGGCCGTATAATAGGGTTAGGAGAAGGTGGATTTTCTTTCTGCGATATTTCAGAAAGACTTGGCAGGGATGTATCCACTGTGCATGATTGTTGGCAGCAGTGGTCACGGGAAGGCACTGTCTCAAGAAGACCGGAGTCCGGTCGCACACGGGCAACTACTGAGAGGAAAGACCGCCGTATACGCCGCATGGCTGTGACGGATCGCACTGCATCTGCAGCAGCAATTAGTGCTTTTGTTGACCCCAGAGTGACACAGATAACTGTAAGAAATCGATTACTTGGTGGACAGCTCCGAACCAGACGGCCTGCAGCGTTCATGCCACTAACTCCGAATCACTTCCATCTGCGACGTCAATGGTGTCGATATGGAGCTCATTGGAAGGCGGAGTGGAGATCTGTTGTATTCTCAGATGGGAGCCGTTTCTCTCTTGGTGCCAGTGATGGTCGTATTTTGGTAAAAAGGAGGCCAGGTGAGCGCTTGGAACCAAGCTGTCTGCGGCGTAGACACACTGGACCTACACCAGGAGTTATGGTCTGGGGAGCCATTTTCTATGACAACGGGAGCACTCTCGTCGTTATCCCAAGCACCTTGACAGCAAATTTGTACATCAGACTGGTGATTGAACCGGTTATGCTGCCATTCATGAGCAGTATTCAAGAGGGTGTTTTCCAATAGGATAGCGCTCGTCCTCATACCGCTGCTGTCACCCAAAGTGCTTTACAGAGTGTCGACATGTTGCCTTGGCCTGCGAGATCACCAGATCTTTCTCCCATCGAGCACGTTTGGGACATTATTGGAAGACAAATCCAGCGTCATCTACAACCAGCATTAACCGTTGCTGATTTGACTGGCCAAGTGCAGCAGGCATGAAACTCCATTCCACAAAATGACATACGGCACATGCACGACGGAAAGCATGCACGTTTGCATGCTTCCATTCGAAATCGTGGCGACTACAGCGGTTATTTATGTACCAACATTTCACATTTGAAATGGCTGTTCTCGCGCATACTTTAACCTGTGACCTTGAAATTTTGATCAAATAAATGTTTTACCTACACAATTGCTTTGCTTAAATTTCATTCCTTTAAATTAATTTCATCTTGGTGGTGGGATTTTATTTTCCGTCAGTGTATATATATATATATATATATATATATATATATACACTATATGATCAAAAGTTTCCGGACACATTGGATTTTAGAATGTTTTTCGAATTTCTAAAAAAAATACTTGGCGAAGTGTTCTGTAACTTTAGCGATGTGAAGAACGTATTTGAACACATACTTTCCAGTAAAGTTTTGGTGACTTGTGCATTTAGGGGAATACCAATATATTTATAAAGGGGGGAAATATATTTGATCACCCTGTATCATAAAAAGCTGGAAATTATTTGTAACTTTCATAAAATAGTTAACTAACTTTGTTAAAAGTATATGAGCATTTTCGTAAAACAAAACGTATATCCATGAAGATATAAACGTTTCTTTAAAAAGAAACAAATTTTGTTACATGTTTTTGATTACAATATCCAGAGGTTTCACTCAAATTCCACGAAACTTACAGAACATTTGCCAACGTCGAAGAAGAACAGTATACTTCAATTTAAAATTAAAGTATTGAATATACGATGAGATATAAGCATTTGATAAAAATTAAGTTTTTACTATGCAAGCGCGAAACATAGCAATAGTTTTCTTTCATGATTTTGTAGTGAATACTGTAGGGAAACTTTTATTAGAAATCCACTGGAATATCGTGAAAATTCACAAAGATATCGACGATATAGTAATCGGTTTTTCTCTGATTCTCTGAAAGTACCTGAATGATGAGGGGGGTTCCACAAATTGACATTTTACAAATACTTCGGACAGCCCTGTTCTAAAAATGAACTAGTCCAATTTTATGCAAATAATGATCAACACGTACAGGGGTTTCCGGAGACTTTTGATCATTATTTGCATAAAATTGGACTTGTTCATTTTTAGAACAGGGGTATCCGATGAAATTGTAAATGTCAATTTGTGGAAAACCCCTTATCATCTAGGTACTCTCAGAGAGTCAGAGAAAAACTGATCACTCTATCGTCGATAACTTTGTGAATTTTTACGCTGTTGCAATGGATATTTTATAGAAGTTATCCTACAGTATTCACTACAAAATCATAAAAGAGAACTATTGCTATGTTTCGCGCCTGCGCAATATAAACTTTCCTCAAATGCTTATATGGAAGAATACACTTTGTTGAGGAATAAACTTTTTGTTTACAAGCCGAGGTCCAGCAATGCTTATTATTGAACAACAACTAGTTATTATACCCAAAACCATTATTAAAACCATAGAACATAGTATAAAAATATTTTTAGATTTATAATGAAGCAATTAAATTTCCATACTTGGTTCAATGTAATTTTACTGTTGTGTCAACGTTAGTCGATTGTTATTATACATTAGTTAAAATTAGTATTTTTTCATGTTCTTTCAATGTAAAACAAAAGTTTCGGCATAAATAAATCTATATAAAAAAAGTCCTTTTTGTTTGTCTGTATGTGACACTTGACAATAAATTTTGAGGACAAATTTTACGATATTGGCAACAAATACGGTTAGGTTTCAGAAAATGTTAAAATAAAAATTATCGCCAATTTTACTGAAAATGTCATCAAATTCAGGAAAATTGAATATGACGGAAAATTAAATAGACTTGAGACATTGTACTGACGGACATCAAACTTTTCTCTTAACCTGTTGTTATTTATTAAACAATTTACAAAATGCATTTCAATAAAGAAATATTTTTTAGTATTTTTGTATAAGCTTCCCATATGATGTTTAGTTTAGAAATTGGTTGACTCAGTCTAGAGGTAGATAGGGGAAGTAATGCTATTAGAATTTTAAATAAAATAATTACAGAAATATCTTGACAATGCACGGAATATTTAATGAATTTTGATAATGCCAGAATGAAGAATATGAGGAAATTATTATAGAATGCAGCAGTTATTATAGAATGCAGGTCACATACTGCCTATGTGAATGTTTAATAATATGTCAATATGGCTACCCCACTCCCTTACTGTAAGGTGTGTTAAAATGGTAAGAGGGAAGCTTTAAAATGATTGAACGGAACCCAAATGCTGAAATTTTGGAAATAATTGATTAAAAAATTTCATGTCGGAGTCTTTACCACCAGAGGTGGGATCCAAACTTCCACTTCAAGATAGGAACTACCCAGACGAGACGGAAGGGTATAATTCTTTTCTTGAAACGGAGGCCTGTGAACCATTTACATAGCCAACTTGAGATTGACTGTAAATGGAACTCCTACCTACGCCCCTTGTCGTGGTATGATTATGATGCTACAATGACATTGATGTCTTAATGATTGATCATCAAGTCACCATAAGTGAACGGAGACTTCTCTTTCAAGATTTGCTAAGATAAGCAACTATTTTCTTGAATTATATGTCCGTGAACCACACAACCAAATACTTTTGATTCTCTTTGTCGAAAATCGACGAAGATCCACAATGGCTGCTCAATATCTTGTGGACAGACGATGCTCATTTTT
The DNA here is from genome assembly GCA_951213105.1 of Amaurobius ferox. Classification (NCBI taxonomy): domain Eukaryota; kingdom Metazoa; phylum Arthropoda; class Arachnida; order Araneae; family Amaurobiidae; genus Amaurobius; species Amaurobius ferox. The sequence continues at coordinate 3,733,220 of OX578147.1, read as the reverse complement.
CATTGCATGTGTGTGTGTGTGTGGAACAGTCAATACCCAGTACTGTAGAATCTGGACAAAGTGAAACCCACATACCTACAATGAGGAGCCCGTACATTCCCACGTGTTATTGTTTGGTGTGGATTCACTGCGTCTATTATTGTGGATCCTTTTTTCTTTGAACAGTCCTGTGCAAAAGCATACTGGCAGGCGTGCTCAATTAATGGAACATGCTACTTGCAAATGCTAACGGAGAAAGCGATACCATGCTTATTGGAACGTAATGTCCTTGACACAATGACATTCGTGCAAGACGGGGCACCTCCTCATATTGCAAACAAAGTGAAGAAGTTCCTGAGCAGAACCTTTACTAAAGAACGATTAATCAGCCGTCACTGTACAATTGAATGGCCTTCTCGTTCACCGGACTTAACACCCCTAGATTTTGGGCTCTGAGGTTACGTTAAGTCCCGAGTGTACCGCAGCAGCCCATCTTTTTTAGTGCAGCTAAAGGATGCCATTCGCCACGAAATCTCCTGCATCCATCCGGATATGCTACATGCTGCAGTTAACGGTGTTGTCACTCGCTTGCAAACTATCATTTGTGGTGATGGAGGACACATAGAACAAGTACTCTAGTGCTGTGTTGTGCTTGTAAACATTTGCCTGCATGCAAATTAACGTAGTTTTCCACGGAATTCTGTGATTATTTGCGTTAAGCGCCCTCTATTGGCAAAATTTTGAACTATTTTTTCTCTACCAAATATATATATATATATATATATATATATATATATATATATACATATATATAAAATATATATATATATATATATATATATATCATGGTATGAAAGACTTAAACACTATATGTATGTAAATAAAATAAGATTTACGTAAGCTACATACATGTACGTATTACATTCAATACAGAAAATGATAGTTTTAGAAAAATTGTGCAATGTCTGATTGTTTTGTGGAGTTTAGTCATTTAAGGTTAGCAAAATCATCAAGCATGTTTAGTGAACGGAAAACAGCTTCACTAACGTTTGTTTGTCCTTGAATGTACCGACGAAATTCGCCTAGATGAAGAAACGTCTCCGACGATGTAGGGATTGGCGTCTCTTCTTCTTCCTCCTCCTGTATATCATCCACGATATCGTACTCCGCTGCACTCGTCTTATTTAACACTTCTGATAAAATGTCTTGATCTGACAGTTCTCCACAAACTTCCACATTTTCGTCCAAATTGACGTATTCTTCGAATGTTTCGCCCATATTGTTACCCCATGCGTCCGGTGGGGAGACATTTTCTTCTATGAACTCAGATGGGTCAGTTTTATTGGTAAATCCTGCCTTTAGAAAACAACTTGCTATCGTTGTTTCCGTTACTTGAGACCATGCATTGTGACACAATTGTGCTGCATCAAGGACACTTATTACTGTTTTTGTCCTTGAAAGAATCTGTGAAGAGGTTTCGAGCGGAAATGCATCTGTAAAAATGCTTGAGATTTTTTATGATGCCCTGATCCATCGGTTGCACAACTGAAGTCATATTTGGTGGGGGAAAAGTAACCTTTACATTGTCCATATGTGGAATAGAGTTATGCGCAGTGCAATTGTCAATAAACAAGAGAATTTTCCTGTTCTTTTGTCGATACGTTTTATCAAGTTTCAGCACCCAATCTTTAAAAAATTCTGCAGTCATCCCAGCTTTTTTATTTGATCTATACTTTACTGGTTTTGATTTGACATTTTTTAAACATCTTGGATTAGCAGATTTGCTTATCATGAGCAAAGGCAGCTTTTCACTGCCATCCATGTTAGCCCCAACCAATAAAGTGACTCGTTCTTTACTGTTCTTTCCCCCACTGCAACGCTCTCCCTTAAACACATTTGAAAAACAACCCAGTTTCATCAACGTTGAAAATGTCTTTAACCGGTGTTCTCTCAATCATTTGTAAAACATCGTCTTTCCAAACAGTTGCTGCTTCGTGATTCACACTTCCACTTTCACCACATATACGCCTAAAGCAGATTCCATTTCTTTCCTTAAATCCATCCAACCAACCAGTGCAAGCCTTGAAATCACTTTTTCCGAAACCGGCAGAAAATTCTTCCGCTTTTGCTCAAATAAGGGTGCCACTCAGAGGAATGTATTTATTATCGACTTTAGGATTGTCCGGTTCTCAAGCTCATTTGCGATCCTTTCCATTTCCACGCGCAGCAGCAGTGTTACTCAGAATTTTGTCCTTATTTTTTAAAAAAGTAGAGAAAGTGTTTGGCGCTATTCCGTACTCCCTGGCGATTTGGTATTTCCTCTTCACACCATTTTCCACATCGCGAATGACGGCGACCTTTTCAGCAAACTTTAAATTCTTGTATTGAACGTGTGGTTTACTCAAAGACATCGCAAATGCTCACTTTCGAAACTCTCACAACACAACAGACACACTGACAGTAGGAAGCTCAAATGACGACTGAAGCCGGTTGAACCAATACCCTCTGTAGGTTGAACCGGTCGAACAGGTAGCGGGTTTCAGCTGTCACGTGTCGAACAGGTGGGGGTATTCCGGCGATAATTTCTTAACGATGAAAGGCCGAAAAGTTGTTATGATTCGAAACTTTTTATAAAAAACTTCGAATTAAGGAAGTTGAACTTCGAATTATCCACGATTTTTTAACATTGATTTAATACAAAGTTCAAGGGACCAAGAGAAATCTTCAAATTAACGACAATTTCGAATTAGAGACGTTCGTTTCATCCAAGTTGCACTGTATATATATATATATATATATATTATTTATATATTATTTATATATATATATATATATATATATATATATATATATATATATATATATATATATATATATATATATATATATATATTAGAAAGATGTAACGAAAACGCAAGCAATTATTAAATATTAAAATCAAAGCAGCTAAACCACAGCTACAACACCGGCAAAAGAAAAAGAAATGAACAACATTGCCTTAATTTTAGAGGCTAATTAGACTAAATTATTCGTCAGGTCTGAGCATCTAACTTTAGTTACCCCAAACACATGCTTATTTCAGATTTGACAATAGTAAATAAAATGCCAAAGTATAGACTACAAGCATTAAAAGATGAGAAATTGAAATTATTTTAAGACATCAAGTATTACCATGATCCATGAGACAGGAACCCAGAGTTACAAGTGTATTGAACGCCAGCAGTTGTAACTGAATAAAAAAAGATGAGATGCATCCGGGAGAAGGAGGACAAAATGGACCATGGGAGGTGGAACAAACAGTTGAAGTAACTTTTCTTGAAATCCGTCCAGGGTGTTAGAGTAGAAGTCTAAACCACCAATAAAATAAGGTGAACAGGATGAACAGGATTCATAGATGAAAAATCTTACTATAAAAGTGATTCACAGAAGATATGAATAAACGAGTATGCTACTATCATTATTATAAGGGGACTCAAATCGTAGTATCGAACTGGCTAAAGTTACATATTTTTAGCGAAAATACTTTTCAAAATATTATGCATTTATATGTTTCATTTTCAAATATTTGTTTTAATTTATTTTATAATTTTTTCATTTTCATATAATCATAAACTAATAATTACAATAATTATTATTTTATTATTTTTATTATTATTATTATTATTATTGTTATTATTATTATTATTATTATTAGTGCCATAATTGGGAATGTTGCCTTGGATGTTATCGAGTGATAGTTGATACACCGAGTTCATAATTTTAATTACGAAATTGTGAGGATATGCATTATTAGTTGAAGTATTTGATAATTCTATAAAATGTGCTGATTTATAAATATCAGCAAATATTTTATTGATTATAAGAATTTGGTTTGATATAATATTTCTAAACACTGATATATGCAAACAAGAGTCAAATTGTTTAATTTTAGAAGTATAAAATTAAAAAGTAGTCATTTATCATATAAGTTTACAGCCAGATTACAATTTTGTAAATTTAAATTTAAATCTCAAAAGTTTGGAACATTTGAATCATTATTACTTGCATATAATTGTTAATTATTAGGATAAAAGTTAAAGACAATAGGATTGTTATTATGGGATACACATAATATATCATCTAAATATCTATCTTGAGCATATTATGCAACCCTTGATTATGGTTTTTTTCATAGACGTATAAATATAGATTGGCCAGTAATAATGAGGCACCCCCCTCCCCCTTGTATGATACCAAACTGTTGCTTAAAAATAGAACCAACATGTTGAATATAATTTTCATATGAGTGAAATTAAGTAATTTTTTTAAATGGAATGTTCAATATTTTAGGATAATACTATATTTTTCAAAAATTTCTAAAATAATTTTATAAAGATCATCTATATCAATATTACTGCACAAATCTTTAAAATCAAAGGTATAAATACTGTGGATATATGTAAGAGTTTTTAATTTCTTAACTAATTCGAAATTGTTTTTCACAATATTACTATTATTTGAGATGCCATCTGACAAAGAAATTAAAAAAAAAAATTTAGTAATAATTTACCAGCGTTAGTAAGATAAGAATTATGCCCACTAGTTCGAAAAGCAACAGGGGATTTATAAAATGTGGGTATTAAAACAAGATATGGAATGTTATTACAACTATTTTTGAGATTGATTTGCTTATATTTGCCTGTTATTCTATTAGAAAAGACTTTAAAGTTAGTATTATGTAAATTATAAATATATTTATTAAGAATGTGTGACTGGAGGGTACTTATACAGTAACATTTACAAATGATAGAGTAGTTACTACTAGCTTTATACACATAAGTAATAACAAAATATTTTTTAATGTATTTAATATCATTTTTAATAGAACTACATTTATATGATTTATTAATTTTCTGATTATATTTATAGTGATTTAAGTATTGCTCTATTAAGATGCTCCAGGATTTGAAGGCTTCTACAGGAATAGCTCATTTTACAAATAAACCTATTAAAGTCAAGAATTAAATCTTCACAAATTAATTCATGTCTAAATTTTGTAGTTAAACGGTACTTAACATAAGTGATCTCAGTTTATATGTGAGTCAGTACCATAAGTGATCTCAGTGCATCACGATTAATAATATTTATATTTCCTGTTATAACATGACCATGGTGTAAATCTACGTAATCTTTTGTATTTATCTAATAAGCAGTGGCAGTGTAGTGCGATGAATCCCGCTACACTGTCCGACCGACGAGTCTGGGTTTAGTAGATTCTAAGAGAACGCTTCCATCCCGTGTGTATGATGCCAACTGCAAACTTTGGTGGCAGTGGGGATGGCATCATAGTTTGGGGATGTGTTCCTTGGTTTGGTCTGGGACCTTTAATTCCTGTGCCTGGAAACATAATCGCTGCGATATATTTTGACATTCTTGGCAACTCTGCACTTCCAACTCTCTGGCAACAGTTCCGGGAAGGACCTTTCTTTTCTTTATCAGCAGGATAAATGTTCTGTCCACAAAGAGAAGGCTGTGCGAACGTGGTTTGAAGAGTTTGGTCTTGAAAAATTAGACTGACTTTCACAGAGTTCGGATTTGATTCCTATTGAATGTGATGAGGCGAAATTTACACATAAATACAGAAATACAGAATTATAAATACACTAAATATTACTCACCACTAGTGCCTCCCAGCTCAACCGCGTTTCGTATAGTGGGGTCCAATTGGACCTAAGTACATTGCATTCCCTAAAGAGTCAATTCCTTTTGTGGCCACTTAACAATTTATTAAAAGAACACATGAAATCTCAATTTGACACTAATAACAAACATACACACTACAATTATTCCCAATTTACCCAGCTTGACCTCGGGGTGTACGGCTAATTTTACTTTAATGTGTATTTTCTAAAATTTTCCAAAACTTGCCTTTAATTACTTAAAAAAAGTTCATTGGGCAAATATCCCATGAAGCTTAAAGTTAACCTTAAACACTGAAGATCACATCAAACACTGTTAACACATTACTAAAAAAAACATTTAAAATCAAATATAATTCACCATACCTTCATTACAGAAGAAATGACACTCAAATGGGTGCTGGTAGCAATCCCTCTCCACATTGGAAAATGGGTGGCAATATCATTTGGATGGCTAGTTCAGTATTGGAAATTTCATAAATATCACTGTCAGTCGGATCAGCTCGGTTGAGGTTAAACAGGTGACGATAGTTCAGACAAGGATTATTCCGGAGATGGACACACCTATTCCGGAGATGGGCAATTATCCTCCTCTTAACGTTGGCTTATGCCCAGCGGTTCACTTGCGTACAGGCGTTACCGGAAGGTCAAGAGCAATTACGTAAACTATCATCGTCAGCAGGATCAGACCGGCTGAGGCTGAGACAGGGAATTCTCCACCTTCTAACGTTGGCTTAGGCCCAGCGGTTCATAAGAACTTGCGTACAGGCGCTACCGGAAGGTCAAGAGCAATTACGTAAACTATCATCGTCAGCAGGATCAGATCGGCTAAGGCTGAGACAGGGAATTCTCCACCTCCTAACGTTGGCTTAGGCCCTGCGATTCATGAGAACTTGCGTACATGCGTTACCGGAAGGTCAAAAGCAATCTCGGCTTAGTAGAAATCATCTGCTATTCCAGTTTATGTCACCCAGTTGACCCACGTCTGCTGCATAGAAGCCAGGGATTGATACTCCGCAAACACTCCGTCCATGCAGTACCACAGTTGCCACGGCTTGAATGTAGCTGAGGGAGCAAAGGGTTCCACACCACGCCGTTTAGAGGCAGAGCTGTGTTGCACTGCGAAACCAAAAAAAATGGCGAATTTCTTTACTTCACTGGTCGCCACCGCCCGAGGAATTTGCGCCCTCGCGCTGAATTAGGCTCTGGCTCGTTTTGGTTACCAGTCGCCATCATCACCGGACACAGGGCGTCGGATCCTAGCAGAAAGCATTGGCCACCCTAGATAGGGGCCACGGATACCGTGCCTGAAATGCAACAAAGTGCATGCCGGATCGGGCTTCACAAAAAACACAAGTGCCACGCACTTGGAGAGCTATTCTCTCGCGATCAGAAAGGTATCTGAATTTTTTACATTTTCAAAAGTCCCTCCAGAAATTTTAAAACGAGGGGAACGAAAAAATAGGGAGGAAGTCCCCCAATTCCCATTCGCTGTTTCCCAAGCGCAATAAAAAAAGGCGGTCCAATTTTGCCTCACACCATTGGTCTCCGAAGAGACGCTCATTTTTTATGCGTTCCACTAAAATTCGAGAACCGGAGGGCTTCTGCAAACTGGGTGGTCCAAGGACCGGACCCCGACTCAAGCCACACCTGACAGGGCTATAAATTTCCAGAGATTTGTAGCCCAACTTTGACATTTTGCTGCAATTAATTCTCCGAATATTTACAACCCATGTCAACTGCGCATACAAACCAAAGGCGCCAAAAATCCCAATTTCGTCTTGTGCAGAGGCATAGCTATATACATAATACAAAACCATTATATGCAATTCAAGTACATTACAGTTGCCCTTTTTCCTCCCAGGGTTACGTATAAAAAAATATGGAAATGCTTCATAACAACCGGATAAAAAGTGGTTTGCTCTGCAGCTAATGTTGCGGAACGTCTGGTAGTCTTGCACGCCTCTCGCACCGCTTTCGGGTCCAGAACCGCCGATAGGTAGTAGCAAAAGAATGCTTTGCATACGAGCCGGGGCGGTTGTATCACATGAGCAGTTTACGACAATGAGTCAATAATTTGTAAAATAGGGGCTATTAAGAGGGCGCGCATTTATTGCATAGGGGCTCACATATTCTTTCGGCTGTACTATTCGGATACATTAGGCTGAACTGAGGTACATCTACTGTAACAGACTAAATGCTAATATTTATGTTCATCGAAGTTTACCTTGTAGTTTTAAAATTTTATTTATATGTGTTTCGCATACTGTACTGTGTAAATCCTTCTATATAACATTTTAGGATGTATATGGCTTGCAGCAAACCAATAGTGATGATTAGTAGTTTTTCAAAAATCAAAAACCTCGAAAAAGTAGTTTTCAGAAATTATGATATTACGCGGTTTGATATAACGGTTTTTAAGAATTGTAAAATGTACCTTGTGAAAAGAACTTCTTTAATGTTAATCTTCTTTCTTGTTAATCTTCTTTTAAACAACGGACTTGTCTTCTTAAAAACAACGGACACGAAACACGAACGCCGCAGCTACACTTCCAAGCAAGCGTCTAAAAATGCAAAATGGGGCCGTAAAGCTTCAATAGAGACGTTATAGCTAGCTGTAAATCTAGCCAATGTAGCTAGCCGTGAAAAGTAGCCGTATGTGGGCGTGGTTTCAATGCTCAAAAGTTTCATTCTTCTCGGTGTTTATCAGCTGATTCCAGCGCCGTAACTTGACATTTTTGCGCTCGGAGCAAACAACTTTAGAACAGCAAAAGGAACAAAAAAAATTTAATTAGAATTCCCATTTCTACTGAAATGGGAATTTTAATTAAAGTTTTTTTAAATTAATTCACGATTTTTAGTGATAGATTATTATAACACAATTTTGGGGATTTTGTGGCGCATTTGTGGAATAATTGAGTACTAACACCCAAAACGTCCGAGTAGGCTACAGCCTACTCCAGCCTACGCTGCCGCCGCCCCTGCTTGCCAGCTCTTGCCTATATGGAAGACCTTATCACCGTCTTATGACCATCTTTTAAGGCGGAGATAAACCGATCCGAAAAGTTACCTTTTTCCGACAGATGGCTCTGAATATCGCAGGTTTGGCGAGATAAGACTTTGCGCTAAAAAGCGAATATGTTCAATTTGCGGCAACGCTTTTTCACTTCCGGATTAATCTTTGCAGCGTAAACAGTGTTTTGGGCGAGATTTATAAGTAATGGTGAGCAAAACTTAGATGCAAGATATTTTCGTCGACTCATAATGGACTATAAGTAAAGGTATGTTTTAACTTTTTCATATTGATAGTAATACTTCATGTTTTCATTCTATATACATGTAAATCAGTATATAATTTAAAACATATATATTTCAAATTCATAGCATAACAGACAAGTTAACTTATTTTCTGCTCTTGACGTGTATATGAAATTTTAACACTTTAAATAAGTTTGCTTGTCGTGCTTATGCTCTTAAACATTTGTATATTTAAAAAGCTTTATTTTTATATTTCTCTTGGGTAGGTAAATTTCAGTACCTGCTCTTTAATATTTTGTATGCATTACTAATATCTGTTTATTGTTTCTAAACCATTTGAGAAACCAGGTTCAGGTGAAATTGATAAACTTTAGTTTCAGTTGTTGGAGTATATTTGAAATTTCCGCATGTTAAACTAGCAAATTAAAATCTTTAATATTTGTCTAACAAATTTGTCTAAGCAGTTTTGCATGATATATTTTAAACATTTTTTATTTCTTCATTTGTTATTTACTTGTGTTTTGTCATTATTTGCATAGATCATATAAGTAAATGTGAATAATAAACATAATTAGCTGCTTGTTATTTGTTTTTTTTTCTATTGTTTTATACAGTTTGTCAGAATGGACCATGTGCAAACAACTCATTCAAATTACACCATTGTTCTGTAACCTATGTAATGATTGTTTCAAAATTTAAATATTATTTTACAATTCATTGTCCAAAAGGAGCCAATACAATCATTGCCATGAAATACAGTGAAACCTATCTAAGTTGAACACTCACGTTTCCCCCTAAAAGCGTCCAACTTAGACAAGTGTCCAACATAAATAGTGTGATGAAATTTCATTTTCCCCTTTAAAATAAAACACATCAAAATACTTTCTTTTTAACATATAGAAAATACTAATAAGCTAACGGTTTTAATTAAATATTGTAATTACTGCTACAAAATACTTATGTATGTACGTATGTACTTAAAATATGAATCAAGAAATCTGCATACATACTTCTACGTTTATACGTAATATGTAACGGCTGTGGCGTGGCTCCGCTGAAATCTTACAATTACACATTGGCCGTTAATCGTACTTCTGCACGCCACTTGCTCGATTACCGAGCATATCTCCAGGTTCTGATTAATTAGAAAATGCATCACGAGAACACACAATAAATACTAATTAAAAGTTAATAAAGCTTTTATTTTAAAATACTTATATTCAAAACTTGTTACTTAAAATTTAAAAACCACAATTGTCATCTTAATTATATACAACATATTTACATTCGCTAAGTAGGTATTGGATAATGATCAATCTAATCATTCCCCCCTCTCTAGTTAAATTAAATATCATATTAGCCCTCAAGTTAGGCAGTTAACTTCCTTATTAAATTCAATTCTAATTATATTCTCTGATACTCAGTCTGCAGTGGGAGAGGACAAAAGGACTTACCCCTTTTAGGGACTTGGTAGGACGGCATCGAGGATGACCTCCGTCGATATTTTAGCACGACCAGCACTTCACTCTCAAAATTACCAACTGAGTTCTCTCTCAACTCTTCTTCTCCTCGTCGGGACCTCGGACGGCCCCCCGGCCGGGCTCCATAACTGACGCTTGGCCGCTATAGGTTCGAAAACCCATAAATTCAGTGACGCGGCCGGGCTCCATCGAATCACTGGATTTGGCCCCTTCCAAAGGGTTGGCTAAAAATTGGGGGGCTCTAGCCCTCTTGCAGGTGTCCATTTTATTTAAAAATAAGATAGCGTCCTTTGCCATTTTCTCACCACTGCAGCTGGTCTCTTACTCATAGCCATGGAATATCAACCGTTTCCAAAGAGAGAAGGGGGGGGGGGGTAATACTTTCTAGAAGTGAAGTGGCGACAGGAAAATTCCAATACTGTCCCACGACACTGGCTTCCCCCCAACAAGGGAAAAGAAACCAAGTTTCCTTTTCAAATGCTTAAACTACCAAAAAAAAAAGGTTACAAATTATGCACAGTATACATATATAAAAAGAGATAACAATAACATTTAACAATAAAATTATACATTAAATTATATACATAATGACACGCCCTATAGGTATGGAAATATTCTGTCTCTCCAAGCATGTCCAAAGACTAATTAAGGTGCGAGATTGTCATTGTCCGTCTGGCGTAACTATTATCGCTGTCCGATGGTATAAATATTGTCACTGTCCGATGTAGCGTACTGATTGTACTTTCCAGTCTGTTAAGTGTGTTCACCTAATATGAAAGTTTGTCATGAGAACACATGAATTGGGAACAATTGTTCGTTCACATTATACACTAAAGGATTGATATTGTTCTGTAGGCTGTGACAAAATTAGTGATATTCCATATGGAAGGAATATTCTCTGAGCAGGATCAGCTGTGACATCACTTTATAAAAAGAAGTTGCACTAACTGTGTAAATGACGTTGCACTTAACACTGCGATAATGGAGTTGCAGTCAGACGTTGCATTAAAATGATAAAAATGAAGTTGCATTACAACGTTGCACTAAAACGATGAAAATGAAGTTGCATTGTTTGGTACCCTTTGGTCCAAGGAAGGCATGATTTCGTTTTCGGTTAATGATGCTGCATACATGTGCTGGTAAAGGCTTATGTGAGCTGTAAAACTACGCTTTTGTTGCTGCAAAAGTCTTTATAATGGCAAGTTTCGTTTTTTGAAGACCAGATCCGTGTCTGCAAACTTCTGCAGTAATCATAGTTAGGGTATGTAAATGCACATAGTTTTTTCCACAATGTACTTTACCAATATAAAAAAGCTGGTGTAATTTCAGATTAGACATTCTATTCGTACTTTAATATACAACTAGACTTAGGAGCTTTAGAGTCCTTGAACTCTGTCCACTGCATTGTACCAGAGAACATTTTACTTTTAATGTTTTCTACATTCTTAACCTACTTATTTTACATTAAATACATTTATTTTATCTTAATCACCTTTATTTTACATTAATCATTTATATACATATTCTTTATAGAAATTCTTATTGAACAAGGAATTTTTGTTTTCTTAAGAATTATTTATTCTTATTTACAAGAGCCCTCTTAAATGTCTTATTTCATTCTAGACCCTAATCAATCCCCTCAATCTATCCTCTAACCATTTCTCTACTTAATTCAGTCTTAACCAATTACTTTACTCCATCCTCTAATCACTTCTCTACTAATTTCTACTTAATTCTCTAACCCTTTCTCTATTCATTTCTAATCATTTTTCTACTAATTTCTACTTAATTCTCTAACCATTTCTCTATTCATTTCTAATCATTTTTCTACTAATTTCTACTTAATTCTCTACCCATTTCTTTATTCATTTCTAATCATTTTTCTACTAATTTCTACTTAATTCTCTACCCATTTCTTTATTCATTTCTAATCATTTTTCTACTAATTTCTACTTAATTCTCTACCCATTTCTTTATTCATTTCTAATTAATTTCTACAAATTTCAACTTAATTCTCTACCCATTTCTTTATTCATTTCTATACGTTTTTGATTCCCCTCCTTACGTAACACCCGGCTGTCCGGTTTAAAATTGCCCTCCCTGGTACAGGCTTGTACCGCTATACTTCCTACTCTAGCATCGGTCACTTTTCGTACGACCTGACAAAAGTTTTTTTCTCTTTTCTTTCTCTTTACGTGGGCCAATAACAGACGCTGTCTTTGATTCTGTCCTGCGGTAATTCTCTCTAATTGAAACCGCGTACGTGATTTGTTTCCGCTTGTCATGTGACTAGAGAGCGCGAAGGGTCGAAAATTTCAAAGTCAACGCGCGGCAGTGTACTTTCTCTTTGTGTGCTGCACAACTGATTTTCACAAATTGGATTACACATATTAATTTTCTGGAAGCTCCGTGAGTGAAATTACTCTTATTATTTATTTAGGATGACAGTTTAATGTACCTGTTTCGCTAGGGTGCTTAAATTTGCTTACTTAAAGTTTAAATTACTTATTTTAGGAATTAGATTTGCTTAGGTTGTTCGACTGACAGCCGATCGCTCTGTCTGTCCGGTCATTTAAACTTTAGACGCCTGCATCTCAGTTTATCTTACCTTAACTCCCTAAGTTTTAAATTACGTGAAAGTTTAACTTAATTGCCTCACATTTGCGGTTATTTCTTTAAATACTATTTATAATGGCACGTTAATCATAAAAAATTCTTGTTACATTTCGTTTTACTCCTCTAAATCTTTATTGAGATAATTTTTACTCTGAATTTATTTTATCGGTATTATTTGAACTTATATTTACGTGACCTACGTGTAACTTTAAATTATTTTCCACTGACCTATTCATGTTATTTTAATTTCCGTGGCCTCAGATTATAATGAGAGTTGCGAAATACTCTCCCGTAAACGGTTGATTTCTGTTCATGTATATTTTCTACGTTCTCCTCCTCTTGGGGATTATTTAAATTATTTGAGCTAACTTTGTCCGTGTTCGTTGTATTCTCTGTGATAGTAATAGTCGATTGACCAGGCCCTAGCATGTCCTCTCTCGATCTGTCTGCGACACTTTTCTCTCTCTCTTGCTCCTGTTCTGGCGGGAGGGGGGGGGCGCGTTTCCTTCGAGGAGCGACCTTCTTCCAATTCGAGTTGAAATGGGAGGATTTCCAGGAAACAGCTATCATCAGCCTCCGCGGTGGCAACGCTTATGTTCGGCGCAATGTTTTGTAAGGCGCCCTGAGCGTATCTTCCCGTTCCGATTTTCGCGTCGAACCGTGCTTCATGTAATAAATGCGGTCTCCTATCAGGCATTTCATATATACGATTTATATTTATTTTGATTGGCTTTGCTCTAGGATCTTTAATTAGTTTTAATAAAAATAAGTGGGTTGTTAGTTTTTCTATTATTCTATACGGGCCTCTAAAACGTTTTTTTCCGAAGTTTGGAATGTTTTTGACAAAAACTTTTTGGCCTAATTCTAGTTTTCTAAATTTTGCTTTTTGTAAATATTTTTCCTCCTGTATCTCTTGTGTGCGGATTAAATTTTCGTAGGCTTGTTTGTATGCTACGGCCATAGTTTCCAGCTTTTGAGGTTGGTTTCTTATATAATTTTGAGTCTCTTCCGCGTTATTTGGTACGATGTCCATAAATAATGGTAGGTCCCGGGAAAAGAACAAGAAGTTCGGTGACATACCTGTAGCTGGGTGGTCTACTGCATTATAACATGCTTTATGAATTCCTACGGCTGTTTCCCAATCGTCTTGCTTGTAACACTCGATTGCACGTTTTATGGCTGAATTTATTCTTTCTGAGATTCCGTTTGTTCTCGGATTTGCTGCTGAAGTTAATTTTGCATGTATATCTAGTTTATCAAGTATAGATTTAAATAATTGACTGGTAAATTGGCTGCCACTATCTGTCAATACAAATTCACTTTTGCCGTAAGTAGTTACATACGTAATTAATTTTGTTGCAATGGTGTCCGCCGTAATATTATCTATCGGATAAAGTTCCGCGTGCCTGCTAAAATGACATACCACAGTCAAAATGTACCGGTTCCCATATTTACTTCTTCTTAGAGGTCCCAGAATGTCAAGAGACACCAAATTTCCTGGATAATGCGGAATCACATTCCTACCTAATGGGAAGGGGGGGTGAACTCCTTTGAGTCCCCTACAGTCCTCACAAGAATTTACATAATTTTTTGTGTCTCCATAAATTCCAATCCAAAAATAGCGTTTGCTAACCAAATCGTACAGTTTTCCTACTCCCTGATGAGGGCTATGCAAATGTAGTAAAATTTTACTTTGTAAAGTCTTCGGAACCACTACCCGTTCTATTGCGCTATCGCGGATGCTATTTTTATCTTGCAAGACATACATCAATAGATCCGTTTCTGGGTCAATAAAATATTGCTCGAAATCCTTAATTTTACTATGCTGCTGTTCTCTAATATTATTCCTAAGTTTATTTAAAATTTCGTCTTTAATTTGCTCTCTGTGTATTTCTTCGATATTTGGAAGTTGGGATTTATTTTCTAAGCTGTTTACTGTTTCAATATTATTTTTATTCCCTACACTTTCTATGTTACTGAGGTTGTTCTCGAAATTTTCTCTGGAGAGATAGTCTGCTAAGATGTTTGAGTTTCCGTCTATGTGTAAAAAGTCATAATCATATTCAGATAGTTTTAATAGCCAGCGGGCTTCTAAATTAGCCGGGTTAGAAATTTTTAAGTGATATTTAAGGGGTCTGTGGTCGGAAATAATATAGAATTTTTTCCCGTAAAGGTAATTGTGGAAATTTTTGACTCCATAGAATATAGCCATGAGCTCCGTTTTTACTGCGGGATATCTTTGCTCGTGTGGTTTAAGTTTTTTACTGTAGTAAAGTACAGGTTGTAAGCGTTCATTATTCTTTTGTAATAGAACTGAAGAAATAGAGGTCGAGCTTTCGTCTGTATTAAGGTAGAATGGTTTGTCTAAATCCGGTTGTAGCACTAAAGGATGTTGAAAAAATTTATTTTGTAGCTCTTGAAATGCGTCATTGCATTGCGGAGACCATGAAAATTTATTCCGCTTAGCCGTTAGCTCAACTAGTGGAGCGGTGAGTTGCGCATAGTCTGGGATTAATGTTCGATAAAAATTACATAGGCCTAAAAATTTTTTAAGTTTTCGAACAGTGTTTGGTCTGGGGAAAGAAACAATTTTTTTTGTATTATTATCAGTTGGACTTAATCCCTGTTTAGTCACTGTAAACCCTAAATATTCCATTTTCTCTCTAGAGAATTCACATTTGGTCGGTGTCAATGTTAAATTAAAATCTCTTAGCCTTTGAAAAACAAGCTCTAATTTCTCTTTTAATCCTTCATATGTGTGTGCCGCTAAAACCACATCATCAAAATATGCGTAAATGTCATGTTCGTGTAAATCTTTAAGAACGATATCTATAGCTTTTTGAAACCACGCGCCGCTAGTTTTATGTCCAAATATTAATCTGTTGTATTCGAATCTTCCATATGGGCTTGTGAATGCCATCTTATGTCTTTCTTCCTCTGGTAATAAAATTTGTGAAAATGCGCTCTGGAAATCTAATTTTGCGTAAAATTCGAACCCTGCTAGTTTTGTCATAATATCTTGGATTCTTGGCACTGTATAATTAAAGTTCTGTGAGATACTGTTTAAGAGTCGTATATCTAAGCAAATTCTGAATTTATCTGTATTTTGTTTTTTCACTAGAACCATTCCTGCGCTATAATTAGAGTCGCTATGCCTAATTATATTTGCTTGCAACATTTCATCAATTTGTCTTTTTAATTCTTTTCTCAATGCGTATGGCACTTCATAAGCTTTAATTTCTATCGGATTTTGGTGTGATAAAATAAATTTAGGTTTTACTACTTCAGTACATCCTAAAGTGTTTAAATTTTTGGAGAATACGTCTCCGTAATCCATTAATAATTTCAATAAATCTTTCCTCTGATCGACTGGCATGTGGTCTAAGTTAAAGTCTGTTTCCAGTAATTCGTTCCGTCTAATTTCTCTTATTTTATTTATTCTATCTTCCAATTCTATTTTATTCCTATTAGTATCTGTAAGGTGAATTTCCTCATTAGCCTGTTTAATATTGTGTTTTAATTTCCCTATCAAAGTGTTTTTATTAAGTGTAATTTTATGTGACCCTTCATTCTTAATTGATATGAATTTATTTGGGTTAGTCTCTTCTGTTTCTAAGTGAAAAATCGTTGGGTTGATGTTTAAAGGCTGTTTTAAAATTTTTGGTTCAAAATTATAATTTTCTAATTTATTTTCTGTGTAAGTGCAATTAATTTCAACTAGTTTAGATTCCTGCGGGTCTATTTTAATTTTCTTGCGCGTTCTAATTGCTGTATCTGAATTTATATTTAGCACGCTTTCTTGCTCTCCTAAAGGGATTATTATATTATCTATTTTTATTATGTTTTGTTTAGTATCGATGATGGTGTTATGAAGTTTCAAAAAATCAAAACCGATTATCCCAGCATAATTATGCGGAAATTTTGCGGTAGTAACGTAGAATATGTGTTTAAAGATTTTATTTTCAATTTTAAATGACGTTTGTATAACGTTTATATAATTTAGTCTTTCTCCTGCCAACGTTTTAATCGTGACTGATCTAGATAAATATTTAATGTGACAAATTTCTCTTATTTTTGGAATTCTTCTTTTCCGATTATACTAATCGTCGCTCCACTGTCTATCATCATTGCAACGGGTCTTTTATTAAATATTACTTGTATTGTAGGTAATTTTATAGATTTTTCTTCTAATTTTTCGTCTAAAGCAGAAATCACTTCGTATTTACATACCTTCCTATCCTTATGAATTTGTACATTCTTTATTTCTCCCTGGTTATCAACATAACCAAATCCATCGTAACTTAACTGGGGCGGGTTTTCTGGGAGCTTATGATAATTGCCGCCCCTCTCTAGTTTAAAGATCTTCTGGGGAACGTATTTTCTCTCTCATTGTATCTGTTTCCTCTAAATGTACGTGAAAACCCCGGATTTCGCCTTGCGTATTCTCCGCGGGGGAAATTGTTAGCTGGCCCCTGCCTTTCTCTTTGCGTATATTGCCTTTTGCTCTGGTTGTTAAACTGCTGTGGGCGTGAACTCTGGGATCTACGCATTTCATTTTCCCGGTTATATAATCTACAATTTATCATCAGATGGTTTGTGCGTCCGCAAAATAGACAAAACATATCATTAGGGATATTATTATTAGAAGTTCTAGCTTTAGGTGTGTTTTGTTCCAATCTAAGTGCGTTAATTTGTTAGCCTAATGTTTCTAACAGATATCTGTTAGCATTTTCCTGTTCTTTTCGTAGTTTTTCGATTTCCGTTTGTAAAGCCGGTGGTCCAGGGTGCGTGATAATATTGTTTAAAGCTTCTGTTTCAGGTGGAGAAATTGCTATTGCGTTTTCAATATTTTCTGCTATTACAATCGCCGCTTCGAAGGATAACGGGTTTGCTTTTAGCACCTCTCTCTTAATTTGCGTGTTTAGTGCGTCCAAAAATTTTCCTAGTCTTAATTGGTCAATGATTTTTTTCGACTCCTCGCTACTCAAATCACCTGCACTTTCTAGATAAGTCAGCGTGATACATTTGATTCTGTGTGCTAATGCCTTAACGCTCTCACCTTCAAATTGTTTAGTTAGAGTAAATTGTATTTGGCGGGTCGTTATGCTAGTCCTCTGTGAAAAAAATTCTAGTAGCCTTTCCTTTAGTACTTCGTACGAATTTTCTTTACGTAATTCTGCCGAACTCGCTAGGAATTTTAGTGCATTTCCCTTTAAACGCGACTTTAATACTACGAGTTTTTCTGCTTCGGTCCATTTTCCTAGCTTGGCTATCGAATCAAATTGATCGAAAAATATTTTACAGTCTGTCTCAGCATTTCCTTCGAAAACCCCAAGTAAAAAGGTTAACCCCTGTAAACGACTTTGATTCTCGCCTCCCTGCTCGGGCGCTTCTGTACTATTTGTATCCGGCATCTTGTACAATTTTTATATATACTTTCAAATTACTAAATATTAACTCACTTATTATTTACAATATTACAAAGATCTTCCCATGATGCATATTCATTTCACAAAAAAAAATTTCTCTGAATTTTGAATAATTGAATTATCCAGTCAGATATTAATCGAGGCACTTTGATAACTGTGCACAAGACTGGTCTCGGCGCCATAATATGTGGCGTGGCTCCGCTGAAATCTTACAATTACACATTGGCCGTTAATCGTACTTCTGCACGCCACTTGCTCGATTACCGAGCATATCTCCAGGTTCTGATTAATTAGAAAATGCATCACGAGAACACACAATAAATACTAATTAAAAGTTAATAAAGCTTTTATTTTAAAATACTTATATTCAAAACTTGTTACTTAAAATTTAAAAACCACAATTGTCATCTTAATTATATACAACATATTTACATTCGCTAAGTAGGTATTGGATAATGATCAATCTGATCATTCCCCCCTCTCTAGTTAAATTAAATATCATATTAGCCCTCAAGTTAGGCAGTTAACTTCCTTATTAAATTCTAATTATATTCTCTGATACTCAGTCCGCAGTGGGAGAGGACAAAAGGACTTACCCCTTTTAGGGACTTGGTAGGACGGCATCGAGGATGACCTCCGTCGATATTTTAGCACGACCAGCACTTCACTCTCAAAATTACCAACTGAGTTCTCTCTCAACTCTTCTTCTCCTCGTCGGGACCTCGGACGGCCCGCATGTTCTGAAAACGTACCCGCTATACCCCCTGCTGTGAGGCCGTTTCTTCGCTATTGGCTAAGTTAAATGACGTCATGGGCGGAGCCTAGTATTCACTTTGAAGTTTGACAGTTTCGCACAATATCTGTCGTCTTCGAGATTATACATAGAAAAAAAATGTTTGTTATTAAATCGGGAAGAAAATTATGATAGAAAGAAGTAGTGCAAAGATATAACGTTGTGTGACAATATTCGGAGATATATACACGTTCGTAAAACAACAAAAATGTCTTAAATTTAGGTAAGTAGTATATGATATATTTATTACAATTTTTGCGAGTAAAATGCCGACACTGGAAACGTTATACCTTATACATCTGTAACAATCCGATTGAATGATTTTCTAACTTATTTTTTATAGTACCTAATTTTAGATAGAAGATCGCCAACCAAATATGAATATATCAAAACTTGTACTGCAATATTTCACCTGGCCTGTTTAAATAACTTAAGTGGTCAGATGTTTTTATTGTTGTATCAGTTAAATTAAAGGAGAAACTTTTATTTCCTTCTAGGCTAATTAAATTTGTGTAGAAGACAGCAATATATTTTTTAACCTGATTCATAGTTACTTTGTTTATCACAGTAGTGTATTATAGTATAAGAGTGTAAAGATGTTATACAAATTAATGAAATTACTAATAAAATTAATATGTATATACCAAGTTGTAATTTAAATAGCATATATATGAAGTTTGATTTCAATTGTATGGGTGTTGATTTTAAGATTTTATAGATATTAAGTAACATTCTGAAGAAAGCAAACACCAATAGCCATTATCTAATGTTTATGAAATACTTTGAAGTTTGATCTGTACCCAGTAGTGAGTTGCCAAATTTTTAACAGCCAGTAAGCTATTATGCAAGATTATGGTTTCAAATGCTATCATTCTTCGCAGTTCACACTAACATAATATACATTTATTGTGCATTTAGAATTCATTTGGTGTTCGAGTTAAAATTATTTATATTTTAACGCTGTTGTTGTTTCTTATGACCTCCTGATTTCGATGGATATTTTAACTCTTAAACATATTTATTTCAAATTATGTTTAAAATAAATAAAATTGGCATCACGTCTGATTTCAACCAGCAGAAACAACAAGCACACAACTATAATAGAAGGTCTTTATTTCACTTCTTTAAGATGTACAAAACTTAAAAAGGCCAGACCGCTTTCGAGCGTAAATACACTCATCATCATTGCTCTGAATTTGGTTTCAGACCTGCTCACTCTAATGTTTCTTCTTTATTTAACTGGATTCTGTCTGATAAGCTGGGTGATAAGGATGACTTTAAAAGCTTTGCTGGGGTATATGTGGTTCCCCTGTTGTCCATCGATGGTAACTTTAAATTTTATATTGGCAGTACAAAATATACTATTGGTATCCGTTTGGCAGAACATGCTAGGGATGTTAAAGGTGGTAAACTTTCTACAGCCCTTGCTCATTTTGTTGTTAAAGAAAATTTCCGGCCCCTTTTTGAAAGAACTTTCCTTCTTATGCATTGTAATAACCCTCATAATATTCTCCTTTTTAAGTCCCTCTTTATGTATGTTTACCGCGAGCCAATTTGTAATTTTGACCCCGTTCAGATTTTAAATTATGCTTGGCGACTCAGTCTCAACTCCACGCAATTCAAGTCTCTTCATAGTTATCTTTGACGTCATCCTCTCGGGGATTGGCCCTGACTGCCCCCATTATTTAAAATTTTTTGAATTTGAAAATTCTGCAATAAAATTGTAAATTTTTACTGTTCTTTTCGTGATTTATGCTCGATTTTTTTAATCTGTTCAAAATGTTTTCTATTTTTGGATTCTCCTTAGATAAACATAAGTTTATTGATAATTGTATTTATGCAAATTTTCCACCTTTTCTGGTCTATATATGAACGATCATTCCTATTTCCATGCAGCCACTGATGAAGAGCGTGAACGCTCGAAAGCACTCTGGCCTTTTTAAGTTTTATACGTCTTAAAGAAGTGAAATAAAGACCTTCTATTATAGTTGTGTGCTTGTTGTTTATGTTTAAAATTTAACAACCAATATTTAAACTTTGGAAATGTTTAATAACAATTACATGTGTATTATCCTACACTTTGAATTTTGAATATACAAAATTTTGATATTCACATTTAAAAGGCATGTATTGATACATCATTCAAATTTTTCAGAACATTTTGAATTTAACTCAACGTTAATTCAGTTGAAAACCTCTTTACACTTGCTATTCTGTATAACACATCTAAAATATAAAACCTGAAGTTTTATTTTTCAATATATTGAATAATTTCAGTTTGAAACATTTAGTCAAAATACTATTAATTTCTAAACCCAAAATTATTTATTTGAAACAAATATTAATTTCAATATCTTTATTACTTCAACAACTATAATTCGATTTAGATAATATATTACTATCTAATGTTAACGAAATACTTTAGCATCGGTTGGACGCAGTGATAATTAGTCAAACTTTTAACTGGTACATGTATTTTCAGCTTCATTATATCTCATTACATCAGGATAAATCAGATAACATCAGTATTAACCAGGTAAGTCATTTTGCATCTATTCATGCATCCTAAGACATCAAATCCATCTTCATATAAAATTAAATTAGTAACTACTGTCTATTATTTTCAAAAACAGCATTCAGTAAGTTGATTTAAAATATTTGTTGGATAAACTCCTTTATAAACATGTTATAAATTGAAATTAGGTAATTTCATGCAACATTTATTATGCAGTTAAAGTTGTTCAAACAGATTGTACTGTTAAATAGAAATGCATATTTTTAACTATAGTAAAGCACTATCACTACTCTAGGGACCAGTGAAGTAAAGCGTATACCTGTGAAAATATATAACTGAAATTAATGTCACTGGATAGGAATGTTTGACGAGCTATGTAGAAATGCATATAAATGATGTATGTACTGTATTTCAAATATTTGAAATTTAATATTCACTGATTAGAATGGGAAATTAGACTATATAAGATTTAACAAAATATTTGAAACATTTTTATGTAAATAAAATTAAAATTTGTTTTGATTTGACAACAAATTATGAATTTTATACAAATATTGAAATTTAATATAACTATCCATATTTCATTACCTGAAGATACATTCAATTGAGTAGTAGAAAATTAGTACTAACTTTTGAATCATTTGTGAGATATCAGTGATTACAAACGTACACATGCTTATCTCAAAAGCATTCAATTCGAAAATAAGAATATTTAAAACAAAAACATGTAAATTCATTGATAGTTCAAATATTTGATCCTATTACAATATTTTCCTTTAACGTTAGTATTATGTGTGTAACAGTAGCGTAGCGTCCCCAGGCAATTCTTTTTTTGAGGAAGGGGAGGGGGGGGGGGTTGAATTGATAACCAAACAGTTTGCTTCCCATTTCGCTAAATATCATTTCTCTGAACTTAAATGGGTTTCTAGGGAATATGATTTCCCTACTTGGTAATGCTATTGGTGTTTAGAGACAAAAAATATTTCTTAAATATATTTCTATAATTTTAAAGAATCAAGGGTACTTCCTTATTATAGTGGCCCCGAGGATGAATCACCAAGCGTCCGAGATTTATGGCCAAAGTAGGTTGTAAAATCTCACCAAACATTTGCAGTCCTAAAGAAACAGCACGTGTTTATATTATTGTCATATTGCTTTTTCGTTAACGAAAACCTTGGCTCAATCGGATATGTGGGAGCCACTATAATAAGATAGTACTGAATCAAGCTATATATACAATTTCTTTCTAATAGTACAATGATTCTAGCTAAAATTAAATCTGCTTTTCAATTTCTTCGTCTACAGTTACAATTGCAATATATAGATATTAGTTTATTAAATGGGATATATTTATTTACTTTTGAAATTTATTTTTACCTTTACTCTAAGGCAGGAATTTACTTTTATGCATCAAAATTCTATTATCTGTACTACTGATGGGAAAAAATCAGTACAAATAAGATAACCATATGCATTACTTAAAAAACATATTTTAGTTCATCCAGTGAACAATATCTTGAAAAATTATAAATATTTAATCAACTGAACATGATTGACTAGTACCTACTTAATCAAATTTAAAACATAATTTTTATTACATAGTGTTTATGATAGTATTTATGTTAATCCATGTCTAACCAATTCGTATTTCTTATAGAAAGCTGAAGGTTAATTAGGTCCTTATAAATTGATAATCATTCAATGAGTCATGAGTACAGTTAACCAAATTTAAAAGGTAGCTGCAAAGTTTACAGTTAGTACATTACAAGGGCAGATTCAGGCAGAAATAAAAAGGGATTTACAGGGATGTATCTAGAGAAATGTGAGTGGTGGTTGATTTTCCAGAACAATTATAATTGAGAATATAAAATTTCGAAACGAGCTTCACGTTAATTCGCACACACAAACAGTATTAGTATTATATACTTATATATTAACGAAAACATTTGATAAAATTGAATATAACTTTTTTTAAATGTAATTATAATATGTATATTTTTTTGGATGAGTGGTGGTCGGAAATTCTGAGTGTGTGGTGGAAACCCCGACCACCACCGACCACTGTAGATACATCCCTGAATTTACTTCGACATGTTTCTTTTATTGAACATTCGTTTTTGTAGTATATCAGTAAATAGTTAAACTGATAAATTTTTTTTTATTAATCATAAAATGAAGCAAACTAGCCAGATAAAATGAATTTTATGTCATTTTGCGATTTATGACATTGCAATAAACTTTTATAAATGAATCTATAGAATCACAAGAAATGACATATCTGAAAAAAAAAAGGGGGGGGAGGGTAATTGCCACAATGACCCATACCTGTATCTACATTAAGTTTCTTGTTACCATTATAGATATCAGATATTCTATATGGACGAATGCATAATAAGCATGAAACCAGTCCAAGAATGCTCATGCTGGTATCTGTAATAGGAATATCACCCATATTTTTTAGAATGCCTCTTATAGATGGGCTTTGTGTTTATAAACTTTGCCTTTGCAACTTCATGTGGCCTGAGCTAAATTGTATATGAATTTTGAGCCGGCCACGTGGAAGAACTGAAATTGTTAGTTCCCATAGAAGTTCTAAAAAATTGTGGTGCATGCTAACTTTCATGCTACCACTGCAAATTTTGATTATTTCATGACGACGAGCATATAATAAGTGAGAAACTAGTCCATAGATGCTAGTATCTGCAATAGGAGTGTCTTCTCCATTACATCCTATTCACAAATTGATATATTAGAATGTTGCAAAACTGTAAGAGCAAAACAGTTTTACCAAGCTGTTTTCACAAAAAATATTATGACTGGAGAAACAAATATGAGCAAGATAAATAGTAGATATATTTTGAAGTTGAAATTGGGGCTGTAGCTAATATATTTCACATGACGTCTTTGATGAACAAGTATTTTAGCTATATTTCAGGTATTTAACTTGAATGTACTCGGAAAGCTGCATCTGTTTACTCATATTTGTTTCCATTCACCTATTACGTGTACATATATTACGTAGATGGTTATCATAGAGACAAAATATCAATTTAGAATGTTCCGATACTAAAATATGGAATTATATGAGGGTTTTGCTGTCTAAGAAAAGTTGAAACCACTTTATGTGAAATATCAGTTAGAACGAACTGCAGGCTAGGCACTATTAGTGCCTATTATATATTCTATTATACATTTATTTTTTATATATAAAGTAGTTAACATGAAATTTGAATTAATGTAAAAAAAAGCTATTCCTCTGAAAGTCAAATTCTTCAGGTAACACACTAAGTTAGAGTGCAAATCTCAACCAACTTGTTTATTTCTGGTGATATCAATTCAAATCCATAGCATCTATTCTATTGGTATATAACTTTTTAATACTTCTGTAAAGAAACCAGGCATAAAAAAATTAGGTGACAAATCAGATTCTTTAAGAAAGTATTACAAATTTATATTCTCAAAAGCAGTAGTTTAATTATTTTGATCTATTGGTATCTTTTATTCACATAGAAACAAGAAGCGAGCATTAAAGGAGAACTAGTCAGTATGTACATACCGATTGTCAAAATTTTCAATGTTCAAGTATCAGTTGTTACATTGAAAATGTTTAAAGTAAATAAAAGTTTAATAAAGAATGCCAAGAAATTAACTTATATATTTAAAAGTATGCACTGGTTGTGACTGATGGACTTACCTGGTTAAAGATACTCCCCCCCCCCCAACTACAGGAAAATATTTATTCGAATTTTTTTTTTAATTACATTAAATCAAGACACAAATCATATTGTAATTGATAATGTGTTGAAGACCCAGACCGTCCGACTCGTCCAAAGGACTAAGAGCAACTATTTGGACGGCCGGAATTGTTAATGTGTGTAAAAATTGTTAATGTGTGTAAAAATTTCCTCAAAATCCAGAAGAAGGTGTATTGAAGTACTTTAATTGTAAATCCATTGACGCAGTTCTATAAAAATATAGGTATGCCATTCTTTTGGTTTTGCCACTTTGTTTTCTTTCGGTTAGTGACAGTGGCATAGCATTACTCACACCTATTCAAATGGTAAAGAAACCAATATGCATATCTATTTGTTTAGAATTTAATGGGAACAGCAAACAACTGATATATATATAATTTTCGAAGCATATCAATTAATAAAAATGTTTAGCATAGAAAATTATTAGCACATCACTGGGTATATAGAGTGGGATGGATTACCCACCCTCTACACTAAATATTTTACCCAGGATTACATTGTAAGCCTGCATTTTTATTGATTTTAGATTAATTTTTAAAAAAAATTTCCACATTTTTTGTCCAAAATATTCCATTGTATGGCTTTTTCTTTTAAATCAAACACATAGTTTGTTTACAAACTTGCATAAATATTTGAAACCGACTTCAAAAAAGGTTATGGTAACCCACATTTAAACGGTTATATATTTTGTTTTGGATAGGTAACTTGTTTTTTTGTAGTTAAAACATTAATAAAATAAAACAAATTGCCTCAAGTGCTATAAGTCATCAATGAAAATAGGATTAAAAAAGTTGCGATACACGTACGGAATACCTTACACCTTTCTGGTAGGTCGGACGGTCTAGGTTTCAACAACAACACGTACGGAATACAACATAAAATGGGCATAAGGTGCCTTTAATAAACATAATACATATAACACAAGCATTTTAAAGTGTATGCTGTATATACTTTTTTTCCCGTAATTGAAGCATTTTCATCATTGATCAAGTAGTAATAATAATAATATATTTTATTTAATTCTTTAGTTTAAAATCATATCAAAAGCAAATAAATATGTGTGTATGAAGTAAAATACTTGACGAGATGTATATAAGGAAAATGTAAACACGTATAATCTCGAAGACGACAGATTTTCAAAGTGCATACTAGGCTCCGCCCATGACGTCATTTAACTTAGCCAATAGCGAAGAATCGGCCTCACAGCAGGGGGTATAGCGGGTACGTTTTCGGAACATGCGGACGGCCCCCCGGCCGGGCTCCATAACTGACGCTTGGCCGCTATAGGTTCGAAAACCCATAAATTCAGTGACGCGGCCGGGCTCCATCGAATCACTGGATTTGGCCCCTTCCAAAGGGTTGGCTAAAAATTGGGGGGCTCTAGCCCTCTTGCAGGTGTCCATTTTATTTAAAAATAAGATAGCGTCCTTTGCCATTTTCTCACCACTGCAGCTGGTCTCTTACTCATAGCCATGGAATGTCAACCGTTTCCAAAGAGAGAAGGGGGGGGGGGGGGTAATACTTTCTAGAAGTGAAGTGGCGACAGGAAAATTCCAATACTGTCCCACGACAACGGCTACTCACATACTGTATTTGAATTCAGGGAAGAGATTTTTTTCTAATTCCAGGTGCCCATTGTCTTTCTATTTTACTGTGCAGATTAAACACAGTCTCAATGAGTTCTGGTGTATTTTGCATAAAAGCATACAGTTCTTATTTCTTGGCACATTTCATTGCACTTTCGTATGTAGGAAGTTCTTCTACATCTATTTTTTCCTCTTCCTACGAAGAAAAGCTGCCGTAGTCACTCTTGCTCGATGTAGCAACAAATAAAAATTCAATATCATGGATATCGTCAAGTGCAAAATTTTGACAAGCATTGAATAACTCTTTTCTGTACATTTCAGGAAGGCACTTTAGTTCTTCAACCAGTGACTCCAATTCGAAACAGTTTGTCACTTGACTCGCGGAAGAGCTGAAATCACAAAGAAATCCTGCATGCTTGAAACACTTAACAATCGTGTTTTCTGATAAATTTTTCCATGCTTCATAAATCCATCGGATTGCGTCTAATGTCACCACTTTGACAAATTTTGCCACATTCTCACAATTTTCTGCAGCCTGGATAAGTTTCCACATTAGTCGTTTCATGTACTATAATTTCACTGCTTGAATAATCCCTTTGTCTAATGGCTGCACTTCACTCGTTAAATTAGGAGGCGAAAATTTTATTGTAATGTTTGACAACTTCAAGTCGACATAACTTGTTGCATTGTCAATAGGCGTTAAAAACCCAACCCTGGTTAAGTATAGTGATTACATGATCGAAGTCCCATACAGTAATTATGAATTCAAAAGTATTGATTTCTATCCTAATTTCAGACAAGCATAGCTTTTATCTCATCAAAATATGTTTATGTTAATCTATATTTCATTAAAATGACTTTTTCACATCAATAGATTTTAATTGCTACGCATTTGATATTTTTCAATTTATAACTTAAAAGCTATTTAGAAATGTTAAAAAATTAGATATTTTAGAAAAAAATTATTTTGAAATAATTTTGTTTTGGAGAGTCGTATATGGTATATTCTTTTCAGACTCAGAACCGCAGAGCCCTAATTATAATCATTGGTGCAAAGTGTGAAATCAATTCTTTGGATATAAGACTTTTTTATAATGGGAATATCTAACTTTGTCTCAAAATGTAGTCTGTTCAAATACTTTCCTGTCAGTTATTTTCCCATCATAAGCTAGCAAATTTTTTAACATGTGAAACACACACACACAGCAAAATATGTCTTTAATACTTAACTCAAATTATAAGAAGTGCGAATAATATTAACATTATAAATGAGAAAAAAATATCATCATTTTGCTAAGTAAAGCGATATATTGCCTATAAGGAGGTTTCACGTGACGTCACGTCCATCTAGAGGAGAAAATCCTAAGTTCTTTTTGTACAAAAAAAAACGTTGAACCTGCATTAGGTTTATATGTAAAAGATACGTTTTGGTGTGAAAATTTTTTTAAAAAAGTACTTTTATTAAAACTATATCCAGCCGATATCATATATAACCATAATTTCTTTAAGATAAAGTAATTGAATTTGATAATAGCGATTTGTGCCGTAATTAATTGTATTATTTTTTTCATTCCCTCGAATAATTAAAAATAAAGGAAATAAAATCAAGGACTTGTCTGTTAAAAGAAGCAAATAATGGCCTTTAAAAATCAACAGAGAAGATTGTAATACTGAAAATTTGAAGCACAGGAAAGTTTGCAGTGAACCCCCCCCCCCCCCCCCCCCCCAACACACACACACATTTCAAGACTTTTTAATATTATGCGTATTTTTCATTTAAAATAACCCTGGCATAAGCAAATGTTAAACAATTGCCCCCCCCCCCCACACACACACACTTTTTAGAGTCAGGATAAGCCACTGGTGAGCATTTTATTCATGGTGAGTACATTACATGGCACAGTATGCTTTTCAATTTAAGTTTAATAAATCTTAAAAAAAGCGTACACTTTTCTAGTTTTATAATTTGGTTATACAATCATTGATTTATTAGCAATCAACTCCGTAATTTTTATTTTGTTTCAGAAATCTAAAATTTAAAAAAATCAACAAATTAAAATCACTAAATTCAGTAGTAGATACCTGTAGGTTAATTTCGTTTATGACAGACATGACATCAGATATGTAATGTAGTACATTTGACATAGAAGATAATATTTATAGGAAAATAAATTTTATTCACAATATGTATATCTATATCACAGCAATTCCTACGGAAGTTTCAAAATCTCAATTTGTCTACTTATTTAATATAAAATTAAAAACGCATCGTGACAGACATGACATAAAATCGACATGAGATTTCAGTGACCATAAAGTTACATCAAAACTCTCTGAATTGGCAAGAGATTGATTTGTGGAAACATTTTTTTCCATATAATAAAGTTTCCAACTATTACCATGTTGATTTTCAAAAACATTAAAATATAATTTTTCTGTGAGTAATCTGCATTCACCATAAGGATCTTCACCTCAAATTTCGTTGATTTTAGCTTAATATAAGCTTTTATATCCAGGATCTAGCTGCGAAAAATAAGATTTGTAATATTGATTCATGGCGTTCTAGCTGTTGCTTGTACAAAGCAGTCGTCTGCTCAAATGGTTGCTACGGGAACGTGACGTAGCAGCATCTCTGGGTTGTAGTTCTGGAGCACCTGGTCAAATTTGGCCGAATCTCCGAGATGTAAATTTTAGATCTTGTGCTCTGAAATACATAAAATACTCCAAAAATAAAGGGGGATGTAAATGATTGACTTGAAAAGTGATTTGAGTATGTGGAAAAGGCAGTAAAGTGTGTTGTTCCTCACCAAAAAAAAGGGGGCACTTTATATATATATATATATATATATATATATATATATATATATATATATATATATATATATATATGAATATATATAGTTAAATTAAGTGACAGGGTTTGCAACTGTGTGCATTGTAAGGTCTAATTAATCAGCTGAAAGATGAGGTTAAACAATTATTTAAAAATTTACTTAAAGATTTACTATTATGCATAAGTTCAGATGATTAAATTTGATTGGCTAAGAAGTTATACTAGTATTGTAGAGGCTCTGGGCCTTTTCCTAAACTTCCATTGGTGTGGATCATATTCAGGGAGATTACAAATCTCCTCATTAGGAATTTTATTAAGGTTTTGGAAGAAATTATTTGCGTTTTCAGCAATTTGTTTGTTAATTTTGGTAATCCCAAAGTCTTGATGTATGACGTCATTCCTAAGGAATCTGGGGGCTTTTCTTATGAAACGAAGGGTTTTGTTTTGAACTCTCTGAATTTTATTAAGGTTGGTAGCTTCAGTAAATCCCCATATCGTGGAACCGTAAAGCAGGATTGGTCGAAGAACAGTTTTATAAAGGAGTGCTTTATTTTGGTAGCTGGCATGGGGGGGAGTGCAGTATGGAAGACAGCAAGTTTCTGGCTGCATGATATTTCTTGATTGTATTTTTAATATGGGGTTTCCATGTCATTTTGGCATCGAGGGTTAGCCCAAGATATTTAGCAGTATTTACGTAAGGAATAGTATTGTCATTAATTTTAATTTCTTTGGGTTTTTTGTGTTTTTTCGAAAAAAGGATGCATTTTGTTTTGCTTTCGTTAATTTTTATTTTCCAATCACGAAACCAGGCGGAAATTGTGTTTATGTGTTTTTGAAGTCTGGAGTGAATTACGAATCTTTTTGAGCTTCTAGTGCAGATGGCTGTATCGTCCGCGTACATAGCAAGGTGATTGTTAGGTGCTCTAAGTCATTATGTAAAGATTAAAAAGGGTCGGAGCCAATTGTGAGCCTTGTGGAACTCCAGCCCTGAGAGGTTTGTGATTGGAGTACGTGTTTCTGTAGAGGACGATAAATGATCTGTCTCGAAGGTAGGAATTTATTAAATGGATGAGTGAGTCTGGCATGTTTTGCTGAATTAATTTGTATATTAAGGCATCATGCCACAGCTTATCAAATGCCTTCGAGACGTCAATAAGGAGAAATCCAGTGGAGAGGCCGATTTCAAGACCTTCGGTGATGAATTCGGTGACTCTGACCAGCTGGTGTGTTGTTGAGTGTAGGGGCCTAAAGCCGAATTGTTCAGGTTTAATAATGTTATTTGATTCGATGCGTAGTTTGATTCTATTGTGAATAATTCGCTCCGTAAGTTTGCTTAAAGAGTTTAAGAGGCTGATTGGTCTATAATTTTGGGCTAGGGTGTGGTCTTCGCCTGGTTTCGGGATGACAACTGCTGTCTTCCATTCTTTAGGGAAGTAGTTTAATTTGAGGATGGAGTTTATGATTGTGGTTAAATAATAAATGATGTTGATGAGAAGGGATTTAATTGCTTTATTATTAATGTTATCGTTTCCGGGGCTTTCCTATTTTTGAGTTTTTTGATTTCGTTGATTATTTCCGATGGGGGTGCAGGATTAGTTGCGGTTCTGGGGGGGGGGGGCTGTTCAAAAAGGAAACTAGTTCGGACGTCACTTCATTTTCAATTATAGGACAGTTAAGGTTCAGGTTTTCGGAAAATTGGTCTTCATAGTTTTTTGCAAGGGCGTTGGCGATTTCAGTGTTTGTGTGTACTATGCCATGATTGGTGGTTAGGTGGGTGATGTGTGTTCTAGGAGTTTTAATTTTTTTGACGAATTCCCACAATGAGTTATCTGTGGGAGCGAGCGTGTTGATGAAGCGTTTCCATTGGTGTTGTTTGTGTGTTCTAATGTAAATTTTGACTTGTTTGTTTAAGTTGTTAAGGTGTGTTTTAAAATGAGGAAACGGGTAATTTGCCATCTGTGTCTGGTTTCGTTGCGCTTTTTAATTAGATTTTTTATATGAAAGGGAAGTTTGTGATGTGTGTGTGTGTGTGTGGGGGGGGGGTTGTAAGAGGTCGCCGTGGCGATAGCAGATTTAATTTCGTTGGTGAGTTTTAGTGTGCAGTCATCTATATCCTGAGTGTTATTAATGTTTGCAATTAATAGTGGGGAGTTAGAGAGGATTTTATTAAATTGTTTCCAGTTTGTGGATTTAATTGACGGAGTGATAGGGAAGTTAGTATTGAAATAAAGAGTGAGTTTGACGGGGAGATGGTCTGAGCTAAGTTCATTAATGGTGTGGATTTCGTGGGGGGCGGGGATATTGTTAAGAAGGGCAAAGTCTATTATTGAAGTTGTTCTAATATTGTGTCTGGTGAATGTGTTAGGGTAAAGGTGTCTGAGATTTGTGTTATTTATGTGTGTGTTGATGTCTATGCCATATTTGGTTCTTCGGCTGCAGCCCCAATTAGTGTGGTGGGCATTAAAATCCCCCATCATAATTGATCTGTCATGAAGGCCAAATAGGACAGAGAGATCGTCTGCTATGTTATGTCTTGATTTGTGTGTAGCATAGATAGAGCCGATAAGAATGTAATGGGAGTTAGGAAGTTTAAATTTAATTAAAGTGTGTTCAATTATATTTGTGTCTAAAGGAGTTATGTTTACGTGTTCAAGGTTGCTTTTAATGTAAATGGCAGTACCGCCGTGCTGTGTGTTAGTGTTGTTAGGGCGAGGTGTGTGGAAAGAAGAGTAATTTGGAATGCGGAATTTGTTGGGGGGGGGGGGGGTCTTTGGTCTTGGTTTACTGAATAAGTAGAATATGCGGTTTGTGTTCTTCGACGAAATCTCTGAGTTCGTGGATCTTGCTTTTGATTCCGTCGGCGTTCCACGATATGATGGTGAAAGCATTTGGGGGGGGGGGGGGATCATGTTTGGCTATTGGAGTTCTGATTAAAATGGTGATCTAATAGTACTAATATTTGAAGGCCTTTGTCAACAATTGGAATGTCAGTTTGAAAGATTTCGCCAAGTTCTTTTAGGAATTTTAGAATTTTGTTTATATTTAGTTATTGGAATATTACTTTGGCTTCATTATAAATATTTATCAGATCGTTAAGAGGGGAGGTTTTATCTTGGTCAGACTGACTATTGGGAGGATTTCTACGTTCTACATTATCATTAGCGTTGATTGACCTAGCCTGGTAGTTTGGTTCGAATTGGGGGGGGGGGGGTACATTTCTGGCTGCCAGATATTTGAGTTGAGCTTTTTCCCCGATTCGGGGCTTTAGTTTTTAGGTTCTCATTGACTTCATTGCTTTTTGTGGGTGGAGAGTGAATCACTAGTTTGGTTTTCATTACTCGGCTGATGAGGAGGGGGAGAGGAGATGCTGGGCAGATTTCTGTTAGTTGCTTCATTAGCTTGGTCGGCTTCCAAATGGTTTTTTACAGAGGGGATGTTTTTGCATGGCAGATTGCTGCATGGAAGATTACAGGCATTTGGTGGGGGGGACCTGCGCGGGGTGGGTTGATTGTTTGTTCGATTCATTTGATTAACTTGGTATTTATTTGGGTTTCTTATCGGTGAGTGGTTCCTGGAATTTGGAATGGAGTTTTGGGATGTATAGTTGTAGTTGGACCAGAAGGGGGGTTCTTTTATTTTTTGGGTTTTCAGGACAAGATCTGTAGTTTGCGGGGTGAGGGCCACCGCAATTTGTACAAGTGGCAGGGGTGGACCGAGGCTTGGTACATTCGCGAGTTGGATGATAGCCGGCACATTTTAAACATCTGAAGTCGTGCGAACACCGGTCTGACGAGTGTTGCCACCCCTGGCATCTATAACATTGGGCATAACCCTTAGAGATGAATGGGACAATTTCTGCAAAGATATAATTGACATGTCTAATTTGATATATAGCTTCTAAGTCTGTGGTTGGGGGGAGGTGCATAAGAAAATTAGGGAGTGGGAGTTTCGTTCTCAAACTTCTCATGGGGTGTATTTTAAGTAGCTGGTATCCATTGGCTTCAAAAAATTCTTTTATTTCTTAAGGGGGATAATGGGGGGAAGTCCTTTAATTACTACCTTTTTTGGTCTTTCTTCTTTTAAATTAATTGAGTGGAATTTCAGCTTATTTTTTGTTAAGTAATCTTGCACAATTCGATAATGGTTGGCTGTTTTTGTATATATTCTGATAATTTCGCCAGTTAGTTTGGCTCTAACCTGGTCTTCCGTGAGTTTGCTAAGATGTATCATTAATTGTTTAGGATAATCGTTGAGTTCGACATAAAAAGGATCAGGATATTTCTCTCTACTAATTATTTGAGGGGGGTTCTTCAGAGCTATTGCTAGTGGAGGGGTGTTTTCTTTACTTTTGGTTATTTTAGATTGGTTGGTGATGGGGGGGGGGGTACTTGGTTTTGAGAAATTATGCGTCGCATGTTGGAGTTCTTTAAATTTAAGAATGGCGTCATAATCATTCCCTTCGGATTCAGAGATGTCAGTTTCCCAATCTTGGTTTGAGATTTTAGGGTGCTTTACACCAATGGAAGTTTTGGCTTTAGTTTTTAGGATTTTAGCTTTGGTTACAATAATTTTAGGTTTTTTGGTTGACCTTGTGGTCCTTTTATTTTCTACTAGAGTGAAAACATCTTTTAAATAATAGGATTTGAGTTCTTCGAATTTGTCTTGCGTAGCAAAAATCAAGTTGAAATTAATCTCATTAAATTTGGGGGGGGGGGAGCATTTTAGTACAACAAGATCAGAGCACATACCTCTGATGGCTTGATTCGTCCTCAGCTGGCAGTCTGCATCCATTGTATCCTTATTTAGATGGAGATATGCTACTGCTGCTCTGGCAAGATTCTGTAGCTGCAGGGCGTAATCAACAGTAAGGACTTGTTCGTCATCAAGGTTGTTTCCAGGCTCCCAGTCAGTGTCCAAGATTGCTGTCATGGCTTGGGTCTTCGTTCATCGTGCAAGGGATGTTTTAGAACTAATCCAGGATGAGATGGTGAAATCATATAACGCTCGGAAAAGAGCCGAGAAGAATGAAACAGCACGTGCGTGAGTCCGGAAAGTAAAGGTACGGAGCAGAGCGGAGGGACGTCTGATAGGATCAGCGTTTCTCCCTCGAATGGAATGGAATGGGAACGTGACGTACGCCGATTTTTGGGTGGATTATCGGAGCGCCTAGGCAAAAGTTGCCTGTATCTCCAGGATGAGAGTTGATCAGCTGAGATTTTACATTATTTGAGGTAAGAACAAGTGCACACTACAAAACAGTACTAGAGAACCGGGGGAAAAGGCGGGATCAAAAAATAATTTCAAGAAGGACGTCCAATCAGAAAAGGGCAGCAGAGCCGGGAGGGGACTTACAGGAAGAAAGTTTGAATGTCATTGAAAATCAGCGAAATTTTGTCCAAAGGCCCGACGTTCATGGAAAGATTAGATTTCAATTGCTTGACAAAACTGATGACGTTGTTAATGTTGATTTCGTTGAACAGAGTTTTTTCGTTAAACAGAGAAAAGAATTCGTTTATTCCAGTAGGATTTCTTTTCCTCCTCCGGGGGAGGGGGTGGGAAGGCCTGGGATTTTTGATTTTAGTCGCGTTAGCGTACGTGTGAATGTTTAGGGTCTCTTTAGTTTGATTTTTGGTTTCATTAATAAGAGTTTTCGAGTTTGCAGTGGCAAGCAAGACCGGGAAGTCGTTTATCTTGGGTATCTTGTGCTTGGGAATTTGAGGGGGGGCAATGATTTGCTCAGTCTCATGAATTTTGCGAATTTTCGACCGTCTATTGGCAGGGTTGGCCGGGCAAAGTCTGTAATTTGCAGGATGCTCCCCCCGGCAATTGCAGCAGACCGCAGGGGATTCCCTGGGATGCTTGCAATCCCGAGTGTGATGCAATCCCGCGCATTTCAGACATCTGCTCGGGAAATTACAACATTCGGAGGAATGACCATGACGCTGATAATTAAAACAGATTTTAATAGTACGGGAAACAAAGGGAGAGATGAGGATTCTTAAATTTAGGAGTTGTTTGATTTCAAGAAAGGATTGTAAAGAGTTCTGATTAACTAGTACAAGAAAAATGGGGATGGGGGATCCAAGCGCACGGTCACGAAACTAGGTAACCCGGGTGATCTGTATTCCAAGCAAGTTGAATTCATTTACAATGTCATCGATCTCAGTACTAGTGGAAAGCCCCCGAATCAGGAATTTTTTGGGTCTGTCGCTTTTCAGATTTATAGAGCTGAAGGGAATTTTTTTGTCAAGGAGGTATTTTTGCAGTTTACGATAGTCATAAACGCTGTTCGGAGAGAGTCTAATCATTTCCCGACTGTAGTTGCCGACAATGGGGGTTTCCAGATGGGTGTTAATCTCAGCTACTAATTTTTGCCATCCTGAGCAAGCGTTGATGAAGAAAGGCTGGGGTTTGACAATATCTTCCGGACTGACTTCGGGGGATTCGATTTTTTCCTCATAGTCAATTTCAAGTTTATCAAAGGAGTTTTCGATGGGGATGGGCGTCGAAGCACGCACTTCCGTCGGACTGCATCTGAGTCTTTTGCTCGGGGACTCGAATATAGCATTGTTACGATGTTTGTATTCTTTTAGAAAAAGTTGAATTTTACCAAGATCGACTTGTTTTGAAGAGTCTTTCATGCTCGTAGGAGGGGGTCTGATTTTTGCTGGGAGTCATAATAACCTGCGATTTATCTTCTTGCTTATTACTAAAGTCCTGTGAGTTACCTGCTTGCTGATTGTTAAAGTCAACGTCAAATGTCATTTTCTCCTGGGGTTTACCTTGGAGAGGAGTCTCTTTAGAAATTTTCCTTTTAGGGGAGGCGGGAGGCAGTTACTAACGTGTTTGATAAATTTGGTTTTTCTAGATTTAAATTTCTTTACAGTGTCGTTGTCATAAATGAGAGCGAAGTCAATGACATCAGGAAAGGAAGACCTAACCGGGTTCTCAAAGTACTGAAAGGCAGTAGTGCACTTACCATGGAATTCCTCCAGCAAGTCAGGATCAGTCCGGAATTTCTCTTGAATCTCGAAGCCTAGGTCAGCAAAGAAATCAGCGACGTCAGTGATGAAGGATGATATCCATTTAGGTTTTGAGTCGAAGTTAAATTCCTCGTCGTAGCAAGTTGGGTCTTGCATCTTGGCAATAATCTCAGCGCAGTCGCTGGGCAGAAAAACACTTGAAGGGCAGGAACGCCATCATCGTCTAAGTATTGTGCAAGACGTACTTCCGAAGTTTTGACGAAGTCAAAGAAAGAGGTCACCTTATGGACCGCCATCACCAATGTAATCAATGTGTGTCTGAATCTCCGAGAACGTGACGTAGGTGAAACCTCCCTATTTATGTAATCCTGTGCTTCATGATTGAAAAGGGGAGCTGAAACTTACGCCTGGGCCGTTCCCATATTTCTAAACGACACACGCTTGTGCCATTATACTGAACGGCACAGCGCAGGCGTGGGAGAGCCAACCAATGTCAAGCTAACAACTTTATGATTGGTTACTGGGCTGATGACCCAACCTTGCTTGAACCTGAAGTTAGGGCTGAATGTTGTTTTGGTCTTATTTTATTTCTGCATTTCTATTTAATTATATTGTCAATTTTTTTCTAGTAATGAAGTTTTTACACAATTAAATAAAGCTCGAATGCTGAAGGTTTCGTCAAGTTTAATGATAAATTTACTTGATACCAGCAAATGTATACATTTTTCTTAGTCCATTCTAATGTGATTTTTTCATTTTTATTCTCTACTGCCCTCTATATTTACATAAAAACGAGTTATTAACGTATCTTAAATAGAAAATTAAAAAACATAGACCCGTTCTGACACTGAGATAAAGTACTCCTTATATTCCATGCCTTCAGCATTGAGATTTTTCGGGCATGATACTGTAGTTATCTTTACAATACTGCTAGAGCTGAGCTCGACTTAGCCTGACTGGGGCCCGGGACAGACATTCCTTCGGGCCCCTCATCACTTCTCTACATATTTGAATTGTATAAAAATATAATGAATCCTAGAAAAATGTATACAAAATGAAATTCTTGCATATTTCAATGAAATTTAAATTATTTCCGACATGCTCTAGATTTTGAATTAGTGCTGCAATTCCTATAATATTTTGAAATGAACCTCTGAAAAAATACATTCCGTATGTTAATATTCGTTCAATGTTTCAGACAATGTTTTTTTTTAGTCATGCATTTGTAATAAAATTAAGTAGTGAAGTTATCTTTTTTTCAAGAAGCGTTTTTTAATGTTGCATTTGTTTAATTTGGGGCCCATGTCCCTTGAATACTGCATGCAAAATTGATTTTCAAATTAAGAACAAGGCTAACTGGTATATTTATTTAACTCTATCAAATGCAAAGATTCTTTGTTTCATTTTATTTATAAACTTGTGCAGTAATTTTGGAATTATGAATATATTTTGAATTCATATTTTGATGTAAGGTGACAAAATAATATTTTTGTTTCATTTCCTGATCATTTACAGACAATGTTTTTAATTTTTCATAGATTAAACATTATTTATCCTGTAGGATATTTAATGATAGGTTTTCCCGCATTTTCTTTTTTGTGCCCAATTTGTCAAATTTTCATATGTAGTTAATGATTCTGTAAAATATTAAGCATTCATTTCTATTTGATAAATTTGATCTTTGCAGATTTGAGTATTTAAAACAATATTATTTTTGCAGATTTGAGTATTTAAAACAATATTATTTTTGCAGATTTGAGTATTTAAAATAATATTATTGAAAATGAAGACTTATCTATATGCTTATAAATTTAAGAAGTGCAAGCTTTTAAAGTCTATCTTTGCCTCAAAGAGATTTATAAGTTACTTTGGAAAATGGGAACAACCTCAAGGTTATAATTCAGGAATATATATTTATAATTCTGCTGTGAATAAAAAAGTGCCACTTGTTCTCAAAAGAAAAGAGTTAGCTACATGGTAATTATTCTCATTTTTTAAATTCTCATTTTATCGTTGCTGAGTAAAAATTCATAAGGATAATATGTTTTTTCTTTTACTGTTATAGAAAACTATTTCAATAGAGCTTAGTAATTGAATGTTATGTGCATGTTTTTAGTCATTATCAGCTCGGATTGTATGCACTAAGAATTGTCAAATATGCATGTAAACATGCACCTAAATTCAGAAATATACACTTATAAAATGAAAATATGAATTTATAAATTTTATTCAAATATTATTTATGTATCTGAAAGCATTGAAAACTGGACATTTCTCATACCATCATAGACAAATTATTCTTTTTTTTAATAAATTCAAATACAATCAATATATAGATAAAAATGTTCATATTATAGTACATAATTCTTATTCTACTAAACAAGTATGCACTTTTCTAAGTTTTCAACACTGAACTTTGTCATTTATCATCCTAAAATCATTTTGCAAAAAATGTTCTTTCAACTACAATTAATGTTATTGGAGTATTGCTCTTGTCATTTGTATTTCAGGTGGCAATTCATTTCAATCACCATTAATAGCATTAATAGTTGTTTGTTTTCAATTCAACAACAAAACTCAAATTTTTATTTAAAAGTTTTAGATTTCTGTTCATCTTCTTGTCCTACTAATTTAGGAATTTTGCCAATGTTTTCCTAAATTATGTTTGCTTCACAAAATGTATCGTTTAACAAAAGCCCTTGAAATTTTAGTTTTGTAATACCTGATTTAGACCTGAAAATTCAAATTTTCACTTAGTAGCCAGTGGCTGTTAGGCAACTTAAGTTTAGTGGCCATTCTATCACGGATATTTTTGTGAATGTATATATATATATATATATACAGGGTGTCCCACAAAAGTAAACAGTGAAAGATATTTTGAACCATTGGTTGTAGACCCATGGTTTCAATTGCAAAAATGCTTCAAATAAGGTAGGAAGTTACGAAATAGTAAATGATGTACCATACTTTTGTAGAAAGTAAAGAAACTGAACTTTTTATTCAGCCCTTCTATTAAACAATGTCGAATTACAAAAGTGTTATCCATACCATATTTAGTCTAACTAAAAAAATTTGGTTTTAATAGGATCTAATTTGACATAGTTATCATTAAATAAAATTTTTGTTGGGAAATAAGAGGGCCGGCCTCAAATGAACTTCGCTTGCAAATAGTTTAAAACTTTTATCACTTCTTCAAATTTATGTTATGCAGATAATGCGATTATGTCAATTCACAGTTTGTATTTAAGCATTCAAGTAACTCTGCTGTATTTTAATCGCATAAAAACCTCCTATACAAATAGACTGCTAAAAACTAGCGTGACTATATAGTTATATCTAATTATTTGTGGTCCACATTGGAATAATTTTAATGAATTGGCCATTGATAAATGACAATTTTCAACTGATAAAGGTTAGATATGTCAACAAAGAACCTCATTCACAGAACCTCATTTTGTGTGGGAAATAATGACTAGTTATCTCTCCATCCGAGACCAGCCATTCACCCCATCACCTTGTCTGTGCCATGTGTGAGTCACATCATATGCACCAAGTTCTGTAAGAAAGGTATCTGGGGGAGAGGCTTAGGGTCATAAGCATCACTGCACCAGAGGCCTCAAGCATTGCCAATTCGTGAGTCTTTCACACATGCTTTGAAGCACATTTTTACCAATCTTAGTATCTTATAAATTTGTACTTTTATTTATTTATAAAATGTATTAAAAATTAAATTTTATTTGCCAGATAAAACTGATGAAGTAACAAAGCAATCATGCTTAACGAGTTTCTTTGTTCTATGTACATCAGACAGAAATGATTAAAACAATGTTAATTATATGGACTTTTAAACTCTGAGCAATGAAAAAAACTCTCCTATTATAAGAGTATTAATATCAACTAGAAAAAGCCAAAATAAGAGAGATTAAAGAATTTAAAATATCAATATTTTCTGTACTATTAATTTTATCCCGTGGTAACTCCTAGCAATAAAACACAATCCAACAGATAATACTATTCATTTATTAGATTTATTCTATCAATTCTTTTGTTTCTTGGATCAGATACATTAAATTAAAATTATCTGCATTATCAACACATTTGCCTGTTAATCACAATTTTTTAGAGAATAAAATAAAATTATTCAATTGCTGAGCAACACAATATAATTTTCTTGCATTTGCTATAAATTTTACATTTTGCTGTTCTGTTATTAAGAATGTAGGAAAATCTCGATACAGTGCATACTCTTTTAGGTGAGGTGTTAATAAAAATCTAAAATTCATCACTGAACATAGAGTGGTAACACGTCAAGATTTTAAATGATTTAATTAAAGTAAAGATGAAACATTTTATTCTAAAAAGTCATTTAATAGACATCCTGTTGACATACAAATAGTTTTAAGAAAGGCCAGAGTGCTTTCGGGCATCAACACACCCTTCCTAAGTGGCGTCAAGTGAAATCGTATTGACATGCTTAAATATCATCTACATCGTCAGGCAAAATTTGCATATTACGAAATAGGATCATTATAACAAACAGGATAAAGCATCAACATACACCATGAGCAAGAAAATTAAATTAAAGGCAGTTATACTGCAAAATTAAAAAGGATAAAATTCTATATCAAGTATGGCATGTATACAGACAATAATTTAAAAATTTTATTAAGCCTTTAAAATCCTACCACTGATAAAATCCTACTGAAAGTGTTCTGGGCTTTTTAAAAACTATTTGTACGTCAATAGGATGCCTATTAAATGACTTTTAGAATCAAATGTTTTGTCTTTAATTTAATTAAATCATTTATCACTGAAGCCTAAAACATTCAATAAAAGTTATTTGCAAACAAAATTGTCAAATGGCAATTTCAATATGATATGTATCAAAAGTTATATTAATTTTCAGTAAGAATGATATACAAATGTATCAATAAAGAATGTCAGTTTATCATAAGCAGTGTCTCTGACAGGAAGAGACAAAATGATGCATTGCATAAGGGCCTGGGCTACATAAACAGTTCATGATAAAAAGCTAATAACTTGTAAAATATGGGGTAGTAGGAGCCCATGGATTTGCTGGACAGGGACTTGAAAATTCTGTCGGCAGTACTAATCGTAAGGTTAGATATAGCGGTATGGATGAGCCCCTCCATAACCTATACTATATTATGTTATTTAACATTAACAAACACAATAGTTTTCTTAAAAATAACAGACTTTTTTTACAATTTTTCTTTTAATTAAAAAAAAATTACTGTATATTATTGAAAAGTATTGATTTTATATTGTCTTAATTTAGGTATATGTGCGGTCCAACTGTGTATGCAGAATCTCATATTGGTCATGCAAGGTGATTTTCTCTTAACTTGTTTTACTTTATATATTACTAAATAATTATAACCTCATATATTTTTATAAAAGTTTCTTTAAATAGATTACAAAGTTTCTTATTTTATCAATATTCTATCTTTTTTTTTTACATCTGAGACCTGTCTAACAATATTTTTTACCATGTTTGTAATGTTTGCTTTTGTAGTTTTTACTAAGAATGTTAACTTTTATTCAAAGTTTTATCTTATTTAGGCCCTTTGCTTTTAACCTTTTGCTTATGGGTGTTATGGGTGGGACAGTGTCAATCCCAAACAAAGAACTTCTCAAAAAGACAGGTATTTGACATACCCCATCCCTAGCAGTTTGATCCCCCTTTGCAGGCATTGGCGTCCATAGACGCCATGAAACGCATCGAACTGTTTGGGATAAGGTATGTCAAATACCCGTCTTTTTGAGAGGTTCTTCATTTGGGATTGACGCTGTCCCACCCGTAAGCAAAAGGTTAAAGATCTCATACAATAGTAGATCAACTCTTTTAGGGCTAATCTCTATAGCTTTAACTAATCCTTAACCTGATTTGTGTGCTATGATGGAATTTATTTTCTGATAACACAAATTATATAATATTTATTGAATGAGGACATCATATAATTCATCAAAGAGTTTTCATTAAATGAA
Source organism: Amaurobius ferox (assembly GCA_951213105.1). Taxonomy (NCBI): domain Eukaryota; kingdom Metazoa; phylum Arthropoda; class Arachnida; order Araneae; family Amaurobiidae; genus Amaurobius; species Amaurobius ferox. The sequence continues at coordinate 3,690,305 of OX578147.1, read as the reverse complement.
GAGATTCATTCTATTTTGAATGCTGGGTCCCACATGTTCATACTACACTACTATTTTCATTCTTGATATAGATATTTTTGTTAAAGTTGAAGGAGCCCACTTATAGTGAGCTCGGATGTTGCAAAGTATCGGTTATTAAGCTCTTTTTTGTGTGTCACCTTGAATCTGCAGTACTTTTATAATGTTAAACATATTGTTTATAGTTAGAGATGTTGATTTTCCTGAATGAAAAAATGAAGAAAATTATGAAATTATTCTCATTATTACATTTCAGCTGAAATAATGTCTAATGACTTTTAAAAGTATTATTTCTTTTACAGCTGCAGTCAGACATATATTACATAACATAGCCGATAAAAATTTTAAATTTAGAAATGCATTAGACTCTTGTTATAGTGACCTTGAAAGTACTCTCAAGGTCACTATAACAAGAGTCTAATGCATTTCTAAATTTAAAATTTTTATCGGCTATGTTATGTAATATATGTCTGACTGCAGCTGTAAAAGAAATAATACTTTTAAAAGTCATTAGACATTATTTCAGCTAAAATGTAATAATGAGAATAATTTCATAATTTTCTTCATTTTTTCATTCAGGAAAATCAACATCTCTAACTATAAACAATGTGTTTAACATTATAAAAGTACTGCAGATTCAAGGTGATACACAAAAAAAAGCTTAATAACCGATACTTTGCAACATCTGAGCTCACTATAAGTGGGCTCCTTCAACTTTAACAAAAATATCTATATCAAGAATGAAAATAGTAGTGTAGTATGAACATGTGGGACCCAACATTCAAAATAGAATGAATCTCTTCATTTTATGAAAACTCCTTGATGAATTATATGATGTCCTCATTCAATAAATATTATATAATTTGTGTTATCAGAAAATAAATTTCATCATAGCACACAAATCAGGTTAAGGATTAGTTACAATAAAGCTATAGAGATTAGTCTTAAAAGAGTTGATCTACTATTGTATGAGATCTTTGCTGCAAGGACGTTATAGCACATAATGACCATATCAAACATTCCTCTTGTAATTTTTTTAGGAGTAGTAAGAGAATGGATTGCTATTTTTCACACCATATTTTTTTTTTAATTTCAGAGAAAAAATACTCTTGCTTAAAAAACTGTAATGAATAACAGTATAAAATAAAGTATGGACTAGTTAAAAATTTAAAGCTTCTTGCAGAGCAGTATGTGATGTTTGGGGTGCAATTTAAACCATCAAAATGTGTTAAAAAACTGCTGTTATAAACTAAATTAATATAAAAATTTGGTACTTTTCCATTTCGCCGGTGCAGGCAATAAAGTTGCCAAAAATACTACAACCGACGTCAAACGGAATATTCCACTGGTAACCTTTTACCGCCACATTTTCAAAACAAGTCGCGGCCATTTCTTATCAGTCACATCTTTTCCCTAATATTTCAAAAATGGATGAAAAACCAATGAAAATTTGGGATTTGCCCAGAACAGAGGAAGAATCTGTCATTCTTTCAAGCGAAAGGCGTTTTGTCTAAAATTGCTACTTGTGATAGTAATCATGAAATGAAATTGTATTTTGGAAACGAAATTTAATGACGCTGCAACTTTTCAACTTGTCGCAGTAAAAGAAGTATCCGGAAAGGCACATGGTTTGAGTCATCGAAATTGAGTTTCTTGAAGTGTGTGAGATTTATATATGGTTAGAGCGAAGAATTAACTTCAGTTAAATGGTTTGAAAAGCAATTGGAAATCAGTCACGGAACAGTTGTGGACTGGAATATTCCAGTCCACAACTACACAAACCTTACGCATGTAGTTATTTAACTACATGCGTAAGGTTTGTGTGGATTCTTTGCTTAAACGTCAACAACAGAAAATAGGAGGACCTGATATGATCGTCGAAGTGGATGAAAGTATGTTCACAAAGCGCAAAAACAATGCGGGACGGATTCTACCACAACAGTGGATCTTTGGTTGAGTTTGCCGTGAAGCAAACGAATGTTTCCTTGTGAAGGTGCCAAACCGATCCATGAGCATTATATTAGAAGCAATTAAGAAAAATATTGAAAAAGGAACTATAATATATTCTGATTCCTGGAAATCATATTGCACTGAAAAACTGGAAGAGGTAAGTTTCCAACATTTCAAAGTGAATCATAAATACAATTTTGTCAATCCGGAAACTGGAACACACACAAAAAAAATAGAAGGACTGTGGGGTAGCTTCAAATGGCGAAATAAGAAACACAGAGGAACTGCACATCATCATCTAGAAAGTTATCTTGCAGAATTTATGTGGAGAAAAGAAACGAAAGACCCATTTTAAAAAATTTTAAACGATATTAAAACGTTTATGCCTCCAAAGTAGAGATTATTCTTAGAACTAACATTTATTAACATTTTTTTATGTGTATACTGTGTGTTGTTGCCAATAAAGTCTGCTTGGTGAAATTTGTGCCGGCGAAATGAAAAAATACTAAAAAGGGTCTATAAATATAGTATACAATAAAATTTAGGAGTCAATATTGTTAAGGATCAAAGCAGCCTTCTTCAAGATAAGCAAGAAACGCAACCTCACTTGTTCAAGTAAGTTCAACATCTTGTAAGAGATTAAACAATCAAATGGATTATCTATCAGTCTCCAGGAAGGGAAGGGAAAAGATACATTTGTGGGCACAAGGCTGTTGTTGCCTAATTTAACTTACTTCAATGGGAATTTCTGAGAAAAGAACCCTCTTCTGTTGCTTGGAGACAGTGAATATTGATTTTCCCTTCAAGTCTGCTGATAGTGTTCCGTAAGGTCACTGTAATGAGATTTCTATCATTTTCCTGGTTATTATATAAATAGGAGAAAAATCTGATGTGGGCAGCACATTCATTTCCTTACATAATGCGGTGAATTTACTTCTTTCACAATGAAGTTATTATGTATAAGAATAGGACCGGCTCAAGGATTTTTTCGTGTGTGAGCAAAAGTTTGGGGCCATCCCTTTTATATATATATATATTCATTCCAGTGTTCACTCGCTTTGACGAAGAGTTTTAAAATGCTCTGTCGCATGTTCCCCTGCGAACGTCTAGACTCCCACGTGGTGCCTGTGAGTTAATATTTCTGTTTTTAATATATTTCTGGTTTATAATTCACTTGGTTTTTATTATTTGTCCTTCCACTAGCCAGTAGACAGTTTCAGTGGTGTCCATAGGTAAATACTATCGCCATTGTCAGAAATTGGCAATTCTTACGGTTTTAATTCGAATTGTATGGCTGTCCTGATGAGAATGCAATTTTGAACTAACTGCCGTTTTTTGTGTAGTTTCAGTTGATTGTTCTCCATGTCTAGATCTTCATTCTTAAGTTATTATTGCCTTTTCTCATTTTTGCCGTGTTTGTTTTATTTTATATATATATATATACCTTTTTAATTATGATTTTTGTATACTCATCTTCCCCTCCCCCCTTTCCATTATAGTGATTTGAAGCCCACAACATTAACTGCAGCAACAATTTAGATGCAATAGGAAAGTGCTATGTAAATAAGTTGTAAATTCAAATGTTCAAAAGGAAGTTACAGATTTCAGTGTAAATAAGAAAGCATTACATTTCAACCTTAATATAATGATTTTTTTTTTTTTTATGGTATACAATCAGATAAATCATTTTTATTTTTTATCACATACATAAACCTTATATCAGTTATAATGAATATTTTTTCATGTCCCTTGCAACTTCGTTATATGCCGTCTCCATTAGATTTTATTATTTTCAAATTCTCAATTTTTTAATTCATGTTGTAATATGATTTTGATGTTACATTTTCTTAAAGCATATTATTTTTTGGTACTTAAAATGGCTTTTATGCTCACATTGTGTTTTCTTTTATAGCTGTTATGTGAAATTTGATATCATAAGAAGAATCATGGAAAATATGTTTAATATTGATGTGTTTTTACTTCTTGGGATCACTGACATTGATGATAAAATAATTAGGAAGTCTCGTGATGTAATTCTACTTTTTATCTCCCTTTTTAATTCTTCTTATAATATATAGGCATGTGGATAATGTTGTAAAGTATTAAAATTTGAAATTGAGGTTTTGACAGATAAATATTTTGATTATCCTAAATATCAAATTCATCATTTTCAGGCAGATATATGTGTGTTAAATGTGATAGGTTGAGCATGTAAAAGGAGCTGTGGTGATGTAATTTGACATCCTTAACAAAGCCCTAAAACGATAGCTTCTATATAACTAATGCTCTAAAAAAGTGTCTTTTTCACTTGATGTTTGAAGTGGTTAGTTTGTCCTTGCTACAATTTATAATAATAATGGGAAATGTCTGTCTCATCTGTTTTTTTGTCTGTGATGTCTGTAGAATAAAATCTAAGCTACATAGAGCTATGAAATTTGGTACATAGGTACTCCAGGACGACAGAATTGATACTATTAACAGATAAATTTTCGTGAATTAAAAAGTATATATAAATATATATATATATATATATATATATATATATATATATATATATAATCAACAAATATCAAAGATATGGAATCGATAATAGAAAAACAAATGAATTCCAAGCAATAATGCTATACACGTGGACAAGGACTAGGCCTAAATAATTGAATTGTTCATTTCAAAAAAACTCATATATATATATATATATATATATATATATATGAGTTTTTTTGAAATGAACAATTCAATTATTTAGGCCTAGTCCTTGTCCACGTGTATAGCATTATTGCTTGGAATTCATTTGTTTTTCTATTATCGATTCCATATCTTTGATATTTGTTGATTATCTTTAGCTTGTGGACTCTAAATTTGCATTTTTTTTTTTATTTGCTTGATGATTCGCTATTTATACTTCTTTTTATTATATTGGTTTTATTTAAAGTTAGGATTTTTGAGTTGCAGCTTCTCTCTGCTCTATCATTGGAATTTCAAACTATTATTATATAATCTATATATATATATACATATATACAAATAAAAATACTAAATATAATATATGTATATATATATTTAGTATTTTTATATGTGTATTTTTATATATGTATATATATGTATATGTGTATTTTTATATATGTATATATATATATACATATATATATATATATATATATATATATATATATATATATATATGTATATATATATATACATATATATATATATATATATATATATATATATATATATATATATATATATATATATATATATACATATATATATATATATATATATATATATATATATATACACACACACACAGTCAAGTCTCTATTTAATGAAGTTTCATCGTTCCACTTAAAAACCTCATTATAAAGAAAATTCGTTAAATAGAAATTTGTAAATGAAGTTATAAAAACCAGAAAAAACAAAGACTGAAACTTACATATCCACTTTATTGACTTTAACACATATCCTAAACTGTAAAATAATCTATAATCTTGCTTTGTACAGGTTTATTATAAAGAATAAATTTTTCATAAAAATTTTCACACTTTTGCAAAGATTGAAACACATCTGTAACATTTTCTTGAAACTGTAATCCCCTTCGTATTGTATCAAATGCTGTTAACATTTTTTGTTTTGAAGGTGTTTTAATAACCTCTTCATTATCATCTTCATCACTGACTGTAGTGTCTTCATTACATTTCCTAATACTTTGCAATATGTCATGCTCCTAGGGATATTCAGCAATCCCAATGTCTTCATCAATGTGGAGAAAATTAGACAGCTCTATATCTTCTTCAACAGCTCCCATGTCTTTCAGATGCTACCATTTTTCTTTCAAAACTGCCAGCACTTGGATTCATTATCCTCATATTCAGCATAACTTTTGAAACTGACTTTAACAAAACAGTTCTTTATAGTAGATGCAGTCACATTACACTGCCAAGCTTTCGTCATCTCTGGAGATTCTTAAATTAATACAATTGTCTATGTACTGATTGCTCTCTAAAGCAAGAATAGCTTTTTGTAGGATTCTTTTTCGATAATGAATTTTAAGATTTTTTGTAATGCCTTGATCCAATGGCTGGAGTTTTGAAGTTGTATTGGTCAGAAGAAGAAAACCTTTATGTTCTTCAATTTGCATTTTAAAGCACAGTCTGGTGGATGTGCAGGACAGTTGTCTATAAGTAACGTAATTTTGCGACACCGTTTTTCCAATTGTTTATTCCATTTTGACAGCCACTCCTCAAAAATTGTAGAAGTCACTTTTATTGAAAGACTTTTTATTGAAATGATAGTCCACCTCTAAAGATTTTGTTCTTTTGAAATATCTGGGTTTTTTACTTTTACTGATTACTAATGGTTTTAATTTTTCTTCATCAGTCATATTCGCACGTAACAAAATAGTTATTCTCTGTTTGCTATTTTTCCCTCCCAAGCACTTGTCATCTTTAAATGTTAAAGTTTTATTCAGTAGACATTTAAAAAACAATCCCGTTTCATCAGCATTAAAGATGTTTTTTGCACCATATTCGTCCAAAAGTTTTGCAGCTTGTATTAGTCAACACATCATATAATCTGTATATAGTCAACTATCAACTGTAGTACAACTTGTATTACAGACAACTTGTACAACAACCTTGATATAGATAACAATAACACTATGACTAGTTCAATAACAATGACTAGTTCATGTGTGAAACTGAAGTTTCAGTTTGAAAGAGTTTCTTTTGCATTTATGGTCTCTTGCTTGAATTAATGGAATGCATCATACAAACTTTGCCTTAACAAAGTACAGGGAGGGCAGGATATTGCATTTTAAGACTATTAACAAGATGTATGATATGTACTAATAGAAGATATATGAAAGCTAATGCTTGTATAGAAATTTTGCATCAAGTTCAAAGGTATATCGTGTTACGACTCTAATAAACAATGGAGTGGCAATTACACAAGAAAGTGACAGTGAATTTTTGTGTTTTCAGCTCCATTAGAGTTTTAAATGGGTCATGACGCATGTCCTCAGGTTGAACTCGGATTAAGTTTAAAAAATTTAAGATGGCATTATAAATGTTCAAATTCTTACTCAAAGAACCATTAAATTAAACACTTCAAATGCATATTATTGAGAAATTTAGTTTAGAATGGTGAAAAAACAAATGAGGTTTGTTTAAATTGTGGCTAAAATAAGTTTTATACAGCAATTAGGAATTTGTTATACATTATAATAGCAATCTAATCGAGATTGGTATCAGTATCAGATCATATCGGTTCTTTGGTAATCCGATAGTATCAGTAATTCGGTATCGGATCTTTTATTGATTTTGTGACATCCCTAAAAAGAAACAAAGTTTTCAAAAGTCTTACCTTGAAGAGCAAAGGTTGATTTCTGGCAATCACAGTGCTTTATTTCTTTTCTTTTTGTTTTGTAATATCTTAAATTACTTTCTGAAATCATTTTTTTAAATACTATAGAAATTTCTATATTTTCGTATTAGTAAGGTATAATCTTCATTGGGAAAGCTGTCAAATGAGTTTTAATAACATTCCATAAATCTATTTTATTCGATAATGACATTTTTTGACAATAGCATACCTGCCAACTTATTTGGAGTAAAAATCAGAAGATTTTCGAAAAAAATCAGAAGATTTTCAAAAAAATCAGAATAGCGCGTAAAATGAGTTTTACAGAACAAATCGACGTAAATCTGATTTTCAAAGGACACAACGTAAATAATGCACAAATGTGTGAAACACACAGCTGTTTTGAAATCTCTTTGGAAACAGTTGTATGCATGTACATTTGTACATTATTTACATTGTATCCATCTCTCAAAATATTTTGACACGAAGTTACATCACGTAATTTTACTTTTTATGTTCTGTATAAGTATTATTTATAACATTTTTAAGAGAAAAAACCTTTTCAGCTTACCTGACAAAAACATGAAAAGTTAACCAAATGAATTTTATTTTGATAACATGTTTACAGTAGCTTTTTTCGCTTTTACTAAAAAGGATTTAGAAAATTCTGTTTCATGACACTTGTTATACTGTTTAAATTTTACAATCAAAATATTTTCATGAGTTTTTGTCGTCATAGAAGAGCGGAACTGAGTCTTATTCTTTTTTACAGTGCTAAAAATACGTTCACATTCTGCATTGCTGTGAGGAATGGTTAGTATGGCTTTTAAAACTTTAGAAATCCTGTCATATTTACGAATTCCACCCACTGATATCTTTCCCATGAAACCAATTAAAGCATCGATACCAGCATTTTCAGACTATACCAACTCCTCACACTGAAGTGCTGTAAATTGTTTTTGCAACTCATTCCATGCTACATCATTGTTCTCTCCATCTTGAACTGTGAGTAGAAATGGGAATTTCTCCACAAAATATCTAATATCATTAAAAGAAGAATGATCAACTTCTTTTACATTAGCAATTTCTGCATGAAGTAATACCTCACTTTTCAACGGGAATTTTTTTATGATGTAGTCACACGCCGTTTTAAAATATTGTCGGACTGCTGCAAAAAATTCCCTTTTCTCTGTGTTTTCTAATTTTTTTAGTAGGTTGTAAGTATTGACCCCAACAACCAAATCACCATCTTCTTTTTGATTTTCCAAATGATGGTAAGGAATTTCAGTCAGATCGTTGAATTTCTTTATTATAAAAGGCTTAACAAACTTAATAAGAAGACTTTTCAACAGTTCCTCAAGGATTTTCTTCAGAATTTGTATTTTTGGAGATGCAGATTGCAGTTGAATATTTATTTCTTCAAAATCAGAAACTGTGTATAATAAAAAACTACAGTAAGTTTTGTTTAGGTCAGAGGAGAGAAAACAAAAAACCCTCTCTTCTACAGAAAATACTGATACCTCATTATTTGACTTTTTCGGGATTTCTTCACTCAACTTCATTCTTTTGAAACCAGGTCCTTCGTTCTGGCTTTTTTTACCTTTAATCGAACATTTCACTTTACTATTTGACTTCACTTCTGCATGAAAAAAACTTAAAAGTGGTTCCCACTGTTCCATTAGCCTTTCTAATGCCCTACTAAGGGATAGCCACCTCGTACACACATGCTTCAAAATTTTTCTTGTTTCTTCCCCATGGAGATGCTGGAACTTTTTTAAACTTTCTTTTCATTTGCTTCTTTGTAGATAATAGAACACATCCACTAAAATTTTATCAATATTTACTGGTAGTGTAGCAGCTGCTTTCTCGGCTGCTAAATTTATCAAATGGCAAGAGCAACCCATAATAATTAATTCATTTTGATGCTGTTTCAGAAAGGTGGCCACGCCTTTTCGATGGCCAACCATAACAGCAGCATTATCTGCACCAAAAGCAATACAATTTGAAACTGGAACATTTAATTTACTCAATTCATCAATAATCATTTTCGAAATATTCTCTCCAGTTGAGTCTCCATTCAAATTTGGAAGACATAAAACAGCACTTTTAATTTTATCATTTGCCTCATTAAAATAAGTAACAACAATCGGGTACAACTTCAAATCATTTTCATTGCTACCATCAACAGCTAGGCAGAAAGCAGATTTTTGTAAAACACTTACTAGAGCCTTTTGGTGGTCTTTTGCCATTTCACTGACAATGGCAGAAGTTTTGGTTCTACCACAAGCATACTTTTTAGCAAGATTGGAATCAGGAAACATCTTCCGGAACAAAGGAGCAGCATGATCAGCAGCACTCATGGCAAGATTGTGTTCGATCAAAAATTCAGTAAACAAACACTCTGCATGAATAACGCTAGCTTCAGAGTCAGTAGATTTTTGAAAAAAATTGCTGACTTTAGCATTTTGTTCAAGGTTACTTACATTTGATTCATGTTTTTTTGATTTCACATGCTTCATAATGTCATTCCTTCCGCCATGAGTGATTATGAAGTCACACACACACACGTTGCAAAACGCGTACGTATTTCCCTTACGCGACTCTTTAATACAGGGAAAATCGATTTTATATGCCGGTCTAAAATACTGACAATACAGTTTTTTACTCATCTTGACGATTAAATAACGAACTTAAATTTTATCTGAACACGTGCAATGCTAATACAACGCAACACTACTTCTACTTCACCAGTCGCAAAACAGATCGCTCGAGAACGCATTTACATGAAACTCTTCTACGAGCACGCTCTACCTGCCTTGCCCTCCCGACTAGAAAATGGGATTGTCCAATGACGCAGACCAGTTCTCCTCTCCTCGCTGCTAAACGCGGCGCGGCGCGGTATACGGTTAGAAATTCTTTGGTATAGGGGACAATTTTTCCTTCGATGGGCACGAGACAAAAACGGAATGCAACCCAAATGCTTGGCGACTTTTTGGCACAGAATATAAATTTGGTGATCGCCAAATTGGCGCGATTTTTAGGCGTAATTAGGAAAAAATATTAAAAATCGTAAAGAAATGGATTACGCGCGTAAAATCGTAAAACAAGAGAATTTTCGTAAAAATTACGAAAAATTCGTAAAAGTTGGCAGGTATGCAATAGCGGGGGGGATTCTGAAAATTTTTGTTTCACAGAAATTTTCAGAATTTCAAATTGGCACAAAAAGAGTTGAGGGCACTTTCTCAGAGAAGGTGGATCGACAGAAACCTATGTTACAGAATCTATGTAGTACATATCTAGGTATCAAATGGAAATGCTTTACTTTGCCTGTAAAAGAGAACTGAAAATGCTATTTTAACTCAAGAATTTCGATAACTAAGTCGGATGTATATCATAAAAATTCTAAAATTTTTGAAAAGAAAGACAGCTCATTTTCAATATTATATATACTTTGAAGAGGATTGTGTACTTTTTACCTTTCAATTTTTTCAGATTCACAACGAATTATGCATATGCTAAGATAACTTTATATGAGTGATTCAATAATGGAGTTAGATTAGTGTAGCACAAAAAAAATCATGCTTAAACTTAGCATTTAAAACTACAATTTTTGTCCATATGGATATGAAAATGCGAGGGATGTCACAGGAATAGCAGTGAAAATGAAAACATTTATGATACACATGTTAATTAATAAGTTTTTTTATATTCTCTTCCTAAAATCAGAGTAAAAGAATGATTGTAGAATAATGAATAATTTACATTAATCTACACAGAGTGAAACAATTGCTCTATAGGAAATAGAAAAAAATTATGTGAAATGTGAAATTTTGGATTGTAATCACGGATTACAGAGAATATAAATACACGAATAAAAAAAAAACATATCTCAATCAATACTTTTCTATCTAAGGTACTTCTATGGAGACGCATTTGGGCATTGCTAGTTATATCCTTGCTAGTGAATTGTAATAAACATCCTTTAATAATCTTCTCTGCACATTTGTAGCAGGAAACATTTACGGCAACCATTCAAAAGACTATAAAAAAGACTGACTGATTGAATATCACTTGAATGACTAGTCGTAGGTTCATATGCCATGTAACATCTTTTAAAAAAAAGTACAAAATGCAACTTTTATATACTTTATATACCTCCCCCCCCCCCCCCCCCCCCCCAGAAAAAATTTTGAATTATAAAAATATTTTCCATAACTCAATTAGTTAAACAACAAAGACTGTTTTATTATTATACAATCAAAATTACTTCAGATATTAGCCATACGATGCATAATTGGGGATTGTCACTTTTGCTAAAGATAGTTATACATGTAAGTTTTCAAATCTAGTAAATAAAAATACTCCAAAGAAAAGTAGTTGAATAAAATGGGACCATTACATAAAGTAAGGTTAGAAAAAAAAATACCCTGAAAAATATTGGTTAAAAATATGATAGGCTCAGAATTTGTAGCAGATTAATAATTTTAAATAGAAGAGATTGAATTTCAAACATACTACAGAGTAAATTTGTTACATAGTAAGGAGCAAAATGACCATGAATGTTAGAATTGATGTCACTCATGATGTTGAATTAATGTCACATGGTGAATTAAGGAGAAATAGATATAAAACTTCTCAAACACAAAACAATGAATTAAATTGCAAAACATAGCTTTAAATTAAGGTAATGCAGTAAATGTTTAAAAACTGGATACAGCAGAATGAAAAAAAATTCTCCCTAAATGATACCATAAGTGACAGTAATTCTAATATTGTTATGAACTTAAAAATGATGAAAATAAAGAGTAGTAAAAGAGTAATAGTTAATATCAATTTAATAAATATTAAATACCAATATTTGTGTATCAATACTGGCATTAAAGTACCAACAAATTTTGACCAGAATACCAGTTTTGGGGTTACCAAGATCCCTGTATTGAAGCCCCTAGTTACAAGGACAATGCATTCTGCATATTGATATTTGATTAGTAATTTGGTTTTTGTCTAACCTTTTTAATACTAATTCAACTGTGGTAATGATATATATTTTAATTACTCATTTAAAGATTATACTATATATTGTATAAATTATACTATTATATTATATTATAAAGATTATACTATTATAAGATATAATTTTACTTATTTAAGGATTATATGATTAATATTTCTTAGACTGGAGTGAGTGCTTTTCAACTTGCAAAGAAGTTTGAACTGGAGTTCTTCCAAGATATGAAGAGCATGAGGGTGCTGCCTCCAACTCTTGTCAGCCGTGTCACTGAGAATATTCCTCTTATTATTTCTTTTTGCCAGAAACTTATTGAATCAGAGTTTGCTTATGCCACAAAGGAAGGTAACAAACCATCAATTAAAACTTAACATTCCCATTTTTAGTTAGTAGCCACTGACCGGTAGGTTTATGACAACTGAAAATGTGCGATGGTTTTTTCAAGTTGCTTAGTGTTATGCAAAATTGCATTTAAGTATGTTTATAATAATTTAGAAGTTTGCTCGTATTACTTAGTATGTATTTATAGATTTATTGTTCAGTAGACATAAGTCAAACAACCAATCCTTCTCTCCATGTCTTGAGCTGATGAGTACTTTATCAAGGTGCACTATATGTCTGTTGGCAAGAAAACTCCCTTTAGAAGATCTATTTTTATACAATTTATTATTTGGATGTTGAGGCAGAGAAGGATTTTATAAATTGGGAAACATTTTGGATATTGGCAAAATACAAATTTTATTATTATTATTTAATAGTAACACAAGACAAATTAACAGAAATATTTTAATTTTTTAATGAGTAATATTGTTGACATGCATTTATTATTGCTATCTTCTCATTTTTTAGCATTTAATAAATTTTCAAAAGTTAATTTTAAGTGGTTTTTTTTTCTAACACTAATTCTTTTCTATAAGTCAGTGTCACTATTACCATTTTTTCCATTTCTTAAAGGCTATTCAAATTTAAAATTTTCATTTATCCATTGTTTGAATATTTTAAACATTTATATTCACTAATTTTTTTTAATCTTGCCAATGATTTTCATTATAGACCTTTTCTTTTCAGGTGTTTAATAATATTTGTTTTTCAATACATCATAAAAAAATTCATTTATCATGAAGCATTCAAATACATTTTGAGGCAATTTTAAATTCATAAGTTTTCTCATCTTGTTCTTATTAATTTTTACTTTTCCAAACTTATGAACCATTCACTATTATTTATTCCTCTTTTATTCTTAAGAAGCCTGTCCACTAAGTTTTCTTTAATTTAGAGGGTTTTACCAATGATTTTCGGTGATTTTTAAATAAATTAATATTCTTGTTTTTATATTTTGACCGTTTACTCTAACTTTTCCATCATCAAGATCGTGATATTTTGATCTTTTTTCCCATTATATTATCGGATGTTATGAACTCTTTTATTTTAAAATTTCTCCAATATATTTATTTCATAACAGGTAAATTCTTTATTCTTCTGAAGAAATTTCATTTTTTTTTTTAATATTTCGACGTTTTGAATTTAAAAAATTGCATTTTGTATGGCTAGAAACATGCCGTTTCATTGCAATGCTCGAATTTTCCGATCAACTGGGAAAAGAGCGTGAACTGTTCCTGGCCACAAGTAAGTTGAACATGGAATCGATTTAACTTTAAATTTATAATAAGTGTTAACAGTTAGCACTTCTGAAAACACAACCAAGCAAACATTCTAGGAATTCATACATTGTTGTTTTATACATGATCGATGAGAGATTAATAACTAAAAACAAGGTATAATCTGTAAAAGGAAATCTAAAATTTCTCCTAGCGAAAAACTGTCATGCATCGAGATTTTAAAAATTGTGAAATTCTCGCTATCTAGCTTTAAAATTAATACAAAGTTTATCCGGTATAGTATCCTTCAAACACGTTATTTTAGCCATTGCTACACACATTAATAATTTCTGTATGGTTGTTTATGGGCTGTGCATAAGTAGGTTAAAGTAGAACAATAATACATAACATTGCAATATCGGCAATTCAACTCAGAAAAGCATTCCTCCATCCCCAAATTGATATCCTTTATTCGTGCCAGGTGCCCAGATTTAGTTCATTCACATCATTCCCGAGCCTCAGCATATTCCCGAAACTCTTTCATATAGATTCTTTTAATTTTTCATAATGAAAAATGTTCTATAATGAATATTTAACCAATAAATTCACAAGCAAGAAATAGCGGGGACGAGTTTCACCCCCCATTTTTATTTTAGCAAGTGATTTTAATTCTGTTTGTGCATCCGCTTTTGGGCACCTTTTTAAATGAGTCAGGTGTAAAAATTGGGAGAACTTTAGCTCATTATAGAGAGCACGGCAAAGACGCTACGTCCCGACATGTCGCAAAACACATCAGTGATTACAGGGAAGGATAGGATAGGAATGTGCATTGCACTCATTCTTGGCAGCAAATGCAATGCATTACGATCGCCTCGTAGGGGGAAAACTATGGGAGAATCATAGCAGTATCATAGCGGTTGTTGACAGATTTTTCTCACTCCACAGGTGGAATTATTTAGGGAGAATAGCCATTCTACGCTATCACACAGTTTGGCCGGTAGTCAGGATTTCGTTAATCGCCAGTTTTTCAAGTTTAATTGCTATGTCGCGACTGGCGAGTGGGAATTTTAAGCTTAACATCTATTCTATTTATTACAGAATTCTGCCTTATAACATAAATGGTTTCTTGTTTAAGTCAACCATGTCCTACTTCTGCAAATGCTTAGACAAAACTTATTTCTGTATATTAGCAGAGTTTCCCCCAGGCACTTTTGGAAGGGCGCAGCGCCCTGCCTGCCCTTTTTTTGCCAGAACAGCGCCCTCCTTGCCCTTTGTACGAGAAAAGCGACCTCCCTGCCCTTTTGTTAGCAGATCAGATCCCCTGCTTAGCTTTTTGTTAAGAGAGCAATGTATGTCCTCAAACGAAATTCAACCAGTTCAGATAAGTCCCAGAACCCTTTCTCTGCGTTCATTACCGTAAGTTTTGATCGTGTCTATCTCTCTCCCCCCCCCCCCTTTGCTCCCTCCTCCTTCAAAGAAAGAAAAAGGGTGATCTAGTGCCAATAAAAAGAAGGTTGACAGCCCCATATCACTTCTTTCCTTCACTGAAAGAAACAAAACGGAAAGGGGAATATTAAGCACGTACATTCCTTCTTCCATCTAATAAAAACTTTCAAAACAGTTTTCTTTTTTAACTTAATTTTTTGTTAAATTATTTCATGTTTGATATGCATTTGAGTTATAAAATTCTGTAAATGTAAACCCCGTACGCATATTTGCTCTAAAACAAATATTTAAAAATATAGATTTCCGGACTAGGGTTCCTTGTGCCATTTGCGGGAACATGTTTACGTTGATTCCGCCGATTCAGTCAAAACCCGAGGATGATAGAAAGGGTGTGGTGAAAAGTTGTTAGATTAGTGCGGTGATTTTAGCCGGCTTGAATGATATATGGGAGAGCTTATTTTCTTTATATTGTTTACTAATTGTCTTTAGCTACCAGCCTAGTGGCTTTTTGAAAATTCTCTTAATATGCTTTCTTTATGCTTAATATGCTTTTCTTATGCTGCAGACTGCGTATCTCCGCTACGCGCGAAAGTCACGGCTAAAAGTACTCCTATTTTTTGTTCGTGTAATAGCTATCGACTGTGTATTTGTCCACCACCGCCCTTAGAGAGGATCGGACACCACTTAAGTGGTGGGACCCGGACTCCCCACCAATCTTTGAGGGAGGAGAAGACATAAAAAATGCACAAATGAGAAAAATGAAACGTGAAAAGGAACCCAGGAATTTGTATGGGCGGTCCTGATCTGACCACTATGCGTTACATACAATATAATGAAAACTCCGCTTCATGCAATAATGATACGCGGACATATATAATTCACGTAGCGGATTTACTCCCAATGCAGGTCATGCAATAGCTACCTGCTATGGCTGTGTATCTGACCACGGCCGCCTTTAAGAAGGGTCGGGCCCCCAATAATTTTTTGAGGGAGGAGATGACATGAAGAATGCACAAAAGAGGAAAACGAAATATGAAGGCTAACCCAGAAATTTGTATGAGCGGCCCTGACCCCACTACTACGTAGACGGATGTAGTACGCGTTATATATAACATAACGATAACTCCGCTAAATGCAAAAACGATTCGACATATTTAATTCGCGTAGCGCTTTCTTTTAACGAGTGTATGTAATCCGCATACAATAACGGGTACTTACGTATTATCGCAACCATGACAAAACGTAATTGATGTATCGTCCAATAAAGGTCCCGATCGATTCCAAGGACAACATGCAACAAAGTGATCTGTATGAGGACCCACGTTCGAGAGGGCTCGAACTGGTTGTGGGACGTACGCACCGCTGGGACTGTGTCGTCAGACAGGCCGGCTTCGCCGGACCAAGTCACAGAGCATACTAGACTCGCTTCTGGGACCGTCGCACGGCGCAAGGACCGTGACAACATGCAGCAAAGTGATCTGTATGAGGACCCACGTTCGAGCGGGCTCGAACTGGTTGAGAAAAACCCAGAAGCGAGTCTAGTATGCTCTGTGACTTGGTCCGGCGAAGCCGGCCTGTCTGACGACACAGTCCCAGCGGTGCGTACGTCCCCCAACCAGTTCGAGCCCGCTCGAACGTGGGTCCTCATACAGATCGCTTTGTTGCATATTGTCCTTGGAATCGATCGGGACCTTTATTGGACGATACATCAATTACGTTTTGTCATGGTTGCGATAATACGTAAGTACCCAATAACGATATATACCTTGTGCAGATGCGTGCAAATCGTGTGACATTGTGTTATGAACACGTGCACTATGCGGGCTTATGGATTAACAGATTAACCCGTTGACACGACATCCGCATAGCAGATTTGAAACGCAAAATAACCCCCCTCATATTAGCGGACGCATGCAATAATAATAATAAAGGTCATTTAATAACGATGCGCCCGCTTTAGGGAGGTATGCAGTAGTTGTCGCTCGCATACTCGCCCGCTACGGCCACACGAACATACGTTGCTCGCACTATTAATAACTCTGCTCCATGGAATAATGATTCACTTAGCACCTAAACATTTGCTAATCCATTGTTCAATACTTTCTTTATATTGATTTTACGGAGCTTTCTAGAATTTTATTTAGTTATTTAAATCAGGGTTTTTTTTTTGTAATCAATGCATAACAAACAATTAATAAATATTTTCAACGGTTAAATATATATTATCCCTTAAAATCATCAAACCTCATTGACTAATGAGAAAATACTAAAAATCAAAATTTAATATCCTCCTTTTTAAATTTAATAAATTCTAAAATTATATAAATTCAATAATTGTAATTGCTAATAAACCCAACTGCTCAAGACTATAATTGCATTGGATGTAAAAATAGCATTTATTCAATCATAAATTTGTTCTCCACAAAAGAAACATTTTCATACCTTAGTGGTGGTGGCTCCAGTCCGATGAAGCGAAAATGGTTTTGAATGAATAACATTTTGTAAAATAAAACTTCAGTAAAGTTCAATAAAGCTATTCGATTTTTTCAGATTCATTTATATTGTTTACAGGATTCCAAAGTGCTACAAATGACTCGCTAACTGTTTATAGCTAGTTAGTACTTTAGTTTTCACAACGATTTTATCTGGATGTTATAGACCATAGACTTCAGGTTAAAATATAAAATTATTTTACGAACTTGTTTTTCAGTATATAAATTAAACTTATCTGACCTGAAATCAACCTGACCTATAATCTATAGACTTACCTGGCGGCACATAAATATGTACTTGAATATGTTGTATACTTTCATTTCTTTTGTTCAAACCTAACCAATTATTACACATTTTTAGAATCTCCAAGTTCATTTAATGCCCTAATTTTTTAAACAAAGTAAGATTATCTCATACTTATGCACAAATATTTCACCAAGTAGTAAGTGACAGATTCAGCTGAAACAATAGTAACATTTTAAGTAAATTAAAGCTTTCCCACACATTGGAAAATCCATGTTAAAATATTAAAATATCGAAATTATAACCACTATACTTCGCAAACAAAGAGCTCATTCAAAATCCAATTATATACACTTGTAGGGATTTCAAAGAGCTATATTCTTGCATAATTGTTTTCAGGTTTAGTTTTTGAGATAGGACTTAAACTTGAAAAGGGGAAATTTTCACTCTTCTTCAACTCGACAAAACGATTACTCGAAAACTATAAGCACTTTTTAAAAATATTAATATAGACTTAGCAACTAAGTTTCCTAATACATATTTTTATCCCTTACTATTTATATCTGTCTTTTATGGTTTCAAAGATATTTCAAGTGAAAATAAGCAAAATGAAAAAAAAAACACTTGCTCGGACAGATACTTTATGTTTTTCAAAAAACAAGTTCAAAATATTAAAAAATTGAAATTAATTTTATATATTCACAATCTTGACGCATTTTCTACAAAACAAGAAAATATATTTACATTTTTGTCTATTAGACTTGGAAGTATACACGACAAAAGTGTTTACATTTTTTTGCAATGCTCTAATTTTCGTCATAAAAATCCCAAGCATAAATGTTATTCAAACATAAAAAAATATGTGCCCTTTTTTTTCTAAGAAGTGCCCTTTTTCTGGTAACAGCACCCTGCCCTTTTTTAATCCTGGGGGAAACTCTGATATTAGATTTAAGTATATTAGATTAAGTAATTTAATTCTTTATATAGTCGAAACTGAGTATAATAAATTCTCAAGACACCATCAAATATGTTTGATATAGGAAAAATATTGGCTCTTGCAAGTATATTCTTAAACTTTTAGTTAGTAATGCATTTACAAGCATGGTATTTAATAACATGATACGTACTTGTTTAAAGAAAGCAGACATATGCAAATTGCATGACAATAATTATTTTGAGGAAGTTTTAATCCCTCTTCATCAGGTCAAAAGAGTGTCTTTACTTAACAAATGTCAAGCAAGAACTGTAGGATGGCCGGCCAAAAATCAGTAGAATACATATATTTGGAACACCCAAAGAGCAGCTTTGTAGCGGGGATAACAGACATTAGAATGAGACCTTCGAGGAGCAATTTAAGTAGAGCAAGTCTAGGCAACCCTAACAAGTACTCTTAATAGTTT
This sequence comes from Amaurobius ferox, assembly GCA_951213105.1. Taxonomy (NCBI): domain Eukaryota; kingdom Metazoa; phylum Arthropoda; class Arachnida; order Araneae; family Amaurobiidae; genus Amaurobius; species Amaurobius ferox. The sequence continues at coordinate 3,670,788 of OX578147.1, read as the reverse complement.
TCATGTGGATCATGGAGATGACGAGGGACTCTTCTCCCCTAGAGTGTGCTGTTTCACCTACAATTCAGTGGGAGATAGCAAATGTTAAAGGAAAGAAAAAATTATATATTATCAATTAGCTTCATGATGAAACTTCCATTGATGTATTTATCAAAAAATATTCATTAAACATCTTAACATTTTGCTACATTTTGGTGACATTTGGTAGTATTTGAAAAAGAAACTATGAGATTGTGCCAGTGGACTATGAATGTGTGCAAGAAATTGTTTGTTCTTACAATATAAATTAGAGATTACAATCCCGGGATTTTTTTTTAAATCTCGGTATCCTGCGGGATTGAAAATTTCATTTTACTTCATTTAAAAGAAGAAGCAGACATTTTAATTACCTTACATTTTGATTTATTTGTCAATAGATATTGCCTGTATGTGAATGATAATAGCATTTTGAGATTTTCTTATTACAAACTTTTGGTATAACAGCATTTCGTATATAATTAACATTTTTATAAAAAAACCAATACCTTTTAGTACTTTTTTACATATTCTTGTTTTGATATATATTGTAGTTTAAGAAATTTTTAATGTCAAAGTTAAAGACAAAATATTTGAGCTACGAGTTTGAGTCCTGGATAGACTAACAATAGCAAGACCACAAATTTTTGCATGCAGGTACTACATAGTTGAATTTTTGCAGGATGGAGCTCTTTTTTTAATTTCAATGTAGTTTTCGAGATATTTTACTTTTATACACATCTGAAGGGGAAAATGTTCTTTCGTATTGGCACGCCCATCAATTTTCTCTGTCAGCTACCACAAAAATTATTGCATACAAAAATATGAAATTTGGCACATTTATAGAGATATAATAGGGTAACACGATGAAATAAACCATTTACCGATTTAAACTTTAGTTTGGCTTGAAATAGCTCATGAAGCGAGTTACGGAGGTTGGCAAAACATAGAGAGCAGCGCGGAGCACCCCTAGTACATTAAAAAGATCTAGTGCAATAAATATACATGTGTACGTTGATATATATATATATATACTGGAAAATATAACACTGATATCGAACAAATTGCATATAAAATGTATAAATAAAAGCATCCTAAGTTAATAAGTGCATTATTTGGCATACTGTATATGTTTTATTATAAAAGTAGTTGGTATGCAGTATGTCTCCGTTCTCATCACTTCCCTCAGATTTTGATGTTTCTATGGACAAAACACTAGTTTCAATTCATAGTTTAGGCATATTGCATTGCTTCAAAGTCATAAATAGCTCATATCAAGTTATTTTAATATCTTTTATTTGGTCTGAATCTTAAACAAAAAGGAAAATAAAGGGTAGTAAAAGTATGTTTTAAGACCTCATTAAAACAATTCAAACACTTTCCGCAAGATGTTTGTGGTGTGTGCATATATGTATATGTGTTTATCTGATACTTTTGTATAGTGAGAACAGAAATTCTTAAACTTCTTTTTAGGAGCATTAATTTAAATATTTTAAGTATACCCATACGAAGAATGGGCATGCTGAGCTAATCAAAAATAAATTTTGTTTCTCATACTATTGAATATAAATGTTTCAAGATTCCCTGAACATAATTTAATCACTTTATTCAAGATATTTGTCTGTGTGTGTGTGTGTATTTGTCTCTTTTTCTTTAGATAAGATGACTGAAGAACCCATGTACTTACCTCTATAAAATTTCATATGTGAGTGCATTATGCAAAATATTAAATGATTTAGTATTTGTTTCTTATAAATTGCATGATTAAAACCCCAAATATTCAAAATTGAAGATTTTTGTAATATTAACCAAATCATTAAGCTGAGCAGTTTGTGTTTCTGCTTTAATTTTTGAAGTTAGAATTTAATAAAAAGAAATGTAGGAAGGGGATTAATGCATCTGGGAAAATATATTGAAAAATTATTTTGTATGTATTGTGTATTGAAATACTTAATTTTGAATTTCACAAATAATATTGAATTTCACTCAGTTGAAGAGCAGTTGAAGTGATACGATCTACATTGAACTATGACATTTGTCAATGTTTTGAAAATAGTAGCTGCTGTTTTGTGAAATGAAATACGTCAATGTTTTGAGAATAGTATCAGTGATTTTGTGAAATTAGTGGAGCATTTAAGTGCTGTTTTACTGTATATTGTTCCTGCTTACACTGTGCTTGTGAATAAATGTGTTAGTTACCCAGAAATTTGGACTCCTTCTTGTATCATGAGCACACACCCATGATTCCCAGGGATATGTCTTAATAATATCATAAGAAAAACCATACATTAAACTGCAGAATGAGCTTTATTTCAATACAATCGATACATTGTCTATAGATACAAGCCTTTGAATATGTCTTGAATTATAACATTGAATTGTTATTTAAATAGCATGTATCTTAACGAAATCCAACAATTTAAGTATTAATCTTTGAAATTAAATAACCTAATTTGGCATGATCCAAAGAGTTTAAATAATTGCTAACACACATTTGGTTGATTCATTATATACTCAAATATTAGATGCTCTGCATTAGTCAATCTACATTTTTATCATGTTTCTTTCTTTCAAGGTAATGTTTACTTTATGGTATCAAAAGGTACGAGTGCTGATGTGCTAACTGAAATGCAAGAGAATGTTTTGACTGAAAAACAAACAGATCCTTTAAAGAAAGACCCTCGAGACTTTGCATTATGGAAAACAGCAAAACCCAATGAACCATCTTGGCAATCTCCATGGGGACAAGGAAGACCAGGCTGGCATATAGAATGTTCAGCTATGGCTACGTGAGTTTTCTGTGATATAGCATCCAATTTTTAGACTTAAGCTGTATGATGTAAGATTTTAAGTGCAATGTACAGCAGTCAATTTGTATTTTTAATCCAGTTTAATTAAATGTTATTTTAATTTTGTTTAAGAGTAAATGATAAATGTAATATAATGTATACAGAAACATGAAGATGCATAAATTAGACTTAGGAATGACATGAATTACAATAGAATAGGAAAAGTGTTTAATTAAGCCTATGTACTCCAGAACCCAATGTGTTCTACTCATGCCTATTGACAAATGAGATTGCCATGTTAAAGATGTATTCACAGCGCTTCATCCATATTACTTACGAATGAATAGAAATATATGTTTCCATCACATGATGACCAAGCATTCATTACTTGAAATTTTATTTGTTAAGTTATCTCTGTTTATGTATACAGAGTGTTTCAAAAATAAAGTACAAATTTATAACTCCAGAACTATTATTTTAGACAAATAATTTTGGTATTAAAGGATTGTAAATGAAGAGGAGAGTTTAACTTTCAAAAATGTAGATTTTTGTACCACCCCTCTTACAGGAAACCTGCATACCTAAAATATTTTCCATAAACCCTTGAATCCTTCAAAAAAAAAAAAAAAAAAAACAGAATGATTGCTTTATCCCAAATATTCCTAGCGTTATGTGCAAAAGAAGTTTGGAATACTAAATTTGGGGCCATATTTTTTTTAAATGGCAACATACACTTTGTGGGGAAAATTCTATGTAAAAATAAGGTAAAAATTCTACATAAATCTAAAATTTTAGATTTTTGTAGAAGAAGAATTGATCTTGTCTTGGAGCTTTTAACTCTAGGGGAATATATAAAGTTATTTTTTGTTATTTTTATTAAAAGTTAAGAATTCTTTTAAAAAATTTCTGCTCTTGATTTACAATCTTTTATACCGAAAGTATTTGTTCAAAGCAAATGACTCTGAAGTTATAGGCTTATTTTTTCTTTATTTTTTAAACACTTGTCTATAGTTAAGCTAGCATGCCAGGTTGAATAGATTTAAATTTATCAGAAAAAATAAAAATTTAAAGTATTTTTATATCTCATCTATATGTAAGAAATGTGAAGCCAAAGCAAAACTAAAAATAGAAATAATATACAAACTTCTAAAGCAAAAAATGCCATAAGCTGTACAGGTCAAAATTTCAAATTTTCATCTGCCTGACAGTACTAGTGTTTAAACCCAGCCCGAACCCAAAGACATTTATAAATGTAGAACCCAAGAAGCACAGTCCAGCCCTACGGCCTTTGAGTCTCGGCCCAATTCAGATTAAAGTGATTTGCATTTAAATGTATTAAAAACATGAATGTGTGAAATTTTTTACAAAGAATTTAAATAAAAGTATGTATAAACTTTTGTCTTTACATGCTGAAATAAACATAATTAATTCCATATACTCAATAACAATTAATTTAAAAGTTTTTCAAAATTAAATATGTTCGGCCAGGCCATACCCTACTTTTTAAAAAGTAAGCCTGAGGTCAGCTCACCTCGGAACAGCATTAGAAAATTCAGTCCTGGCCTGGCACACTAGTCGAGCCTGTGCAGACAATCTACCATAAGCACTTAAATGTAGTATAAAATGTTGTGTGAGTGTTTTGCTTAAATTTATAATCTACTGTATTTAATTTTATAATTAAAGACACTGTATATGTAATTTAGAATTTTCCTGTAAGAGCATTATCTTTTTGCCACTTTATTGGATTAAAAAATGTACCAACATAATTCAATTAAGTGGTAGTCGCTATATTCAAAACTTCTTATGTGCCCATATTTCACACTAGAAGGTATGCCTATCATATGAGGGGATTCAAAATTTGCGAAATATTACCTCCTAACCCCAATGGCTTTTGCACTCCTACCATCTACGTACAAGTGAGAGCCATGAACCTCTCCCAATCAATGTTATTTCCTATACAACTCCTTATCAAAACCTACATACTATTATATCAACCTCTAACAAAATGTATCTGTCCTACAAACAGTGGAACTTACTTAAATTTGAATCAAGTATATTAAATTAATAATTACCGCAAAGCAACAGGAATTATTAAAGAAATTAAACTTAATTTTGCAAAATATTGACTTTTCATCAATTTGGCACCATTTTCATTAATTTGGTATCATTTTATCAATATGGCGACATTTTTGTTAATTTGGTAATATTTATATCAATTTGGCAACATTTTTAAAATGCCCCTAAGTTTTTCGTTAAGTGATTGACAATCGGACTGACAGACAGACCCTACTGAAACATCATTACAATACTATCCTCTAACAAAATTCAATTTTATTGATTTAGTGTCATTTTTATCAATTTGGCAACATTTAAAAAAAAGTTGCCATGTTAGCGATACTCCACCAAATTTTTCAGCATGTATTACCAATGGATGAATGAGTGGAGAAATGGGTTGATTTAAATTTAACATAATTTAGCAAAATATTGAATTTTTGTCCATTAGGTGTTATTTTCATATACATTAATTAATTTAGCATCATTTTATTAATATGGTGACATTTTCGTTAATTTGGCAATCGTTTGATCAATTTGGCAACATTTAAAATGCCACCAAATTTGTCGTCAAGTGAGCTGGTCATACTGATAGACAGATCCTTCTAAAACATCAATATAATACTATCCCCTAACAAAACACTTCATTTCATTAATTCACTATCATTTTTATCAATTTGACAACATTTAAAAAGTTATCAGGTTCGTGATATTCTGTCAAATTTGTCACCAAGTGTTACATATGAACAGACGGAGAAATGTGTTATTTTTTTGCCAAGTGTTATGGACAGACAGAGAAGTAGGTTATACTTATATTCTTTCCAAGATATTGAATTTTCATCAATCAGGCATTATTTGTATTGATTTAGTGTAATTTTTATCAATTTAGCAGCATCTAAAAAAAGTCATATCTGCGATATCCCATCAAATATGTCTCCAAATGGAGAAATGGGTTATTCTTATAAGGAATAAATTTAATACTATACATAATGTGAGTTAAACAAACTCTAGGTCTTATTATATTTCTAATGGCCACATTTTCATTTCTTTCTTATTCATTGCTTTAGCAAAGTGTTTGGATCAGAACTGGATCTACATTCGGGTGGATATGATCTGTTGTTTCCCCACCATGTCAATGAAAAATCCCAGTCTGAAGCCTTCCATGGATGCTCCCAGTGGGTTAGTTACTGGTTACATTCAGGTGAGTCTATTTCCCCTTGGCTTACTCATACTATAGTTAAGGGAAAATATTGTTTTCCTGAAAGTTTTTGATTTCAAGATTTAATAAGAGAAATAAATGTATTTTAACACCGTGAGTAGTTTTGGAAATATGTTCATGTGTATGTGCAATGTGGACACACTCTGACTAGTCCGGCCACACACATTGCTACCGTAAACCCTAGGATTGGTCGTGTGGTCTGGGTCTTCAACACTCTGACTAGTGTGTATAGCTATCTATATTAGAATTTAAGCAACTGACCTTCCTACATCATAAAGTAATAAATATAATAAATTTATTTGTTATTCTAATGGTTTCTATTCAATGTATGTTCTATTAATGTTGCTGCTAGTGCTACATATGCAAAGGTATGTGCTCAAATTTCAATGATTATTTATAGCAAAAATTATGTTGTGTACACATTGTACATTTTAATAGAAAAAGCTATGAAAGTTTATCAATGTGCATAATTATATTATTTTGGTATTATATTTAAACTTATGCAAAATGTATTAAAGTGTATGTAAAAAATGTATTTTTCATTTTGATTTCTTTTTACTTATAACAATTGAGAACTTTGATCAGTGCATACAAGCTGGTTGGTAGATATTTTTTCTGGCAAGTAGAAATTTTTTCTAGCTGATAAGAATTTCCAATAAATCACTAACCCTGCTTATGACTGCTTTCTACAAGGAAGTTGTAAGTTCCAGGAAAAAATTTGTTATTAAGGAGTGTTGATCTGTAACTTAGGAGAACTTTGTAACTCTCATCCAAATTTTTAAGACTACATTTGGTGATATTCATGGCCGTCTCGAATAAACCATTGCTTTGGACATATCTCAGGCTTAAAGTGATCTGTTCAAAATCCCATTCATTAGGAAATCTTAAAAATTCAGAAGTGAAACTTGGAAGAAATTGCAAACTATTATCACTAAACCAAGTTCATGAATGCCATGACTTGTGAAGATAGATTTTACGTACATTATCAACTCAAATGTAATAAAATATTGTATTTTCATCACAAATACATATGTGTATAAAATTTCCAGAAAATTGCCTCAGTAGATGTGGGTCAAAAACTGATTTCAAGATTTGAACCAATGTTGGGTTATACTTTTGGATATTTAATTATTTTAGGAGTTTTGCTTTTTGTTTAAACGTGTTCAGGGGTCTTAGTTACATAGTCACTCTCCATTTTCCAATTGTTTAGGTTTTGATACTCTCTGTTCCAAATATGTTCTATTCCATAGGTTTTGTTTTAAAAACGGCAAAAGTTCGTTCTTTTTAGGTTTTAGCAATTTAAATTTATTTAAATTTGGCTAATTTGTGATTCCATTTATTGCCCTTTTTATTCCCTTTAATTTGATTCCAAATTTATTGCTCTCAGTTAAAAATTGGTTAATTCATCGCAATTTTACAGTTTTATTCTATTTTCAGCTTTTTAAATATTTCAGAATCGTCCATATTTAAATTATTGCCGAATTCGTACATTTCCAAATCGTTTCACTTCATTTCTTTTTAATTTTCGTCTGCTCCGAAATTCCATTGCTCTTCTTTAAAATTTCGAGTTTTTAATTGGTTGACCGTAATATTAAAATCGTCTGTCATTAATTATTTTATCGTTCATCGATAATTTTGTTTACAATCTGTGGCAGCGATGTTTCGCAGTATATAAGCAAAATCGCGCGTTTTTTCGCTCTCTTTTGCTCTTCTGTTTATTGATTAGAACCTGAGATGTGATCTATTAAAGTTGTTGTTTTCAGCGCTTCGGCGCGAGCCGTAGTTCGAATCCGGCGAGCGTTCTGAGGAACGAAAGTTCTTTTTTTTATTCCCGGCCCATTAATTGTGCTCTGTTTATTTATTATTCGAGTTTTAATCTAAACATTCAAGAGCTGTTGAAAATGTTACGTCTGATGGCAGAGAATTGTTGTGTCTATAAAGACTGGATGTTTTGATTTCTTGCCTCTTCAGTCATTTAATTAGTAATCCACCGTGTTCCCAGCTGTTTGCGATGTCGGCCGAGGAGTCTTTACCGGCCAATTAAGAATTTTGTTTATCTTGTCAAGCAGAGTAGCTCTATCTATGATGGATGGAATGCACATTTCCGAAAATTTAAGACGGACATATGGTCTGTATTCTGTTCTGATGCCAAAAGTCAGCTACAACTGTTTGGAAGAAATTGTTTAATTCCATCGTTACTAAACATCCTGTTTGGGAATATCCCCTTGGAAAAAGGATCCGGTTAAAGATTTTCCTCTCTAGAGATGGACATAATCCTCTTTTGCTGTGTTCTGCGTTTCAAGAGGTGTTCCTTGGGATCTTTGGTGACTTTTTTCCTGTGAAGTTCCCTCCTGCTGATCCTTGCAGTTCCTTGGAGCATTTGGTGAAACCTTTTCGAATTATATATCTCAATAGTTAAAATATGTTTTTTCCAATTGTTTTCAGTTTAGTTAATGAATAAGACCCCATCACACTTATATATGTTAAGTAACGAATCCTGGATTATTGTTAGGATGTTCTAAATTCCCTTTTGGCTAACTTATGTTCTTTTATCCCAAATTTTAGTTTAGACAAATAATTGTATAATTTTATTATTGTTAACTTTAAAATTTAATATTCTAACGTTTTTCTACCACTATACGACCGGCCATTCCATTTATTTTTATTATTTAAGATGTTTGATTTTAGTTAATGAGATGTTTAAAATTTGTAAAATGTTTTGAAAATTATTTTAAAAGTGAAGTTTAAAATTTTAATAAACGTTAGATTTTGAAAACCTAAAATCTGTGTTCTTTCTTTCTTTTACTTTAAATGTTTTATATTTTAGGAAAGTGTCAATTCTTATATTTTACAGGAGTACATATTTGTACACGTAGGGAAACTGGTCAATAGGTCCACTTTCAGTTTATTTAAGAATTCAGTTATATTTTCAGAATGTTTTCAGGTTAGATGAACTTTACAAATTTCAGATATTTTAGAGTATATTTTTCAGAAGTATTTCAGACAAATTTCAGATGAACTTAAGAAGTTTTAGAACTTTTGCAGCTTTCAGAGATAGTTTTTCAGTAGTCAGAATGATTTGAATGTTCTTTGTATATCATAAATGCGTTTCCCCCCCCCCCCCCAACACCAAACAAACAGAGAAACTAACCTAAATAAAACAGGTTTATTCATGGGATATCTTACTATAATGAAAGACAACACTCATCATTGTCTGTGTATCCAGAACACAAAAAGAAGTATATAATATTCATTGTAAATAAATTAAAAATGAGTCCAATGTCCCTTTTCGTTTTTGATATATGATGTCATATGCAACATAAAGCTCCAAAATTCTCCTTTGCTATAAATAAATTAAAAATGAGTCCAATATTTGGCTTAGTTTTCAGTATCTGATGTCATACACAACATAGAACTCCAGACTACTGCTCTCTATATAGATATCTATCTATGGAACTTATGTTATGAGGAAAATTGATATAGCAAATATCTTTTTCTATTCTATAATTAGTGTATTATCTTTAAATATGTTATAAATAATGTGCATTACCCTTGATTTATTTTTAAATAGGTCTTTTACAAATCGACGAGAACTCAAAAATGTCAAAGTCTTTGGGTAATTCAATATCAATCAAAGATTTTCTCAGAGACAATTGTGTAAATGATTTCAGAATCCTTTGCCTGCAGTTTCTATATCGTAAAAGTAAATATTTTTCATTTTTATAAAACTTTATATTTTTGTGATACAAATTTTCATTTGAATGTGTAATGAGATACATCAATCCCCCAATTAACGCGAGTTTGATTAGCACAAAATTCAATTTAGCATGGTTTATAATTAGCAACCAAATTTCGATTAGTGCAATATTTAGCTAAAGCATTAAAAAATATTGGTTGGTGTTTCCAAGGTCATGGAACACATTATCTATATTGTATTTATTGATTATTAAATTCTATAAGCGCAATTTCACTTAGCACAACATTTTTTGTGCAACCAATTAATCACGTAATATGGAATTGCTGTACTCTGTATAAATGTATAACTCAAGGATGTAATGCATTGATCAAGAATATAATAATTTAACAATGTTTTTCTAGGTCTTTTCACAGGGTGTATAAGAGTGCTCATTATTTAGAGAGCAAGGTAGTGTGACCTTTCTCTCTAAACAATGGACACTCTTATATGACCTAGAAAAGGTGAATTATCAATAGGTTAGAGTTTTGTGAATTATGAATAGGTTAGAGTTTTGTGAATTATGAATAGGTTAGAGTTTTTTGAATTATATGATCTTGTTTGTGAATGAGTTGAGTATTTAATTGCTATTTGGTTGTATCTTTTGGTTGTTTTTTGACTTTGATAGAAAGCAAAACTTGTTCTTGTTTACACTTATTGCTGTTTTAAATAAAGCATAAGTTATTCAGATATTCAGACTTATATCCTGAAAATACACCCATGAATCCAGAAGAATGCTGTAAATAGTATTTTGGTTTTGTAATTTTATTTCCTTAGAAAAACAGGCTATGATTCAATATTCCAAACATTAAGCATGTAAAGAAAGCCTGTGTATTATAAAGAATACTCTAAAATTGGCTAACCAATCAATTATATTTGAATAGATTCCTTAGATGATGTTATCATGAAATCTATGCTCTAATGCAGAATTGTCCAAACAATGGCACACAAACAAAGATAATGCTTATATAACATATTTGAAATTAATTAAATTACTAGCATTTATTTTAAAATGAACAAATATTAATACTTTATGAAATATGTATCTGTAATAAAATGTGATGCATAGATATTACTAAAAGGATTTTCAATGGCAGCGAATGTATTTAGATCAAAAAATTTTCTCTGTATTTGATAGAAGTTAAACAGTGTTGTATAAAGAGAAAAAATATAATGATAAAAATGTAAATATGTGTTTATGTCACTATATTTGCTTCCTTTTTGGAGATGGATCATTAATTCCAAGGTCTTTCCCAGAAAAAATTTTATACTGCAGAAGCGAGCAACCAATAAATTGCAGGAGGGAATCTCAGCTGGACAATGCATAGTTCATTCATATTACATATATTCCAGACTCCAGGGCTAAATAATTTTACATTAAAACAGTTTCAACAATTCTTATGCAACTTAACTTCCAATCGCTTGATTTGTTTACATTCTATATGCTATAGTTGAGTATTAAAATTAGGCTTCATTGTAGGAATGACAAAAGTTTAGTGATAATTTAAATTAAAAAATATTGTAATTGTGTTAGCACAGAATTTAGATACACAAATAATATGCAATAATAAAGCAGTTTTATGACGAATGCAACAGTAAATATAAATTTAAACAATCTTTAAACATCTATGCTATACAAAGCAGAAAAAAAATGGAAGCCATATTTCATTTTACAATGAGTCATGTAATGTCTTCATATATTGGTTCATATAATTATTATTTTAATTTTTATTAAAAACACTACCCAACATATTTTGCTGAAAATTTTTTACACATTTTATGTAATAATTTGGCAATATTATAATATATTTGGCAATATTAATATTTTTTTTATATAATGGTTTGACAATTAACAACTTGATATTCAGAATTAATAATAACTGTTATTCCAAGGTTGTAATATGTGTGGACTCCAGTGCAGCTATCCAGGCCGTCTCGGCAAACCATCACGCTGAAATGCCGATAATAACTCAAATAAAGAAAGATATTAAATACTTGAGAAGTAGAGATAAACAGATTGTTTTTCAATGGATACCTTCCCATATGGGAATCAACGGAAACGAAGCAGCTGATCTGCTTGCCAAGAAGGGAAATAATGTAAACATTAATCAAATACTTGTCCCATCGGAATCCTTTAAAAAGTTTGTACATAGAGACATGATAAACACTTATAAAGATAACCTTATGACTAAATTCAGGGATAAAAAGTGGCTTGATATCCAAGATAATTGGAAAATTTTCAACGCTGGGCCACGTAAAGAAGCGGTTGCCAATTTTAGATTGAAAACCGGACATGATTGTTTAGCAGAGCACCTAAATAGAATAGGTGTTCTCCCCACGAACATTTACCCAATATGTAATGTTGGCAGAATGAACTCAGAACATCTTCTTGGCTGTCCAGGATTGGATAGGGATGCCCAGCGCCAGGGAGATGTCATTAAACTTTATTGGGACGCTAGGAATCTCTTATGGAATGATAAAGAATGTCTGCCTCCTCTTCGCCGTGTGCTTCCTTGGACTCTTTTCTTTTGCATTGACGGCATTTTCTGTGTTCCCCTGTTTGCTGCTTTGTTTGTTCTTGTTATTTTTCTTTTGTATGTGATGAGATCTCTATTTGTATGGATTAGATTCCAATAAAGCCATATGTTACAACATATAATAATTTGAATATTTTTTAAACTTTGGAAATAATTTGTGAAATTTAATCTGCTTTAAAAATGTTAAGAATTAAGTCCCATATGACTCAATGTATTTTATTTTTTCAACACGGGTTAAATCCGAAACTAATTGGATGATTTTATTCATTTTCATTTCCATACGTCACACAGACCATCTCAACAACATACTAAAATGCCATTTCGATAAATTTATTTTTACGGAAGTTATCGTACGAATGGACAGACAGAATGACCAAAGTCATAAACACTTTTCAACTATGTCTGGGGATTAATCTACACAATATGATATCTTTTCAGTGCCAGTTGGAAAAATTAAATAGTTAAATCATTTTATCTTATGCGGAAATAAGATTCAGTACATTTTCCCTTTTAACATATTAACAGAATTATAAAATGTGTTCTGTTATGATTATTTTCAATGATGCAGTATTTCCAAATTAATAAAAGTTCAAAATTCTTAAATTTTCCCCCTTCCTTTGAAAATTCCAAATTAATTTATTGTTTCCTGTTTATTTCAGCAATTTATCTTATATTAACATTAATTTTTCTATCCCTTTCTAGCATCCCAATATTCTAAATTACCCGTAATTTATCGGTAAATGCTAAATATATCTTTCTAATCATTTGCTAATTTACCAATGCCCGCTTTACATTTTTCTTTGCTGCATTACTCCTTCCCTTTTGGTAGAGCACTTCATTCACAAGATTTACAAAAAAGTGCATCTATTAAAAGGCATAAGACTTCCTAACCAGCTATAATCTAAACAACACATGTTTGGGGCTGCCTCAACATACATTCTTTAAGCATCATGTTACACCTAGGGCAGGGTACCTAAATTTGCAACTTTGGGCCTCGTATTTTGGCGAAGCTCCCTATTTTCTTCACAGAGAGTTTTCTTCGCATCAGTTTTCACTTGCTAAGGTTGACTGCTCTTGGGAAAGGAAAATCTCTCGTTTGCGGACATTCTATTCTGAGCTGTGAAAAGGTAACTCATGATTTTTGGATGCTGCAGAGTCCTGGGCTCTTGCAAGGGCACTTGCAATCTGCAGTCACTGGTGAAATGCTTTATACCTGTTTGTTTCTGAAACTCTTAAAGTTTTTAATCCTCCATGTCAGTGAACTTTGAGCAATCTGAAAATACCAATATACCGTGTTCCACCTGCTTTGCTGTCCATTAAGCAGAGCCACCCCTTCTGGCACCGGCTTCTGCAGTGTTACTTCTAAATTTTGATCTACTGTCTGGGGATTAATCTAAATCCTGCTGTCAATGACTTTGTAACTGGAAAAGACCCAGTCTTCGATGTCTGCCTGTCTCTGTCAGTGTTGTCTCACTAGAGATCCTTTACTGATATGCAAATTTTTTTCAAGTGACCTTCAAATATTAATTCAGAATGTTTCCTCTCATCCTACATTTCAAGTGAATTAAGGGAATCATATTTACGAAATGGTGATCAAAAGATATCTCGCAACCAAATCCCGATTAGTTGTATCTTCTCAGTGCATCTGTGGTGTCCATAACTCAAGTGTTCCGTGATCATCAAATTAATTTTTCCAATTTACAATATTAATATGTCAAGAATGTGACATCAACAAAATTAGAAAAATGGATTTTCCTAGCACCATTCTGTTATGTTTGGCTCTAGTGCTATCGTCTATATTTGGACACAAAATATCATTGTCCAAATAATATTTTATCCACAGTAGACAACATTTTTGCATATATTGTGATTTTGATTTGTATTTTTAATTTTAATAATTTTATGAATTTATTTTTGAGCACGTATACTTTTAACTTCAAATTTAGTATTTATTATTTTTAATCTCAAAGTTTCTTTTTTGGTGGACAAATCCAGGCTGACCAAACTTTGGTCTTTAGACCTGAGAGTGATCTGAACCTGGAAAAATATTACATTCAAGAATTGTTTATGGTCTATCTGTTAGGGTTTTATAACTAATTAAATTTCTATTGTTTTAAATAGAATAGGCAATTAATCTGTTGTGTTTATTTTTGTTCTTTTCTTTAATTTTCTGGTTTTGACTGAGATGTAGATGTTTGTTTAGTAACTGAGTATCTTAATTATGTAATTAAATAAGGTGTCACTGTACGGTCAGGCAATTGAGTAAAACCTGTATTGAATAAAAACAAATTGAATTTTAAAACTTATCAATAAAATAATATAGATGAACAACATAATAAAGACTCTTAAGATAATAAAATCTAAATAATTAACTAAAATGTTAATTACCTAATTAAGGAAAACATTAAAATAATTAATGAATAAAATGAATGATAATTGAAAAAAATAATATAATCCTAATTTATCATAATTAATTTGACATATTAGCATGTGTTTTAAATAAAACTTATCAAAATCATGGAATGTTTACATAGGTATTTTGTGAAGGATGGAAGATAAAAATCAACATTTTCGTCACATTTTACTTTTCTTTTCCATAAAGGTAAAAGAGCTGCAGATCCACACAAAAAGATGTGTGCTGTGTATGGTGATGATTCACTAACAGAATGCACATGCCAGAATTGGTTTGCAAAATTTTTCTTTCTGGTGATTTTTTAATTCAAGATGTACCATGTTTTAGTAGACCCACTGAGGTGGATGATGGCACATTAAAAGCACTAATTGAAGCTGATCATCATGTAACTATACGTGAGCTTGCTGAGAGTCTAAATTGATCAAAACAAAGCAATTGATGACTATTTGAAAAAGCTTGGTTATGAAAAAAAAACCCGATGTTTGGATCCCACATGAACTTAAAGAAATTTCTTTAATACAACATATCAGCATATGTGATTTGCTTCTGAAGCATAACCAAAATGATCCATTTCTGAAATGGTTGATAACTGGTGTCGGGGAGGGAGAGAACTTATGTGAACTACTAAAACAATTCTAAATCATTCAAAACATTCTAAATTCCTGAAAACATTCCAAAAGTTCCTAACTTGTAAAGTTCATCATAAATCTGAAATACACTCTAAAATATAAACCATTCTAAGTTCCTAAAAACTTTCTGAAATACTTCTAAAATACACTGAAGTCTTAAATAAACTGAATGGGGGGACCTATTGAACAGTTTCCCTACGTGTACAAATATGTACTCCTGTAAAATATTAAGAAATGGCACTTTCCTAAAAATGAAAATGCATTAAAGTAAAAGAGAGAACACAGAATTTTTAGGTTTTCAAAAATCTAACGTTTATTAAAATTTAAACTTCATTTTTAAAGAATTTTCAAAACATTTTACATCTCATTAACTAAACAAATCAAATTAAACATCTTAAATAATAAATGGAATGGCCGGTCGTTTAGTGGTAGAAAAAACGTTAGAATATTAAATTTTAAAGTTAACAATATTAAAATCATACAATTATTTGCCAAAACTTGAATTTAGAATAAAAGAACATCAGTTAGCCAAAAGGGAATTTCGACAAAATTTAAAGATAACCACAGGTTCAGGTGACCTAAAATATAGAAGTCAAAAGGGGTCTTATTCGTTAAAGCTGAAAACAATTAGAATAAAAACATATTTTAACTATTGAGAAATATAATTAGAATTTGGAGGAAAAGGAATAATATCACTAAGGCTCCAAGATAAGCTGCAAAGTTCAGCGGGAAGAATCATCAGAAGAGTCACCAAACGTAAAGCAGATCCAGAGAACACCAGAAGAGGAAAATCCATGGCACAGGGTCACAATATGTCCAGCAGAAAATCCGGAAAGAGGCCGTTCCATGAGATTCAGCTCAAAGGGGATTCTCCACACCAGTTGGACGTCGAGTAATAAAAAATCATTTCTCCCAACTGCCATACCGGACTACTAACATTAAAATGGAAAACTTAGCATATGTCCGTCAATTGGGCTCCGAAATGTGAATTCCATTCATCATAAATAGAACTCGCAGCTTGTCAGGATAAACAAATTTTTTATTGGCTGGTAAGACTTCCTCGGCCGACATCACATAAATCGTGAAACATCTTGGATCATTATTTAGATGATATGAAACTAATTAGCAAGACTCTTCATTACGTGAGTCTAGACTCAACAAACGCTGGACTCTCGCAGCTTCCAGACATAAACAACATCAGAGAGCACTGCGGCAAAGGACTGCGGATTGATTATAAACTAAACAAATCAATTTACATCTTGGAAAAAACACACATCACAGCCGGGGATAATGAAACTTTACAAGCTGAATTCGAACTTCGCTCGGCTCGCGCCAAGGCGCTAAAAACAACAACTCTATAAGATCACATCTTGGGTTCTAATTCAGAGGGAAGAGAGCGAGAAAAGAGCGCGATTTTATTTATATACCGCGAAACATCGCTGCCTCAGATTGTAAACAAAATTATCGATGAACGATAAAATAATTAATGACAGACGATTTTAATATTAAGGTCAACCGATTAAAAACTCGAAATTTTAAAGAAGAGAATTGGAATTTTAAAGCAGACGAAAATTAAAAAGAAATGAAGTGAAACGATTTGGAATATACGAATTCGGTAACAATTTAAATATGAACGATTCTGAAATATTTAAAAAGCTGAAAATAGAATAAAACTGTAAAATTGCGATGAATTAACCAATTTTTAACCGAGAGCAATAAATTTGGAATCAAATTAAAGAGAATAAAAAGGGCAATAAATGGAATTGCAAATTAGCCAATTTAAATATATTTAAATTGCTAAACCCTAAAAAGAACGAGCTTTCACCGTTTTTAACACAAAACCTATGGAATAGAACCTATTTGAACAAAGAATATCAAAAACCTATAGAATTGGAAAATGGAGAGTGACTATGTAATTAAGACCCCTGAACATGTTTAAATTAAAAACAAAATTCCTACAATTATTAAATATCCAAAAGTATAACCCAACAACTCCTTCGAACGTCCCAAAAAAATTTTTCATTTGAAAAATGAAAAATTTTAGCTAACATATGGCAAAATTCCGTAAAATGAAGGAGAGAAAATAAATAAAAATCACACTATATCTGAAACATGAGCCATAAAAATATCAAATTCCTTATAAATAAATCAATAATCAAATAATCATTTCACTAAACACTTTCATAATATCAGATCATAAGAATCATAAGTATCAACTCAAAAACAAACATGTAGATTCAATATTAAACTCGTCAACTTCATTATAACTCTATACTATGTTCATCAATTCATTTTTAAAATGCTCCAACAAATATGCCATCAAAGAGAAGAAATAGAAAAATAATAAACAGATCTCTATATCATTAGCTGTTATGAAAAAACATAAATTTTAACGAAAACTTTGGACCAGCCAAAGAATTCCAATAATCTAAACAATAAATTTTGAAATGGTACCTTAAATAACAACCAATAAATATAAATTAACAAATTCATCACCAATCTCCTCCTCTACAAAGAAAACAATTATTCGAAGCATAATTTCCAATTTAAATAATAATTTCAATTTTGGCTCATGTTACAAAAAAGAAAAATTTATGGAATATTTACCCCAAATAACAAACTCAATTCCCTAACAATTTGGAACTGAACACAAATTTAACCGACTTGTTTACAACTTATACTATAAACTGATTGCTTGGCAAATTAGTTCGTTTAAAAGACAAATATACACTAAAATGACCTTTTGCATCATTTTACACCAATAACAATAAACACGATTCCAATAAATATGGTGCAACCTCTTGCACTCTCAACAACAATAATCTCAAATATCATAACTGTATCTCTGGTAATCTCAAACAATTCTCATAAAAATCAAAAAATTAAGACAAGGGGCCGAGGGTTGTGAGTCCTCACTAAGGTTGTGAATCTTTTTTGAACCCCAAAAACATAGCACAAAAATATCCATCAAGTATAAGTGGTACATTTAAATTCACTAACTGCCAAGTGTATCACATTACTTTAAACAAAATACCAAAGAAAAAATCAAGTTACAAATCCCCATTTAAATTCAAAACCAAACAGAACTCAAATTGCATTGCACAATTTGAAATATTCCACACACAAAAAAAAATTAATTCTCCTATAATAAAATAAATTTTCTACTTTAACGATCAAAAAAAAATTTAAAGACAGTTTTAAAAATAACAGATTCAGAATTAAGAACAAACTGATTTTATCACCACTCTATTTGAGTGTGAAAACCAAACACATGATCAATGTGAAGAACAAGATAACTCAAGTTGACATTTATATCACACTCATATTGGAGTGTAAAAAACACCTGCATTACCCAATTTTTCAATTAATCAACAACATTTCATAAGCTACATTCACACATCAGTGAGCATTTAAATCTCAATTCCAAATCAGAACATAAAATATTCTAAGCTGAATATATACTACTTTAATTAAATACAATTTAATAAAAAAATTTTCTCATTAAATTTACTCAATTAATTTCATTCCATTTTATCAAAATAATTTTAAATGTTTCTGGGAGCATGGGTTACAAGAACAACAAATAAAAAAAATTGTTAATGAGATGGGATTAGAACAAAAAATGTAAATTCCATAAAGTGCGTTCTTCAAATACTTATAATTTCCAAAATTTATGAATTAAACTCAATTTCACACTACTTCAAATAATAAAACTCAAATCAAATTAGCTTAAATTAAGGAATGCTTAAATAAAAATTTTAAATGAAAAGTCAAGTTCAAAAATTCTTAAGTTTCCTCAAAAAATTCTAAATGAAAATATTTAAATTAATCTTAAAATTTTAATTTTAATCAAAATATTAAAATAAATTCTTCTATTTTGGTTCAAGAGCATTCTAAAATATCCAGCCTCAGTTTAAGAACATATCAAAATTTCAACAGTAATCACTTTTAGAATAAACAGGTATAGATCTAATTTACTGATATTTCATTTTTAAGAACAAAAATTATTAAGAACAACTGTTACAGTTAACATGAATAAGCCCCTAGACTGGTCAAACGGCGCCAATTATCCGGTAGAAAAAGACCTTTATGAAATACTAAAACAATTCTAAATATTTCTGGAACATACCTAAACATGTAAAGTATCTAAAATCTAAAAGTCATCTGAAATAAATCTGAAAATGCACTAGTTGACCAGTTTCTCCCTACATTTACAAATATGTAACTACATAAAATTAAATGGAACTTTCCTAAAAATAAAAATGCATTAAAGTAAAAGAGAGAACACAGAATTTTTAGGTTTTCAAAAATCTAACGTTTATTAAAATTTAAACTTCATTTTTAAAGAATTTTCAAAACATTTTACATCTCATTAACTAAACAAATCAAATTAAACATCTTAAATAATAAATGGAATGGCCGGTCGTTTAGTGGTAGAAAAAACGTTAGAATATTAAATTTTAAAGTTAACAATATTAAAATCATACAATTATTTGCCAAAACTTGAATTTAGAATAAAAGAACAGCAGTTAGCCAAAAGGGAATTTCGACAAAATTTAAAGATAACCACAGGTTCAGGTGACCTAAAATATAGAAGTCAAAAGGGGTCTTATTCGTTAAAGCTGAAAACAATTAGAATAAAAACATATTTTAACTATTGAGAGATATAATTAGAATTTGGAGGAAAAGGAATAATATCACTAAGGCTCCAAGATAAGCTGCAAAGTTCAGCGGGAAGAAGAATCATCAGAAGAGTCACCAAACGTAAAGCAGATCCAGAGAACACCAGAAGAGAAAATCCATGGCACAGGGTCACAATATGTCCAGCAGAAAATCCGGAAAAAGGCCGTTCCATGAGATTCAACTCAAAGGGGATTCTCCACACCAGTTGGACGTCGAGTAATAAAAAATCATTTCTCCCAACTGCCGCACCGGACTACTGACATCAAAATGGAAAACTTAGCATATGTCCGTCAATTGGGCTTGGAAATGTGAATTCCATTCATCATAAATAGAACTCACAGCTTGTCAGGATAAACAAATTTTTAATTGGCTGATAAGACTTCCTCGGCCGACATCACATAAATCGTGAAACATCTTGGATCATTATTTAGATGATATAAAACTAATTAGCAAGACTCTTCATTCCGTGAGTCTAGACGCAACAAACGCCCGACTCTCGCAGCTTCCAGACATGAACAACATTAGAGAGCACTGCCGCAAAGGACTGCTGATTGATTATAAACTAAACAAATCAATTTACATCTTGGAAAAAACACACATCACAGCCGGGGATAATGAAACTTTACAAGCCGAATTCGAACTTCGCTCGGCTCGCGCCGAGGTTCTAAAAACAACAACTCTATAAAATCCCATCTTGGGTTCTAATTCAGAGGGAAGAGAGCGAGAAAAGAGTGTGATTTTATTTATATACTGCGAAACATCGCTGCCACAGATTGTAAACAAAATTATCGATGAACGATAAAATAATTAATGACAGACGATTTTAATATTACGGTCAACCAATTAAAAACTCGAAATTTTAAAGAAGAGAATTGGAATTTTAAAGCAGATGAAAATTAAAAAGAAATGAAGTGAAACGATTTGGAATATACGAGTTCGGCAACAATTTAAATATGAATGATTCTGAAATATTTAAAAAGCCGAAAATAGAATAAAACTGTAAAATTGCGATGAATTAACCAATTTTTAACCGAGAGCAATAAATTTCGAATCAAATTAAAGAGAATAAAAAGGGCAATAAATGGAATTGCAAATTAGCCAATTTAAATAAATTTAAATTGCTAAAGCCTAAAAAGAACGATCTTTCACCTTTTTTTAACATAAAACCTATGGAATAGAACCTATTTGAACAAAGAATATCAAAAACCTAAAGAATTGGAAAATGGAGAGTGACTATGTAAATAAGACCCCTGAACACGTTTAAATTAAAAACAAAATTCCTAAAATTATTAAATATCCAAAAGTATAACCCAACACTTGTGATGAAAAATGGATTTTTTTATAATAACAGTGAACACAAAAGATCATGGTTCAAGCCTGGTTATCCAGCTCAATCAACATCAAATGCTGTTACCCATCAAAAGAAGGTCATGTTATCAGTTTGGTGGGATTATAAGGGAATTGTTTATTTTGAGCTTTTACCAGGGAACGAAATGATCAATTCCAATGTGTACTGTCAACAACTAACAAAACTAATGGATGCTTTGCAACAGAAACATCCAGAATTGATGAATCGAAAAGGTATTGTGTTCCATCATGATAATGCCAAACCACAAACTGAAAGTAGTTTCCTGACAACCCAATAGATTGAAGGTGCTAAAATCAGTTATTATCAACTTTCAAATTTTAAGCCCCCAAAAATAGCAGGCTGGTGTTATTCAAGATCTCATATCATATTTGATAACTTAATTGTACAGATAACTTATGTAAAAGTATCTGGTGGAATTTATTATAATAGGTAAAATAAAAAAAAAAAAAGGTTAAAATACTATAATAGGGTTCTGGAAAAGGAAATTTGTGTTTTAACATTTTTATAATGACTATTTTGCTTTAAGTTAAAATAAATTTTTTTAGAGCTAATAAATTTTGAATTTTGATAAGATATTTAACTATTTAGGTCTAATCTATTATTTTTAAAAATTTAGTTATAGTTTTATTATTTTAAAAACTTTTTTAATTAGTATTTATTAACAATAATTTTTTTCAGATTTATTTTACAATGCTGAAACGTTATCTGGAGCTAAGTCGATTCATAAAAAGATCCACAACTTCATTAATGAGTGTGAATTATACATCAATGGAGAAATCAAAGGTTCTGTTCCTGATACGGATAAAATATTATCAGTGTAAGCCCTCAAAACCAATTAAGGTTCAAGTTGATGTTTTTTTTTCCTTCATAATAGTCATAAATATTACTATTAAAACCTGTTATGATACACAATAAAAATTGGTCAGTTGAAATAATAGACCAGGCACAACATGGGTATGTTAGCAACCATGATATTCAAAATTTTATATTATCAGTAAATAATGTACTGTAATTTTTAGTGCTTAGTGTACTGTAATTTTTAGTGAGCTTTAAGTGTTTAAAGGTAGAATAGTCATAAATCTTACTATTAAAATCTATGTTATGATGCACAATGAAAATGGTCAGTTGAAATAATAGACCAGGCACAAAATGGTATGTTTTATATTAGTAAATGTAAAAAAATCACTGTAATTTTTAGTGCAAAGCTTTGGAGTTTTAAGCGTTTAAAGGTAGAATAGTCATAAATCTTGCTATTAAAACCTATGTTATGATGCACATTGAAAATTGATCAGTTGAAATAGTAGACCAGGCACGACATGGGTATATTAGCAACAATGATATTCAAAATTTTATATTATTGGTAAATAATGTACTGTAATTTTTAGTGCAAAGGTGTGGAGTTTAAGTGTTTAAAGGTTAATTTTTTTTATCCATTGCAACATTTATTCCACCACTACTACTAACATATATTTTCCCAGTTTTTCAGTATCCACACAAAATGATTTAAATTTAAATTCATTACTTTTAGACACCGATCAATGTTCTGATTTTCTGATTCAAAATATACTTTTTTTCATTATAAAAAAAAAAATGCATTCTGGATTTGATAAAGAGCAGGATTGGACTGGGCGTGTTTTTCGGCCCGGGTTATTTTAAGCAGCAACCCTAGTTAAGTGATGATGGGGTGAGGTAGGGATCAACATAATAAAAAAACCACAAAAGTACCCGCTTTTCTAGAGAAAGTTATAAAATAATATATCTTAGTCTTAATAAGATGCAATATTTGTCTGTGTGCTCATTACGCCTCTAGAGCAGTAACCAAGCCATGCCGGGTTATGAAATTTGATGTGCAGACAGTGGCAAAATGTCAGGAGACAAGGTGTTTAGTGTCTACCCAAATAATTTACAACCAAGTAACTTTTATTTAAATTATATGTATTTCAAAATAAACATATAAAATATTTTCTGTGTAAATAAATGGAGGTATCGACAAATGTTTGCTCCACTTAGAGCCTGTTTCCTTTTTTCCCTGCTTGTATTGAGAGAGAGAGTGCACGTTAATTGTTCAGGAGAGACATATTTCAGTCTTTCCCCATAAATCAGTGGCAGCTCATAAACGACATGTAGAGTGGGAGCACTCATTTATATATTTATGCTATGTTTGTGTTAGTATATATAGTATATATGTTACATGCAAAGCTCGAAGTTCGGATAAACATAGCGTTACCCAGCCACTCTGGATAAAGCCCAAAATGAAATTGTATCAATTATAGACTTTGTCCGGATAAAGTGCAGATTACCTACACAGTTCTGAGTAAAGATGTATTTTGATTAAGTATCTGAGTAAAGATGTTTTTTGACAATGCCATTTTTGTTCAATTTATCCTATATAAAAGTTTAAAAATTGATTAATTTTGAATTATATTGGTAAATTTTCACCCATCTGCTAAAAATATATAATTTTAATTCCTTTGAAGTTTAGTTTGACAAGTACAAAGGAACAAGTAAGAAACTGTCTTGGAAATGATTTTAATACAAGTCAAGCTCTTCTGTGCCTCACAGACTTCATTGATGAAGTCAATAAAAATCTATCACTTCCTAATGCTTCAGATCCTGCTACATCCAATAGCATATCAACTATTGCTAGCTGTTACTTTTATGTGAATAAACTTCTTGACATGCTAGGCATCAGCATCGTTTCCAAAAAGGTAATTCTATGAACATTTTTATATCTTTGTTGATATGTACATTAGAGTGAGAGAAACAAAAAGGTAATTTTTTGTTGTTGTTTCAAAGGTATCAATAAAAAGCTGCATTTTAATTATCTTATTAAATTAAAATTAACTGGAGCATGGCTTAACTCAACTTTCTCATACCAAAATCCATTTTTAAGTAGCTTGTGTCACGATAAAAATTTATCAGACATAATTTTGCAAAGAAGTGCAACCGCTCATGGGCTGTACACATCATGAACCCCTTTCCACAGAAGCTTCGAGAATGTCGAAGCCAGCCAGCACGGGATGAGGTCAGAGGCATCAGCCAATTAGAGGCGACCTATGACCCAGCAACAGAGGCAGGAAGCGAAAAATCTCTCTTCTGCTGTACGAATTGACTAAAGAAGGTGACAAGGGCCGTGGCTCCTGTGCCACTGGCCCTGGCAAGTATTTTCTTTAAGAGAGCAAAAATGCAAGTATGGAATGTCTGACAACTAAATGATCGAATTATTTGTATTAATTAGTACGGTTTGGTTATACTATGATTGAGATCAAAGATTTATAGTAAGAATTCAGAAAGATGCACTTAGATGGAAAACGAATCAGTGGAAATCACAAAAACTCTTATCACGTGGAACTAGAAGAACGCGTACCTATAATGTCGATAATGACTTGTCAGTTAAAAACTATGATTTAATTAGGAGAGTACAGCCGAATTCTTACAGATCCAGAGCAGAATGGCCAAAGGTAATAAAATGCAAGTTTGCCGGCCCGACTTGGTCTGGATAGAAACTGATCCTTTCCTCGTAGGGTGCTCGAGGCATTTGCACAAGGGAAACAACAATCTTACGATGTGTTCCAGAGGACCCTTCATTGAAATCATCGACAAATCCAAGATCTTGCAACTTATCGGATGTGTGAAGGTTAACATCAGTGATCCCCTTTTCCTAAAATCAAAGCCAGTGCGAATAGCAAGTGAATCTAATATTGTGTACTGCCATCGAGAATAAGCGATATAAAAAGAAATGAGTAACGAAACGAATAAGAGTGCATAAATCTTGAAACACATGAGACAATGTACAAAAATGAGTACAGTGCTGCGTAGGCCTAAGTATACAAAATTTGAGTAAAATAAAAATATAAGTGCAAAGTGTAAAAATGTGTGAATATAGTAAGTGCAGGAGAAATTTACAATTTTGTAAAATGAGAAAGGTAGATAAGTTTTTTTTTGTTATTATTTGATGTAAAATAATTGTATATATATATATATATAACCTAGAGATAAGTCTAAGGTGATAAGTGTTGAATTTGATTGATATATATAATTTGCTATTATACATATTGAATAACACGATTAATTTGATGAAATGAGGATAGAGTTACAATACACAAATTAAATTTTAATTAAGTCTTTAGCAATGAATATATTAATATATATATATATATATATAAGGTGATTAAATTTAGTTTTCTTTTGCACACCCCCTAATATCTTAAACATGATGAGAGGATAAAATGAAGTAATTGTTCTTTTTAAAAGGGATATTTGTTTTTTGTTTTTGTTTTTATAAGCTGGTAGGTGTGAATAAAGCCAATTTGTTCCACGATTTGCCATTGCAAATTTTTCATACAGGGGAAGGCCTGACAGAATTTTAATAATTATAGCATAAACTATAATTAGGAATATTAGGCAACACACACTTACTTCAATCTTGTGGGAATATTTATTGATCAGTTTCTTACATAACATTTTTTATCGTGCAGGTAAAATAGGAGCACGTCTTAAATTAGGCCATTCTAAAGTAACCCGCATCTAAAGATAAATTTAATTAACTTGTGGAAATTTGATTGATAATTTACAAATGAGATAATAGCTGCTAGAAACATGGAGAAGGTGATTTATTGAATCAAACAATACAATGAGTTAGTACAAAATGGAAAATCCAAACATAGAATTTGAAATTAATGAATTTAGAATAAAGTGTACACTTGGCTGGATTTTAAATGAAATTAACAATAAGATATCATTTTTTTTTTAAGAAAGATGGTTTTGTAGTGTTGAATTTATAGAATTAGGGTGTGTGTGTAAATAGCTAGAAATAACACCATTGATGAATTTATGATTCTTTGAGAAAAGATAAGAATATGATGATATTTACTGGTTTTGCAATAATTGATGGTAACAAAAATAGTAGTGTTTAATGCTTGATGAAATGAATTTAATTGACATGTTTTAAAATAAATGAATTATGGTATCCCCACTGATGAGAGTATTTATTGCGGTAGTAACAACAATGTTAAGAGATATCAGGAAGAGATGCTTATTGCTTAAATTATAGATATGTGGTGGAAGACGATCAAGACGGCCTTTTCTTCATCATGCTGGCTGATTAGAGCTTTTTTTTGTTTATGTGTTTATGTTGGGCGACTTTGACTTGGGTTTTGATATGCCACATTTCTCGCCAGGAGTAACCAGGTAAGTGGTTATTCCCATTGTCGAATGATATTAAGGCATGGAGAAACAGGAGATTTTCTCTTGGCAGGCTCTTTAGCAGCTGAGGCTATTCGATGTAAGACCTATAGTAAATGTCGTAGAATTTAAATACATTATATAATTAAGAGATATCATGAGATTTTATAATTTTCCTGATATAGATGGTGCCGTTTGTGCCTTGTATCGAACCTGGGAGCTTTAAACTTAACTGGATGTGAATTAACTGAAATTTAAGAGCTTTAAACTTACCTGTTTTCAATTAAACTAAAATGAAATAACATAAATTAGAATTGGAAAATGAAATTAAAATAGAATGAAAACAAAATTTGTGTAAAAAAAAAAAAAAAAATTAAAATAAATAAAATTGTATGATATGTTGAAAACAAATTGCTTTTCAAAACCTGCAGTAACGGGCCCAAAACAAATCTGTAGTGTTGAGAAATAAGAGATATTAGAGATGCTGGTCGTTAATAATTATTTCTAAAGCAATAGATTTATAACATAAATGCAAAATTGAAAGAAAATCAATAAAATTAAAATTGATGAATTACCTGAAAAGTATAAAGTGAAAGTGATATAAACAATAAATTCAAATAATAAATATGAAAGATGGAAGATGATGAATTAAATAAGATAATCATTGAAAGTGAATCTAATACAAAATTTGTGGGTACCAAATAAATTAATTAAATGCAAAAGTGATGAATTCAAAATAAAAAGGTAAACAAATAAAAGTTGGAAAAGGTATAAGCATACATAACAAAAAGTAATGGTTGAAGGTGAGATTTGAGCAATGATTTATGTGAGATATATATATAGTGATGAAATAAAATGAAAATGTGTCCTGAATAGGTTAACAAAAAAAAAAATAGAAAAATAAAGAAAATAGGGGATACCAATCTGTTATAAGTCTTGTATTAATATTGTGTATTGAGATAATTTAGTGTCACAGTGAGATAATGGATGATTTAGCAGAGCACCGATAATAAAAATAAAAAGGTAAATAAAGCGAGTAATGGTGATAAAATGATAAAAGCAAAAAATATGCAAATGATATTGATAATTTTAACTTGCAATGATTAAGAGATGAATTAGAATATACAGAGTAAAATATCATAAACAAAAAGAAAAGTTAAAATTAATGAGAAAATTTTCTAAAATGCCTTTCTTAAATCAAAATTGTAGGCAGCGAAATTGTATAAAATAGTGTGGGAATTTGCAAAAAAATGAGTGATATGATTCAATGGTGAGATTTTTTTCTGTTGGATATTTACAAGAAAAGACTCCGTCACTTCATATACAGCTTAATTTTCGTAATGCGTAACTGTTTCCTCTCTCGACAGGAAAAATCCGAGGTATTAGCTTGACCGCTAGTTTAAAAACTGCTTTCGCTCCACAGGAGAAATTTTGTCATTGCATACCGACCCTCCCCCTCTCTTTCATTTCTTCGGAGAAAGGTTGGGACACGGAACTTCCAACGCAGGGAGAAAAAGTAGTTTCGGTTCGTACGGAAAACGCGTTTCCCGCCCTGAATGTTACACGTCACTGTCATTGTTTGTTTACATATGGAATGGTCAGTTTGTTTACAGTTTGATGGGCAATTTTTCTTTGAAATTTTGAAGTAAGATTTTAGTGCTCTATATTATACTGTGAATGTAAATATATATATATATATATATAAACAGAAATGAAATTTAAATTTGTGTTTTAGAATGTTGTGATATATTGTGATGATTGTAATATATAGTTAGTGGTATTAGAGTTAGGATTTTTTTTTCTCCTCCTGCCTTACAGAGGTAAATGACATTGTACAAGCATACCAAATATTGTTATGATAATTTCGTGAGCCTGTATGAACAGTGACTAGTGAGAGTTACAGGATTATGGCAAGAAAATATGATGAGCTTGTTCATGGACAACAATTTTTTTTTTTCTCCTTTTTTTGTGGACTAAAGGGGAAATGTCACGATAAAAATTTATCAGACATAATTTTGCAAAGAAGTGCAACCGCTCATGGGCTGTACACATCATGAACCCCTTTCCACAGAAGCTTCGAGAATGTCGAAGCCAGCCAGCACGGGATGAGGTCAGAGGCATCAGCCAATTAGAGGCGACCTATGACCCAGCAACAGAGGCAGGAAGCGAAAAATCTCTCTTCTGCTGTACGAATTGACTAAAGAAGGTGACAAGGGCCGTGGCTCCTGTGCCACTGGCCCTGGCAAGTATTTTCTTTAAGAGAGCAAAAATGCAAGTATGGAATGTCTGACAACTAAATGATCGAATTATTTGTATTAATTAGTACGGTTTGGTTATACTATGATTGAGATCAAAGATTTATAGTAAGAATTCAGAAAGATGCACTTAGATGGAAAACGAATCAGTGGAAATCACAAAAACTCTTATCACGTGGAACTAGAAGAACGCGTACCTATAATGTCGATAATGACTTGTCAGTTAAAGACTATGATTTAATTAGGAGAGTACAGCCGAATTCTTACAGATCCAGAGCAGAATGGCCAAAGGTAATAAAATGCAAGTTTGCCGGCCCGACTTGGTCTGGATAGAAACTGATCCTTTCCTCGTAGGGTGCTCGAGGCATTTGCACAAGGGAAACAACAATCTTACGATGTGTTCCAGAGGACCCTTCATTGAAATCATCGACAAATCCAAGATCTTGCAACTTATCGGATGTGTGAAGGTTAACATCAGTGATCCCCTTTTCCTAAAATCAAAGCCAGTGCGAATAGCAAGTGAATCTAATATTGTGTACTGCCATCGAGAATAAGCGATATAAAAAGAAATGAGTAACGAAACGAATAAGAGTGCATAAATCTTGAAACACATGAGACAATGTACAAAAATGAGTACAGTGCTGCGTAGGCCTAAGTATACAAAATTTGAGTAAAATAAAAATATAAGTGCAAAGTGTAAAAATGTGTGAATATAGTAAGTGCAGGAGAAATTTACAATTTTGTAAAATGAAAAAGGTAGATAAGTTTTTTTTTGTTATTATTTGATGTAAAATAATTGTATATATATATATATATAACCTAGAGATAAGTCTAAGGTGATAAGTGTTGAATTTGATTGATATATATAATTTGCTATTATACATATTGAATAACACGATTAATTTGATGAAATGAGGATAGAGTTACAATACACAAATTAAATTTTAATTAAGTCTTTAGCAATGAATATATTAAAATATATATATATATATATATATATATATATATATAAGGTGATTAAATTTAGTTTTCTTTTGCACACCCCCTAATATCTTAAACATGATGAGAGGATAAAATGAAGTAATTGTTCTTTTTAAAAGGGATATTTGTTTGTTTTTTTTGTTTTTATAAGCTGGTAGGTGTGAATAAAGCCAATTTGTTCCACGATTTGCCATTGCAAATTTTTCATACAGGGGAAGGCCTGACAGAATTTTAATAATTATAGCATAAACTATAATTAGGAATATTAGGCAACACACACTTACTTCAATCTTGTGGGAATATTTATTGATCAGTTTCTTACATAACATTTTTTATCGTGCAGGTAAAATAGGAGCACGTCTTAAATTAGGCCATTCTAAAGTAACCCGCATCTAAAGATAAATTTAATTAACTTGTGGAAATTTGATTGATAATTTACAAATGAGATAATAGCTGCTAGAAACATGGAGAAGGTGATTTATTGAATCAAACAATACAATGAGTTAGTACAAAATGGAAAATCCAAACATAGAATTTGAAATTAATGAATTTAGAATAAAGTGTACACTTGGCTGGATTTTAAATGAAATTAACAATAAGATATCATTTTTTTTTTAAGAAAGATGGTTTTGTAGTGTTGAATTTATAGAATTAGGGTGTGTGTGTAAATAGCTAGAAATAACACCATTGATGAATTTATGATTCTTTGAGAAAAGATAAGAATATGATGATATTTACTGGTTTTGCAATAATTGATGGTAACAAAAATAGTAGTGTTTAATGCTTGATGAAATGAATTTAATTGACATGTTTTAAAATAAATAAATTATTGGTATCCCCACAAATGAGTGTATTTATTGTAATATTAAAAAATAATATTAAGAGGTATCAGGAATTAAAGAATGTCACAGTATTTAAATTCATTATAAAACAAAATGACTTTCTTTTCCTGATAGCTTGTGTTTTTTTTTCCTGTAAAAAAAATTTTAAAAATCTGTATTGTTAGTCTAAATGATCACAATTATAGCATGTTACTCTTCATTTTAAAGGGCTTGAAACAAAACATGTATGATCAAAACATAGTCGAAAGTAAAGAGGTGCATTCAGAAATTTGTTTTATGTGATGTTTTAAGAAATAAAATAATTGGTTTCATTGAGGACTACATGCCGTAATGGGTGTGAACCAGCATTTTATAGCCTAAAGGACATTGCCAGAAATCATATATAAGCTATCGATAAACAATAAAATAATTCATGTCAGACAATTTTAATTGTACTATCAACCAAAAAAAAAGTCTTAATTTTTAATAAAGAAAACAACCAAATAAAAATCAGATGAAAATCAAAAGATATGAAATGATGGTGGAATAAACAAATACAGCAAGATTTAAAAGAAAGGACGATTCTGTAATTTTCAAAAAGCTGGAAATAGAATTTAAATGCGAAATCATGATAAATTAATGAATTCTTGAACACAACATTGAAACAACATAATAAAAAAACCGAAAACAACAAATTTAGTTAAATAAAAGGGAATAAAAAGGGGAATAAGAGCAATTATAAATCAGCTAATTTAGATAAATTTAAGTTACTAAAATAGAAAAAGAACAATTTTCTGCCCTTTGAAACACAATAACTAAGGAATAGAATAATACTTTTGGAAAAGAAGAATATTAAAATCCTGAATAAAATAAAAATAGGTAACTAAAATTAAGGAAAGGTTATATATTTATATGTAAATAGACCTCCTGAACCAGTTTGGACAAATAAAATACTTAAAACTATTAAATATTATTTGCAACCTAACACTCATAACAGTTATTTTTTATACAATTTGCAGTTCTTCACTTATTTTACTCATTGCTAAATTAAAACAGCTGACCTTGAAGTATGACTGCTATCAGCTCTTACCTAAGTTTTGCCCAATTACTGATCACTGTAAAAGATTCTTCCACTTAACAATTATAATTTTTCTTGAATTCAAATTTAGGTATATACTTTCAGTATTGAAATTTTGACTTTTATGTAACCATCTTGCAAGTTTTTTCCACATACAGCTTAGCTGTCTCTGACACAAGTTTAACACTAGCAGTTCTTTACACTAAAGGTATATGATAAGAAAACTTTAGTAGTGTAACTATTTCACCTGTTTTTATGCATATTTCCAAGTCTTTATCTGTTATTTTAGAAAAAGCAGGAGGCTCAGTAATTTCTCAACTCTACCAATCAGTAACAAAGCATGAAGGGAATCTGAGGAGACTGTTTACAAAAGAAACCCACTACCAAGTTACTCTCATTCTATTCGTCCATCAAGCTTAATAACTGCATAAAATATTTCCTTTAATGTATATTTAAAGTGATAGTTGCTTGGTAGTGGGCTGTTTAAGTAGCCACTGTCTCCCCAAATTCCTTTCATGCTTTGCCACTGCTACCAATCAATAAGCTTCATGTGGTTTCTAACTTGAAGGTTTAGAAGTGGTATCTTGAATATTCTGACACTGCTGTTATTTTGTTTTTTAGGACATCTAATGTCAAAACTCTTCATTTAGCAATATCTTATATAGAACATTTGTCATCAACTGAAATGCAAAAAATCATATTTTCAAGATCTGCAAAATATTCATTTCTTTTAATAAGCAGATCTATACTTGAATCAAACCTAATTTGATAACAGAGAAGCATAGATAAACTAAGCTCCTGATAATAATATATTCTAATTTATTTAACACTATAAATAGTTAAAATCTAAAATATTTTGCATAAATCTGATGGTTATAGTTTGAATTAATCCATTTCTAAAACTGCATTTCAATTCTAACTATATTCCAATAAAACATGTATTTATCATTTTCAAAATCAATGGCCATTCAGAGCCTGAATTCTTTTGGTATTATTTGGCTAATCTAATTTTATAGCAACCAAATCCCTGATTTAAAACTTGTTTTGAAAGGATTAATTACATATTTCTTTTTAATATTAAAATGTTGTAGACAATTTAAAAATCACTTTTTTTTATTATATTTTGTTAATCTACTGCAAAAAACAGCATTCTATAATTGTTTATTTTGATATGTTTTTCATTAATGTTTTTCTCATAAGTACTTTTCTTTAGAGCATGTTGTAAAATTAGGACCAAGACAATTAAAAAATAATATCATTGACCATAAAAACCCCTGTTCTACGATCTCCCATCATATCTCGTATTCACATTTTCATAGTGTTTTTTTTAAACCTCCTTACCAAATTCGGTGATAAATAGTTTAATCTAGCAGTCATAAGCACAGAGTTTTGCCAAATGTACGTATGAATGAATGAAACTG
This sequence comes from Amaurobius ferox, assembly GCA_951213105.1. Lineage (NCBI taxonomy): Eukaryota > Metazoa > Arthropoda > Arachnida > Araneae > Amaurobiidae > Amaurobius > Amaurobius ferox. The sequence continues at coordinate 3,637,609 of OX578147.1, read as the reverse complement.
AGTAAAAAGGCTTCAGTAGCTTACACAGTATATTCAAATTAGTTTTGCCATAAGTATATAATCTGCAGAAATTTGGCATCCGTTTGGTGTTGTCGTGTGTGTGTGTTACTAAGGCAGTGGGCCTGTAATTGGTAGGATTATGTGAGCCTCAAATAGGATACTATTATTAGGGGTAAATCGTGATTATTATCACATTTTATGGATGATTTCAACTCGCAGTAGCTCCGGAACTATTAATCGACAGTAACAAGTAGATCCCATTTATAACAATATAAGTTTTCACCCTTCAATACAGTAGCAGAATTACGTTGATAAGGTTGCATCTATACAACACTGTTTATACAAAGTTTTTATTAAAACTGGGTAAAAATAAATGCCCGTTTTCTTAAATAAAGATTAACTTACAATTAATATAACTTTTGCAAATTAGTCATTTTTTTAAACTAATATATGACCCCTAAAATCATCATGATGCTGAATATTTAAACATTTTGGAAGAACTAAAGGGAGGAAACACCTGGAATTTTACATAAACATATAAAAAGTCTTTGTGAATCAATTTTTATCAAAACATGTACAGGTTTGTATTAATAATTTTTTGATTATTGGTTTCATAATTAATATTTCATACAAACAATTATTTCCACAAAAATAAAAATCACATAAATGTGTTTGGGTTGTTTAGTAGTAACGTCATACAAATAATCAACATGAGCAGATAATTATTACAGAAGATATGAATAGAAGTCTTGGAAACTAATTTATCATTAGGAGCTCAAAACTTTACATACTCACAACTCAGAAACGCTTCACCCAAATGACATGAAATTTGGTATCACAGGTTAAATTCTCTAGATTCGAACTATGTTGTCAAACTTAGGTGTTGCCATTAAAAATTTCAAAGTTTATGCGCATTTAGATATGAAGATGGCCCCTTATGCAAATTTTACGCACATTAATTTGTAGAGGATGTTATTCCTAATCGAATAGTATCTTTCAATTTTCTCTACGATGAATGATGCTCGATTAACAGAGGGTGGGGCATTTTTTTTTTCTGCAGCTGTACGTACTATATATGTAGTCTATAAAAAATTTTTTTAAATCATTAGGTTTTCTCTGCTTTAAAGCACCCATGTGTGTATATGCTGCTAAATCACAGATTTTCTTTAAAAAATTAATTGAATCACATTGCTTTCATCCTGGGCTTCAAGCCATAGCAGGATTTTGTCTAAACAGGTGAATGCTTAAGAATGAGTTAGAATATTTTAATTAAATTCACTATCTGCTGAAGACTCATCATCTATATTAAATGAACAGGTTTCTGTGAGCACAGATGATACAATTTCAACATCTTCCATTGTTTAAAATCCAGGATCAGCTGCATCATAATGAAGCCATTCAGTAACTTCTTTTTTTCCACAGTCTGAAAACCCTAATATTGTTTTCACCATACCCATGATTTCTTCAACTCTTACTTCATTGATAAGTGATGATTGATTGTCTGGTTGTTCTTTTGGCAGGAAGAGTTTAAGCCAAACTCGTTTTAGAGTAACATTTTTTAATTCACTCCATGAAGATATTACATAACACACATCTTTTAGGTCTATCTTTTTGTACATTTTAGTTCCATTTTCTTCATCCTCATCAATTAAAAGCAGCTTAGTAAATAAAACATTTAATGCATGTGTTCAAAACATGCGAATGTGTCGCATACAACTGGGGCACAATTGCAAGTGGAATCGGAAAGCAAATCTAGACAAGTGCATTGGCACACATTTATGATGCTATTTAGATAACCAGTTGTTCACTTAACTGACGTTCTACTGTAATTTATTAGTAGTGGTATTACATTTCTAAATTTGATGTTTCAGAATCTTCCAGAATACTTCATATCCACTGTGGATGCAACTGTTGAATTTCGAAATAAAATAAGAGTGTTTGCATTGAACCCAAAAGAAGGCAGTAAGTTTTTGTTCTAATGTGTATTTTCTAAACTGCCAACAGTGCTTAGTTGAATTTCATAAGTATCCTACATATATCTTTTGATATAGTAATTCATATATTTATTAAATGCAAATGTTAACTGAGCAAATGTCTTGGTGAAATTTAGTAAAGTTGGTGAGTGCAGTGAATAGGCGGTGGAGCCTCCTAGCTTTAGTATATATATATATATATATATATATATATATATATATATATATATATATATATATATATATACATATATATATATATACATATATATATATATACATATATATATATATATATATATATATATATATATATATACATATATATATATATATATATATATACATATATATATATATATATATATATATATACATATATATATATATATATATATACATATATATATATATATATATATATATATACATATATATATATATATATATATACATATATATATATACATATATATATATATATATATACATATATATATATATATATATATATATATATATATATATATATATATATATATATATATATATTACTAATTCTGTATTAAATAATCTGAAGATAAATAATTTTTTAAAATCGGTTTCCAATTACTTTCCAGTCAAACATGTAAATCCTAAAATTGCATATAAATATGATAAACCGCTAGGACGTTATATTTTCAACTATAATCAAATTGCCAAATCAGTAGATATTAATCAAAACTATGAATTGGATAAAGAGTCATATTACCACTGTCATTTAGAAAAATACAAAGACTTCGTAGATAAACACCATGGGCATGTTATAACGGGAAATCTAAATATTATTAATTATGATGCACTAAGATCACTGATGTTACTGGGTACTAAGTACCGTATTCCTACTAAATTTAAACATAAATTAATATGTAAAGGTTTATTTCTTGACTTAAATAAATTTATCTGTAAAATCAGTTATAAATATCAAATCCCTGTAGAAGCCTTTAAACCTTGGAGAGTCTTAATAGAGCAATACTTAAATCATTATATATATAATCAGAAAATTAATAATTCATATAAACTTAATTCAATTAAAAATGATATTAAAGAAATACAAAATGATTTTGTCATTACATATGTCGATAAGGCAAGTGGAAACTACTGAATTATATGTAAATATTATTATAAAAATACCCTTCAGTCACACTTACTTAATAATCATATCTATAATTTACATAAAACTAACCTTAAAATCTTATACAATAGAATATCAGCCAAATATAAGCAAATCCATCTAAAAAATAGTTGTAATAACATTCCATATATTGTTTTAGTACCCAAGTTTCATAAATCCCCTGTTGCTTTTCGAACCATTACCAGTGGGCATAATTCTTACATTACTAATGCTGGAAAATTATTATTAAAGATATTACATGAAGTATCCTTGTCAGATGAAATCTCAAATAATTGTCATATTGTAAAAAACAGTTTTGAAGTAGTTAAGAAATTGAAAACTCTTACTAATATTTGTAGTATTTATACCTTTGATTTCAAAGATTTGTTTAATAATATTAATATAGATGATCTGTATAGAATTATTTTAGGAATTTTTGAAAAATATAATATCAACCTAAAATATTCAAATTTTCTTTTTAAAAAATTACTTAACTTCACTCTTTATGAGAATTATATTCAACATGGTGGTACTATTTTTAAACAACAGGTTGGTATCCCACAAGGGGGGTGTGCCTCATCATTGTTAGCTAATCTGTATTTATTCTTCTATGAAAAAAACATAGCTTGCATAATATGCACATGTTTAGATATTTAGATGACATTTTATGTGTATCCCCAAATAATATCCCTATAGTATTAAACTTTTATCCAAAAAATTTACAATTAAATGCAAGTAATAATGACACAAATGTTGCAAATTTTTTAGATTTAAATTTAAATTTACAAAATTGTAATATGGTTATAAACTTGTATGATAAAAGACAGGATTTTAAATTTAATACATCAAAAATTCAACATTTTGACTCTTGTCTACATATATCTGTATTTAGAAATATTATAATAAACCAGGCTCTTAGAATCAATAAAATGTGTGATGAATATTATAAATTAGCGCACTTTATGGAATTATTGAGTACAGCGACGAATAATGCATATCCCCCCAATTTTGTTATTAAAATTATCAACTCAGTGTATCAAATTTCACTCGATAACATCCTAGAAAACATTCCCAATTATAGTGAATAACATACAGGAGGAGAGGGGGGAAAAAAAATATATATATATGTGTATATATATATATATATATGTGTATATTATATATAATTATTTATTAATTATATAAATAAATAAAAATGAAAAATAATAAACTAAGTCAAAAACATTAGAAAAATCAAAAAATCGGAAAATACGATGCATTAACATTAATGTTTTGAATTTTATTTTCGCAAAAAAATGTAACTTTTGTCAGTATTGAAACTACGTTTTGAGCGCCCTTATAATGGTGTATAGTGGCATTCTCGATTATCCAGTTTTCCTATGAATTACTTGTTTAGTAGGAATTTTCATCTTTGATTCATATTCATATTCAGTTCTGCATGTTTGGGAAGTTGTATTCTGAATTGCTTGTCCAGTCTCCAGCTTAGACTCACTGGACGGGTTTGGGAGTATTTCCCGTGAACGTTCGTACTGCCTCCCTGGTAGAATTTCGACTTGTTCATTCCGGTGCTTCTAGATTAAGCTGTTGAGGTTGATCGTGTATACATGTGGTAGAAGAAGAAGGGTTCATGCCGCATGGTAATACAATTTTCTTAATGTATCCTTTTTTCATTTTTTCATTTTTTGATGCCTGTAGTCTGAGTTTAAGCATTTATAGTAATGTACTATTGCTTAATCTGAAACAGGCATTTGTTTGGGTTAATTAAAATTAAATACTCAGACCTGAAGATGAATTTAATTCTGATTAATCATCGAATTTGGGAAGGTTCTGTTCTTTTCTCTTATCGGCATTATGGCCGTGAATTTGCTTCTATGGTGATGTTAATATTACTTGAATTGTATTTTTATTTTTTTTTATTTTTACATAATTCTTATTATTACATTTCAAATATATATATATATATATATATATATATATATATATATATATATATATATATATATATATATAATTTTTGCTTACTTAGGAATGTTAAATTGTTTCATACTTTATATGTAACTAGCAGATACATATGATTGAAAATATTTACATTCTTTGTTTTTAAAAAAAATCCTTTAAAATATTTAATTCCCCACCCCCTCTGTATAAGAATCTGTTCTCATTATACAAAATTGCCTTCACATGCAAATCTAAAAAATAAAGCATACTTATCCTTTTTGATTTGAAAAAAATATCATGTTTGGCCAAAATTTGGAAGTTGAAACAAGTAGCAAAAAACATTCTCATACCAATTTTCATCCTGTCTCAACAATCGGTTAAATTTAATATAAATTTTAGAAATCATTGCCAAAATAAAATAAATTAATTGGAAATTAAAAATTATCACTAACAACTGTGATCTTATTTTATCCATAGTATCAACCCCTCAACACATTTGAGTAATATTTTCTTTTACAGAATATAAACAATTTAATTCTGTTGTTAAGCAACATAATATAATTTTCTTCAAGTTTCAGAAAAAATCATCTATTTAATGTTATTTTTATGGGAGGATTGATTATGTTTGATTTTTATTAATATCTTAAACACTTCCTAATCTTAGAAACCCAAAACATAGGTGAGGTTACTCACAGTAAAATAAGAAAAAATCATACCAAATTTGAAAATATCCATCAAAAACTGGATTTGTATATGAGACAGAACAACATTCTTATCAATTTTGTTTATATGTTTATTAACCTATGTAATAATGATTTGTAATAATGACCTACATAATAATATGTAATAATGACCTATATAATAATAATTATATGTTTATTAACCTATGTAATAATGATTGTTTCAAATGAAATGTGTATTATGATTAAAAAGCTTCCCTTCACTTTCTATTTATTATTTATATCTTTCATTAATTCAATGCTAATATATTTTATTAAATACAGTGCTCATTTGTTTCAGGCAATCTTTTAAAATCATGTTAGTATTTTTCATTTGGCAGCACATGAGGAAATGATTGTTGAAATCTAGTCTAAAATAACTGCAGTTAAAAAATGCATCACGTTATAACATATTTCATAAAAAAGAATTAATTATTAAATTAAGAAAATAAAAGCACTATACACAACAACAAAGTGACTTTTAAAATGCTGCAAAATTTTATCTTAAATAGTGCAAAAAATGCAGTCATTTTGCATGATCTTACCTGTATTTTGTTTCTTTCAATCTTAAAAAATAAGTTTGTGGTAATTCTGTTTTATACTAGATCATTACAATGGTTTATATTTGTAAAATGTAACTTTTTTTCCTATGAAAATAAATAACTATATAATTTAAATACAAATGGCAGTTATAGATAAATTTAGCAGATTTGGTGAAATTTAGTGAAGTTGGTGAGTGCAGTGAATAGAGGGTGGAGCCTCCTAGTTTTAGTATATATATATATATATGTGTGTGTGTATATATATATATTTATATATTGTGCATATTGTGTGTGTGTGTGTGTATATATATATATATATATATATATATGTAATAACATTATAATATGAAATTTCAATGATAGAATAGAGAGAAGTTGTAACTCATAAAACCTTAACTTAAGAAATGCTAGCAACATAAAAAGAAGTAAGAAATAAAGATTCATCACTCGAGGAGAATAAAATGCATATATCTAGTCATCAATAGTGGGAATTTGAAAATTGAAAAACAAAAAATAACCAATTATTAAAGCCATATATGTGGATAGGCACTAGGCTTAAAAAGTTGTTCATTTTGAACAAATTTGTCTTCAGGTCCAAGTATCTATTCAAAATGAATAAAAAAAAGCTTGTTTCTAAAGACAGAGATAGATAATATCTGCTGTGAACTCTGTCTACTTGAACAACAAGCTAAAAGATTGATAAATAAAATAGGAATATAAAAATACCTGAGAAAATACTGCACGTCTTATCGCAACGAACAATAAATAACGAGACTATTGTTGCCATTTGCAGGAGATAAATGTGGAGATCAACTGTTGCTATATATATATATATATATATATATATATATATATATATATATATATATATATATATATATATATTACGAGACGCATCCTCGGGAATTGTGGATGTACACGCAGGATACAAGAATGTGTCCAAGTTTCTGGATAACTTACGTTTATTCACAAGCATAAAGTAAACAGGAACAATATACAATCAAACAGCATTTAAATGCTCCACTAATTTCACAGAATAAGCGCGATATTATTCTCAAAATATTGATGAAAGTAATTTCACAAAACAGCAGCTACTATTCTCAAAACATTGATAAAAATCACAGTCCAATGTAGTTGGTGTTGCTTCCATTCATCAACTCGAATCCAACATAGTGATGAGTCCTTTTTATAGTCTCTCTATTGAAACTTCTAGAAATCTTTCTGTAGAAATTTCCAGAATTATCTAATATCTCCTAGCCTAGTCGTTATTTCATGAAGTTTCTGGAACATTCTGGAAGTCGCCAAATGTTTTGAATTAGAGGTAGTGGTGCAAAGGAATAACAAAAAAACTGAAAACACCTTTGCCTAATTATCGAGCGCCTCCAATTGGGTGTGGCAATACAAAGGGATTTTTAAAAAGCTTGCATCATTTTGGCTCTCAAAATGTGTGCAATTTTTTTTTGTTTAAAATTGAAACAGATTTTGATATGCTGAACTTTTATTATTAAGTGTGTAGATGTCACATTTAGTGGCCACTAGCTATTAAGAATGAGCAAAGCATGAGTGAAATGGCTAGTTTAAATCAAACAACTAGCTATCTCAATTCAAATATTCTATAAAAAGAAAAAATATTATCTCCTATCAATATATACCAAATTTTTCATTACTAAATAAAAAAAAAAAAAAAAAACTAGGATATAAGTGAATTATTATGGAGCAAAAGAAAAATCAAAACTGGTTCCAAATTTTTAAAATAGTTTTCAAATCAAACTGACTGCATAGCATAGGGCATAACCTTAACCCATCTGAACAAAATCCAATTATCCAATTCACAGACTCAATGAAGTTGAAAGTAAATTTAGACATTTAGACTGGCATACCTAGTGCCTAAAAAGTTTTCCTAAATAATACATTACCTAATTCTACACCTATACATTACAAAAGAAGGAAAAAGTAACACTACCTTAAAAGAGGGGGGGGGGGTCATTCAGCAGTAAATTAAAAAAAACAATTTATTCTGTGATATAAATTGTGCAATTATGATCGGGTGTTATTTGACGAATATACATGAAAAAGAAGGAAGACTGTAATATAAATTTTGTAATATAAATTTTTAGGATAAAAGGTGAACTAGTCATATAATAGAAAAAAAAAAATCATATGCTACAAAAACATTATATTTGTAAGCAACAAATTGCATTATATCATTAATTATACATGAGCATGGTCCTTACTTTTAAATTTATCATTATTATTTTTAGACTCTGAAGAAGACCAAACTTGTGTGTCTTACATGGATGATGCATACCAATCCCTCACTCTGAAAGTCAATATGATTTGGGAATCAAAGGTACAGTTTTTCCTAAATAATTTTACAATAATTTTGTCAAAAAATTACTTAGTCCTTACTTAGTCACCTATTTATGAAGTCAGTAAATTGCATTTTTAGTCTTTAAAATAGATGTTAAATGCTAACTATTTTAAAATAATATGATAAGAAAATGATAAAAAATGTTAATATAATATCCTATTTAAATTTTATTTGTTTACAAACTGAATATTTTCTGTCATTCATACTATTTTTCGAAGACTGCTACTGATTTTAATGCTGTCTGTCAGCCAAACTGTCACGAGGTTCCCATGGGCCTTGAATGTTCTTATTAAAAAGTACTTGATTTCAGTTTTTTTGTTCTGGGATCCCGAGAAGTACTGAGAAAAGGCCAGAAGTCCTTAATTTTTATTTATCCATGGACCTCATCACGATGCACATTTGCATATTTTGCTCCCATGTTTATAAAGAAAATCGCTCTACGTGATCTCTTGCTTTTTCTCATGCAGTGAAATTTGGAGCATTCCTATCAGTGTGCTAACCAGGGTTCCTTCTGTTTCTCTACTTTGCTCTAACTTTCTATTATATCCCTGCTAGCTCTAGCACCCTGGGCTCTGACTTCACTGGTCTGTTTAGAGCTTGAAGTGTTATATAACTTCAGGTAGAGATGTGGCTCAGAAAATTTTAGCTCTTTTTCTTTTATTTTATTGATTAATTTAAATATAGAATATAATGCCTTTTCTAGACTTTCTAAAAAAACAAGTAGCTGTACAAGATGTCTTTGATCACTGAGTTTTATAATTTTGAGGAGGGAAAGAAGGGAGGGGGGAGTAGTGTGTGTGTGTGTGCACGCTTTATTTTGAAGAAAAAGACTGGATGAAAAGCAGAAGGGTACAAGTGGCATTTTAATCATTTTCAGAAATATGCATATTAATAGACCTATTCTATCAGTGTTAAGTTCTCTAAAACGTATAAAAATGTAGAATATTTTGACCTGAAAGAAAATGCTTTTATAGTATTAAATATATGTTTAAATCATTTTCCTGCAAACTGTCTCTTCTTTTTCATAATACTCACTCATTCAATTACAAGTATTTACTTTTTAAATGATTTTTATATTATATATAATAATTTATTTTGAAGAAGTTTGTAATTATAAGCATGTTTCTTTAAATTTATTTTCTTGCAATATTTTATATATTTAACAATGTATTTTTATATGTATAAAAAATTAATAAATTTATTTTTTTTTCTTTTTATTATTTTTTAAGAATGTGGTAGAAAGGTTTTTTTTGTCTTTTTTTCAACTAACAGTAGATATTAAAAAAAAATGTAATATAATGCTGAATAATGTTTATGTATTATTTAATTATAATCAGTGTTTAGAATTTTTCTTAACTAGGGGGATCCGCTCATGCTCGCTGATGCTCATCAGCCAACATAACTTATTTCGTGAGTTAGGAGGCTTCGCTTTCTACTTTCTTGCACTCACTTTACGAGCACTTTCTTTCTGCTTGCTACGTGTTAAAAAAACTTCGGTTGTAAACAAGCACGTACGTGAATCGGTCGATGTACGGTCTTAATCCTAAAGTAAACTTCGTTCTGATTGGCTAATCGCTTTCAGATCGCTTGTTTAGAAGTTTTACCCCCATGGTCTGTGATCCTGCAAATTGAGACGTTAACTTCCGGTTTATGCTAATTTCTACTTCAACCGATTAGAGATTAGCATACTCCTGAAGGAAAACATTAACTTCAACTTTCAAGGATACTTCACTATTTAAGCTAGTACTTGTATCAGTTGATTATCTCAGTTATCTCCATGATCTCCGTCATTCTTCATAACATGTCTTTATAATCACGGATGATCGTTATCTCCATGTACGCCGGTTAAATGGTGATTTAAAAGGCCGATACTATTAGGCCTAACTGCTGCTAAGTCTCTTGATAAAATTTTAATATTGACAAGACTTAGTTTATAATGTTCTACTCAACAATGTTACCATTTCTTGGAAGTACGGAAATGGATATGTTTTCTCTGTGTTAATGTTGATGTTTTTAAGTTCGTGACGAAATAAAATTTCGTTATTTTTCAAGTTGACTATTTTCAATTCACACCATTGTGACTCTCTGCTACTATGGTTTTTTCTACGAATTTTTCACCAAGTAAAGAATAAATTCCAACAAACGGGGTTATGGAACCCTAGCAGCGTACTAGTCAACAGAGAAGTTATGAAAACATCAAGGTAGAACGAACGAGCCCCGAGACGGGGGCCTCAGCAGTACTATGTTAAAATGGCGATACCAGATATGGAAAAGCTACGTAAAGACAATTTCTCCATGTGGAGCACAGACATAAAGTTTATGTTGATGAATGAGGGACTTTATGGTTTCGTCACTGGTGCGGAGGAAAAGCCTGATGCAGTAGCAACCAGAAAAGAAAAGTTGGATTACGAAAGATGTAAGGGAAAAAGCTCTATCGACACTTTACTACAGCCTAGAGACAGAGTATCGTGACCCGATTTCATCAGTTGAAGAACCGATGACAGCATGGACAATACTAAAAGAACAGTTCGAACCGAAATCAAGGGCTGGTCTAATGAGACTTTTTGATAACTTTTTTAACGAGAAACCAGTGCCAGGAGAACCAATTGGATTATTCATAGCTAGAATCAAAAAAAGGGTATCCAAGCTGAAAGATGCAGGCCAACCAATGGCTGAGGTCTTAGTCGCATTTCAAACTATAAGACACCTTGATGAGGACTATCGAGGGATTGTTCAAACTCTCTACAGATTGCCTGACGATAACTTCACGTTAAAGCACATTGAGACTGAACTACTTGCCGAAGAAGACTGAATAGCTCAACAAAAACACAATGAGCAACAAAACGAAAGTAAAACTTTGACTTTTAATGTTTTTAAATCTAAAAGTGCAAAAATGTGTAAACCTAACTATTCTGTTTCTAAAAGTGTAAATTCAAGTAAACGTGTAGGCCCTTGCCATGTATGCAAGGCGATTTGCCATTTAAGGGCAAATTGCAAATCTTACCATGCCAAGTTAAGTGAAATTCGAAATAGTATTGAGGATTATAATGTTGAATCGACCGACAAATTTGATTGGGTTGTTGACACGGCAGCAACTAAGCATTTCTGTAATAATTTAGAATTATTTGATAAATTTAAAGAGCTGAAAGGTACAACAATGTCCTTATCTGCCGGAGATCAAGAAAGCCCAATCGCAGGTGTCGGATCGATCAACATGTATGTAAAAATGAAAAATATTAAGAATTCAATTATTTTAAAAGATCTAATGTATTCGCCTAAATTAAGAAGGAATTTGATTGCTGCTTCATTTTTAGAAGAGCAAAATTGCAATTTTATAGGCAAAAATGGTTTTCTTACTTTCTTCAAACCAGGTGGTAGCAAATGGTTCTATGTTAAAAGAAACAACGGCTTGTATTTCCTTCGACCTCAATATGATACTAAAGTTAAAAATTTTAATGTTGAGAAGTCAACTAGAAAAGAAAGTACTAAGCCTGAAACTGAAAACGCAAAATTGAAAGACTCTAGTATTTTTAAAAGTAAATGTAAAAATGATTCTAATGATTGTAAAACTAAAAATGGTAATAATGTTCTTAAAATCCCTTACACTTCTTTTAAAAATTCTAATAAGCAAAGTAATTTTAAGACTTGCGAAATGGTGAAAAGTAAGAAAGATTGTAATGATGTAAAAAGTCAAAATGTAAATGCCAGCAAGGTTTTTAAAAGTAAAATTATTAATTCAAATGTTAGTGCTTTTAAACCTAGAAAAACTTGTAAGTTTGATGTATTTAAAATTCAAGTTCACCCATTGAAGTCGGGGGAAATACAAGGTTGTGGCATAAAAGATTTTGTCATATAACTTTGATTGTTTACATCATACTAGTAAAGTATCAGCTGTCAGGGGATTACCTAATACCAGTGTAAGAAAAGTAAACTGTAAATGTTGTAGGTTGGTAAAAACCAGAAGGATTTCTTTCAAACCCATCGGAAGAATCCGATCAGAAAAACTATTGGAACTAATCCATATGGATGTTTGCGGGCCAATGCCAAAACCATTGCTTGGAGGAGCTAGGTATTTCCTTAGCATAACTGATGATTTTTCACGCAAAGTAACTGTATATCCAATGAAAAAGAAATCTGAAGTTTTTGACAAATTTAAACAGTTTCAACAAAGATCAGAAAGATTTTTAAATACCAAAATTTTAAATGTAAGAACCGACAACGGTATGGAATTCTGCAGCACTAAATTTGAGAAATTTTTAATAACCCAAGGCATCAAAGTGGAAAGGACAAACATGTACACACCCGAGCAAAACAGGGTTTCTGAAAAATTTAACTTAACTGCTTTGGATTGCGTTAGAGCTATGTTAAATGATAGCAACTTAAAAGATGATTTTTGGGCAGAGGCCTTACTATGTTTTGCATACGTCAAAAATCGAATTTGTCACAAATTCAAAAGTCTGACTCCGAACGAGTTATACAGCGGCAGGAAGCCATCAGTTGCCCACCTCAGAGCATTTGGATGTCAAGCCTTTGTAGGCAAGCCCAAACAACTTAGGGGGAAATTTGATATGAGGGCACACGAGGGCATTATGGTAGGATATGCATTGAAAACTCGGGGGTATAGGATGTGGCTCTTGGATGAGGGGAAAATAATCGAAACTAAAAATGTTAAATTTAATGAAGAGTGTAACGCAGAGGAAGACAGTCTGGTACCCAATGTAAATGATAAACCAAAAGAAAAATTTACTCTCACATCTCACGAACTCACCCATTCAGACTCGTCTGACGAGGAGTATGTGGAAAGGGGAAAAGACGATTCATCAGAGGAAGATCAAGACATTACAGTTAGTGATGAGGAAATGGGGTCCTCTGATGATGATCGTCAAATTCCCGATCCAGATACTACTTGGATCAGAAAGGTTATTCCAAGGATGACAGGAACAAGAAAAGATGTTCATTACTATTGCAAAGGAAAGGGACCTAGGTTGAGATCACTAAAAGATATAGAAAATTTTTGTGAGAAAAATAAAATAAAATTTGATAAAAAGTTTTTCAATTTTAAGGGGGATCAAGGGAGATCATGGGATCGGCCAGAAGCCAACATTGTAGAAATCCAAATTCCTAGGAACTACAAGGAAGCGGCTAATTCACCCCAATCCAAAGAATGGAATACAGCCATGGCAGACGAATTAGGTATCATGAAGGAAAGAGGTGTCTGGGACTTAGTGCCTGCACCTGTTTCCTACAAAGTAATCGGTTGTCGTTGGGTGTATACAGTCAAAAGAGACGAAAGTGGTGAAGTTAGCAGGTATAAAGCCAGACTTGTAGCTCAGGGATTTAACCAGGAAAAGGGGCAAACTTACAAAGAAGTATTTACCCCGGTAATTAACTTTACAATCGTTAGGATGTTTTTTACTATCTTTGTATGTTTACTAGGGTGGTTCCATACTCAGCTTGACATCAAATGTGCATATTTATATGCCAATCTCAATGAAATGCCAGGATTTTTTGACAAAAACAAAAGTGGATATGTACGTCAGTTAAACAAAGCGATTTATGGCTTGCACCAAAGCGGTAGAAAATGGTATCTTGAGTTAGACCAGGTTCTCAGAAAACTTAACTTCATAAAGTTTAAGTGGTGCAATTGTGCATATAATTTTTAGTAATAAGGCTTTATTGATTGTTTATGTTGATGGCATAATATTATTTGCCAAAAATCAAATGGATCTAATTTCTGTAACTTCTTTACTAAAAACTAAATTTGACATTAAAATGTTAGGAAAAACAAAAATGTTATTAGGTATTGAATTTGAGGAAAAGCATGATAAACATTTCATCCAGCAAAATCATTACATCGCAAAAATTTGTGACAAATTCTCAAAGTTTAAATATCCCATTTCAAGTTTACCCATAGCTAAAGGTGTAGTTTTAAGCAAAACAGATTGTCCAGCAAATCATGCAGAAATCGAGCAAATGAAGAATATACCTTACAGAAACTTATTGGGTTGTTTATCATTTCTTGCCAGCAGAACTAGACCTGATATTAGCTATGCTGTAAACATCTTATCCCAATTTCAGGAAAACCCAGGCATTAAACACTGGGATGTTTTACTTAAACTTCTAGGGTATGTAGATAAAGCAAGAGATTTTAAACTAAAATTATCAAACATTCAATCTGTAAATTTAAATTGTTTTACTGATTCTGACTTTGCAGCTAATCGGGATGATAAAGTATCAATTGGAGGCATGACATTTTTTGTAGATTGGGTACCTATTTCATGGAGGACATTTAAACACAAATGTGTAAGTTTATCTACAATGGAAGCTGAATATATTTCATTAACCGAATCGGCAAAGGAAATGGTGTGGGTACAGAACATATTACTTGAATGTACTAAACTTAGCGTTAAGTTAGGAAATAGTGTAATATTCTGTGATAACCAAGCAGCCATAAACTTTTCCAATTCGCCCATTGAGAATCATAGAACCAAACACATTGATGTTAAATATCATTTCTTAAGAAATCTAGTTGAAAAGAAGATTAAATTTGTAAATAGCAAAAATAACAAAGCTGACGGTTTTACGAAACCTATCACCAAAGAAGTAATCTCTAAATTCTGTGAAATCTTTAAAACTTCTTAAGATGTTTAAATTCTAAATAGAAATCTAATGTAAACAGTTAAATTCATTCTAAATTGTATAGTTGTATTTTTCAAAATTAACTTCAACACTTTTTCAATCTCTCAACATGTAGTGTTGTTACTGTTGAGTTTATACTGCATGGCGATGTATTTAAGAGTTTTTTGAAAAATTTGTATCTCCTGTTTTTGGCACAGAGATATTTCAATTTGTTTTCTCATGTAAATTGTATCATGATGTACTTTATACTTTTTTTAACTTTGTCTTGGATATATATGATTATACACTAAAATTTATACATGATATTTTGAAACTCTATAATGCAGTATATGTTAAACTGGAATTTAAATTTGATTACAATTTTGTATTTTTGTGGTTAGGCAACTCAATTTGCAGAAGGGGGCCACTTGTTAGAAAAACTTCGGTTGTAAACAAGCACATACGTGAATCGGTCAATGTACTGTCTAAATCCTAAAGTAAACTTTGCTCTGATTGGCTAATCGCTTTCGGATCGCTTGTTTAAGAGTTTTACCCCCATAGTCTGTGACCTGCAAATTGAGACGTCAACTTCCGGTTTATGCTAATTTTTACTTCAACCGATTTGAGATTAGCATACTCCAGAAGGAAAACATTAACTTCAACTTTCAATGATACTTCACTATTTAAGCTAGTACTTGTATCAGTTGATTATCTCCGTGATCTCCGTCATTCTTCATGACATGTCTTTATAATCACGGATGATCGTTATCTCCATGTACCCCGGTTAAATGGCGATTTAAAAGGCCGATACTGTTAGGCCTAACTGCTGCTAAGTCTCTTGATAAAATTGTAATATTGACAAGACTTAGTTTATAATGTTCTACTCAACAATGTTACCATTTCTCGGAAGTACGGAAATGGATATGTTTTCTCTGTGTTAACGTTGATGTTTTTAAGTTCGTGAAGAAATAAAACTTCGTTATTTTTCAAGTTGACTACTTTCAATTCACACCATTATGACGCTCTGCTACTATGGTTTTTTCTACGAATTTTTCACCAAGTAAAGAATAAATTCCAACACTACGCAAACATAATATATCCATTTGGGGTCTCTTGTTCAATGATGCTCATCAACTCTGGAGCTCTATTCGTGATCGCTTTAAATTTGGTCAGTGTATATGACCACCTTTATGCTCCCTGGTCGAATATGTTTACCAACTCCCGGTGCTCGAGGGCTCCAACCCTGGTTTGTTGTCACTCATTAGTAGCTGGAGTTTGCCTAGCAGGTTTTTTAGGTATGATTGCATAGTTGTTGCAAACACATGTTGGGGTTTCGCCTCTTGTTCGCTGATTCTCATTAATCCCAGGAAGTCACTTCACGAGCTCCTTCACCCTCATCCATATTGCGACTTTTTTTTAGCCTGTTTATGTAATATAAGTTTGACTCTAGCTGTAATATAAGAATTAATACTTTTGAAAGTCACTGGATATATTATTCCAGATGAAATGTAATATTGAGAATAATTTCTATATCTTCTGCTGGTAAAAATTATCCATTTCAAAATTTTCTGGAAAATCCACATGTCTAACTTCAGTAGGTGCATTTCAGGGTTAACATACCTGCCAACTGCAATGGAATGTTCATAGTTTCTATAGATATGTCAGTATGTAATGACCTCTTATAGGGTGCCTTATTATGGTGTGCGGAAGCTATTGTTAAAACTATGGATTTTATCTTGTGTTTGCCAGAATTATTGCTTTTGCCAGTGGCAGTGATATGGAGCAAAGGAAGCAATGCTTCACTCACTAAAAACATAAAGATATCTGTAATATCTATATATCCATGAGCTTAATTTTCATTTCTGTTACATTAATTTTTATCGTAAAATACAATTTTTCCTGTCAACAAAACTGCAACTAAATGGATATCTTAATTTTTGTTTTCAAAAGGCCTACTTGAAGTTGTTTTCCCCAACTTCACAAGCGAAACATTTGGGAAAATAACTTGGGTTAGAGCATGCGCATGAAACATTTTTCTCATTTCTAGTATTTTCTTTTTTTTTTCAAAAACACTGACTATTTGGACGTTTCATGGCTTCCAGATGAAATTAGTTTCATTTTAATTATTTTTTTAATGATGCAATGTAAGACATGCCCTCTGAAACCTGAGTGGACGTGTTTGACTTTACTAATGTTTCAATAATGAAAGCAAATTTTTTGCTAAATATTATCATGCATAATAATCAGTTTTAGTTTAGTAAATGGCTTAATATTTATAAAAAAAAAATTGTTCTCTAGAATTAGATATTAGTGAAGTAATCAATTCTACATGTAGTGTTTATATATTAGTGTCTTTGTGTTTTAAATTGAATTATTATAAGTTTCCTTAATTTTAATTTGTTTCTATATATATTTGACTTATGTTTTATGGATTTTTATAATTTTAATATAATTGTTAGTGTTATAGATTTAGAAATTTTATTAATTTTGGATAGTTATTGTTAAATAATTATACCCATTTGTTCAATGGTGTTTCTTCAAATCAATAATGATATTGTTAAAATAATTTTCAAATAAAACTACAAGTTATTTATATGTCATTTTTAGTTAGGGCACTAAAAAAAAAACTTGGTATGCCCAATCAATTGCATTTTTCTGTTGGAGTTGTCTATTGGAGAAGATTGTTCAAAATAGTTGAACAAAACCAAGTTTTTATTAATGAAAAAATAGGAAACTTTATTTTAGTAAATATGAAGGAGATATTAATTTTTTTCTAGAACGATACATATATGTCCAATACCAATGGTTTAAAAATGTACGATTTAACCATCATTCAAATCTGGCCAAGTATATAAAACCTGATATAAGAAGTTTGTACTGAGTAGGCTGTTAATTTTAATGGATGTAATGTGATAAATGTGTTAGGTTTTTATTCTTATAATGCATTTTTGTCAATTATACGACCACTTAACAACTTGACTCCGAAATACACATACAACGTTACTCCAGAACAGAAATGTGGGTTGGGAAATTTTCTGCTATGTTTTTCTGGAAAATGTTTCACTTTTTGTTTTGTTGTCGTCCTTAATTTATTCAAAAATGAAATGTAATACACTTTCCATGCTGCTTTTTGAAAAGTAGGTAACTTTACAAAATTTCTTTGATTATTTAGTATTGTAATTATGAGAAGGAAAGAGAATATAATGCTTTTTTTTTTTTTTTTTAAAGACGAAAGCTCGAAGAGTACAAGTGATATTTTACTCATTCTGATAATACAGCAGGTAATATTTTTAGAAGCCTACTCTGTCAGCAATTAATTCTGTAAAATTTATGAAAATACAATAAATATGGAACATTTTTGCATCTGTCTGACGGAAAATACTTTACCAGCATTAAATATATGCTTTTCTCAGTGTCCACCAAATTGTTTCTCATGGTACTCACCCATTCAATTATAAGCAGGTATTTATCGTGCAAATGGACAGATGGAATGACCAAAGTCATAAACACTTTTTAACAATGTTGGAAAGTATTAAAAATGAAATTTAGCACATGTCAGCATTGTAAAAAAGTATAACATATCATACAAAAACTAAAGATAGCATAAAAGTGATTGTGAATGCTATGTTAGGCTTAACATGTAAATAAATAAAAAATATATATATAAAATTCAAAAATATATGAATATGATTCAAAAATGCATAATGAACTTAAATATCATACAGAAACGAAAGATAGCACATGTCAACAGTGTAAAAATGGATAAAATAATGTAGAAACAGAAAATTTATATAGGAATGGTTGTTCTCCGAAGACCTCAATCTGGAAACAGCCATTTGTACAACAGTTGATCTGTAGTGATTCAAATATAGATCTATGGCCATTTTTGCAGTTTTACCTTTCTACGTTCGCCTGCTAAAAAATATCCAGAATCCGGTTCTGCTGGCTATCTGTGGTTGCATGTAGCAAAAGCTGTTTGTGTAACAGGTGCTCCATGGCTCACAGAGCACAGGCTTATGTTCACTGTGCAGACTTAACATGAAAATCATAAAATTTAAGAAACATTAAAATGACAAACCAAAGTTTAAAACCAAATACACACTCTTACATGTATATTCTTTGCTCTTACATATGTATTCTTTGCTCTTACAACATGGAAAGGGTTGAGGAGTTACTAGAAACTAAACAGGATTACCAGATCACAAAAAAATTGCAACAAAAATTTCACCAAATAAAAAGTCTGTACTAAAGCTGTACCACATGTTTAACCATAAAAAATACAAAACATTTTGAACTTCTTTTTTCTCTTTCAAAAGTGGACCCAAATTTTTTATTGTCCAAAAAAATCAGACTGATTTGCTCCCCAATCGTTCAAATAAGGTATCAAGTCTTTTATCCAAAAAATGAGAAACTTTGCAAAAAACGAAATACTACAGTCAAAAATTTCAATGGATTTATTTAAGCAAGCTAAAACGTTCTAGTTTCAAATCATTATTTGATGCAAATGTAATTAATTTATACCTTACATAATTTTATTGCATGAAAATGAAAATTGATACGCCTGAAAATCCTTCTGAAATTTCCCCTGTTGACTCCTGAAGAGGCTCATTCAAAGTTGGCATCTCTGATTAAAGTTATATGAAATCATTATCACCAGCAATAGTGGAATTTTCTAATGAATAAGAATATCGCAAAATGTTCACTTTAGTTTTCAATTGATTTCACATAGCTGCTTTTTTTAAACGATTTCTTTCTTGTTTATATTAGTTTTAATGAAATTTCATCCGATTCTTTTATTTTTAGAATATCCCTAGATGTATAGCAGACATTATAGAAATTTCCAGAAATATCTATGAAAATGTATATAAATTTGCTGAAAAGATGGACAGTGACAAAAGTATTTCTACTTTTATTAACTTATTTTTTGTTGCAATATTTTGTTTAAATAAAAATTATCTTAAATTGTATCTTAAATGAGAAATATGCTTATTTTGCTATGTTTAGCACTCGTGAAGCTTTTAATTGTTTTGTTTTTTAAAATGTTTTAAATTAAGATGTTTATCTTTTTTATGCATGTTTCTGAATACACATGTAATTTAAGTGGATGTGCAGATCTGTCAACACTATATGTCTATGTTTTAATGTTCTGATTCACACAGACAAACTTTAATAAGCTGAAGTTGAAGCCTACTAATAAAATTCATCTTTTTAAAATTATCTGATCTTATAAAATTTAATATATCACATAAAGCTAACAAAATTTTAAGATTGTTGTTTAAATGTTAATAAAAGCATAATCAAATTGCTATGTGTAAGATAAGCATATAACTGATTTCAGTCAAATTGAGTATGAAAAGCAAGGTGGTGGTGTGTGTGTGTGGGGGGGGGGGGATTACAAGAATCAAACTATTGGATCATTAAATTATTAAAGTTAAGGAAATTTGTCTTATCAGAAAAATGAGTAAGGGAGGCTGGTGAGGCTTGACCCACCATGGTTTTTTCTTTAATTTCAAGCTTTTCAAATCTTCCAACAATTGGCAGAACATTCTGCAGATGTAAGCCTATCAAAATTTTTGTGGTTGTCTGTTATTCAAACTAGGTTGGATTTTGTATTTTCATCATCAAAAAGTAAGTTTTTGTTTTTGTTCCTATTTGTAAGTTTTTTTGTAAATAATTTTGTTTAAACATAAGAATTCAAACTTATATGCTGAAAGTTCGGAACCTTAGCTACATAACTACTATTTTATTATTTTTCAAATCAATACTTAAATTATATGAAATGAAAACCAAAATCACTATCAAGAGAGGCTTGACCAGTGGTTCAAACCTTCCTCCTATGATTATAATGAATTCATATGAGTATTAAATATAAGTTTAGTTATTTAAGAAATATTTACATAATATAACTTCATGAACACCTAATTTATGTGTCTTTGACAATGAAATAATTTAAAAAGATTCTTTGACAAGTAAATATGCAGATCTTGTTTTATAATGTATTGGTAGCTATGATTTTAAAGCTATATTTTTAAAAATACAAGCTTACTTTAATTTAAATGCATCTACAGATAAACAAATATTTATTTTAAAATGGTCTGTGTTCTATAATGCTCAACCATTTATATCTATAAAAAGAAGTCTTTAGATTTTTAATTTTGCCCCTTTACTATAATTTCAACACCACTTAATAGTAAAAACCTATCACCAAAGTACAAGAAACAAGAACCTCTTTGTGAAAAGGTTATGAAATCACAAAATAGTTTGTGGTCCCATAAGACCAAAGCTGTACTTTTAGGTCTAGAGTACCCTGCTGAAAGATCTTGAATTAGGTTTAGATTTTCAGATTTTTCGCTATGTGACCAATGGACGAACAGATAAACAGACACACTCATTTATTATGTTAAAATGTTTTGTCTTATATATTTAACTGGAGTCTACATCTTATATTCAAACTATTTGTTTATGACTCTTTGTGCAGAAGGTCAGAGAACTACCATTGCAACCTTGCAGAACAAAGAAAAACATGATATGTAGAATTTCTGTATTTGCGACTGTGTAACAAATTTTTTCTATAGGATTTCTTGGTTAAAAAACCTTTATTTTAAAGTATAAAATTTGATAATGCAAATGTTTTTCTTTGGGAAAAGAAATAATAAAAAAAAAATTACATTTTACCAAATGTTGAAAATTCCTAATACCAATCTACGACATGCAAATTATGACCATGTGGATTTTCTTTCTTCCATTAAATTCCATGGTCACTTTCATTTAATACCATCTGGAATGTTTACATATATTTGTGCACTTATTATTTTATATCTACCCAGAGACTGAAGATGCATCTGTCGCATCAGTGAAGGATATTACAAAGTTGCCGATTCCAATATTAGTAAGAGGGACTACATGAGTTGCACCAAGAATTTATTTTGATTTTTCAGACTATAAGTGCTGTTAACTGTTCAATTCTTAAAGCTAGTTTTATTCTATTTTAGAATTTACTTAGATTAAAATAAGTGGGTCAACCCTCCCACATGTGAGGAGCCTTGACCCACAAATTGCTCTCTTTTAAAATCAATTATTTCTCTATTTCGGTATAAAACATACTTTAGTTGTATTTTAATTTTGATAATAAATTGTATTGTCTTTAAAAAAATGTAGCAAGCGTATCTATGGGTGCAAAACTTTTTTTTTTAATTAGATTTGTAGAAAGTGGGTCAACCCTCTCCAGTCTCCCCTTTTAATTAGCAATATGTTTTTAAGTAAAAACTTTTGTCTTCAGCTCAGCCAAAATTTTAAACCTGAAAATTGACAAAATTTGTGTAAGCTCTTTTCATAACTGACCTATATTTGTAATCCACTGAAAGGGATCCACAGTCTGTTAATCGCATACACCATAATGCTTGTGCTCATTAATTTTAGGTTTCCCTTAGTTATGAAGTTGTGTTTGCAAACATTTGACATGAATGTTTAATTTCAAAAAAAAAAAATTATGGAAAGAGTGTTTTATGTCCTATTTTTTTTATTATTTCTTTTCCCAAAGAAAAACATTTGCATTATCAAATTTTATACTTTAAAATAAAGGTTTTTTAACCAAGAAATCCTATAGAAAAATTAATGCAAAAATTGCTTTAATGCAAAAAAAAATTTCATTGGACGGTAATTATTAAATTTTTCTCTTAATCAGGGGTGAATAACTGAAAACTGAGTTTTGTAGTGTGCAGAGCAGTTTTATAGCAAATGTTATTGTGCACAATCAGTTATTTTATGCATATAAAATTTTCATTTTATATCAATTACAATAAAAAAAACAAAAAAAATTCAATGATACTATCCAGTTACCATATATAACTCCTATTCTAATAATGCTAATAAATTCCTACTAAGTTCTCTTAATGTTTTGAATAAGTAGATTGCTTCAAATGATAAGTTAACTATAAATAATAGCCATGAATTAGTAAATTGTCTTAGTAAACTAAAGAATGTAAAAGCTCTACAAACTTTTGACTTTAAAGACTTATTCAACAACATTGACTTAAAAGACTTTTTTAATGTTATTTGTATTCTTTTTAAAGAATTTAAAAACACAGTTAAACATAATGTATTCAAAAGCAATCTAAGTTTAGTGATTTTTAATAATTATTTATCACAATTTGTTAAGATATATCATCAGACCACTGATCTTCCCCAAGGAGCTTCTTCTTCTAGTTACCTTGCTAATCTTTATTTGCATTTTTATGAAAGAAACTTCTCAATTTCTCCATTTAAAACTTTCCATTATATTGATGATTTATTAGTGGTCCATTTTGAAAAAGTAAATGACAATGTTATTCCCTATAATTATACATCCAACCATGAACTTTTACCTAATGACAAATACCCATTCAATAGTGTAAACTTTTTAGATCTTACTATTTTAATTGACAATGATTATAGTTTAGTATTTGATATTTATAATAAAACTACACTTTTTCCATTTGATGCTATTAATATGTAGTATTTTTCATCTAATCTAGCGAGGGGAATTTTCATAAACATACTTAATAACTGCCTTATTAGAATTAATAAATTATGGTCAATTGTGTGCCCCATTCTCCCCTACCTGGAATTTTGGAAGACACACACACACATGTAGTCCAGTACAATGAACATTATACTCGCTAATAGTATCATTTTGTTATGCTGTTAAGAGAATTGGCCGTACAGGATCGGGAAAAATTTAATTTCTCTAGCATTTCAGGTGTTTTTGTAACAGAGTGTAGCAAGAAACTGAAATTGCAGCAGTTTGGCACAATTTTTCCACCCCTGCTTAATCCAAATATTTATAACTAGCTGTCTTCGGGAGCAACTAGCTCAGTCACTTTTTTAAAATATTCCAACTCTTAATAACTTTGTTGCAGTAGCTGTTAACCACATAGCCATATGCTGTGTGGGCACACATTCAACTACACCATAAGTCCATTATTTCAAAAGACTGTAAAAGTCCAAATATTAATTTTAACTAAAAGATAAAAGCTATGTATATACTTTTCTACATTTTTTTATTGGATACTATTTGAAGAGTTTAATACTCTATGTATTTCATGGTGTTTTTTGATAATAAAAGTTTTGTGTATTCCTGCAAAAGAAAACTTTGAAATCCAGCATATCATTCAACTTTAAAATACATATGTAAATCAAATTCAAACAAATATTATACAATTAATTAACTGAATGAAAATAACATAAAGTTATTTCCTATAACAGATTTTCTTCATGACCAATTGAAGGCCAAAGAAGCCAGAAAAATGAAGGCCCCTCTTTTCAATATATGTGATGAATTTCGATCCAGCCTACTGGAATGTGGGATTGGAATTAAGGTGAAAATGTTATTTTATTAGTAGCAATTAGGTAAGAGGTTGATTGTAGCGACAGCTGATTTCAATGATGAATAGAATTAAAACTTTGTTATTTTACTTGCAATACGATATATTTTATTCTACGTGGTATCATTAATTCATAATATTTAAAAAATAGAAAGGGACAATGGCTTTTCTTATACTATAATGGATTTCCTTTTTACTTACTCTACTATAAAGATGATAGGCTTGTGCAAGTGTTTGTTAAGTATTGTTTACTCAAATTTGATATTTTGGCTGAAATACATTTTCAGACATTTGGAACTATTTCAAAAACTTAGGATGCCTGATACATGTGAGCATGTTAACTAAGAAAGAAATCGTAAATCACTATTCTATTTTATATTTAGACTAACTGTGATGCACGCAGCCAGTGGTCACTTCTTTAGCAATCACTTTCATAAAATCAAATAAATTAAAAATACACACTCGTAATGTCCCATAATGATATGCACTGTGTGTGAATGTATGCAATCCATGTACGATACCTACAATAAAAATAACTCCACTCCATGCAATAACAATACACTCGCACAGCAGGAGCATGAAATCCACATAGCAGATTAAAAAAATAATCGCCTTTTATTATTAAAATAAAACATAGGGCTGCTGTGTGACAAAAAAATTTCTTATTTAATTATGGAATAATGAAACTTGTCCACATATAAAGTTTTAAAAAAAGACAAAAGATCAGAATAAAATACAAAGATCACCCTCATTTATTATTGGACAATTTAATTATTCATTGTAATGAAATATATTCAAGAATTAATTTTCAAAGCCTAAAATTCAAGTATGATATTTTTAATTTCTTTAAAACATTCCCTTATCCATTTTTAGACAGCTGTTGGCATGCATGCACAAGAGTAGCTGTCTATGAATCAGCATCGCAGATTATATATCATGTGCCTGATGTGAGACAAACTTCAATTTTCTTTATATAAAAATATGGCAGGAAATTGGCTTTTGAAGGAAGTTTTTTTAAATAATTTCAAAATTTATTAATTATTTTTTTTAATTTTCAAATGTTTTGTGTGCATACTAAGATTTTGTACCTCCTGTTTGCACGACCTTCTATGTCAAAAATTGTTTTTAATCGATATGTGTGTGTGTGTGTGTGTAGGCTAGTATTTAAATTTTTAGAAAATAATACACAAAATATTTTTGTATGGAAATAAATAGTTTTATTGCTTTTCAGAATATTCGTTTTTAGCATTAATACATTTTTTCATTCGAATAAACCAATTTTCAAAACAGTTATGCCATTCAACAGTTGATATAGCAGAAACATGTGACTTATAAGTTTCAGCTGCTTCTTCTGAGATGTTAAATCGTGGACCACACATTTTATTTTTAATTGTTGTGAACAAGAAAAAAAATCATTGAATACTAAATTAGGTGAATAAGAATAATAACTCATCAAATCAATGTTTTCATGCTTCAAATAATTGATAGTTTGAAATGCAGTTTGTGAGCTTGCATTGCCATGATGAAGAATGATGCGACACTTTGCATTTTTCTGGTTTGAGCAACTATTTCTGGATAAAAAAATTGTCATATATCAGTCAGTATTTACTGTTCTATGATTCTCCAAAGAAACGATTGCAATATGGTCAGATTTACCACAAAATGAAGCAATAATTTTCTTTGAAACACCTCATGTACGAACAACTTTTATAGAATTTGGTTCATTTTCAAACATCGAAACTTGTTTTGTTTCGGGTTCATAGGAATAAATCCATGTTTTATCACCTGTTAGAATGTCAAAGACATAATTTGAGACACCAGAGTTGAATGTTTTGAGATGTCGCTTGCACCGTTTGACACAAGCATTCTTTTGAGCTTGAGTTAAATTGTGTGGAATCCAACATGCACATACCTGTTTTGACTTTTAAATGATCATGTAAAATTGAATGCACTCAGATCCTTGGAATGTTAAAAGATTTCTCAATTTCATCATATGTGACATGACTATCTAAAGTGATCATGTGTTGCACAGCATCAATGTTTTCTGGCGTCACAGCAGTTCTTGGTTGACCAGTTATAAATTGTTGCTTTGTATAGTGCTTCATCACCAAAAGTTGAATTCATTTGATCAACACACTGTTGTTGTGTCAACCTTTGTCTAAAGGTATAATAAATCATAGCTAAGCTCAAAATGACCCCGTAAAAAGAATTTTTTAGCATTTCTCGTTCTTTTACAAGCAAATGTTCATGAGAGTTCAAATTTAAAAAAATCGTCTACATTGAAAGCTGTTATTTTTAGGATTGCCACATTCTAAAAACTGCAGTACTGGCCCTCGTACACATATTTAGTTACATGGTTGGATGTGTATGTAGATTTATTATATGAAAATTATAACTTCAAGAAGGAATTTCTCATAACTTGCAAGATTAGATCAAAAGAGTGTTTGAGATTTAATTTTTTAATTAAGATTTTTCTATGAAAAAATCGTATGGGTATATATAGTTTGGGAACCTTTTTATGTATGAATTTTATACATGAGCTGTTGTCAACTTTAAAAATTAAATTCTTAGAGCTTATATATTTAAATTCGTTATACATCAAAACTCCTATAAATATTCAATTTTTACCATTTTGATGCTTTTGTATTATGTATGTACTAGAAGTCTGCACAGGCTCAGACCTGGCCTATGGGCTTAGCTTCAGCCAAAGCCTGAGTTTTCTAACACTGTTTTGGGCCGGGCCAAGCTTGAACTTAGTTTTTAAAAAGTTGAATTAGAAAGGGCCAAAAAATTTAAATGAAATTTAATAGAGTAACATGAAACTATTGTGTTGATTTCAGTTATGTAAAGATAAATGTTTAAAAATAAAGTACTTTTATTTTAATTCTTTGTATAAAAATTTCACAAATTTATGTTTTTAACGCATTTTATTTCAAATCATTTCGGGCTGGATCACCAAAACTCAATGATCTTAGTATCAAGCCGGACTTTATGTTTGTAAATTTCTTCAAGCTTGGGACTGGTTTAAGCATTGGTACTGTCAGGCCGGACCAGTAAAAATATGAAATTTCAGCCCATGCAGACCTCAAGTATGTACAGTACTACAGTCTACTGTATAGCATATCTTGATATTTAAACATAATGAAAACCATCATTCAAATATTTTCTTGTGTTTCAGGATAGAAGCAACAACTCCACATGGATACCAATGATAGAACTACAGAAAATCTTAAACTAGTATAGTATAAGATATATGTGAAATTTAATTGTGAATAAAGCCTGTTTTTTTTTACTTTAAAATTCAGCACAAAATAGTCTTTTGTTTTGTTTTTTAATAACATGCATGTTTCATAACTGCCAACTTTCTCAAATTTTCACACATTCTCCCGATTTACCAAAAAATATGAAAATATCCCGAATTTTAGACAATTTTGACCAAAATACCTTATATAGGGAAGTTTATAAAAAAAATCCCTACAATTTATGAAATAATCACTACAAGTGAAGCATTTTTGAAGACAGCCAAAAGTCTGCTACTTATGAACAGGCATGAGATTTTTCCTCGGATCTGTGAATTTCTACTTTTTTGTTTTTTCCGAGTATTTCTGCTTTTTGTTTGAGGAATTTTCTTTTTTCTGTGGGCAAAAATAGTTTGAAATCAGAGTTTTCCCTGTTCTTTCTCCACAAGTGGTGATCTTCTGCAAGCATCATCACGAACAACTGCATTTGTATGTGACCCTCAGTATATTTTGTTTAATTGTAAAAATATTTTCTATCTACTTTTGGAATCTCTTTGCATAGACTAACATTTTTATAATTGTTTCCTGTTTTATATTTAAAAAACTATTTTTTAAACATATAATTAGTGAAATAAAGGACTATTTTTGAAAAAACTGCATTTGTACACAATCTTCGGTATATTCCATTTAATTGTGAAAATATTTTCTATTTTGTATGAGGTTCCAGGTTCTGCAAAATGCAGATACGCCAACAAAAATGCAGAAGACAGATACTGTTAAAGAATATCCTGTAACCAATAAATGTACTTTTAACAATTTTCATACATTAGAAATATCAGAATAAAACAAGATAAGAAAAGTAAAATTTGAATATCAAGTATTTTTATTTTTAGCTTTATTACCAGTGTCTGAAAAATTTAATTAAATATTTTATATTGAAGAATTACGGTCTGTAATTTATCTAGATATTATTATTTATGTAATTGTTGAAAGAAGTATATTTTAATTTGGTATAATAGAATAATAAAAATTTCATAATGCATTTTTAATTCCATTTTCTAATTTTAAATTCATTGTTTACAATTAATAAGATTCAAGTAAACATGTTTATCGCATACTTTTTTTAATGAATTTAAAATTTCCACTTTTCTGTTCTTTCTGCAATTTCATGCCTGTTATCATTAAAATATGAAAACTTCTCAATGCTAAATATGCTACTATTACTGTGACTAAGGTATTTATTATCATTTTGTTCATTTTTAATTTACTTTATTAATTTTTATTTAATTATTTAAATAAGATTTGAGATTATCCCTATACCTACTTACCATATTTTATTACCCTACATTACGTACCATATTTTATTTAAATCCCTAATCTAGAAATAGAAAAAACTTTTCTCTTTTTCAGCCCTTACAAAATTTTAGATGCGCTATAGGGATTTTCCTATAATATGAAAATCTCCCTAATTTCTATTATTCCCTAAGGTTGGCAGCTAAGGCATTTTTTCTTGCACTTACTCTTTCACTATCAGTGTACAAGATCACGGACAAACATTCACTTTAAACATTTACTTTAAATTTACCTTTACAAACATTATCAATATTTATCTGCATTTCTACATCTGTTGGTTCTTTAATGAGAAATTCACCTACAATTTAGTAATATGAAAGTAATTGGTAGTAATTGAAATTTGATAAAAGCCAAAGATATGAAACCAAAACTAAATCACTCCAGAAACAAATGTAAAACATTCTTAATGTTAATGTATTATGGTGTGTATCATGTATTATGGATATCTTATTTTATAGTGAATGATTTAAATTCAAAATTTTACATATATTCATAAGTATGATAAACATGTCTAAAATATTTTAAATACTCTCTATCAAAGACTAAAAGACAAGATCTGTAAACTGTATTTAAAAAAACCATTTTGATATATAGTAAATTTTTACATTTTTAAAGTGCGATAGCTCTTTCAGACCTCATAATGTCCATCATCAGTGGCAATGTTAAGGAGCTGACAGACATGAACTTTATACAACCTGAAATCGTGAATACAAAATTTGCATATAGTAAATTGGATAAACCATTACTAAAATTATCATAAATTACAATAAGTACATAAATATTCAAGCAAAAATAATAATTTAATTTTTAACCCATGTACATAAATAAATCAGGCAAATCCATAAATGCAACACTAGAGGCAAAACACTAGATTTCCAGAAAATCATATAAAGGTTTAACACACATAGAGTCCGCCAGATGAAACTAAAGATTTTAGCAGGATCGAAGTTACAAATATATTCTCAATAAATATAAATAAAAAGGGGTTCAAAAAGTAAAATATTATGGCTATTGCAATTAATTAAAAGACTAGTTTTATCAAAATTAGGGGTAAATTTATCGTCAATAACTAACTATCCTTGCTGTGGGTGGAGTTGCGAGCAGCACACTGAAACCATGGCCAGGGTGCAGGGAATACTCTCCAAGACACAACAGTGCAATAGGAGGCACGCTCAAAAGCAACAAGACCAGCAGCTGAAGAATGTTGGGGCTGCTACATAGAAGGTTGGAGGTACCAAACGACTCAGATCGGACGGCACCACACCATCTCCAGGACACCTGATCATGAAAAAGATGCCAAGGCTAGACATCCAACCTGAATCATTTGCGCATGCAGTCCAGGTCATAAAGATGGCTGTTGTTAAAGGCTCATTCCCCTCTGGTAAGCTAAGCAAGGAAGAAGTTGATCTCATCCAAATGGTAATACTCAACAAAATAGATGAGATCCCCACTGGTGAGCAACTTCCTAAGATCCATGGTTTTGGCTTGAATGCAGGAGCCTTGGTTCTTCAGTGCAATGATGTAATGACTGTGGAATGGGTTGGATTAAGAAAACCATTCACAATAACACACAGGTTTTAGGTGAGGCACTCAAAGTTCTGAATGCCAATGAACTACCTAAACCTGTCAAGGTGGCTTTTAAGACCAGGGATGTGTACACCAAGAGCAGGATGTTTTGCTGAAGCAGCTTAACAGGTTTAACCCGGAGTTGAAGCCGGAGAAGTGGCGTTTTCTGCAAAAATTTGCGGAACCCCTCACTATAAGATGGATCTTCAAGATTGAATTGGGGGCTGTTGAGGCAATACGAAAGACCAACTTTGGTGCATACACTGGTTTGAGCCGAGGAATCTTCAAGATACTTCGGAGCCCAAATGAAAAGCCCCAAGGAAAGATGGAGGAGTTTCTGCCAGAAGACCAGGCAATTACAAGTTGTTGTTGATACCCAGACCGACCGACCTACCAGAAAGGTGTAAGGTAACCGTTTGGACGGCCGGGAAGTGCCACCCAATTTAGACCGGAACCCAGTGGAGGAGGCATCCACAGGGACTGTACCCTCCTTCCCCTACCATCAACCTCTCGGAAGGACTTACGGACCCACATGTTTAACGTGATCGTACTCCGCATGAACACAGCGGCAGTTGTGGCAGCGTGCAAATCCAGAGCGCAAAACCCACCGGGCTACCGTGCCCGAAATGTGCCAACAGCACACGGTGTTCCCAGGTGATCACCAGGCAATCACAAGTGTTAATACTGACACCTAAGCTTGATGAGTTGTAAATTGATTCCAGCTCTGAAAGCACATTGCATTCTATTTTACCTATATCTAAGGATGAGTTGGAAAGACGTTTGCAGGAATTTGAGAAAGATGAAGTACTAGGCATTGACCATTCTCATGACACTGGGAAGAATATGTCTTTCTAGTCTCCGCTTTCCTTTCTTTGCTCTCTGCTTTATGGATAGTATTGTTGTGCAGATTAACCTGCACAATACTCGTTCGGTTTCTGCTATTCTTGGCAAGAAGATGACTAGTTGTGAGGTTGGCATTGCTCTAATTCAAGAACCCTGAATCCGAAACAGTAAAATCCAGGGCTATAATAAAAGACATTATAGCCCTGGGTTTAGAGATCAAGGGCTATAGTGGCTTTTATTATGATGCACTGCACTTGCCACTCAATGCCATGCACTTACGTTAGTAAATTACCTAGTCTGTGATAATGTTGCTGTCAGGATGAATTATGAGTCCAATGGACATAAGGACGAATTTATCTTTATGTCAACCTATCTTCCTTATAAAGAGAAAGATACTCACAAAAGTGACAAAGGATCTCATTGAACATTGTAGTGTGGGCAAAAGGCTCATCATTGGTTGTAATGCAAATGCTCACCACATTGTGTGGGGCAGCAGTGATTGCAACCTATGTGGTGATGATCTTTTGGAACACATTCTTTGTTACAATTTATTTATTCTTAATAGAGGCAATAAACCTACTTTTGTTACTGTGAATCGTAACGAGGTTATCGATTTACCATATGCAACAACATTGCATATGACAGCATAATTAGATGGAATGTTTCAGATGATATAACTTTATCTAATCATTGTCTAATTACATTATGCTCAAGATTAGCGATGGAAGGTAGGAACCCAAAGAGGACAAATTGGGGTTCCTACAAAGAAGATCTCCATGCCAGGATTGCGAGTCAATCTGGTAGGTATTTTTCGGTAGCTGACTTGGATTTGGCTGTTGACCAGTTGCAACGGGCCATTATCCTATCAGAACTGTAAGACCACTACAGCTGACTCCCCAAGGTTAGTTCCTTGGTGGTCAAAAGAGCTCAGTGTAGAAGACTCTTTAATAGAGCTAAAAAGAGTGGTAATTAGCAGACTTACAAGACTGCCCTTACTTCCTATAATAAGGCTGTTAGAGAGTCTAAGAGGAACTCTTGGAGAAATTACTGTGATGGTATAAAGGACATTTCTTCCACTGCTAAACTGGTAAAAATCATATCTAAAGACAGAAATTGCAGTCTAAATACCATTAAGTTGCCTAATGATAAGTTCTCTGAAACTGGGGAGGGGAATGCTGAATTGTTTAGAGTTCACTTTCCAGTTTCAGAGATGAATAGCTATAATACTATTCCTATTGCTTGTTCTACTTCTACTTGTGATAGTAGCAAGTGGGGTATTGCTAAGAAGGTGGTTACTCTTAACAGGGTTATTTGGGCAATTAATTCTTTCAAACCCTATAAAACCCTGTGGATTGATGGCATTACTCCGATTCTTAAGGAAGGGATTCAAGTGTGCTTGCTCCTATTCTCTGTAAGATCTACAGGGTCTGTATTGCCTTTAGACACATGCCGTCTGCCTGGAGGCATACTAAGGTCATTTTTATTCCCAAGATTGCAAAAGATAACTATTATGAGGCCAAGTCTTTCAGGCTTATTAGTCTTATGTCTTTCCTTTTAAAGATGATTGAAAAGCTTATTGACAGGTATATTAGGGAAGACATTCTGGCTTTAATGCCGCTGTCTAACTCCCAGCATGCCTATCAACCGGGTAAATTCACAGATACTGCCCTTTACAGTCTCTCCTTTATGATGAAAAGAAACTTAAACGATAAGGAAATTGCTCTAGCTGTTTTTCTTGACATTGAGGGTGATTTTGATAAAGTGCCCATTGACACCATCCTTCATGCTCTTGACAGGAAAGGTGTTGATATGACCATCTCTCACTTAGGGTGACCAACCCTTCCGTATTTCCTGGGAACTCCTGTATTTGAGTTTTTTTTTTTTTAGATCCTCCTGTTTCCCATATTGACCTTCTATTTCTCCTGTATATTTCTTTAAAAATAAAGAATGCAAAATTTAAATTATATATTATTCCCGCGAAATACATTCCTGTATAAATTGTAGGATTGGGATTTATTTTCGCTTTGTTTATCATCGGATACTGCAAAATTTGGCAAAAACATGAACCATAGAGCAAAGTTGGGTCAAGATTTTCACTGATTTAAAGAACAAACACATAAATGTGCCAAACCTTATTAAGATTTTAGGCTTTGTTTTAAGCATCCCAGACTCAAATTCCCATACTGAAAGAGTTTTTTTGCTGATGAGCAACAAATGGACTGATCAGAGAAATCAAAGCAGCTTACAACTGGTTAAGTCAGAGCTAATGATAACAATTAATTATGACTATAGTTGTAAAGAGTTTTTAAAATTTGCACAAGAAAATAACAAAATGTTTAGTTCTGCAGCATCAGTGGACAAATATGTATAGGTTAATGCCAAAAAACATGCAAATTTGTACATTTGTATTCCATATTGTGTCCTGTATATAATATACAATGTAAATTAATTGTTTTGCTTATTATTATCCATTCCATGAACATTTTCTGGATCGACGGTTTGTTGCACTGCGCCGTGCTGCTAAAAATGGAACAGATTGGATATAAAGAATTTAGCGAAATCCGCCATTTTTTATTGTTGCCAAGAATGGCCCCAATGCGTATGGTGTTTGAAAAGTCCTAACGGACGCCATCTTGGGCATTGTATATAACAAATATAAACATATATAATTAAAAATATATAAAAATGCCACCATAAATAAGTATAAAATAATGTTAAAGTATTAAGGAAAGTCAATACTTCGAAAAACGATTGTACATTAATGAAACTTCAAAAGAACGATACTTAGCAAAAAAATTACTCTTTAACAAAATTTTAATAAACAATACTTAGAAAAAAGTTTGTACTTTAAAGAAATTTAAAAAAAACGGTACTTAGAAAAAAGTTTGTACTTTAAAGAAATTTTAAAAAAAAGATACTTAGAAAAAAATTGTAAAAATCTAATACATAAATAAGTATAAAATAATGTTAAAGTATTAAAAAAGATGGTACTTTAACGAAATTTAAAAAAAACAATATGTCTCACGTTAACGTGGTCGTAACATGAAAATCATAAAACTGAATACAGTCAAGAAATTAAGCTAATTTACCAGGTATATC
The DNA here is from genome assembly GCA_951213105.1 of Amaurobius ferox. Lineage (NCBI taxonomy): Eukaryota > Metazoa > Arthropoda > Arachnida > Araneae > Amaurobiidae > Amaurobius > Amaurobius ferox. The sequence goes on along the minus strand of OX578147.1, from coordinate 3,602,833 downwards.
TGTGCTTCTTTACTTGGTGATAACATGGCAGTTCATGCTCTTGCAGGTTGTCCGCAGGGAGATAGATGTTCTTTCACCAATTTTATGGTGTCTAGTTGTGGACTCTCTTTTGGAGAACATAACTAGTTCTGGCTTATTCTGCATTGGATATGCTGATGATGTTGTAATCGTTTCTAGAGGCAAGTTTGGTAATACTGTCTCTGACATTATGTCCGATGCCCTTAGGAGTATTGAGTCATGGTGCAATAATGTGGGTCTCTCTGTTAATCCACAAAAGACAGCCATATGGTCAGAAGCTTATCTGTTCTAAAGAAGTAAAATTCTTAGGAATTTATTTTGATATGGGCCTCAATTGGAAGAGACACTTTGATTACTGTGTGACTAAAGTCAGACGAATTTTCTGGTCATGCAGAAATGCTATTGGAAAAACCTGGGGATTGAATCCCAGGGCCATCCATTGAATTTATTCTATGGTGATATATTCCATCATTACCTATGACTCTATTTTCTGGTAGTCTCGAGTCAGGTGTGAAACTGCCAAGTTAGATTTAATTAGGCTCCAAAAGATGGTTTGTATTGCAATGTATGGGTGCATGAAAACTATTCCCACTGCAACTCTTGAACTCTTGCTCGGACTGCATCCTCTATATATGCATATTGAGGCTGAGTCTCTCATAAGCCTGAAAAGACTCAAATATTTGGGTCACTGGAAAGATTACTCAAAATATTTGTCTTGGAGTAATCTTAATACTAGTAATGTTATGAATCATCCATATCTATATGCCATCTGATGGCATTCTTGTCAGGTATATCTTTGAGATTCAGGTCCCTTCACGGGATGACTGGAGGAAGACTCCTACCTATAATAAGAAGTGCATTGTATGGTACACTGATCAAGCTGCTCTTATGGCCTTAGGGAAGCCTACTATGAGGTCTTCCCTCGTCTGGGAGTGCTATACTGCACTTTGTAAAATTGCTAGCAACAACAAAGTCATACTATACTGGGTGCCTGGACATTCGAGCATTCCAGAAAATGAGTTGGATGATGAATTGGTTAGAAAAGGCTCAAGTACTCCTTTTGTTGGTCCCGAACTGGCTTTGGGTGTTTCCAATGAACTTACTAGAAGAATTGTCTATGACATCTTCAGAAAGCTTCAGTGCAAGAACTGGCATAATACTAAGGGCCAAAGGCAGGCGAAAATACTTAACTGCAATTGCCCTAACATACGTCAGAAGGAATTATTCAAGCTCAGTAGAACTGGCATCAGAAGGGCTGTTGGGCTCCTTACTGGGCACTGCACCCTTAAAAGACACCTAAATATTATGGGTTTCATGAAGGATTCGCTCTGCAGGGGCTGCAACTATAGCGAAGAAACTGACGCACACATACTCTGTGAATGCAAGGTGTTCTCCGCCCACAGGTTCGAACACATAGATCAACATGTGATCGAACCCTGGGAGTTGTATGACATTCCTGTCAAGTGCCTGCTTATTTTTGCTTCGGCTACTGGTCTCTTTTCTTAAGGACCTTCACTTTTTGGGGTAGTACAATAGACCTCTGGTCGATGTGCTGGGCTCTCCTGGAGCCACCCGCCTTCATGTCATTCATTCATTCATTCATGGTACACTGATGGCTACAAGCTAGACAGTAGCACTGGTGCCGAAGTATGCTGTCCAGATGATAGTACAAAACTGTTTTACCCACTTGGCAGCTATGCTACTGTCTTTTAGGCTTGAGGTCTTTGCTATTCTAATGTGTTGTAGAATTTGCTCCGACAGAAATTACAGGAGTAGCCAAATCTATATAATCTGTGATAGCCAGGCTGCTTTTATGGCTCTAAAGATATCTACTATAACCTCTTCCCTTGTTTGGGAGTGCTAAACTGCACTTTGTAATATCGCTAGCAACAATCAAGTCACACTTTACTGGGTACCTGGACTTTCAGGTAATGAATTGGTGATGAGTTGGCTAGAAGAGGTTCGAGCACACCCTTTGTTGGTCCAGAGCCAGCTTTGGGTGCCTCTAATGAACTGATCAGAAGAACTGTTTATGACATCTTTAAAAAGCAGCAGTGTGAGAACTGGCGCAACATCAAGGGCCAAAAGCAGGCAAAAATACTGAACTGTAAGTTCCCTAGTGTGCACCATAGGGAGCTATTCAAGCTCAATAGAACTGGCATTAAAAGGGCTGTTGGGTTTCTTACTGGACATTGCACCCTTAAAAAACACCTAAGCATTATATGGGTGTCACTAAGGACCTGATCTGTAAAGGCTGTAAGTACAGAAGAAACTGCCACACACATACTCTGTGAGTGTAAAGTGTTTTATGCCCATAGGTTTGAGCATTTGGGTCGACATGTGATCGAGTCCTGGGAGTTGCAGGATATTCCTGTCAAATGCCTACTGATCTTTGCTTCGACTACTGGTCTCTTCTCTTAGGGACTGTTTCATCTTTTTAGGAAAGTGCAATAGACCTCTGGTCGCTGTGTTAGGCTCTCTTTAAGCCACCCACCTCTAAGTCATAAGTCATCATCAATAACTAATTGTGAAAGAGCCGTGGAGAGTTTATTATTTTTAATATCACGAACATGTTCAGATAAATGAATACCAACAGTATGTTTTGTACTACCAATATAAAAGTTATAATTATTATTAGGAGATAAAAGGGGGACCACATACACCTCAGCTTGACTCAAGAAATTACTTTTATCTCTGAATTTATCGATACGAATACATCTAAATAACAGTGGAATAGGCAGGTTTAAACTTAAACTCACGGAAAAATTGAAGTGGACGAAAAATCATATGATGGAAAGGAATACTCGATTTATAGGGTAAAATATCAGAGAAAGGGTCAAGTTTAGTTTTAGGATAAATAAAGTTAGAATGAATGGAGGAAAAGAATGTATAAATGAAATCAAACAAATAGGTGGCTTCATAGCTAAGGGTAAAGAAAAAGTTCATTTCAGAATGTAATGCAAAAATTGAAGAACAAACATTAAAAGCACGATTAAAATAAGCAATGAAAGAAGCTTTTTTAGCCAGAATGGGGTGGAAAGAATTAGCGGGAAAACAGGAATTAGAAAATGTAGATTTATGAAACAGAAGTATGAAAAACTGTAGTGCCATGGGAGACAAAAATAGCAAAGAACAATTAAATTTTGTGTTCCATGGTAAAATTAATAGTAGGATAAAAACCATTTATGTTATCTAAAAGGCTAAAGAGGTCATTTAAACTATTGTTCCAAATAATAAAAACGTCACCCAAAATAATAAATAGAAATGTCCGTTCTTTACCCCTTAACCTGATTCTTTAGTGTCATTATGTAGATAATGTTTTTATTATTTGGAACCATAGTTTAAATGACCTCTTTATCCTTTTAGACAATGTAAATGGTTTTTATTCTACTATTAATTTTACCATGGAACATGAATGTAATTGTTCTTTGCTTTTTTTGGATGTTCTTGTCTCCCATGACACTAAAAGTTTTCATATTTCTGTGTTTCGTAAATCTGCATTTTCTAATTTCTGCTAATTCTTTCCACTCCATTTCACCTAAAAAAAAACCTCTTTCATTGCTTATTTTATTTGTGCTTTTAATGTTTGTTCTTTAATTTCTGCTTTACATTCTGAAATAAACTTTTTCTTTAACCTTGGCTATGAAGTCGCCTATTCGTTCGATTTCATTTATAAAATCTTTCTCTCCAGTCGTTCTAACTTTATTTATCCTAAAACTAATTTTGTCTCTTCTGATATTTTGCTGTGAAGTTAATATTAAACCTGTCCATTCCACTGTTATTCTGTTATTTAGTCTATTCATTCTGATAAATTTAGGGATAAAAGTATTTTCTTAGTCAAGCTGAGGTGTATGAATTCCCCCTTTTATCTCCCGATAATAATTATAAGTTTTATATTGGTAGTATAAAACCTACTATCAGTATTCGTTTATCTGAACATGCTCTTGATATTAAAAATAATAAACTGTCCATTGCTCTTTTACAATTAGTTATTAATGATAAATTTACCCCTAATTTTGATAAAACTTTTCTTATAATTAATTGCAATAATTCCCGTAATATTTTACTTTTTGAATCCCTTTTTATTTATATTTATCCAGAATTTATTTGTAACTTTGATCCTGTTCAAACTCTTAGTTTCTGGAAATCTAGTGTTACGTTTATGGATTAGCCTGATTTATTTATGTGCATGGGCATAAATTAAATTATTATTTTTGCTTCAATATTTATGTACTTATTTGTAATTTATGATAATTTTAGTATCAGTTGATCCGATTTACTATATGCAAATTTTGTATTCACGATTACTGGTTGCATAGCGCTCATGTCTTTCAATTCTTTAACATTACATTACCACTGATGATGGACATTATGATATCTAAAAACGCTACGGCACTTTAAAAAAAATTCTTGTACATCATCAAAATGGTTGTTTTAAATACAGTTTTACAGATCTTGTAGTGTTTAATAAAAAAAGTTTTACATATATTTTTAAAGGAAAATATACATGATTAAAGCTCAAATTAGAACCAAACTCTTTTTGAAGCTATTTAAGTTAGCATAAAAGAACACTTTATGTTCAAAATATTAGTTTCAAGCCATGGTTTACCTTGAATGTAAAAAAGCTCTGCTGATTACAAAAATATATAATTTATGTACCTTTCATCTCATGAAAAGTAAATATATTAAGCTTAAATATGTAAATAATAAATGCCACATCCATTCTCCATTCTAAGGGCTGTTCAAAGAGTATTGTCTCAAAATATGTTTTTTCCTGTGTTGGCACACTTTATATAAATTCTGTAGCATCTACATCTATGAAATTTTGCAAGAGCATAAAATTTATTATGGCATGTAGTAAACCTAAATTTCTTTATTTAAATTGCCTGGTATTTTTCAGGTGTATATGAGTTTGGAAATAATAAACTAACATTATTACCAAACTCAAGTAACCATTTCTTTACCAAGTGGAAAAGTTTAGGTTTAGTAGATGTACAATCATAAATTTTGTGTTCTTGCAAAGTAGGAAGAAAACACATTTCGAGAAAACTCTTTTTGAACAACCTTTAGGATTGTTGTTTATGTCTAAAAATTCAAAATTTTTACTTTTCATAAAATGAAAGGTACATAAATTATATATTTTTGTAATCGGCAGAGCTTACTTTTTGAGCTACTAAATGAAAAATCGATGGTTTTTGCTCTGAAGACTGGCGCTAAGCAGTGCAATTTTTAACAGACCATATACATCCTCCCATTGTTGTAATATATATTTCAACAGTTTATTATTGTAGCTACTTTATAACCAATATTTTATTGAGAAAAATAAGAAATTAAAGCTAATCCATTTAAATATTTTATTTTTAAATTCCTAACACATACAAAAAATTACAGAAAAAAACATTTGTTCTGAGTACTATAACTTAAAATCTGTATCACAATTTTTGACCTCATTTTAGAAATTCACATTCATTGAAATTCTAAGTAATAATAGAAAAATACATTTCACAATACCAAAATTTGGAAGCCTGGCTTTTACCAACTGTACTATTTTGCAAAATACAAGTTGAAAATTTGTAAATTTTTCAGAAATAAGTTAAATGTTAGAACACTAAGTTCTTTAGCTACACTACATTGTACAAATATTTGACAACAAACATTGGTAAAAAAATCCCAAGCTACCTTTAAAGAAAGTTGCCTTTCATAATACTTACCGATTGTAAAAGCTGCTACCTTTAAGAATTTATAAGCAACTAATTAATTATTAACTATTATTACATTTATGTTTAGGGGGGATTTCCCCCCCCCCTTGATGAACTAAAAATAAACACAACTACATCCAAGATTTTAGTTGGAAAATGCTATATATATATATATACATACACAGGGTGTCCCAAAAAGATTGAAACACACTTTAACTTTAATTCTTTACCTGTTGGAGATAAGTGGGCAATGTAAATTGCAAAAATGTTGAAAGTAAGGTAAGAAATAAGACTACGTTAATGAAATAGTCCTCCCATTAATTTTCAAAAAGATGCACTTTTTAATTTTTCTAGGACCCCTTTAGATAAATTTGGTCAATCAGAATTTTTTTATTTTTAATGCAAAAAGATCATTAAAAAAAATGCATATCTGTATCTTTAAAATCAACTGAATTATGATAAAGGAAAAAATCTGACTTGTGCCACTTTTCCGTACCATGTGAAAGGCTGTTTAATCAGTGAAAATAAGGATCATAAACAAATTGAGGATGGAAATTGTTTAGATCAAAAATACATTAATATGTGTCAACATTTTTTATCACAAATGCATCTAAATAAAACAATACACAGACAGAGATCATATAAAGCAGTGGTACTCACTACACATTTGGGGTTCTCCTATGTATTATCATCCAGTTTTATCTTTTTTATGATATGTCACAAGTTTACATTTTTAATTTGATATATGATCCCCATTCACAATGTTCAATTAAATATAACTCCCTCAATTTTAAAGATGCGAGGTTTTTTTAATGATCTTGTTGCATTAAAAATAAAAATTCTCTGATTGACCCAATTTGTCTAAGGGGGTCGTATGAAAATTAAAAAAGTGTAACTTTTTGAAAATTAATGGGAAGACTATTTCATTAACATAGTCTTATTTCCTACCTTACTTTCAACATTTTTGCAATTTACATTGCCCACTTATTTCCAACAGGTAAAGAATTGAAGAGTGTTTCAATCTTTTTTGGGACACCCTGTGTGTATATATATATAACCTTAGCAAATCTACTGTGATTGGCATCAGAGTTACACATACAGTAGACTTGATAATTTATGGGCTGTGTAATTGTGTTCTTTTTATTTTGCAAAGTTTATAAAAGCAGTATATACAGCATGCACATGCTGTTGTTTTGATATATTTTTACACCCTAGGTACCATTTTTTAACACTCCTAAATATGCTAATGTTCATTTGTTAAAATTTCATTTATCCCTAAATATCCATTGATTTAATTGTGTTAATTCAGCTTTCAGGAGTAATTATTCAGTCTACTGCATAATGCAATACATAAAATAAATGATACATGCAATAAGTAAAGCATGCATGCAAAAGCTTTGTTAAAATATGGAGCAGAGATCTTGTTCAAATATTTATCTGATCTTTAATAAAATATTATTTAAATTATTTTCTGATGGGTATTACACTAAATGCTAACTTATGCAAGTTAAAATTAGCTTATTCCAAAAGTTAGGTTGGGTGTCTTACAAAAAAGCCATTTTCAACTGTATTAAATTTTCCAAATTTTGTATTCTACTACACTGAACTCGTGATCATCCATGCTAATTTAATTAATACATGTGTGTGTATGAAAAACTGCAAAATATGGATAATCTAAAAATGGTCTTGTTTACAACAAATATTCAGAGGTTTCTAATGAACTATTGGTTTAACTAGGGTTAAAATAACAAAACAGTGCATCATGGTTACTTTTTTTTGTTGGTATCCCATGCTGGTTCATTGAAGAGGGAAAAAAGTAAATTGATGTATCATTGGCATGGCAATTTATTAATTTTGGAATAAATTCTAATATCACTACAGTTACTTTATTTTACTAAAAAAACAAAATGCGATGCACGGATAATCCATTCACAGATAATTAAGAGTTCAGTGTATTAATTTTGAAAACAAATTTGATTAAGAAGCTATCTGAAGATTTTTAAACTTAAGTTTAGTGAATATCTTTGAACTAAAACAAATTATTTCAAAAATCAAAAATTATCTTTATAAAATAGTGTGACAGTGTCAAATATATTAATTAAAATCTGTATAATGCTGCCAGATCAGGATATTATGGGAAAAAGGAAATCTTTTACAGTCAATATGTTCTTATAGTAACTATGTTGCTGAATACAATTTACTTAAAAAAAAACTAAAATAACTTGGTTAAAAGCAACATACAACACCAAATTAATAGTGTAGACCAGTTTTGAAGGCAAGAAACAGCCATCTTCGTGAGTTACATTTGCTGTTACATCTAACATTAGTTGCTGATCTAGCTCTCAAGTTAAGGTTATGTATCTTGGTGAATCTTTCGAAACCGGTTGACACTTAATTTTGTGTTGCTTTTAACAAAGTTATTTTAGTTTTATTACATTAGCAGCAGTCTAAGTTATCAAATATATTCAGAGTGTTAGATTTCATATTATATTAATCAAATACACTTATTTCATTCTGTACTCAACATTTTATACAATTAAATAAGCTATGTACATTTTATAGAATTAAAAACTGGATTTTCCTAGGGATATTGAAAAAGTATATATGCTTTCTTATAACAAGCAAAATACTACTGAATCTTAGGCTATTAACTACGATGCTATATGCCTTGTTAACACACTAGTCATTTTTACATAATTAAACAGTTCACTGTTAAATATGTAGTATAACTAAACACATTAAAAATAAGCATAACTGCAGCATGAAATAATTTTCACAGGCCATCAAAAGCTCACTAAAAACAATACTTCTGGTATAGGAAAAAAAGATCTTTTCAAGTAGAATCATTATCTTAAAACATTTCCAATGGCAATTATGTATATAGCTTAAATTATGTGGTAGCCACTAGCCAATACACTTTTGTATACTAGTAGCCACTGAGGCTATCTTAATTAAAAAATATGGTCAAATATATGGAAATTAGAATAAAAGTAATTATCTAAATATGTCTATTGTATATTAGTGTTTATAAAATATACCTTAAAAAGTAATAAATTATTTCTCATATTGAATATTCCTTTTTAATTAGTAATAGTAGTTTTCATTTAGTGAGTGTACTTTTACAACTTATATTGTTGTGTTTAAATGATAGTAACTTGTGCTTAACTCAATTGCTAGTAATGAGTCAAGATTGTCTAGTAAAAATAGTCTTCTAGCCAGTAGCTACTTAACTCTAAAATTTAAGCTATACAATCAGTTACAAGAATTACAATAAGCAATATAACATTCTCCTGTTGATCTTGAGACCTGTCCAATGACCTACGGAGCTGGAGTATGCATGCAACCGAGAAAGAAAGAGTGGAACTAGAGTTTGTTGGAGTTTATTATGATGCTAATAGATATGCTCCTATAAAGCAGTAGGATTATGTCTATACTGTGTGACTGTACAAAAGTATAAGAAAAACTATAAACCTCTGCTATGTTAGTCCACCTATTTAAATGCCATTAATAATTGAACATAAAATTCTGCTGTAATAAACTAATGGTTTAAGTTTAAATCAACCCATTCCTGTAATTAAAGTTTAAATTTACATTCAGGGTTTTTCACATTTCAATAAAAATTATTTATTCTAAATTGATTTTGTTACTATGGAAACCATCTAGTCAATAGATGTAATAAACATATGAAAATAACTGTGGAAATAGTCACAGCTTTCATAGTACAGAAAAAAAAGTTTTTTAGTTGTTACTTTAAATTTATTGTAATATAATTAATCTTAAATGCTCATCTTTCTCTTCAAATAGAAGGTATATTTCCTGCAAGTACAATGTGTTATTAATTGTTAATTATAAATAATTGTTACATTTCCTGTATCACTCTTTTTTCCCCTCCAGTTTACCTCTGGCCCCATTTTATCTAGACAAACTACTGTAATTAAATAAATATTGTAATGTTGAAATTATAATGAACTATAGCAGTTGGCATGTATGCACACAAGATGAAAACATTTATAGAATGATATACATTTCAATAAGTGATTTGAGATTCCTAGATTTTTTTTATACAAACTAGGGGCTCCTCCCCCTACTCGCTCAAGCTAATGTTTAAATAAAAAACATGGTGTATTTCATCCTGGTTCCCTATTATTTCTCCACAAATGTACCAAATTTCATACTTTTGTGTGCTATAGTTTTTGTGGTACAAGACAGAGAAACTCAAGAGACTCACCGATATAGAAGAGGATTTTTCACTTCAGAAGTGCATAAAAAGTAGAATAACTAGTAAACTAAATTAAAATTTTAAAAAAAAGGACTCCGTCCTGCAAAAATTCAACTATGTAGGTATATCCTTGTAAAAATTTGTGGTTTTCTATTGTTAGTCTGTCCAGGATGCGAACTCGCAGCTCAAATGTTTTGAAGTTGACATTAAATATTTCTTAAACTAAAGTTTAAATCGAAAAATGGTTTATTTCAGCATATTCCCAAACACCTTTCTCTACAAGTGTACCAAATTTTACATTTTTATATGCTATAGTTTTTGTAGTACGAAGCAGAGAATCTCGAGAAATAAGAAATTTGTCAAACCGCAGCAGTAGCAGCTACTTTTTTTTTAATAGAGAGTGAAATACAATAATTATTTTACATACTCTACATTTTCTCCATCAGTTTAGTTTTTATACAATGAAACTAATAAACTACAATTTATTAGATTATTATTATATTTACAAAATTATTAAAGTAGAAAAATTGCATTGTATTTTGGAAATAGAAAATGAGTATGAGTATTGCTTTCCAATATCAGTATTTTTCTTGAAAATACTGTTTTATAAATAGAATTTTTTACAATGCAAAAACAAATTGGAATTTTTTACAAAGTTACCAGGGCAGTTTTAATACTTGCACTGCTCCCTTCAGTGTATATATCAGAATACTTTACAAGCACAGCTAACTAAAACGTATGCAAAAAATGCACAAGCTACACATTTATCATGAATCACCCTAAGCAAGAATAGTGATCAAACTGTACAAATATTTTAATTATGCTGAATATATTAATTTAAATCTAACTGCACTTTACAATGTACTCAAATTTTCAGGGACTAAAATATGCCATTTTCAATGCTTGGTAACAAAATTTTTGGTATATATATATATATATATATATATATTTGAAATGTAATAATAAGAATTATGTAAAAATAAAAAAAATAAAAATACAATTAAAGTAATATTAACATCACCATAGAAGCAAATTCACGTCCATAATGCCGATAAGAGAAAAGAACAGAACCTTCCCAAATTCGATGATCAATCAGAATAAAATTCCTCTTCAGGTCTGAGTATTTAATTCTAATTAACCCAAACAAATGCCTGTTTCAGATTAAGCAATGTGTATGTGTGAGTATGTACATACGTATGTGTACGTACATATGTGTATTGTATGTACGTGTAGGTATGTGTGTGTGTGCTGAGATGCCAAACTGTTGATGAAGATTTTAGTGGAGAAGGAAAATATCAGTAGTTCTAAGCCTTTTTCAGTAATCGGGTAAAGAAATGAAATATATACGATCACATAATACAAAAATGCATATGTATAAAATTATTTAAGGATATGTATAATTATGCATTAATATAAATATATATATTTACGTACAAATTTTTATCCAGTGTAAATTACTTTATATTGAAAACACACATTTATGTTTGGTAAAACACAAGTTTTCACTAAAGATAATAACAAATATTGATCTTTAATAAAAAATATAATATAACAATGCATTAAACGATATTAATATATTAATTTTAATGTATATCTGCCAATATGGTTGCTTTTATTTGCTAAAATTGTGTTAATACCGCTTTTTGGAAAATATCCTTTTACAGGGTCTATACTTATTTTTCAAAATAGAAAAATATGTATTATGCAAACATAATTAAAAAATTAACTAGAATATGAAAATAAACTAGTTTAATCAAACTAATATGCAATATTTAGAAGATAGAGATGGATGGAAAAAGTTACTAATGTACTCTTAGAATTTCACAAGAACAAATTGAATTGAGCAATCACTATTTATGGGAAAATAATTTGAAAATTAACTTTAATAATATGAAAATAATCAAGTTTAGTCAATCTAATATGCATTTAAGGAATATATTTATTACGTCAATGAAAAAAGCACTTGTGACCTTAATTTACATTACACACGGCCGTAAATCCCTGTTGTCACTATTTGATGGGCATTAAATTTACATTGGCCTAGACAGAAGGCAATTTTCTGTAGGAAACTATGCAAATTCCATAATTTATAGTATGAGGTTTCCTGTAGAAATTACAGAGAATCCGTAATAATTGGCATCTCTGGTAAGTATGTATGTATGTTATGTCAGAATTTCAGAATTCAAACCCGCATAATTTGTTCAAAATCATCTAATTTATTCTAAGTCATTTAACTTCTTAAATTCTGTCTAGAAACCCCTCTAATCAATTATGTGTGTAATTTATATATTTCTGAGTTATTTAACCTTTTTTACCATAAGCTGAAATAATTATTTCAATCGAGCACTCAAAAAGCCATTTTCCTAATTTTCACCGAGGTCATTTATTGGGCTGATTAAATCCAAGTTAAAATTCTGCTTCGTTTTTGAATTAATATGTGCTATGCTGAATATAAATGTGCAAGCTTTTCCTCTTTTGTTTGCAACGGCTAATTTTCGTAGATATTAGGATGACTGTCTAGTTTGTGTGGCATGAGAGAAATTCTGGCGGTTGAGTTTCAATGTGAAGCTTTTGTGGCATCCGCATGGTGTGCATATAAGCTTTGTGCACCTTTTTTCGCTGCACACTCCCTTTCTGATCTGCCACAACAACACTCTGCTAGTCGAACTTTTGTCCTGAGATTTTCCCCGTCCACTATGGGTCTTAGAGTTTGCTTTGATCGGACGGCTCTTGGGATACTGTGGGTGATTTTTTCCATTTTTGGGGAGTGTGACTAGAACCACCTTTGAACGATTCAAGGCTTTTTTCCGGATCTTGAGCCTGACTTCGATTTCTGTGCTTTCAACTCACCAGGTAGTGTGTGTACTAATGCCGTGTTGAATTCTTTGCCCTGACAGAGGGTTTGGGACCAAGTGAGAGGTGTGGAGAGATAAGTCTTCATATGAAGCAGTGTGCCCAGGCCAGGCCATATTTAGTGCAGTCTTTACATGTGTGTGCCAGTCTTTCTTTGTAAAAGACGAAATTTTTGTTTGGGTACATATGTTGATACCCGAGACCTCCTTTCTTTTTGGATTTTCTCCTCCGGTTATGACATCATCTACTTGGTTCGAGGTTGTTTGTGCTGGCTGTCCTCATCTGGGAGGAGGAAGTGAGCCGAGGCCATGAGTGCCTATGATAATTTTCAACAGAATCTCCACTGGTCTGAGCGAGAGACCCTTTTCCACTTCTTGAAGAAGGATTTGCTTCCGTATTGCTCCTTCGGGTCCGAATTATTCTTTTTGGGCCTAAGGGCATAATACAGGATCAGAAAACTAAAGTTTCCGAGTTCGAACCTATCCCCCACCATCAGAAAAAAGTGGCCCCCTACAGGCCCCTGAAGCAGAAGGATGGTCACTGCACCTATGCTAACGAAAGTGCATCAGCAGAAAAGGTGTATGTTTGCACAGCAGTATCGGAATTGGACCTCTGCTGATTGGCAAAAGATTGCCTTCTTCAATGAATCATGTTTTCTGCTTCATCAAACATATGGATGTTGGCATATAAGGTGTAAAAGATCGGAGAACAAACACTCATCAACCATTGCCAGAAGAACACAAGGCAGTGGGGACAGTGTTATGGTCTAGGGCAGAGGTCGCCAAAGTGGTCTATATAGACCCCCAGGGGTCTATTTAACAAAAGCGGGGGTCGATCTGAGCCAGGGGGTCGATTGGGGGTCGAAGAAAAAACAGTTCTTAATACGAAAATCACACATACGTAATCGCGATGATCGTAAAATTTATGAATTTTTTTATAATTGACTTAATATCAGTTTCTTTATAGAACATAAATTAATCAATGAATATTTATTCGGGTGAAACAAGTATTGACGTACCAGCGCGCAGTGGCACGAACTCTGCACTTCTGGTTTATTAGTCATACTCATATGTTGAATCTCCACTGTTAAGCTGTTTGATGCCGGCAGATGGCGTTGCTTGTCCGTCGGCTAGCTAATTTTCAATGTTTATGTTCAGCGCGAGCGAGCGGAAATAGCTGTGAAAAATGTGTGTTCTATTGTTCTATGTTCTGTGTGTGTTGTATCAACAGTAATAAAGTGTGTGTTTATCTGTCCATTGGGAATATTGGATCTTTCTGAGATGATACAACAGTGGGGTAAGTACCCCTTTCAAGAATTTTCATTTGAGTTTATTTTGAAGACAGAAGAGAACGCAATTCCAGTGTTACGTATTTTTTGACGTATTACAATTGTATATTATACTAATTTATTTTTAATTTATTTATAGAACCCTAATTGAAAAATGGCAGCTTCAGTGTCTAAAAAGAAATGTCGGTATTATTCATTGGATTATTTGAAATTTGGATTTATTTGTTCACTGGTAAATGAAACGATTCCTATGTGTCTTCTATGCGAAAAAACTTTTGGAAAGAAACTACATGAAACCGTCAAAAATGAAAGATCATCTTGATAGGGTTCACTCAGATAAAAAAAATAAAGAACTTGAATTTTTCAAAAAACTTAAAAAAAAATTCACATGTTGGCTAACTATAAGAAGTTTTATGAAGCAATCTACTGAAGTTGAAACTGAAGGAGGATTAATAGCTTCGTACAAGATTTCGCTTAATATAGCAAAGAGGGGGAAACCACACACAATCGCTGAAGAAATTATTATTCCTGCAATTAAAGACGTCATTGAGGATGTAATGAAAAAAGACTCCGTTAATGTTTTAAAGTCATTGCCATTAAGTGCAAATTCTGTAAAACGGCGTATCGACGAAATGGCTAAAGAAATAGAAAATACGGTAGTTTCAGAGCTAAAAAATTGCAAGTTCTCTATTCAACTTGATGAATCTGTTTTTGGCGTTTCTGCTATTCTTATGGCGTACGTTAGATATTTCAGTAAAATTAAAGGACAAGTCATTGATGAATTTTTATTTGCTAAATATCTTGAAACTGATGGAAAAGGAGAGACAATTTTTAGATGTTTACAAGAATATTTAAATAAATATGATATTCCGCTTGAAAATATAATAGCGGTAGCCACAGATGGGGCACCTGCTATGGTAGGGCGTTACCGAGGTTTTGCTACATTTCTCAAAGAAAAAGTGCCCGGTATATGTACTATTCATTGTGTGTTGCATAGAAACAACTTAGTAACAAAATATCTGAGTCCAGAGTTACATGAAGCCTTACAGTTTTGTATTAAATGTATCAATCAAATTGAAGCTCAACCTCTTAAATCAAGATTATTTTCCAAACTTTGTCAAGAAAACGACGAGTTATTTAACCAATTACTTCTGCACACCGAAGTTAGATGGTTGTCTAGAGGTGTATGCTTGCAAAGGCTAGTTGAGTTATTTGACTCCACGACCGAATTTCTCAGCGAAATAAACCCTGTTCTGAGTGATGAACTCCAAAACAATAAGAACCATATATTTTATTTAGCAGACTTGTTTGGAAAATTTAATGATGTCCAAACAAAGCTGCAAGGAAAAGATGTTACAATTATTCAAGCTCGAACAATACTGTTAGGCTTCCAAGTAAAATTAAATGCATTTAGATCTTCATTGCTACGTAAGGATTATCAGTATTTTACAAATCTGCGACAATTAGAAATAAAAGAAGAAGACTTGGAAATATATACAGGTCATCTTCAAAAATTGAGCGACGATTTTAAATTGCGCTTTGTTGATTTGGAAAACATTGACATCCCTGATTGGATTATTGTGCCATTTTCTGCTCAAATTGAAAACATGGACCTCAACCTGCAAGATGAGCTTGCTGAATTATTATCGGATCTTGAAGCAAAGACGCTTCTTAGAAATTTAACAATAAGCAAATTTTGGACAAATATAAATATAATGCAAAAATATGTAAAACTTTGTGAAATAGCTCAACCGTTTATGCTAGCATTTCCAAGTTCCTATATGGTTGAAGCCGGTTTCAGTCACGTAAATTCAAGCTTAACCAAGTACAGAAATAAATTAAATGTGGAGCTTCGAGGGGATTTAAGATTAAAATTGACTAATTTTGAACCAAATATAGCGAACCTTGCAAAAATACACCAGGCACACCCATCTCATTGATTAAGAAGCAATAAATCTGTAGTTACTTTACTTATTATTTCTACTTATTTATAATTACTCATTATTTAATAAATATTAAGGTTTTTTAAATTATATAGGGGTCGATGATCAAAAAAGTTTGGTTTTTTAAATTATATAGGGGTCGATGATCAAAAAAGTTTGGCGACCCCTGGTCTAGGGAATGTTTTTGTGGCATCTGGGTCCACTCATACCTGTGGAAGTCTCTATGAACTGAAATTGTTATGCATCCATCCTTGCAGACCACATACACCCATACATGCTGATTGTCTTCCCTGGGGCAGATGGGATCTACCAGCACGACAATACAATGTGTTACACAGCGAGAACTGTCCCAGATTGGTTGGAGAAGCACGACAAAGACTTCAAAATACTTCCCTGGCCCCCTAATTACCAAGACTTAAACACAATTGAGCATCTGTGGGACCACTTCGATTGGGTTGTTCGCTCCATGGATTCTTCACCACGCACCCTCCAACAGCTGTCAGATGCACTGCAGTCAACATGGCTCCACATGCCTGTAAACATCTTCCAGTGCCTTCAGTCACTCCCAGTCTGTCTAGTTGCTGTTCATGCTGCACACGGCGGTTACCCCGGATATTAGCTGGTGGTCACAATGTGACTCGACTGTGTATATATATGTATATGTACATATATATATGTATATTATGTGTATATATGTATGTATATTATGTGCATATATGTATGTATATTATGTGATTATATGTATGTATATTATGTGTATATATATATATATGTATGCTGGAGAGCTCACTAAGGATTTAAATTCCCAAATGCCCTGTGAACTGTGTCATAAAAAATATTCACTATTTGAATTTAATGTTTTGAGATAAATTGCCCATGTATGAATTCTTTTATTTATAAGGTATGTATGTATATTCATTTTTGAGTTGGCAAAAATATAAAATATTTTTCAGAACACTAAACAAATGCAGATTTACATGAAGAAAAATAAAAAGAGTCTGTATTGTGAAACATTAAAAACAACTTTGATTTAATCTCAGATATCTGATCTTTCTGGGTTGGTAATATGGAATCCCACTTTGTTTTTAAGTGATAAATCTTATATTAATCCCAATTAACTATTAAACTCAATTCACAATAATATACCATATTTGCATCTGTAATTTTATGCTCCTTAATTTATTTTATGGTACACACACCCCACACATAAAAGGAAAAAAAATATTTAAGTTTTCTGAAGTGGTTGCAGACTTAAGTGCTGATAATATGGTTGGACCCCCATAATTTTTTTCAGGTAAGTACAAATTTAACATTGATAAATGTTGAAAAAAGATAATGGTTATTTATTTATAACAAGAAATGCATTTTAATAGATGTAATTTTTACTCAAACTCAAAAATAAAAGTAAAATTACAATATTGATGACTGATAAAAAGAAATGAATTATATTCTCCCTTTCCATGACAGAAGTCTAAGCTTGGTCTGAAGGGATTTCCTCGAATTCTAAAAAAATAAGAAAAGAAAATCTTTTAGTTCAGTACTTCAACGTAGCAAATCATAAAAGGGAACAAATGAACTAATCTTGAGATAACCTAATGTGAAAGAAAACATGTGAAAGGAGCAACCATCTAAGTCACACTGAAACGTGAAAAAAATTCAAGGTTATTTTAAATAATTGATTGAGCCAGTACATTGAAACGTAACTATATTTAAATTTTAAGTGAAAAACGTACAGAATTAAACAGTATTGAAATATATTTTCTCCTGGAATGCTATAGAAGTATCAGACTGAAAGCAGTTTAAAGTTTATTTTCTTCCTGCAGGTAAATTTCAGTTTTGGGACTTTGTTGGTTTTTCCCTGCATCCTGAAAGTGTCAACTGAAACTGATCGGTTTAAATACGTGTGTTTTGAAACAAACAAACAAAAAAAAATTTTTTTTAAATAATGGTAAACAAATTATGAATATTTTTTTTTCATTTCTGGTTAAAATAACGACAAAGTGCAATTACATTTAAAAGCTATAATGAAAAGTTTTATTTGGAATATTTAATGAAAAAATAAGAACTTCTGCAGAAAGGCATAAATGTGTCTGTCCCTGGATTATGAAGCAAAATATGGTTACTTTATATAAGTTAGTACAATAAAATTCAAATAATTAGTTTGTCTTTCAAGAGATTATTATAAAAATTAATCTTTCCACTAAATACCTTAAAAACCTGAAAACTATATGTTAACAAAACATTGTAAAATGAAATATCTCTATTGTATCTAATTTGGATAATGTTTTCAGATGGAATTATTCAACCCAGGAAGTCTCCACACCTGTTGTCTCTGGTAAGCTTTTGTGTTATGCTTCGGCATCTATAATTTAGGATATAGGCCCATATGCAAAACCTAAACAGCGGCTGAATGACAACATCAAAGCAAATATACTGAAAAACACGTGGACTCATGATTCTTCATATAAATTCACTTCTTAATATATAGGAAAGAAAAATAGAAATTTTCAACTATCGTGGTTTGCTAAGTTCTGGCTTTTCTGAAGCTCTTCAAGGCTCTTTCTGTAAAATATGTGTCATTTTCTTCACAGAGTCAGATTCTGCCTCTGCTAAAGGTTCCCATCAATGTTTAGGCTATTTAGTTAGTATGAAAGATTTGTATTACCTTCAAGGTAAAGTACCATAAAAATACTGCTGTATAAATAAGCAATTTTTTGCCTGTTTATCAAAAGAAAAATTAAGTATTTATAGTCAGTTAAAATCCAAAAATGAAAAGGATTATTCAAACTATAAAAATGTGGAAGACAAGAATTTTCACTGTGTAGTCATAAAGATAGTGGAAAACTTTCTTTAGATGAGCCAAATCACGATGGTAACTTTCAAGCACTTCTTCGGTGTATAGTGTCAACTGTGGTGTGGACATTCTAATGGAGCATATTATGATTGCTGATGGAAACATACTGTATCTCAGCTCAACAATTTAGAATGAAATCATTCAATTAGTTGAACAGAATATCCAACAGCAAGTTATTAAATACCAAATTTTTCATTGTTTTGGTAGATGAAGCAGATGTAAGAAGAATCGAACAATTTATCCTTATACATTAGGTTTATTGATGAAAACTGTATGCTTCAGAAATATTTTCTGCGATTTGTACATGTATACAATGTGATGAAAGGAGGACTGACTACCAATATTAAGATACAGCTACAGAATCTTAGGCTAGATTTATCACACATGCGTGGACAAGGATAAGATGGAGCAGAGGCAATGAAGGGATGTTTCCATGATGTGCAGGCTCAAATCAGGCAGGAGTACCCCAAAACAGTTTACACTCACTGTATATCTTATACACTAAATTTGTGTTTAGTTGACTCTGCTAATGTTTCACGCATCAGGAATGCATTTAGAGTAATCAAAAACTACTATATATTTTTCAGGAGTTCAGCCCAATGGATCTTTTAAAATAATTTGCAAATATCAGACTTTTCTTTAAGTTTGAAAAAATACCATGAAATGAGATGGGTCAAACACCATGAAAGTGTTTCTATGTTCTGTGAAGCTATCTCTGAAGTAGTATCGTCACTAGGAGACATCACAGAGAAAATTACGATGTCAGTTCCAAAGTTTTTCTTTATAATGGCCCTGCATGTCACCCACAGAATGTTGGATTTAACTTACATTCTATTGCAGTACTTACAAGGCACACTCATTGATATATTAATTACCTTGGAGAAGAGAGTTGTTGAGAGAGAAGTTAAAATATGAGATAAGAAGCAGAGGAGAAGTTTAAAGTCATTAATGAAAGATCATCAGATTTGGTTTTTTCATTTGGCCAATCACCTTTACTACCTAGAATAGTTTGAACACAACACTAATCAAATGTATCTGCTACCATTTCTGTAAAATACTTCCATTGTACCAATTTTATTCCCTTTCTCGATAAAATAATTCCATTGCTTTATGAAAGGTTTTCAGAACACTAAGAAATTCTTGTTGGTCACTACAATGCTTAGTCTCTAGTAGTACTATTAAAGCAAAATACTCAGATTTGAAACCAATGATGGAATTCTAATCCAATAATTTAGTGAATTCAAATGCTTCCATTTTGGTAGGAGAGTGGGATGCGTGAAAGATGAAGTGGATGAAATCAGAAAATCTATGCTGATGAAAAGATATGCCGTAACAGCTCTGTTAAATTGTAAAAAAGCTATTTTTCTAAAAATTCTCATTCTTGTGATACTGGCCACTCTTCTTCAGTCTACAACATTAGTTAAGTGGACATTTTCGATGCTAAAATGTATCAAGTAATATTTAAGAAACAGCACTGGCCAAGAGCGTCTAAATGGCCTTGCCAGGATTTCAATACACAGGGAAATTGGAATCTCTGATAAAGAAATAATTAATGTATTTTTAGAAAATAACAGGAGTATCAATCTGTAATATATATAACTTCTTTTTCTGTTTGAATGTAAATAAATTATTAACTACTAATTAGATATTTATAAATATATTATTTCATTTTTTATCTTCAAATCTATTAATTACTTTAATTATAATACTCATGTGCAAATATTAGTTATTTATCATTTTAAAATTATACAGGTAAATCAACTAATTAGTATATAATTAATAATATTTAATTGATAATAATTTAATATTTAGTAATTAGATAATTATGATTTAGTAAAAAATATTTAGTGTGATAGTCTCCTTGACAAACCTGCCTGTAATGGTTTTATATATTTCCATAAAAAAAAAGTATTCTACATTGATATTCAAAATGAATTCTGTTAGTATGGAAACCATCTGGTCAATGTACGTACAAAGACAAAATTGAGTCAATAGCCAGTGATAGCTTCCACAGTGCATTCAAGTGAACCTTGCTCGAAATATAGCTTTTGCCATAAAACCAAGATATATACTACCAGTAATTTAACTAAATCATAATAAAAAAAATGTCTGCTCCAATTTATTTTCACGTTTTTAATAATATAAATAAAAAAAGAAGATACAAACAGAGAAAAAATTACTACTTTTCAAAGATGTGCATCAGTCACTGATCAGGGTCGCATAATACATTTTGATATCATCAAGTTAATACTGTTAAATTTATACATGTGACTTTTACTCACTAGCAGACTCATTACATACCTAAAAGACATTAAGGGTTATTAATAGAAGATACCGAATGCATAGCAGAAGAATTGGATGACTTAACACTAATTGCACTTGATCGTCCAGATGAGTTATTAGATATACGGTACGATGAGCCTTGTGAAGAGCTGGGCTTGGATGATCGAGAAGATGCTCTAGATAAAACTCCAGATGATCTGCGCTCATAATCTCGCAGTAAATGGAATCGGCTGACATCACGGGAAGCTTTTGTTGTTTCAAGTCGCTTCAACAGAGCCTGAAATATATAAGCTGACTGAATGACTTTTTATTGACAATGTTTGTGTTCATAACTTATCAAATCTTTTAAGAATGAATTAAAAAATAACCTTAATATTTTGAAGATCTTCACAATCCGGATCAGCACAGTAATGATAAACACAAAACCTACCTATAAGGGGAGTTCTCAAAAATATGGAAGACACTCCATTGCAGATGCCAGCATCCATGGACTGGTTTTGCGCATATGTGCTCTTCAGCATGGAATAGCCAATATCTGCAATCGCAATGGCAACAAGAAAGGGTATAAGCCATTTTGCGTTTATGAACTTTGCTTTTGCTGCTTCGTCCAAGCTAAATTGCATATACATTTTATGCCAGCCATATGGAAAGACTAAAATTGTCAGTTCCCATAGAAGCTCACAAAAATTCTTATAGCAAGTTTCTTGTGCCATTGCAGATATATTAGTTTTTCTATGCTGACTCACATAATAAGTGTGAAACTGGTCAATGGATTCTGGCATCTGCAATGGGAGTATCTTCTATAGTAATGACACTTTAATGATTTGAATTTTAGTCTTCAGGGAGGTGGCAAAAACAAACCGAGAAGTTTCAAAATTTTTGTTTGTATTTTTTTACTTTTAACTATCTTCTTTAATTTTTGCTAATTTTTTAGCTAATGAGCATGTTTAAACATTGATTGAAATATTCATATTTAACAAATTATGTAATTAAGTCATAATTATCTCCATTAATATAAAAATAAATAATATTTCACTCCTGACTCCTCAATATAAGAATGATGGCAGCTCATTAACTACCTAGATTTGTCATTTAGAAGCTAAATTCTAGTGAAGAATTATACGTAAAAATAAGTAACATGCAAAATAAGGTATTGAAAATATTAAAAAAAAAATTGAGAATCATGGGTTAAAAACAAAATATATTCAAAAGTAGTTTTTGCTCCCCCCCCCCCCCTAACCAACCAAAATTTGTCAATGTTGGACGAAACTACTATCTCCAAAACTTGGGGGTGAGGGGAGCTAGAGTTGTAGAAAGGTCGAAAGGAAAAAATATTTAGAAAATCAAATTATAATTGTTAGGGGGCCCAAGTCAGAATTTTTGTGAGGGGCCCAAGATTTGAGATTCTTCCACAGCAAAGAACCTTTTACAAGGAAAACACAAAGTTTTGCAGAATACAAATGAACTATTTAACAAGAAAGATCAATCATGCTTAAAGCATTGATTATGAAACACTTTCCAACTTCAATGCAATTTTATTTAAAAAAGTCGAAAATGCAATACATTCCTCGGTAATATTTTAAAACTTATCCACATTAATTTATTATATTTGAAAACTTAAACCTTCATTGAAAAAAATGCACTTCATTCAAATGACGGCATTGAAATATAAATTGTCTGGTTTAAATATCTCTAAAATGCGATACATTCCACGGTAATATTTTTAAAATTATCATAATACTACGATAATTTATTATATTTGAAAACTTCATCGAAAACAACTAAAATTCATTCAAATGACGTCATAGAAAAAATAACATGCCTGGATCTTTCTATAAAAACAGCATTTCATTCATAACTTTCTCCCATTCATTTCATTCATCACAATACTATAATAATTTATTTTATTTAAAAATTAGACCATGGAGCTACAAGTAATTAAACTCTATGCTTAAAACTTCATCGAAAAAAATCGTCCTTCTTGTAAAATCAATGAATATTTCATTCATATCATCCATGCAGACCCCATGGGCTAAATTATTTTGTGTTAAAGAAATACAGCAATTCTAATACAACTCATTCTACATATTTTGCTGTTTACATTTTACATAGGTGAAAAATAGGCTTCGTTGTAGAAATAATCAAAGTTGGATGATCATTTAAATTCAACTATATTGTAATTGCGTTGTTTCAATATGTAGATGCACAGAATATAAGCAAAAATAAAGCGGTTTTAGGACGGATACAACACTCAATATGAATTAAAAAGAACTTTAAAAATCACAATTTCGAAACAAGATGGATGCCATATATCATTTTGAAGTGGGTCATGTGATCGTTTCATATAAGAGGTGTAATTATTATTTTAATTTTTATTTAAAAAACTACTGAATATATTTCGCTGAATTTTTTTTTATATATTTTATGGAACAATTTGAATATTATCTAAAATTTTCGAAGCAATTTGTGAATTTTAAATCCGCTTAAAAAATGTTTGAAAAATTAGGTCCCATAGGGCTCAGTGTATTTCATTTTTTCAACCCGGGTTCAATCCAAAACTAATTGGGTGATATTATTCATTTATATTCCCATAGGTCTTACAGACCGTCTGAACAACATACTAAAATTTCATTTTGATTAAGTCATTTTTATGGCAGTTATCGTGCTAACAGACAGACAGACAGAATGAACAAAGTCATAAACACTTTTCAACTTTGTTGTAAAGTGTTAAAAAGGGTTGCTAAACTCATATATGTCTGGGAATTAAAATATGGTAGAGCTTTGGTGCAATAATACTCTAAGGCTGAATATCTGATAATTGTCAATTTTGTGTTCCTTGAACTTTTTTAATAATAATAAATAAGACATATTTTTTGCAGTATTTGTTGAGAATCCAATCTGTCCTACATATTTTTCAACAAAAAAGCATTTTTAATAACTTGCTTATTTAATAAGAGAAGATGTCTGTGTGTTCATTTGTGTCATCTGTAGCAAAAAATTTAAGCAACACTGGCCATGAAATTTGGTACACAGGTACTTTAAGAATCAGGAAGGTTCACCTCAGTATTATCTTTAAAAAATTCAAATTAGTTTTTAGTTATTTTATATTTTAATACGATTTTCACACAAATGAGTTCCTTAGTGACCAAAAATATTATTTCTGAGTCTCCATCTTAACACCATGGGAAGAATCTAAAAATTCTCTTTCAAACAAACTTTGAACAGAATCCCTATGATTAACAGATGAATTTTCGTGAATTTTAAAAATATATATACTTTTGTTGCATTTTAAATCTCCCCAATATTTATACTGTAATATAAAATAAAAATTGACGAGCAATCCGATGTTTAGATCTTAACACCAGCTACTGTAAATATCACACACTAAACAAGAAATAATTTCCTTAACCCATTTGTTCATTAATTATAAATTTAAGCAAACAAACATGTAATATTTTTTTAATCATCATCTTTCCGAGCGAATTCATTATGGAATTTTTCTACTTACTCATGCCATACCCACAAGGGGAATTATATTGTCCATTTGTGCATGTGCATAATGGATGTGTGATCGAGATTTGGAGTATGGCGTTATCAGTATCTGTATTAATTAAGTAGTGGGTACCGGTACTTATTTATTGGAAATATAAAAATTATGTTGTTTGCAGAAGATAAGGCCAATATATAAATTGGTCTAATTGTGTTGAAATTAAGATTTAAATTGTTTCCGTTGGTAGATTTTAACACAGAATATAGAATCTCTACAAGTGATGGATTTAGGTTTTGTGATTGATGAGGGGGGGATATTGTGCCCATTGTTCTGATGTACAGGGATTGCATGCAATTTTTACTGCTATTTACACAAATAAAATTTATTTATTGTAATTTTATATAATTACCCTGTTTTAAATCATGGGCAACGCCTGGTATATTTTCTAGTATTAAATATAATTTTCATAAAAATCCAAGTATGTCATTTATCACTGTTCCCATGTAATAAGTTGAGTTTTCATCTCCTAATTACGTTTGGTTTTCAAAAATGAAACCCACCGACTCATATTTTAACAAAAGTCGGCATACATGTTTATCAACCAGAACTGTGGAAATCCTGAAAATTTGAACTTCCTACCTACTAGAGAATTTTAGAGAATATGCGAGTTTGAAATTTGGTTGAGATGCCTTAATAACAACTGGTGAAAAGCAATGTTATTAGAAAAAATTATTTTAATTTACCTTTATTTCTAGTTATAGCCATAAAACTTTATACAGTTAAGTAGAGTATGTTGATTGCAAAAGATTCATAATTTTTTATTTTTACACATTTTAAAAGCATGAAGTGAAGAATTGAAAAGTTCTGGGAAAACGAACAGAAATAAAACAGCTTATACAAAAAAAGGCAACATCATCATCCAAGTTGATCAGATAGAGTATTAAAGTTTACCAGAACCAACAGCTTACTATGTGTTACCAGCGACCCTCACTGCACTCAGGAAATTGTCTCTCTATCAAAACTACTCTGAGTTCAAGTGAAACCAAGAATGCAACTTGAAGGAATAACTGCAAGATTCTTACATAACATAGCTGATACTATATCCTTGGAGGATACCCATGAAGAATTAGAGGGGGAAAATAACATCAAAATAAGAGAACTGCGAAGTTTTATTAAGAAAACTCCAGTACGAAGGACTCTTGTCAACTGATACGGTTGAATGGTAATGGTTTTCGGCTCCAAAATTCCGACAGAAATATCTACAGGATGCAAAAGACAAATATTTTCATAGATAGACCCAAACAATTCAAAAAGTGAAGAAAATTCAATCATACAACACAAACTTGTACCAACCCAAAGGCGTGTAATAGATGCTCAAGAAACTACAAATTAGACCAATGTACTTCAGATTTTTTAAAGTGGGCAAATTGTGAAGAGGGCTATAAGGCAAACTGGAAAGAGTGCAAAGTAAAAATAAATGAGGAAGATTTCCTTAGATTAAAATACATTCAAAATCTGTCCTATACAGAAGCCAGCAGACAATATGCGGTAAAACAAGAAAAAAATACGAACTTTGCAAAAATATGGCAAGGCTCCACCAACAGCCACAATGAATTCCTTACCAAACGCGACATAAAAGTCATATTGGCAGAACATAGGGAGGAAATCAGAACATTTATAATGGAAATTATAAAACAAAAATAGGCATATTTCTAGATGCTGATTTAGAGCATAATGCCAAACAGCAACAACTTGCCCTTGCCAAAAGTTCAAATCCCTGTCAAAACAGAAAAAATAGTATTTCAGACACAGAAAAAAAAGAAACATTTTCAGAGAACAAATGACTCAGAGAAAAATAACAATACAAAGAAACAAAAAATAAACCAAAAGACTCTCAGGTCAAAATCATCGCACACAAATGCCGTTTTTCGCGATACTGCTGCAAAACAGCTTTTCATTTCATTAATATTACGTTTGAACAATAGTTTTTCTGTATAAAATACGAAATAATTATAAAAAAATTTGACGATGCTGACAGATTACAAAAGTGGAAATTATTTTCACAATTAAACGAAATATATGGAGGATCGCGCACAAATGCCGTGTTTCGCGATACTGCTGCAAAACAGCCTTTCATTTCATTAATATTACGTTTGAACAATAGTTTTTATGTATAAAACACGAAATAATTATAAAAAAATTTCACGATGCTGGCAGATTACAAAAGTGGAAATTATTTTCGCAATTAAACGAAATATATGGAGGATCACGCATAAATGCCGTTTTTTGTGATACTGCTACAAAATAACCTTTCATTTCATAATATGTATTACGTTTAAACAATAGTTTTTCTGTATAAAATATGAAATAATTGTAAAAAGATTTGACGATGCTGACAGATTACAAAAGTGGAAACTATTTTCACAATTAAACGAAAAATATGGAGGATCGTGCACAAATGCTGTTTTTCGCAATACTGCTGCAAAATAGTCTTTCATTTCATTAATATTACGTTTGAACAATAGTTTTTCTGTATAAATACGAAAGAATTATAAAAAAAATTGACAATGCTGACAGATTGCAAAAGGGGAAAAATAGTTTCATAATAAAATGAAATATAGGGAGGATCGTGCACATACGTCGTTTTCAGCGATACTACTGCAAAAAAGACTTCCATTTCATCAATAACTAGCCCCCCTTTGGCGACCAGCCTGTTTGCTACCCTTGAAAATTCTGACCGTGGTAAACTCGCTGGTGCGACATACCAGAAAGATGTAAGGTAACTGTTTGGACAGCCAGGAAGTGCCACCCAATTTAGACTGGAATCCAGTGAGGGAGGCATCTACAGGGACCGTACCCTCCTTCCTCTACCACCAACCTCTCGGAAGGACTTACGGACCCACATGTTTAACGTGATCGTACTCCACGTGAACACGGCAGCAGTTTTGGCAGTGGCGAGAATCGAACCCGGACCTACCAAGTGCAATTCCTGCACGCTAACCATTCGGCTACTGCGCCCTCCACGACAATCTCCATAACTTTCTTTTTATTCTCCCAATTTAGACCGGGACCCAGTGGGGGAGGCATCCGCAGGGACCGTACCCTCCTTCCCCTACCACTAACCTCTCGGAAGGACTTACGGACCCACTGGGCTACCGCGCCCTCCGCGACAATCTCCATAACTTTCTTTTTATTCACCCAATTTAGACCGGAACCCAGTGGGGGTGGCATCCACAGGGACCGTATCCTCCTTCCCCTATCGCCAAGCTCTCGGATGGACTTACGGACCCACATGTTTAACGTGATCGTATTCCGCGTGAACAAGGCTGCAGTTTTGGCAGTGGCGGGAATCGAACCCGGGCCTACCGAGTGCAATTCCCGCATGCTAACCACTGGGCTACCATGCCCTCAATCCCGTGGAGTTAACAAAGTTTGGTTTAGTTTAATGGCGTTAAAACTAATAATGAAATTTTAAGGCACCGCGACAATCTCCATAGCTTTCTTTTTATTTGTTTTTTTATTTCTTCAGTGTTTAAGCTTTTCATTAATATCATTTAAAATATCCTCATTCCATAGTTCCATAAATCCATTTAAAATATTCATAAATTAAAATATCCATTTAAAATATCCATATTGTTCTATCATTTAAAATATAAATATAATAATTTCACCCGATGTATACAATACATCACAATTCAATCCACCATAATTCAATCATTTAAATTTTATAATGACCATATGCTAAGCTCTTAATTCTATCATTTAAAATATCCCTCTAACCAAATGCAATGGCATGACTTTCCCCCCTATTTCTGGGCGGGGCTGTCGGGAGAAGAATCGGATCTTTGCTGAGAAATATAAAATCATGACGTCTTTAAAATTGTGATCCTGCGGGCAATTTTCATTATTTCTTGACCAGATTGGACTTGTAAGAATGCCAGATGTTTGAGTTTTCTAAAAATGTAAATTATTAATCGAAATTGAGTACTTTTTACTATGCGAGAATTTAAAAACCAAAAATCGGTGTTTTGAGCCGAATGTGACTTTTGTTTTAAAACCTTTAAAAAATATTAGAAATCGAAATTGAGATTTGAAATTGATATATTTTTACTCACAATTGTCTGCTCTTTCCGGTGGTGTGATTTGTTTTTTCTACGACGTCTGGATCGCGGAGAAAAAAGGGCAAAAAACAGTCGAAATTGCATAAAACATTAAATAACTAAAAAAATAATTTAAATTTTAAAAATCGGTTTTTACATCCCCCCCCCCCCCCCCCCCCCCCCGGCCTATTGCCAAATTTCGTAGCTCCCCGATGTGCGGTCGCTGAATGTATAGTGTATAAGACAGACACACACACAGACATTGCCTTTTATTACATAGATAAGTTTGAACAGTAGTTTTGTATATAAAACAAAATAATTTAATAAAATTTTAGTCGATGCAAATGCTTTTTTCACAGATTAATTAGATAATTATTGGTATATTATCTTAATTATAAGTATATTTTTTTATTGTTTTTTTAAATTTCTTTTTAAGTATCATTTTTCTTAAATTTCGTTAAAGTCTAATCATTTTTCTAAATGTTATGTTTTCTTAAATTTTGTTAAAGTACAATCTTTTTTCTAAGTATTGTGTTTTCTTTTTTTAAGTATAGTTTTCTCTTAAATTTCTTTGAAGTCCAATCGTATTTTTTTTAAGTATTGTTTTAAAATTTTGTTAAAGGACAATCTTTTTTAAGTATCGTATTTCTTAAATTTCATAAGTCCGATAGTCCTTTTAATAAATTTCTTTAATGTCCTTTTAAAATTTTTATTGTATAATTTTATATTTTTTTGAAGTAGTGTTTTATTTTAAATTTTGTTAAAGTACAGTCTCGTAGTCCTCTCATAGTCCTTTTAATAAATCTCTTTAGTCCTTAATATTTTTGAAGTTTCGAGGTATAAGTTTTTGAAATTGATTTAAAATTAAAAAATCTTTTAGGTATGTGTTTCAATATGTTTTCTAAAATTTTAAAAGTTTTTTATTCTGCAATTGCATGCACAAGTTACACAATATTTTTAGAATGCACAAAAATCTTATTTTGTAACCTTTTTATGAGTATTATTCACTTTTATTCAAATTGAATTCCACTATCATTTACATTCAAAATTCTAGTTCATAAAACTGTAGAATATACCACTTTGGTAGGAGGAGCCTATTTTAAAACACATGAATATACGTCACTTTAGTGGCGAAGAGTCAATTGCAAAACACTGAGAAATGCACCAACCTGGAACACTTCTGTAATTTGAAAAAAACTGAGTGAGGGGCTATTCTATCAATTTACCATAACTTTACTAACCTGTCATTTTTGAAAGGTAAAACTGTACTACATATCATGAGCCTAATTATTCTAATACTTTGATATATATTTTTAATATTATAAAAGCATACCAGGTTTTCTAGTTCTATTTGTCTTTGATGCCTTTGTCTGTTTACTGCTGAAGATGACAAAACCCGCACATTAGAGCTAGTACGAGGTTTCAACAACCTATTCTGCTGAGACACGATTTTTTTTAACAAAATGTGATTGTCATTATCTATGCGTCGTACTTCCTCATTACTGAACGATAGATTTTTACGACACTTGGCATTCTGTGTAACGACAGGAGGACTAGCACTTTTCTCCCTACAAACAGAGTTGATGTTTTGTCCCATTTCTAACCGTTTAACAGCTTTAAGTAGTTCGTTAATATCAATTGCTTCACATTTAGGACATTCTTTCTTCTCCACATCCTCTGGAAATTTGACTCCTCCTTTTTTGAGACCTTTTACAGTGCTTTCGGGTATCTTTACTGTTTGCAAATGTGATCCCCCTGGCATAGGTGAATTACACGTATAAGGTGACATAAGTGGGCTGACATCTGTCATTGAATCTGATTCCTCATTCAGTTCAAAAGAATCATCACTGACTGAAGACAAATCTGATTCAGATTCTGACATGCTGGATAAAGAGCTATCATCTGAAATTTCATTATCATCATTAAATATTTTACTCTTCAATCGTGGACTCAATATTCTTCTTCCTTTTCTAGGACCAATAGGACTTGCCATACTACATTTATTATCTTTATAATTAAACGGAGTGGGTATAACTGTTTCAATTGTAGTCTTTTGAACTAACCCTGTAGCATTATCACAAGAAATAGTGATCAAAGGTTTGTTGAAGTACTGGCTGGAACATGATTCTGGTACATTTGATTTAATCAGGTCATGCTCTTTTACTTTAACTTCACAGCTGGTAGAACAATTTTCAACATATGCTGGAGATTTGACATTTATAGACTTCAACACATCACAACTATCTTCATCAGGTGTTTTATTTACGCTACTACTACAATCACTTTCTTCAAAAAAGTCAAAATCTATTTCACCTTGAACATCTAAGTCAGCTTGAGAAGCACCCAGACCAACTCGAAGAGACATAGTGAGGAATTGAACTTGAAAACAAGCTAAAAATATAATTTCAGAAATTCAAAATTTCAAATCATATCAAATTTCACTTATTCAAAACATAATTAATTTTATGACCCCAACGCTCAGTTCATTTTTTTAAGCGGACACAGTGAGAAAAGAAGACGCATTTGCATTTAAGACAAGGAGGTTGGTAAAATGTGCGGTTACAAATGTGCACGTTGATGTTTTTATTAACGTTATTCTCTGTTGCATATATTGATACCAGATGTGCAAAGTCAGTATGGACGGTAAAGGGGCACCCAGCCCATCTGAGGTGCTCTTCCACGACAACTCATCTAATGTCACAGACTCAGCACAAGTGAAAGAGGAAATCGAGGAAAATAAAACTAAATAAAACTGGCACAGTTAAGACATTGTGTACACATCAAAGTTAAGGTAGCTTTAGAAACACCCACCACCACCTCACCTTTTGTGAACGCGAAGGCGATTGTTTAATTTGCAATTTGCGGTAGCACTCTTCGCTTCTAATTTAATTCCGAACAAAACCTAATATTAGGGGGGTATTAAGATCAACAGACAAAATTTTTCTCCGAGAAGTACTCGGCTTTATTTCGACATGTTTCCAAGTGTTTTTCAAATTATATTGTATATTAATGTCAGGGTACAGCATAAAATATAAAATAACTATAAGCTTCGAAGAAGCAATTGCCTTGAAATAGACAATAAAAAAAAGTAAGATTTATCGGGGGTTTTTCATATTGATAATATTTTGTTTATATTACATACAAATTAACTTAAAGCCCATATAAATAAAGTAAAATGCTGTATAACAACATTTTACATGCTCTTATAATAGTATTGAATATTAGTCTGAGATTTAATGCAAAACTGACAAGTTGATTTTATTGAAGTTTATTTAAAATTTTAACACTTTAAATATTTTTACTTTGCGCCTATATTTTATGTTTTTAAACATTGTTTGTTAAGTTATTTGTATATTTTATTAGCTCTTACTCACTAATGCTCATGAGGTAGATAAATTCTAGTATTTAACTTAACTGGTATTTTGCATACATTAATATTTTGTTTATTTTTTATGCTCAATTCTAAACTGTTTCAGACAACAAAAGCGAATAGGTTTATACAAAAATGACAAATATTTTTTGTTGTTTGAGTTTATTCAGCATTTGAAATATGTTTGCTTGTATATCTACATTTTTCAAGCTACTTATTATAGTTAGCTTTGTATATTATACTTTCTCTATTGATAATATAAGTGAACAAAAGGAAATTCTATAAAATGAAATCTTTGACCATTATCATTCTATGAAGGCATAGCCTTTACTTTTCTTAACTCAAAGGGTTATTTCCCATAAATTCGCTCAATGAATATCATGAGTTTTACTGATTGAAATTCAGCTGCTTATTTGGTTATACATTTTTTATTCAATAAAATAGCAGAGTCTTAACAGTAAATGTAATAAGAATATACTAATAAAATAAGAACAAAATACAGCATACATTACATTTTAGCAGTCAACGGGCAAAACTTTAATGTATGCTGTATTATGAAATTTTTATTTTGTTTTTTATTGCAGTTTTGGAGTAATTTTTTTTTTATATAAAATGTAATAATCGACAGACACTGTATATTAGGAACCTATGTTCCTTACTTAGTATGCATAGCCCTAATTTTTTGTACTTCAAAATTTAAATGAAAGCCCTATATCTTTGATATATCAACAAATTTGCTAAAACAGATTAACATGTCTTTGTTGTAATGAAGGTCTGGGGTGGGGGGATTATGCTATTTTCCAGTGGAAAACCATGGAATACTCTTCACTTCACCAATAAATTTTAAGGATAATCTCCCTTAAACTTGAAAATGCAAATTTTCACTTAGTAGCAAGTTGCCAGTAGCCCGTTTTAGTTTAGTGATCACTGTATCACAATTTTTTTGTAAAATCAATAAGTATGGTTACATATACTTAATATATTATTATATATATATAGATATAAAGGATAAGAATTGGGGAAATAATAAACAGTTAGTAAACTTTTGGGACAGTCTTCTGATTAAAACAGAATGGAAGAGGGATGTAGTGGCCCGAAGTTGTTTTAT
This sequence comes from Amaurobius ferox, assembly GCA_951213105.1. Lineage (NCBI taxonomy): Eukaryota > Metazoa > Arthropoda > Arachnida > Araneae > Amaurobiidae > Amaurobius > Amaurobius ferox. The sequence continues at coordinate 3,569,608 of OX578147.1, read as the reverse complement.
TTAATCACCACATTGCATTGTGTAATTGACCTATGGTGAGTGGTGAATTCCTATTTTTAGGCCTATTCTAGGATGATATTGTAAATTTGCATTTTAATTTTTAGATAAAGTTTCACATGCATACCCTCTTCCCTTTGAAAGAATAAGCCCTTCCTATTCTTGTCTCCTTAGAAGTACACACTGTTCCTTCTACACATTTAGTATATATTATTTTATTTCCTTTACTTTCTCTTTTATTTGTTTTGATTTTTTCATTTGTTTATATGTGAGGTTAAATTAGATGTTTGCCAACCTAACCACCACAACTAAAACCACTGCAGGTGTGCACTGCTTGCTGCATCAAATACTATTGAAACTATTGTTTGATGCCTTTTATCTGAATGGACCTTATGCCACAACTAACCTGTTCAGATTAGGCCACTCTAAAATATGTAACATTTTTTAATCGGCTCCAAAGTGAAATGTAAAACCGGTGTTTCACTGTAAAATTGCAAAATATCATAATTTATTTTCAGTGTAATTGAGTTATTAAATAAATTCTGGTTTATTCGACATCTAATATTCAGAATGTGTGATAGTCCAGCTTAGCTCTTAAATTATATTCGGGTTTAGAACCAAAATGATGCTTTGCTTAGAGGCCCTATGTCATATAAACAGTTTACAAAGAAAAGACCAATAACTTGTAAAATAGGAGTATTATGGGGTATGCATTTGTTGTATAGGAGCCCAAAAATTCTGCTGGTTGCACTGTTTAGGTCCATTCTGCTTTATTGAGTTATATTTACTGTAATAAACTGAATGCTTTTATATCCAGATTTATGTTAATTGAAGTTTAACTCATAATGTGTGTGTGTGTTAAAATTTATTTAAATGTTTTTTCGCATACTGTACAGTATAATTTAGTATGTGTAACTCTTTAATAAAAAAAAAATCATATTTATTTTCCATTATTTTCTTTTACATAAATTTTTTCCAATTTTTATAGCATTTTAGTTCAACATCCGATAATTCTGTAAATTTGGTAATCCGGCACCTCTGAAATATGCAGGATTATCTGAAGTTTACTGCATATTTTATTTTATTTGTAACCTTGATAAAAAATATAGCATAAAACGTTATTTGTAAATTTTGGTCTCCAATTTTTATGTCTCTTCAAATTATTTTATCACTCTTCACCACTGGAATGTGTTATGTTATTTTTTAAAATATAATTCTGAACTATTACAAAATGTGATGCAGAAATGATAAGCTTATTCATTTGCTGCTGACATGTTTGCATAATTTATTCATTTAGATTCATATTCTAATTTTTTTTTTTTTTTTTTAATAAAACTACATATGTTTTATTATTCAATATAGGTATATATACATATTAAATACAGATTGAATAATAGAATTTTCAAGTTAAAATTTTGTATGCATTAATAATTTGCATATATTCTTAATATATATATTTGTAGTATAGTATTATATAATTTGTAGTATACTACATTCTTAATTATTCTTAACTACATTCTAATTCTTATACTACATTCTTATACTACATTCTTATACTACATTCTTAAATAATTGTTGTGTTATACAGTTTAATGTACATACATTCTTAATATTCTTAAAATAGTTTAATTATTCAGTTTCTGTAAGTAAGCATTGGTAAGAAATTAAATCTTATTGGAAGGCCTGGGTTCAACCCATAACACCATAACAAGTGCAGTGTAGGGCAGAAGTCATAACCCCATCCAGTTCAACAAAATCATTTGAGTTCCCATAAGTTGCATGCTGTCATGGAGTGGGATGGAGTGATCGCTCCAGGGTGTACAATAAGAAAAAGGCGCTTCTTGCTATGAACATATATTTAGTTTAAGGATCAAAGGAAATGCATTATGGGAAAGGAAGCAATGAAATAATTATGCCATGTGCTCAGTCATGTTCGGTATCTACTTTAAATAAGTTTAGTTGTATATATTTCAATTTTCAATGCATATTTGTTATTACATATCAAAATAGTTTTAAATCATTATCATCTCGTTTTGCACATGAGACAAGAACCCCACTCTATAAGTGGAGCTATGAATATTCCTTTGGTGGGATGCAATGTAGAATATACCCTGTACTCCCTATAGCACCCATAATTTCAGATGCAATGTAGAATACCATGTACATGTGAAAAATCACTGGGGAGCATAATAATGTAACTTTGGGCATTGCATAGCTCCCTAAGCTTCCTTCTAACTTTGCTTATGCCTTACTTATTTCAGGGGTAGGCACAAATTACAAGGTGTGTTACATTATATTTTATTTATGTATAATGTAGTATCTTTTTACAAAGAAATATATATAATTATATCTAAAGAATATAAATTTATTTTAAACTAAAATTATTGTAATTAATAATATTACATATATTCTACTTTCATATCTTTGTTTCCATTCAATGCAAGGTTTATATAAAGGTAAAGTATTTTGATGAAATTAAAAATTTCTAGGTGTAGTTTTAATAGATGTTTTTGTAACTAGGTAAAGAATATGTTTGGAGAGGATATGTGATGAGTTATTTTTTGATTCAAACAGAGCAAAATCAGATATAAATAATAGAATGCTCGGGGAAAAGTTTATTGCTATAAATATGTAATGAAAAGGATTGTAATGGGTTTAAATATGTAATATAAAGTTTTGACAACATATACATTTTGAACCTCACACTACAAATTGAGTGTGTATTAAATCTTTAAATGAAAAAATGAGTACCTAATCTGAATATGAAAAGTGAGTATCTAATCTGAATATGAAAAAGTGAGTATCTAATCTGAATATGAAAAAGTATATTAATTTTCATTTGTTTATAGTACCATTACAAGTTGATAAAAGAATACATTCTTCACTTATTGACATTCATATTCTGTTAAATATCTGTAATGCTAGACATTTACCTTTGGTGAATGGAATCTTATTTTTAACCTGAATTGGAGTAAGTACTGATTTAAATCAGTTTTAAGATATCAAAACTTGAAATGTTAATGAAAAATATAATCTTTTCTTTAACTTAAACAATATTGTAAAAATAAAAAAAATAATTCATTGCTGTCAAAAAGAATCTAAAAACTTCAACTTCATTAGAACACATCATTGTCTTTGTTGGTATGGTACATCTCATTTATCATGACGAAAAAGGTTCTTTATTGCTTTTGAAACCGGTTGATACCTTTTTGCAATTTTTTATGTGTTGCTAATTTTTTTTAAAGCATTTATAGCAAGACTGGTCATAGAAAATAAGCCCACTACAAACATTTACCATGCCCCCACCCCAACTATGTTTGATTTTTCTCCTCTTTGTAAATTTTTTATATTTTCTCCAGCCTAAAAAATATTGAGTTGTGGGATCTCCACTCGAGTGGTATCTGTCCCATCCCCCTACGGAAGACCTGTTAATAGAATGTGAAAATTATTTAAATTAATTGATATATAATATTAATTGATAATAAATATTTTTCACTTTTTATGATTGATTCATGTGATGAAAAGGATATAAGCAAATTAGACATTTCATACTCAAAGTCTTTGTAAGATAGAAAAATACAGATTTTTTTTTTAATTAAAAAAAAATACTTAACTACTTATATATATATTTTTTTAATTAACAACCCTGTCATTTACATATTTCGATTTAAAAAATATGTTTGGGTGTTTTTATTAACAATCCAATGTTAAAGGTGCATGGCAAATGGCGAAAATACATTTAAAGCAAATAAAATGATTGTGACATTCAATTCATGAATACTTTAGCCACAGCTGTACTATCGACTGTCTGCATAGAGGGAATTTCTTTTAACATTTGGTGTAATTAACAGAAAATGATGAAATAGATTAGGTGTAGAGAAAGCATAAAAATTTATTTTCTTAATGAAACACATGAACTAGGTAAGAAAACAAAATACTTTGTAAATTGGAATGCTCCTTTAACTTTTATGACATAATTTAAGCAATTGGTTGACAAATAGTTTCGTGAGAAATGTATATTTTGTGATAAGTATATAGAAGTAGACCTAAACACTATGCATGTCCTATGAAGACTTACTCTAGATATATATTTTTTAATTCACTGTAATAAAGCTTTTCCGAATCATATAAGAGGTCTCTCCTTTAAATATCTGCAGTATGAGTCTCCACTCGACTTTTTATATATATGTACTAATATTCCATATTATTTACCCTGTCCTTATAATAAAAAATCTGATGTGAGCAGCACATGACTTTCCCTGCAAACTTATATTAACGTTCTCTTTATTTTAATTAAATTTATTTCACTTTTATTCAATTTTCGTTCTCATTCGGTAATCGGGCTTATTTTCAAAGGTGGTGTAGGGAAAGTACGAAAAACTAAAATATCTCGAGAACGGCTAGTCCTGGTGTAATGGGATTGGTTTTATTCTTTTCTTCGTTAAAAATTACGCATTAAGTACGCATTTAATGGATATATTTGAGCATACGTAGCTTTTTAGATTTTGACAATTTTTGCGGGCCATTCTGCAAAAAAAGGCAGGCTATTTTTTTCTGAATCGTTCCAAAATCTAATCAGCACCAGGGTGACCTATACGTGACTCATCTACCGAATTTTGTGAAATTCGGTGCATTAGTTTTTCAGCTAGAGTGGATATAAGCTTTTGCGGGCCATTTCGCAAAAAAAGGCGGGTTCTTTTATTCCGAATCGTACCCAAAACTAATCAGCACCAGCCCCGCCCACAAGTGACTTACTTACAAAATTTAGTAAAATTCGGCCCATTAGTTTTTTAGTTAGAGTGGATACAAAATCTGCACAGACAGACACACAAACAGACACACACACAGACGTCACGCTAAAAATGGTTTTTTTCATACTCTAGAGGTCTCGAAACGTGTAGATCCGTCGAAAACTCGAGTTGCGATTTTCGGCATGATTCCAATACTTTCCCTATACATTACCATGTACTGCAGGGAAAGTAAAAAATCTGATGTGGGCAGCACATGACTTTCCCTGCAGACTTATATTCACGTTCTATTTATTTAAATTAAATTTAATTAATTTTTAATTCAATTTTCGTTCTCATTTGAAAACTGGACTTATTTTCAAAAATGGTGTAGGAAAAATACGAAAAACTAAAATATCTCGAGAACGGCTAGTCCTAGTGTAATGGGGTTGGTCTTATTCTTTTCTTCGCTAAAAAATTACGTATTAATCAAGCATTGAATGGCTATATTTGAGCATACGAAGTTCTTAAGTTTAGGTTTTGATGATTTTTGCGGGCCATTTTACAAAAAAAAGCAGGTTATTTTTTTTCGAATTATACCAAAATCTAATCAGCACCAGAGGGTGGCCTACAAGCGACTTATCTACCAAATTTTGTGAAATTCGGTCCATTAGTTTTTCAGTTAGAGTGGATACAAACTTTTGCGGGCCATTTCGCAAAAAAAGGCGGGTTCTTTTAACCCGAGTGATACCCAAATCTAATCAGCACCAGATTCGTGCACAAGTGACTTACCTACCAAATTTTATGAAATTCGGTCAATTAGTGTTTTAGTTAGAGTGGATACAAAATCTGCACAGACAGACAGACACACACACAGACGTCACGCTAAAAATAGTTTTTTCGTATTCTAGAGGTCTCGAAACGTGTAGATCCGTCGAAAACTCGAGTTGCGATTTTCGACATGATTCCAATACTTTCCCTATACATTACCATGTATTACAGGGAAAGTAAAAGGTGTTTGTGCCGTCTATAGCGGAAAAATCTAATCGCAGTACAGCCATGAAATTAGATACAAAGGTATCTCGGCTCCTGAGAAAAAACGCTTAATACAGATTTATTTTTTATCGGGCTGAGCTCAGCCGCGTATGAGCTCGCGCAGCGATCGACTACGCTTTTGTAAAAATTGGATGAATGAATGAATGTAATTAATTCCTGCTTTAAATCTCGGGCAATGTCGTGTGCCCTTTTTACTTTCCCTGCAATACATGGTAATGTATAGGGAAAGTATTGGAATCATGCCGAAAATCGCAACTCGAGTTTTCGACGGATCTACACGTTTCGAGACCTCTAGAATACGAAAAAACTATTTTTAGCGTGACGTCTGTCTGTGTGTCTGTCTGTGCAGATTTTGTATCCGCTCTAACTAAAAAACTAATCGACCGAATTTCACAAAATTTGGTAGGTAAGTCACTTGTGGGTGAGTCTGGTGCTGATTAGTTTTGGGAACGATTTGGAATAAAAGAACCCGCCTTTTTTTTTTGCGAAATGGCCCGCAAAAGCTTGTATCCACTCTAACTGAAAAACTAATGGACCGAATTTCACAAAATTCGGTAGATGAGTCACTTGTGGGTTATCCTAGTGCTGATTAGAATTTGGTACGATTCGGAAGAAAATAGCCTGGCTTTTTCTGCAAAATGGCCAGCAAAAATTCGTCAAAATCTAAACTAAAGAACTAGGTATACTCAAATATATCCATTAAATGCTCGTTTAATACGTAATTTTTAACGACGAAAATAATAAGGCCAACCCCATTACACTAGGACTAGCCGTTCTCGAGATATTTTAGTTTTCCTTATTTTCTCTGCGCCACTTTTGAAAATAAGTCCGGTTTCCGAATGAGAACGAAAATTGAATTAAAAGTGAAATAAATTTAATTAAAACAAGAAAGATCAATCATGCATAAGCATTGATTATGAAACACTTTCCAACTGAAATGTAATTTCATTTAAAAATTTCTAAAATGTGATTCATTCAGTGGTAATATCTTTTACATTATCACAGTACTACAGTAATTTATTATACTTAAATATTTAAAACTGTATCGAAATATAAATCATCTGATTCTTTATGCAAAATCAATGAATATTTCATTCATATAACTTGTATTCCAGACTCCAGAGCTAAATAATTTTGTGTGAAAAAAATTCAGCAATTCTTATGTAATTCATCTTACAATCGCTTGAGATATTTGCATTCTGCATATGTTAAAATTAGGCTTCCTTGAAGAAATAATAAAAGTTTAGGGATCATTTAAAATCACAACTATTGTAATTGCATAGGCACGGAATTTAGATACACAGATAATATATATGTGTATGTGTATGTACTCAAAGTATTGGAATCGTGCCGAAGATCGGAACTCGAATTTTCAAAGGATCTACACGTTTTGGGACTTCTAGAACACGAAAAAACTCCTTTTAGGAAGACGTCTGTGTGTGTAAGGGTGTATCTGTGTATGTTTCTGTGTGTCTGTGTGGATATTACATCCACTCTAATTGAAAAACTAATGGACCGAATTTCATACAATTTGGTAGGTATGTTTTTTGTGGGAAATCCTGATGTTCATTAGATTATAGTACGATTCGTAATAAAAGAATCTGCCTTCTTTGCGAAATGGCCGCAGAAATTGCCTTTATCCACTCTAGCTAAAAACTAATGAACCAAATTTAACAAAATTTGGAGTATAATATTTCAATAACCTACAAGTGATTTATATACCAAATTTAACAAAATTTTGTATATAAATCATTTGTAGGTTATTCTACTACGATTCGAGAAAAAGGAACGGGCTATTTTTGCGAAATGGCTAGCAAAAATCGTTATATATAAAAATAAAAGACTACGTGTGCTCAATTATATCAATTAAATTCCTATTTTATATGTGATTTTTGACAACAAAAAGAATAAGACTAACCCCATTACTCTAGGACTAGCCGTTCTTGAGATATTCTAGTTTTTTCGCGTTTTCGCTACGCCACCTTTGACAATAAGTCCAGCTATCAAATGAGAACCAAATTTAAGTTTAACGTGTAAATTCAATGTCATTTAAAATACTTATGTTGTGCAGATAAACTCAAATTATCATTGAATAAATAAAGAGAACGAATATGAGTCTGCAGAGAAAGACATGTGCTGTCCACATCAGAATTTTTAACAATATTACACCAATGATTTATAGAAGTGAACGGGGATTATTTTCGTGAACGGGGATTATTTTCAGGCCATTTCGAAAAAAATGTATGATCTATATTTAAAGATCCATCAAATTTTTGTCGAATAAAATGTTCAACAAATTTAAGCTGTGTACCAAATTTTAACTCTCTAGGACGTAGGAAAGTGCATTTAAAATGCCATCAATTAAATTTATCAAGAAGAGTTATATAAAATTTAAAAAAAATGAAAAATTATTATCTACCAAATTTATTTTAAAATATGAAGCCACTCCCATATGCAAAACGTTTAAACAATGGAGAGATATTTATTATATAATATCTCTCTCTTTTCTTTCTGGAAGATATCCCAAAGTCAGAATTTAATTGAATTTGTTTTTTTCCCTATATTAAATAATTTTTTTAATTAAAAAACTACTTAACATATTTTACTGAATTTTTTTTTTATATATTCTATGGGATAATGTGAATATTTCCTAAAAATTTCGAAGCAATTCGTGAATTTTAAATTTACTTAAAAAATGTTTGAAAAATTAGGTCCCATAGGGTTCAATGTATTTCATTTTTTCAACCCGGGTTCAATAAAAAACTAATTGGGTGATATTATTTATTTATATTCCCATAGGTCCTACAGACCGTCTGAACAACATACTAAAATTTAATTTTGATAAACTCATTTTTACGGCAGTTATCGTGCTAACGGACAGACAGACAGACAGACAGAATGAACAAAGTCATAAACACTTTTCAACTTTGTTGTAAAGTGTTAATAAAGAGAACGGTAATATAAGTCTGCAGGGAAAGTCATGTGCTGTCCACATCAGATTTTTTGTATTTATACACGTTTCCTCGGTTCCATGAAATTTAAAACTACTGTCTACCTACCCAAATATTTAATGTGTTGTTAAATCTGTTTTTCTGCAGTATTATAATATGATATTTCTTTTTTAAGGCAAGAATTTGCAAATTTACATCCTATATTCTGTAAATAACTGGAAATTATTATTATTATTATTATTATATTTTGATAAACTACTCGTTTTGCCTTAACTTCAGATGGACTCTGTCCCGTCATTCAACATCTTTCACGGGCTCGTTCTCAGCTTCTAGATCATGAAGAGAGCTAAAACTCGGCACATAGTTTCATCTCGCTGAACATTTTTATTTATTAAATATTCACGCCATTGCGTTGCATCGTTACGTCATTTACGCATATCATAACAATGTTTTTGCTCTTTTCAAGGTTTTTTTTTTTTTACTTTCCCTGCAATACATGGTAATGTATAGCGAAAGTATATTGGAATCATGCCAAAAATCGCAACTCGAGTTTTCGACAGATCTACATGTTTTGGGACCTCTAGAAACGAAAAAACTATTTTTAGCGTGTGTGTGTCTGTCAGTCTATGTGTCTGTGCAATGCATGTATCCACTCTAACTAAAAAACTAATGAACTGAATTTCACAAAATTTGGTAGGTAAGTTATTTGTGTGTGACCATGATGCTAAATAGTTTTGGGTACGATTCGGGATAAAATAACTCTCCTTTTTTCGCGAAATGGTCCGCAAAAATTCCCTGTATCCACTCTAGCTGAAAAACTAAGAGATCAAATTTCACAAAATTTGGTAGATAAGTCACTTGTGGGTTACCCTGGTGCTGATTAGATTTTGGTACGATTCGGAAAAAAATAACTTTCCTGTTTTTACAAAATGGCCTACAAAAATCGTCAAAATCTGAAATAAAATACTGCATATGCTCAAATATAACAATTAAATGCTTGTTTTATACGTAATATTTAGCGATGAAAAGAATAAGATCAACTCCATTGCACTAAGAATAGCCGTTCTCGAGATATTTTAGATTTTTCGCATTTTCTGTACCCCTAAGTCAAGTTACCAAATGAGAACGAAAATTGAATTTAAAGTGTACATTCAGTGTAATTTTAATTCATTACGCTTGTTATTTGATGCAATTTAATGAATTATTGAAGAAATAAAGAGAACGTGAATTTGAGTCTGCAGAGAAAGTCATGTGCTGCCCACATCAGATTTTTTTTTTTTTTTTTTTTTTTTGCGCGAATTGCTGTTTAGTGTTTTCAGCTGAATGCTCTTTTACTTATTACGCATCGATCTATGTATATACTGCATAGGTTTGAATGCAAATTACGTCAAAAAATGAAGTATATACTATAGTATATATAGTGTATACTATAATATAATTAATTCATAGAGGAAATATTGTAATGGTTTCGAATTCGAGTTTTCGATTGATTTACATGTTTTAAATATTCCTGAGGTCGTTTTTGAAGTGATGTGTAATCCTTTCATGGATGAGCGTTATTTTAGAAACGAGTGGAAACAAGCTATTTAAATGAAATTTGGTACGGTTATTACAAACGGAGAATGACGCAACGACAGGATATTTAATAATATTAAATAGATAATTATTTGTATGTCATTTATCGTTAGAAAATGCATGGCATTCATTTTATAACTCTGGTACGAACCGTTTTCGCGATATTACACATTTATATAAAGATTTACATAAAATTGAAATAATAATAAGTATCATTAAATAGGTTGACTTTCCTTATGAAATATTACGCGACGAATTGACTCATATCATTCTCGTGGATGTAGCTAGTTCCATTTACGAGAGAAAACACTATATTTGTAATCCCTCGTGAGACACTATTACAAATAGTGTATTACAATGGTATTTGTAAGACACCATTTGTAATAGTTTTGTATTTTGTCTTTACACAATATACAAACAGCAATTTATTTCATGGGACAGTGCTGTTGTAGGCGGGTACTGCAAGTAGAAACTTCATTGTTGCAAAGTAAGTTTAATCTCTTTTGAAGAAATTTTAAGCTGACTGCGTGGTAAAACTGAATTTGTCTGTCTCTATAAAGGTTTACAAAAAAGTGGCACATAAAAAATTTTCTCGGAATTTTTTTTGGTTGCAGATATGCGGTTATTTCCCGGGTACAATAGTCCATTTTGTCATTAGAAAAAAATTGCAGTAGAACGTAATTGTAATTATTGTTTTAAGTAAGTATAGCATAAACTTGAATATATAGACAATATGTATACTCATTCAAAGTGATAATTGTCAAACCCTGGCCTCATGGGGCATAGAGAACAGCAACAACAACAAAAAAAAAAGTTAAGTGTTAGATGCTGAAGAAACCCTCCCGTCAGACAACACCGTGACCATGTATATTCTTTGCCGTGACCTTCAATTATTGGGAAGAATACGGGAGATGGGGAATGATTTTTTTTTTCTTTTGGTGGGGGGAGAGGAGGGGATAGTATAGTACTTCCACATGTACACGTTGCGTTTAGAAATGGGAGTGTCTATATACACAAACGGTTCTAAGGGGGTAACAGGGGGAGCAAAGGGGTGGGGCTTTGGTAGGGCGGGACCTTACGACGGATGATGAAATTCTCCAAACGGCGAGAAAAAGACAACGCTCCGCCATTTTGATTTTCATGTAGCAGTCCATGTCGTTTTCAGTGGGACGCCATCAAAAGGAGATTTGATGGTTTTCGAGGTATTAATATTTATTATTTCAATTTTTGTTTCTTTTTGATGAATTACTATGTTTTATTATTATGTATTGATTTAAATAAAATTCTATTTCGATATGGCCAAAATCCTTAACCATGTTATGTATGCATTCCAAGTAGTATAAGCAATATTTATTTAAATTGATTTGAATAACGAAATAAAATCATAGAACGTGTAATATAAAGCTGCATTTATAGCAGAAAAATATATCAAATTTAGTTTAGAGGGTCAATTTCAGCTATTAAAGCAAGACTGGTTTTGTTGAAATATACTAAATGTTAAACGTAATCTGAATTCTAAAGGTATACGATGTAAATTCTTCCTTCCAAGATTAGCTTCGTGGTTTGTTTGTTTTCTTTGCTGTTCTTAAATTTCGGCGGATTTCGTTACTAAATGCATTAAGTTTTAATATAATATTTATTCAAATTAATGTTATATTCAGTTCTATTTAATAACATTATATATTAAATAGTGACTTTTACAATAATAGGATTGTTGCTGGCAGAGTTACTTCTGCATATCTACAAAGCAAGAAGAAATGCTGAAGTTGGTGCCTGGATCTCAAGTATGCTGATAACTTTTAACAAGTGCAGTAAGAATACATTTTCTTTAGTTAAATAATAATTTTAATTATTCTATTCACTTATAGTTTTTACTTTTGGAGGCTTGTTAACAGTCCTCAAATGCTATTGCTCAGTGAAGAGCAAGAAATCGTCCTATCATACTGATGCTCTCATTATGGCAAAAAGTATAGTTATATTTTAGTCTTTTGAAAGCATTTGTGTGTACTAAAATTGACTTATTAATGATGTTTACTGTTCTGAGTCACAATTTCAAATTTTTTCTCTTTAGTATGTTTTACAACTAATAATGTTAAATTCAGATTGTTTATGTCAAATGAAATACAATTGTTAAGTTTTCATAAGTAATTTATTTGCGAGATTGAACATTTTATTTCTGTATGTTGTGCAAATGTTTCATAAATTCAATTTCATTGTCTAATCTTACAATATAATTTTATTTACAATGTTTTCATGCAGATTTTCAAATTGGTGAAATGCTTTGCTTTTAGTTTGTTAATATGCAATGACTAGAATCACCTAAAATAAGCATATCTTGCACTTTATAGTAAACACATTGGCATTGGTTCTCATAAATCCATATGAATGAACATAATTGTTTCGAAACTTTTTTTTAACAAATGTGAATGGTTCCTTTTCTAAGCTAATTTTGTCTGTTTACATGATTCGCAAAGTTTTAATTTTTAACGCAAAATATTGCCCTCTCACCATATGATTGCTTAATGATGCTACTGTATTTAACTTCTTTAAATTAAGATATACAGTAGCTAGACAATTCTTCATTTCATTTTTAACTTTTTCATTACATTGACTTAATCTCTAATATTTGCCTCTGCAATAAAACAACTATTTATTTCTGTAGCAAATATATTTTTTGATATTAGTAAAAACTACCTTATTGTTATTCCCCATCTAGAAATTGATAACAAATAACTTCTCAAAGTTAGTACGTATAATGCATATGCTAGTTATATACGCTTTTGAAGAAACCAAATGAAATATATATAAAAAAAATTAATCTTGATAGAATAATACTATTTAACAACGCATCAGAAATGTTGTAGTAGCAAATATATCATTAAAAATTCCATTTAAATGGGAGAGTAGTCCCCAATCTCATCAGTTTTATGCTTCCAAATCTTGCAATCTGTTTTTTTAAACCCAATAAGCATTTGGCGTTTAAAGTTACTGCATTTAGCAGTATCTCAATGATTATGTGCACATGTTTTGGAAATTGACAAAATAAGTGTGTGGTTGCCACAAATATTAGAAGTAAATTCTTAGGGTGACAGAGAAAACCAAGATATAAATAAAAGTGTGTAACTGTCCCGTCATATAGTTTTAAATATATAATGCATAAAATAATGTGAAAATAAAATGAAAATTAAATTCTATTAGGAAGTATCCATTTACTCACAATTTAAAAATGAAATGATTGATTTATAATAACAAATAAGATACATAATTCCCTGATTATAACTATTCTAAATATCTAGAAAGTACTGTGTCAATCATAGTCCTAGATTTTGTGATTGATACTGCTGGATCATTATTCAATTTGAATTTTGTGTTTAAAAATTCAGTCAGTGACTTGGCTGTGCTTCTGAAGAAACAAAATGGGCATTTAAATCATATTGAAAATTATTGGTATGTTTTCTAAATCCATTCCAAGTAAAGCTTAACTGTTGACAGTATTAAACAAGCAAAATCCTATTTGCATTCCATACTAGATTTTGCTATAACTGCATTTAAAATAGTTAATGCTGTAATTGAAAATCACAACACCTATATACAATATAATGAAAATGCGAAGCACTCTAGATTCACTTGATGCATAGCAAACAACTTACAACCTAACTAAAATGTGTAGTATTTTAGCCTTGATCGGCGAGTAATAGCTAATGACTCACTGACAGGAGTAACAAAGTGTAATACAACATGCCATCCTTAGTCTACTCATCTGTTGTCTTGCCACTATTGAAGGAGTCGTTAATATCATTTAAACATAATGGTATTCTATTCCACTTCTATTGATGAAGTTTATTTTCATTATGCTTGGATTTCCATTAAACGAACTTGCACTACTGTGCCTTAAGAATATTAACTTTAATAATACATTACAACTGTATACAATATAATGAAATAAAACATGCTGTTCTCATTTGAAGCATAGCAAACAACTGAGAGCATAACAAAACTCCTCATAATTTTTAAATAATGGTATTATACCAAAGTTACTTATTACATTTAAGGGGGCATAATGGACCTTTAAACCTTCAAAAAATCGATTTTTCAATTTTATTTTATTCTGAATATTTGAACATTTCTGAACACTGTGCAAAAAACCGCATTCAAAAATTCGCATTATTTCGAAAGTTATGAGCTGTTATGCAACATACACTTTTGAAAATTTTTTCATGTCAGCCATCGCCGCCATTTTTAAAGGGACATCACTGTTTGTTTATGTTTGCAGTTTGCTGATGTGTCACGTAAATCTAATACTTTTTCCACCACCATGTCTTAATTATTTATTTAATTATTTCTACAGCAGTAGGAAGGCAACTACTTACCTCTACTGAACTGCCCAGCCCAGTTTGTTTATATTCTAGCGCTGTTAACTTGTTTACAACGTGGAGAATTTCTTCTGAGTTTCGCAATTTCTTTTCATTATATTTTCTTACTTTTTACGATTGATATTCTGCATTTATGTTGTTTAAGCATAAGAACTTTGAACTAAAATACAGTTAATCTATTTTATAAGTATACATTACAAACTTCTTCACGTTTGCATATTTATTTGTGTAAACTTCAACGTACAAGACTGGTGCAATTTTTTAATATAAACTTTTTGCTTTTTGCTTTCTAATAATGGATACACCGGCAACTAAATCTCGTTCTGGTAAAAGAACGAAAAGAAGGCGTTTTCAAGGAAATATGTATGTAATTAAAAACAAAAACAATCCGAAAGTGTTCGAACGGCAAAATGTTGATTCTACGCCTAAGCTAAGTGCTTCAAGTAAAAAACTGTGCAGCTCAAAAGATGAACTTTCAGTTGATAAGTCGTATATTTCATCTGAAGAACATGAATATAGAATGGTTAATATATCAGTACTTTTCAAGGAGCTTGCAAATGTTTTGTGCTGTAAAATATGTCATGGAACAATAAATATAGTTGAAAAATCTTCAATGGGTTTAGCATCCACATTTCTTGTATATTGTGATAGCTGTGATGAACTAAAGTCTGTGAAAAATACAAAAATGCTTGGTGTTAAGAAAAATATTCCAGAAATAAACAGAAGAGCTGTGTTTTCTATACGATGTATAGGACAGGGTTTATCGGCTTTATCTACTTTTTGTTGTACTATGGGTCTTCCAGCGCCTGTTTCTCAGAAATCATATAATAAAATTAATCACAGGATTTTAAATGCCACATCTGTTGTAGCTAAATCTTCAATGAAAACTGCTATCCAGGACGAAAGAGAATTATCAAATGGATCGAAAGATATTACTGTAAGTGGAGATGGTAGTTGGAAAACTAGGGGGCATTCGTCTCTTGTAGGTGTGTGTACACTGATCGGAGCAGAAAGTGGGAAGGTTATTGAAACCGAAGTAATGTCTTCTTTTTGTAAAGGTTGCAACAGCTATAGAAGTAAGAAAAGTGGCCCTCGGTATGAAAAGTGGAAAAAGAATCATAAAATAGTGTGTTCAAAAAACCATTCGGGTAGTGCCGGAAAAATGGAATGTTACGCATATTCAACAGATCAATTGAAGACCATGGTGTTCGGTACAAATTTTATATTGGTGATGGTGATACGAAAACATTTTCACAAATATCGAATAGCAAACCATATGGAAATGAAATAGCGGTTGAAAAACTTGAATGCACAGGTCACATTCAAAAAAGAATGGGAACTCGTTTGAGAAAGCTGAAAACCCAGATGGCTGGAAAGAAGCTATCAGATGGAAAGACAATTGGAGGAAAGGGCCGGCTGACGGAAGTCAATATTCAAAAATTGACTTCCTACTATGGAAATGCAATTCGTGGAAACAAAAATGATTTGTTTAAAATGCGACAAAGCATATGGGCTGTATGGATGCATATGGTATCCTCTGACAGTGACCCACAACACTTTTTTTGTCCTAAGGGACCAAATACTTGGTGTAAGTACAACCATGCAGCATACTCGAACACAGTATCAAACTTCAAGCATAAGAACTCCCTCCCAAAATCTGTCATGGAGTTGGTAAAACCAATATTTAAAGACCTTTCAGACCCAAATCTATTGAAACGCTGTCTTGGAGGGAGAACTCAAAATCCTAATGAGTCTTTAAACTCCCTCATATGGAAATATTGCCCGAAAAATATAAATACTGGGAGAGAAATTGCACAAATAGCAACAAATATTGCCAGTATAACATTCAATGATGGTGGTAACGGTATAATAAAAATTATGAATGCTTTAAATTTGAGTATAAACAGAAATTTACTAAATGTTTTGCATCTGAGCGATAAGAAACGGATACACGAAGCAGATTTTCGAGCCTCTAGCAGTACATATGAAGTTCGAAAAGCTTGTAAAAGGCAGAAAACATTTGATTTTCAACGACAAGAGGAAGAGGAAGGAATTACTTATGCGTCTGGTGCATTTTGATGCTACATTAGATATAACGCAGGATGTATTATAAACTACAGCCAAACATTAATTAGCCGAACTGCGATAACTCTGAATATATACTG
Organism: Amaurobius ferox; assembly: GCA_951213105.1. Lineage (NCBI taxonomy): Eukaryota > Metazoa > Arthropoda > Arachnida > Araneae > Amaurobiidae > Amaurobius > Amaurobius ferox. Next base: position 3,552,764 of record OX578147.1, on the reverse strand, counting down.
AATATAACTGTGAATATATTTTTAAACTTAAAAGCGGGTTTCTCAGATATGTGATTTTAACTGTTGTGCGCAATATATTTTAAAATATATGTAACCAATCACTTTCAAATTTTTTGCTCTTACTGGTTTCATCTATATACATAATTTATAGATAAAAAATCCTCATAAATAAATAAAAATTTAGTAAACGTTCTTCATCTGACTAACAAGAAACGACTGCACGAAACATCTGTTCGAGTTTCCGAAGCAACCTATAGAGCTCAAGTAGCCCCTAAAAGGCAGAAAATTTTTGATTTTTCTTACATAACAGACATAGAAAGGTGCTAATTATGAACCAAAGGCATTTTAAGGTACAAAGTAAGATAATAAGTAACATTGAAGTATTTTTAAATTTTAAAATATATGTAACCAATCACTTTCAAATTTTTTGCTCTTACTGGTTTCATCTATATACATAATTTATAGATAAAAATTCCTCATAAATATGTAAAAATTTAGTAAACGTTCTTCATCTGACTAACAAGAAACGACTGCGCGAAACGTCTGTTCGAGTTTCCGAAGCAACCTATAGAGCTCAAGTAGCCCCTAAAAGGCAGAAAATTTTTGATTTTTCTTACATAACAGACATAGGAAGGTGCTAATTATGAACCAAAGGCATTTTAAGGTACAAAATAAGATAATAAGTAACATTGAAGTATTTTTAAATTTTAAAACTGTTTTTCTCAGATATGTGATTTTAACACTTGCGCGCAATATATTTTAAAATATATGTAACCAATCACTTTCAAATTTTTTGCTCTTACTTGTTTCATCCATATATATAATTTGTACTTCAAAAATTCACCATAAATAGTAAAAAAAGAATTGTGAAGAGGTTTATTTCATGTTTTTTAACACTGAAAATGAAAATTTCATTTTGTTTAAATTTTAAAAATATTAAATTTATTTCAAAATTTTAAAAAGTGTGTACAAATTAAAGATGTAATAGTTATAAATATATTATTATCAAATTGAAGTCCATAAGTATAATATTATTTGAAATATCCTGCGCGCGGCTGCTACATACACTATTATGTCTGTCAAAATTGTATAAATTTTAAAAAACAATATAAAATGTACATATAATTATATGACTTCAGTAAAATTTGTGTAGTAAGAAAGGTTTTCTATATGTTTAGAGAAAAAAATTTGAACATCTGGGATACACCTGGTTAAAATTAAAAAATTGTAAAGATAGCTCTATTTTCAATGAATTTCGACTGTTTAAAGGTCCTATGCCCCCTTAAAATTAAATTTTATTCGGTTGTATCTATTTGCCCACAATTATTAATCACTGGCAGGCATAACAAAAAGTGTAATGTAACGTCCGCTCTGGCTACCCATCTCAATTGTTGCACTTCTATTGGAGGAGTTTCAGCTTTTGTTATGCTCGGATTTCAATTAAACAAACTTGTGCTACCATGCCTTAAGAAATTTAACTTAACACGTTATAACTGTATACAATACATTACACAGAAATTTAACTTGTAACAACTAACAACACATTACAACTGTATACAATATAATAAAATAAAACAAGCAAAGCATAGCATACAATTGAGAGCATAACAAAAATGTGTAAAACGCTATCTTCGTTCACTGATCTCAGGGTTGCAAAAAAGCCGGCTAAAATTAATAAAAGCCACGCCGGTGGCTTTTATTGGTTTTAACTGTCATTTTTTGGTCAAAATTGGCTTTTCTTTTGTTAAAAAGCGTGAAGAATTTTAATTTTAAATTACACAATTTTAAGTGTTCTTTAACTAATTTTAAAGGCATTTTATTTGATTAGAATTTAATAAATAACTTTATTTCTCAATAATGAAAACATTAATATTGGAATACCTGCTAGTGATTGTTTTGCTTGCAAAAAAGCCAGCTAAATTTTAAAAAGGTATACCAACTGCTTTACTTGGTTTATATTGGCCTTTAACATATTTTTAAAAAAATGTTATTACTTTAAATAATGAAATATTTTATTTTAGGACAATAGTTGCTTAGTGATATATTTTACTAGTTAGCCAATTTTAAGGACTTGATTGATATGTAAGAGTCTTATTTTTACTCATAAATATTTAAAATCATGCATAAAGTCATTTAATAAAAAACACCATTTATCACTATTGAAAACAGTATTGGGAATAACATATGCATGAACAACTTTTGAATAGCATCCAGCTTTTCAAAAAGTTATTTTAACAAGTTTTAATTTGAGAACCTTTTTTGATTGCTCTCTCTTTTGTTCTGAACTTAGATGCACCAAAATTTCTTCAAATATTATCTCCTACTAAATTCCTTTTTCAACATTGAACATTCTATCATTTAATCCCAATCCCAAATCTTTACAGCTAATTAAAACTAAAATAAAACTTCACACTGAAATGAAATGAAAAAAGAACGAAACCGCTGGGGAGCAGAAAAACTTGTTAAAATGTATCATTTTTTATAAGTCATAAGAACCCAATGATTAGAACTAAAATATGGATGTTCTCAAATATTGTGTCAGATAATTTCATTTATGAAATACATATAATTTAATTTGCTGTAATATATATTAAAAGTAAATAGCAGTGTGTAAAAAAATGTTTTCCTTTTTGAAGTAAAATTGATTTTTTTTCCTTTTTGATGTGTGGTGATTTGTCTGTTTAATTAATTATAGTCTTTAAAATGTGTAGTATATGTAATGTAGAGCATTATGTAATAGAGGCTTTCAAAACACTATCTTGGTGTCTAATTTAATGCATTCTCCTCAGTGTATATATATTTTTTCTTTTAGACACATTACCTTCATAGTATTTTTCTAGTGGTCATAAAATCTTGTGTACTTGGTAATATTTAATAGAAGCTTATAAACATTTTAGTAAAAAACATTTAGGAGTGAATCAAAGATAAAGTAATGCAAATTTAATGTGAATTGGCTGTAAACCACCTTTTTTAATAAAAACCGGCTTTTTTTTTTTGTCTGGCTAAAAGCCGACAACCCTGCCTGATCTGCAAAGAATGGGGGAGGCAATAACCGCTGACTTACTGCACTAGCAGGTGTAATAGAAAGAGTAACATACTATCCTCTCTTTTATGTTTCAATTGCCACGCCACTATTGGAGGAGTTTAATTTTTTGTTATGCTCAGATTTCCATTAAACAAATTTGAATTACCATGCTTATCAACAAAATAAGATTTTTTTTTTCTTTTGTATTTATGAAGTATTTGTAATTGCACAAATTATTTGTTTTCCAGTGTTTTAAACATTGCTCCCTCAAATGTTCAATTTTTTTTTTATTTCTAGCAGCAGTACTTGATACAAATCATTCACTGGTGTACAAATACACAACACCAAAAATACTGGAGAAAAACTATTACAAGAAGCATGAACAAGCAACAAAAACAACAATAAAACAAACATAGGAGATATGTGGACGGTAGCCAAAAACACAAATCCAAAACAGTCTTGAAGCTTGAACAGACAGCTTAAAGGACTTGCATCCTCTCCCTTGCGCTCCAATACCTTTTGTACATGTCACCAGATAGTCCTGGGCAGTTCATTAGATGATCAGCGTCCATAGCTGCATTAGCACCACCCACTATACAGTTCGGGCTTAGAATTAGATTAAATCTATGAAGATATTTAGCTAAACAGTCGTGACCAGTTTCCAGGCGAAATGTTGATGTTCAATAAAATAGTATAATTTTTTTTTTTTTTTTTTTTAAATTTCTGATAAAATCCTGCCTTAGCAAAACATATTTTGATCATTAGATCATAAATTATTTACCAGGCAGTAGCTATGCATTGTTATTTTCAACATGTCCACTTTCATGCTTTCCAGCTTACCATTTGATAAGAATTGCACAGCTTAATTGTTTTCAGCACCAATTATTTCTAGTAGTTGTCTTTCACGGCTTTAGTAATCCCCAAATGCAAAGAATGAAGCTTGCTTAAACAATTTGGTGTTAAACATTCCATTTTTGCATTTCTCAATGTGTGAAGATTAAAGGATAAATTGGCCATCACATTCACAGTATTCATAGGAAGTTTTTCCAATTTCCATTCTTCTGCAATTTTTATATAAACAGCTGAAGACGCATTGCTTACTATTTTTTTCACAAATTTCATATCTTTTTAATTTGTGCAACCAACCGAAAGAGAACAAGGCATAAAAACATTAAGTTTTGTAGCAACTTTATATTTTCCTATAAGCATTAAGCCATGGATAGCAAGATTTGCTGCCTGATATTGATTAAAAAACTGTCTAGCCTACTTCATTTAACTTTCTTCTTGAACTCTGCGTTTTCTGTGGTGATGTCCTTTATATAAACGTTTATTAGAGTGACTGAAGAAATACAGTGAAACCTGGCAAAGTGACCATTAGACCACCTGGCTAAAATGATCATGTTATTTTCACACTGTAAACACCATTATTTTTAATAATTCACTAGGTTTCACTGTAATTGCAGCAATTCAATTTGAAGAAATATAGTGATTTCTTGAATTTACCCATTTTTCTGTGACACATCAAGTTCACCTCTTGCATAAAAAAAAATTCATATTTTTCCTTTCATATATCTTTTTAATATAAAAATATGTTAAAATAAACTGAATATATATTACACCTGACTTGAATTTTGCTATATACTAAAGAATTGCAAAAAGATTTTATAAATATTTACATATTTAAGTGCCAAATTCTTTAGAAATTTAATTACATTATTATTTTCAGAAATTTTGCTGAGCTTCATCCTGTGTCTTGAGTTATCTTATAGAGTTGCTTATCAAGAAAGCAAAGCGTATGCTGAATGGAATCGAATTATTTGTTATATTATGAGTTTGTTAGCTTAAATAAATTTTATTTGGTATATTGATTCCTCTGTAAATAAATGTTCATTTAGTTAAAGAAATATGGTGTTTTGTTTGTTTTTATTTTTCAGCTACAAGTTTGTTTATAAATAGATAAAAATTATGTTCAAATAGCTGCTTGTTTTATTTTTATGTTGTTAATCTATGGAAAATAGTCCCTAGCTCATTCATTTTTAGGATTTTGTTCCCCATTGTCTTTTGCCAAGGATGCTGAAAAAAAAATTAGTAATATAATTTTTATATTTATCATGAAGTACACAAAATTGTTAGAAATATTTCTAATTATTTTATCAATTTTTAAAGAAATACAAAGCTTCCTATTTTTAGCATAGGACTAAATGGAACTATAGGTTGTTAGGGACTATTTACCATAGATTAATGGGGGGGGGGGGGGGGAATGAAACAAGTGACTGAAGGAAAAATATTCTTTTAATATTCTGAATAGATATAACCTGAATCCAGGGGCGGCATTTCAGCAATCCATTTGGGGGTGCGAGATTTGTATGTATGAAAATTCACAATATGGAATAAATGAAATCTGTGTTAACGGGGAGGGTGGGGGGAATCACAAAATTAAATTGATGTTGAGAAAAATAATTTTTGTACATAATTGTGTTAACATAATAAATACATATATCTATATTTATTTACTTTTTATTGAAGTTTTAAACGCCGGTTCTTAGAGTCTGGAAGAAGAGAAAATTTTGTTACAATATCATCATAATCCAGTGGTATATCTTGTTCTATAGCTGAAACAACTAAAGATGAAAGTCTTTCTTGTCCCATTGTACTGCGAAAATAATTTTTCAACCTCCTAAGACACTAAAAAGACCTTTCACAACTGGCTGAGCTGATTGGCACAGTCAAAAACAATTTAATGATAATGTTATAACAGGAAACACATTTTTTAAATTCCGCTCTTTAAAATAATCCAGGCGACTTTTAAAATTGGGATGGTCGATGTTTTCATTTGCCACCATTGAGTAAAACAGTTGCAATTCACACAGCAATTCCTCTTTCTGGAAGTCATATACTTTGCATATGGTTGAAACATTTTCTTTTTCTTTTTCGACATCTGATCCGAATAATATTGAACTAAAGGCAAGCAAAACAGATATATTGTTTCTCATTAAATCTTGTCTCAATTTCACGAGATACTGAATCTAAATAATTTCATATTGAATATTAAATAATCCAAATAAGCCAAATTATTTCTGTTCTAGTAGCATTACTTTCCCCTTTTGTGTTCAACTAGATGGTTTGTAGAGTTGCACCAAATACCGAATATTCGGTTAAAATTTTTTAAAGACAATATTTCTATTTTATGCCAATTTAAAATAGAAAATGTTTCTATTTTGTGCCTTTCTTAAATACATTTACATTTAACATCCTAAATTTATTTGTGTATTTACATTAAGTATAATTTTTAATTTAAAATAAATGAAAAATAAAATAAATCATTCCAAAAGTAAATTAATATAGTAAATGGCTACTTAATTTGGTTTATGTTTATCTGCATAAATGGATAATTGATAGTTAATTTCTGATATGTGATAATCATGGCTTCATTTTATGTTATAGAGAATCTTGCATTTACCTTGCATACAAATACAAACCCAAGTTGCTTAAAATATCATTACAAATTAGAATTACAATTTATTCAAGTGAAATCTTGCTATATAAGTGCAAAAGATACTTTGCCAGAATGTCTAGCCATTCTTTTTTAAGTTGTTGTCACACCTGGTCTTGCAAACTACAACAGAGTAGATACTGATAGATAACTAAACAGTTACAGACAGGTGTACCCACCCTGTGACAAAATACTCAACAAAGTAATCTTCTCTTCAGAAATCATAAAAGAAATTAGAAGAGTTGGATACAATGGGGCCACACACAGAGAAATTCTTTGGTTATCTTATTTGACACATTTTAATAGATACAAAGGAACACCTATGGCACCCTCAGTATCTTCTATATCGAAATTTAAATACTGCAAAATTGAATATTCATCTAAGTGTTATTTGTTATATATTAATCACCTTCACCTTTTTTTAATATTTGTAATTGATTTTTTTTTTAGCTGCATATTTTATAAAAAATTAACCGTTATATTTTTGAACACGTAATATTATGAGTTTTATTTTCTGGTTACTGTTTCATATTTAAATGAGTTAGTAAGGTTAAGGTGTGATAAGATTTAAGAAAAATTGAAAAAATAACAAAATTTAATACCAGAGTGTTTTCTTTTACATTAAAATTATTTTAAATGCGATAATATCGGTAAGTAACAATTTGAATTAATTTTGTACTATGATACTATAACTTTTATTCATTGTATAAAAAATGTGCTTTACCAATTGTAGAATATTTTAAATTTTTATTACTATTCGGTTCGGCCGAACCGAATATTCGGTTTGACTGCCGACTAGGCAGTATACCGAATACCAACCAAATATTCGGTGCAACCCTAATGATTTGTATCTTTAATAACCTTTTCCTCCTACAACCATAAATTACATAAAATTTTACTGGTAGATTCTAACTTATGAGCAGTAATGAAATTATTTTATTCTTAGTGTTATGTAGAATGTTATAGATCTACTTAATGATTGTGAAATTAAACAACTTTCATAAATAACATTGGACGGGAAATACACTTGATTAAAACTGGTATAAATAATTAAATACTGTGTACCATAGCCAGAAACAAAATCAAAAAGGGGTTGGAGTAAAATTCTGACCATTTTTTTTTGGGGGGGGGGGGGGGGGGAAGGAGCAATATGCTAAAATATTTGTGTCAAATATAAATACAGTAATTTCTTTTAATGAATGAGTATTAATGAGTCAAAGTTTATGTACAATACATATAAATTACTGTAACAAATAATTATAGCTATATATTTCCAAGTTAAAGATAACTGTGAAAATACATATAGCCACTGCACATCAATATTCATTTACAAAAATTACAATTGATGCTAATATAAGCAAGAACTAGCAGCAAAACATTTAATAAATTTTATTAGACATTTGAATAGTTATTGCGTAATACTAACTGTATAGCTAACTAATCATTACAGTTGACTTTAAATCAATAATTTTTATAATAGTGGACTCTGCACTAATATCAAAAACCCTACATAATATTAACTTGATTAGAATAATATCTGAAGGTGTCTAACCCATCAATAAAAGTGTAACCACATCATTTACTGTATTCCTATTTGAAGAATTTTAAAGCACTAGGACAGGATAGTCCAGTAGTTATGGCATGGGAATTGCACTCGGGAGGACCTGAGTTCGATTCCCGACGCTCACCAAACTATCCCCGTGTCTGCGCGAATTATGGACATGTTAAATCTATAGATCCAGAAGTTTGTGACAGAGGAAGAAGTGTACGGTCCCTGTGGACATCTCCCAATATTTTCTGGCCAAAATTGAGTGGTAATATCTGGGTCGAAAAAACAACTACAACCATTAAAACGACAGCAATCCAAATGGCTAAAACTTACATACTGAGAAGACTAAATAGGCTTGAACCCCTATAAAAAGGATTCAGAACCAGTGAAGTAAATACTCCTTGGACATGAATTGCTCTTAAGAAAATTAATATATTTGTTTATTCATAATTTTGGAGAAAGATGGATGTGTGAACATATTAGGTTCCCCACGGTCGGTCTTACAAATTGTGGGCTGCTCTATATTTTCCTCTTTGTGAATTTTTCATGTCTTCGCCTGCTAGAGTGGTCTCCGTACTCCATGCATAGGTGGCTTCATAGATATATATTGTTTCATAATCTACGTTTATGGGTGGTCTGGAGTTCACTTTCAAAGGTATTAAATTGAAAGGATTTAGAGAGTATGCTAACATGAAGTATTTATCATATGCCCCTCCCCCCCCCCCCCCCTTGCAAAGTAACTGCTGGTCAGAGCTAGAGGGGTTGTAAAGCCGATCTAGCTATCAGTTGTACATGTCACATGTTGTTGAGACAAAGGTCGTCCGACCTACCAGAAAGGTGTAAGGTATTCGTTTGGACGGCCGGGAAGTGCCACCCAATTTAGACCAGAACCCAGTGGGGGAGGCATCCACAGGGACCGTAGTACATGTCACATGTGAAAAATTTGACTGATGCTTAGTCCCCGGCAAATTTTCACAGTTGCGTGCCAGAGCTCTAAGTTTTGCTTACAGCGCCCCGGCACATACTAGTGTTCTTCAGGATTTAAATTTGAAAATTGATTTCACCACTATAATAAGGACCCGCTGCTCTGCAGTCCATAAGCATACTATAAAAATTCTTCTAGATCTCAATCCACGCTTGCTTACACTGTATGTCATGCACAACCCAGCCTTCCACAGTATTAAACTTTAAAAGTATGTGAAATGAAAAGTAGGATCCACAGAGCCAATACAGCGGGTTGTCTTATCTCCCACATAAATATTTTAAAGTTGACAAATTTAGAAATAATTATGTCATCATCGGACATTCTTCAAATAGAGTTTAGTTCTTTTGCCTCGTTTTAGCCGACAAACATACTATTGTGGTCCAGGATATCATCTGCTTGCTCCCTTTTGAGGACTAGATTCTGCTGAACCTCGTGATGTAAAAGAATGCAGAGAAGTAACAGATACAGTAGGCTATTGCTCAAATATCTACAAAATTCCGTTCATGGCTCTAATGATATCTTCTGACTACTTCATTAATTTTTTCATAGAAAACATGAGATGGATAGTCTACAAAATAGAGTGATATTGTATGACCAATTTGAGGGATTGCTTGCAGAATTTATTCCCGGGGTTGCCGTCCAAATCAGTCCCGGCTAATGTTTCGCGAATAGATATATTCGCTGTTCAAAGCATTTCGAGCGCATATATGAAAATAAAAGTTCCAAGGTAACTTTACATCGCCAATACGTATTTGAGTTGCATTATATAGTAGGTTTTGCCAATACAATTGACTTCAAATACTACGACTCATTATTTACTCACTGTCATTATAGAGTATGCTCCCAGCTGACCAATAACAATATGCCAACGGGACCCAAATCCATCAAGGGTCATTGTAAACTCGGATACTTCTACAAGAAAATAGGAAACCAGTGGAGTTTCTCCAATGGCTGCATATAAGATTGCACATGAGACCAGGTCATACAATTTTCAAAGTGCTTTCACCACTGGACTTTTGCTTTAGTTTTTGCCTTCAACCATTCAAAATTCTAGTTAGATTCAAAGCATGGGAACTTTCCATGTATATAGAATGGATAATTGTCCTTAGCCTATAGTTCGTTTATTTTTTACATTTAAAAAAAAAAAAGTAGCATGTTCACTTTACAGAATTGTTAGAAATACTTTTAATTATTTTATTGATTTTTTAAACATTGTGAACAAGTTAATCCATTTTGAACAATTTTCGAAAGACTTCCATCTATAAAGTAGACAGAATAAAATGAAGAACAGAACTAGATATAATTTTCAATACCTTATAATCTAAAAAGTATTTAATCATAAATTATATAAAATTTTAACTGTCAGTAATAAAATTATTTTACTCTTACAGCGTTATTTAAAATGTTATAGATTTTTCTGATGGTTAAAAAATTTAACAATTTTTATAAATAATATGTAAATGAAGATACACTTGATTAAAACTTGAAATGAAATATTAAATACTGTGTGCAGGGCCTGCATAATATTAACTGTAGAATTACTCATTACAGTTTATTTTGAATCTAATAAGACTCTGAATTAATATTAAATACTATTAACTTGATTAATATTTTTAACTTTATATACAAGAAAATTAATGATCATTAGTTAACTAATTTATAAAAATATTATCTAAGCAGTTTTTCATGTAAAATTTAAATTTTGTATTTCATGTTACTAGCACTGGAAAATGCTGACCCCTGTAAAAAATAATGGTATTATTTCAGGTTGTGGGTTGTTTAATCGAAAGAGGTGACAATTAAAAATAATATAACAAACATAAGGGCATTTACTTGACATTTTACTGTTCTTGCAGATGAATGGAACAAAAAGAATGCACATACATAAGTATTGTACCATTAAAATGAAAATCATATTAATACAATTCTTTTAGGCCAAGAATAAAGTCTATCTCTCCCACCAATAAAAGTGATTAACTTGATTAATATTTTTAACTTTATATACAAGAAAATTAATGATCATTAGTTAACTAATTTATAAAAATATTATCTAAGCAGTTTTTCATGTAAAATTTAAATTTTGTATTTCATGTTACTAGCACTGGAAAATGCTGACCCCTGTAAAAAATAATGGTATTATTTCAGGTTGTGGGTTGTTTAATCGAAAGAGGTGACAATTAAAAATAATATAACAAACATAAGGGCATTTACTTGACATTTTACTGTTCTTGCAGATGAATGGAACAAAAAGAATGCACATACATAAGTATTGTACCATTAAAATGAAAATCATATTAATACAATTCTTTTAGGCCAAGAATAAAGTCTATCTCTCCCACCAATAAAAGTGTAACCACATCATTTTTTGTATTCATATTTGAAGGATTTTAGTAAAAGCAACTGTGGCTCAGTGGTTAAGATTGCACTCAGAGGGCTCGAGTTAAATTAACGAACTATTCCTGTGTGTATTAGGAGTAGAAGCACATTAAATGTATGAATCTGAAAATTGTTTTGCAAAGTTTGTGGCAGAGGAAGGAGTCTACAGTACCTGTGAATGTCTCTACTAATGTATTACAGTCTAAATTGGGTGTCACTATCAGTGGCGCACCCAGAATATTCCTAAGGGAGGGGCCATTGGTGCACAAAATTTTTATGAAGGAGGATGACTCCTCGATAAATTTTCCGAGAAAAAATGATCAGAGGCCATATTAATTAACAAGGCGGTTGTCTTTTTTTTGTACATTTATTTTTATCAAATTACTAACCATTCTTCAGTGCAGTGCAAGAGAATTGAATGATTAGAAGAAGTAGTAGTAGATATTTATACAAAACAACACAAATTAAGAAATAGATGAAGATAAAATTATTTGTTCTGGTCTGCTTATACTGTATACTTGTTTTCAACCACTCTCTCATGATTACATATTGTTATATTATTCAATTATGATCTATACATATTCATAAAACGAAGTCCAGCCTCCTGTTCTTCTTTGTAGCCAGAGCATTAATTATCTGGTCTGGATCAATTTCCACTTCACGGTGAATGTTCATTGACGCCAGTCCATTCAGTCTGGTTTCACTCATACTGTTTCTCAAGTAAGTTTTCAACCTCTTCATTGTGGAGAATGACCTCTCAGCACTGCTTGTTGATACTGGGAGGGTGGCATACACTTTTAAAAGTTCAAACACAGTTGGAAAAGTCCTTTGGTCACAAAAGTTAGGCAGTTCAATTGGGCTTTTAGTTTTCTTGTTCAATGCAGAGACCTTCATGTACCACAGATGTAGTTCAGCTTTTAGAGTATTATCTGATCTAGGTCCTAAATCATCTGCAAATTTCCTTGATAAGGCAACAAATCTCTCGTTTTCTTCCAGTGTCGGCTGCCTTCCATTCGGAACGACAGATGCAAAACTTTGTAGAAATTCCTTATGTTTGAGAAATTTTTCATGGAGGTGAGTGATGAAATTATCAATCCATGGAATGAAAATAGAAAGTCTGTAGTATTCTTCAGGAGTCTGTACGTTGAAATTTGATCTATAAATTTGTCTGGTGGCACGGCGTGGTAGAGTAATGTTTTCTCCATGCTGTTTCAGCTTCTTAACAGCTTGTTCAAACAGATGGTGAAACTCGTTCTCTGCGTTCTCTCGAATTATAGATATAGCTTTCAAAACGTCTTCTACGTCACTCACAGCAGTTGCCAGATCAAGGTTAACTTCCTGCAGCTTTTCACTCAGACGAACACTGTAGCTGAGTAATCTGTCAGCTGAAACAAGTGCTATGACAAACTGATGTTAACATTGAACATAACAAGGTATGAGCCTCTGTTGATGTCTCCCTGTCATTCCAGGTAGTAATCTCCTCCAGAGCCTCGATTACTTGATCAAACAATGAAACCATAACTGTGACGGCATCATGTCTCTCCACCCAACGAGTAGGGCATAATTTCTTCAGTTTTTTGGCACTGATTTCTGTCTCTCCCTGATTAGCTGCATTAATTTTGCTGGTGAGAACAAGGTTTCGTTTTGGTGTGTTGAAAAAACTAGAGATTTTCCCTATTATTCCAAAGCTGTTTCGGATATCCGGAACTCTAGATGAATAAGTTATGGCTAAGTTCAAACAGTGTGATGCACAATGAACGTAGGGGGCTTTGGGGTGTTGCTCATATATAATTGCTTAGGCGCCATTGTACTCTCCACTCATTGCAGAAGCTCCATCGAACCCTTGTCCACGGAGGAAAGACGTATCAATGTTGCAGTCTGCAAGGCCTTTAAGAATAGCATCTGCAATTGCTCGACCTGTAGTTTCAGTCAGGGGCACAAACTTAAGGAAGTTCTCCACTATCTTAAATTCAATTTTATACTTATCATTTGTTTCAAACCGTTTCAAATAACGAACGCAAAGTGTCATTTGTTCTACCGTTGCAATATCTGTGGTTTCGTCACATAAAACCGCAAAACATTTGGCCTCATTCACCTCAGTTGCTATGTGCTTCACAATGGAATCATTGCATGCTGAAATAATCTCATTTTGTATATTCCAACTTATGTAAGTTGCATTTTTTGCACAACCTTGTAGATGAGTTTTCAGTATTTCTTCTCCTGCATCAACTCGGAGTCGCAAAAGGGCTCTAAAATTTCCTTCGCCTTGGCATGGTTCTGACAATACGTCCAAATCCCCACAGTCTCTATGCCCTCTCATGGCCAGCCCTTGCCTTCCACAAAAAATCACTGTTTTGATAATAGGTTTAAGAATAGCCCTATTCTGCAAAACTTGTTTTTGCTTTCCTCTGTCCATTACTTGATCCACAGGAACCGTTTTTCCTTCCGTGACCCTTAAGAACTCATCGGCTTTGAGAACTGAATCCTTATGATAGAAAAAATGTTCATGTTGACTGAACTTCTCCAAGGCCTTCTTCCAATTATTAAATCCTTTTGAAACAAGTTGACCTGTAGCTTGTGTGGATCTTAAACCGACTTCATGGGGTGCAAAGAGAACACAAAATTTGCAATAGGCACTGTCCTCTGCCTTTGAGTAAGCTAGCCAGTTATGCTTACTCAGCCAAGATGAGCAGAACTTCCGAGTGTGGTGAGGTTTTCCTTGACTTGATACAGCACTAGTGACAGTAGCAGGAAAACTGTAATTTGCATATGGTTCCCAACGATTTTTTAGCGCTGTTATCCTATCTTCATCTGTGAGGTTAGATTTCTTGACATAATTAGAAATATCTGCAGCCAGAATTTCTATTTCAACTGTGTTTGGTATTGTGTTTTGTCCTACCTTTACCTCCTCACAAGCGTTTGAAGACAGCCCGGGGTCACGGCTGTTGCTTGCTTCGACTGCAGCCTCATCAGTGTAACAAGAGCTCAGGGAAACGTCGTTGGGAACGTCACTATTTACAATCTTACTTTTTTTTTTAAATAATTTCCCAGTGTCTGTTGGCCTAGCCCTTTTCGTTTTTCACTCATTGTCTTTTTTTTTTTACCTTGCTCCTCAGTTATTCAAGAACAAAATTTGCTATATAGCCGAAATACGCACATAAACACACACACTGATCGTTAAAGATGTATTTCACTGTAAGATCAGTTGAAAGTTCAGGACCATTATTAAATTCAGCTATTCACCACGCAGGCCCGCGTTCCGAAACTACCAATTCACTGTTATCACCTTGTGTCGTAACGTCGCACTTTATTTCAACTCACAGCAACACTTAATTCGCGAAGCGTTGGCACGATCTATTTATTCACTTCCACAATTTTATCACTGGGTAAACGAAATCCTCGAGTTTTCGAGCGAACAGCCGCTTCCCCGCCGTTCACTCTTTATATAGGGCCACGGAGGCGCCTGTGACGTCACTCTACACAGCACTGGTATAGTACGACTCCAGGGAGAAGGCATTTGGGACAGTGATTTTGGAAGAGTCCATTCTCGAAGGCAGACCTAGTTCTCCCTTGTGCTGACAGCGCCCTTCGCGTTTTGCTTTGTCAGCCCAAGGGGGGGGGGCAGGGCCCCCCCCGTGGGTGCGCCACTGGTCACTATACCAGGCATTCAAACAGACACTTTACACCTTCTGGTAAATCGAAAGATCAACTGCCACCATTAGAACTATACTGGGAAAACCAAATGGTTTTGACCCCCTATTGAAGGAATTCAGAACAAATTAAGTGCTCCTCGGATGTGAATTGCTGTTAAAAAAATTAATATTCATTTAATAATAATTTTGAATGAAGGTGTGAACATATTAAGTTTTCCAGGTTGCCCTTAAAAAATGTGGACTGCTCCACAAACATCACGACCACCTTCTCCATATTATATATATATATTTTTTCCTTCTATGAATTTTTTTATGTCTTCCCCTTCTTCAAAAATAAAAAATTAGGCTCCCCTATTTGAGTAGCCTTTGTACTCCAGCCATGGTTGGCTCCATAGATATATATAGTTTCATAATCTTTTATGTTTATAGATGGCCCTGAGTTAACTTGAGATTTTGATAGTGAGTGTGGTAACATGAAATATTTATCATATGCTTGCTCCCTTGTAAAATAACATGGGGGCCCCCTTTAATTAAAACTAGAAATGTTATGATTGGGGGACATAACTTCTATATAGTTACCGGTAAATGAATATATAACATTTTGTAAAATAAAACTTCAGTAAAGTTCAATAAGTTTATTCAATATTTTCAGACTAATTTATAGCTCTACAAATTACTCGCTAACTGTTTATAGCTATATATCACTTATACTTTTCGTCCCGATTTCATCTGGATATTCCAACCATAAACATAACGTCAAAATATCTCATTATTAACTTACTTTTTGGCATATAACTTACGCTTATACAATATGTCTTGACGAGATTTTATATTCAAGTTAATCTATAAACTTTTTTGGTGCACATAAATATGTGCTTGAATATATATTTTTTTATTTAATCTATTAAAACTGTGTCATTGTAACTGTGTCATTTCAGAATGTAGATACACAGAATTTAAGCAAAAATAAAGTGGTTTTAGGATGGATTAAATATAAATTAAAAAGAACTTTAAAAATCATAATTTTGACACAAGATGGATGCCATATTTTATTTTGAAGTGGGTCACGTGATCTTTTCATATAATATGGATGTAATTATTATTTTAATTTTTATTTAAAAAACTATTGAATATCTTATTGTAAGTGTTAAAAATGATAAACACAGAAAATTGACATATGTATCTAAATATGAACATTGAAAAAATTTAAGCTAGCAGTGTGATATTACTAATAACAATCAACACAATTTAATGTAAACAGTAATACTGCTTCTTGGAGAAAGCAATGTTCGGTTTAATCGATTAGTAATTCCCTTCTCATGTCATTTTCAACTTCAAATCTAATTCTCAACTTAGATATCAAATAAGTAAGTTTGGGGAAAACTATTTCACTGCCAAAACTGCCGCCGTGTTCATGCGGAGTACGATCACGTTAAACATGTGGGTCCGAAAGTCCTTCCGAGAGGTTGGTGGTAGGGGAAGGAGGGTATGGTCCCTGTGGATGCCTTCCCCACTGGGTTCCGGTCTAAATTGGGTGGCACTTCCCGACCGTCCAAACAGTTACCTTTACACCTTTCTGGTAGGTCGGACGGTCTGGGTTTCAACAACAACATAAATAGATGGTAAAAAATGAAGTTAAGTACTTGAACACTTTCCTTGTTTTTTAAATATGGTTGCAGCTTAACTGATTAGTTTCTTATTAATTTGAAATACTTTAAATTACTTAATTAACAATATGTATTAATTATTTATTAAAATGATATTGATTTGCTTTTATTTATTTAATTTTACTTAAATTCAATTGTACAATGAAAATATTATGCATTTTCTTTTCAAAAGACAAATTTTCTATAACTGTTTAAATATTTCATTGTTTACCAATGTCTGGTACATATATAAAGTTATACAAAGCCATTTTTTACATACCATGTAGGTTTTGAATCAACTGTAATAGGTTCAAGCAAGAAGAGAAGCTTGAAAACAGATCATTGTCTAAATACAGCAAATGCAAAGAAACCTTGTCTACAATTTATGGACAAGAAGAAAAAACAAAAAGAAATATTAAAATGGTTTGTTGATGAGACAGTTGCACACAATGCAATTGAAAATGGTGTTTTAATTACTGAGGATAAAATTGAAGTAATCCCCAGTAATATACCAGATATTGCTACAAAAGATGGTGAATTATATTCCCTCGTATGGCACTTTTTTACAGAAGATGCAAAAAAGAGTGTGACGCAAGTTTTATATTTAAAAATGAGGCCATCTCAGGGGTTATAGCCACTTTTATTAAATACTAGGAATATACACTTTCTTACACTCTTCCACCTAGGAGTATGCACTGTACAGAATATATAAAGTAGACTTAAAATTCACAATCACGTGCAAATTCCTATAGTATTCTAAATGACATTGTTATTCAAAATATTCTATTACAATATTTAAATTAAAGCTGCTAAAAAGAAGTTTAAGAATTTCTGTTCTCACTTTAGAAAATTATCTTCAAGGGTGTAGATCTGAAGAATAAAACATCCTGGTCCCATTTGTAAACAAATTTACAAAAACATATGAAACTGATTTAATATATGCTGAAACAAAAATGCTGAAATTGTATGGGAATATATATTTGTACATGAGTTTCAAAAATATTTGCCAAAATAAAAAAGATGAAGTAATAAATTAAAAATATCAATAACCCCGTAAAGATTATACGTACTACAACATATGAGTGTCACATTCTCGTAGATTAGAAGTGTATTAGTACAGATTAGTAAGATTCCCCATGCTACAATATATAAGTTTAAACAATTTTTGTCAGTAAATTAAATTTTGGTAATAAATTAAAAATATAAATAATAATATTTAAGCTTGAAAGTCATTAAAATCCAGTTAAAATTGTGATTTGGATAAAATTTATTTTGTATACACATCTTTATTATTTAAATCATAAAATACTTTAAAAATCATCTACCGCATAAACACATTGGATTTAAATCCACTGCTAAGTGACATGATAGAATTTTCTTGAAATAAATTGTCAGAAAAATGTAGTCTGCATAATGTTATCTCTACGTAAGATTTAATTGTGCATTATTAGTTAATATCTAGACAACTCCTGGTCCTAGAAATTCAAAACCTGGACTAAAAAGTAGGGATGTTTCATGGCTACACAGAAAATTTCATGAAATTCGTTCTCCCATGATAATGAGACTATACAGACACAGATTTTCAATTTTATTTATATAGATTACAGGGTAAAATATTTTTGCTAGTATACCATTGAAATATTTTATTGTATGTAGCATATGCTAAAATCTTATGGTATGTCCGGAAATTTTTTTAAATTGGTGTCTTGTATTTTATAATATAGTTATTCTATGTCATTTCAGCCTATAACCCTGCAGGGTAATTTATTTTTCAAACTTTGCTGCTTTGTAAACAAGCCAAATATAAAGAACTATGTAATATTTTAAACTTCTATATTACTTTTTTGTTGCTGTTGTTAAATCCATTAGATATATATATATATATATATAAAAAAATACAGTCAAACCTGCTTAAAATGAAACACTGACATAAGTGGAGTATATTTTTAATCTCATTCACAAATATAGGAAATCTTCTTTACCCTGTGTGAAACAAAACCTGAACAACACATAAAATGGATGCAATGCTAGAAATATTTATCAATACACAATGTTTGATTGAAAATTGCTTTATTAGTTAGACATATGTGCAAAAAACCATGTTGGATTATTTTAAAAGTTCATACTAATAAAAAAAAATCTGATGTAGACTACCTGATATAGACTAACTGATGCAGTACATAACTTTCCCTATAAATTCAAATTCGTTTTCTTACTATTTTATTTCATGATGCATTGAGTTTAATTGTGGAAAATAATGTAAATACCATTCTGATGTTATATCCAATTTGAGTTTTAATGCATGTTCATTTCATTTGGCAACTGAAATCTTCAGCTCTTCAAAATTTCAAAAACTAAAATATCTAGAGAACAGTTTTCATCTTAGAATCATGGAGTCAGTCTTAACTGTGATGTCAAAAATTACACGAAGAACAAGTATTTAATTAACATATTTCAGTCATTTATTTCACATTCTCATCTTTGAGGGTTATTTAAAAAAAAAAGGGTAGTCATATTTTTCAGAATCACATCACATCTAATTAGAATAATTCTCAAAGGACATAATTGCTAAATTTTAAGAAATTTCATAAAGTAGTTTTTCACTACAGTGTAAAACGTCTTCAGTTACTCAAAATTAAAAAAAGCTTTAATACCTAGAGAATGTCTATCTTAGAGTAATGGAGTTGGTTTTATTCTTTTTGTTTTAAAAATTATGCATAAAACATGGATTTAATAGATAAATTTGTAGTATTTTATTTTAAATCTTGACAACTTTTGTGGGTAATTTAAAGAAAAAAAAAAAAATCCGATTCTTTTTTCTTCGAATTGTACAAAAATATAACTAGCACCACAGTAACCCACAAGCAACTTATCTACTAAATTTCCTAAAATTTGGTGAATTAGTTTCTGAGCTAGCATGGATACATACAATTTTTGTGGGCTATTTCGCAAACAAATGCAGGTTTTTTTCTCCTAAATCGTATCAAAAATGGATTCCGCACTATGGTAACCTACAAGTTACTTAACTATCAAATTTCGATGCATTTCCAATGCTTTCCCTATACATAACAACATAACCATGTATTGCAGGGAAATTAATAGTGTTTTTTTTTTCGTTAGTTATTTGTTTCGTGGTAAGCAGTAATATTTTACACGGTAAGTAAATATATCTATTTTTAACGTATGGCAATAAGTCAATGATATGGGGTATACAAGTTAATCTAAAAGTCATGTATAGGTAAGAAAGGGCTTTCACATGTACTATATGTATCTCTGGCCATCCAAATAGTAGCTCAAGTCCTATGGATGAGTCAGACGGTCTGGGTCTTCAACATGTACTATATGTAGGGGCGCGGTAGCCCATTGGTTAGCGTGCTGGAGTTGCACTCGGTAGGCCCGGGTTCGATTCCAGCCACTGCCAAAACTGCCGCCGTGTTCACGCGGAGTACGATCACGTTAAACATGTGGGTCTGTAAGTCCTTTCGAGAGGTTGGTGGTAGGAGAAGGAGGGTACGGTCCCTGTGGATGCCTTCACCACTGGGTTCCGGTCTAAATTGGGTGGCACTTCCCGGCCGTCCAAACAGTTACCTTACACCTTTCTGGTAGGTCGGACGGTCTGGGTCTCAACAACAACATGTACTATATGTGTACTATATGCTTCTCCCGGCCACACATTTAACTGCCATACACCCTTGGGTTGGCTGTGTGGTCTGGGCCTTTCACATGTACTATATGAATTTTCAGCTAAACCTTAAACTTGGCTTTTCCTAAAATCTGCATATAGAGGATATGTTTTGAAGAAGGGAAATTCTTCCAATCCCTTGAAATTTCGTTTAAGGCAGGCTTGACTGTATTTGAATTTAGCATCATACTAACTATTTATTAAAGCTTGTAATTTTTACAGAATTGGTCAATTTTGCTTAAGTAAATTCTTTTTCAAGTTCAATGTATATCTTATCTTATGATATGTTGCATATTACAAATTAACCTTGTATGTTTATTCTCATTTATTTGATTGATAAATTGGTTCATAGATTAAATGTTTCCTTTTTAGCCTGATGATTTATAAATAGCAAAAATATAATTTATATATAACACAAATTAGGAAATTGAACAGTTTAAATGAAAAATTTAAAATTTAGCACCTAAAATATATAGTGCACGACCAAGTGCACATTTGTTTCATAAAAACAATTAAATTTACAACATGTAAGCTCATATGAAAAAAACGTACAGTAGTATACATTGAATTTATTTATCTTCGGGGAAAGAACTGATCAATTGATGTTTGGTGGGTTTTAGCCACCAGTCTTTCTCCTTCGAAGTGTATTTTAAGTTGTGAAACTAAATTTAATGCCTTTCCATCATTATGCTCTACAAAAAAGTAACAAAAAATCGTTCTGGCCAAAATAGAAGTATGTTTTCAGTTGCCAAAACTTTAAATTTCAATTTTTAGTTATAATTTAAGTCAACTATATTAAATGAAACAAAAATTATAAAATTAGTTGTGGATTTGTACATTGCAGTCTGTTACATTCTAAATAAATTATTTATTCAAATTTATATCCAAACATCAGTAACATTTATGTGAAAATTAAATTATTTTTCTTAAGATTATGTAGAGTTAAGGTAATTTGCTTTTACATTAAAATATTATACTCTATATTTTAAAATTTAAAATGCAATTATGAACCATGTAATGCATATTTATATGATGCTATAATTATATGAATGAATGTCATCTATGTAACTCTTACTGTGCTTTTGCTCTGCTCTGTTTAATAAAGAAATGTTTATTTAACATGCTTGGTTATTTTTGGTACACACGGATCATTTTAAAAGTACATTTACACTAACAGAAGGAAGAAATTTTGAATAGGCAAGAACACTGAAGTAAAGAAAAATGGATAAATATACTTGTTTAACAGTTTATAATCAAGTTCGCGGTACACAACACAATAAATACTTCAAATTATATAAATTCAGTACCAGACCTTTCATACGGAAAGATAGTGACCAATATATCTACATATTCTGCATTTTTCAGAATTTCAGATCTGATCGGAAAAAAAAAATATTTTCATTGCTCATAACAGCTAGCTGTCTATATTCTCTATTAGTTGATGGAATCAGTCTTCTTTCCTTCTATGCTTACATGAAGAGATTTTTACAGAAGTATGGAATCTATTTCGTGAAAGAAAAGGAAAAGCATAGACTTTTAAATCTTAAAACTAAGTTGATGGATCTCCATTGAAGCTAAATGAGAGGGGAGCATAGGCACAAGCATTGCAGTTACCCAAAATGTTCTTGATCACTTTTATCATCTGGAAAAATAGGAATTGCCTTGCTCATTCTGACAAACCCAGAATCCTGTTAGTTAATGCACCCATTAACTAATTTTTTAAGACTCTGCATCCCTCCAAATCTTTTTCGGCAAAATTTATTTATTTTACCCACATGCTAACAGATTGGTTGAAAGGGAAAAAAAGTAAATCCCAGTGGAATTGTCCTCATTTTGTAACAGATTAAAATTTAAATAAAAGTTTCTCTTACCGAATGTTTGCAATGTAAAACTGTCACTGAACTCAATTATTACTAAATTACTTCTAATAAACAAGAACATGAGGTGATTTTTTACATCATTAATATGTCTGACAAGATAAAAATTTAATTACGTGAGCTTCACTTTTATATATCGAAAAGCTTTCTACATTATAAATAAAAAGTTAGAGAACATAAAATATCTCATCCTTTTTAAAAGTAATTTAATATATTAGGTCAATTATTTCAATTCTGAAAATTGCATCTTAATTTTATTTCTTACCTATAGTTGAAATCTTTTATTACACTTTAAATGCAACTACATATAGTCTTAAATGCATCTATCAATCATACAATGCATATACTAATAAAGATTTCTATTATAAAAATATAGGGTCAGGTGGGGTAAATTGGACATACTCCAAAATATTTTTTATATTTTCTATCTATATTTTTTATTATTATTATAAAGGTACAATATTTTTTTATTTTAGTTTCCAGTGACAAGCAACAAGGTTTTTCACCAAAATTACATGAGGCAACACTAGTGGCAATGAACAGTCATTTTGTTTGTTTATGTTTCAGTTTCATCTTTTGACTCTCTAATTAATCGAAGTGGTTAGGCTAACTGCAAGTGTGGTTGCGGGAAAGATGAGATTTGGTTGCTGTCAAGTGTGGATGTGCATTGAGCTACTTGCCAGTGGGCTACCATCAAATTAACCGCTTGGTCGTTGTCTTACAGCAGAAGGTAGCCCATTATATTTAGTTTACTAACGTTAGACAACGTGTTATTTAAATTGTAATTCTTCAAATATATCTAAAAATAAATTACCAATAAAACAGTTAAATTTTACGCTGTATACCTAGCTCCTACAAATACATCATTAACATTACAATAGAGCTTGAAGAATGGAGTGATTCTTTTTTCCACTTCTATTTTTCTGAAAATAAAATATAATAATTATTTGAAGTATTTGATCATAAAATTTTCTAATTAGCCTGAGGGGCCTGAGGCATGGCTACCTGGAACTATTTTATGTGGCCTTGCCTGAGAGAAAATATATATTTGTAAATGATACTCGTCTCACAGAACATTTGTGGAATATGCGTCATACAGAATTATTCAGATGAGAATGGTACACTTATGTAACTATTCACATACCTTAATTCCATTCTTCACAGCATATACAAAATAAACCACAAACAGTGCTTTGTTGTGACTCTAAGCACTGCTAACTAGACTAGTCTAGTAGGTGGTCTTATAAGCTATTTTAACCTTCCATCAAATCCTTTGTTAAAATACCTGACACCAGTTAAGTCACTGAAACTAGCACATACAACATTGATAGAGATTTTTCCTTTATTCCTTTGCATAAAAATATTATTGATTTAAATATGATGTTTAGAATTCAGACAGTTCCTTTGTAAACCTTGAGTTTGTTCTCACGTGATAATTTTGAATTAAATACAGTTTAGAAATAAGTGCTTACTTTAATTTATCAATGTTAGTGCATTACTTTAGAAGCAAATTAAATCAAGTTTCAAAAAGTTGAATATTCGATGCAAATCACAAAAAATGGATTCAGAAAAGAATAAAACAAAAAAATGAATAAATAAAGGAGATGCTGAAAAGCAGTGTTGAAGACCCAGACCGTCCGACTCGTCCAGAGGACTTAGAGTAACTAGTTGGACGGCCGGGAAGGGCTGAAAAGCAGTGTGAAAAAGCCAAGAAACAAAGAACAGAAGAAATCAAAAAGTAATTTAAATTAACAAACTTTTTTAGTGCTCAATCTTCAGAAATTAACTGCAATGATAATTGTCAACAAAATGAACTGTTAGCCATTGAAAATGCTAACAAAGCATGGCATGTGAATGAATGAATTTCGGTAAATCAAGTAATCAGCACAATTTCAAATGTGCGATAGTTCAATCATCTAAAGATGAGCTCTTTTCAACATGATTCGATGTCAGTATTTAAAGAGATTCCAAATATTGATACTATTGATGTTGATTTTAAATGCCCAAAGCCTTCCAATATAAGCACTATTTCAAAGCTCATCATAAACAAAATCATACAGATCTTAGCTAGCAGTTAAAATCCAAAAAAGTACTTTTTTTATGACAATGGAATAAACAAAATTGACAGAGTTATAATGGAAGAACATATGCATTGTACTGCATAGCATGCTTAGCTTTTTTTAAGGAAACAGAGCCAAATATTTTCACTTTTAGGATGAAGGCCTGGAAGCATGTGCATCAAAGTATTTCCGAACATGAAATATCTTAAATTCATAACAAACGTGTTAATACAGCAAAACTAACATTTATTAGATTGCATTATACAAGTTTAATGTGCCATGCTGTCATAACCTAAATTTGAAAGATATACTTCAAAGTGGAACTTGTTTGCAACAAGGTATCTCCTGACACAGTGACGTGCCCATATTAGTGATGCAACAAATGTAAAAGCAAACCTCTTATTTTTAAAATTTGATACTTTAATATTTCACGAATATTAAAATTTTAAGTTCACAAATTCTAAGCTAATAGTGAAAAATATTTTGATATCTAGAAGTAATTCAAATGTAGTGTTAATTGTACTGAGGCAGGCAGGCAGGCAAAAAGTGATTTTTTATCTACATCTATCTCTTGTTCCATTGAAGAAGATCAGCAACATTTCTCATCATCATTCATATATATAATTTTGTACGTCAGCATCCCTTTCAAATTGACCTAATATTTTCCTTTGCATTTTATTCATCTTTTAATTTCTGTGTTCCATCCTTCACGTTTTGTTTTCCTTATTTTGACAGCATTAAGACATATATTTTCTTTGATTTGTTTATGTTAAATGGATAATAACTATAGATTGCTTAATTGTTCAAAAAACTGTCACAGCAGTTTGTTTAGCTGCATGTACTCCGACTAAATTGAAATAGTGGTTATCGACAAACAGTTCCTTTAAAATTTTCTTAATCTCTTTACTGTACTCCAAAATTATAAATTACTTTTTGGTTCTCCTTTGCTATGCCACTGTCCTTCAGGGTAAACATATGAAGTGGCTTTAAAAAGGCCTCTTTGTAGGACGATGATAACCATCTGGCTGAAGTTGTGGTTTTAGTTAGTTGAAGTCCGGACGGTGCACTCTAGCACCCCTAATATGAAACTTCGAGACCAGAAAATAAAAAGGAAAGATGGAGTTAAAAACAGCAAATCAGGCAGAGGAAAAGTTATTAATGGGATATTTTTCAAAAAAAAAAAAACCAAAGTCAGAATTATTCAAATTTGCCGAGGAGGAAATAAAAAAAATCTCTAACCGATGGCAAGGAGAAACAAAAGCAGCAATTAGTCGAAGAAATCAGACAAGCACATAGGAAAGTAAAAGTACTCAGTCCCACGTTGAGTAAACAAAAACATAAAATCTGCAGTCCAATAGAACAGAAAATACGATCACGTCTCTAACTTCATGATCACAACCACAACACAACAAAATCAATCAATCAATTCACTCTCTCACCAGGGAGAGAGGAAGACATGAGGCTTGGCACTGAGCCTTTTGCCTCGAGGGAACAAAAGCATAAAATTGAAAACAGCGTACAACTCTCTCCAAACTATGGGGAGAGAGAAATCAATCCAACAGTACGTCTAAAACATAGTATGAGTTTACAAATTCCAAACATATGATACGAAAACTAACAGTACTAGAAGTAAGAATAAACAAGGAACAGTCTATTTGCTGCTCCAGGAACGAGGTTGGGTTTTAACCCTCTCAGCCGCACTTCCACAATGGGGGACCTTGACACTCATCGAAACATCATTCTCCTATGAGGGGATGCCGATTTTAATGGTCTTAGGGACATTAATCATGGGCTTGTTCATGTATTTTAGAGTGGCACTTCTTATTTGTTCATTATTTTTTATCATCTCATTTATATCTCTCTCAATTTGACTTTTCGTTTCTACTGTTTCTTTTCCTTTTCCCCGTGAGGAAGTTGACTCCACTGGTCCGAGGGACGTTAACCAGGGGGCTTGTTAAGAGGACCAGATTGGTACTTCTATTTCGGTCAGTTATTTTCTCTTTCTTATCATTTTCGATCTCAGTTTTTTTTGGTTCATCTTCTTCTGAGCTGCTTTCCTCCATGTCACTTTCGTTTGTGTTTTGGTTATTTGGTTTTCCGTTTTTTCGACTTCCATCGCTTTCGTTAGCTGATTCATCACTTGTTTTGTTTTTTTCCATATCCCTTTCAGTTTCATTTTTGTTTTTTTAGAGCTTTTACCAATTCTTCAGGTTTCTTTGCGATTAAACCTATGTTTTTGTCTAGCTTTGTGAGGTATTGCCGGATACACTCATCTCGGATCTCTTCCGTCTTTGACTTTTCCAAGTCTGTTACCACTGCATTTATTTTCTTGATGATTTCCGTGAGTTCTGGTTGCTTTTGTTTCTTTTCGTATTCTTCCTTCACTTCTTCCGATTTTTGTTTTCCTCTGCATACTGTAGCGTATTCTAATTTTTTATTTATTATTTTTTTTTGCTTCACCATAAGAGATGTTCTTAGCTTTTATAGTTGTCTGTATCTCCATTTGTTTTTTTATTTCCTGGAATTGTTTACTTGTCGCCATGTGCTTTCTCCCACATCGAAAACATTTTGGGTGTTTCGCTAAGCACTCTGCAACTTCATGCTGATCTCCACATTTAAAGAACGTTGTAGTTTCACTTTCACATTCGTGTTTGTAATGGTTAAATTTTAAGCATTTTAGACATATTTTTGGGCTTTCTATATATGGGAGAGTTTTATATCTTGTATAGCCAATATTCACATGATTTCTGCTTGTTTTGCCTAGTTCATGTAATAGAACTATTGGTATTTTTTCTGTACTTTTAGTGAATTGGGTTAATTTGCTCTAATTTAGCTCTTGTCCCCCGAGTTCTTCAGAAATTTCTTCCAGGTTCACTTCTGGATGTATGTCTCGTATTATCCATTTAGTAGAGATAAACTCTTCAATTATTCTCGCACTTATAGGTACTCCACAAAAACTTTTCTTCTCCAATATTCGGGCAGCACTTTCGCTTGTTTTGACTACAACTGCTATGTTGTCGTTTCTTGTTATGAATATATTTTTTATATCTTTATGAATATCTTCTTGTTGCAATTTTTTTTTGCACAGAATTGGGTGAAATGAAATCCTTTTCTGTCCCCGTTAAGACTATTTTTTCTTCAGTAGCTCCATTTTGGAAAGCAATTTCGATTTTTTCTCTGTCAGATAGGTTGTTACCTCTCCAAAGGTCAGCGTCACTAAACATTTTTCGCCGACTTACCTCCGGCACTTCGTTGTTAGTTCCCTTCCGTTTTCCCGCACAACTAGGAGGTTTCGCCATACCTCCCAAAAATAAAACTCACAATATAGAATAATAAATTTACATTATTCCCACTCTAAAATTTCTACAAAAAACTATACGAAAACATATGGTGCAAAAATTCACAAGCACATTCACCTATTCTTATCTATTTTTTCAGTACTCTCTGTTTCAAAAAACAAAAAGACCCTCCCACAACAAAAACTAACTAACACACTCTCCTATCCCAGAGTGTAGAGCCTGGGACTTGGCACTTCGCCTTCTGTCCCAAGGGGAAATAAAAAAACCAAAGAATAAAAAGAAATAAGAACGGACTTAAAATCTGTTGATTTTAGAAAAGAAATACGCCAGCTCAAAACATAATCCAAAGAAAAATGGTTCATGAGATCCATGTACGAAGCATCAATGTTATTAACGGACAAGAACGCCAAAAGTTTTTTCCGAGCATCACAATACGACGGACACACGAAGAGAAAATGATCCATAGATTCTTCATTCTTACAACGCAAGCAATTCGGAGTATCCACAATGTTCATCTTATAGAGGACAGGATTAAGGAAAAGAGTATTGGCTCGGACGTTTTGAATAAGTACCTCACTCTTTCTACTAAGAAGACCGTTTCTAAACCACATTTTACTAGGATTAATATGCGGGAAAAGCTTTTGATTCTTGTACCTATACCAGTTTTTCCTGTTATTTTCTTTTTCTTTGTTGTAGATGGCCTTTATAATATCTTCTCCCGCTATTCCAGGAATCGTGTTATGGAGATGTGCCCGTTTTGCCGCCGCATCTGCTTGTTCGTTGATTTAAATGCCTTTATGCTCTGGTGTCCATATGAGTATTATATTGTCTTCGTTTGCTTTTTCCATAAGAGCCCTGTGGATATGAAGTATAATGCATGGAGAGTTTTTCCCAATATTTTTTAGGCTTTTGAGAGAGCTTAGGCTGTCAGTGCAGATTATGTACTTATTTTCCTTATTTATGCATTCCTCTATTACTTTTAAAATGGCCAGTGCCTCTATTGTAAAGATCGAATTGAGTCTTGACGTCGAGTAACTTCTGCTGATGCGGAGGCTAGGTATTCCTATTAGGCTTACTATTCCTATTGCACTCCCTTGGTCGGTTTTAGACCCATCTGTTCCTATTAGAGTGTACATATATTTATTATCGATGAAATTCTTAAAATAAGCTTGTATTATTTGATCTGGAAGGTTTTTGTTCTGGAAATCCATTTCATTTGTGAAAATCTTGTAATTGATATTACCAATAGCAGGGGTCCAATCCAGAAGGTCTGTTTTGTATATCCCCAAATCTTCAAAAATATTTTTCATTTTAGTAGTGATGGGAGCTTTTTCTGTCTTCCAGTTATCATAAATTTGAGGCGGGGGATTCCAAATAGTTTCGTGCAAAGGGGACCATTTTCCTAAATATACATTTTTGATAAAAACTTTTTTGCAAGTGTCTCGTGCCGCTCATGAAGAGGAGTAGAATTTGTCTCTGCAAAAAGGATGCTGAGAGGGGTGCATTTCGGAAGTCCCGTTGCAATGCGTAGCATGCTATTATAAATAGGATTTATTTTTTTATAGTGAGTCTTACTTGCTGTATTGAAAATCGGGGATCCATATTCGCTTTGACTTCTGATAGTTGCATTTCCTATCCTCAGTAGATGAGTTGAACCTGCTCCCCATTTTTTCGAGGCGATGTATTTAAATCCATTTAATGCTTTGGCAATTTTTTGTTTTACGTAATCAAAATGATCCTTCCAGGTTAGGTTTCTATCAAATATGATTCCTAAAATTTTTATTTTGTTTACTTCCGGTATGACTACATTATTAATTTTTATCCCGCATTGTATTTTTTCCCTTTTATTGGTGAAATTAATTGTTTGGCATTTTTCCGGGTTGATAGACAGCTTCCATTTTTTGCACCAGTTGTTGCATATATTTATAGCATTTTGAAGTTTTCTTCTTACTTCTTTTTCATATTTGTCGTCGCTGTACATAATGATGTCGTCTGCATAAACTAGACATGTTACCTCTTCTGTAATGTGTTGAAACAGATCATTCATATATAGCATGAATAAAAACGGGCTAGTAATACAACCTTGAGGAAGTCCTTGGTTACTATTTTCTTTTTTTGAGAGGGAGTTTCTCCATTTGACTTGGTTAATCCTTTGATTTAAGAAGTTATGTATCCACAGGCCTATTTTTACTTGGATGCCTTTCCCCACAAAATGTTTACAAATGTGTCATAACGGCCACGGTTATAGCAGATATACACAGATATATTATTTCTGCTCTTCATAAAATGCAATTCCTTTGAAATTTAAAATAGTGAAAGGTTTTAAGCCACCCAACACGATTCTCAAAAATTCATTTATAAATAATTTCTATTAAAAATAAAAACTACATTTATTATATTTTATTTAGCAAAAAATTTAATAGTTTGCAGAAAATTGGTTTACTATGGCAACACCAAAATTTTTTACAAATGTTCCTCACGGCCACGGTTATAGTAGATATACATTGTTATATTGCCTCTACTCTTCATTAAAATGTAATTCTTTTGAAAAGGTTTTAGAACACTCAAAACGACAGTAAAAAGTTTTATTAATAAATAATGTAATTAAAAAATATATATATTTAACTAGGTATAAATTATTTATTTTATTTATTGTATAAAAATTTAACTGTATTCATGCCTGGTTTAGAAATTTATGGTAACTTTTAAAGTTTGGCAACATTGCAATCGCATTTATAAGCAGTTGGAGGGAGGTGCTTTAGCTCCGCCTATTAGCCTAAGTAACCAATAGCGAAAGCTAAACCAACCGTGGACCCACACGTTTAAGGAGTTTTCTTCAGGATTCTACGTCCACCGGACGTGGAGTTAGACACAGCCGTCGGAAATTCGAGTTGAGATTTTCGATACGATTCCAATACTCTTCCTTCCCTATACATTTCGATATATTGTGTTAATTATGGCTGTGTCTAACTCCACGTCCGGTGGACGTAGAATCCTGAAGAAAACTCCTTAAACGTGTGGGTCCACGGTTGGTTTAGCTTTCGCTATTGGTTACTTAGGCTAATAGGCGGAGCTAAAGCACCTCCCTCCAACTGCTTATAAATGCGATTGCAGTGTTGCCAAACTTTAAAAGTTACCATAAATTTCTAAACCAGGCATGAATACAGTTAAATTTTTATACAATAAATAAAATAAATAATTTATACCTAGTTAAATATATATATATTTTAATTACATTATTTATTAATAAAACTTTTTACTGTCGTTCTGAGTGTTCTAAAACCTTTTCAAAAGAATTACATTTTAATGAGGAGTAGAGGCAATATAACAATGTATATCTACTATAACCGTGGCCGTGAGGAACATTTGTAAAAAATTTTGGTGTTGCCATAGTAAACCAATTTTCTGCAAACTATTAAATTTTTTGCTAAATAAAATATAATAAATGTAGTTTTTATTTTTAATAGAAATTATTTATAAATGAATTTTTGAGAATCGTGTTGGGTGGCTTAAAACCTTTCACTATTTTAAATTTCAAAGGAATTGCATTTTATGAAGAGCAGAAATAATATATCTGTGTATATCTGCTATAACCGTGGCCGTTATGACACATTTGTAAACATTTTGTGGGGAAAGGCATCCAAGTAAAAATAGGCCTGTGGATACATAACTTCTTAAATCAAAGGATTAACCAAGTCAAATGGAGAAACTCCCTCTCAAAAAAAGAAAATAGTAACCAAGGACTTCCTCAAGGTTGTATTACTAGCCCGTTTTTATTCATGCTATATATGAATGATCTGTTTCAACACATTACAGAAGAGGTAACATGTTTAGTTTATGCAGACGACATCATTATGTACAGCGACGACAAATATGAAAAAGAAGTAAGAAGAAAACTTCAAAATGCTATAAATATATGCAACAACTGGTGCAAAAAATGGAAGCTGTCTATCAACCCGGAAAAATGCCAAACAATTAATTTCACCAATAAAAGGGAAAAAATACAATGCGGGATAAAAATTAATAATGTAGTAATACCGGAAGTAAACAAAATAAAAATTTTAGGAATCATATTTGATAGAAACCTAACCTGGAAGGATCATTTTGATTACGTAAAACAAAAAATTGCCAAAGCATTAAATGGATTTAAATACATCGCCTCGAAAAAATGGGGAGCAGGTTCAACTCATCTACTGAGGATAGGAAATGCAACTATCAGAAGTCAAAGCGAATATGGATCCCCGATTTTCAATACAGCAAGTAAGACTCACTATAAAAAAATAAATCCTATTTATAATAGCATGCTACGCATTGCAACGGGACTTCCGAAATGCACCCCTCTCAGCATCCTTTTTTGCAGAGACAAATTCTACTCCTCTTCATGAGCGGCACGAGACACTTGCAAAAAAGTTTTTATCAAAAATGTATATTTAGGAAAATGGTCCCCTTTGCACGAAACTATTTGGAATCCACCGCCTCAAATTTATGATAACTGGAAGACAGAAAAAGCTCCCATCACTACTAAAATGAAAAATATTTTTGAAGATTTGGGGATATACAAAACAGACCTTCTGGATTGGACCCCTGCTATTGGTAATATCAATTACAAGATTTTCACAAATGAAATGGATTTCCAGAACAAAAACCTTCCAGATCAAATAATACAAGCTTATTTTAAGAATTTCATCGATAATAAATATATGTACACTCTAATAGGAACAGATGGGTCTAAAACCGACCAAGGGAGTGCAATAGGAATAGTAAGCCTAATAGGAATACCTAGCCTCCGCATCAGCAGAAGTTACTCGACGTCAAGACTCAATTCGATCTTTACAATAGAGGCACTGGCCATTTTAAAAGTAATAGAGGAATGCATAAATAAGGAAAATAAGTACATAATCTGCACTGACAGCCTAAGCTCTCTCAAAAGCCTAAAAAATATTGGGAAAAACTCTCCATGCATTATACTTCATATCCACAGGGCTCTTATGGAAAAAGCAAACGAAGACAATATAATACTCATATGGACACCAGAGCATAAAGGCATTTAAATCAACGAACAAGCAGATGCGGCGGCAAAACGGGCACATCTCCATAACACGATTCCTGGAATAGCGGGAGAAGATATTATAAAGGCCATCTACAACAAAGAAAAAGAAAATAACAGGAAAAACTGGTATAGGTACAAGAATCAAAAGCTTTTCCCGCATATTAATCCTAGTAAAATGTGGTTTAGAAACGGTCTTCTTAGTAGAAAGAGTGAGGTACTTATTCAAAACGTCCGAGCCAATACTCTTTTCCTTAATCCTGTCCTCTATAAGATGAACATTGTGGATACTCCGAATTGCCTGCGTTGTAAGAATGAAGAATCTATGGATCATTTTCTCTTCGTGTGTCCGTCGTATTGTGATGCTCGGAAAAAACTTTTGGCATTCTTGTCCGTTAATAACATTGATGCTTCGTACATGGATCTCATGAACCATTTTTCTTTGGATTATGTTTTGAGCTGGCGTATTTCTTTTCTAAAATCAACAGATTTTAAGTCCGTTCTTATTTCTTTTTATTCTTTGGTTTTTTTATTTCCCCTTGGGACAGAAGGCGAAGTGCCAAGTCCCAGGCTCTACACTCTGGGATAGGAGAGTGTGTTAGTTAGTTTTTGTTGTGGGAGGGTCTTTTTGTTTTTTGAAACAGAGAGTACTGAAAAAATAGATAAGAATAGGTGAATGTGCTTGTGAATTTTTGCACCATATGTTTTCGTATAGTTTTTTGTAGAAATTTTAGAGTGGGAATAATGTAAATTTATTATTCTATATTGTGAGTTTTATTTTTGGGAGGTATGGCGAAACCTCCTAGTTGTGCGGGAAAACGGAAGGGAACTAACAACGAAGTGCCGGAGGTAAGTCGGCGAAAAATGTTTAGTGACGCTGACCTTTGGAGAGGTAACAACCTATCTGACAGAGAAAAAATCGAAATTGCTTTCCAAAATGGAGCTACTGAAGAAAAAATAGTCTTAACGGGGACAGAAAAGGATTCCATTTCACCCAATTCTGTGCAAAAAAAAAATTGCAACAAGAAGATATTCATAAAGATATAAAAAATATATTCGTAACAAGAAACGACAACATAGCAGTTGTAGTCAAAACAAGCGAAAGTGCTGCCCGAATATTGGAGAAGAAAAGTTTTTGTGGAGTACCTATAAGTGCGAGAATAATTGAAGAGTTTATCTCTACTAAATGGATAATACGAGACATACATCCAGAAGTGAACCTGGAAGAAATTTCTGAAGAACTCGGGGGACAAGAGATAAATTAGAGCAAATTAACCCAATTCACTAAGCCTAAAAGTACAGAAAAAATACCAATAGTTCTATTACATGAACTAGGCAAAACAAGCAGAAATCATGTGAATATTGGCTATACAAGATATAAAACTCTCCCATATATAGAAAGCCCAAAAATATGTCTAAAATGCTTAAAATTTAACCATTACAAACACGAATGTGAAAGTGAAACTACAACGTTCTTTAAATGTGGAGATCAGCATGAAGTTGCAGAGTGCTTAGCGAAACACCCAAAATGTTTTCGATGTGGGAGAAAGCACATGGCGACAAGTAAACAATTCCAGGAAATAAAAAAACAAATGGAGATACAGACAACTATAAAAGCTAAGAACATCTCTTATGGTGAAGCAAAAAAAAATAATAAATAAAAAATTAGAATACGCTACAGTATGCAGAGGAAAACAAAAATCGGAAGAAGTGAAGGAAGAATACGAAAAGAAACAAAAGCAACCAGAACTCACGGAAATCATCAAGAAAATAAATGCAGTGGTAACAGACTTGGAAAAGTCAAAGACGGAAGAGATCCGAGATGAGTGTATCCGGCAATACCTCACAAAGCTAGACAAAAACATAGGTTTAATCGCAAAGAAACCTGAAGAATTGGTAAAAGCTCTAAAAAAACAAAAATGAAACTGAAAGGGATATGGGAAAAAACAAAACAAGTGATGAATCAGCTAACGAAAGCGATGGAAGTTGAAAAAACGGAAAACCAAATAACCAAAACACAAACGAAAGTGACATGGAGGAAAGCAGCTCAGAAGAAGATGAACCAAAAAAAACTGAGATCGAAAATGATAAGAAAGAGAAAATAACTGACCGAAATAGAAGTACCAATCTGCTCCTCTTAACAAGCCCCCTGGTTAACGTCCCTCGGACCAGTGGAGTCAACTTCCTCACGGGGAGTCAACTTCCTCACTTGTTTATTCTTACTTCTAGTACTGTTAGTTTTCGTATCATATGTTTGGAATTTGTAAACTCATACTATGTTTTAGACGTACTGTTGGATTGATTTCTCTCTCCCCATAGTTTGGAGAGAGTTGTACGCTGTTTTCAATTTTATGCTTTTGTTCCCTCGAGGCAAAAGGCTCAGTGCCAAGCCTCATGTCTTCCTCTCTCCCTGGTGAGAGAGTGAATTGATTGATTGATTTTGTTGTGTTGTGGTTGTGATCATGAAGTTAGAGACGTGATCGTATTTTCTGTTCTATTGGACTGCAGATTTTATGTTTTTGTTTACTCAACGCGGGACTAAGTACTTTTACTTTCCTATGTGCTTGTCTGATTTCTTCGACTAAGTGCTGCTTTTGTTTCTCCTTGCCATCGGTTAGAGATTTTTTTTATTTCCTCCTCGGCAAATTTGAATAATTCTGACTTTGGTTTTTTTTTTTTGAAAAATATCCCATTAATAACTTTTCCTCTGCCTGATTTGCTGTTTTTAACTCCATCTTTCCTTTTTATTTTCTGGTCTCGAAGTTTCATATTAGGGGTGCTAGAGTGCACCGTCCGGACTTCAACTAACTAAAACCACAACTTCAGCCAGATGGTTATCATCGTCCTACAAAGAGGCCTTTCTAAAGCCACTTCATATGTTTACCCTGAAGGACAGTGGCATAGCAAAGGAGAACCAAAAAGTAATTTATAATTTTGGAGTACAGTAAAGAGATTAAGAAAATTTTAAAGGAACTGTTTGTCGATAACCACTATTTCAATTTAGTCGGAGTACATGCAGCTAAACAAACTGCTGTGACAGTTTTTTGAACAATTAAGCAATCTATAGTTATTATCCATTTAACATAAACAAATCAAAGAAAATATATATCTTAATGCTGTCAAAATAAGGAAAACAAAACGTGAAGGATGGAACACAGAAATTAAAAGATGAATAAAATGCAAAGGAAAATATTAGGTCAATTTGAAAGGGATGCTGACGTACAAAATTATATATATGAATGATGATGAGAAATGTTGCTGATCTTCTTCAATGGAACAAGAGATAGATGTAGATAAAAAATCACTTTTTGCCTGCCTGCCTGCCTCAGTACAATTAACACTACATTTGAATTACTTCTAGATATCAAAATATTTTTCACTATTAGCTTAGAATTTGTGAACTTAAAATTTTAATATTCGTGAAATATTAAAGTATCAAATTTTAAAAATAAGAGGTTTGCTTTTACATTTGTTGCATCACTAATATGGGCACGTCACTGTGTCAGGAGATACCTTGTTGCAAACAAGTTCCACTTTGAAGTATATCTTTCAAATTTAGGTTATGACAGCATGGCACATTAAACTTGTATAATGCAATCTAATAAATGTTAGTTTTGCTGTATTAACACGTTTGTTATGAATTTAAGATATTTCATGTTCGGAAATACTTTGATGCACATGCTTCCAGGCCTTCATCCTAAAAGTGAAAATATTTGGCTCTGTTTCCTTAAAAAAAGCTAAGCATGCTATGCAGTACAATGCATATGTTCTTCCATTATAACTCTGTCAATTTTGTTTATTCCATTGTCATAAAAAAAGTACTTTTTTGGATTTTAACTGCTAGCTAAGATCTGTATGATTTTGTTTATGATGAGCTTTGAAATAGTGCTTATATTGGAAGGCTTTGGGCATTTAAAATCAACATTAATAGTATCAATTTTTGGAATCTCTTTAGATACTGATGTCGAATCATGTTGAAAAGAGCTCATCTTTAGATGATTGAACTATCGCACATTTGAAATTGTGCTGATTACTTGATTTACCAAAATTCATTCACTCACATGCCATGCTTTGTTAGCATTTTCAATGGCTAACAGTTCTTTTTGTTGACAATTACCATCGCAGTTAATTTCTAAAGTTTGAGTACTAAAGAAGTTTGTTAATTTAAATCACTTTTTAATTTCTTCTGTTCTTTGTTTCTTGGCTTTTTCACGCTACTTTTCAGCATCTCCTTTATTTTTTATTATTATTATTATTTTCTGAATACATTTTTTGTGATTTTCATTGAATATTCAACTTTTTGAAACTTGATTTAAGTTGCTTCTAAATTAATATACTAACATTGATAAATTAAAGTAAACACTTATTTCTTTAACCCTTTCAGGATCATTGGCACGCTCGTGTGTTGGCTACGAACCTGCATTCAAGGACGGACGGCACACACTCGTGCCGGAGGAAGCTTTACCGTAAACGGCGAGTGACACGCATGCGTGCCTTCACGTGGAACGTTTTAATTTGTCTACTAGATGGCGTTAAATGTCAATGGAACTAACTTCAATGTATTTTGCAGATACATGACCTTGACTAAGGAGGATCCAATGAATTATTTCTCCATTTGGAGCGGTGAAACATGATTTTGTAATATAAACAGACAGAGCAATTCTCGCAGCATCAACAATTTTATAATTGAGTTCCGGGTTTTGTTTTTATTTCAGCGTTATAATTTCGTTGGTGAATCATAGGAATATAAGAGAGTTTTTTTTTTGGGGGGGGGGGGGGGTTAGAGGCAGTGAAATTATTCGTTTATTTCGGATAAAAGAATGGGAGCAACTAACGAGTATTTTGTATTCAGATTTGTATGAAAAATATACATCAAATAGAAAATAAATATTTCTTTTATTCCTGAAAAAGTAGATTTCTGTGTTGAATAGGTGATTTTTAGTGAATTTTTTTCGAGAGTTGGGCTTAGCGTAAAAAATTTGCCATTCTTTGGGAACAGTTCGGAATCGAAACGCTCCGCCTTTTGGGCCGCGGCAGTTCCGGAATGCCGCCGTCCGGAAAGGGTTAAGCTTTATTTAATTCAAAATTATTACATGAGAATGAACTCAAGGTTTGCAAAGGAACTGTGCAAATTCTGAACATCATATTTGAATCGATAATATTTTTATGCAAAGGAATAGAGGAAAAATATCTATCAATGTTGTATGTTCTAGTTTCAGCGGCTTAACTGGTGTCAGGGATTTGAACAAAGGATTTGATGGAAGGTTAAAATAGCTTATAGCACTACCTAACCTACTAAACTACTCTAGTCAGCAGTACGTAGAGTGACAACAAAACACTGTTTGTGGTTTCTTTTGTATATGCTGTAAAGAATGAAATTAAGGATTGTGAATTGAGTTGCACAAATGTACCATATTAAGGAATGTGAATAGAGTTACACAAATGTACCATATTAAGGGTTGTGAATAGAGTTACACATATATATTTTATATATGTGTAATATATTTTATGGGATAATTTGAATATTTCCTAAAACTTTCAATGTAATTTGTGAATTTTAAATTCACTTAAAAAATGTTTGAAAAATTAGGTCCCATAGGGTTGAATGTATTTCATTTTTTCAACCCGAGTTGTATATGAAACTAATTGGCTGATATTATTCATTTATATTCCCATAGGTCCCACAAATACTAAAATTTCATTTTGATAAAGTCATTTTACATCAGTTATCGTGCTAACAGACAGGGTTGTAGTGGAGGGTATACGGCGGTATATGCAGTATACTCTGGTTTTTTTCAGCAAATTCCATATACCCTCTGCTTTTTCTTAAAAACTACGTACGCGCTTTGCAAAATGCTTTGCTAATGAACAACATAGTAACAGATTTGAGATCATCTTTATTGATTTCAAATGCCTCCAATCTAATGTTTATTATAATTCAAATAGACCACCTATAGAACACTTTCAACCGGAAAAATTTGTAAATTCTTAGTTGGCCAACCATCACTCTTCAGTTGACAATAAATCAAGAGTAAGCGCTACAAAAAAAAGACACAGAGACGGATTTCTCTCGTCAAGCAATTTGGAAAATATTTCAATGAAAATGATAGAGGTAGGCCTTAAAATTTGTTAAAATAAAACAAAATTACATCCTACTTTATATATGTTTAAATATTTTTCTCTTAAAATTTCCTGTAATTATTTTATATCATAGTTAAATATTAATATAGTGAGATTTTCAAATTTGAATATCACTCGATGCTAGTCTGCATGTTTTGCTTTGCATAAATACAGTAAACTCCCAATAACTCGAACACCTTGTGAACACAAATTTCTGCTTAAGTCGAAGTTTCTTCTAAGTTCCGCAATTCCTTTCCTATAATATAAAATTAATAGGCATTTTTTTTCTTGATAATTTGAACTTCGATTAATTCGAACATTTCCCCCCCCCCCCGGTCCTTCGAGTATACCCCATAGGTGCCCGGACGGGGGGGGGGGGAATTGCCCCCTGGCTTATGGATTTCCTATATATATACATGTATGTACGTGTACATGTTTTTTGCCCTCCTCCCCCCCCCCCCCCCTCCTGGAAAGTGTAAGTAGTAAGTACATGTTTCGCTTCCCCCTGGAAAAAAATCTGCAGGCACCTATGGTATACCCTCTGTTCTTTTACGACTACAGCACTGCTAACAGACAGACAGAATGAACAAATTCAT
Organism: Amaurobius ferox; assembly: GCA_951213105.1. Lineage (NCBI taxonomy): Eukaryota > Metazoa > Arthropoda > Arachnida > Araneae > Amaurobiidae > Amaurobius > Amaurobius ferox. The sequence goes on along the minus strand of OX578147.1, from coordinate 3,513,356 downwards.
AAACACTTTTCAACTATGTTGTAAAGTGTTAATAAAATGATCATAAAAGTTCAACTAATTTAGAAATAAGAAAACATTTAAAATGTTATACTTTGTAAATATTTATCTTACATAGGTAACATATTTTAAAATATTGTGCATTTCATTCATAACATTTTTATGTGAAATTGTTTTATTTTACTCACCTAGGAAATAAAACTTATTGAAAGTGTGAATTCCAATATAAATTCACTTATCATACAAATACCTTTTCCAAGTTAAAATGACAATCACTCAACCTCCCCAGTCAAGAATATCATTATACGCTAGATATGTCACATTTTAATATGTCTCTCCTGAGGCCTGCATGCTTTCCTGAACTATATAAGAAGAGGGGTAAAGGAAATGGGCATCACTCATAACAAGAATCTGTCTATATTTCCATTTGTTTATTTATTCAGAAAACATTTTATATATTTATTTAAAATAATATATAATTAAAATAAAAATTTACTTGGTAATTATTATTTAGGTTAGTTAGATTGGCACTTTCTACATTCTCTACTCTGATGCTTTGCCCCTCATGTTAAAAAAATCCTGCATCTTCATGTATTACCTAATGGAAGGTCTATAAAGAGCAACATCCCAGTCCCAGTAAGATAATACTTAACTGCATACATATAGAGTTTACCAGAAATTTCCCCATGTTTATCATGTTGCCATGATTCTGTTACCTATCCAGTCTCCAGATTTGACATCATTGCTCATTTATGGGACCAAATGGGATGACACTTTTGAGCATCTATGTGTGTGCATGATCTGAAGTGATAGTTGTAACATCTGTAAGCCAATCTATTGCAAAATAGCATACGGCAACTGTTATGCCTCCATACCAATATCCTCTATAGTTCATACTATTATTGGTGCAACACTGAGCAAGGAATCTGGTTGATAGCCAAGTGATAACTGGTAGAAAACTTTTGATATCTTTGCTCTTATTAAAATGATCTGTAGTTAATTTATGTTAATTATTATTCTACCCAGTCAATTTTACACTATAGTAATGAACAATTTTACTTTCCCGGCCACTCATTCTGTTGCTCGTACCCTAGGGTGAATCGGGTGGCCTGGGTCTTCAAGTTTCCCTGCAACAGTGTATATATATAGGTAAATTATTATAATAGGATCAAAAATTTCACTTCAAGTTTCAGACAGATTTAAAAGCCTTATGCATTGTACATAAATCAGCTGTTTTCAAAGTTATTGTCTTTCTGTGCATCTGTCTATGCAATGTGTGTGTCCACTCTAGTTAAATATATGTGTTAGATTCTTTTTAAATTTGGCAGCAGTCGACATATATAATCTAAAGCCTAAAGTTGAAAAAATGTCTTGTTGCAAGTATATTCTTTCATTATATTATAATTATCTTTATACATATAAAATTTGCATACATCTTGTAAAAATAATAAAATGTTTAAATTTGTTTCTAATTTAATACTTGTATATTCCCACTTAAAAGTTATAAAAATCAAGATTTATCTAGATTTTAATATTGATTTTAATTAACTTAGTAATGAGTTGTAATGAAAGCTGATAGTTAGCAAATCTGTACCTAACTGTGCAATTCATTTTAAATATTTCCTGATTTTTTTAATGATTTTATTAGATGCTTAACAGTGTCCACTAGTGACTGGTACCCTATTTTCATTTGCACTGTCATAGTAAAATAAAGTCATTCTTATGAACATTTGTACAGCAACTGATCACAAATAAGAACCAGTTTTGAGGAAAAAGTAGTAAACAAATAAACTGTATATTATTTTTCGTTTTTAATGAACCAGATTTCCTAGTGCCAAAGTCTACTGTAATAAACAGTGATAATACAATCTTAAGCAATTTAAAAAATATTTTTAACACTAGAACGATGGAAGTGGTCATTTTGACCACATAACTACTTTGAGAAGCGATCCCTCCAGAACGGCTAATCCCAGCCCATTGCAATTTTATGACTTTTCTTATTTTCTTCTGTGTTTTCAATAACTTTAAGAAAAGTCATAAAATTTCAATGGGCTGGGATTAGCTGTTTTGTAGGAATCATTTCTCAAAGTAGTTATGCAGTCAAAATGACCACTTCCGTCATTCTAGTGTTAAAGATTTAATAGATCCATTGTCACAAAAGATAACTTCTGTGAAATTTGGCGAATCCAATTGTAGAGATTGTGCTAATAAATATTAACAATATGAATGAAACAATTTTTTCAAAGACAAAATGATTTATTGTTGTGCAATTGAGTTGTTCTATTTTAATTTTGATACTATATAAACTCAAAAAATTTATTGAAAATTTGTGTACGTCAGATGTACTTCCTATAAAAAAAATAAATAATATGAAATTACAGAAGAATGGAGAAAATTTTCTATTTCAGTTATCTTGAACTCTATCTGTTATAGCTTAAAAATGTTATTTGGAGAGGGATACAGGAGAAAAAAGTCGACCAACCCATCACCATCTATAAAATAAACTAAGGCCAGGATGGCCTAGTAGTTATAATGAGAAGATTGCTTGAGAAAAACTTGAGTTAACCTCACCACCACTCAAAACTATCCCCATGTCTACATGCAATATAGGCACGATAAATCTGTAGGTCGTGATAAGGAGAAAAAGGATTTGTGGTTGCCACCTCCATTGATTTCGATTTAAATTAAGTGGTTAAAGGGTGCAATATGATCCACTCCCTATTGTGTACCCAGGGCAACGTGGTATAATAGCAAAAAAATTTATACTTTAGTGTCTAAATAGACAATTATCAAGTGCCAAGTCATTATTAAACAAGAAAGTCTAGAATCATGCTTCCAGCATAACAACCATAATTGATGAAATGATTTCACTTTCATTAGAACTCATCAGACTTGGATAGTCAGTAACTGCAATAACCTCAAGGAAACTTGTTATGCGCTATAATTTTATTAATCTCAAGTGATCTATAAATCAGTTATGCCATATAAGCTGTAAAACATGATTGAGCTCAAACTGTATGGGTGTATAAGTCCAGATTCAAATGTACAAAATAAGAGGTTTCTTGTATTTATCATTTTAAATAATTCTAAAATTTTCATGAAAATTGCTATTTCTTTCAAGTGATATTGTGTCAATATACTCACAGACACACTTAACAGTTAAAAACAGGTAATTTGTGTTCAGGAATGCACAAAACATATAGATTTGCTAAAACCCACAAATCAGTAGATTCTTAAAATAATGTAAAAAGTTAATTCTTTTTACAAAATTGGATTAATTAATTCGTTTGTGTAGCACGTCATAATCGGCATTTGTATGGTACAACCGATTCGTAGATCACTTGAGATTAATAAAATCGTAGCACATGCATATTTTCTTGATGCCTGTGGATCCTCATTAGTTTTAATCATCTAGTCATATTTTTATCAATGTGGAAAATATATATATATATATATATATAAATGTACCTAAATGTGAATTATATCTTACTAATTAAATTCATCCTTTGAAAATTATTACAAAAATTTCTTGTAAAATTAATTCATGAAAATGTGCACTAAATAAAATTATTTTGGAATTAAACTTATTTTATAATAAATATGAATTTTCATTAATATGGTTTCACCAAAAGAATAAGAATTGAATAGGAAAATTTTAAATAATCACGTTTCTTTATTGCTAGTTTTGGCAGACTTCTTAGAAACAAAAGTCACTTTTTAATTAAACAGTTCCTTCAGCTACATATAATTCAGTGTAAAGATTTTAATTTTGAAAAATAAAAATATATGTTTCAAGAAAAAATCTGAACTAGAAGTTGAAATCCTTAGTAAATCCCTGAACCCCCTCAAAAACTTGATGCTGAATCTATATCAGCCATCATCTAGCTCCATCTATAGCAGATTTTGAGAAATGGATGTTTCAAGAAAGATAAAAATTCTTGAACTGGAATCGAGAAAATACCGGAAGTGGAAATTTTTAGTAAGTTCTCCACCCCTCCAGAAATTTATGCTGAATCCATATTAGTCAACATCTGAGCTACGTATATCTATAGTTAATCCTGAGAAATAGATGTTTCAAAAAGCATTCTTGAACTGCCGATGGAAATCCTTAGTGTCCCACATACACACACACCACCAATTCCTCCAGAAGTTGTATCCTGAATCCATATCAGTCATCATCTAAGCTCTATAGCCAATTCTGAAAAATAGATATTTTAAGAAAAAAAATTTGAAGTGGAAAAGGAACCAGAAGTTAAAATGCTTAGTGATTAACCCTACGTACTTCAGAATTTGATGCTGAACCTATATCAGTTATCATCTAAGCTTTATTTAAAGCCAATCTTGGAAAATTTATGTTTCAAGGAAAATGAAACATTTTCAACCGAAAGTGGAAATTCTTAGTGAATCCCTACATCCTTCTAAATTCAGTGCTGAATCCATATTGGTTATAATTTAAGCTATATCTATAGTAAACACTGAGAAATAAATACTTCAAAAATTTTGTAAAAACACAGATTTATTGATGGCAATCAAATTTGCCATCATAAATGTAACCAGGAATGTACTTCAATTGTGACCCATACCCCAAAAACAAAGAGTTATACAAAGAATCGAGTCGCATCATTATGACCACCTCCTACCTCTGATGTCAAGGGCACTTGGCCAATAAATAACTGCACGTGTCAAGGTCAAACTTCGTGGGTGTATAAGGTGGGGTGTCAACAACTTACCAGAATAACAACCATGATTCTCATGGGTTTGTGAACTGTCTACGGGTTAGTGTAGCTAACGTATAACGTGAATGCCTTTATCCCAGTTTGCGCGCACGCCCGCGGAGCGGACGTGCACGTTAGAATGGAACAATTTCAAAAATTCGACGTGGTAACTGTGGAGCACCACGAGCCATCGATCGATCGACAGGCTACTGTGGAGCAATTCACCATACAAACGAACCAGGAAGTTTCCAGATACGTGTCCAAAACAACTGTACAGAAAAACTCTGTTGCGAATGGGGCTCCGGGGCAGACGGTTGGTGATTGCGCTCATGCTCGCGAAGGTTCATCGTCAACAACGGCTGAAATTTGCACAGGAGTACCGAAATTGGACTTGCACCTACTAACAAAGGGTTTCCTTCTCTGACGAGCGGATGAACTTTGGTTTAAAAACCGGAGAGAACAAGCACGCAGCAACCATTGTTGGACGTAAATAAGCTGGTAGTAGCAACGTTATGGTCTGGGAGATGATTTCTTTGTCTACTATGGGTCCTTTGATTCCTTTAGAAGGCAGTCTCGACAGACTTGGGTATCCCTCCATATTGCCGATCAAGTACATCCGTTTATGTTGACGGTCTTCCCTATGGTCGATGGAATCTTCGATCTGTCATACCGTCAAAATTGTTTACGAGTGGTTCGAAGAATGCGACCAAGATTTCCATACTTCCCCAACCACCGAATTCCCCTGATCGAGCATATTTGGAAACACTTCGATCGACGATTGGATCCACCACCACACGCCTCTCAGCAAATGACGGATGCACTGCAACATTACATACACTTTCTGGCCAACATTGGTTCTTTCTAACAGGGACTCAAGAGTATTAGCATTGTAAAATGGGATAAAGTAGTACGTAATAATTTTCACATCTGAAAAGATTAGGAAGTAAAACATAATATAAATAATTGTAGCAATTTAATCCTTCGAAATCTACTAAGATTGTACAGTTTACAAGAATGTGTTTACTGTTGGGGTGAGCGTCTGCAGGGATATTTTTATAAAAATTTTCGATTCCAAGGTCGAAGGATAACCGTAAATTCCATTGAGTAAAATCATACAGTAAAAGTTATGGAAAATAATTAGATGCATTACGTTTCAGGAAGCTAAGGACCCCCAGCAGTTTTTGAAAAGTGTATTGATATTATACATTGGAAACGAAATGTTAACAATCTAATGAAGAAAGGCTTTAGTACCCCCAAACAAAAAATTGTAGTTCTGCGTATGGCTTGAGCCCACGGGAATTTTTCCATGTACAACAGACACTATGCAGATATATTTCCAGTGGCAAGGACATTATAACCTCCTATTCGATGACCAATTGTACTAGTTCTCCATAGGGTCCATTCCATATTAGAAAGCAAATTTTACTGTAAATCCCTCTTTCCCGAGATTCTGACTAAGCCTGTCTTTTCCTCAATATGCATATTAGTAAGATTTGCATACTATGACCAAATGAGGAGGAATTCATTCGAAGGTACTACGACGGTGGCATACACACCCAGGGGCTGCTAAAGAAACTAGAAACAGTAATTATCAGTAATAAAGTGGGAAAAGAGACTGAAATTAAATTTTGTGAAAGGGTTCGTTATGCCACTCAGATATGGCCATGATCAAAAGGAGAATATTCTCCTGGGGAAATTTCTAAAGAACCGAAGTGCTGTGCAGGCAGCGAAATGCGTTCAGTATCTAACCACTTAGCCATGGCTGTATTGGAATAAACATAAGAAGCAGATGTAAAACTAATTTATCTTCTGCGCGACCACCATAAGAAATTGATTATAAGCCTGCTTTACAGCATCACCAGTTTGCAAATGGAGTAACTATACAAACTAAAGGACTGCAAACTATAAACATGGAATAATGAAAAAAGTAATTATTTTAAGTAGTTTTTAATGGGAGGCTGGTTTTGAACAGTTTGAAATAAATTACTGTAAAATAATTACAATCACTTTAAAACTGAATATCTAAAAATTATAAAACGCAAAATAAGTGAATGGTTGCCAATGGTTCATTTATGTCAACGCTGCAGAACTTCTATATACCTAAAGGTAGCATTTTTTTATTAGAAAATGCGCTAAATCGGTTATATTCAGATGCAAAGCATCTTTCCATCTGAATTGACGTATATTGCTCTTTTGACATTGAATTTTATCCTTGGGATCGAACGGCTAACTAGAAAGAGTGTAGCTTTGTTGGAAAGAGCTGCCTTTTCAAGTTAATCTTGTTAGGATCATAATAGATTGTTTTGTATCTTGATACACATTTGAATTTTTGGCAGCTTGGGAGAAGCCGTCACTGTGTCAGTTCTAGGTTATGGACAGACACCTTTTTTTTTTATCGAGGGCCACGGTTTTATTCGGAATTACTTCATAAACATCAAAATATCTGTTGGTTTATGAAATTTTTATCACTGACATTGTAGAGTAAAACGGAAACATTTGATAAGTTGCAAAGACATCTTGCGTTTTCAAGGACCTGAAGAGATCTTTCAATCGTGAAAAAAGATATATTGAGCATGATAGATGGACCACCAGCATTTACCTAAATGGCTTTGGCGTTCAATGTGGACTGCTGTGACAAAATGACCTGTTTCATAGAGGATAATTTTGAAAAACGTTTATCACTTCAAAACGTAAGTGTTTCGGAGCTTATGAGAGGAGGGAAATTCATAGTGCCAGGACTCAGAACATGGAAAGTTCCTATGTTTTGAATCTAACTAGAATTTTGAATGGTTGAAGGCAAAAACTAAAGCAAAAGTCCAGTGGTGAAAGCACTTTGAAAATTGTATGACCTGGTCTCATGTGCAATCTTATATGCAGCCATTGGAGAAACTCCACTGGTTTCCTATTTTCTTGTAGAAGTATCCGAGTTTACAATGACCCTTGATGGATTTGGGTCCCGTTGGCATATTGTTATTGGTCAGCTGGGAGCATACTCTATAATGACAGTGAGTAAATAATGAGTCGTAGTATTTGATGTCAATTGTATTGGCAAAACCTACTATATAATGCAACTCAAATACGTATTGGCGATGTAAAGTTATCTTGGAACTTTTATTTTCATATATGCGCTCGAAATGCTTTGAACAGCGAATATCCATTCGCGAAACATTAGCCAGGACTGATTTGGACGGCAACCCCGGGAATAAATTCTGCAAGCAATCCCTCAAATTGGTCATACAATATCACTCTATTTTGTAGACTATCCATCTCATGTTTTCTATGAAAAAAATTAATGTAGTCGTCAAAAGATATCATTAGAGCCATGAACGGAATTTTGTAGATATTTAAGGCACCTTTGAGCAATAGCCTACTGTATCTGTTACTTCTCTGCATTCTTTTACATCACGAGGTTCAGCAGAATCTAGTCCTCAAAAGGGAGCAAGCAGATGATATCCTGGACCACAATAGTATGTTTGTCGACTAAAACGAGGCAAAAGAACTAAACTCTATTTGAAGAATGTCCGATGAGGACATAATTATTTCTAAATTTGTCAACTATAAAATATTTATGTGGGAGATAAGACAACCCGCTGTATTGGCTCTGTGGATCCTACTTTTCATTTCACATACTTTTAAAGTTTAATACTGTGGAAGGCTGGGTTGTGCATGACATACAGTGTAAGCAAGAGTGGATTGAGATCTAGAAGAATTTTTATAGTATGCTTATGGACTGCAGAGCAGCGGGTTCTTATTATAGTGGTGAAATCAATTTTCAAATTTAAATCCTGAAGAACACTAGTATGTGCCGGGGCGCTGTAAGCAAAACTTAGAGCTCTGGCACGCAACCGAAAATTGCCGGGGACTAAGCATCACTCAAATTTTTCACATGTGACATGTACTACAGTCCCTGTGGATGCCTCCCCCACCGTCCAAACCTTACACCTTTTTGGTAGGTCGGACGACCTGGGTCTCAACAACATGTGACATGTACAACTGATAGCTAGATCGGCTTTACAACCCCTCTAGCTCTGACCAGCAGTTATTTTGCAAGGGGGGGAGGGGCATATGATAAATACTTCATGTTAGCATACTCTCTAAATCCTTTCAATTTAATACCTTTGAAAGTGAACTCCAGACCACCCATAAATGTAGATTATGAAACAATATATATCTATGAAGCCACCTATACATGGAGTACGGAGACCACTCTAGCAGGCGAAGACATGAAAAATTCACAAAGAGGAAAATATAAGAGCAGCCCACAATTTGTAAGGCCGGCCCTGGGGAACTTAATATGTTCACACATCCATCTTTCTCCAAAATTATGAATAAACAAATATATTAATTTTCTTAAGAGCAATTCACGTCCAAGGAGTATTTACTTCACTGGTTCTGAATCCTTTTTATAGGGGTTCAAGACTATTTAGTCTTCTCAGTATTAAGTTTTAGCCATTTGGATTGCTATCGTTTTAATGGTTGTAGTTGTTTTTTCGACCCAGATATTACCACTCAATTTTGGCCAGAAAATATTGGGAGATGTCCACAGGGACCGCACACTTCTTCCTCTGTCACCAACTTCTGGATCTATAGATTTAACATGTCCATAATTCGCGCAGACACGGGGATAGTTTGGAGAGCGTCGGGAATCGAACTCAGGTCCTCCCGAGTGCAATCCCCATGCCTTAACTACTTGACTACCCTGTCCTAGTGCTTTAAAATTCTTCAAATAGGAATACAGTAAATGATGTGGTTACACCTTCAGATATTATTCTAATCAAGTTAATATTATGTAGGGTTTTTGATATTAGTGCAGAGTTCTCACTATTATAAAAATTATTGATTTAAAGTCAACTGTAATGATTAGTTAGCTATACAGTTAGTATTACGCAATAACTATTCAAATGTCTAATAAAATTTATTAAATGTTTTGCTGCTAGTTCTTGCTTATATTAGCATCAATTGTAATTTTTGTGAATGAATATTGATGTGCAGTGGCTATATATATTTTCAGTTATCTTTAACTTGCAAATATATAGCTATAATTATTTGTTACAGTAATTTATATGTATTGTACATAAACTTTGATTCATTAAAAGAAACTACTGTATATATTTATATTTGACACAAAAGCATATTGCCCCCCCCCCCCCCCCCCCCCACAAAAAAAGTCAGAATTTTACTCTAACCCCTTTTTGATTTTGTTTCTGGCTATGGTACACAGTATTTAATTATTTATACCAGTTTTAATCAAGTGTATTTCCCGTCCCATGTTATTTATGTGTGAAAGTTGTTTAATTTCACAATCATTAAGTAGATCTATAACATTCTACATAACACTAAGAATAAAATAATTTCATTACTGCTTATAAGTTAGAATCTACCAGTAAAATTTTATGTAATTTATGGTTCTAGGAGGAAAAGGTTATTAAAGATACAAATCATTAGGGTTGCACCGAATATTTGGTTGATATTCGGTATACTGCCTAGTCGGCAGTCAAACCGAATATTCGGTTCGGCCGAACCGAATAGTAATAAAAATTTAAAATATTTTACAATTGGTAAAGCACATTTTTTATACAATGAATAAAAGTTATAGTATCATAGTACAAAATTAATTCAAATTATTACTTACCGATATTATCGCATTTAAAATAATTTCAATGTAAAAGAAAACACTCTGGTATTAAATTTTGTTGTTTTTTCAATTTTTCTTAAATCTTATCATACCTTAACCTTACTAACTCATTTAAATATGAAACAGTAACCAGAAAATAAAACTCATAATATTACGTGCTCAAAAATATAACGGTTAATTTTTTATAAAATATGCAGCTAAAAAAAAATCAATTACCAATATTAAAAAAAGATGAAGGTGATTAATATATAACAAATAACACTTAGATGAATATTCAATTTTGCAGTATTTTAATTTCGATAGAGAAGATACTGTGGGTGCCATAGGTGTTCCTTTGTATCTATTAAAATGTGCCAAATAAGATAACCAAAGAATTTCTCTGTGTGTGGCCCCATTGTATCCAACTCTTCTAATTTCTTTTATGATTTCTGAAGAGAAGATTACTTTGTTGAGTATTTTGTCACAGGGTGGGTACACCTGTTTGTAACTGTTTAGTTATCTATCAGTATATACTCTGTTGTAGTTTGCAAGACCAGGTGTGACAACAACTTAAAATTGTAATTCCAATTTGTAATGATATTTTAAGCAACTTGGGTTTGTATTTGTATGCAAGGTAAATGCAAGATTCTCTATAACAGAAAATGAAGCCATGATTATCACATATCAGAAATTAACTATCAATTATCCATTTATGCAGATAAACATAAACCAAATTAAGTAGCCATTTACTATATTAATTTACTTTTGGAATGATTTATTTTATTTTTCATTTATTTTAAATTAAAAATTATACTTAATGTAAATACAAATAAATTTAGGATGTGTTAAATGTAAATGTATTTAAGAAAGGCACAAAATAGAAACATTTTCTATTTTAAATTGGCATAAAATAGAAATATTGCCTTTAGAAAATTTTAACCGAATATTCGTTATTTGGTGCAACTCTACAAATCTAGTTGAACAAAAAGGGGAAAGTAATGCTACTAGAACAGAAATAATTTGGCTTATTTTGATCATAAATATATTCTTTTTGTACGAATACCAAATAAAATATTTGGAGTGTGAGCCCTCTACCTGACTTTCTTGTACAATCATATTACTTATGTAGAATTTAGTTCCATTTGTATTACAATTACAAAAATAGATGTTAAGATTTCATACTCAAGTTATAAACATTTTTAAAGTTAGCAAGTTTAGTGACATTGATGAATTGGACTTTATTTGTGTTAATATAAACTATTATCAATCTAGTGTAGTTCAAATGATCAAGCTCTCCCACACACTTTATATTATCACAATTGTTCAAAGCTGTAACACGATTTCTTACTAAAAACAATTATGTTATGAAAAACTTAGATTCTAAGTTTGAATTATGAGAATTACTAAAAATTCTATCTAGTTCTACACATACTATTAAAATTTGGTAGTGGTAGGAGCATTTGCTCGAGTTATCCCGTCTAAAGCCCCATAAATAGAAATCTTTCCAAAACTATTCAAAATGGATTCAGGTTATATTTGTTCAGAATATTAAAAGAATATTTTTCCTTCAGTCACTTGTTTCATCCCCCCCCCACTAATCTATGGTAAATAGTCCCCAACAACCTATAGCTCCATTTAGTCTTATGCTAAAAATAGGGAGCTTTGTATTTCTTTAAAAATTGATAAAATAATTAGAAATATTTCTAACAATTTTGTGTACTTTATGATAAATATAAAAATTATATTACTAATTTTTTTTTTCAGCATCCTTGGCAAAAGACAATGGGGAACAAAATCCTAAAAATGAATGAGCTAGGGACTATTTTCCATAGATTAACAACATAAAAATAAAACAAGCAGCTATTTGAACATAATTTTTATCTATTTATAAACAAACTTGTAGCTGAAAAATAAAAACAAACAAAACACCATATTTCTTTAACTAAATGAACATTTATTTACAGAGGAATCAATATGCCAAATAAAATTTATTTAAGCTAACAAACTCATAATATAACAAATAATTTGATTCCATTCAGCATACGCTTTGCTTTCTTGATAAGCAACTCTATAAGATAACTCAAGACCCAGGATGAAGCTCAGCAAAATTTCTGAAAATAATAATGTAATTAAATTTCTAAAGAATTTGACACTGAAATATGTAAATATTTATAAAATCTTTTTGCAATTCTTTAGTATATAGCAAAATTCAAGTCAGGTGTAATATATATTCAGTTTATTTTAACATATTTTTACATTAAAAAGATATATGAAAGGGAAAATATGAATTTTGTTTATGCAAGAGGTGAACTTGATGTGTCACAGAAAAATGGGTAAATTCAAGAAATCACTATATTTCTTCAAATTGAATTGTTGCAATTACAGTGAAACCTAGTGAATTATATAAAAATAATGGTGTTTACAGTGTGAAAATAACATGATCATTTTAGCCAGGTGGTCTAATGGTCACTTTGCCAGGTTTCACTGTATTTCTTCAGTCACTCTAATAACCGTTTATATAAAGGACATCACCACAGAAAACGCAGAGTTCAAGAAGAAAGTTAAATGAAGTAGGCTAGACAGAGTTTTTTAATCAATATCAGGCAGCAAATCTTGCTATCCATGGCTTAATGCTTATAGAAAAATATAAAGTTGCTACAAAACTTAATGTTTTTATGCTTTGTTCTCTTTCGGTTGGTTGCACAAATTAAAAATAAGATATGAAATTTGTGAAAAAAATAGTAAGCAATGCGTGCGTCTTCAGCTGTTTATATAAAAATTGCAGAAGAATGGAAATTGGAAAAACTTCCTATGAATACTGTGAATGTGATGGCCAATTTATCCTTTAATCTTCACACATTGAGAAATGCAAAAATGGAATGTTTAACACCAAATTGTATAAGCAAGCTTCATTCTTTGCATTTGGGGATTACTAAAGCCGTGAAAGACAACTACTAGAAATAATTGGTGCTGAAAACAATTAAGCTGTGCAATTTTTATCAAATGGTAAGCTGGAAAGCATGAAAGTGGACATGTTGAAAATAACAATGCATAGCTACTGCCTGGTAAATAATTTATGATCTAATGATCAAAATATGTTTTGCTAAGGCAGGATTTTATCAGAAATTAAAAAAAATAATAAAAAATTATACTATTTTATTGAACATCAGCATTTCGCCTGGAAACTGGTCACGACTGTTTAGCTAAATATCTTCATAGATTTAATCTAAATTCCAAGCCCGAACTGTGTAGTGGGTGGTGCTAATGCAGCTATGGACGCTGATTATCTAATGAACTGCCCAGGACTATCTGGTGACATGTACAAAAGGTATTGGCGTGCAAGGGAGAGGATGCAAGTCCTTCAAGCTGCCTGTTCAAGCTTCAAGACTGTTTTGGATTTGTGTTTTTGGCTACCGTCCACATATCTCCTATGTTTGTTTTATTGTTTGTTCATGCTTCTTGTAATAGTTTTTCTCCAGTATTTTTGGTGTTGTGTATTTGTACACCAGTGAATGATTTGTATCCCAAGTACTGCTGCTAGAAATAAAAAAAAATTTGAACATTTGAGAGAGCAATGTTTAAAACACTGGAAAACAAATAATTTGTGCAATTACAAATACTTCATAAATACAAAAGAAAAAAAATCTTATTTTGTTGATAAGCATGGTAGTTCAAATTTGTTTAATGGAAATCTGAGCATAACAAATTAAACTCCTCCAATAGTGGCGTGGCAATTGAAACATAAAAGAGAGGATAGTATGTTACACTTTCTATTACACCTGCTAGTGCAGTAAGTCAGCGGTTACTGCCTCCCCCATTCTTTGCAGATCAGTCAGGGTTGTTGGCTTTTAGCCAGACCAAAAAAAAGCCGGTTTTTATTAAAAAAAGGTGGTTTACAGCCAATTCACATTAAATTTGCATTACTTTATCTTTGATTCACTCCTAAATGTTTTTTACTAAAATGTTTATAAGCTTCTATTAAATATTACCAAGTACACAAGATTTTATGACCACTAGAAAAATACTATGAAGGTAATGTGTCTAAAAGAAAACATATATATACAGTGAGGAGAATGCATTAAATTAGACACCAAGATAGTGTTTTGAAAGCCTTTGTTACACAATGCATAGCTCTACATTACATATCCTACACATTTTAAAGACTATAATTAATTAAACAGACAAATCACCACACATCAAAAAGGAAAAAATTCAATTTTACTTCAAAAAGGAAAAACATTTTTTTACACACTGCTATTTACTTTTAATATATATTACAGCAAATTAAATTATATGTATTTAATAAATGAAATTATCTGACATAATATTTGAGAACATCCATAATTTAGTTCTAATCATTGGGTTCTTATGACTTATAAAAATGATACATTTTAACAAGTTTTTCTGCTCCCAAGCAGTTTCGTTCTTTTTTAATTTCATTTCAGTGTGATGTTTTATTTTAGTTTTAATTGGCTGTAAAGATTTGGGGTTGGGATTAAATGATAGAATGTTCAATGTTGAAAAAGGAATTTAGTAGGAGATAATATTTGAAGAAATTTTGGTGCATCTAAGTTCAGAACAAAAGAGAGAGCAATCAAAAAAGGTTCTCAAATTAAAACTTGTTAAAATAACTTTTTGAAAAGCTGGATGCTATTCAAAAGTTGTTCATGCATATGTTATTCCCAATACTGTTTTCAATAGTGATAAATAGTGTTTTTTATTAAATGACTTTATGCATGATTTTAAATATTTATGAGTAAAAATAAGACTCTTACATATCAATCAAGTCCTTAAAATTAGTTAACTAGTAAAATACATCACTAAGCAACTATTGTCCTAAAATAAAATATTTCATTATTTAAAGTAGTAACATTTTTAAAAAAATATGTTAAAGGCCAATATAAACCAAGTAAAGCAGTTGGTATACCTTTTTAAAATTTAGCTGGCTTTTTTGCAAGCAAAACAATCACTAGCAGGTATTCCAATATTAATGTTTTCATTATTGAGAAATAAAGTTATTTATTAAATTCTAACCAAATAAAATGCCTTTAAAATTAGTTAAAGAACACTTAAAATTGTGTAATTTAAAATTAAAATTCTTCACGCTTTTTAACAAAAGAAAAGCCAATTTTGACCAAAAAATGCCAGTTAAAACCAATAAAAGCCACCGGTGTGGCTTTTATTAATTTTAGCCGGCTTTTTCGCAACCCTGAGATCAGTGAACGAAGATAGCGTTTTACACATTTTTGTTATGCTCTCAATTGTATGCTATGCATTGCTTGTTTTATTTTATTATATACAGTTGTAATGTGTTGTTAGTTGTTATAAGTTAAATTTCTGTGTAATGTATTGTATACAGTTATAACGTGTTAAGTTAAATTTCTTAAGGCATGGTAGCACAAGTTTGTTTAATGGCAATCCGAGCATAACAAAAGCTGAAACTCCTCCAATAGAAGTGCAACAATTGAGATGGGTAGCCAGAGCGGACGTTGCATTACACTTTTTGTTATGCCTGCCAGTGATTAATAATTGTGGGCAAATAGATACAACCGAATAAAATTTAATTTAAAATGGAATAAGTAACTTTGGTATTAATACCATTATTTAAAAAATATGAGGAGTTTTGTTATGCTCTCAGTTGTTTGCTATGCTTCAAATGAGAACAGCATGTTTTATTTCATTATATTGTATACAGTTGTAATGTATTATTAAAGTTAATATTCTTAAGGCACAGTAGTGCAAGTTCGTTTAATGGAAATCCAAGCATAATGAAAATAAACTTCTTAGAAGTGGAATAGAATACCATTATGTTTAAATGATATTAATGACTCCTTCAATAGTGGCAAGACAACAGATGAGTAGACTAAGGATGGCGTGTTGTATTACACTTTGTTACTCCTGTCAGTGAATCATTAGCTATTACTCGCCGATCAAGGCTAAAATACTACACATTTTAGTTAGGTTGTAAGTTGTTTGCTATGCATCAAGTGAATCTAGAGTGCTTCACATTTTCATTATATTGTATATAGGTGTTGTGATTTTCAATTACAGCATTAACTATTTTAAATGTAGTTATAGCAAAATCTAGTATGGAATGCAAATAGGATTTTGCTTGTTTAATACTGTCAACAGTTAAGCTTTACTTGGAATGGATTTAGAAAACATACCAATAATTTTCAATATGATTTAAATGCCCATTTTGTTTCTTCAGAAGCACAGCCAAGCCACTGACTGAATTTTTAAACACAAAATTCAAATTGAATAATGATCCAGCAGTATCAATCACAAAATCTAGGACTATGATTGACACAGTACTTTCTAGATATTTAGAATAGTTATAATCAGGGAATTATGTATCTTATTTGTTATTATAAATCAATCATTTCATTTTTAAATTGTGAGTAAATGGATACTTCCTAATAGAATTTAATTTTCATTTTATTTTCACATTATTTTATGCATTATATATTTAAAACTATATGATGGGACAGTTACACACTTTTATTTATATCTTGGTTTTCTCTGTCACCCTAAGAATTTACTTCTAATATTTGTGGCAACCACACACTTATTTTGTCAATTTCCAAAACATGTGCACATAATCATTGAGATACTGCAAAATGCAGTAACTTTAAATGCCAAATGCTTATTGGGTTTAAAAAAACAGATTGCAAGATTTGGCAGCAAAAAACTGGTGAGATTGGGGACTACTCTCCCATTTAAATTGAATTTTTAATGATATATTTGCTACTTCAACATTTCTGATGCGTTGTTAAATAGTATTATTCTATCAAGATTAATTTTTTTTATATATATTTCATTTGGTTTCTTCAAAAGCGTATATAACTAGCATATGCATTATACGTACTAACTTTGAGAAGTTATTTGTTATCAATTTCTAGATAGGGAATAACAATAAGGTAGTTTTTACTAAGATCAAAAAATATATTTGCAACAGAAATAAATGGTTGTTTATTGCAGAGGCAAATATTAGAGATTAAGTCAATGTAATGAAAAAGTTAAAAGTGAAATGAAGAATTGTCTAGCTACCGTATATCTTAATTTAAAGAAGTTAAATACAGTAGCATCATTAAGCAATCATATGGTGAGAGGGCAAAATTTTGCGTTAAAAATTAAAACTTTGCGAATCATGTAAACAGACAAAATTAGCTTAGAAAAGGAACCATTCACATTTGTTAAAAAAAGTTTCGAAACAATTATGTTCATTCATATGGATTTATGAGAACCAATGACAATGTGTTTACTATAAAGTGCAAGATATGCTTATTTTAGGTGATTCTAGTCATTGCATATTAACAAACTAAAAGCAAAGCATTTCACCAATTTGAAAATCTGCATGAAAACATTGTAAATAAAATTATATTGTAAGATTAGACAATGAAATTGAATTTATGAATAATAGGTTTGAAGATTAAACAGAAAGGGATAAAAAAAAAAAAGAGAACAGTTTCATTTTCTGTAAGCAGCAATGGTCAGAACGCTTCTAAATAAAGCAGGAATCATATTTACTGCTGCAAAACCTTTAACTGAATTTTGGGGAGAAACAGCTAGTATGCCATGGCAATCTACTTGAATGCATTGTTTACTTAACAGTTTTGCATTTGGCAGTCTTGCATACTATTTGGAATGCTCCCTACAATTATGACATTTTAATCATTCAGAATTAATTTAATCCGAAACATTTGCACAAATACAGAAATAAAATGTTCAATCTCGCAAATAAATTACTTATGAAAACTTAACAATTGCATTTCATTTGACATAAACAATCTGAATTTAACATTATTAGTTGTAAAACATACTAAAGAGAAAAAATTTGAAATTGTGACTCAGAAAAGTAAACATCATTAATAAGTCAATTTTAGTACACACAAATGCTTTCAAAAGACTAAAATATAACTATACTTTTTGCCATAATGAGAGCATCAGTATGATAGGACGATTTCTTGCTCTCCACTGAGCAATAGCATTTGAGGACTGTTAAGAAGCCTCCAAAAGTAAAAACTATAAGCGAATAGAATAATTAAAATTATTATTTAACTAAAGAAAATGTATTCTTACTGCACTTGTTAAAAGTTATCAGCAAACTTGAGATCCAGGCACCAACTTCAGCATTTCTTCTTGCTTTGTTGATATGCAGAAGTAACTTTGCCAGCAACAATCCTATTATTGTAAAAGTCACTATTTAATGTATAATGTTATTAAATAGAACTGAATATAACATTAATTTGAATAAATATTATATTAAAACTTAATGCATTTAGTAACAAAATCCGCCGAAAATTAACAACAGCAAAGAAAACAAACAAACCACGAAGCTAATCTTGGAAGGAAGAATTTACATCGTATACCTTTAGAATTCAGATTACGTTTAACATTTAGTATATTTCAACAAAATCAGTCTTGCTTTAATAGCTGAAATTGACCCTCTAAACTAAATTTGATATATTTTTCTGCTATAAATGCAGCTTTATATTACACGTTCTATGATTTTATTTCGTTATTCAAATCAATTTAAATAAATATTGCTTATACTACTTGGAATGCATACATAACATGGTTAAGGATTTTGGCCATATCGAAATAAAATTTTATTTAAATCAATACATAATAATAAAACATAGTAATTCATTAAAAAGAAACAAAAATTGAAATAATAAATATTAATACCTTGAAAACCATCAAATCTCCTTTTGATGGCGTCCCACTGAAAACGACATGGACTGCTAGTCTGCTACATGAAAATCAAAATGGCGGAGCGTTGTCTTTTTCTCGCCGTTTGGAGAATTTCATCATCCGTCGTAAGGTCCCGCCCTACCAAAGCCCCACCCCTTTGCTCCCCCTGTTACCCCCTTAAAACCGTTAGTGTATATAGACACTCCCATTTCCGACGGATCTACGCGTTTCGAGCACTCTAGAACCGAGAGAAAACTATTTTTAGCGTGACGGCTTTGTGTGTTTGTGCGTGTCTGTCCGTGCAATGTATGTATCCACTCTAGCTCAAAAATTATTCGACGAAATTTCACTAAATTTGAAGTGTAAGTCACTTGTGGGTTACCCTGGTGTTGATTAGATTTTGGTATGATTAAAAAAAAAAAAAAGAACCAGCCTTAATGGGTTGACCCATTTTTTAGCCATGTCCTGTACACACTGCGACCTACCGGGTAAAGGAGGTCGCGTTTGAACTATACATTGTATAGAGACCCCGGAGACCCGAGCAGCATAAAAAATATATATGATAAAAGGTCAACAATTGGGTAGTAAAGGGACCCATGTATTTACTGCATAAGGTTCCACAAATTCTGTCAGCGGTACTGTTTATACATAAGACACTTTATGAGAACAGCCCGCCCCTTTAGAAAGCTATGGGGTTCCATACCCCAATTCGTAAAAACGATTAACGTTCCCATCACTGCATCTTTTGAAACGATAGGAAAATTACTGGACCCCTGAGTAGGTAGTAAGAGGCTTTCAAATAATATAGATTATTTGAAAGCACAGATGCAAAACACAGAAATTTTGATGTCTAAATCTTTGAAAAATACCATATCTTGCATAACATTTCACTCACTTACTTAGATATTAAACTTTGTATTATTCAAAATGCAATTTTTGAATGAGGGGGTCGAGTTTGTGACATGAACGATAAAATAAATGTGTAAATATTCAGCTTTCTAGGCCACGAGAGGACTTTTGAAAGGTCCGAAAATAGTTTTCGGACCCCCCCCCCCCATTTTTTTTTGTCTCAGAAAGTGTGTGTAGGTGAGGGGGGGGGGGTCGAAAATCAAACTTCATTAAGATCTATCCTGTGTTCGATACTATATTTGCAAACATTCAGTTTTCTAGGTCACCGAGGAGCTTCTGGAATCTGGAAAGATAGAGACACTCAGACTATTTCAATCCTTCCGCGTGAACAAAATAAAATTCATTTACAATTTAGTTCAGGCCACACGAAACTGCACAGGTAAAGTTCTTTATGCCGGCCACATGGAAGAACTGAAATTGTCAGTTCTCATAGAAGCTCGCAAAAATTGTGGCTTACAGCAAGTTTCTTGTTGGTACTGCAGATATCGGCTATTCCATACTGACGAGCGTATAACGAGGCAACGTAAAACCAATACGTAAACAGTTACGAGGCCAACGTAACTGTTTACGTTCCTCGATAATAAACGCGAAACAGGTACATTGCTGATATTTGCAATTGGACCTGTATCTATATTCTGGGGAATGCGGCGGCTTTTGTGTTTTATGAAGACAAAAGCATGTTAGACGATTATTATATAGATATGAATTACGTCCTCCAAATTTATTATTACAGCCCAAAATATATATAATTGTATTTTTACTTTCCCTGCAATACTTGATAATGTATAGGGAAAGTATTGGAATCGTTTCGAAAATCGCAACAGAAGTTTTCGACGGATCTACATGTTTTAAGACCTTTAGAACACGAAAAAACTATTTTTAGCGTGACGTCTGCGCAATTTATCCACTTTAACTCAAAAACTAATTGACCTTATTTTAAAAAAAAATTGGTAGGTAAGTCCCTTTTGGGTGACCCTGGTGATGACTAAATTTTGGTACGATTCCGGATAAACGAACCGGCCTTTTTTTTTGCAAAATAACCCGCAAAAATTGCCTGTATCCACTCTAGCTGAAGATGACCAAATTTCACAAAATTTGGTGGATAAGTCACATGAAGGATACCTTTTGGTGCTGATTAGATTTTGGTACGATTCAAAAAAGATAAATTTGCCTTTTTGTACGAAATGGCCCGCAAAAATTTAAAATAAAAGACAACGTATGGTCAAATGCATCAATTAAATGCTTGTTTTATATATAACTTTTGACAATGAAAAGAGTAAGACCAACCCTATTACTCTAGGACTAGCCGTTCTTAATATATTTCATGTTTTTTTTTTTTTTTTTGCATTTTTGATGCACTACCTTTAATAAGTCCAGTAACCAAATGAAAACGAAAATTGAATTAAAAGTGCAAATTCAGTGTTATTTAAAATAATTATGGTTGCAATTTTGCCATACTAATACTATATGTCATGAAGAGGAGAACAGACAGGGCGGGGGGTGGGTCTCTTGCTTATGAAAATTGATTTAAATACTTCCATGTATTTAAAATATGTATCTTTTTCATTATGAAATTTCAAATATTACAATATTTTAATACTTCTATGTCATACAATTAGAATATAACAAAGATTTAAAAGGTATGAGTAGGTGAATAATAAAAAGCCCTTACAAATGGAAAGATATACCCCAACTCAAATGGAAATGTCTGACTTCACCACTGGTGAAGTCAGACATTTCCATTAGCCAGTGGCTGTTAGACACCGACCAGATTGTATATACATATATCTAGAAGAGGACAATTTAAATCTATATAGTGATCTAGAGTAAGAGTAAGTGCATTTTATTGGTAGGTCATCTGATCAATTGAGTCAGTATTGAAGAGTCTAGTTGTAAAACTCTTCCCCATTTTTGGTCGAAAAGCTTTTCTTTATTATATATATTCTTGTTCATGGTGGTAGGTATGTGAATCAAGTAGTATCCTGAAAAAGTCACATTCTTTGATATTTATTTAGTATTCAGAACCTGATTTACTTGAAAAACTGACATTCTCCACTGTGAATTTTGCTGCAAAACTCACATTTTCCATTCACAGCCAATAGGAAGACTTTATCAGATCACATGATCAGCCATCTATTACCTTTTCTATTACCTTTTCGCTACATAGTATGGTTGAGTGTGATTCATTATCATTTGTAAAATATAGTATTTGAAGCTTATTTTAACCAAAGTAGATATTTTTATATTTCTTTTAAAATGTTACATTTTAATTAGTTTTGATGTAAAACATACCATTCATCAATTAAATCTTGTTTTTTACCATGGATAAATTTTGTTTTCCTGTGGTTAAATTACTCTTTATGAATCATTTCAGCTTACAGTATGGCGACAATTAAAATGAAAAGGTTTTCAGGTTTTATGAATTTTAAGCAAAGTGAGTAAAATGACAAAAATGGAGTTATGAGTTTTGCAGAGTTAAGCCTCTTTCTTTATAACTGGAGTGAGTGACTGATAAATTTCTTTGCAAGCCCTAACTTCCCTCCCCTTCTCTGGGGGGGGGGGGGAGGGCAGGCAGGCTATCCCCCTCCCCCCCTCTGGGGGGGAGGGGGATAGCCTGCATGGCAAAAGGTAATCTACTTGCAATCAATGTGGATATTTCTGTAAGAAGTTTCGATCAATATTATATGATGTTTCATGCACAGTCATTCTACATGGAGATATTAGCTTATATTAGTGGTGGATTTACTAAAAAGATGAATTAGAAGTCACTTATGGTCACTCCACCACTGCTAAAAGGTCCACAATTAATCTATGTAAAATGTATAATATAGACTCCTTAAATTCATCACTATTTAATCTTGTAGATACTAAATCAACATTAATGATTTTCTTTACAACTCAGAATTATTTTCACACTTTAAATTAGTATACGTCAATTCTAATTTAGATAATTTTGCTATAAATCAAATGAATAGTTTTAGGAGAATTCTGTATCTTAGTGCTATAGCAACTCTCTCTCTCTCCCCCCCCCCCCCTCAACTGTGAAAACCGCAAAGATAGTAAATCTGCAGTTGGCTCTCTTTACTTTTATAAATCATAATTTCTTTTTAATTAATTATACATTTTAAATTAATATAAATTTCAATTCTAAGTTAGACTAATTTAATATAAATCAAAGGGACATTTTAAGGAGAACTCTATGTAGGTGCTACTCTATATAGGTGTGACTCTAATTTATCATTCTTTAGTGTACTATGAATTGTATACCACATACTCAAAGCATCAAAGCATGTATGCTATAAGAAAATATTAGAGAAAGAATAACATCTGTCAATTTTTATTTAAGTTTGAAAAATATTTTTCTTGTGTTAGTTCACTTGCAAAAGCATACAAATGGCATCTTAACACAATTTTTGGTCTCCTCCCCCCCTTTGTTATCTAGAAAATATAACAAATTAAGAGTTAAAATTCCATTATTTAGATGTAAAAATGGCACCTAAATTTTTGTCCTAGCTGATTTAGCACCTTTACATATTTTTTGCCTGGGGGCTTCATTAAGTCACTAGTGGAACACAAAAGAATTAAAAATAGGAATGATATTCAAATCATATTACTGCAACAGTTCATAAGTACAGCACATGACTTTGCACATAATCAATAATGAACTGGTTTACAATGTAAAATGCAATGCAAATCAAAATAAATAAGAATACATACATTTTAGAAATCAATTTAATTTCTTTACTCAAACTTTAGCTATTTCAGTTTGAACTACATAGCCTTGCACTTATTTGGATGTTCACATTTAGACAGTTAATTTCTAAAACATATGTTTGCTTATTTATCTGATTTAAGTTGCATTTTTTGTTGTAAACCAGTTCATTAGTTAAAATAATAGCTGAAATACTTGAATGTGTGCTCTACAAAACAGTTTATAGCTTTCAGATCTGTAGAAACATTGATGGTCATAAAAGTGGAAACTGATAATTAAATTTGGCATATATAGTATTATTTCGAATAAATATTTATATTTTCATGTCTTAAGGTTGTTTTTCACAATTCCTATTGTATTGCTAAATAGATATCTCTTTTATTAGAAACACCCTGTTATATTCATTCAAATAAAAAATGACATTGTTATATTCAGTGATGGTAGGGGATTTGCACATAGTAGGGCCCGGGTTCCAATGTCGATGATGTCCAAAACTATTTTTGTGTCTACATAGTGTATGAGTATGTTAGTCTGTAGACCCAAATGTCCATCTAAAAGGTGATGAGGTAGGGGAATGATGTTGCAATCCTTGTGCTTGCCATTGGGTTCTGGTCTAAACTGAGTGACACTGTCATGGTCATCTAAACAGTTACCTGAAACCTTTTGGTAGGTCAAATAGTCTCGATACCCCCTCAAAAAATCAAAGAATTAGTATTTCACAGATTCTTTTTCAATTTGTGCTGTAAATAAAAATAAACTAAAGAAATTCATTTTTTTTTAAATAAAAATAAAATAAGAAAACAAAGTACAAGGGTAAATATTATAATTAATACATTTAAAAACACAACTCCATTAGCTTTAATTTATAAACTGATGTTGATTTTGCTTAATTATATGTCTCAAAAATATAAAGTTGAATATTACATGCAACGGCAAATCATGAATAATGGCCACTGTTTGAGAAAATCATAAGTGTATTTGTTTTTGTGATTATCTGACATAAGTTGCCTGCAACATAAATTTAATGATATTGCATTTATTGAAATGGTGCGAAACTTGGAAGAAAATTTTATAGATTCAAACAATATTAACAAAACTTTATAGATTAATATATAACAAAACTGTATAGATATTCAGACAAAATTTTATAGATTCCTACATCAAATATAGTAAAAAATTCACTTTAGTCTATCGATTAGTGAATTATTTTAGTGCAAAAGTTCATTAAAACTTCATTTGTTTTATAAATGTATATAAATTTTATAGTTTCAACTTATTAGAATCCCTTATTTCCATATTAAATTATGTTTCTTGGAAACAATATTTACTGAAATGATTTCAACTAAAGTTTAAAGTTTAAAGAAGAAAAATCCTTTATCTAGACCAAATTTGCTGTTAGATACAATTTCCGATGCAATTCATTGCTCAGTTTAACATAAGCATTATAGCTGAGCAGGGCTTTTTATCATTAATGGTTTTACTACATCTTGAAACTTTATTGCGAATGCACACTTATGTGGCTTTTACTAATATAAACTGGCATCACAATCATAGCATGTGTGCGAGAGAACCTATATTTGAAAACATCTATATATACCATGGCATTAAAAAATTTATTACTTCAGCCAAACTGTACTTACAAGAAAGATTATAATGAGTCTCTAATAACGTAGCAACTGCTGTACTTATTTTTGACAGTTTACAATGATCATGTAGGGCAATAAATTTAAATTTCTTCATTGCAGAAATTGAAGTTATGTGCAAATGTATTAATTTAATGAAATGAACAGAATATAAGTTCCCTATATATTGGGTAAATTCCAATGAAGCATTGTTAAGAATCAAAATGAAGACAGAATTAAAGATTTGCTGTTTATAAATTTTTTTTTGCTGGTTTATTCAGGATGATTCCTAAATAAAATGTATTTAAAATATTTTTATATTGGAATATTTAACTTTTTAATAGTTTTTCAAATAACTTTAAGGCAATAAATTTAAAAAATATAAAATGATTGCCAATTAAGACTATTGCTATAAAAAATAAAAAAATAATTGTTATTTATTTGGGAGTTGGATGTTAAAAAACAAGGAGTAAGACAGTAGAAAAAAGAGAGTCAAATGTTTTAAGTACTGACTCCAAAGCCAGTGGCATATTTTAAGATTCAATTTGATAGGGGGGGGGGAGGGGCAATTTTAAATATCAATCTCAAGGGTGTCAAAGTTAGAGGTCTGTATGGGCTCGGGTCTGGCGTATAGATTTAGGCCCAACCTAGAACACGGGCCAGGTTCGGACCACGTTTTATTAAATTCGTGTCAGGTTGGGTTTATTAAATTCGGGTCATTGGGGGTTTAATGAGTCAAATTTGAAATTACATATGAAACAAAATTTGACATTAGCAGATAAAAAGTTTCCACCCATATTAAGTAATAAAAGTTTACTTTGTATGAAAAATGCAGATGGGTAAATTAAAACCTGATACAGAAAAATTATAATTTCATATAAAAATTGAAGACGACATTCATATTTATTCGATGACATTCAGAAGCCAATTTGAAACATTGTTCTTTGCAACATTCAAGTTGTTTGAAACTACAGTGACAGAAAATATTTTCTGGCTTGGATGCAGCAAAATAAATATACAATGCCTATGTATCAGATGTCATGTTTCGTAACATCATGTGGGTGTTGAATCCTTTAAAACACACCCCTGGAGTTTTACACCTCTTTCCCCAAGTACTGTTTTTCTTGAGTGTGGTTTCAGTACTTTAATCGTATAAAAACACTAGCAGTATACCCATTTTTCGTATGAAGTATATAATATAAAGCTTAAAATGCACAATCATGTGCAAATTCCTATAGTATACTAAATGACATTGTTAATCAAAATATTCTATTAAAATATTTAATTTAATGCTCCTAAAGAGAAGGTTAAGAATATCTGTTCTTGCTATACAAAATTATCTTCACGAGCAGATCTGAAGAATAAAATGTCCTGGTCTTGTTTGTAAACAAATTTACAAAATATATGAAGTTGAATAAATTACAGTTGAATAAATATGCAAAATAAAAGCGCTAAAACTGTATAGGGCCCATACTACAACTTATGAGTTTCTAAAATCTTTGCCAAAATAAAACAGATGACGTAATAAATTGAAAATATCAATAATCCTGTAATCTTAAAACCTAAAGGCCGTAATCGATTCCAATATATGCCAAAATATGTGCAAATATACTCATATTCTCATAGAGTAGAAGATATATCCATGCATTTGTGAAGATTACTTGGTACTACATACAATATATGAGTTTCAACAATTTTTGCAAAAATAAAACAATGACATAATAAACTGAAAATATCAATAATGTTAATGTTTAAACCTGAAGACCATAATTGATATAATCCAGTCAAAAATGTAATATCAGTGATATTTATTTTATATACCTATCTTTATTATTTAAATCAGAAAGGATTTAATAAAAATCAGCTGCTTGCCGTATAAACACATTGGATTTAAATCTGTTACTAAAAGACATGATAAAATTTTCTTCTAATAAATTGGCGGGAAAAATATCATCTGCATAACACTATATAAATGATTTAATTGTTCGTTTTTAATTAATATCTGGACAACCCCTGGTCTTATAAACTCAAAACATGGACTACATTTTAAGTCAGGCTATTTCAAGGCTGCCCACAAAATTTCATTTAAATTCGGTTCGGTTGCTCTCCCGTGATGATGAGACAGACAGATTTTCAATTTTATTTATATAGATTTAGAGAAATAGATTGAAAATCAGCAAAATAAGTAAACTTTTAGTTATCTATTAAATAAAAGTCTACATTTGGATAATTTTAATCCATAATCAGTCATTCATAAATGATATGTTTCAGCTGACAAATGTAAATATGTCAATAGCTAGGAAGAAATTGTTATCCACTCTGAGTGTGTACTTTTGTTTTTTTCTTACATATCATTATCAGCTTATGTAGGAATGTACTAAAATTTGTATTTACACAAGACTTTACAGTTATGTGCATATTTATATTATTTTATATTTTGACATAACATTACATAATCTATATAAAAAAAATTGAAAATCTGTCTGATTATCACGGGAGAACGGCTGAACTGAATTTATTGAAATTTTATGGGTAACGGAATAACCCTGCACTTAAAATTTAGTGCATATTTCAAATTTCTAAGACCAGAGGTTGTCTAATTATTAAAATATTAATTAAAAACGAACAATTAAACCTTCCATAGAGATAGCATTATGCAGACTATATTTCTTCCGCCAATTTATTTAAAGAAAATTATATCATGTCACTTAGCAATGGATTTAAATCCAATGTGTTTATATAGCAGAAGATTTTTATTAAATCTTTTCCGATTTAAATAATAAAGATATGTATATATATCAAATAAATTTCACCGATATTGCATTTTTGGGGATTATTGATAGTTTCAATTTATTACGTCATTATTTTATTTTGGCAAAAATTGTTGAAACTTATAGTAAATAGTACGGAAACTCTTCCACGAATGCATGGGTATACCTTCTAATCTATGAAAATATAAGTAGTACAGGTATAGTAGCATATATTTTGACATATATTATAATCAATTACGGTCTTCTGATTTAAAGATTACGGAGATTATTGATATTTTCCATTTATTATGTCATGTGTTTAATTTTGACAAGGATTATTCAAACTCATATTGCAATACAGGTAATCTTTTACTAACAGACGGGCACATCTTTTAATATACACAATATAAATAGTACGGAATATCTCTCTATACAATTTTAGTGCTTTTTTTTAGGCATATATTGGAATCAGTTATGGCCTTTAGTTCAGTATTATCAGTTAGTATTATCAGTTTTGGCAAGATTAAGGATATCTTTAATTACGTCATCCGTTTTATTTTGACGAAGATTTTAGAAATTCATATGCTGTAGTATATGTTATCTTCGACTAATACACAGGTATATCTTTTTTCCCGGCCACACAACTTGATACCATAAACCCCCTGGGTTGGTCGTGTGGTCTGGGCCTTCAACAGGTATATCTTTGGGGGTATATATTTTTGGGGCGCGGTAGCCCATTGGTTAGCGCGCTGGAGTTGCACTCGGTAGGCACGGGTTCGATTCCAGCCACTGCCAAAACTGCCGCCGTGCTCACGCGGAGTACGATCATGTTAAACATGTGGGTCCGTAAGTCCTTCCGAGAGGTTGGTGGTAGGGGAAGGAGGGTACGGTCCCTGTGAATGCCTCCCCTACTGGGTTCCGGTCCAAATTGGGTGGCACTTCCCGGCCGTCCAAACAGTTACCTTACACCTTTCTGGTAGGTCGGACGGTCTGGGTCTCAACAACAACAGGTATATCTTTTAATATTCACGAATATAAGTAGCACGGGTCCTATACCATTTGAGCGCTTTTATCTTTTATTTTGCACTTATTGATTCAATTTCATGTTTATTGTAAATTTGTTTACAAGCGGGGTCAGGATGTTTTATTCTTCCAATCTGCCGTGAAGAAAATTTTGTATAGCGAGAACAGCGATTCTTAAACTTTTTTAGGAACATTAAATTAAATATTTTAATAGAATATTTTGATTAACAAAGTCATTTAGTATACTATAGGGATTTGCACATGATTATGAATTATAAGTTTCTTTCTATACTATGTATGAAGAACGGGTATACTGCTAGTTGCACATAAATTTTAAAGTAATTTTTTATGATAAAAATGACAAATATGTTATGTAATGCTGTTATTTATATTGCACTTGCGAGTGAAAAGATTTTTGGCGAGTAAACTTTGAGCTGAAATTTCTTTTCCTAGACTAATTAATAATAGAATAATTGACAAAGTTGTACATTCAAATACAGCCATAAAGAAAGAGATGGCCAGATAATGGTTGAGAAAGCCAGACAGCAGTGCATGTTATTTCTTTACCATATTTATACCATTTTTTACCATATTTATAGAATTTGCAGACCATCAATTGAGATGTGAAAATAACTATTAGTACGATGAACTTGTTCATATAAATTACCGTTTTAGATAAATTTTAATACAAGATCTCGTTATCGTATGATCATTAGTTTTATGGCATTTCATTGATTCCGAAAGATCTGTCTGACATCGATCTTCAATTTCATGTAACATAACATAAATTTAAAATAATAGTACAAGGTTTCACTTCTATGAAAATTACTAATTGTAAGATTTAACAATTTTCAATCTTTATAAGACATAAATTGAGAAATGGAGTTGTGCTAGAAAATGTATCAAATATAATACTTACCCTTATGTAGAAAAGCTTTGTCCAGCTAAAACGTTCGTGTTTACTTTCTGAGCTAGGGTTGCCGTTCTACTGGTTTTAAGCCAATTTTGACAAGCATTGGCTGCAATAATGGCCGGCTATTGGAAATCTGATGAACATATGTGAGAGTTAATTAAGGTATAAAATGTCGAAAAGTTTGGTGTGAATGATAAAACTTTGGTATTTTAATCTTTTGGCAGAGGAAAACTCAAAATAACTAGATTAGGAAACCAGTAAACAGCTATTAAAGCATCCTGATAGCTATGAGACGGCACTAATGCGCCATCTATTGAAGATTTGAAAAACTACAAATTACTTAGTTTGTTTCAGTTTTTAATTGATAGTTTATTATTTTATTAACCTTCCTCGTATTTTCCTCTGCCAAAAGATGCTTCATATTCCATTCTATCACCCCCTGAAAACTGCAAAGAGATTTGAGCCCGCATTATTGCGTGGTTATGTTCAAGAGAATGTCCTATACTTTAACATGGGAGGAGAATAGTCGTAAACCGCCTTAAGTAGATTTACTGGAAAATATCTTTTTGCAATTGCACATTTTAGAAAACTTTTCCGTTTTCTGTGAGTTTTTGGCTTGTGAAGTGTTTGGTCCATCCTTAAGCTTTGGATCAACATTCATATTTCTCAAAAAGAAAAAATTCACGAAACTTAAATTTGCCGCGAATGCTAAATAAAAACTCCGCTAACCAGAATCAACGTGTACCCTACGTCATCGGCTACGTCAATCGCATCATCGTCAGTTGTGGTTCCTTGTTGGTCGAATCGGAGTGGGTCCGGTGCTATTTATCCGCTCGTCTCACGTCACCTCAATTCCCCTACACATATGTTGAAACAAGGTTCAAACAGTAAGTATGGGTGGGACCGCGGGCTAGCTCCTAGCAACAAAGTGCTGTATTTCTTGATTGTAATTTACTTTATAATTAGCACCAATGATTAAAACATGTACAAGCATTGTAGGACATTTTATGACAGGTTAAGTGCATATGATGAGAAAACGGATAAACTTGCTAAAAGAGCAGTCACACAAAATATACTCCGAGGGCCAACGGCCGTACCGTGCTGAAAACACCGGTTCTCGTTAGATCACCGAAGTGAAGCAGCATCGGGCGCGGTTAGTACTTGGTGGGTGACCACCTCGGAACGCCGCGTGCTGTTGGCCATCTCGGGTGCGGTATCCCCGTGGTTTGCGCGCTAGATTTGCACGCTGCCACAAAATGCCGCCGTGTTCATGCGGAGTACGATCACGTTAAACATGTGGGTCCGTAAGTCCTTCCGAGAGGTTGGTGGTAGGGGAAGGAGGGTACGGTCCCTGTGGATGCCACCCCCACTGGGTTCCGGTCTAAATTGGGTGGCACTTCCCGGCCGTCCATACAGTTACCTTACACCTTTCTGGTAGGTCGGACGGTCTGGGTCTCAACAACAACAAAATATACTCCGATGTACGGAATTGTAACCAACCGAAGACATCAAAACCTTAACCATGGAGGCTAAAGGGAAGGAGGAGAAACGAAATAGGCTGCTCCGGAGAAAAGTGATACATGATTTTTCGGGAGCACCGCGTGCTGTTGACACATTTCGGACGCGGTAGCCCGGTGGTTTGCGCGCTGGATTTGCACGCTGCCACAACTGCCGCCGTGTTCATGCTGAGTACGATCACGTTAAATATGTGGGTCCGTAAGTCCTTCCGAGAGGTTGGTGGTAGGGGAAGGAGGGTACGGTCCCTGTGGAAGCCTCCTCCACTGGGTTCCGGTCTAAATTGGGTGGCACTTTCCGGCCGTCCAAACGGTTACCTTACACCTTTCTGGTAGGTCGGACGGTCTGGGTCTCAACAACAACATGATTTCTCGGAAGAAAGATTCCAGTTTAGTAGTGACGCTTCTGTTAGTGCCGTCCTTATTGTTCCATTCAAATAGCATTAGGTTGAATAGAAGTTTATTTGATTTTCTTTATTCCTTCGGATTTTATTTTATTTATTCTTTATCGGTACTTCTATTTTATCAAAATATGGTTTCTAGTGCATGCTGTTAGTGCTGGTTGTAAATCGGGGTATGTCAGTGACAGAAAACAACGTAAAAATGAAGGTGAAAAACGTTCAAAACATTAACATATAGCAAATTTGGGGCTCAAGATCACAGCTCCGGAGGCATTTTGGTACATGCAGAGAACTTCCAAACTTTTTACTTTATAAATAAGTAATATATTAAGACTTTAAAGGATGCAAATTTTTTAAACTATTTACATTCAATTAATTAGAATTTTATTTCTGTTTAAAAATTTTTATCACATACAAAATATAGGGGTTATTCAAAATTTGGTGCCTTAGGGTCGCGGTCCGAAGGCCCGTACGTTAATCAGGCCCTGTCTATGAGAGGTTGGTTTTACATAAATGTCACCACAAAAAGACGTCATAAAAATTCTTTGTTCCCACACCTTCAAATCTTGTCTATGGGAGATTATTTTTACATAAATGTCTCGATAACCCCCTGGTCCTGGAAACTCGAGACATGGAATAAATTTTAAGTAGGGCTATTTTATGACTATCCACAAAATTTCTGGAGAACGAGATAGCCAGGTTGTCGGAAACGCACGACTAATTACTCTACCATTAGTAAAATGTTGCCTAAGAAACTGCTGTATACAGAATCCAATGTGTGGAGGCGCTCCATTTTGCATAAAGGTAATTGAATCAAGACATTGGTGCTGTTGCAGTTGGGGTACAACAGAATTTTCGAGCATGTTTTTGTACCTCCTGGCCGTCACGGGGCATGTCACAGGGCCATTGGGAGTAGCCTCTTCGAAAAAGAAAGGTCCAAGAATGAATGTGGCTGTGAATCCACACCAGACTGTAACTTTCGGTGAGTGAAGTGGAATCTCTTGGAAGGTACGAGGGTTTTCCGTGTCCCAAATGCGACAGTTATGGGTGTTGACTGTTCCACTTAGATGGAAATGCGCTTCATCGCTCCATAGAATCTGCCATGGCCACGATGCATCCACTTCAACTCTAGCCAGAAATGTCAATACAAAGATCATTCGCTTCTCCCTGTCGATGGTCAGCAAGTGGTGATTGTGACTAATTTTGTACGGGAAAAAATGCACTATGTTTCTCAGTACGTTCCGCATTGTGCTGTAGGGAACACCCAAGTGTCGTGACACTCCACGTGCACTACTACAGTCTATAACGTTATCTATTGATTGTTCAACAATAACGGTGTCAACATCGTCAATGACATCTGAACGAGTCGATTTGTGTCCTCGACTCGGCTGAACTCCAAGATGTCCAGTTTTCTCGAATCGAGCGATCATTCTCCTGAGAGCTTGTGGAAGTAATGGTCCTTTGCGCAAATTCTTAAGTCGACGAAACTCTCGAAGTGCAGCTGCAGCATGTCCTATGTTTTCATAAAACAGCTTCATAAGCAAAGCGCGTTCTGTCAGTGTGAGAGCCATCGCTGATAAGAATGAAAATTTCCCAGTTTTATCCCCTTTTAAGATCAGAACATAGTAGCTGCAAACCAAGGGTTTATGCAAATTTTTGTGCTTACAGTGCGAAATTGGAGTTACAATGACAGTTTAAGTTTCTTCACTTTTTTATCTTCTTTTTTTTCATATCAGCAAAAGAAATTAAAAAAGAAAAATTCCATATCGCATGTGTTTTTTTTTTGTGATTATTTTGTGTCTTTTCAACATATTTCCTGTTGTACAGCGCCACCTATCGGTGTTTCTGGAACTAATTTTTTTTTCACGTAATCCCTTCCCCATGTCTTGAATATCCCTTTCGGGACGGCGGCATTCCGAAACTACCGTGGCCCAAAGGACGAAGCGCTTCGTTTCCGAAATGTGCGTAAAAGACGGCTACTTTTTTGCGCTAAGCCTTACTCTCGAAAAAAATTCACTAAAAATCACCCGTTCAACACAGCATTCTACTTTTTTCAGGAAGAAAGGAAATACTTATTTTCTATTTGATGTATATTTTTTATTCAAATTTTCTTTTATCAAAATATTAAAAATTTTAGTGTATATATGTTTTAGGTACAGATGGATAATTCTTTGGCATGTCCTTCCGATTTTTTAAAACTGTACCACATATATGCGTATTCTTAGACAACAAATACTTTGCAAGTACAGGAGAGGTAAAAAATTTATCCAAATACAAAGTATATCCTTTTCCTGAAAGTTCACTTAGAAGTGTTTTCACAACGCGTTCTCCATACCCACCATCAGAGCTTGATAATCCCGTGTCCTTTCCAGTATACACAAGGAAATTCCATTTATGGCCTCATTCCGATTCTGACGATTTATATATTTTTATTCCATATCTGGACCTTTTCGATGGGATATATTAACGAAATCCCATCCTTCCTTTCCATGAGAACATAAATAACCTAATCATTTCATTGCCGCACATTCCTTTACCCCCCCCCCTCCCCCACCCGCTCAAAAAAACCTCTCTTATATTCCTATAATTCAACAACCAAATCAATAAAAGACAAAATCAGTACGAGACCCGGAACTCAATTATAAAATTGTTGATGCTACGAGAAGTGATATGTTTACTTTACAGAACCATGTGTTTCACCGCTCCAAATGGAGAAATAATTCATTGGATTCTCCTTGTGCCAAGGTCAAACATCTACAAAATACATTTAAGTTGCTTCCACGGGCATTTAGTGCCATCTAGGAGGCAAATACATTCAAACTAAAACGTTCCACATAGAAACACCCATACGTGCCAGTCGTCCTTTAGGGTAAAATTTCCTCCGGCCCGCGGGAGTGCCGTTCGTCCTTGACTGCAACTTCACAGCTGACGCGTATGCGTGCCACTCGTCGCGAAAGGGATATTAGGTTCAACAATTTTGGAGCCTTTACACTGAGTAGTTCAATGTATAGAGTGCTCAGAGTAGGGGTGTTTTAATTCTGACCACCCGGTATATATATATATATATTTAAAATGTATATATATTTTTATAGATATATATTTTAAATATATATATATATAAATATATATATATATATATATATATATATATATATATATATATTTATTTTAGTGTGCTTTTTGGTTTGTTTTAGCGTAGAATAGTAAACATTTAAGTATTTACTTGTTATTGAAAGTGTATAAGTATGTATGTAATTTTTACGGTTTTATAAGAGTCATGAAGAAAATAGTGTTGGGAGTATCGGCTACCGGGAGCGTTTGCCATGGCGGAAAAAAGCTTTAACCGGAGTGTTGGGGGTCGCAACTCCCCCCGTCCGTTACTTCCGTCACTCATCTAGAAATTTTACGAGTACATTGTTACTT
The DNA here is from genome assembly GCA_951213105.1 of Amaurobius ferox. Taxonomy (NCBI): domain Eukaryota; kingdom Metazoa; phylum Arthropoda; class Arachnida; order Araneae; family Amaurobiidae; genus Amaurobius; species Amaurobius ferox. Next base: position 3,478,066 of record OX578147.1, on the reverse strand, counting down.
GTCCTATTTGGGAATTATATATATATATATATATATATATATATATATACATTATAAATATTCAAAATTTAAAGCTAATGTGTGGAATAAAATTACCATAAAAGGCTATGCATACGAGAAAAACAATAAAAGAGAAGGCGCTAAGCAGCACTGACAATTTCATGCAATATAAAATCCAAATAGAATGAATGAACGAACAGTACCACAAATTGGTTGTGTCCCCCACTCTCCGGTTGAAGCATGCTTTAAGAGCCGCGGCAAACACTCCCGGAAGACCGGTACCGTTCACCGAATGTCCTCCGACAAAAACAATCTCCGAAAAAATTAGATACAAGATTCAAAAAAATGAAACAAAAATTAAACCAACAGAATTAAAGTATGAAAGAAATACCTTTGTGTGAAATAAAAATAACCATACACAACAATCCACTCAACTCTACTTTCATCCCAACGACCTCGCCCACTGTCTCGCCAGATTAACCTCGAAAGTTGGAGAATCATTGATTTTATACACCAGGTGCTGTTGCCACAGATTCAGTCCATTATGATAATCTTAAATTGCAATCCTGCGTATCGATATGATAAAAGTTCGATGCGATTCCATGAAGGAATCGTCTCGGATATCCAACTTTACATGCTTCTTTGAAGTATTGTCTTACACACGTATACTGGTCCTCTTTCACTGTGTTTAATGTACTACTTCTTATCAAATAATTCCTTATTACGTTTCTGAACACGCGTTTGTGGATATTAGACTTCCATGGAATAAGATAATTTATTTCAAATTTAAAATCATTTTGTTAATCATATATACGAAAAATTGTTTTGTGTTTTTTGCCGTCTCTTTTACTATTTGTTATACTAAGATCCAAAAAATTAACAACTCCGTCATCATTTTTCGTGTTTTCTATTAGGTTTAAACCACTAGGGTAAAAACTGAAATCCACACAGTAACCTTCTTTTTCGCAAGCTGTCAAAACATCGTCGACGTATCTTATGAATATAATTTCATTCAAGATATGTATTCTCACGTAATAACGCTTTACTGACCTTGTAATTGTCGAATTGTTAGGGGTTAGGACAAATTAGAATAATTTTTTAAACTCTACAAGGTCACTCTCTAAGAAATGGTTAGAAAAATGTTGCTTTAAAATGAAAATTATTTCACTGCGGGAAAACACATGTTCTTCGATTGATAAAAATAAAGTATTATGGGATGATATGCTTTTTTCTATTATTTCTATTTTTGATATTTTCCAGCTAATATTTATGCAACCAAACTGAAAAATAATGAATTCTTTCAATTTCACAGTTTATAATAAGATTTAAACAACAAAGGTCAGTCATGAAACTTTTTCCTTATGAAACACGGTCATTATGAAACACTTTCCATCTGAACTGCAACTTTATATAAACATATCTAAAATGCGAGATATTCAGCGGCGATATTTTTTAAATTATCACAGTACTACAATAATTTATTATACTTGTAACCTTAAAACTTCATCGAAATATAAATCGTCTGCTTCTCTATGTAAATACAATGCATATTTCATTTATATCACCAATATTCCGGAATCCAGAGCTAAATAATTTGGCGTGAAAAAATTCAGCAATTTTTATACAACTCACATTACAATCGATTAATTTGTTTACATTCTGTATTGATTATAATTAGGCTTTGTTGTAGAAATAATCAAAGTTTAGTGATCATATCAAATCAAAAATATTGTAATTGCGTAGGTACGGAATTTAGATACACAGATAATACGCAAAAATAAAGAACGGATGCAACACTAAATATATATTTAATAGATCCTTAAATATCACGATCTTATCACGATCACGTAAAAAAAATGGATGCAATATTTTATTTTGCAATGAGTCACGCGATCTCTTCATATTTCATGGGGGTAATTATTATTTCAATTTTTATTTCAAAAACTACCTTACATATTTTGATGATTTTTTTTTCTATATTTTATGAGATAATTTGAATATTTCCTAAAATTTTCGTAGCAATTTTTTAATTTTAACTTTGCTTAAAAAATGTTTGAAAAATTAGGTCGCACAGAGTTTAATGTATTTCATTTTTTTAACCCGAGTTAAGTCCGAAACTAATTGGGTGATATTATTCATTTACATTCCCATATGTCTCACAGACAATCTCAACAACATACTAAACTTTTCATCTTGATAAAGTGATTTTTACGGCAGTCATCGTGCAAACGGACAGACAGACAGAATGAACAAACTCATAATCACTTTTCAACTATGTTGTAAAGTGTTGAAAATGCGAGCGCATATTCGACAACTCTGTATTAACAGGAAAAGCATCCTGATATGAATCTGGTTGAAGATGGAATCTTCAAAATAAGTAAGCGCTTAATGATAAAAGCAAATTTTGTTGGTTTTTAAGTTTAACAGAAAACACTTACGTGAGTGTAATAATTTATTAGACTGTACTCAGCTGTTAATGAGTAACATTACTTGTATAGTCTCGACAGAATTTTAGCAGAATTTAAAACAATGTTCAGAGTCAGTTGAATAAATATCTTACCCTTGTGCCACCCTGAAAGTTTGGGTGATTGTCCGGTTGGTGTCTTCAAATAGCGAGCAGTAGAGCTTGATGATACGGTCGCCTTTGTGCTGGATGAGGGGGGTGGTACCTGAACCACGACGGTGTTCGTCAGGTGGTCATTACCCTGAAAAGAATAAATCTCTGAAATATACCCAAATGTTCTGCCATAGATATTTTAGTTTATGCCATAGATATTTTAGTTCTGCTATAGATTCTGTCACAGCCATTTTTCGAAGATTTTGCCATAGCCATTTTTCAAATGTTCTGCCATAGATATTTTACACAATTTTAAATATTCTTCTGTGATAAAATTACTAAAATTTCTAATGAACAAAAAGATGAATTTTTCTTTCTCTCAATCGCTAATAAATCGCAGTGAGTCTATAATATATGCGGTTTTAAATTTCAAAGAGAAAGCAAATCTGAGGTGACCAGCGCATGAATTTTCCTACAGAGACAATTCATTTTCTCTCTCGTATTTCATTAATTTGAGTTTCATCGTCCAAAAAAGTACGTATACTTGATATTGTATTCAATTTGCAGTTTTAATACATCTTTTCCATTTTGCAGTTTTAATACATCTTCTTTTCCCTTTTGCAGTTTTAATACATCTTCTTTTCCATTTTGCAGTTTTAATACATCTTCTTTTCTATTTTGCAGTTTTAATACATCTTCTTTTCCATTTTGCAGTTTTAATACATCTTCTTTTCCATTCGGTAACTTATCGCATTTTAACACGTCACAACCTCCTCGTAAATCCAATAACTTAAATATCTCGAAAACGGTTCATCTTAGAGTAATGGGATTTAACTTTATATTTCATCGTTAGACATTATGTGTAAAGCGAGTATTTAATAATACATTCAAGTATATTTAATCTTTGACTTTAGATATTTACAATGTTTTCGGTTTATTTCCCAAAATGACCGGTTTTATTTTCCGAATTGTACCAAAATCTAAGCAGCACAAAAGTAACGGACACGTGACGCACCATCCAAATTTGGGGTAATTTTGTCTAACAGATTTTAAGCTATGACGGAAAAATACACTACGCGACAGTGAAAATGAGACACCAAGGAGTGGACAGAAAAATATGCAAATTGCAGGGTAGACGCAATTCACCGAGTTATATTAATGATGCGAAATGCTCAGCTGTCCCGTGCACTTTGAGTGAGATATAAGAGAAGGAACCTGTAGGATCGGCAATAGTCGCGCCACTCTGTCTGCCAGACAAATAATTTTGTAATTAAATTTTGTCTCAGAGTAAACGTGTAGTACCAGAGAATGCCAGGCCGCCTCCAACCGAGGCAGTTCCAACAGACTTACGATTTCGTGAGGGGTATGGTGATCGGACTCAGAAGAGTAGGTTGGTCCATCCGTCAAATCTCATAGGACAGCCACTAATCTCATGGCTACACGCTTCCACAGTGCACCGGCTGTAGCGAAGATGGTTGGCGAGATGGTTGGATCAAGGGAATGTGGTACGTTTAAGGGGTGTCGGTACGGCCAGAGCGACGTCAGCAAGAGTAAACCGACGCAATCGCCGGCAGGCGCGTTGGCTGCCCCGCAGTCCACTTCCGTCGCCTTTTTTGCACACCCTTGATGCTAGGGCGCGGTAGCCCAGTGGTCAGCGCACGGGAATTGCACTCGGTAGGCCGGTTTTTTTTTTGGCTCGGTTTTTTTTTAGGCCCCTTAAAAACCCTTTAAGCCCCCGTTGGCAAGGGGCACGGTCTGGGTCGCAAACAAACAAACTCGGTAGGCCCCCTTTCCCCAACAATGGCGGCCTTGTGAAGGTGTTGTTTTCAAGTGCTCTTAATGGAATATAGATTGTGTGTGTTATAAATAGTGTTGTGATTGCAAATTACTACTAAAGGATACCCTGAGTCAAGAGGAGTGTTTTGATATAGTTGGTGATAGCTTAGTGTTATTATAAAGGTATATATCAGAAGTTTTAAAATCTGTTCTTGATGCAATGTTAAGTGAATTCTGTATATAATGTTAAATCTCAGCAATGGCGGATCAAATGCGTAGTTAGACAATATTGATTTTTTCCTTCAGGATTTTTGAAGTTTGGAATCCTTATTATTCAGATTGTATGAGGTGTTTATTGCTAACTATAATATGATAAATAGTGAAATTTTATATATTATATATGGTATAAGACATAGTGGATATAGCTATATAGTTTAGGCTAGAGAAGTATAAAAGTGAATTTCTGTGGTCCTGACTTTGGAATAACTCTTATTCTAAAGGAGTTAAAAATAAGGAAAAAATTAATTTAATACTATAGAGTGATATAGATTATATTACTAAGTTTTGGAGATATAATATTTATTAGTAAATTAAATATAAATTTTTGAACTTTGCTACATTTGAACCATTATCTTGGAAGTCGTGCCGGACTTCCATACTTTGGGAGGTACCGGTTTCTGGATTTTTCTCGGGGAATTTTGTGAATGGAACCCTTTGCTGCCTTCGACCCCTTGGGTCTTGGTGTTCGAGAATATTCTTATTAATTTATAACTATTATACTCTATATTTGCTGAGAGTTACACCTGGATTGGAAGACGGATGTAGACTATATTAGCAGAACTCTGATTTTCTGCGAACTTAACTTTTCTATAATTCCTTTTTGGATGGTCCTAAAAATCTGAAATTAGTTTTAGAAACAGATATTAATATATCTTGAGGATTCCCGTTGATGGTGGACTGATACCTGAGTTTCATAATTTATAAATAAATAATAACTTTCTTGGTGTGCATCCTCGTCATTGTGATTACGTCAGCTCATCTGCATCTTACTCAGTGTTGACGTCATTATCACTTTGTTGTCCTCTGTGTTCTTCAACCATGGAGTTAGAAAGGAGGAGATAAAACTCCTATGGATGAAACGCTTGAAAATGCCATAATGGTTTGAGAATTATATCTAGGTGTCGCTAGTGTTAGTAAAGTAGTTGCTATTGTTAGTTGACACTATAGAAAGGCGTAGTATTTAGTATATGTATTTTTGATTATTTTTAAATTAAAGACTGCCTTATTATGAGTATAATTAACCAGTATTTTTGCATAGTTGTAGGAAAGAGTACAGAATATAGGGAGATAAAAATTAATTGAAAGGTAAAATTATTTTGAATACTTGAGAATATTCTTCATTGCTTCAGTTCTACTTTTCATTGCACTAATAATTTATTTTTACAAAATTGACAGTTTAAATAAATATTTGAAGTCTTTCGCCATAGAAATGCATACAGTACAGGACTACTTAACTTATCCCAGCGCCACCTGAATTATTGTCTCAAACGGTATTGGCGTTTTCTTAATTTGAAGATTTAACTCCTTACTTTTACCTCCATGTCTTCAACGGTAGTGCCTTGGCTCTTGGTGCAGTGACAAAGGGATTGGAGCCCTTCAACTCTGTGGAATTCTTTTTACATTTGCATTTACGTCATTTCCCGGAACAATCATTGCTTTTGTGTTCCGCTTCAAGAACTCTTGTGGAGATTATACGAACTTCTGTTTACCCTCGGACTTACCCCCCGGGGACCAGTGAAAATAAAATTATCATATTATCGTGCTATAATTGTGTTATAATCGAGTGAAGTGGTGGAAATTTTTTTTTCTTTCTTATTGAGAAAGAAAATTGCTTAGTCTGGTCCTGAAGTCGATACCTTGGCGAGGTCGGGGGGCTCCCCTCAGAACTCATATCTGAGGGGCGAATTCGACTTCTGAATAGTGGCCATCAGGGCTCACGTTCTCATCTAATCACGAACTTTGTGATAGAGATAGAAATAGGCAGAAATCTACCTTTGTCAAAATGACTACTGTCGAGGACTATCCAAGTACGGATATCATTATTGATGAAGCTATAAAAGACTATAATGAATACATTATTCAGGCTCTTGAGGCACAAGAGAATATTATTTCAGCATTGGTATCTTCCAAAGTGAATGTAGGACCCCAACAAAAAATCAGAGATGATGTAAGCAAGTTGCTTAAAATAGTAATAGATCAACAAAAAATCATAACAGTGCAATTAAGTAAGGAGGAGAAAGGTAGAGGAAGAACAAGAGCAACTTATGCTCAGCAACTAAAAGAGGGAGCCAGACAAACAAGTAGTTCTAGAACTAGATCAAAGAGTAGGGCACCAACTTTCCTAGCTAGTATATATCCAAAAGAAATTAAATCTTCGGATAAAACTAAGCAGGAAATACAAGAATTGATAAATCCCAGACAATTAGAAATTTCAGTAACTGGAGTAAAGAAGATTGGAAGAGGAGGAATATTAGTTGAAACTTCCAAGAAAGAAGATATAGATAAACTGATAGAAAGTTTCAAAGAAAGTGATAAACTGAATAAAGATTACACGATCCAAAAACCAATTAAGAGGAAGCCTCAAATACTCATATACAACGTGGATACTGGATTTACAAAAGAATCTTTAAAAATTGCAATATTAGAACAAAATTCAGAACTGCCAGAAGATTCGGAAGGGGAGAAAACTGGATAGTGGCTTTAGATCCAAAAGCCTTTAAAATAATAATAAGTAAGAAAAAACTCTATTTGGGATGGAGTAGGGTTGAGCTCAGAGAATATCTGAGACCAACCATTTGTTACAAGTGCCTCAGATACGGGCATATAGCAAAATATTGCAACAGCGATAGCTGCTGCAGAAAGTGTGGAGAAACGGCTCATAAAGAAACAGAGTGTGAAAATCCGGCAAGTTGTAAAAATTGTTTACAGCATAACAATAAATTTGGTACCAAATATAACACTGGACACATAGGTACAGATAGGATTTGTTCTATCTACCAAAAGGAGATAGACTTTATTCGTTTGAAGACGGAATATGGGGAGTGAAAGGAACGGTATCCTTTGTGCATCGATTAATTTAAATCATGCCAAATCAGCCAACCTGCAATTATCACAAGGTCTTATTTCTAATAAATTGGACTTATGTATCATAAACGAGCCTTATTTTTGGGGAGGAAGGATTGTGGGTTTCCCTATGTACTTCAGGATTTACTACCAAAATGGAAATCCTAGAGCAGGAATTATTATATGTAATTCAAATTTTAAAATTAGGAAAATTGTAATAGAACGGGACATGGTAGTTTTGCAGATTGTAGTGGGGAAAGAAGAATACTTTATTATTTCTGTCTATTGTCCTCCATCTGAGGAAATAGAAAGTAAAATCAATGAACTTGAAAGAATATTGAATGGCTTTATTGATAAGAAAATTCTGATTGGAGGAGACTTTAATGCAAAGTCCCCAGCCTGGGGGCCTAGGAATATGGATGCGCGGGGAGAACTCCTGACTGAATTTATAGAAACTTATGATCTGAATGTTGAAAATGATACGAATTGTTTACCGACATATTCAGCCACGAAGGGAGAAAGTTGGATAGATCTTACTTTAACTAAAAATATGGTAAATATGATTAAAAACTGGAAAGTGACTGATTCGATCACCCTTAGTGACCACAATGAAATAAGATTTAGTATTGACGAAGAAAGAAGAACCACCAAAAGTGGGACCTGCAAATGGAGAATTAAAAACTTAAATTGGGATAAAGCGAAAGAAGAAATAAGGGAACTGGTGGAAACTAATATTGAAGTGGAAATAAATAGTGATAATCTGAATGAATATATAATCAAAATAGAAGAAGAACTGGTCGCAATTTGCTTTAGAAATCGTAAAGTAATTAAAAAGGTGAATAAAAATGCAGTTTGGTGGAATGATAAATTGAAAGTAATGAGAAGTAGAACAAGAGCGCTAAGAAGACTCTTCCAAAAAGAGAAAAATGAGGATTTGAGGAAAATTAAAAGATCGAGATTTAATAACCAATTTGCTATATACAAAAAAGAAATAATGAAAGCCAAGAAAGACAGTTTTCGTAATTACCTAAATGGGGTAATGAGTAATAATACCTTTGGAACCCATTATAAGATAGCAAAAGAAAAGTTTAAATCTATAAATATTGATGACAGTATAAAGAAGGAGGATGGAGGAGAAACTATTTCTCCTATTGAAACAATTACAGAAATATTAAAATTTCATTTTAGGTGCGAGACGATTCCTGATGGTGACCAGTCTGTTACTCCCACGACTGGTGTCGAGGGGGGCAGCTTGGTCTGCCCTCCTGACTCAGAAGGGGGAGAGGCGGGCTGGGGGAGTTCCTACCTTTCTATTACGGAAAGCTCTTCTGACTTTTTCGAGGGGTCTCGGGGAATTGGCCTAGCGCTGGGCGTCACCCCTGAGACGCACCCTTGTGGGTCAGTTGAAGGTATCCATAGGAGGTTCACAAGTCAGAGAACCTTTGCTCTTGCTTTTACTGAAAATGAAATTGATGAAAGAGAAAATGGAGAAGGAAATTGGGAAAATGTACCCTTCACTGAATATGAATTAAATAAAGTAGTGGATGGTATGTGTTGGGTTATACTTTTAGATATTTAATTATTTCAGGTATTTTGTTTTTAGTTTAAATGTGTTCAGGGGTCTTATTTACATAGCCATTCTCTTTTAGTTATCCATTTTCCAATTGTTTAGGTTTTGATATTCTTCTGTTCAAATATATTGTATTCCATAGGTTTTGTGTTAAAAACGGCAAAAGTTCGTTCTTTTTAGGTTTTAGCAATTTAAATTTATTTAAATTGGCTAATTTGTGATTCCATTTATTGCCCTTTTAATTCCCTTTAATTTGATTCCAAATTTATTGCTCTCGGTTAAAAATTGGTTAATTCATCGCAATTTTACAGTTTTATTCTATTTTCAGCTTTTTAAATATTTCAGAATCGTCCATATTTAAATTATTGCCGAATTCGTATTTTCCAAATCGTTTCACTTCATTTCTTTTTAATTTTCGTCTGCTCTAAAATTCCATTTCTCTTCTTTAAAGTTTCGAGTTTTTAATTGGTTGATCGTAATATTAAAATCGTCTGTCATTAATTATTTTATCGTTCATCAATAATTTTGTTTACAATCTGTGGCAGCGATGTTTGGCAGTATATAAGCAAATCGCGCACTTTTTCTCTCTTTGCTTTTTGCTCTTTGCTCTTTGCTCTTTGCTTTTTTGCAATTGATTAGAACCAGAGATGTAATCTGTTAAAGTTGTTGTTTTCAGCGCTTCGGCGCGAGCCGTAGTTCGAATTCGGCTTGAAATGTCTCATTATTCCCGGCTGTGATGTGTGTTTTGTTTTTCAAGATGTGGATTGATTTGTTTAGTTTATAATCAATCAGCAGTCCTTTGCCGCTGTGCTCTCTGATGTTGTTTATGTCTGGAAGCTGCGACGGAATGAAGAGTCATGCTAATTAGTTTCATATCATTTAAATAATGATCCAAGATGTTTCACGATTTATGTGATGTCGGCCGAGGAAGTCTTACCGGCCAATTAGAAATATGTTTATCTTGACAAGCTGCCAGTTCTATTTTATGATGAATGGAGTTCGCATTTCCGAGCCCAATTGACGGACACATGTTAAGTTCTCCATTTTGATGTCAGTAGTCCGGTGCGGCTGTTGAGAGAAATGATTTTTTTTATTACTCGACGTCCAGCTGGTGTGGAGAATCTCTTTGGAGTTGAATCCCGTGGAACGGCCTTTTCCGGATTTTCTGCTGGACATATTGTGACCCTGTGCCATGGATTTTCCTCTTCTGGTGTTCTCTGGATCTGCTGCACGTTTGGTGATTCTGCCTCCCGCCGATTTCCGCCGTTTTTCTTGGAGCCTTGGTGATATTATTCCTTTTCCTCCAAATTCTAATATTTCTCAATAGTTAAAATATGTCTTTATTCCAATTGTTTTGAGTTAGCACAGAAATAAGACCCCTTTAGACTTATATATTTTAAGTTGCGAATCCTGTGGTTATCTTTTAAATTATGTTCTAAATTCCCTTTTGGCTTACTGATGTTCTTTTATCCCAAATTTTAGTTTAGATAAATAATTGAATAAGTTTAATATTGTTAACTTTAAAATTTAATATTCTAACGTTTTTACTACCACTATACGACCGGCCATTCCATTCTATTTATTTATTTAAGTTGTTTATTAGATTTGTTAGTTAATGAGATGTAAAAAGTTTTGAAAATTATTTTAAAAATGAAGTTTAAAATTTTAATAAACGTTAGATTTTGAAAACCTAAATTCTGTGTTCTCTCTTTTATTTTACTTTAATGCATGTTTTTATTTTTAGGAAAGTTCCATTTAATTACATATTTAGTTACATATTTGTAAATTTAGGGAGAAACTGGTCAAATGGTGCATTTTCATATGTAATTTTGATGATGTTTAGGTTTAAAAACTTTGAGAATTTGGAATATTTAGAAATGCTTTTAGTGTATCATAAATGCACTTTTTCTACCGAACAATTAAATACAACTTTATCCCCCCCAACAATTGGCGCCTTTTGACCAGTCTAGGGGCTTATTCATGCTAACTGTAATATATGTTCTTAATAATTTGTGTTCTTAAAAATGAAATTTCAGTAAAATATATTCCATACTTGTTTATTCTAAAAGTAATTACTATTGAGATTTTGATAAGATTTTAAACTAAGGCTGGGTATTTTAGAATGTTCTTAAACTAAATTAGAGTAATTTATTTTAATATTTTGATTAAAATTTTAGGATTGATTTAAATATTTTCATTTAGAATTTTTTGAGGAAACTTTTGAATTTGATTTTTTCATTTAGAATTTTTATTTAGGCATTCCTTAATGTAAGTTAATTTGATTTGAATTTTATTATTTGAAGTAGTGTAAAATTGCATTTAATTCATAAATTTAGGAAATTATAGGCATGCGAGGAACGCACTTTATGGTATTTGCATTTTTTGTTCTAATCCCATCTCATTAACAATTTTTTTTATTTTGATGTTCTTATAACCCACGCTCCCAGCAACACTTAAAATTGTTTTGATAAAATAGAGAAAAATTAATTGAGTAAATTTAATATGAGAATATTTTTTTTTATTAAGTTAAATTGTATAGAATTAAAGCAGTAGTTTTTCGACTTAGAATTTTTTATGTTCTGATTTGGAATTGAGATTTAAATGCTCACTGATATGTGAATGTAGATGATGAAATGCTGTTGATTTATTGAAAAATTGGGTAATGCAGGTGTTTTTTACACTCCAATATGAGTGTGACATAAATGTCATCTTGAGTTATCTTGTTCTTCACATTGATCATGTGTTTGGTTTTCACACTCAAATAGAGTGGTGATAAAATCAGTTTGTTTGTTCTTAATTCTGAATCTGATATTGATATTTTAATACTGTCTTTAAAAATTTTTTGGGTCGTTAAAGTGGATAAATTTATTTTATTATAGGAGAATTAAATTTTTTTTAAGTGGAATATTTAAAATTGTGCAATGCAATTTTGAGTTATTTTGGTTTTGAAATTAAATGGGGATTTGTAACATGATTTTTTCTTTGGTATTTTGTTTAAAGTAATGTGATACACTTGGCAGTTAGTGAATTTAAATGTACTACTTGATGGATATTTTTGTGCTATTTTTTTGGGGTTCAAAAAGATTCACAACCTTTGAGAGGACTCACAACCCTCGGCCCCTTGTCTTAATTTTTTTTGATTTTTATGAGAATTGTTTGAGATTACCAGAGAGATACAGTTATGATATTTGAGTTTATTGTTGTTGAGAGTGCAAGATGTTGCACAATAATTAGTAGAATCGCGTTTATTGATATTGGTGTAAAATGATGCATAAGGTCATTTTAATGTATATTTGTATTTTGAACGATCTAATTTGCCAAGTAATCAGTTTATAGTATAATTTGTAAGCAAGTCGGTTAAATTTGAGTTCAGTTCCAAATTGTTAGGGAATTGAGTTTGTTATTTTGGGGGTAAATATTCCACAAATTTTTTGTTTGTAACTTGGGCCAAAATTGATATTATTTAAATAGAGTAATATGCTTCGAATGATTGTTTTCTTTCTGGAGTAGATAGAGATGGTGATGAATTTGATGATTTGTACTTATTGGTTGTTATTGTTGAAGGTACCATTTCAAAATTTATTGTTTAGATTATTGGAATTCTTTGGCTGGTCCAAAGTTTTCGTTAAAATTTATGTTTATTCATGACAGCTAATGATATGGAGATCTGTTTATTATTTTTCTGTTTCTTCTCTTTGATGACGTATTTGTTGGAGCATTTTAAACTGAGTTAATGAATTTTCATAATATAGAGTTATAATGAAGTTAGAGAGTTTAATGTTGAATCTACATGTTTATTTTAGAGTTGAAAAATTTATGATAATTGATATTATGAAAGTGTTCAGTGAAGTGATTATTTGATTTTGAATTTATTTATAAGGAATTTGATTTTTGATTTATTTATAAGGAATTTGATTTTTATATGATTTTTATGGCTCATGTTACAGCTGTAGTTGAGATTTTGATTTTTTTTTTCTCTCCTTCGCTTCGCGAAATTTTGTCATGTGTTAGCTAAAATTTTTCATTTTTCAAATGAAAAATTTTTTTGGGACGTTCGAAGGAGTTGTTGGGTTATACTTTTAGATATTTAATTATTTTAGGTATTTTGTTTTTAGTTTAAATGTGTTCAGGGGTCTTATTTACATAGCCATTCTCTTTTAGTTATCCATTTTCCAATTGTTTAGGTTTTGATATTCTTCTGTTCAAATATATTGTATTCCATAGGTTTTGTGTTAAAAACGGCAAAAGTTCGTTCTTTTTAGGTTTTAGCAATTTAAATTTATTTAAATTGGCTAATTTGTGATTCCATTTATTGCCCTTTTAATTCCCTTTAATTTGATTCCAAATTTATTGCTCTCGGTTAAAAATTGGTTAATTCATCGCAATTTTACAGTTTTATTCTATTTTCAGCTTTTTAAATATTTCAGAATCGTCCATATTTAAATTATTGCCGAATTCGTATTTTCCAAATCGTTTCACTTCATTTCTTTTTAATTTTCGTCTGCTCTAAAATTCCATTTCTCTTCTTTAAAGTTTCGAGTTTTTAATTGGTTGATCGTAATATTAAAATCGTCTGTCATTAATTATTTTATCGTTCATCAATAATTTTGTTTACAATCTGTGGCAGCGATGTTTGGCAGTATATAAGCAAATCGCGCACTTTTTCTCTCTTTGCTTTTTGCTCTTTGCTCTTTGCTCTTTGCTTTTTTGCAATTGATTAGAACCAGAGATGTAATCTGTTAAAGTTGTTGTTTTCAGCGCTTCGGCGCGAGCCGTAGTTCGAATTCGGCTTGAAATGTCTCATTATTCCCGGCTGTGATGTGTGTTTTGTTTTTCAAGATGTGGATTGATTTGTTTAGTTTATAATCAATCAGCAGTCCTTTGCCGCTGTGCTCTCTGATGTTGTTTATGTCTGGAAGCTGCGACGGAATGAAGAGTCATGCTAATTAGTTTCATATCATTTAAATAATGATCCAAGATGTTTCACGATTTATGTGATGTCGGCCGAGGAAGTCTTACCGGCCAATTAGAAATATGTTTATCTTGACAAGCTGCCAGTTCTATTTTATGATGAATGGAGTTCGCATTTCCGAGCCCAATTGACGGACACATGTTAAGTTCTCCATTTTGATGTCAGTAGTCCGGTGCGGCTGTTGAGAGAAATGATTTTTTTTATTACTCGACGTCCAGCTGGTGTGGAGAATCTCTTTGGAGTTGAATCCCGTGGAACGGCCTTTTCCGGATTTTCTGCTGGACATATTGTGACCCTGTGCCATGGATTTTCCTCTTCTGGTGTTCTCTGGATCTGCTGCACGTTTGGTGATTCTGCCTCCCGCCGATTTCCGCCGTTTTTCTTGGAGCCTTGGTGATATTATTCCTTTTCCTCCAAATTCTAATATTTCTCAATAGTTAAAATATGTCTTTATTCCAATTGTTTTGAGTTAGCACAGAAATAAGACCCCTTTAGACTTATATATTTTAAGTTGCGAATCCTGTGGTTATCTTTTAAATTATGTTCTAAATTCCCTTTTGGCTTACTGATGTTCTTTTATCCCAAATTTTAGTTTAGATAAATAATTGAATAAGTTTAATATTGTTAACTTTAAAATTTAATATTCTAACGTTTTTACTACCACTATACGACCGGCCATTCCATTCTATTTATTTATTTAAGTTGTTTATTAGATTTGTTAGTTAATGAGATGTAAAAAGTTTTGAAAATTATTTTAAAAATGAAGTTTAAAATTTTAATAAACGTTAGATTTTGAAAACCTAAATTCTGTGTTCTCTCTTTTATTTTACTTTAATGCATGTTTTTATTTTTAGGAAAGTTCCATTTAATTACATATTTAGTTACATATTTGTAAATTTAGGGAGAAACTGGTCAAATGGTGCATTTTCATATGTAATTTTGATGATGTTTAGGTTTAAAAACTTTGAGAATTTGGAATACTTAAGAATTGTTTTAGTATTTCATAATGTTCTTCTCTTCCCCCCCCCCCCCCGAGAACCCGAAAAGGGGTCTCGGGGAATTGGCCTAGCGCTGGGCGTCACCCCTGAGACGCACCCTTGTGGGTCAGTTGAAGGTATCCATAGGAGGTTCACAAGTCAGAGAACCTTTGCTCTTGCTTTTACTGAAAATGAAATTGATGAAAGAGAAAATGGAGAAGGAAATTGGGAAAATGTACCCTTCACTGAATATGAATTAAATAAAGTAGTGGATGGTATGGATGTGAATAAAGCTCCGAGTCACAATGGACTGACAATTGAAATAATTAAAGAAATGTATTATGCAAATAGGCAATGGTTCTTAAAAATTATGAATAAATGCTGGGAATACTCTATCTTCCCAGATGTTTGGAAAATAGCTAAAGTGGTACTTATCCCTAAAGAAGGCAAAGATCGTAAAAAACCGAGCTCTTATAGACCTATTTGTCTATTACCAGTATGGGGAAAAATATTGGATAAAATGATTACCAACAGAATGAGCTATTGCCTTAAAAATCAGTTAAGTGAAAATCAATATGGATTTAGGAAAAATAGAAGCACAATAGATGCTTTAAAGACTATTGTGGAAAGCAGACATGTAAATAAAAATAATAATATGATTACATGTTTAATATCTCTAGATATACAAAATGCTTTTAATACTGTCAGAAAACAGGACGTGGAAAAACAGATGAAAAAATATTCCTTACCTTTGAAATTGGGAAAAATTGTAAATAGTTTTTTAAATGAAAGAAAAGTTTTTATTGAAGAAGCAAATATTTACTTGAATTATGATATTGGAGTCCCCCAAGGATCGAGCTTGGCCCCGATCCTGTGGCTCATTATTATGGATGAGGCTTTGAGAATTAATTTTAACAGTGATGAAGTAAAAATACAAGCCTTTGCAGACGACATCGCAATTATAATGAAGTCAAGAGCCTCCTACCTTTTAGGAGGAATGGGAACTGCTGCAATAAAAAAATTGAAAGATTGGGCTGCTGAATTTAGTTTAAAATTCAGCAGAGAAAAGAGTAAATATATTATGTTCCCGTACAAGAAAACTATAACATGTTTTCCTGACATCAAACTCTATGGAAAAAGAATTGGTTACGATAAAAATCTAAAGTATTTGGGGGTGCAATTCGACCCCAAATTCTTTTGGACTTCACATTTGAATGAAGTAAAAAACAAGGTATTGAATTTTCACGGAAAATTAAACAGAATAGTAAGAGCAACATGGGGTCTTAAACCCGAAATTAGAAAAGAGATATACTTGAAGGCGGTTGAAAAATTTATTACATACGGAGCAGAAATCTGGTACAGAGATATCAGAAGGATAAACGATAAATTGATTCAAATCCAGAGAATAGCGTTGTTGTCAATAACAAAGTCCTACAAAACTACATCCAATATGGATCTCCAAGTTTTGGCGGATTGCTTGCCATTAGATCTGAAAGTAAAAAGAGAAACAACTCTCTATAGAGGAATACATTGGGAGGAAAATTTCTTGATAGGAGAAGAAATAATAGAATATAAAGACATAGAACAAGAAAGGTATTCGAAGAAACCTCCTTGGAATGAGGAAATATGGAAATGGGATGAGAAAATCCCAAACAAGGATCATAGGATCATATATACAGATGGCTCCAAGATCAATGGAAGGGTAGGATGTGCCTTTGTGGAGTATAAAGAAGGTATAAACCTATATGAAGAACAATATAGGTTAAATGACAATACTACTGTTTATAACGCAGAACTTTATGCTATAATTAAAGCAGTTGAATACATTTTAAACCAGAAATATGAAAAAGCACATATTTGCACAGATTCGAAATCTGTGCTACAATCCATAAGTTCTTACGGAAATAATAATGAAGAAGTCATAAAATTAAAAGATGAATTGACAAAAAATATGGAAAGAATCAAATTACACTGGGTAAAAGCCCATGTGGGATTAATTGGAAACGAAAAAGCAGATGCATTAGCAAAAGAGGCTACGGAAAAAATAGGAATTAGTTATATTTTCAAATGGAGCAAGCGACAAATCAAGAAAAAGTTGGAACTGGAATCAATTACGAAATGGCAGCAAAGATGGGAAGAAAATCGAGTGGGAAAACAATTATACAACGAAATTGGAAAAGTATCAACAAGAAGACTATGTGGAGACTTTTATATAAATCAAGTGTTGACGGGACACGGAGCGTTTAAGGAATACCAGCATAGATTCTTTGGTAAAGACAGAAGCTGCCAATGTGGGAAATCAGAAGGAAATGTAAAGCATACAATCTATGAATGTGAATTATGGGATTTAATTAGAAAAAATTATTTTCCTGCTAACTATATCAATGTAAATATTTTTAAGTTATGTTTGCTACCTAAATGTAGAAAAGGAGTAATAGAAATTATGAAAAATGTGTTGGCAATCGAGATGAATTTGGTGGAAATAGAAGGAATTTTATTGTATTTTATTGTATGATATTTCATGGAAGGAATTTATTGTAAATGTGATTAGGAAATATGTGATAATTGTAAATGATGTATAGGGTTTCCTATTTTTGTTAAGTTATCAATCTAGTAGATTGAGTATTATTTTAGTAACTAGTAGTTACTTTGATGTATATATCTTCATTATTTCATTAAGAAAGTACTATTTGTACTCTCATAGATTATAAGATTGTATTTTGATGGAAACTTGTAATTTTGTGACCCTTATAAAGGGAATTGCAATATGTATTTGTTTTGGAAACTTGTAATTTTGTGACCCTTAATGAAGGGAATTGTAATATGTATTTGTTTTGGATCTAATAAAGTTGAGGGACCCATCAGAGGATGACTCTCTTCAGATGGCAGGACGCGTTTGCCCAGGGCATTGCTGTCTTCTTCTTGATTGGCGCCCACCTTCCTCTCGGCCTTTGGTGTGTGTGGCTGTGGTGGTTGGTTCGGGCCGCGTGGCCTTTCGGCCTCGCCCTCTTGTGCTGGGTGGGCTATCGCAGCGACGGAGTATCTTTCCCGTGTACCTTCGGGTGGGTCGGTGTTTCCTTTTGTGAGTTACCCTCGGACTTACCCCCCGGGGACCAGTGAATAATAAAAAGTTATAAAGTGCTATTAAAAAGTGTTGTTGTTGAAATCGTGATACATTTTAAATAGTTATCTTGTTATCACGTTTTCGTTAAGTCTGGTCCTAGAGTCGGTGCCGTGAAGTGGCCGGGGGCTCCCCTCGTAATTAGAGGGGTCTAAACCGACTCTCAAGAATTTTGCAGCCATCAGTATCGTTCCTTTCAGGATTTTTGTGGGTGAACTTTTCATTTATTGCTTTTTTTTTTTTTATCTTCTTTTCCTCCTGTTATGGCAACAGGGGGAGAGAGTATTGTGTCAGAACCTCAAGCTGAGGAAACCTCTGAGCTCTCAATATACTGGAAAAAAGCCTTAGCAAGCCAGGACGTGCTGCAAGGACTTATTGCCGGGACCAAAGTTTCGAATGATTACAAACAGAAAATGCGAGATGAGCTCACATCTCTATTGAATATAATACTTGAGCAACAGACATTAATTAACCAGGACCAGGGGAGAAACAGAGGCTTAGGAGAAAGGAAAACTTTTGCAGAGACTGTAAAAATAAAAAGAGTTGTATCAAGAGAAAGATCCAGAAGTAAACCACGTATTAGCCACGTGGTAACTGTCTATCCAAAAGAGGAAAAATCCTCTGAAACAACAAAGAAAGAGATTCAAGAACTTGTTGACCCAAAAAGGATAAAGGTGACAGTAAAAGCAGTGAGAAAGATAAGGAAAGGAGGGATTATAATAGAAACAGCAGCTTTGGAGGACATAGACAAATTAATTGAAGAGTTTAAGTCAGTAGATCAGCTAAATAGTCATTACGACATAAGCATACCTAAAAAGAAACTGCCACAGATAATATTATATGGAATAGAGGAAGATTATACTAAGGAAGGTCTAAGGGAAAAAATCATCTATCAGAATGATGAGATAGAGGATTCCCAAGATTTCGAAGTTAGACATAGTTTCAAAGGTAAAAGAGGAACAAATTGGATATGTAGTATTGATCCAAAATCTTTTAAGTTAATAAAGGAGAAGAGAAAAATCAATTTGGGATGGATACGTGCAGATTTTAGAGAGTATATAAGGGCTAACATCTGTTATAAGTGTTATAAATTTGGACATATAGGAAAATTTTGTACGGCAAAAGAGCAAAGTTGTTCGAAGTGTGGAGAATCAGGACACAAATTTGACTATTGTGAAAAGGAAATAAAGTGCAAAAATTGTGTAAATCATAATAGTAGATTTAACACCAAATACAAAACAAACCATAGCGTTTTGGATAGAAATTGTCCCATCTATCTAAAGGAACTTAGTTTCATTTCATCTAAGATTGATTATGGAGACAGATAGGGCTTGTTATTTGAACTGCCTGTCTTTAAATTTGAACCATGCCAAAGCAGCCAATTTCCAATTCTCACAGGATCTTATTAGAGAAGCAATAGATATAGGTTTCTTGAATGAACCATATTATACCCATAATAAAATTATTGGTTTTACCTCTGATTATAATCTTATTTATCAAGAGGAACAACCCAGAGCCGGATTGGCCCTTGGACCGAAAATCAAGAGATTTTATGTTATTTGTAAATTAAGGGACTTAGTCAGTGTCCAAATTGAAATAGGAGATAGAGAGTATATTTTATCCTCTTTCTACTGCCCACCTTCAGAGGACCTTTCATACAAATTGGAAGAACTTGAAACCTTAATTGGAGGTTATATGAACAAACAGCATATTATTTGTGGTGACTTCAATGCAAAATCAGATGTTTGGGGACCTAGACCCAATGATTCAAGAGGAATTGAACTTTTAGAATTTATAGAACGATTGAACATCAAAGTCGAAAATGATCCTAATAGTCACCCTACTTTAACTAACATCAGAGGTTCAAGTTGGATTGACCTCTGCATGACTATAAACATGCAAGATGAAATAATTAATTGGACTATCCTGGACTGTATCACAATTAGTGATCATAACCTTATGAAATTTGGTATTGGCATAGAGGTTAATGAAGGTAAAGGACACAGAAAATGGAGACTCAAAGACCTTAATTGGCTAAGAGCAAAAGAAGAAATATATAAATTAGTGGATGAAGTACGAAAAGTGGAGATTAATGGAGACAACATTAATAACTATGTTGAAGAAATAGACGAACGACTTGTGTCGATATGTAACAATAATGTTAAAAAGAAGAGGCCCTATAGAGTCAATGCAACATGGTGGACAAACGAATTGACGATTATGAGAAGTAGAGTACGAGCACTGAGGAGACTGTTTCAAAGAGAAACAGAGGAGAACAATAGGATGAGCAAAAAGATAAAGTATAAGATGGAATATTCCATCTATAAGAAGAAGATAATTCAGGTTAAAACTGAAAGTTTTAAGGAATATCTTGGAAGAGTTGTAGTTAATAACTCTTTCGGTGCCCACTATAAGTTAATCAAAAATCTAAAGAAGAATATGGTAAACCACTGTATTCTCAAGAGTGATGGATCTCGGACCAGAAATATAGCTGACTCTATTGAGGAAATCTTAAGATACCATTTCCCTACTATTAGTATAGAAACTATACCTAGTGAAAATTATAGTGATGAGAGTACAGAGTTGTTCACTTTATATGAAATCAGCAAAGTTATACAGGAATTTGATGATAATAAGGCACCCGGAATAAATGGCCTTACAATGGACATTATAAAAGAAATGTTTTATATAGACAGTAAGTGGTTCCTAAATATAATGAATGTTTGTCTTTTAAATGGAATTTTTCCAAATCATTGGAAAAAGGCAAGAGTAGTTCTCATCCCAAAAGACGGAAAGGACTTTAATACACCAGAAGCATATCGTCCAATATGCTTACTCCCCATATGGGGAAAGGTTTTGGACAAACTTATGACCAAGAGATTGACTTATTATTTAGAGGGGAAGCTTAATAAAAACCAATATGGTTTTAGGAAAAACCATAGTACAATTGATGCAGTTAAGGCATTAACAAATCAGATAAATGTAAATAGAGCTGAACAGTTAATTACATGTCTTATATCTATGGATATCTCTAATGCTTTTAATTCAGTCAAGTGGAGAGATGTAATCCAACAATTGATTGATTTTAAAACTCCGAAGTTGATTTTAAATCTGATTAAAATTTTTTTAAATGAGAGGTATGTTAAAGTGGAAGAAAAGGGAGTGTACTTAAGTTACAACATGGGAATCCCACAGGGATCCAGTATAGCACCGATTTTATGGCTTGTAATAGCAGATAGAGTGTTAAACATTAATTTTGGTAATAGTGCCACTACTATACAAGCTTTTGCGGATGATATTGTTATTCTTATTAAAGCTAAAGCATCTTACTTGTTTGCCAATTTGGGGACGGGTGCCATAAACAAGATTATGGAGTGGACTAATAAGTACGGACTAATCCTTAGTAAGGATAAAACCCTCTTTACGATGATTGGATATAAGAAGAAGGTGACCCATATACCGGGAATCAAACTTAGAGGTCAGAGAATCAGCTACAATAAAGAGCTTAAGTACTTGGGCTTAACTATTGATGAAAAGCTAACCTGGATGGCCCATTTAAGGGAGGTGAGAAATAAAGTTTACAATTTCCACCATAAATTGACAAGACTATCAAGAGCAACTTGGGGTCTTAGCCCCAAAGTCATAAAAGAAATATACATGAAAGTCACAGAAAGAATGATCATGTATGGGGCAGAAATATGGTACCAAGACCACAGAAGGAAAAACGACAAATTAAATCAGATACAGAGAATGGCTCTGTTATCCATAACAAAATGCTATAGAACCGTCTCTAATGATTCGCTTCAAGTATTGGCAGGATGTTTACCACTAGACATCAAGATAAGAAACGAGATCAAGTTATATAAACTTCTCCACTGGAAACAAGAAATCTGTATTGGTAATGTACAAGTGAATCCTAGTGAAGTGGAATTGCCTTTCACTAATAGTAATATGCCTTGGGAAGAACAAGGTATAAAGTGGAGTATAGGAAGAAGTAGGGATTACGAACTGGAAATATATACCGATGGATCTAAAATCAATGAAAAGGTAGGAAGTGCCTTCATCATGTATAATAAAGATAATATATTCAAGGTATGGCAGGAGAGAATAGATGACAATAACACAGTTTTCAATGCTGAATTATATGCGATATGGAACGCAATAGACTTCATAATAGAAAATGAAATCAGGGATGTGAATTTGTTCACAGACTCAAGATCTGTTCTGATGGCCTTGAATTCTTATAACATTAAGAACAAGTGGATTTATCAATTAAAAGAAAAGTTAATAAACAACAATTATGGTATCAGGATGTATTGGGTAAAGGCACACGTCGGCCTCCAAGGGAACGAAGAAGCAGACAAACTTGCTAAAGAGGCCTTAAAATTACCAGAAAAGAAAGTTTTTGGTACCACAAAAAGTCAACTCAAAAGTATGATCAAAAATTACTGTCTAGAAGAGTGGCAGGATAGATGGGATTGTAGCATAAAAGGTAGACAGTTATATAGACAGATTCCTAAGGTATCTACCAAAGTTGTATATGGTAACTTCTACATAAACCAAATCCTCACTACACATGGTGCTTTCAGGTCTTATCAACACAGATTTTTCAACAAGAGCAAACTCTGCTTTTGTGGAAGTGAAGAGGGCACTATAGAACACAACATCTATAGATGCAAGCTCTGGGAAAGTATAGGAACAAAGTTCTTTCCATTGAATTTCAAACAGGCTACGATTATAAATCTTTGTAGAGGACACAAGAGCAAAGAAGGAATTTTCTCTATTGTTAAGAATTTGCTCAATAAAGAGTTGGATGAGTAAATTTGTGTGGAAGGTCATGTATTCTTTTGTACATATTGTACATATTGTATATAAGTTCTATTTTTGTACTCTGCTTTGTAGTTTTCAAGATTTCAAGTTGTATAATGGACTTGTGGAAATTTAGCTTTTTGGTAGAGATCTTTGTGTGGCAAGTTATTTTGTATAGTTATAATGCTTTATTTTGTTGATTTTAAGATAAATTGTTTTTATAAAAGGAATGGATACTTATATATATGATACACTTGTAAATGAAATGGAACCCATCTTCAAATTAGATTTTGGTGTCAGTCTGTTTGGATTTTGACTTGTAAGATATGTAATTGTAAGTTTCCTTAATGCTTTTGTGTTTTTGGCAAAATTTCATGTTGTATAATGGACTTGTGGAAATTTTGCCTTTTGATAGAGATCTTTGTGAGGCAAGTTATTTTGTATAGTTATAATGCTTTATTTTGTTGATTTTAAGATAAATTGTTTTTATAAAAGGAATGAATACTCTTGTAAATGATACCTTTGTAAACGAATTGGAACCCACCTTCAAATTAGATTTTGGTGTCAGTTTGTTTGGATTCTGGATTTGTAAGATATGTAATTGTAAGTTTACTTAATGCTTCTGTATTTTGGCAAGTTTAGGATTGTATAGAATAAAGTACTTGTGGTTGTCTTTATTTATTCACCTCTTAAGGGTACATCTAATATGTATGTATTTTCCAACCGAGTCTGGTTGATTTTGTTTTGTGTTTTGTTGTGTTTCCGTGTGTTGTTTCCAGTGGAGGATGACCCTCTTTTGTGGGCAGGAGGTGGCTGCTTCGTGTTTGTTGGTGCCTTTTGGTGTTTCGGCTGGAGGCGGGGGTCGGACCCTTGCTGGGTGGCTTCGGCTGCTGGTTGTTGGGTCTGGTGCTGTGCCGGGTGCTCGGCTGCTGTCGGGACGACGGGTTCGTTGTCTCCCGTGTACCTTCGGGTGGGGCGGGTACTTCTTTGATTACTCTCGGACTCAGTATTGACGTCATCATCGGCAACTGTTCTTTGGAACTGTCAGGTAATTGTGCCTCGGTTTTTGGGGAAGCAATTGTGGGGACGAGTGACTTCAGCCTTGTGAACTTTCCTTGTACTATCTAGTGCTGACGCTAAGTGTTGGAGACTGACGTCATTGGAGAAATTTACTCAGTGATCTCCCGTGTAGTTATATAAACTCTTGACTCTCCTAGTACTTGGTGAGTTTAATTATTTGACATAACTGATTTATATATTGTGTTAATTTTTAAGAAATTCTTAAATTGTTTTAAATTATAAGAAATTCTCAAATTACTTAAATTAAATAGAGCAGGTTGTTTATATATGTATTTATGCACGGAAGTTAAATACTGCCAATCTTGTATATACTTGTAGTGAACATCTTGAAGTGTAATTATTGTATGAAAATTGTGTTAAAACTGTATACATAGCTCTTGATTCTATATTGGGTGATTTGTATAAGGTATTATAATTGGGCACTGAGATTTATAGCTACTGGCCTAATCATGGATAAATTGTTTGATTATTTGGAAAACTTAGATATTGACTCCCCGTCTATCAGGGAGGCTTTGGGAAAATTGAATGAGTTGAAGTCCCATTGCTACACCTATCGGGAAAGGAGATTAGGCAATGACCGGAGAGATGCCATAGCTACTATATTTTGTACTCCTCTGATTGAGAGTGTAGTAAAGCTTAATAGAGAAATCTTCAAACTGAGGGAGAAACTCACAGAATATGAGGACCCCGCTTCCATCATGGACGATCTGGATCTTAGCCTTAAACTGACTACCTCCATAGACGAGTTAAAAAGTAAAAATAAAGAACTCCTTATTCTTATGGAGGAAAAGGATGTGGAGATTGGGCTACTGAAGAGTACGCTGGATGATTATGACATCACTAATGCAGCCTTGGTCAAGAAACAGTTGGAGTTGGAAATAGAGGTCGAGAAATGTCGGACAGAGGCTAACAAGAGATTGAGTTACGTGACTTTTAATGAGACTGTAACCGAGCTGGAAAACTGCAGAAAGGAAATTGTCTCCTTGAAAGGGGAAAATATTTCTAGGGTCGAGGAGCTGGCGGCATCCCAGAGAGACTTTGAAGCGCTCAGGGAAAAACTCTATGCTCATGGCGGTGGTTCCCAGACGAGCCAGGAGGTTGAGGAGTTAAGATCTAATGTAGCAGTCCTGGAGGGTCAACTGACCCAAAAAACGAGAGTAATTGAAAAGTTAAAAAAGGAAATTACTACTAGCTTGAGACAGCCATCTGACTCGCCGCCCCGGGACATTCGTCCAGCGGGAGATGAATTGGCAAAAGATGGTATAATACAGGATCAAAAGTTGGAAATTGCAACTTTGAAGGGACAACTCGGGGAGAGTGAGAGACTTTTCGACTCCTTCTGTGGGGAGCTGAAGTCCACCCTCCTCGAGGTAGGCCAGGCTCTTAAGGATTCAGCTGTGAGGGGCGCTGTTGCTCCTGGACCTCGGGGCTATGCCGGGGCCCTTGTTGGAAGTCCTCTTTCGGCTTCCGCTGTCCCCCTTGGTCCCCGTCCAAGTGTTCTGATTGTGAAGCCTGAAGTAGAGGGGAAGTTTGAGGAAAATAGAAAAATGGTCTGCTCCGCGGTCTCCCTGGTGGGGAGTGACATACGTGTTGGAGCGGTGAGGCAGATTGTAAGGGGCGGCCTGGCCATTGAGGCCCACCGTAGCTCCGATCTGGATGAGATTAAGAGTAAGCTTGAGGCCATCCCGGCTGTTGCCGAAAAGTTCGAAGTTTTTCGACCCAGAAGAAGGCATCCTCGAATCATTGTCGTGAATTTGGATAAGGACTTATCCAGAGATGAGGTTAAGGATTCCCTGGTGAGGCTAAATCCGGCACTTACCATCTCCAATTTTACGGTGGATTTTAGTATCCGGGGGAAAGCAGGTATGCACTGGGTGCTTAGTCTTAACCCCGGAATTTTTCGGGGTATCATGGATATAGGCTTTTTACAGTTGGATTGGATGAGAGCCAAAGTCAGGGAATTCCTGAGCGTACGACATTGCAGAAAATGTGGTAGAATAGGTCACACCACCTCGAAGTGCTTGGAAAAAGCATGTTGTCTCCATTGTACTGAAACCCATTCAGGGGCTTGCAAAAAACCTCCGACATGTATAAATTGTATATTGAGTAATCAGGAATCACGTACCAGGTTTAATATAAAACATTCTTGCCTTGATGAGGAATGCCCGGTCTTCAAACGCCATATCGGGCTGATAGCTAGGTCAACAGGTCTTAGACTATTACAGATCAATGTTAACCACTCCCTTGCCGCCCTTAGTCATACGATGTTGACAGCTTGTGAGGGCAATTTCGATCTTATTTTACTTCAAGACCCTCCCCTCTCTGGCGGTAAGGTCCCTCCCCCCCCCCCGTCTGGTTTTGTTCAATTTTGTTCTAAATCATTTGGCGCCCTTATTATTATTTTAAATTCTTCATTAAATTACCAATATAAGTATATAACACTCTGTCCTCTGTTTTTGCAGATGTTCTGGTGAGTGGCGACAAATCGATCTGTTTTTCTAGTACTTATCTTCGCCCCCATGGCGACATCAACTCACAAATAGATGAATTTTCTAGGTTTCCTTTTGAGGAGGTGGATGTCGTCATGGGTGGTGATTTCAACGCTAGATCTAGGCTTTGGGGGTATAACTTGGAGGACTGCCGCGGTAGACGGGTGGGTGAGTTCTGCGTTCAGAACGACTTTATTATTTGTAACGACGTCGGGTACGGCCCTACCTTTGATTCCCATTCGGGCATTGGGTGGCCTGACCTGGCGCTCGTGGGTTCTTCTTTAGTTTCTTTGTTATCCGACTGGAAGGTTCTTGAACAAGAGTCTTTGAGTGACCACAAATTTATAAGTTTCAATGTTGGGGTACAATGCAGTCTCTCAGGAGATTTCCTATATAAAACTAGATATGGCGTCGGAAAACTGTTATATAAATTTAAAAAATATAAAAATACACTAGGTGACTTATTAAATAAGGTAGACGCTAAAAACTCCTTGGACCAGTTTACTGAAAAATTGTGTAAGGTGGTGGAGAGTTGTGCAACTCTCTCATTGCGCAAGATGAAAAATTCCAGAGTGAAAAAGTTTACTTGGTGGACGGGTGAACTGGCGGCCAAGCGTAATTATGTGTCTGCCCTCTCGCGGAGGTTGCGCTCTTTGCGTAACTCTGGCGCCGGCCCGGATATTACTAATCCTGTTTTAATAAAATATAGAAAGAATAGAGCACAATACCGCTTTTTAATTAATCGTGCCAAAAACGAAGGCTGGAAAAATTTCTGTACCAGGTGCGAAAAACTCTTTGGGTCCACCTTTAGGGTAGCTTTGGGAACCCCCCCCCCCGGAGTCCGGGCCTTCTCCTCCAATTTGATAATGAACCCGGCCTCTCCTATGGAGAAAAGGTTGACCGGTTGCTCGATCATTGTTTCCCGGATGATCCCCTGTTTACGGGATTCTCGGTGGTTCCCGATTCTTTTCCTGAGATTACGGTTGACAGATCCGAAATTTGGACTGTTATTAAGAACTTAAAGGGGGGCAAGGCCCCGGGCCTTGATAGGATATATTATGACGTATGGAAAAATCTTTTCCTCTCGGATTTACCTTTTTTCACAAAATTTGTGAATCTTTGTCTTCATTTCGCTCATTTTCCCAGGATTTTGAGACGGGCGAGGGTTATCTTCCTCAGAAAGGAAGGACGGAATCCTGGGTTATGCGGGTCTTACCGTCCTATTTGCCTGCTGCCCACTCTGGGGAAGATAATTGAGCGCGTCTTTATTAATAAAATGACTTTTTGGGTAACCAGGAATAATATCCTGCATCCCGCCCAGTTTGGATTTCGGGAACTATTGAGTACCGAGGACGCCTGTTTGAACTTAGTGGATCGGTTGAGAGCATCTCGCGGGATCGGACACAGCGCTGTGGTGTTACTTGATATTAGGGCGGCCTTTGATAATTTAAATTGGACCGTTCCTCAGGATGTCCTGGAGAAGTTGGGGGTTCCGGTCCCCTTTCGGGGATTTATTTTTTCCTATCTCTCCCATCGTACTGTTAGTTTTGTTGAAGGAAGTTTTACTCGTTCGAAGGGGGTCAGCATGGGATGCCCCCAGGGCTCCGTTCTGGCTCCCTTCTTATGGAATTTATATTTTAATCAAGTTTTGGAGCTGGGTGGCGGGGACTGCTTCCTTCAGGCCTTTGTCGATGATCTAGCGGTAATTGTTACTGGACGAGTCAGGCGGGACCTGGAGAGTGGCATGAACCGTGCCCTGGCCGTTGTTTCGGACTTTCTCGTCAAGAGACGGCTTTCGGTCTCTGCCGAGAAGTCGCGTGCGTTAGTGGTTGCCTCCAAGGGGATTCTTGCTCGGAATCCTATCTTCAAACTGGGTGGTCGTACCATTTCTGTGGTCCGGGAGCTTAGCTACTTGGGAGTTATAATTGACTCAAATTTGTCCTGGTCCCCTCATATTAAATTTCTTTTTAACAAATGTATTTCTTTGGCTGGTGGCTTTGCGAAGGTCGCCGGGTCTGGATGGGGTGCCGATCGGAGAATGCTTAAGAGGTGGTACTCGGCCGTAGTGGAGAAAGTCGTGTGCTACTGCGCCGGAGTATGGGCTGGGGCCCTGACTAAGGTTCAGGGCCTAAAGCTCCGCTGCTTGCAGCGTCCGTTCCTGCTGTGGATCTCCGGCGCGTACCGGACATCTCCCTACGTTGCTTTGTTCCTTCTCCTCGGCATCCCACCCATTCAGGCGGTCCTGGAAGCTAGCTATAAGAAATTCTATTTTTGGAAGAGGAGGACCAATTTGTTTACCAATCCCTTGCTGCCTCCCCCGTCGAGATTCGACAGCCGGGTCGCTTCGGGCTCCCTTCCCCCGGACCGTCGGGTCCTGGTTTTGGAGGGAGCCGGTGAGGCTCCCCGGTACAGTATTTATACTGATGGATCGAAGATCGACGGGGAGGTAGGTTTTGCTTTCTGTGTATATGTTGATAATAAACTTACCCACGTTAGCAGGTACAAGCTAAATGATTTCAACTCAGTTTTTCAAGCTGAGCTTTATGCCATTAACTTTGCTGGTAGCTGGGCTCTCGAGGCTGGTGTTCCTGCCACTATTTTCTCCGATAGTGCCTCCTCTATTGCCGCGCTGTGTTCGTCCCGTAATCGCTCCGCTCTACTCGCGCAGATAAGAAACAAACTCTTTGAATGTAAAAATTTGGTATCCCTTCAGTGGGTTAAGGCTCACATAGGCATTGCCGGTAACGAGGAGGCAGACGATAACGCAAAGATCGCGGCTAGGTCCGGCGAGCCGCTGGATGTCCCTGCCCCCTACTCGCTCCTGACCGGCTTTGTTAGGTCGGAGGTTGTGGGGAGATGGCGGACTCTCAGTGACTCGTGGGACGGTGGTCTGCGGGCCCGTTCCTTCTGTCCTAATCCCAGTGTTGCGAGGCAAGTGGTCAATAAATCTTTGATTTATTTTTGCACTGGGCATGGCCCCTTTATGGCGTACTTAAATCGTTTCAAGATCAAACCCAAACCCTCCCCTTTTTGCACCTGTGGGGCGGTGGGCGATGCAGACCATTACGTCTTCGACTGCCCGCTGACCCTCAGGTGGCATCTTGCGAGGCCTTCGGCTGAGGGACGGGCCTTATGGTTTGACAGGGTTGTGGCTAGTTCCTCGTCCACTGCTCGCGTGCAGGCTTGCATTCTGGTATCTCATGGGATTTGTGAAGAATAAATAGTTAACAAGATTTATACAGTTCTTGATATGATTTCGGAGCCGTCGTTATTATGATTAATAGTTAATTCATGTGTTTATCCAGTTAGAGTAAATCTGGTGTGCGCATCGTCGGCTCAATAACGAAATTAAGGGGTACATAAATGTATATACATGTGTATAATTGTGTAAAGTTGTATATAAGTGTATATAAGTGAACACAAAAGTTATATTATGTAAATAAATGTTTTAAAATGTATTATTATATGTATATAAATGTATATAAATGTATAGAGTTAAATACAAGTATCTACACTTAACGTACTTGATACAGAGATATAAATATTAGAGGTTTTGAAACATAGTGGTTTTGTGGTTGCTGCAAATATATGATAGTAGTTACTGTAAATATATGAATATGGTTTGGCATATTGTACAATTGGACACAAAAACTGCCCGATTAATTGGAATTTAATTGTATTATAAATGGTTATCTAATTGTATTATCTTCAGGCAAGGGGGTCACATCTTGGTCCATCAAACTTTTTAGGCATTCCTCATCAATAATTCTCTTGTTCTCCTGCTTTTGCGGAGTTTTGATCTTTTCATTCTTAATTGTATTTATGTGTATTTGAATTGTTTGTATTTATGTTATTATGTTTTTATGTTATTTGTTGTGGATTTTGTTAAATTCCTTCTCGCCAAATGGTGCGAGAATATGTGAGCCATGTAACCACCTTGGCCGGTTTTTTTTTTTTTTTTTTTTTTTAAGAAAATAAATATTCTGTGGGCGGTGGGCGTCGCCGTTCTGTCGGTGGCGCGTGTTGCCTGGTTGGTCCCTTGGCGGGCGGGTCCCTGGTCTGCTGGTGGGGGTTTCGGTCGTCCTCGTCGGGGCACTTCCTTGGGACTGGTGGCGGTTGGCCTCGCTTGATGGGCGTTGGTCTGCGGTCCCCTTGGCGTCCTGGGCTGTTTGCTCGCTGCATGGTGGGGTTCGGCAGTTTCCTCTGTCCGGTGGGGCGGGGTGGCCCGTGGACCTGGTTTGTGTTGGGGAGCTCTCCTTTTCCCGGCCGTGCTTAAAAACCCTTTAAGCCCTCGCTGGCAAGGGGCACGGTCTGGATCGTGGACTCGGTAGGCCCGGGTTCGATACCAGCCCCTGCCAAAACTACCTCTGTGTTCACGCGGAGTACGATCACGTTAAACATGTGGGTCTGTAAGTCCTTCCGAGATGTTGGTGGTAGGGGAAGGAGGGTACGGTACCTGTGGATGCCTCCCCCACTGGGTTCCGGTCAAATTGGGTGGCACTTCCCGGCCGTCCAAACAGTTACCTTACACCTTTCAGGATCCACTTAACTTTTCCAAAATCCACTTAACTTTTCCAAAATAAATATTTACACTGATGGTTCCTCTATTGAAAACAATACAGGATACGCCATTTGCATCTTTAACGAAAACACACTGGAAGAAACTTTCACCTTTAAACTTGAGCATGGGAACACAGTTTTCCAAGCAGAAATTGCTGCGATCCATTTCTCTATAAATTGGGCATCTAATAGAAACATTAAAATTAATATCTTTACAGACAGTCAATCGTCAATCTCGGCCTTTAACTCCATCAAAAACAAATCTTTTTACTTATCCAAAATTAAAACTAATGCTAATCTTAATAAACATTTAATTAATTTATGTTGGGTTAAAGCCCACTCCGACATCTCGGGTAACGAGGTCGCAGACAAAAATGCAAAACTAGCTACTACCTCTGGCTCTCCAACTTCTTTACCTTTCCCTTATTCACTTCTCAAAAAACATTACAAACTTGATATCCTTAGTAATTGGCAATCCTTTTTAAATGACTATGTCTCCCCCCGAACTCACGATCCCGCCAGAATTTTAAATTTCCTTCCAAAAGTTAACTTTAATACACATATTACTAATAAATATTTAATCTACTTTATTACGGGCCACGGCCCATTCCCCGATTTTTTGTTCTCTTTCAAATGTAAATCTACTTCCTGCTGCTCCTGCGGCGCTTTCGGCGACGCCGATCACTACGTTTTTTCTTGCCCCCTTACCAAAGCTTTTCACCTTTATAAACCTTCACCCCATAATACAGCGACCTGGTTCTCGAGTGTCTGCTCTAACCCTTCTTCAATCAATAAAATAAAAAACTGTGTTCTCATAGCGAGAGAAATCTCTAATAAAATTTCATAATCAGCCTGGGGATCTCTGCTTTTAATTTTTTCGGTCGGTGACTCCTCTTCTTGTTGTTTTTTTTTGTTTGTTTTTATGTTGTTTTTTATGTTGTTTTTTTATATGTTGTTTTTCTCGGTGGTGTCGTCTGCTTTTGTTGTGTTGTCTTTAGTTGTTGCACCCCATTTTATAATATATAGTCAACTTCAAAATGTTTTCAACTACTATCATAATACTTATATTATCTCAGATCATTATGTCATTTGTAAATATACTATCAAGTCTTCAATAATGTAAATAAGTCAACAAAATGTATTCAAGTCTACAAGAGTATAAATGTAATCAAGTCTTCAGATATATTTTCATATTAGCAAAACTATGTTATTAGCTTATATCCTTGTAACCACTCCTGTAAAAATATTTTAAAGATTCAATAAATTTGGTGTTGGTTGTTGTGGACACCCGGACATCGGCCGGACGCCTGCCAACTCCTCTCCCGGCCGTCCAAATAGATGCTCAAGTCCTCAGGACGAGTCGGACGGTCTGGGTCTTCAACACCTTTCAGGATATTGCCATTACCTTTCAGGAACTGCCATTGACTTTGCTATAAATTGGTCCTCAACGAATAATTCAAAAATTAATATTTTTACAGATAGTCTTTCCTCCCTTTCGGCTTTTAACTCGGTTAAAAATAAATCTAACTTTCTTTCAAAAATAAAACTTAATGCTATTGCAAACAAAAATTTAATTAATTTACGTTGGGTTAAGGCCCACGCTGACGTCTCGGGCAACGAGACTGCAGATAAATATGCTAAACTTGCCACCTCTACTGGTTCCCCCTTTTCCCTTCCCTTCCCATTTTCCCTTCTTAAAAAATTTTGCAAACAGAATATTTCTCTCCAGTGGCAAGCTTACCTTAATTCGTACATTTCCCCCCGGACCCATGATCCGGCCCGTATCTCTTCCTTTCTCCCTTTTGTTAATCCCACCCTTCAAATTACCAATAAATATTTAATTTACTTCATAACTGGGCATGGCCCATTCTTAGACTATCTTTTCTTTTTTAAGCACAAATCTACCTCCTGTTGCACCTGCGGATCGTTCGGCGACGCCGATCATTTTGTTTTTTCCTGCCCTCACACAAAAAAGTATCATTTATCAAAACCCACCCCCGCCAACTGTGCAGCCTGGTTCTCGAGAGTCAGCTCTAACTTTTCTTCTATTGAAAAAATAAAAAACTGTGTTCTCATTGCTAGAGACATTTCCAACCAAATTTCTTAATCAGCTTGTGAGCCTTCTCCCCTTTGGTCTTTGTTGTTGTTGAAACCCAGACCGTCCGACCTACCAGAAAGGTGTAAGGTAACTGTTTGGACGGTCGGGAAGTGCCACCCAATTTAGACCGGAACCCAGTGGGGGAGGCATCCACAGGGACCGTACCCTCCTTCCCCTACCACCAACCTCTCGGAAGGACTTTCGGACCCACATGTTTAACGTGATCGTACTCCGCATGAACACGGCGGCAGTTTTGGCAGTGGCTGGAATCGAACCCGGGCCTACCGAGTGCAATTCCAGCGCGCTAACCAATGGGCTACCGCGCCCCTTTGGTCTTTGTGCCTACATCTTTTCCCCTTGGAGGTGTTGCCCTTCTCCTGCCTTCCTGTCTTGTGCAGGTTGTTTTTGTGTAGTTTGCCTTCCTGTTGTTTTGTTATTTTGTGTATGGTGTATGGTTCTGTGATTGTTTTATGGTTGTTGTGTTTGCTTCGGTTTTTCCCATTACGGATTTACTGTTGTAACAATTGTCTGTTACCTTTTATGTCGTCTTATTGTGCTCTTCACTTTCAAATATAATCCCTTATAGTTTCTAAATGAGAAACTGGATTTGTAACTTTTCTGTATATATTTTTAAGAATTTTTAATAAACGTTGCTATGGACCGTTGGACGAGGGCCGGTGAAGTTGGCTTCCGCTAACTCCTTTCCCGGCCGTCCAAATAGATGCTCAAGTCCTTGTTGACGAGCCGGACGGTCTGGGTCTTCAACACCTTTCAGGATGAGTCAAACGGTCTGGGTCTTCTACACCTCTCTGGTACCGGCCATCCATCTTGCTGCTCCATGTCTTCGGACGAGTCGGTTGGTCTGGGCTTTCGACACCTTTCTGGTAGGTCGGACGGTCTGGGTCTCAACAACAACACCCTTGATGCTCCCATATCGACACGATGTCAGGATAAAGCCACGTGGACGGCGGAATGACACAGCGTCATGTTCTCAGACAAGTCACTATTCTGTTTTAGTAATGTTAGTCACCGTGTATGAGTCTGGCGCCGAATAGCTGACAGGCCCAATCCGGCCACATTTGTGGAACGCCACACCGCGCGACAAGGCGGCATCTTGGCTTGAGACGCCATCGCCTTAGACAGCAGTTCACCTCTGGTCCGTATTGAGAGCACAATGACGGCTCAACGATACGTGGATGACGTGCTGCGACCGGTGACACTACCCTTTCTTCACGGGGTGCCCAATGCAATTTACCAGCAAGATAACGCCCGACCATACACGGCAAGCGTCGGCCAACATGCCCTGCAAAGTACTCAGGTGCTTCCCCGGCCACCAGTCTCCCCTGATCTCTCACTAATCGAACACGTCTGGGACACAATTGGACGTCGTCTGTTTGAGCTGCCACCGCTGCGTTTAGAAGATGAAAGCTGGCAAATGGTGGCAGGGAATGGGCAGCCATCTCTCAGGATACCATCCGCACGCCCTTTGACCCTGTGCCTAGACGTGTTGCTGCCTGCATCGCCGCCCGCTGAGGTCCTTCAGCCTACTGATCAGATGGTGTTATCGCTCAGTGTACAGGCGTATCATGTTGCAATAAACATCACTTATTGCTCATTGCTGTCTTTCCCTGTTTGCCGATGTTCATCACTTTCTGAAATACTCCTTCTTGGGTAAAAATGGTGGATTCCTGTTCTAGAGGTATTGAAATTATTTTCTATTTTAGACCAAATTTCAATACTTTCCCCATACATTACTGTTCATTGCTGGGACAGTAATAATTGATAGTGAAATATTATTAATCGCTTTGAAATTTTGGGCTGTTTTTGGAATTAAATAGTAATAAATAGTCAAAATTAAAAAACGATTTCTTGATTTCTTATTTCAAGGATTCACTCAAGTCGATAGTTACAAAGACCGAAAACTTCTCATTGAAATTGTATAAAGTTCTTGTTATATCTGCTGTTTAATGTTAACAAGCATATGTTTGTACCTTTTTACTTTCCCTGCAATACATGGTAATGTATAGGGAAAGTACTGGAATTGTGCCGAAAATCACAACTCCAGTTTTTGATGGATCTACACGTTTCGGGACCTCTATGAATACGAAAAAATTATTTTTAGCATGACGTCTGTGTTTGTGTCTGTCTGTCTGTACAATGCATGTAATCACTCTAATTCAAAAATTAATGGACCGAATTTCATAAAATTTGGTAATTAAGTCACTTGTGGGTCACCCTGGTGCTGATTTGATTTTCGTATGATTCAGAGGAAAATAACCTGCTTTTCTTGCGGAATGACCCGCAAAAATCGGTAAAATCTAAACTAAAAGACTATGTGTGCTCACATGTATTAATTAAATGCGCGTTTTATACGTAATTTTTGACGATGAAAAAAATAAGATTAACCCTATTATAATAGGACTAGCCGTTCTCGAGATATTTTAGTTTTTTCTGGTTTTCGCTACAGTACCTTTAAAAATAAGTAAAGTTGCCATATGAGAACGGAAATTGAAGTAAAAATACAAATTAAGTTATTTTGTGTAAATAAACTCAATTTAATGAATTATTAAAGAAATAAAGAGAAAAATGAATTTGAGTCTGCAGGGAAAGTCATGTGCTGCTTACATCAGAATTTTTTAACTAACTGCGCTCTATTGAGTACAGTATTCTTCAAACTATTACAGATTTAAAGATTTTATATATAGTACATAAAATTTAAATATTATTGGTATATATTATTGGTTGGCATAAATATTTTATTTTTTAGTTTTAGCAATATGTGGAGCAATAACTGTTATCTATTACTTTCGTTATGATATATATAGGGAAAATATTGGAATCGGGTCGAAAATCCCAACTCGAATTTTCGACGGATTTACACGTTTCGGGACCTCTAAAATAACAAAAACTTTTTTTTAACATGAGGTCTGTGTGTTTGTCTGTGCAGATTTCATATCCACTCTAATTGTAAAACTAATTGACCGAAATTCATAAAATTTGGTAGGTCAGTTCAGTTCCTTGTTGGTAACCCTGATGCTGATTAGATTTTGGTATGATTCGCAATAAAAGAACCCGCCTTTTTTGCGAAATGGCATGCAAAAAATCCCTGTATCCAATCTATCTAAAAAACTAAAACAAAATTTCTCAAAATTTGGTGGATAAATAAGTAGTAGGTTAACCTGGTTCTGATTCGATTTTGATACGATTTTAAAACACAGAACCTGCTTTTTTTACGAAGTGGCCCGCAAAACTCTAATTATCTAAAAATAAAATACTACATATGCTCAAATATATCAATTAAATGCTTATTTTATACGTAATTTTTCACGACAAAAATAATAAGACCAACCTAATTACTCTAGGATTAGCAGTTTTCCAGATATTTTAGTTTTTTGGCATTTCGATACGCCAGCTTTGAAAATAAGTTCAGTTACCAAATGAAAACGAAAATGGAATTAAAAGTGCAAATTCAGTATAATTTGAAATAATTATGGTGGTTATTTTGTGCAATTAAACTCAAATGAGTCATTGAGAAAAGAACGAGAACGTAAATATGAGTCTGCAGAAACAGTCATGTGCTGCCCACATCAGATTTTTTACTTTCCCTGCAATACATGGTAAGGTATAGGGAAACTATTAGAATCATACCGACAATTGCAACTCAAGTTTTCGACGGATCTACACGTTTCGAGACCTCTAGAATACGAAAAAACTATTTTTAGCGTGACGTCTGTGTGTGTGTGGTGATTTTCTATTGGCCCGCTCGTATCCCTAGCCCCGCCCTCCCCCTCTCTTGCAGCAACAGCTCAGCACTCAGCCATCAGCAGCCACGCCAAGACGAAGGCGGCACAACACCAGCCGCTTCTAACTCTTACACAGCAACCTCTCAAAGATGAATGCTATTCCATATTGCTTTTACTGAAAAAACCATCTACAGTGGACTTTTATACATTCGATGTGGCCGTGAGGGACCTTCGGTCCCAGGAAGGCCGTAAGCAAGCGTCTTAGCTTGGCTCTGCGCCAGCCAGCCAGTAATTTGTCGATAGCAGGGCGCCTGGAGCAGAGCTCCATATCCCTAGTCAGGTAACATATATGTGGGTCACAGTCTTCCACTGAACCTAGTCCTTCAATAGGGGCCAATAATGATGAAGAAACAAGTTAGTAGTAAACAAAGAATGCTGTAAACAGTGATCTTATTGTAGAGTTTTGAAGATAAGGAGGGTGGGGAAACAGGCGAATATCCCTACTGGGATGCAGAAGAGATTCAGTCAGCAATCAGCATGGGACGTCTAAATCGGGATTTAGGATAGCTCTGGGTCTTTTTGGAAATTCACGGAAGTCGTAGTCGGTCATATTATAGATCAGTTCGTTGGGGATTCTAGCGAGGTATAATTATAATTTTTTTTTTACGTGAAGTGTTTGTCAGTGGCTTGAAGAGTTACGAGCGGATAAATAGCATCAGACCCATTCCAATTCGACCAACAAGGAACCACTACTGACGATGATGCGATTGACGTAGCCGATGACGTAAGGTACACGTTGTTTTGGTTAGTGGAGTTTTTGTTTAGCATTCGCGGCATGCACACTGTTCAGGACATGCAAGAAATAAAACATGATCATAATTTTCAAAATTATTCAAGTATGTATTTGACAGGGGAGGCTGAGTGATTGGTAAAAAATTTGGTATTACAAGTGAAATTTATATTGGAATTCGCATTTTCATAACTTCTATTTCAATAAGTTTTATTTATTGGTGAATACAATAAAATAGTTTTATATAAAAATACAAAGAATGGATGAAATGCATGCGATTTTAAAGTGTTACCTATGTAAGATGAATACAAGATATAACATTTTAAATGTTTTCTTATTTCTAAATTAGATGAACTCTACAATAATTTTATTAAATATGAAGTCATGGTCACCCATGGGGGAGGTCAAGTGTGTGTGTGTCACACTGTCCCTTGGGCATTTAATATAACAAAGGCAAGCATCAAGCCAGTCAATGTTGTACATCATGCTCTTGAGTTTGCCCCCCCCCCCCCCGGGAAAAAGTGGTTGCAGGTGCCTATGTATGAAGTAGAAATACATCAGAATATTATTAGCAAGTGATGGGAAAAATATATACGAGTAAATATAAACAGAACTAACAAAATAAAGCAATTCACAAGAGTGCGCTGAAAATAGGTGAGAAATATATCTAGAACATGAGCTTAGGTGAAAATCACTGTAGTCAACAATGTTCTTAAGCAATTTTGTATATTAATTATTTACATGTACTATACTTTGAAAACTTAAAAATATCTTAACCACAATATGCTAAAAATCCACTAGAAAATTATCAATGGCTTTTAAACAAAAGAAAAAAATTGAGATTGTTGGGTAAAGTGAACTTTAAAGGTAAATAAGATTTATTCTTTCTAAAATTCCCCAAAATGCAAATAGATGCTTCACAATATTATTGCTGTGACTAAGTCTACTTCACAAACTACTTAAGTTTAATGGTAGTCATTATTAGTGGGTTTCTTCGTCTTGATATTGTTTAAATTTAGGTGAATGTCATGTAATTAATGAAAAATGCCTCATATTTTTAGTATTACATATAACTCTTTTCTACAAAGATTACTTAATAGAACCATGTTTGATCCAAAATGGCAGATCCATTAGCCTTGCCCAAGAAATTTTCATTCATGA
This sequence comes from Amaurobius ferox, assembly GCA_951213105.1. Classification (NCBI taxonomy): domain Eukaryota; kingdom Metazoa; phylum Arthropoda; class Arachnida; order Araneae; family Amaurobiidae; genus Amaurobius; species Amaurobius ferox. The sequence goes on along the minus strand of OX578147.1, from coordinate 3,439,240 downwards.
AACATCATGTCCCATATCCAATCATTCTCTTAAGTTACGCTGTTTATAAAAGGTTGAATATGGGGAAAACAATAGACGCTGTACCACTGTCTGGCACTAAATTTATCAGGTGCAGAAATGTGTGTATATGTCAGGGTTGTGGAGTTGGTACCTCAAACGTTCGACTCCAACTCCTTTTGTTGTCTTCTGTTCAACTCCAACTTTCTGTTTTCCACTATTCGACTCTGATACCAACATAAATAGCAAATGTATTAATAAGTATTTTTTGCGGATCTTCTGTTTTTGTCATTCATGTGCCAAAAAGCAGCACTTATACATGTGAAATACAGCACCTATTATGATTATTACTATAAAATATAAAAATTCAGACAAAATTATCTACATTGACAAATTCCATGCAATGTAGACAAAATTTTGCATTATTGTGTGCTAAATAGGCTGATTGTCTAATCACAGTCTCATATAATACTATGAATCTAAAACATCCTTTTCATACGTATGTAATTACAATTTTTTTAATTTCTCACAAGTATAACTTTTGTTTTATCAAAAAATGTATCTAAAAAAAATTTAAATATTCTCAAACAAAATTAGTTTTATTAATGTTAGAAACATGTAATATTCCTTCACTGAAGCCTTTCATGGCTTTAATTTCTTGTTTCACTTCTTCTTTCATTGTTTCTTGTCTGGCTTTAATCTCTTCTTTCATTGTTTCTTGTCTGGCTTTAATCTCTTCTTTCATTGTTTCTTGGCCGTCTTTCATCTCGTTTTGTGCAGCTTTCATGGCTTCTTGCACAACTTTGATAAATTCCATCATTTCGCTTAACTGTTCTTCCATTGTCTTTCTAGTTGGGAGAGCCATAACCGATAGTCAAGTTTCCAGACACCCCACTCCTGACACCAATTTGTTACAGTGTATCCTCTGGAACCATGGATGTGCATTCAGAATACAAGAATGAAACCAAATTTCTGGATAACTAACACGCTTATTCACAAGCACAGCGTAAACAAAAACAATATACAGTAAAACGACACTTAAATACTTTATTAATTTCACAAAATATGCAATACTATTTTCAAAACATTAATGAAAGTCATTTCACAAAACAGCCGCTACTATTCTCAAAACATTGATAAAAATCACAGTTGACGTATCACGTCAACTGCTGTTCTATTGAGGGATGACATCTTTTTATAGACTCTCCATGGGGAAAGAATGTCTGTACGGGTGTTTTTTCTGTCTTGTTCTAAAAAAAAAAGACTCCAGTGAGGGACTATTGCACGTTCGCAACAATAATTTTAATTTGGAATTGGAGTCCATATCTTTATAGACCCCGCCCCTCCATAGCCCTGATATATACATACATTGTGAATACAGTTCATGAATTTTGTCGCTTGTTACAGTTGCATAATTTAAAATATGGAAAAATACATTTGAAAAAAGTACAGGAGCTGCTTTCGTTATACGTTCTGCCATAAAAAAGTCGACGCACACAGTAAAATATTTTTATTGTAACAGGTCTGGAACGTATGCCTCTAGATCTTTGGGAAAGCGTAATGTAAAATCCCAAGGCCTTACCAAGATTGGTGCAAGTTGTCCTGCAAGGATCAAAGTCTGTATAGAAAAAGAATCGGAAAAAGTGACTGCTACAGTCCACTCTTTGCATTATGGCCATAAAAATCAGCTTGCCTACTTACGCATCCCCCAAGATGATAGGGAAACCACAGCAAGCCAACTGTCACAGGATGTACAATATTCTCGCATCCTTCAAAATATTTACTCAGGAGAAATAGATGAAATAGAAAGAAGCATTTGTGTACCAAACGAGATCTTCTCAATATTTCTAAAGCCCATGGAATTGAAAAAATTGAAAAAAGTGCAGAAGACCATATTAGCGTAGATTGTTACGTGGAAGGAAATTTAGAGAAGGGAAACATTATATTCTATAAAAGGCAAGGAGAAGATATGTTTTACTACCCAAATGGTGAACTCTGTCTATTAGATAAAAACGACTTTGCACTGGGAATAATGACTAATTTTCAGAAGAGGATGTTGAAAGAATTTGGTAATAATATAGTGTGTCTTGATGCTATACATGGGACCAATAGTTACCATTTTAATTCAATAACTCTTCTTGTAATTCATGAATACAGAGAGGGAATTTCTATTCCGTGGCTTATTTCAAGTAAGGAAACGCCAATTGCATTAACTCTGTTCTTTAAACAGATAAAAAAAGAAGTAGGAAAAAAAGAAGTAGGGAACATTTCTCCAGCAATTTTTATGAGTGATAAAGCACCACAATATTATACTAGTTGGAATGTAGTATTTCAGGGAGAAACAAAGAAACTTTTATGTCACTGGCATGTTCATCAGGACTGGCAAAAGCAGCTGAATAAAATAAAAAAATATATATATCGCAAAAAATGTGTATACAGGGGTCTGTACACTTTTGGAACTAAATGACAAAAATGAATTTGAGAAACTTTTAAAAGAAATTTGTGCGCAACTAGAGGAAAATCCTCGCACAGAAGAATTTGGAAGATATTTTAAACGTGAGTGAGTAGGCATAAAAGAAAAGTGGGGTAAATGCTTCAGGGTAGGCTCTGGAATTAATACGAATATGTTTGTTGAGGCTTACCATATGACTTTAAAATATAGCGAGAGTTATTTTGGAGGAAAGCAAGGAAAAAGACTTGATAAATGTCTGTCACACCTCTTAAAATTTTCACAGCAGTGAATAGATCAATTAAATTAGAAAAGGGGAAAAATAATTGTAAAACAGCAGAAATTAATAGAAAGCACAAATCAGCAATGGAGCTACCAATGACACTGGTACATAAATCATCTACAACCAGATGGGAAGAAAATCAGAGATGTTTTTAAAAGCTTTTTTTTCATCCTACGCCGGACCTTGGTTTTTCAACCATCAGTCTCTTGTCGGACAGCCCAGTAAAGTCTTGAACGAAACGAAAAGTCATCCTCCGCAGAATTTCTATTTGCGACGTCACTAAGCCCAGGACAAGTGTAGAGGTGGTCACCAGTCATGTTACCAAGACCACAAAGTGGGCATGTTGGAGAATCCGACAAGGTCTTTAAAAGCTGATACAGCTGTATCGGATAACTTGTGTTACAAAATTAAAAATGCACAAATAATTGTACAATTAAGTGTCTGCCATGTGATATTAGTTTACATTCATATACATGTAACTGTCCTGATGGCCTTACACGAACAAATATATGTAAGTATATTCATCTGATAGCAAAGAACGAAGAAAAAGAAACTGCTACTAGTAGTGAACATGATACCAACAGTATGAATAATATTAATGACATTCAGAAATACACTTTAGAAATAAGTGATTGTTTCAACAGGAATTTTATCCTGAAATCTATAAATGTTGAAAACAAAGACATAGAGCAAATTAAAAGTAACTTATTGGAAAAATATAGGCAGTTGTACAACCAAATAATAAATTGTGATAACAGAGATATTCTAATGAAGACGACAGAGCATATTAAGAATGCAGGTTTAACTTTACAATTAGCCAATGCTATTCCTGGTCCATCTAATTTGGAAATTCAAAGTAAAATCCCCATAATAAAAAAATAGAAAGACAGAAAAGATTCTTCTCAACAAAAAAAGAGAGGGAAAATAAAAAAAGCAAATTTGAAAAACTTTCACACAGTGAAAAACTAAATATGAAAACTAAAATTTTCAATGAAAATTCCAAGGACAATGGAGAGGAGCATTCTTGTCTTATATTTTACAAAAATATAAGACATTTTCGTAAAATATTGTAATATATATGACATGTTTGTTAAATATTGTAAAATATAAGACATGCCTAAATGTTTATTTTTACTTCCAATCTCTAGTATTTTTTACTTTCACATTACTAATTATATAATATGCCAATATTGGCCGCATAAAAGCAAAGGGGAGACATATCCTAATCCCAACCCCCATGGCCTAGCTACAATAAACAATCTATAAGGGGTTTTGAATATTAGACTACTGTAAATTTTCTTTAGCAAAAAAACATCCATAGCATATTTGAATACATTTTAAACTGAATGCAGTGAATTGAGTGTGGTTGTAAATTTTATTTATTAAATACGGCAAATCATTATACCAGGGTAAATTTTCTAAGTCAGCTATGCCTATTGTTGTGACACGTCACAACACTTTATTTTATTATTCTAAATTAACATTTTTTTTATAAATCATTAAATATTTTATTTTACTTAATTTATTATTCCAAATTATTCTATTCAAAATTGCTTTTATTTTATATTTTCATTAATAGACCAATTGTTTCTTTTATTAATTTTAATTATAGTGTGCTGCAGTATTCATATTCTCATGTATGGTGTATGACATCCACTTTCATACTGCGGTAGAATGACACCCGTTTTCGACAATTGGTAAATCCGGTTTCAGGTGAGACATGAATTTTTTTTACTTTAATGGTGGTATTTAATTCTTTTATGTGGCAAAATTCAATGGGAAATTTTTTTTTGTTTTATACACTTGCAACTGTACACAGCTCAAATTTTTTTTTATATGCACTCATATTGAAAACAAAAAAATTCTTTACATACTTATTCATACTTATCTATATACATTATTGATTGTACTCATTTAATTACATTTTAATATCATACTTGTCTCAGAATGGTTTTGATTGTATTGTGTGGTCATTTACATACACTTTGTTATTTATTCATCACAGATTGTTTTTATATATATTGTATCAGGCATTTGTCAGATTTTGACATCTTTTATGAAATTTTCAGAATTTTTTTTACCGTAAGGTTAAATTCTTTTTTTTTCTCTTTTTTTTTTAGTGAGGAGTTGTAATGTTGTGACACGTCACAACACTTTATTTTATTATTCTAAATTAACATTTTTTTTATAAATCATTAAATATTTTATTTTACTTAATTTATTATTCCAAATTATTCTATTCAAAATTGCTTTTATTTTATATTTTCATTAATAGACCAATTGTTTCTTTTATTAATTTTAATTATAGTGTGCTGCAGTATTCATATTCTCATGTATGGTGTATGACATCCACTTTCATACTGCGGTAGAATGACACCCGTTTTCGACAATTGGTAAATCCGGTTTCAGGTGAGACATGGATCCTTTTAATCTCCCTGGTTGAACAGGAGTTTTTCTTTTCTTGGCATGGCAACGGTGTGTGTGGCTTCAGCCAATCACAGCGTGCCAAGTTAGGCGGGAAATTCTTCCTCGGTGCAATAAGTGCTGAGTCTTTCTCTTCTCTCTCAAATTTCTTGCATGTGAAGGTGTATCGTATTTTCGTAGGCAAAGGGGCCTTGGCCCTTTGCTTTGCCATTTCTTTTTATTCATTAAGTTTTAAGCACTGAAGATTAAAATTATTTTTCTATGTCTAAAAATACAAATTATATTTTGTTTTTGTGCATCTGTTAAGAACCAAGTCTGATTTACTGTGGAATGTATATTTAGAAAGTTTGAACACAGGAACTTGCTATTCTCAAGTAAAATTTTTACAATTGATATCTATTCATGGATTAATTCTTTGATAATGTTATTGTGAATCAAGTTATAGAAATTTCCCTTGCAAATTATATTTTGCAAAAATGTAAAGACAGAAGTTTTCCTTTTGAGTGGATTTTTTTTTTTTGTGAATTGATTACTACACCAAATATCTGATTGATTAATCTTAAATAATAAAAGGCAATGTCTGTGTGTGTGTGTGTGTGTCTGAGAGTACGATCACGTTAAACATGTGGGTTCGTGAGTCCTTCCGAGAGGTTGGTGGTAGGGGAAGGAGGGTACGGTCTAAATTGGGTGAATAAAAAGAAAGTTATGGAGATTGTCGCGGAGGGCGAAGTAGCCCAGTGGTTAGCGCGCGGGAATTGCACGCGGTAGGCCCGGGTTCGATTTCCGCCACTGACATGGAGTACGATCACGTTAAACATATGGGTCCGTATGTTTTTCCGAGAGGTTGGTGGTAGGGGAAGGAGGGTACGTTCCCTGTGGATGCCTCCCCCACTGGGTTCCGGTCTAAATTGGGTGGCACATCCTGGCCGTCCAACCAGTTACTAGGCCCGGGTTCGATTCCCAAAATTGCCGCCGTGTTTACGCGGAGTACGAGCACGTTAAACATGTGGGTCCGTGAGTCCTTCCGAGAAGTTGGTGGTAGGGGAAGGAGGGTACGGTCTAAATTCGATGAATAAAAAGAAAGTTATGGAGATTGTCGCGTAGGGCAAAGTAGCCCAATGGTTAGCGCGCGGAAATTGCACTCGGTAGGCCCGGGTTCGATTCCCAAAATTGCCGCCGTGTTTACGCGGAGTACAATCACGTTAAACATGTGGGTCTGTAAGTCCTTCCGAGAGGTTGGTGGTAGGGGAAGAAGGGTACGGTCCCTGTGGATGCTTCTCCCACTTGGTTCCGGTCTAAATTGGGTGAATAAAAAGAAAGTTATGAAGAATATCGCGGAGGGTGAGGTACCCCAGTGGTTAGTGCGCGGGATTTGCACTTGGTAGGCCCTTGTTCGATTCCCAAAATTGCCGAATAAAAATAAAGTTATGGAGATTGTCGCGGATGGCACGGTAGCCCAGTGGTTAGCGCGCGGGAATTTCACTCGGTAGGCCCGGGTTCGATTCCCGCCATTGCCAAAACTGCAGCCGTGTTCACGCGGAGTACGATCACGTTAAACGTGTGGGACTGCAAGTCCTTCCGAGAGGTTTGTGGTAGGGGAAGGAGGGTACGGTCTCTTTGGATGCCTCCCCCATTGGGTTCCGGTCTAAATTGTGTGGCACTTCCTGGCCTTCCAAGCAGTTACCTTACACCTTTCTGGTAGGTCGCGCCAACGAGTTTGCCAAGGTCAGAATTTTCAAGGGTAGCGAACAGGCTGGTCGCCAAAGGCGGCTAGTCTATATAATAAAAGGCAATGTCTGTGTGTCTGTCTTATACACTATACGTTTCGCGACCGCGCGTCGGAGAGCTACGAAATTTGGCAATCGGAGACCCGGGGGGGAGGGAAGGGGACACGTGAAAACCGATTTTTAAAATTTTAATTATTTTTTTATTTATTTAATGTTTTATGCGATTTCGACCTTTTTTTGCCCTTTTTGCCCTTTTTTCTCCACGATCCAGACGTCGTAGAAAAAAACAACTCACACCATCGGAAAGAGCAGACAATTGCGAGTAAAAATATATCAATTTCAAATCTCCATTTCGATTTCTAATATTTTTTAAAGATTTTAAAACAAAAGTCACTTTTGGCTCAAAAAAACGATTTTTGGTTTTTAAATTCTCGCATAGTAAAAAGTACTCATAATTTCGACTAATAATTTACATTTTTAGAAAGCTGAAATATCTGGCATTCTTACAAGTCTAATGTGGTCCAGAAATAATGAAAATTGCCTTCAGGATCGCAATTTTAAAGACGTCATGATTTTAAATTTCTCGGCGTTCCGTTCGTTTCTCCCCCGCTGAAGCAGGGAAGGTGGTGGGTGGGGACGTCAAGGTGGAGGTGACGTCACGGTTCTGAATAGAGCGCCTTTGCTCTATATAAATTATTATATTTATATTTTAAATGATGGGACGATCTGGATTTTTTAAATGTATATTTTAACTTTTGGATATTTTAAATGGATATTTTAATTTTATGGATATTTTAAATGATGGAACAATGAAACAATGGAATGAGGATGATGGAATTAAGCATATGGTCATTTTGTATATTTTAACTTTTGGATATTTTAAATGGATATTTTAATTTTATGGATATTTTAAATGATGGAACAATGAAACAATGGAATGAGGATGATGGAATTAAGCATATGGTCATTTTAAATTGCAAATTAGCGCGCGGGAAGTTAGCGGTAGGCCCGGGTTCGATTCCCGCCACTGCCAAAACTGCCGCCGTGTTTACGTGGAATACGATCACGTTAAATATGTGGGTCCGTAAGTCCTTCCGAGAGGTTGGTGGTAGGGGAAGGAGGATACGGCCCCTGTGGATGCCTCCCCCACTGGGTTCCCGTCTAAATTGGGTGAATATGTAGAAAGTTATGGAGATTGTCGCGGAGGGCGCGGCAGCCCAGTGGTTAGCGCGCGGGAATTGCACTCAGTAGGCCCGGGTTCGATTCCCGCCACTGCCAAAACTTACGCCACGTTCACGCAGAGTACGATCACGTTAAACATGTGGGTTCGTGAGTCCTTCCGAGAGGTTGGAGGTAGGGGAAGGAGGGTACGGTCTAAATTGGGTGAATAAAAAGAAAGTTATGGAGATTGTCGCGGAGGGCGAAGTAGCCCAGTGGTTAGCGCGCGGGAATTGCACCCGGTAGGCCCGGGTTCGATTTCCGCCACTGACATGGAGTACGATCACGTTAAACATATGGGTCCGTATGTTTTTCCGAGAGGTTGGTGGTAGGGAAAGGAGGGTACGTTCCCCGTGGATGCCTCCCCCACTGGGTTCCGGTCTAAATTGGGTGGCACATCCTGGCCGTCCAACCAGTTACCAGGCCCGGGTTCGATTCCCAAAATTTCCGCCGTGTTTACGCGGAGTACGAGCACGTTAAACATGTGGGTCCGTGAGTCCTTCCGAGAAGTTGGTGGTAGGGGAAGGAGGGTACGGTCTAAATTGGATGAATAAAAAGAAAGTTATGGAGATTGTCGCGTAGGACAAAGTAGCCCAATGGTTAGCGCGCGGAAATTGCACTCGGTAGGCCCGGGTTCGATTCCCAAAATTGCCGCCGTGTTTACGCGGAGTACGATCACGTTAAACATGTGGGTCTGTAAGTCCTTCCGAGAGGTTGGTGGTAGGGGAAGAAGGGTACGGTCCCTGTGGATGCTTCTCCCACTTGGTTCCGGTCTAAATTGGGTGAATAAAAAGAAAGTTATGAAGAATATCGCGGAGGGTGAAGTACCCCAGTGGTTAGTGCGCGGGATTTGCACTTGGTAGGCCCGGGTTCGATTCCCAAAATTGCCGAATAAAAATAAAGTTATGGAGATTGTCGCGGATGGCACGGTAGCCCAGTGGTTAGCGCGCGGGAATTTCACTCGGTAGGCCCGGGTTCGATTCCCGCCATTGCCAAAACTGCAGCCGTGTTCACGCGGAGTACGATCACGTTAAACGTGTGGGACTGCAAGTCCTTCCGAGAGGTTTGTGGTAGGGGAAGGAGGGTACGGTCTCTTTGGATGCCTCCCCCATTGGGTTCCGGTCTAAATTGTGTGGCACTTCCTGGCCTTCCAAGCAGTTACCTTACACCTTTCTGGTAGGTCGCGCCAACGAGTTTGCCAAGGTCAGAATTTTCAAGGGTAGCGAACAGGCTGGTCGCCAAAGGCGGCTAGTCTATATAATAAAAGGCAATGTCTGTGTGTCTGTCTTATACACTATACGTTTCGCGACCGCGCGTCGGAGAGCTACGAAATTTGGCAATCGGAGACCCGGGGGGGAGGGAAGGGGACACGTGAAAACCGATTTTTAAAATTTTAATTATTTTTTTATTTATTTAATGTTTTATGCGATTTCGACCTTTTTTTTGCCCTTTTTGCCCTTTTTTCTCCACGATCCAGACGTCGTAGAAAAAAACAACTCACACCATCGGAAAGAGCAGACAATTGCGAGTAAAAATATATCAATTTCAAATCTCCATTTCGATTTCTAATATTTTTTAAAGATTTTAAAACAAAAGTCACTTTTGGCTCAAAAAAACGATTTTTGGTTTTTAAATTCTCGCATAGTAAAAAGTACTCATAATTTCGACTAATAATTTACATTTTTAGAAAGCTGAAATATCTGGCATTCTTACAAGTCTAATGTGGTCCAGAAATAATGAAAATTGCCTTCAGGATCGCAATTTTAAAGACGTCATGATTTTAAATTTCTCGGCGTTCCGTTCGTTTCTCCCCCGCTGAAGCAGGGAAGGTGGTGGGTGGGGACGTCAAGGTGGAGGTGACGTCACGGTTCTGAATAGAGCGCCTTTGCTCTATATAAATTATTATATTTATATTTTAAATGATGGGACGATCTGGATTTTTTAAATGTATATTTTAACTTTTGGATATTTTAAATGGATATTTTAATTTTATGGATATTTTAAATGATGGAACAATGAAACAATGGAATGAGGATGATGGAATTAAGCATATGGTCATTTTGTATATTTTAACTTTTGGATATTTTAAATGGATATTTTAATTTTATGGATATTTTAAATGATGGAACAATGAAACAATGGAATGAGGATGATGGAATTAAGCATATGGTCATTTTAAATTGCAAATTAGCGCGCGGGAAGTTAGCGGTAGGCCCGGGTTCGATTCCCGCCACTGCCAAAACTGCCGCCGTGTTTACGTGGAATACGATCACGTTAAATATGTGGGTCCGTAAGTCCTTCCGAGAGGTTGGTGGTAGGGGAAGGAGGATACGGCCCCTGTGGATGCCTCCCCCACTGGGTTCCCGTCTAAATTGGGTGAATATGTAGAAAGTTATGGAGATTGTCGCGGAGGGCGCGGCAGCCCAGTGGTTAGCGCGCGGGAATTGCACTCAGTAGGCCCGGGTTCGATTCCCGCCACTGCCAAAACTTACGCCACGTTCACGCAGAGTACGATCACGTTAAACATGTGGGTTCGTGAGTCCTTCCGAGAGGTTGGAGGTAGGGGAAGGAGGGTACGGTCTAAATTGGGTGAATAAAAAGAAAGTTATGGAGATTGTCGCGGAGGGCGAAGTAGCCCAGTGGTTAGCGCGCGGGAATTGCACCCGGTAGGCCCGGGTTCGATTTCCGCCACTGACATGGAGTACGATCACGTTAAACATATGGGTCCGTATGTTTTTCCGAGAGGTTGGTGGTAGGGAAAGGAGGGTACGTTCCCCGTGGATGCCTCCCCCACTGGGTTCCGGTCTAAATTGGGTGGCACATCCTGGCCGTCCAACCAGTTACCAGGCCCGGGTTCGATTCCCAAAATTTCCGCCGTGTTTACGCGGAGTACGAGCACGTTAAACATGTGGGTCCGTGAGTCCTTCCGAGAAGTTGGTGGTAGGGGAAGGAGGGTACGGTCTAAATTGGATGAATAAAAAGAAAGTTATGGAGATTGTCGCGTAGGACAAAGTAGCCCAATGGTTAGCGCGCGGAAATTGCACTCGGTAGGCCCGGGTTCGATTCCCAAAATTGCCGCCGTGTTTACGCGGAGTACGATCACGTTAAACATGTGGGTCTGTAAGTCCTTCCGAGAGGTTGGTGGTAGGGGAAGAAGGGTACGGTCCCTGTGGATGCTTCTCCCACTTGGTTCCGGTCTAAATTGGGTGAATAAAAAGAAAGTTATGAAGAATATCGCGGAGGGTGAAGTACCCCAGTGGTTAGTGCGCGGGATTTGCACTTGGTAGGCCCGGGTTCGATTCCCAAAATTGCCGAATAAAAATAAAGTTATGGAGATTGTCGCGGATGGCACGGTAGCCCAGTGGTTAGCGCGCGGGAATTTCACTCGGTAGGCCCGGGTTCGATTCCCGCCATTGCCAAAACTGCAGCCGTGTTCACGCGGAGTACGATCACGTTAAACGTGTGGGACTGCAAGTCCTTCCGAGAGGTTTGTGGTAGGGGAAGGAGGGTACGGTCTCTTTGGATGCCTCCCCCATTGGGTTCCGTTCTAAATTGTGTGGCACTTCCTGGCCTTCCAAGCAGTTACCTTACACCTTTCTGGTAGGTCGCGCCAACGAGTTTGCCACGGTCAGAATTTTCAAGGGTAGCGAACAGGCTGGTCGCCAAAGGCGGCTAGTATTTAATAAAATTAATTGAGTCAAGTTAAAGAATATTTATTTATTTCTCTGTTCGACAGCAGCATTGTCTCTATAGATATTTTTCAGTGGATTTCAACTTTTTGCCAATTACTATTAAATAATAGTCTTCTGCAAGAATAGTTACATCTATTACTATGCATTGATGGTTTAGAAGTCTTTATTGCAATTGTTATGTCGGACATTAATTCGACATTATTATTATAATCTTCTTTCAACTACCTTTAGTGCATTATTATAAAAGATTAATTCTTGGCATATTAGACACGAGTTAATAAATCATCATGAAGATTGAAATATTAGCCTTTTTTTTTTATTTATGTGCAAGGAATGATGTAAAAACAGCAGAGTGCACATTGGTATTTCTGTGTGCAGTTATTAAGGTACATTTTGGAATTGTATTCTGCTATTATTTTCATTTTTTTTTTACAAAGAGAATGAACTTTGAGTATAGTTAAAAAGGACTTTAGATTGTGGTCATTACCATGATGAATATGTGTGATTTTGCTTCATCCGATTGGTGAAGTGTTTTCAGCATTAATTATGTGACACCTTACACTATTCATTAATTACAAGTAAGTAATTTTAAGGCGCTCACATACAAGTATGGTTTAATATTTAATTACACAACGCAATGCTTTATATTCAAAATTCTATTCCCTACTATACGATCCCCTTCCATTAAGTAACTAACTTTTAATTAATTAATTTTCCCTTTTTAATTGTATGTGAGTGTCCGACCCAATCAGGTGTTGGGATATGATCGTTCTATTAATTATATTATTCTTTAATTAAGTCTTTTGAATGGTTGTATCACAACACCTATTGGCAAGTATAAAAAGGCACAATGTATGAGATATTAAACATTTATACTTGGAATTTTTTTTTATAATCATTTTACAAATGTTTACATTCAGAAATAAAGTATTTACAATTAAATATTTTTTTACATTTATTAAATGGAATTTAATTTTTTAAATAGAAATTAAATTTTTCTCTTTGAATAGATGGTTGGTTCATATAAACTTTATGCAGTAATTCATCACATAACATCTATAAGTATTACCTTCGACTGCCCCTGTATATTTTTTATGGTGAATCTTAAAATTCTATATTTACAGCAATGAAACTTTTCTACTGCATTCAAATTTATTGTGAAATGGGATCATTATTTCATCAAATGCTTTTCCATCCTGGTACGATTTGGAGAAGTTTTGTGCAAATAAATAAAAATTAGTTATTCCTTTTTTCATTTTGCATTAGTTATGGTCGTAACAGTATTTTAGCAGACATCAACCACGATTTTTGAAAGTGTAACTAAAGGTCAAAATCTGTGGAACGAATGTACCAGTGGTCTGTTTGTACCAGTGGTACATATAGGGTTAGGGGTTCAACCTAAAGGTCGAAACTTGGGGAACGAATGTACTAGTGGTCCGTGTTAGAAAAAAAATTGTACTCAAACAAAATTTAATAAAATTGATACTTATAAAAAAGTTTGCACTCTAACTGAAAAGATTAAGAACTTTTAAAAAACACTGACTTTCAGAACTCCTTTTCTGGCTGAAATGCTAAAAACGCTCCATTCAAACAAATCAGTTGTTCGGTCTCTCACACTCAATTTAATTTCATCTCCACATTTAGGACAAACATACTTATCACACATAATCCCTTTCCTAACATACCAATTAATCACTTCTTTCAAACTTTTGTTTTCCAAATTATAGTAGAATTTTATACAAAAAATCAAATAATAAAAGCACGTGCAACTATGGCAAAAGAAATGTGCTTCTACATCAGAAAACTGCAACAACCACAAAAATGTATTCTTACATCAACTTCGTGAATATTCTTATTGCATGTTACACAATTACCGCCGAAAAACACGGATACAAGAGGTTACCAGATTACAACATAAAACGCTTGCAATCAGAACGCTTAGCGGCGACTTAGCGAGTGAGCTGAAAGTGCTGTGGTTTGGTCTCCGGATTAGCCCAAACTTGCATTTAATGTACATGTATGTACATTCTGTGATGTATATTTAATATACATTTATTCTTGAGTTATTGTGCTCTTACGGCACAGGATATATTTCTGAAATTTGTTAAGTAGTTTTTAAATTTATTTTATCATTAAAATCTCAAATTTTTGAGAATTTATAATATATAAATATTTTTGAAAGTTTTATCAGAATTATACAATTACAATTAATGAATTTTATTTTTACTGACAATATTTTTTTAATTAAAAAAATCTCCATACATGCAGTATTTCCCTGTCTATTGTCTAATGCAAATATGGTGCTGTTTTAACTAGAGTGCTAAAACATAAGTCAGTATGTAAGCCAGACTGAAGGTTTTAAAATTAGTAGTCAGTTGTATTTTACACCTATAAATTTTATTTTGAAATTCTAAACAATCAATTGTTTATTCTTGCTTTTAACAATTTAACTAATGCATGACTAACGAAGTCATAAACACTTTTCAACTATGTTGTAAAGTGTTAATAAAAGGAGATTAATTTTGTGAGATGCATAATATAAACAAAGCAAATAATTTTTAAATTGCATCTAAGTAGAACAATTTTTCAAATGGGGAAAATTGGTTAGGTGCCATTGATACATGGCTCTCAAAATGACTAAATTATATCTATATATCATATATAGCCATCAATTATAAAGTTTAATATTCTATGCTATCCAATAATACGAAGGATATTTAAATCTCCTTGAATAATACTAATTGAATGATACCGAGATCGTAATTTAAAACAAAATACTCCTTGCACAGGCGTAGTTCATTTTAAGCATTAACTATAACTTAGAATTTAATATTCTAAACTATCTAATAATACTAATTACTAGATTGAACAAATTAATACGATAGTAACTTTAACAGCTGAGTGATGACGAGTTCGTATTATAAACTAACGTCTCCGTGCACAGGCGCAGTTCTCTGAAGCTACTATTGGTCGTCGATATTGACGTCGGGTGACGTAACATCATGACGTCGGAGTGGGTCTTGTGGTATTTATCAGCATGTGAAGATTTAACCAGTTTTTCCGGTTCCTTGTGTGATTAGATCCCAAATGCTCCTAATGTGTGGTTCCCCCAGGGCGCGGCGCCGCCATAGATTGCGGTGTACGGATCTTAAGTCTGTACCTCTGGTCCTCCGCTTTCTGGGGGAAAATCAATCGGGTTATCCTATTGACGATGAAATGGCCGACGAACCATTGAGTTGGTAGGGCCCCGACTCTTCCAGGTGGTCGAGCCCACTGGACTGTGTCTATACATGACCTGAGCCAAGGGCCGACCGGTGGCTGGTGTCGAGCTTGGGGGACGTTTTCTCGGACCCTACCCGGTGAATGGTTCCGCCAAGTCAGCGACCTGGCTGCGGCTCCGCTGGATTGGAGATTAACCCTCTCGGGGCTAGCCGCTAATAGGCAAAAACCTACACGGTTGCCTGGCACATTATTTGAACACAGTTGGCACATTATTTGAGCCGGATGGTTAGGGCTTTCGACGGTTGCCTGGCCAGTATCCCTGAATTATTTGAACACAGTTGGCACATTATTTGAGCCGGATGGTTAGGGCTTTCGACGGTTGCCTGGCCAGTATCCCTGAATTATTTGAACACAGTTGGCACATTATTTGAGCCGGATGGTTAGGGCTTTCGACGGTTGCCTGGCCAGTATCCCTGAATTATTTGAACACAGTTGGCACATTATTTGAGCCGGATGGTTAGGGCTTTCGACGGTTGCCTGGCCAGTATCCCTGAATTATTTGAACACAGTTGGCACATTATTTGAGCCGGATGGTTAGGGCTTTCGACGGTTGCCTGGCCAGTATCCCTGAATTATTTGAACACAGTTGGCACATTATTTGAGCCGGATGGTTAGGGCTTTCGACGGTTGCCTGGCCAGTATCCCTGAATTATTTGAACACAGTTGGCACATTATTTGAGCCGGATGGTTAGGGCTTTCGACGGTTGCCTGGCCAGTATCCCTGAATTATTTGAACACAGTTGGCACATTATTTGAGCCGGATGGTTAGGGCTTTCGACGGTTGCCTGGCCAGTATCCCTGAATTATTTGAACACAGTTGGCACATTATTTGAGCCGGATGGTTAGGGCTTTCGACGGTTGCCTGGCCAGTATCCCTGAATTATTTGAACACAGTTGGCACATTATTTGAGCCGGATGGTTAGGGCTTTCGACGGTTGCCTGGCCAGTATCCCTGAATTATTTGAACACAGTTGGCACATTATTTGAGCCGGATGGTTAGGGCTTTCGACGGTTGCCTGGCCAGTATCCCTGAATTATTTGAACACAGTTGGCACATTATTTGAGCCGGATGGTTAGGGCTTTCGACGGTTGCCTGGCCAGTATCCCTGAATTATTTGAACACAGTTGGCACATTATTTGAGCCGGATGGTTAGGGCTTTCGACGGTTGCCTGGCCAGTATCCCTGAATTATTTGAACACAGTTGGCACATTATTTGAGCCGGATGGTTAGGGCTTTCGACGGTTGCCTGGCCAGTATCCCTGAATTATTTGAACACAGTTGGCACATTATTTGAGCCGGATGGTTAGGGCTTTCGACGGTTGCCTGGCCAGTATCCCTGAATTATTTGAACACAGTTGGCACATTATTTGAGCCGGATGGTTAGGGCTTTCGACGGTTGCCTGGCCAGTATCCCTGAATTATTTGAACACAGTTGGCACATTATTTGAGCCGGATGGTTAGGGCTTTCGACGGTTGCCTGGCCAGTATCCCTGAATTATTTGAACACAGTTGGCACATTATTTGAGCCGGATGGTTAGGGCTTTCGACGGTTGCCTGGCCAGTATCCCTGAATTATTTGAACACAGTTGGCACATTATTTGAGCCGGATGGTTAGGGCTTTCGACGGTTGCCTGGCCAGTATCCCTGAATTATTTGAACACAGTTGGCACATTATTTGAGCCGGATGGTTAGGGCTTTCGACGGTTGCCTGGCCAGTATCCCTGAATTATTTGAACACAGTTGGCACATTATTTGAGCCGGATGGTTAGGGCTTTCGACGGTTGCCTGGCCAGTATCCCTGAATTATTTGAACACAGTTGGCACATTATTTGAGCCGGATGGTTAGGGCTTTCGACGGTTGCCTGGCCAGTATCCCTGAATTATTTGAACACAGTTGGCACATTATTTGAGCCGGATGGTTAGGGCTTTCGACGGTTGCCTGGCCAGTATCCCTGAATTATTTGAACACAGTTGGCACATTATTTGAGCCGGATGGTTAGGGCTTTCGACGGTTGCCTGGCCAGTATCCCTGAATTATTTGAACACAGTTGGCACATTATTTGAGCCGGATGGTTAGGGCTTTCGACGGTTGCCTGGCCAGTATCCCTGAATTATTTGAACACAGTTGGCACATTATTTGAGCCGGATGGTTAGGGCTTTCGACGGTTGCCTGGCCAGTATCCCTGAATTATTTGAACACAGTTGGCACATTATTTGAGCCGGATGGTTAGGGCTTTCGACGGTTGCCTGGCCAGTATCCCTGAATTATTTGAACACAGTTGGCACATTATTTGAGCCGGATGGTTAGGGCTTTCGACGGTTGCCTGGCCAGTATCCCTGAATTATTTGAACACAGTTGGCACATTATTTGAGCCGGATGGTTAGGGCTTTCGACGGTTGCCTGGCCAGTATCCCTGAATTATTTGAACACAGTTGGCACATTATTTGAGCCGGATGGTTAGGGCTTTCGACGGTTGCCTGGCCAGTATCCCTGAATTATTTGAACACAGTTGGCACATTATTTGAGCCGGATGGTTAGGGCTTTCGACGGTTGCCTGGCCAGTATCCCTGAATTATTTGAACACAGTTGGCACATTATTTGAGCCGGATGGTTAGGGCTTTCGACGGTTGCCTGGCCAGTATCCCTGAATTATTTGAACACAGTTGGCACATTATTTGAGCCGGATGGTTAGGGCTTTCGACGGTTGCCTGGCCAGTATCCCTGAATTATTTGAACACAGTTGGCACATTATTTGAGCCGGATGGTTAGGGCTTTCGACGGTTGCCTGGCCAGTATCCCTGAATTATTTGAACACAGTTGGCACATTATTTGAGCCGGATGGTTAGGGCTTTCGACGGTTGCCTGGCCAGTATCCCTGAATTATTTGAACACAGTTGGCACATTATTTGAGCCGGATGGTTAGGGCTTTCGACGGTTGCCTGGCCAGTATCCCTGAATTATTTGAACACAGTTGGCACATTATTTGAGCCGGATGGTTAGGGCTTTCGACGGTTGCCTGGCCAGTATCCCTGAATTATTTGAACACAGTTGGCACATTATTTGAGCCGGATGGTTAGGGCTTTCGACGGTTGCCTGGCCAGTATCCCTGAATTATTTGAACACAGTTGGCACATTATTTGAGCCGGATGGTTAGGGCTTTCGACGGTTGCCTGGCCAGTATCCCTGAATTATTTGAACACAGTTGGCACATTATTTGAGCCGGATGGTTAGGGCTTTCGACGGTTGCCTGGCCAGTATCCCTGAATTATTTGAACACAGTTGGCACATTATTTGAGCCGGATGGTTAGGGCTTTCGACGGTTGCCTGGCCAGTATCCCTGAATTATTTGAACACAGTTGGCACATTATTTGAGCCGGATGGTTAGGGCTTTCGACGGTTGCCTGGCCAGTATCCCTGAATTATTTGAACACAGTTGGCACATTATTTGAGCCGGATGGTTAGGGCTTTCGACGGTTGCCTGGCCAGTATCCCTGAATTATTTGAACACAGTTGGCACATTATTTGAGCCGGATGGTTAGGGCTTTCGACGGTTGCCTGGCCAGTATCCCTGAATTATTTGAACACAGTTGGCACATTATTTGAGCCGGATGGTTAGGGCTTTCGACGGTTGCCTGGCCAGTATCCCTGAATTATTTGAACACAGTTGGCACATTATTTGAGCCGGATGGTTAGGGCTTTCGACGGTTGCCTGGCCAGTATCCCTGAATTATTTGAACACAGTTGGCACATTATTTGAGCCGGATGGTTAGGGCTTTCGACGGTTGCCTGGCCAGTATCCCTGAATTATTTGAACACAGTTGGCACATTATTTGAGCCGGATGGTTAGGGCTTTCGACGGTTGCCTGGCCAGTATCCCTGAATTCTCCTAATTTGTGGTACTGTCATATATATTCAGCCACGAAAAACATCGCAGCCCAAATGAGAATTTTTCCCATAATAGATAAAAGTTTCGGCTGAGAATTTGATTAGTATTTTAATTTTGACAATTATTATGAATTTTTTTTATACACCTGCACCTTTATTTACAAACTTAGAATTTATTATCACTTGTAATTTTATATTTACTATTTGTTTTGTTTCCTTTTGAGTTTAACGTTTTGGTGGACAGCTTTCCAGGCAGACAAACTTTGGTCTTGATGTCAGGGAGGAATCTAAACCTGGGATTTAATTATTTTAAAATCTTGGTAAAAAGTTTTTGAATGATTGTTTTATTTTAAAAATTAAGTACTAATGATTTGGAAGATGTTTTGAAACCCTTAAGTTTAAAATGTTTGTTTAGTTTAGCAGAAATTTGGTTATGATTATTTTGTCTTGGCTGTGCTAATATTATTTTAGGTACTTAAAAGTAAGTGGAATTTGGGAATTTAATAAGTTGTGTGTTTGAGTTGGCAGGAACTAATAAAAGGTAAACATCGAAGTAATGAGCACAAGCCAAACGATCATAGAAAAAGAATAAGAAACTTTATCATTAAATCAGCTTATTGGAAATAATTTTGAAAGTTAAAAACAAAATATAATATACGATCAGGCAATTTAAGAATGATAATAACTTTAGTTTAATAAATATAAATAATCAAACATAAATGAATTAAGGATGTCAAAAGCGACATCGCAAAACCAGACTGAGATAACACCCGTACGGCATCCTTTCCCCCCGACGTGAATCTAGGATTGCCATATGCCGAAGTGGGGTTGCTAAATTTGGCGATTATCGACAATTTGGCGACATTCCGAAGATTCGAAATAACAAATACAGTGACCGCCGGTTATAAGATTCAGTGGTTATAAGAAACAGCCGTTTATAAGACCCAAAACGACAGAAACAAATACAAACTTCGTTTTAACATTAAAATTGTGTCGCTTATAAGAAACACGATTCCGCTTATAAGAAACAGTTTTCTACAGAAAATTTGTTGATTTCCTTGCGACGCGGGCGTAAAAAAAATCGATTTGTTTAAGGTTAACTGAAGGACGAGTTGTTATCTCTTGTCTCTGGGCGTACGGGAAGGGGGTGGGAGTTTGCTATGTAACAGAGGATGACAGAGAATTTCTCCGTAGAAATGCTTGGGGGGAACAACCCCAAACCAGTAAGAAACGAATTTTAATCTTTTGGCAGTTAAGGAAACGTACTGATAAGGAAAGGCATCTTTGCTTATGCACTCAAATAAGATTCGTACAGCTTTAGTTAGTCATTTTATGTTTTGCTAGTGGAAACATGTCGCAAAAGAGAAAACCCCCTTACTTTGCTTGAAAAGCAAAGTTTACTTAAAAAGTATGATTCTCTACCTCCGTGTAGTCAGTAAGCAAGAAAATAACCCTGCTTGATGCTCTATCCATATGATCGCAGGCGCATGAAAAAAGGTTTCTGACATATACATTTTTAATTGCTT
Source organism: Amaurobius ferox (assembly GCA_951213105.1). Taxonomy (NCBI): domain Eukaryota; kingdom Metazoa; phylum Arthropoda; class Arachnida; order Araneae; family Amaurobiidae; genus Amaurobius; species Amaurobius ferox. The sequence continues at coordinate 3,418,755 of OX578147.1, read as the reverse complement.
CCATAAAGCAGGATTTTTGAAAAATAATGTCGACATACTAGCAGAAGATGAAGAAAAATTAGAAGCACCTTTCGAAGAATGGATTCACAACGACGAAAATTTACAAACATCTAAAGAAAACAGTGATGATGACATAGTGCGGAAATTCAGAATGTTTGCAATGAAGAAGAAAATGAAGACGAAGTTCCACAAGAAGAAAATTTTCCTACAGCCAAACAGTCGCGAGAAGCCCTAACTATAATTAGAAAAACTTTTGAACACAGAGGGGCATCAGAAAAAGTTTATGGACTATTTTATGATTTAGAAATGGATGTACGTAAACTAATCACAGACTCATTAACACAAACAACACTGCATAAGTTTTTTGCTATTCCTCAGTAATAGATTACGATATGTATGAAAATGTACTTTGCTCTTATACATAAATGAACGACCTATGAGTTTTACTTTTTATTCTTATTTAACTGCATACTATATGCATATAGATAATATTTTAAGTTGTAAGGCTTAATTTGTAAAATAAGAAATATTTTTGAATGCAAAACTTAATTTACAAATGTATTATGTACGTACTAATATTTTGCTTATATACATTTATCTTTTAAATTCTGTAAAACTGTGTTCAATAGTTAGTATTTACAATGGAAGAACGATATTTAAAAAATTTCCGGATTTAAGAAACAACTGCTTATAAGAAACAAAACGAGCGAAACGAACGTGTTTCTTATAAGCGGCGGTCACTGTATTCTACGAGATATTTCTAGAAGTTTCTACAGAGTCTATAGAAAGGAGTCACCACTCGGAGAGTAACACATGATGACGTGATATAAATTACATTGAACTGCGATTTTCGTCAATGTTTTGAGAATATTATAGACTATTTTGTGAAATGAGTGGATCATTTTAAGTGTTGTTTTACAGTACATTGTTCCTGTTTACCGTGTGTTTGTGAATAAATGTGTTTGGCATACCCACGATTACAGAAGATATGCACTCATGTCCAAAAGTTAAGCATAGTTGCATGTTATGTTTATGTGAAAATTTCAGGAAATCTACATTGGAATAAAAGGAAACGCGGTATGCGGGTGTAATAGGGTTATAGAAGGAAACAATGCAAAAGAAGGATAATAACGACTTTTATTATCCAAAGAAAAGGGATCAAAATACGAGTGTTAACCTCAGTGAAAACAATGTGATGCTGCAGTTTAATACTGTGTGTGGAAACCTCGGGTAGCCACGATTGCTGCACAATGATTTCCCATACTTTCGATGAGGGTATGGATGAGTTGTGCGCTCAAAGAGTTTCAAGTCTCACGGAGAGCAGTTTTTAATCCAGGAACGGAGCTTGGTAGGTAGTGGAGGGCTGCAAGATGTCTCCCGATCATATCCCACATATATTCGTTTATTGAATTCAGATCAGGAGAGTTGGCAGGCCACTGCATGTGCTGGATATCTTCAGTTTGAAGTCGTGGACCAAGGCTGCACGGTGAGGAGCCGCGTTATCAGCCATGAATATGAAATCAGGATTAACAGTACCTCGAAACAATCGAACGGTGGGTTCAAGGACTTCGTCTCTGTATCTTTGACCGGTAACCGACCCCATGTCAAAGATATTGAGGTTTGTCCAGCCGCCCATCATGATGCCTGCCCAGACCATGAATCCCCCAAACGGAAAACTATGTCTTTCCGTGATGTTTCCCGGGTGAAAACGCGTTCCACGTTCTCTCCAGATCGTGGTACGATGGGAATCAGTTTACGGCCTAAACCTGGACTCGTCACTGAACATGACATTGCCCCACTGTTGTCCACTCCACTGCCGATGTTCCAAACTCCACTGTAAAAGCGCGCGTTTCTGTGCTGACGTCAAGGGGGATGCAAACTGCTGGTCGTTGGGTACAGAGATCAACGTGTTCGAGTCTTTTGTAAACAGTTTATCTCGAAACAGAGATTCCTATGGTGGCTGTCAGGGCTGAACCAACGCCACCTAGATAACAATGCCTGAAGTCTCGTACTATGAGTCATCATAGATAGGCCACCGGATTCTCAGTTATCTAGGGAGAGAAACCAAGTAGTTTTGAAGAGACTTAATTTTTCTTTGGCTTTATTATTTTTTCTTTTTATAACATCATTCTTTTATAAGTTAAATCAAGAGCCATAATTTTTTTTAATTGCCCAATGCACAGAATTCTTAATGTTTTGTATAACCAGTGGTTTAAAGTTAAAGTTTATTGTAATTTTTAAAAAAAAAAGTCTTAAGCTATTATCTCTGCTTTATTGCAAGACATATTTATTTTAAAAATATATCAGGAATTTTTTTATACATATTTCGACAATCAAGTACAATTTTGTACTTGGTTGAATCGCTATTTTTTTAGTATGACAAAAGAAATTTGAAAATACATATTTTGTTTCCTAATGTAGTTCATTTAATCATACTATCAAAGATGATTTTCAAATTTACTTACGAATGCAATCAAACATTTATAAGTAAGACCGTAAGTAAGTTTGTGCAGTGATAATATCCTTATGAATAAGGAGTTTAAGGAGTATGTTTAGTAATGACTTACTATATTAATGCTAGTAGCGTGGAGGGTTGTAAATATCAAGAAAAATATCACACACTTCTTGATATTTTCATATTACAAAACAATCATTCATAAATGACATTTTTGTATTTCATTAGTTTACATACATTACCTACTTGCATAAAACACTTGTTTTTACTTATGGGGTACTATATTTTTTAAAAGAACTTAATTAAAATTTTGGATATATATCGAAATATCTGATATATATATATATACTTATTTATTACAGTTATATATATACACTTATTTATTACAGTTATATATATACACAGTATTTATTACACTTACACCTAGTAATTCTTTTATTCAACAAAATCGAATGGTTGGGTGTGAAAAAAAATCGGTGAAACATTTACAAATGTCATATACAATTAATAAAATTGCATTTACAATTATTAGAATGCTGTACGAAAATAACTGACTAATCCATATAATCGGAATTCTACTGGATCTTGGATATCCTTTGTACGTAATAAATTGATAAAGTTATACAGTATGAGAGTTGTAATCCAAATAATGTACGTAATTTGATAGTTTTGTGCATTCATGCACATAGTTTGGAACTGTCTGGAAATGGCATAGAAAAATATAATATATTGTTTCAGTTACTAGTGATTGAAACTGTACCCAAATTAAAAAATCTGATGTGGGCAACACATGACTTTCCTTATATAATGTAATGAATTTACTACTTTTACAGTAAAAAAAATAGGTTTTTCTTATAGTAGATACTAATATTCTTTCCAAGATATTGAATTTTCGACAATGAGTCGTCATTTTCATTGATTTAGCGTCATTTTCATCCATTTGGCGAGATTTCCGTTAATTTGGCAACATTTCAAAAAGTCGCCAAGTTGGCGACATGTCGCCAAATTCATCGCCAATATCTCGCCAAGCGTTATGGACGAAGACATAAGTTGTTCTTACAGCAGATAAATGACTATTGGCGTTCAAATACAAAAGTATTACTCAAAGTATCTTTTTTCATGAATGGAACGAGCTAGATCCACGAGAATAATGTCACCCAATGTATCGCATGGTATTACATATGAAAAGTGAGAATGTTTCTCAATAGGAAATATTTTTTTAAATTTTATATGACTTTTTGATATTTTTTTTGAAAAATGTACAATATATCAAGAACGGTTCGTGTTAGCGTTCTAAAATTTATGTCAATCGTTTTCTAATGAAAAATTACGTAAGAAATGTCTATTTGCGTAACTTTATTAGTGGTTTTAATTTTTTGACGATTTTTTCAAAATTTTATTCGAAAATGTAGGGGGGTTCTGAACATTCGATTACGTATAAAAACAATAGGCTTCCAGTGTTTACAGATTGTGATTTTTGTACCAAATTTGGTTCGAATCGGTCCTTTCGTTCGTCAGTTATCGTCTCCACAGACTCACTGACACACACACACACACATACTTTCACACACACACACACACACACACACACACACACACACACACACACACACACACACATACTTTCACACACACACACACACACACACACAGACAGACATCACTTCAAAAATGTTTGATTCGTGATCAGGGATGCTTGAAACGTGCTCTCCCGTCGAAAACTCGATTTCGAATTTTCGACCCCGTCACAATACTTTCCTTATACATTATGTATATAAGGAAAGTAAAAAATCTGATGTGGGCAACACATGACTTTCCTTATATAATGTAAGGAATTTACTACTTTTACAGTAAAAAAAATAGGTTTTTCTTATAGTAGATACTAATATTCTTTCCAAGATATCGAATTTTCGACAATTAATCGTCATTTTCATTGATTTAGCGTCATTTTTATCCATTTGGCGAGATTTTCGTTAATTTGGCAACATTTCAAAAAGTCGCCAAGTTGGCGACATTCCGCCAAATTCGTCGCCAAAATCTCGCCAAGCGTTATGGACGAAGAAATAAGTTATTCTTACAGCAGACAAATGACTATTGGCGTTCAAATACAAAAGTATTACTTAAAGTTTCTTTTTTCATGAATGGAACGAGCTAGATCTACGAGAATGATGTCACCCAATTTATCGCATGGTATTACATATGAAAAGTGAACATGTTTCTCAATAGGAATTTTTATTTTTTACTAGCCGCCTTTGGCGACCAGCCTGTTCGCTACCCTTGAAAATTCTGACCGTGGCAAACTCGTTGGCGCGACCTACCAGAAAGGTGTAAGGTAACTGCTTGGAAGGCCAGGAAGTGCCACACAATTTAGACCGGAACCCAATGGGGGAGGCATCCAAAGAGACCGTACCCTCCTTCCCCTACCACAAACCTCTCGGAAGGACTTGCAGTCCCACACGTTTAACGTGATCGTACTCCGCGTGAACACGGCTGCAGTTTTGGCAATGGCGGGAATCGAACCCGGGCCTACCGAGTGAAATTCCCGCGCGCTAACCACTGGGCTACCGTGCCATCCGCGACAATCTCCATAACTTTATTTTTATTCGGCAATTTTGGGAATCGAACCCGGGCCTACCAAGTGCAAATCCCGCGCACTAACCACTGGGGTACTTCACCCTCCGCGATATTCTTCATAACTTATTTTTTATTCACCCAATTTAGACCGGAACCAAGTGGGAGAAGCATCCACAGGGACCGTACCCTTCTTCCCCTACCACCAACCTCTCGGAAGGACTTACAGACCCACATGTTTAACGTGATCGTACTCCGCGTAAACACGGCGGCAATTTTGGGAATCGAACCCGGGCCTACCGAGTGCAATTTCCGCGCGCTAACCATTGGGCTACTTTGCCCTACGCGACAATCTCCATAACTTTCTTTTTATTCATCCAATTTAGACCGTACCCTCCTTCCCCTACCACCAACTTCTCGGAAGGACTCACGGACCCACATGTTTAACGTGCTCGTACTCCGCGTAAACACGGCGGCAATTTTGGGAATCGAACCCGGGCCTGGTAACTGGTTGGACGGCCAGGATGTGCCACGCAATTTAGACCGGAACCCAGTGGGGGAGGCATCCACAGGGAACGTACCCTCCTTCCCCTACCACCAACCTCTCGGAAAAACATACGGACCCATATGTTTAACGTGATCGTACTCCATGTCAGTGGCGGAAATCGAACCCGGGCCTACCGCGTGCAATTCCCGCGCGCTAACCACTGGGCTACTTCGCCCTCCGCGACAATCTCCATAACTTTCTTTTTATTCACCCAATTTAGACCGTACCCTCCTTCCCCTACCACCAACCTCTCGGAAGGACTCACGAACCCACATGTTTAACGTGATCGTACTCTGCGTGAACGTGGCGTAAGTTTTGGCAGTGGCGGGAATCGAACCCGGGCCTACTGAGTGCAATTCCCGCGCGCTAACCACTGGGCTGCCGCGCCCTCCGCGACAATCTCCATAACTTTCTACATATTCACCCAATTTAGACGGGAACCCAGTGGGGGAGGCATCCACAGGGGCCGTATCCTCCTTCCCCTACCACCAACCTCTCGGAAGGACTTACGGACCCACATATTTAACGTGATCGTATTCCACGTAAACACGGCGGCAGTTTTGGCAGTGGCGGGAATCGAACCCGGGCCTACCGCTAACTTCCCGCGCGCTAATTTGCAATTTAAAATGACCATATGCTTAATTCCATCATCCTCATTCCATTGTTTCATTGTTCTATCATTTAAAATATCCATAAAATTAAAATATCCATTTAAAATATCCAAAAGTTAAAATATACATTTAAAAAATCCAGATCGTCCCATCATTTAAAATATAAATATAATAATTTATATAGAGCAAAGGCGCTCTATTCAGAACCGTGACGTCACCTCCACCTTGACGTCCCCACCCACCACCTTCCCTGCTTCAGCGGGGGAGAAACGAACGGAACGCCGAGAAATTTAAAATCATGCCGTCTTTAAAATTGCCATCCTGAAGGCAATTTTCATTATTTCTGGACCACATTAGACTTGTAAGAATGCCAGATATTTCAGCTTTCTAAAAATGTAAATTATTAGTCGAAATTATGAGTACTTTTCACGATGCGAGAATTTAAAAACCAAAAATTGATTTTTTGAGCCAAAAGTGAGTTTTGTTTTAAAATCTTTAAAAAATATTAGAAATCGAAATTCAGATTTGAAATTGATATATTTTTACTCGAAATTCTCTGCTCTTTCCGATGGTGTAATTTGTTTTTTTCTACGATGTCTGGATCGTGGAGCAAAAAGGGCAAAAAACGGTCGAAATCGCATAAAACATTAAATAAATAAAAAAATAATTAAAATTTTAAAAATCGGTTTTCACGTGTCCCCTTCCCTCCCCCCCGGGTCTCCGATTGCCAAATTTCGTAGCTCTCCGACGCGCGGTCGCGAAACGTATAGTGTATAAGACAGACACACAGACATTGCCTTTTATTATATAGACAAGCCGCCTTTGGCGACCAGCCTGTTCGCTGCCCTTGAAAATTCTGATAGTGGCAAGCTCGCTTTTTAACGATGCTGTTCAGCGAAATTTTTTTTTTTTTTTAAGATTGTCCCCACCACCACCCGATGCATAAATGCACCGCGACAATCTCCATAACTTTCTTTTTATTTATTCAGTGTTTAAGTTTTTCATTGTGGTCCCAACCACCACCCGATGTAAACAATACATCGCCACAATTCAATCCAGCATAATGAGGCAGAAACCTTATAAAAAGCAAACAGTAATTCGGTTTTTAATTGTGCCTGGGCCAAAAACCGTGTAAAAAGCAAAAACTTATTCGGTTTTTAATTGTCCTTAGGCCAAAAACCGTATAAAAAGCAATCAATGATTAAGTTTTTTCATTGTGGTTCCAACCACCACCCGATGTAAATAATACATCGCCACAATTAAGTTTGTACAATACAACAATAGAGTACGCCACAACAATATGTCGCCACAATTAAGTTTTTTCATTGTAGTCCCAACCACCACCCGATGTAAACAATACATCGCCACAATTCAATCCATCATAATGAGCCAGAAACCTTATAAAAAGTAAACACTAATTCAGTTTTAAAAGTTTTTTTTTTAAAGATTGTCCCCACCACCACCCGATGCATAAATGCACCGCGACAATCTCCATAACTTTATTTTTATTTATTTTTTTATTTCTTCAGTGTTTAAGTTTTTGCATTGTGGTCCCAACCACCACCCGATGTAAACAATACATCGCCACAATTGAATCCAGCATAATGAGGCAGAAACCTTATAAAAAGCAAACAGTAATTCGGTTTTTAATTGTGCCTAGGCCAAAAACCGTGTAAAAAGCAAACACTTATTCGGTTTTTAATTGTCCTTAGGCCAAAAACCGTATAAAAAGCAATCAATGATTAATTTTTTTTATTGTGGTTCCAACCACCACCCGATGTAAATAATACATCGCCACAATTAAGTTTTTACAATACAATAGAGTACGCCACAACAATACGTCGACACAATTAAGGTTTTTCATTGTGGTCCCAACCACCACCCAATGTAAACAATACATCGGCATAATTCAATCCAGCATAATGAGCCGGAAACCTTATAAAAAGTAAACACTAATTCGGTTTTTAATTATCCCTAGGCCAAAAACCGTGTAAAAAGCAAATACTTATTCGGTTTTTAATTGTCGCTAGGCCAAAAACCGTATAAAAAGCAACCAAACACTAATTCGGTTTTTAATTGTCCCTAGGCCAAAAACCGTATAAAAAGCGATCAATGATTAAGTTTTACATTGTGGTCCCAACCACCACTCGTTGTAAACAATACATCACCACAATTAAGTTTTTACAATACAACAATACAGTACGCTACAAAAATACATCGCCATAATTAAGTTTTGTAATACAAAAATACATCGCCATAATTAAGTTTTTCATTGTGGTCCCAACCACCACCCGATGTAAACAATACATCGCCACAATTCAATCCAGCATAATGAGGCAGAAACCTTATAAAAAGCAAACAGTAATTCGGTTTTTAATTGTGCCTGGGCCAAAAACCGTGTAAAAAGCAAAAACTTATTCGGTTTTTAATTGTCCTTAGGCCAAAAACCGTATAAAAAGCAATCAATGATTAAGTTTTTTCATTGTGGTTCCAACCACCACCCGATGTAAATAATACATCGCCACAATCAAGTTTGTACAATACAACAATAGAGTACGCCACAACAATATGTCGCCACAATTAAGTTTTTTCATTGTAGTCCCAACCACCACCCGATGTAAACAATACATCGCCACAATTCAATCCATCATAATGAGCCAGAAACCTTATAAAAAGTAAACACTAATTCAGTTTTAAAATTTTTTTTTAAAGATTGTCCCCACCACCACCCGATGCATAAATGCACCGCGACAATCTCCATAACTTTATTTTTATTTATTCTTTTATTTCTTCAGTGTTTAACTTTTTGCATTGTGGTCCCAACCACCACCCGATGTAAACAATACATCGCCACAATTGAATCCAGCATAATGAGGCAGAAACCTTATAAAAAGCAAACAGTAATTCGGTTTTTAATTGTGCCTAGGCCAAAAACCGTGTAAAAAGCAAACACTTATTCGGTTTTTAATTGTCCTTAGGCCAAAAACCGTATAAAAAGCAATCAATGATTAATTTTTTTTATTGTGGTTCCAACCACCACCCGATGTAAATAATACATCGCCACAATTAAGTTTTTACAATACAATAGAGTACGCCACAACAATACGTCGACACAATTAAGGTTTTTCATTGTGGTCCCAACCACCACCCAATGTAAACAATACATCGGCATAATTCAATCCAGCATAATGAGCCGGAAACCTTATAAAAAGTAAACACTAATTCGGTTTTTAATTATCCCTAGGCCAAAAACCGTGTAAAAAGCGATCAATGATTAAGTTTTACATTGTGGTCCCAACCACCACTCGTTGTAAACAATACATCACCACAATTAAGTTTTTACAATACAACAATACAGTACGCTACAAAAATACATCGCCATAATTAAGTTTTTTCCTTGCGGTCCCAACCACCCCCCGATGTAAACAATACATCGGCACGATTAAGTTTCTACAATACAACAATACAGTACGCCACAAAAATACATCGCCATAATTAAGTTTTGTAATACAAAAATACATCGCCATAATTAAGTTTTTCATTGTGGTCCCAACCACCACCCGATGTAAACAATACATCGCCACAATTCAATCCAGCATAATGAGGCAGAAACCTTATAAAGAGCAAACAGTAATTCGGTTTTTAATTGTGCCTGGGCCAAAAACCGTGTAAAAAGCAAAAACTTATTCGGTTTTTAATTGTCCTTAGGCCAAAAACCGTATAAAAAGCAATCAATGATTATGTTTTTTCATTGTGGTTCCAACCACCACCCGATGTAAATAATACATCGCCACAATTAAGTTTGTACAATACAACAATAGAGTACGCCACAACAATATGTCGCCACAATTAAGTTTTTTCATTGTAGTCCCAACCACCACCCGATGTAAACAATACATCGCCACAATTCAATCCATCATAATGAGCCAGAAACCTTATAAAAAGTAAACACTAATTCAGTTTTAAAAGTTTTTTTTTTAAAGATTGTCCCCACCACCACCCGATGCATAAATGCACCGCGACAATCTCCATAACTTTATTTTTATTTATTTTTTTATTTCTTCAGTGTTTAAGTTTTTGCATTGTGGTCCCAACCACCACCCGATGTAAACAATACATCGCCACAATTGAATCCAGCATAATGAGGCAGAAACCTTATAAAAAGCAAACACTTATTCGGTTTTTAATTGTCCTTAGGCCAAAAACCGTATAAAAAGCAATCAATGATTAATTTTTTTTATTGTGGTTCCAACCACCACCCGATGTAAATAATACATCGCCACAATTAAGTTTTTACAATACAATAGAGTACGCCACAACAATACGTCGACACAATTAAGGTTTTTCATTGTGGTCCCAACCACCACCCAATGTAAACAATACATCGGCATAATTCAATCCAGCATAATGAGCCGGAAACCTTATAAAAAGTAAACACTAATTCGGTTTTTAATTATCCCTAGGCCAAAAACCGTGTAAAAAGCAAATACTTATTCGGTTTTTAATTGTCGCTAGGCCAAAAACCGTATAAAAAGCAACCAAACACTAATTCGGTTTTTAATTGTCCCTAGGCCAAAAACCGTATAAAAAGCGATCAATGATTAAGTTTTACATTGTGGTCCCAACCACCACTCGTTGTAAAAAATACATCACCACAATTAAGTTTTTACAATACAACAATACAGTACGCTACAAAAATACATCGCCATAATTAAGTTTTTTCCTTGCGGTCCCAACCACCCCCCGATGTAAACAATACATCGGCACAATTAAGTTTCTACAATACAACAATACAGTACGCCACAAAAATACATCGCCATAATTAAGTTTTTCATTGTGGTCCCAACCACCACCCGATGTAAACAATACATCGCCACAATTCAATCCAGCATAATGAGGCAGAAACCTTATAAAAAGCAAACAGTAATTCGGTTTTTAATTGTGCCTGGGCCAAAAACCGTGTAAAAAGCAAAAACTTATTCGGTTTTTAATTGTCCTTAGGCCAAAAACCTTATAAAAAGCAATCAATGATTAATTTTTTTTATTGTGGTTCCAACCACCACCCGATGTAAATAATACATCGCCACAATTAAGTTTTTACAATACAATAGAGTACGCCACAACAATACGTCCATAATTAAGTTTTTCATTGTGGTCCCAACCACCACCCGATGTAAACAATACATCGCCGCAATTCAATCCAGCATAATGAGGCAGAAACCTTATAAAAAGCAAACAGTAATTCGGTTTTTAATTGTGCCTGGGCCAAAAACCGTGTAAAAAGCAAAAACTTATTCGGTTTTTAATTGTCCTTAGGCCAAAAACCGTATAAAAAGCAATCAATGATTAAGTTTTTTCATTGTGGTTCCAACCACCACCCGATGTAAATAATACATCGCCACAATTAAATTTGTACAATACAACAATAGAGTACGCCACAAAAATATGTCGCCATAATTAAGTTTTTTCATTGTAGTCCCAACCACCACCCGATGTAAACAATACATCGCCACAATTCAATCCATCATAATGAGCCAGAAACCTTATAAAAAGTAAACACTAATTCAGTTTTAAAAATTTTTTTTTTAAAGATTGTCCCCACCACCACCCGATGCATAAATGCACCGCGACAATCTCCATAACTTTATTTTTATTTATTTTTTTATTTCTTCAGTGTTTAAGTTTTTGCATTGTGGTCCCAACCACCACCCGATGTAAACAATACATCGCCACAATTGAATCCAGCATAATGAGGCAGAAACCTTATAAAAAGCAAACAGTAATTCGGTTTTTAATTGTGCCTAGGCCAAAAACCGTGTAAAAAGCAAACACTTATTCGGTTTTTAATTGTCCTTAGGCCAAAAACCGTATAAAAAGCAATCAATGATTAATTTTTTTTATTGTGGTTCCAACCACCACCCGATGTAAATAATACATCGCCACAATTAAGTTTTTACAATACAATAGAGTACGCCACAACAATACGTCGACAAAATTAAGGTTTTTCATTGTGGTCCCAACCACCACCCAATGTAAACAATACATCGTCATAATTCAATCCAGCATAATGAGCCGGAAACCTTATAAAAAGTAAACACTAATTTGGTTTTTAATTATCCCTAGGCCAAAAACCGTGTAAAAAGCAAATACTTATTCGGTTTTTAATTGTCGCTAGGCCAAAAACCGTATAAAAAGCAACCAAACACTAATTCGGTTTTTAATTGTCCCTAGGCCAAAATCCGTGTAAAAAAAGCGATCAATGATTAAGTTTTACATTGTGGTCCCAACCACCACTCGTTGTAAACAATACATCACCACAATTAAGTTTTTACAATACAACAATACAGTACGCCACAAAAATACATCGCCATAATTAAGTTTTGTAATACGACAATTCTTGACACCACAATAATACATTAAGTTATTTCATTGTGGTCCCAACCACCACTCAATGTAAACAATACATTGCAACAATTAATACATCACCACAATTAAGTTTTTACAATATAACAATACATTACGTCACAATATATCGCGTCACAATACAGTACGCTACAAAAATACATCGCCATAATTAAGTTTTTTCCTTGCGGTCCCAACCACCCCCCGATGTAAACAATACATCGGCACACTTAAGTTTCTACAATACAACAATACAGTACGCCACAAAAATACATCGCCATAATTAAGTTTTTCATTGTGGTCCCAACCACCACCCGATGTAAACAATACATCGCCACAATTCAATCCAGCATAATGAGGCAGAAACCTTATAAAAAGCAAACAGTAATTCGGTTTTTAATTGTGCCTGGGCCAAAAACCGTGTAAAAAGCAAAAACTTATTCGGTTTTTAATTGTCCTTAGGCCAAAAACCGTATAAAAAGCAATCAATGATTAATTTTTTTTATTGTGGTTCCAACCACCACCCGATGTAAATAATACATCGCCACAATTAAGTTTTTACAATACAATAGAGTACGCCACAACAATACGTCCATAATTAAGTTTTTCATTGTGGTCCTAACCACCACCCGATGTAAACAATACATCGCCACAATTCAATCCAGCATAATGAGGCAGAAACCTTATAAAAAGCAAACAGTAATTCGGTTTTTAATTGTGCCTGGGCCAAAAACCGTGTAAAAAGCAAAAACTTATTCGGTTTTTAATTATCCTTAGGCCAAAAACCGTATAAAAAGTAATCAATGATTAAGTTTTTTTATTGTGGTTCCAACCACCACCCGATGTAAATAATACATCGCCACAATTAAGTTTTTACAATACAATAGAGTACGCCACAACAATACGTCCATAATTAAGTTTTTCATTGTGGTCCCAACCACCACCCGATGTAAACAATACATCGCCACAATTCAATCCAGCATAATGAGGCAGAAACCTTATAAAAAGCAAACAGTAATTCGGTTTTTAATTGTGCCTGGGCCAAAAACCGTGTAAAAAGCAAAAACTTATTCGGTTTTTAATTGTCCTTAGGCCAAAAACCGTATAAAAAGCAATCAATGATTAAGTTTTTTCATTGTGGTTCCAACCACCACCCGATGTAAATAATACATCGCCACAATTAAGTTTGTACAATACAACAATAGAGTACGCCACAACAATATGTCGCCACAATTAAGTTTTTTCATTGTAGTCCCAACCACCACCCGATGTAAACAATACATCGCCACAATTCAATCCATCATAATGAGCCAGAAACCTTATAAAAAGTACATCGACAACAATACGTCGACACAATTAAGGTTTTTCATTGTGGTCCCAACCACCACCCAATGTAAATAATACATCGTCATAATTCAATCCAGCATAATGAGCCGGAAACCTTATAAAAAGTAAACACTAATTTGGTTTTTAATTATCCCTAGGCCAAAAACCGTGTAAAAAGCAAATACTTATTCGGTTTTTAATTGTCGCTAGGCCAAAAACCGTATAAAAAGCAACCAAACACTAATTCGGTTTTTAATTGTCCCTAGGCCAAAAACCGTGTAAAAAAAGCGATCAATGATTAAGTTTTACATTGTGGTCCCAACCACCACTCGTTGTAAACAATACATCACCACAATTAAGTTTTTACAATACAACAATACAGTACGCTACAAAAATACATCGCCATAATTAAGTTTTTTCCTTGCGGTCCCAACCACCCCCCGATGTAAACAATACATCGGCACAATTAAGTTTCTACAATACAACAATACAGTACGCCACAAAAATACATCGCCATAATTAAGTTTTGTAATACAAAAATACATCGCCATAATTAAGTTTTTCATTGTGGTCCCAACCACCACCCGATGTAAACAATACATCGCCACAATTCAATCCAGCATAATGAGGCAGAAACCTTATAAAAAGCAAACAGTAATTCGGTTTTTAATTGTGCCTGGGCCAAAAACCGTGTAAAAAGCAAAAACTTATTCGGTTTTTAATTGTCCTTAGGCCAAAAACCGTATAAAAAGCAATCAATGATTAAGTTTTTTCATTGTGGTTCCAACCACCACCCGATGTAAATAATACATCGCCACAATTAAGTTTGTACAATACAACAATAGAGTACGCCACAACAATATGTCGCCACAATTAAGTTTTTTCATTGTAGTCCCAACCACCACCCGATGTAAACAATACATCGCCACAATTCAATCCATCATAATGAGCCAGAAACCTTTTAAAAAGTAAACACTAATTCAGTTTTAAAAGTTTTTTTTTTTAAAGATTGTCCCCACCACCACCCGATGCATAAATGCACCGCGACAATCTCCATAACTTTATTTTTATTTATTTTTTTATTTCTTCAGTGTTTAAGTTTTTTAATTGTGGTACCAACCATCACCCGATGTATACAATGCATCGCCACAATTCAATCCAGCATAATTCAATCATTTAAATTTTATAATGACCATATGCTCAGCTCTTAATTCCGTCATATAAAATATAACGTTTATCATCATGGGTGGATATTTCCATTTTAATTTGCCTAACAGTATAAATCTGATGGTCTTTACTTGCAATTTTAAATTGTTCAACTCTATTACATCTTTGCCTTGTTAGACAGATATAGTAATCTTGATAATAGATTATTTTTTTCACAGCATTCTTATTAACACATTTAGCAGTTATCTTCTCCATGGAAGGTGTTTTCAAACTATACATCTTTGATCTCAGGCCAACAAACTCCAGAGCAGGATTTCCATTTTAGACTCCATTCATTCCTTTAGTTCATTTTAGATTTTGATAAATTAGAAAATGAAATTTTGTTTCACTCTCGCAGTATTTCCTTATACACGATATTTTTTGTTTTCCCATCTGGTGCAAGTATAAATAGATTCCTATTATCCCCAACTCTTGAGCAACCAACATAAAGTTGTCCATGGGAGAAGCAAGGCCTTTGTAGGTTGAGTCCAACGACTTTCAAACTCTGTCCCTGAGATTTGTTTATACTCATCGCAAAACTGAGCCGAACTGGAAACTGTAGGCGTTTAAACTCAAACGGGAAGTTTGGCGGTATGATAGGGATGCGTGGTAGAAAAACATGACTTCCAGCAGAATGACCTGTTATGATCGTTGCCTCAAGGACATTAGGCATCATTTTCTTAACAATCAATCTTGTTCCATTACACAGTGCCGGTGGATCTAGATTTCTTAAAAGCATTATGGGTGCCCCAATCTTTAGTTCTAATTTATGTGAGGGCACACCAGAAATTTCCAGTGAATTCAAAAATTCTGGTGAGTACTCGACGGCCTGATTTATATCTGTTACAGAATCTAGAGACTTGTACGTGTGAACAGAAGCAGGAAGTTTCATGAGTAGTTGTCTGTTAATGACATTAACCGCTTCGTTCGTGGGAGCAAGAATAGCTCTTTCACACAGCCACTTAGGGTCTCGGAAGTGACGCTCAATGTTGGGAAATACACTTTCTTTTAGTTCTACTGGTGTTGTAACAATATTTCCAATAAATCCCATCTCTATTAATCCCTTGCCATCAGCGGTTATATCCCCGTTTCCAAGTCGCAGTAGGTTCTCTGCAAATTCTTGAGCAGCGGCATGACCTGTCATATGAACTCTCATGTTCGTTTCTAACCTGAGTCTTTGAACATTTGTCCAAAGGCAAGATGTTTTAATTGATGCATGTATTTCATCCGCTTTCGTACCACGTTGAATTACTGGAAGAGTCTGCCTGAAATCCCCAGATAAAACCAAAGTTACTCCTCCTATACGTCTTGTGTTATGAAAAAGGTCTTGCATGGTAACGTCAAGAGCTTCCAGAGCAGCCTTGTTTGACATTGTGCACTCATCCCAGACAATAAGCTTGCATCTTCTGAGAAGTGCAGCCTTATTCGAACTTCTTGAAATGTTGCAAGTGGGATGTTCAACACTTGCTAGATTTAGAGGTAATTTAAACACTGAATGAGCTGTTCTTCCTCCAGCCAAAAGAGTAGCAGCAATTCCCGAAGAAGCTACAGCAAGGGCAACCATACCTCTTTGTCTCACTTTTGCTAAAAGAAGATTGATAAGATAAGTTTTCCCTGTTCCACCGGGTGCGTCTAAGAAGAATATTCCACCCACTCCATCAAAAACAGCAGATGTAATTAACTCAAAGGCTTGTCTCTGATCCTCAACCAGATTTGGCTCATTTGATTGGACATACGTTGTTAGTTCATCTATATTGTAGCTTGTCTCCCTCATTATTTCGTAGTTGAGACTGCTAGAGTCGCCCCTTTGTGGCTCAGGAAGTCCGAATGCTTTTAAATTCAAACCACCTAAGGCCTTGATCTTATCTTCGAGAAACATCAATGCTTGATTAAAGATGGCATCGTCATACATTAACTCAAAGTTATTGGTCCTAACTCTTGCCTGGTGCAAAATGTCTTCAGACATATTTTGTTTCTGTAAATTCCACAGCTCCAGAGGATTTGACATGGAACATGTCTGCAGCATAAGTACGAATAGATTACGGAGCATTCCCGCTGATCGAGTGGCAGCTGCTTCTTCCAGTGTATTTTTCCATTGTGAGTCATCTTCGAGAAGGCCTCTTAGCTGGCAGGCTTGCTTGAAAGTATCACATACTGTTTCGCCAACAGTTTTTAAAAAGCTGAAGGATGTAGGACCTTGTACTTCGTGAAGCAACAGTCGAAGATGAAAGCATTCAGAGTTGGTTGGATGAACTGTGTAGACACGACCGAGTGCATCGCTTGATCTAATACCCGAATGTTCCGGTACAATTTGACCAGACTTACGACGGAGCCATTTTTTTCTGCTTGCATTCCACGTGTAGTACTTTGGCAACTGATGGTACAGCAGAGTGCGAGCGAACTCGTCACTTTGGCAACTGATGGTACAGCAGAGTGCGAGCGAACTCGTCACTTTGGCACAGGGAGAAGAAGGCAGTAAGTGTTGTATCTGGTGGGGACTGTGCTCGGGCTCGTGCATTCTCACTTGTGAAGTAAACTCTCTGCCCATTCTCAAGATGAACGCTCAAATGAGTGACTGTGGGATATCTCTCGTGAATGGGAAAGCCCATGATCCTCCAAATGGCCTCATTGCTGCTAATGTAACGCCCAATTTCATACTGCTGCACCTCATCACGCACACTTTCGTCACTCGTCACTTGAAATGCTGCCATGTCAGACCCCTTATTAACATATTTGCACACATATTTGATAGACTGAACCGAGCTACAGTATTCCACATTAATGTGGGCACTGAATGCTTTCGATAATAACGGACAATACGGAACAACCCACCTATTGTCAACCATGACATCAGAACCTCGTACTTTCTTGACTACCGTAAATCCCCCGTCTTCTGGATCTCTGCGACGATAGAGAGGATATCCGTCACGATCTGTCCGCGTATTAATCAAATTTTTTCTTGGGTACCTCTTCGTGCATATCCCGTCTTTCATGCAGGGAGAGCGTGAATTAATGTTCCCGCATGGGCCATGAATCATATGTTTTGTGACTATGTCATACAAAATTGGGTCAATTTCCGGATTCGGTATTTCCGCACTGATGAATTCGTCTACTCTGTGAACATGGATTCTGTCATGAAGCCAGAGCAAGATATGTGCATGTGGAAGACCCCGCTTCTGCCACTCCACCGTGTACATGAAACAGGCAACGTTACCAAATATCTTTCCTTTATTGAGGAGGTTGGTCAGAGATTTCAATTTCTGGCGGAAGACTCTGGCAAGCAAGTCGTGTCGATCCTGACCTTTCTGTCTGGGCATTAATTCGTTTGTTACTTCACCCCACTGAAGATTACACGTAAACGTTATGAATAAGTCAGGCCTACCAAAATTTCGGACATACGTCATGGCGTCTTGAGTTCTTTCGTGCATGTAGCGAGGACCACCTGTGAAGCTAGAAGGTAAAATTATAAGTTGGCCTATGTCACAAACATTACCATCACTGTTGACAGCATCCCTCAGATGAACATAATCTTCTACCCGTAGTTTCCTCTGGTTCAAGCGTATGAACCTCAGACGCTCTGATTCAATCTTTACATATACGTCTACGGCGAACTGGTGAAATAGTGTCTTACACCTTAAAATGATATTAAAGCTTGATGCTCGGTACATCATCCTGAATGCATAAAAGTCCATTGCCGAAACCTTCTTTGAAGTAGCAATGCCTGTTGTGGGATTCGTTTCTCTCATTTCAAAGTGGTACCCATCCTCACCTTGCCAAAATATTAGCGGATACTGAAGTGCATCATAGGATCTATGCGTTTCTGCAATCTTTTGAATCTCATCACTCCTCAAATGAAGTTTGATGTCTCTGCGGCCGTGTTCATCACCAGCAAGAATAACCGCCACTTCTGATGTTGTCGGTGCGTTAAATCTTCCTTCATGTTCACCGGAAGGTGTTTTATCTGCCCGAATAACAACCTTAAATTCGGGAGTCATTTTCTCCATAGCACACTTAAAACTACTTACATAACTGTTGTGCTCATGAAGCATGTCCTGTAACTCTGCTACTATATTTGCTTTGGCCTGCATCACATTCCTGCAACGTTGTTCAACCTGTTTTTGCTTTTACAAACGCATTACATCACTTGAGAGAACTTCTGCCCCCTCGGACATTATTTCCGAGGCAAAAATTAAATACAAACTGAATCGTGCCAAATACAAAAAAATTAATAAACAATGCTAAACTTGAATCCTGGAAAAAATTCTGTACTAACTGTTCTTCAAAATTCGGCACTCAGTTTAAATTTGCCTTCCAAAAGCACAATAAATTTAATAACATATCATTACAATTTTCGGATGAACCTAATTTAGACTATGACTCTAAGATACAACGTCTTTTGGAAACCTATTTTAAAAATGACCCTTCATTCACTGATTTCTCTTGGTCTCCCGCCCCCCACATTGGTCTGGGCCAAATTTCTGATGAAGAGCTTTCCTCTGTTTTTAACTGTCTCCCCTCTGGTAAGGCTCCTGGCCCTGATAACATAGACTTTAAGATTTGGCAATCTCTTTTTACTTCCTTTCCTTTCCTTTTTTCAAAAATTTTCAACCTCTGTTTTAAATTCTGTTATTTTCCTACTTGTCTTAAAACTGCAAAAGTTCTTTTCTTAAACAAACCTGGTAAAGATCCCGCCCACATTACCTCTTACCGCCCCATCTGCCTTCTCCCCACTTTCGGCAAAATTCTTGAAAAACTCTTTGTTAATAAACTAAATTTCTGGCTTTCCTCCTCGGAGGCTCTTCATCCACTGCAATTTGGCTTCAGAGAATTGACCAGTTGTGAAATAGCTACTCACGGGCTTATCTCTACCATTGAGGGTCTCAGGCCCGGCCAGTACGCATCTCTCGCCACCGTGGACGTCTGCGGGGCATTTGACAATCTGAACTGGAACATTCTGCCTTCTACCCTAGATAATATACATCTTCCACTAGAATATAAAACATTTATTTACTCTTATCTTCACTCCCGATCAATAACCTATTCAGATGGCATTTACTCAACTAAAAAAACATTATCAATTGGGGCTCCACAGGGTTCGGTTATATCCCCTATCCTGTGGAACATATATTTCAATAAAATTTTACAACTAAATAGTGACGATCTTTACATACAGGCCTTCGCAGATGATCTGGCGGTGGTGACTTCTGGAAGTTCCCTTCCCCTCATCTCCCGTAAAACTACTTCTAACCTTTCCTCCGTTACTTCCTCCCTCTCTTCCCTTTCCCTTTCGGTCTCCGCTGAAAAGTCCAAATGTATTATTTTTAATCGAACTAAAGCTAAGCGCAGATATACCCCACCTGTTAAAATTCTCAACAAAAGCATCAAAATTACCCGTCATCTTAACTTCTTAGGCATTATAATCGACGACAACCTAACATGGAGTCCTCATGTCTTCTATTTAAAAGAGAAATGCTTTAAGCTCTCTTCTACGTTCAGGAAAATCTCGGGTAATAACTGGGGAGTTAATAAATCTTTTCTTAAAACATGGTATCTCACTGTTATCGAAAAAATTATTACTTACGGGTCTGGAATTTGGGGAAAACGTCTTACCGGAAATCATATCGCTAAACTAACATCTTTGCAACGGATTTTCCTTTTAAAAATTTCAACCGGTTTTAGAACAACTTCGAGCATTTCTCTTTACTCAATTACTGGCATCCCCCCTGTTCATTTAGTAGTACAAAATCTATACAAAAAATTTAATTTCTGGTATCTAAAAACCAACCTTTTCCCTGATTCCTCCCTCCCTTCGCCTTCCCTTTTTGATCACAACTGTCCCCTCTCCAGTATCCTTCCCTCTAATCGTATAGTTTCCCTTCCGTTTGTTAACCCTTTATCCTTTTCTGACATCTCCATTTATACAGATGGTTCAAAACTAGATAATCACACAGGACTTTCTATCTGCATTTTTAGAGGTGAACGCCTGGCTGAGACTTTCATGTATAAGCTCGGTGATGAGAACACAGTTTTTCAAGCAGAACTTTCAGCAATTAAACTTGCAATCAAATGGGCATTAGATAACTCAACTAAAGTCAATATATACTCTGATAGCTTATCCTCTATTCTGGCTCTCAAATCAATTAAAAACAAATCTCACCTCCTTTGTGAAACGAAACTTTTGGCACTTTCGGCAAAAAATTTAAATTTAATTAACCTTCAATGGATTAAAGCCCATTCTGGCAACCTTGGAAACGAAACTGCAGACAAATTTGCCAAAGATGCTACCCTTTCTGGTACCCCTCTTTCCGTCCCTTTCCCTTATTCCCTTCTTACTTCATTCTGCAAATCCGCCCTTTTGAATTCCTGGCAACATCTTCTAAACAACTACGTCTCACCCCGAACTCATGACCCTTCACGTATTTCTCTATTTCTACCTATTGTTAACCCCGAAATTCAAATCTTTAACAAATACCTCATATATTTTATAACTGGCGATGGCCCTTTCTTAGATTACCTTAACTTTTTTAAACATAAATCATCCTCCAACTGCCCTTGCAACGCATATGGTGATGCAGACCATTATTTATTCTCTTGCCCCTTTACTAAAGAATACCATTTAATTAAACCTGTCCCCGCTTCCCGTGCAGCTTGGTTCTCCGGGGTTTGCCGACATCCGACATTACTTAATAAACTCAAGAACTGTGTTCTCGTCGCCCGTGATATTTCGAACCGTGTTCGCTGAAAAGCTTGTGAGTACCTACTATCCCCGTGTCTCTGGTGATCAATCCCCTCCCCCTGCTGTTCCTGGGTTCCCCTTTGTTTTGTTTTTATTTTTGTGTTTTGCTGTTTTTTATCGTTGTGTTAACTGTCTCGTCACCACCTGAAAACGGTATAGTCTTGTTTCTGTTATACAAACCTGCCAAACAATGTGAATAAGCGACTTATATATGGAAATGTAAACATGTTTACACTTTGAAGTGATACCTTTGTACATATTTTCTCAATACAAAATTGTGTCTCTGTCTGTATATACATCTACAAAGTCATAATCACTCATATCTGTCTGTAATATAACAACAAAATTATAATCACCCCATTTATATACATTTCTGTTAATTTATACTTTAACTCTGTAAATATTTATAATCTCATATATTACTTCCAAATTATACATCTGTAAATATTGTACACATCTATAAATATTGTAAATTATGGATTATACAGATAGTCCACAAACACAAAAGTTTTACTTTTGTATCATTAACAGATAATTTATATTTCTGTTACTTAAATATCCTTCAATGTCTATATTATTTTTGTCCAGCATTATTGTCCTGGCTGGCATTATATAACCCTTCTTTTGCTCTTTTATGCGCCCTGCTCTCTCTTTTGTCCCCTCCTTTTGTATATTCCCCTTTGTTCTTTGCCCTGGTCTCTCATTGTCCCCCCCCCCCTTTTGTAACTTCCCCTGGTTGTTTTAATTCCTTTTATTCATTTATTTTATTTTTATTTATTTATTTTTTTTTTTAAGTAAATTTAAAGTTTTTTAAATATCCCTCCAGGGTCTCTTTGGTAAACCTGTGCAGCCTTATTGCTTTGTACTTTAAAATTTTCACAGTTACTTTTTGCTTTAACCTGTTGTTTTTCTTATATGTTCTTTTATGCTTTTGTGTTTTTTCTTGTCTTGTTATTACTTATTGTGTTGTGATTCAATTTTATATGTGTTGTAATTTCTTGAATCAATAATAAAGTTCCCGGCCACACACTTAGCTACAGTAAACCTTCGGGTCTGTCGTGTGGTCTGGGTTTCCAACTTCCAACCTGTTTTTGCTTGTCATCTACAAAATAAACCTGAAGAAATTTTGGCTCGTCATTTGTTTGGGGTTGCAGACTCCCTATTCTGTGGTACACTTGACCCTGCACTTTAAATGTAGGCATATATCCATCTTCTCTAATCAGCTGTGTGCAACCAAATGACGTCATTTGAAAACATGAATTATATCGTCTTATGTTTTCTTGGAAATGCCTTGCATCAGGCGAGTTGGACATAAGCAATGTCGAAAGAGGTTCCGGAGGATCTCGAAGTAAAGGCAGGCGAATTTTCCCATTGCTGCAACACATACCAGGTGTTTCCCCTTTCCATTTAAGTGCGTGGCAGAAGTTGCATTCGACTGTCATTCTGCCTACTTTAATCATTTGTTCAGATGCATAATCAATAGTAAAATCATAACTGAAGGCAGCATTTTCTTTTTCCGACCAAACTTGATTTCTAACTGCAGCTCTTCTCTGTGCATCAGCGACCTGTCTTTCTTCCCGCTGTTCCTGGGTTTCATTTTCCCTAACTGCAGTTCTTCTCTGTGCATCAGCGACCTGTCTTTCTCCCCTTTGTTCCTGGGTTTCATTTTCTCTAACTGCAGCCCTTCTCTGTGCATCAGCGAGCCGTCTATTTTGACGCTGTTCCTCACTTTTGGAGGCTTGAGCAGCGGCATTCCTTTCGAGGTTTCTTCTTCGATTTGTTTTGCTAGTTAAGCAGACTTTTTTTTTTGGAGGCATTTTTGTTTTCAATAAAAACACGAAACAAAGTTATAAACACTCATAATACCAATAGCCGATTGCTAAAATAAACTCCAAACTGAATGATCCGTTAAATGACACAAAACTGTTAATATGACCTGTTAATAAACCACACAAACCTTATAAACATAAACACCCATAATTATAAACACCCATATAAATTATAAACACCCATAATAACAATAGCCCATTGTTAAAATAAACTCTAAACTGAATCAATATGCTTTTGTAAAAAAGATCGTAGCCAAAGCTCTATAAACTGATACACAAATAATAAAGTAAACAAAAATCTAAATAGAATTCTAGAATAGAATTAGAAAATATGTTAAATCAGAACCCCTGTTTAAATAAGAACAATTTTAAAACATAAAACAATATAAATAAAATACACTATAAACGTGTAAATACAATTATTACGTAATAATGTTATACAAAAAAAAAAGAATGTTCTTAGAAGAACAATAAATTCTTATCTGAATAAGAGAAGTCAATCTTATCTAGATACAGAAGTTAAAAAGAAGTTGCTAACACAACAGATAAATGTTTGGGTTGAGTTGTAAGAAAAAATCATGCTTTTAAAAAAATAATAAATGCATTTAAAATGAAAAGTAATTTAATAATAATTTACTCCAATAAAATGGATGAATAATTTATTCCAATGAAATGGATGGTTTGTTTTAGTTTAATGACGTTAACACTAATAATTAAATTGAAAAGTAATGTATTTCGAATATCGAATATATTCGATGATTTCGCTATTGCGTATTATTAAGAACCGTTACGTCACCAGCCACCTTCTGCGGGGGAGAAACGCCGGTGAAGAAATGATCATATAAATATAATAATTTCGCCCGATGTATACAACACTTAAACCGAAAGCGCGGTCTCCATGGAGACGGGGAAGAAACTAATGTGGATAGGTGGAAAATGCCGTTGAGGAACTGAGCCGGTAGCCGACAAATTTAAAATCATGGCGTCTTTAAAATTGCCATCCTGAAGGCAATTTTCATTATTTCTGGACCAAATTAGACTTGTAAGAATGCCAGATATTTCAGCTTTCTAAAAATGTAAATTATTAGTCGAAATTATGAGTACTTTTCACGATGCGAGAATTTAAAAACAAAAAATTGATTTTTTGAGCCAAAAGTGAGTTTTGTTTTAAAATCTTTAAAAAATATTAGAAATCGAAATTCAGATTTGAAATTGATATATTTTTACTCGAAATTCTCTGCTCTTTCCGATGGTGTAATTTATTTTTTTCTACGATGTCTGGATCGTGGAGAAAAAAGGGCAAAAAGGGCAAAAAACGGTCGAAATCGCATAAAACATTAAATAAATAAAAAAATAATTAAAATTTTCTAGCCGCCTTTGGCGACCAGCCTGTTCGCTACCCTTGAAAATTCTGACCGTGGCAAACTCGTTGGCGCGACCTACCAGAAAGGTGTAAGGTAACTGCTTGGAAGGCCAGGAAGTGCCACACAATTTAGACCGGAACCCAATGGGGGAGGCATCCAAAGAGACCGTACCCTCCTTCCCCTACCACAAACCTCTCGGAAGGACTTGCAGTCCCACACGTTTAACGTGATCGTACTCCGCGTGAACACGGCTGCAGTTTTGGCAATGGCGGGAATCGAACCCGGGCCTACCGAGTGAAATTCCCGCGCGCTAACCACTGGGCTACCGTGCCATCCGCGACAATCCCCATAACTTTATTTTTATTCGGCAATTTTGGGAATCGAACCCGGGCCTACCAAGTGCAAATCCCGCGCACTAACCACTGGGGTACTTCACCCTCCGCGATATTCTTCATAACTTATTTTTTATTCACCCAATTTAGACCGGAACCAAGTGGGAGAAGCATCCACAGGGACCGTACCCTTCTTCCCCTACCACCAACCTCTCGGAAGGACTTACAGACCCACATGTTTAACGTGATCGTACTCCGCGTAAACACGGCGGCAATTTTGGGAATCGAACCCGGGCCTACCGAGTGCAATTTCCGCGCGCTAACCATTGGGCTACTTTGCCCTACGCGACAATCTCCATAACTTTCTTTTTATTCATCCAATTTAGACCGTACCCTCCTTCCCCTACCACCAACTTCTCGGAAGGACTCACGGACCCACATGTTTAACGTGCTCGTACTCCGCGTAAACACGGCGGCAATTTTGGGAATCGAACCCGGGCCTGGTAACTGGTTGGACGGCCAGGATGTGCCACCCAATTTAGACCGGAACCCAGTGGGGGAGGCATCCACAGGGAACGTACCCTCCTTCCCCTACCACCAACCTCTCGGAAAAACATACGGACCCATATGTTTAACGTGATCGTACTCCATGTCAGTGGCGGAAATCGAACCCGGGCCTACCGCGTGCAATTCCCGCGCGCTAACCACTGGGCTACTTCGCCCTCCGCGACAATCTCCATAACTTTCTTTTTATTCACCCAATTTAGACCGTACCCTCCTTCCCCTACCACCAACCTCTCGGAAGGACTCACGAACCCACATGTTTAACGTGATCGTACTCTGCGTGAACGTGGCGTAAGTTTTGGCAGTGGCGGGAATCGAACCCGGGCCTACTGAGTGCAATTCCCGCGCGCTAACCACTGGGCTGCCGCGCCCTCCGCGACAATCTCCATAACTTTCTACATATTCACCCAATTTAGACGGGAACCCAGTGGGGGAGGCATCCACAGGGGCCGTATCCTCCTTCCCCTACCACCAACCTCTCGGAAGGACTTACGGACCCACATATTTAACGTGATCGTATTCCACGTAAACACGGCGGCAGTTTTGGCAGTGGCGGGAATCGAACCCGGGCCTACCGCTAACTTCCCGCGCGCTAATTTGCAATTTAAAATGACCATATGCTTAATTCCATCATCCTCATTCCATTGTTTCATTGTTCCATCATTTAAAATATCCATAAAATTAAAATATCCAAAAGTTAAAATATACATTTAAAAAATCCAGATCGTCCCATCATTTAAAATATAAATATAATAATTTATATAGAGCAAAGGCGCTCTATTCAGAACCGTGACGTCACCTCCACCTTGACGTCCCCACCCACCACCTTCCCTGCTTCAGCGGGGGAGAAACGAAGCGTCACGCCGAGCGGAACGGCGAGAAATTTAAAATCATGACGTCTTTAAAATTGCGATCCTGAAGGCAATTTTCATTATTTCTGGACCAGATTAGACTTGTAAGAATGCCAGATGTTTGACCTTTCTGAAAATGTAAATTATTAGTCGAAATTATGAGTACTTTTCACGATGCGAGAATTTAAAAACCAAAAATCGTTTTCTTGAGCAAAAAGTGACTTTTGTTTTAAAATCTTTAAAAAATATTAGAAATCGAAATTCAGATTTGAAATTGATATATTTTTACTCGAAATTCTCTGCTCTTTCCGATGGTGTAATTTGTTTTTTTCTACGATGTCTGGATCGTGGAGAAAAAAGGGCAAAAAGGGCAAAAAACGGTCGAAATCGCATAAAACATTAAATACATAAAAAAATAATTAAAATTTTAAAAATCGGTTTTCACGTGTCCCCTTCCCTCCCCCCCGGGTCTCCGATTGCCAAATTTCGTAGCTCTCCGACGCGCGGTCGCGAAACGTATAGTGTATAAGACAGACACACAGACATTGCCTGCCAACGGCCGTACCGTGCTGAAAACACCGGTTCTCGTTAGATCACCGAAGTAAAGCAGCATCGGGCGCGGTTAGTACTTGGTGGGTGACCACCTCGGAACGCCGCGTGCTGTTGGCCATCTCGGGTGCGGTATCCCCGTGGTTTGCGCGCTAGATTTGCACGCTGCCACAAATGCCGCCGTGTTCATGCGGAGTACGATCACGTTAAACATGTGGGTCCGTAAGTCCTTCCGAGAGGTTGGTGGTAGGGGAAGGAGGGTACGGTCCCTGTGGATGCCTCCCCCACTGGGTTCCGGTCTAAATTGGGTGGCACTTCCCGGCCGTCCATACAGTTACCTTACACCTTTCTGGTAGGTCGGACGGTCTGGGTCTCAACAACAACAACACAGACATTGCCTTTTATTATATAGATTTTATATGACTTTTTGATAATTTTTTTGAAAAATATGCAATATCTCGAGAACGGTTTGTGTTAGCGTTCTAAAATTTACGCCAATCGTTTTCTAATGAAAAATTACATAAGAAATGTCTATTTGCGCAACTTTATTAGCGGTTTTGATTTTTTGACGATTTTTTAAAAATTTCATTCGAAAATTCAGGGGGGTTCTGAACATTCGATTGCGCATAAAAACAATAGGCTTCCAGTGCCTACGGATTGTGATTTTTGTACCAAATTTCGTTCGAATCGGTCCATTCGTTCGTCAGTTATCGTCTCCACAGACTCACACACACACACAGACATCACTTCAAAAATGTTTGATTCGTGATCAGGGATGCTTGAAACGTGCTCTCCCGTCGAAAAAACGAATTCGAATTTTCGACCCCGTCACAATACTTTCCTTATACATTATGTATATAAGGAAAGTAAAAATAACACTATGTTATACAATTCTTCAATTCTTTAAGTAAAACCCTAGATATTACCTCTTAAAAGAAATCCATGCCCCCCCCCCCAAAAAAAAATAAAAAAATTCTGGATTCATCCCTCTCTCTTTATATATATATATATATATATATATATATATATATATATATATATATATATATATATATATATATATATATATATATATATACATTGATACACTTCAAAATCCAAGTAGTTTTCAAAACCAAGTAATTTTGAAGCTACTTAATTTTTGTACTTTCCTTATATACATAATGTATAAGGAAAGTATTGTTACGGGGTCGAAAATTCGAATTCGAGTTTTCGACGGGAGAGCAAGTTTCAAGCATCCCTGATCACGAATCAAACATTTTTGAAGTGATGGCTGTGTGTGTGTGTGAAAGTATGTGTGTGTGTGTGTATCAGAGGGTTTGTGGAGACGATAACTGACGAACGAATGGACCGATTTGAACCAAATTTGGTACAAAAATCACAATCCGTAAACACTGGAAGCCTATTGTTTTTATACGCAATCGAATGCTCAGAACCCCCCTAAATTTTCGAATGAAATTTTGAAAAAATCGTCAAAAAATTAAAACCACTAATAAAGTTACGCAAATAGACATTTCTTACGTAATTTTTCATTAGAAAACGATTGACATAAATTTTAGAACGCTAACACGAACCGTTCTTGATATATTGTACATTTTTCAAAAAAAATATCAAAAAGTCATATAACATTTAAAAAAATATTTCCTATTGATAAACATGTTCACTTTTCATATGTAATACCATGCGATAAATTGGGTGACATCATTCTCGTGGATCTAGCTCGTTCCATTCATGAAAAAAGATACTCTGAGTAATACTTTTGTATTTGAACGTCAATAGTCATTTATCTGCTGTAAGAATAAGTTATTTCTTAGTGCATAACTCTTGGCCAGATTTTGGCGACGAATTTGGCGGAATGTCGCCAACTTAGCGACTTTTTGAAATGTTGCCAAATTAACGAGAATCTCGCCAAATGGATAAAAATGACGCTAAATCAATGAAAATGACGACTAAATGTCGAAAATTCAATGTCTTGGAAAGAATATTAGTATTTACTATAAGAAAAACCTATTTTTTTACTGTAAAAGTAGTAAATTCATTACATTATATAAGGAAAGTCATGTGTTGCCCACATCAGATGTTTTTTCTTTGGATTTATTAATTTTTCTTTTCATAACATCATTCTTTTATAATTTAAATTTATTTATGCAAGTGTTTTCAGAAGTGAACACATTTAGTTTTTCCATTTACCGTGCTATATAAATAAACTACTTTGCTTTAAATGATTGAGAGGGCAGAATTGTTCGTATAACATGGAAAATATTTTACGTTATGAAGAAATTCAAAAAAGGGTATGGAACATATTTGTTTTTCAAATGTCGAAAATTTAAAATTATATATTTATTTCCTGAATTTATTTTTAAATATTCACATTAATTTCATATTGATAAAAAAATTTGTTTTCTCACAGATTGTAAAATATATTAAAAACAGATGTTATTTACTTATTGAAAAAAAAATTAGAATAAAATTTACATATTAGTGAAATATGTGAATTTTTCCTTAACGAAAAGGAAAACCTAATCAATCCCTTGCCTTCACTTATGAAATGGTATAAAAATTATTTTTAACAGATTATTGCTTTATATATATTCCTTAATTTTAATTAATGTAGAGAAAAAAAATTTAAGGGTATAAACATATTCCAAGAAATAATTTTAATTCATAAGCAAATTAGTTTTGCAAGGATAACTCAAATTTGTATATTTTGAGTGACAACATTAACATATAGCTTTAAAATATATGAAAATTTCAATTTACTATTCTGTGATTGAAAAATAAAGAAAGTAAGGTTTCTTTACACCGACCCCTTTATAATCAAAAATACAATTAGCAGATTAGATAAAAATAAAATTTCAGCTTTTTGAATTCACAATTTATAAACTAAATTTTTAATTTTACTTAAAATTGAACACAACCAAAAAGTACTAAATTGTATGAATTAAATATTTTGCTTTAAATGATTGAGGGGCCACAATTTTTAAGCAACGGCAATGTTTCATAAAATAAACAGTCATTCCACTCTTTATTTTATCAAATAATCCAAATAAAAAAAAGTGTTGTAAATTAATGTATTTGGAGACTCATTAAAATCAGTACAAATTAAAAATATAACATAATCATTTCACAGTATAAATCATTTAAAAGTATTTTATTTTTGATGCTATCTGCTTCAACACATTCAGCAAATCAGCCTGAATAGACAGAAAATAAAAAATAATTCTATCTCAAACGAGCTAATCAACTGTCTTATGTCAAGTTATTCTAATCAAGTGGCTTAAGATTAGTAAAATCAAAAGTTCCAAGTATACAAATGAGTAAATATAATCATGACAGGAATCCTAAACGACAAGATCACTTATTTCTAAAAGTGTTTATTGCGATTATATATGCATACTAAATAAAACAATAGATTAAATAATTTTGGGATCGAAATAATTCACGTACCTTTTGTGTTTGCAAGAAACTCAGCAAATCGGTCATCTTCTGACAATCACAATCGGAAAATCAAATGTACACAGCCCAGAATTGTAATACACGATTAAATACATATCAACCATGTAAAAGAAGAGACAAAAATTTCAGGGTTCGGACACTGAAATAGCGGAAATTAAGAAACTTAAATCCAACCCCGATTTTGTTATTTTATCTGCTGACAAGACCAAGCAACTTGTTCTTTGTAGTAAAACTGATTATGTTAATTCAATGCAGAAGTGTATTGACGAGATGGACTGCAACCAGGTCAAAAAATTCCCGATTATGTTGATTAATACTAGAATCGCAAAACTTTAAAAATGCACAGATCTTCCTCCCAATATTAAATCTGCCGTTTTTCGCACTTCACATCAACTCCCTAAAATTTTTAGTCAAATAAAACTTCACAAATTAAATCATCCCATGCACCCTATTGTTTCTAAATGTACAGGACCTACTTATTTTTTAGAGAAATCCCTTCTTGCCCATTTCTTAAAACCGTATTTTAGTAATCATAGTTTTTCCATCAGCTCTACTGAAAATTTCATCAATTTATTTTTAAAACTAAATTTAATCCTAATAGTACTCTCCATAGTTTTGATGTCGTTTCCCTTTTCCCTAGTATCCCCGTTAACATTGCTATTGATATTATTGCCAAAAAAACTTCATAGTCACCAATGTAAAATCCCCACTATCGACGCAATCACTTCTGCTTTGAATATTATTGCGGAAACAAATTACTTTGCTTTCCGTGACGCTGTTTTCTTACAAACTTCTGGCGCCCTTATGGGTAGCCCTTTATCTGGTATTTTGGCCGAGGCTGTTTTGCAGGAGCTCGAGAATGAGATTTTGCCTTCTTTAACAATAAAGCCTATTTCTTGTTGTCGTTACATTGATGATGTTTTTATTATCTAGGATCGTGATTTAAATGATCTCCTTCACCTTTTGGATAAAGTTAATGATTTCTACTTTTCAATTAATTTTACTGTTGAGCATGAATCTAACTGTTCCTTGCCTTTCCCCGATGCTCTGGTCACCCGTTCTGATTTTGGTTTTCATACTTCCGTTTTTCGTAAATCCACTTTTACTAACTCCTTCCATTCTTACTAACTTAAAGCTTCTTTTAATGCGTATTTTAATCGCGCATTTAATGTTTGCTCTTCTATCCCGCTTTAACTGATGAAATTAATTTTATTTTTAAACTTGACCATGAGGCTACTTATTCTTTCGAATTTATTCATAAGATCTTCGCCCACATTTGTCTTAAATTCACTCAAGTTATAAACTTGTTGCCATTAAAGATCGTTTAGTCCATAAATCTAGTGTTCCTTACCATCCTAGGATTTTCCGTCCTTTTATTAATTTCTGCTATGAATTTGGTTTCAAACCCGCTCACTCTAACATTACCACTTTATTTAATCGTATTCGTTCCGACAAACTTGGAAATTTTGATGGCTTTAAAAGCTTTGCTGGGGTGTATGTCGTTCCCCTGTTATCACCTGCTGGTAACTATAAATTTTACAGTGGTAGTACAAAACGTACTGTTGGCATCCGTTTAGCAGAACAAGCTCGCGATGTCAAATCTGGTAAACTTTCTACGGCTCTTGCTCAATATGTGGCTAATGATAAATTTCTTCCCGTTTTTGAAAAAACTTTCCTTTTGGTTCGTTATAACAATCCACGTAGTATTCTTCTTTATGAATCCCTGTTTATTTATATTTACCGTGAATCAATTTGTAATTTTGATCCTGTTCAAATTTTAAGTTATGCTTGGCGACTCATTCTCGACTCTATGCAATTCAAATCTCTTAAAAGTTATTTGTGACGTCATGCTTTACGTTTTTCTAAAATTTGTATTAGTTCTTTTCTTATATTTTAAAATTCGTAAGCATTTAAACTTATTTTGTAATTTCCGTGTATATTTCTTCTATTAGTTTAGTAAGTTCATTTACCATTTTATATTTTATGCAAATTTGTTTTAAAATGGTCTCTATATATATAAACATTCTATGCTTTTACTACTCATGTCACTCCGAGCTACGAGGTTGTGATTTTGTGAAGCTGCTGCTTTTCGATTGTGGTGACTTTCCTTGCTTAAGTTTGGGCGTGTTATATCTAGTTACGATAGAGCACGTCGGGCTAAGCAATTACAGCTTTGTTGTGTACGGATTTCTCGTCATTTTGGATTCGTGCTTTTTCAACTTTGGAGTGCCACGTGTGTTTTTCCCACGTGGTAGTGCTATTGCTTGGATCGTTTCTACGCTGACGACATGGATTTGGATGCATTCGACACGGAAGCTACTCGCGGACTTGCTGGTGAGCTAGACGAAGATGGACTGCGGCCTCTCAGGGATGCCATGATTGAATATTGTGATACTCTGCCCAAGGATGGATTGATGCCCGCTTGGAAGGAAGAAGTCAAAAACGCCGTGAACTTCTGTGCACTGGTAATCTACACTCTGACGCTACACATCAGGGAGCTACTGACGAATGGACTACTCGGACAGGACGAGGACAAAGTCTCCAGGATTCTAGGTTCGTTTCTTTCTGTAAATTCTTTTTTGTTGGTTCAGAATTTGGATAGGTTTTATGCTAGAAATTTAAATGAGATTTATAACTGTGAAGGAAGTAATTCTAGTGATGTAATTAAATGTAAAATGATAGAACTAGGCTTAATTAAGGAAATTAAAGATGAAGATAAACTTAAAACTGTTGAAAATCCAAATAAAAAGAGGAAGAGAGGGGCAATCCACTATGGATGCTCCTACTAAAAACCAGAATGGAGAATTAAACTTAAAATCTAATGACCAGGATAACATGGATTGTAGTGAAAAAATTGATATATAATGATGTAAATGATAATGTTAAAACTAACAGTTATGCTGAAATTGTCGCGCAACCTGTCGTGTTCAAAAGTGCACCAAAACCAAAAACGGTTCAAAATAGTGACAGGCAAAATAGTGCTTTTTCAACTTTGGAGTGCCATGTGTGTTTTTTACACGTGGCGTGTGTGTTTTTTACACGTAGTGCTATTGCTTGGATCGTTTCTACGCTGACGACATGGATTTGGATGCATTCGACACGGAAGCTACTCGCGGACTTGCTGGTGAGCTAGACGAAGATGGACTGCGGCCTCTCAGGGATGCCATGATTGAATATTGTGATACTCTGCCCAAGGATGGATTGATGCCCGCTTGGAAGGAAGAAGTCAAAAACGCCGTGAACTTCTGTGCACTGGTAATCTACACTCTGACGCTACACATCAGGGAGCTACTGACGAATGGACTACTCGGACAGGACGAGGACAAAGTCTCCAGGATTCTAGGTTCGTTTCTTTCTGTAAATTCTTTTTTGTTGGTTCAGAATTTGGATAGGTTTTATGCTAGAAATTTAAATGAGATTTATAACTGTGAAGGAAGTAATTCTAGTGATGTAATTAAATGTAAAATGATAGAACTAGGCTTAATTAAGGAAATTAAAGATGAAGATAAACTTAAAACTGTTGAAAATCCAAATAAAAAGAGGAAGAGAGGGGCAATCCACTATGGATGCTCCTACTAAAAACCAGAATGGAGAATTAAACTTAAAATCTAATGACCAGGATAACATGGATTGTAGTGAAAAAATTGATATATAATGATGTAAATGATAATGTTAAAACTAACAGTTATGCTGAAATTGTCGCGCAACCTGTCGTGTTCAAAAGTGCACCAAAACCAAAAACGGTTCAAAATAGTGACAGGCAAAATAGTGCTTTTTCAACTTTGGAGTGCCATGTGTGTTTTTTACACGTGGCGTGTGTGTTTTTTACACGTAGTGCTATTGCTTGGATCGTTTCTACGCTGACGACATGGATTTGGATGCATTCGACACGGAAGCTACTCGCGGACTTGCTGGTGAGCTAGACGAAGATGGACTGCGGCCTCTCAGGGATGCCATGATTGAATATTGTGATACTCTGCCCAAGGATGGATTGATGCCCGCTTGGAAGGAAGAAGTCAAAAACGCCGTGAACTTCTGTGCACTGGTAATCTACACTCTGACGCTACACATCAGGGAGCTACTGACGAATGGACTACTCGGACAGGACGAGGACAAAGTCTCCAGGATTCTAGGTTCGTTTCTTTCTGTAAATTCTTTTTTGTTGGTTCAGAATTTGGATAGGTTTTATGCTAGAAATTTAAATGAGATTTATAACTGTGAAGGAAGTAATTCTAGTGATGTAATTAAATGTAAAATTATAGAACTAGGCTTAATTAAGGAAATTAAAGATGAAGATAAACTTAAAACTGTTGAAAATCCAAATAAAAAGAGGAAGAGAGGGGCAATCCACTATGGATGCTCCTACTAAAAACCAGAATGGAGAATTAAACTTAAAATCTAATGACCAGGATAACATGGATTGTAGTGAAAAAATTGATATATAATGATGTAAATGATAATGTTAAAACTAACAGTTATGCTGAAATTGTCACGCAACCTGTCGTGTTCAAAAGTGCACCAAAACCAAAAACGGTTCAAAATAGTGACAGGCAAAATAGTGCTTTTTCAACTTTGGAGTGCCATGTGTGTTTTTTACACGTGGCGTGTGTGTTTTTTACACGTAGTGCTATTGCTTGGATCGTTTCTACGCTGACGACATGGATTTGGATGCATTCGACACGGAAGCTACTCGCGGACTTGCTGGTGAGCTAGACGAAGATGGACTGCGGCCTCTCAGGGATGCCATGATTGAATATTGTGATACTCTGCCCAAGGATGGATTGATGCCCGCTTGGAAGGAAGAAGTCAAAAACGCCGTGAACTTCTGTGCACTGGTAATCTACACTCTGACGCTACACATCAGGGAGCTACTGACGAATGGACTACTCAGACAGGACGAGGACAAAGTCTCCAGGATTCTAGGTTCGTTTCTTTCTGTAAATTCTTTTTTGTTGGTTCAGAATTTGGATAGGTTTTATGCTAGTAATTTAAATGAGATTTATAACTGTGAAGGAAGTAATTCTAGTGATGTAATTAAATGTAAAATGATAGAACTAGGCTTAATTAAGGAAATTAAAGATGAAGATAAACTTAAAACTGTTGAAAATCCAAATAAAAAGAGGAAGATAGAGGTGAAATCCACTATGGATGCTCCTACTAAAACCAGAATGGAGAATTAAACTTAAAATCTAATGACCAGTATAACATGGATTGTAGTGAAAAAATTGATAATGATGTAAATGATAATGTTAATACTAAGAGTTATGCTGAAATTGTCGCGCAACCTGTAGCGTTCAAAAGTGCACCAAAACCAAAACCGGTTCAAAATAGTGACAGGCAAAATAGTGTAGAGGTTAAGAAAAAAGACCCAAAAGCGGAATGTTTTTTCATCAAGTTTAATGACAATTACCAGGCTCTCCTTAAAAAATTAAATGAAATCTCAGGTAATAAAGTATCTGGCAAGCTCACAGGAGACATGCTAAAATTGATTCCAAATGACGCTGACGCCTATAGGGTTGTACAACGCCATTTATCTAGTGAGAAAATCCCCTTCCACAGTTTAAACTTAAAGACGGAAAGGGCCAAAAAGGTAGTTTTGAAGGGGCTACCAACAAACTATAACATTGAGGAAATAAAAATCACTCTAACATCCGAAGGATTAGATGTAGTCCGGGTTTCTCAACTGAGAAACACAAAAACGAGATTGCCCCTGCCGATCTTCTTAGTCAGCATTAGGCCTACGGAAGACTGGCAGAGGGTATACAGACTGACAATATTAGGATACTTGGCTGTGAAGATAGAGGCCTTCAGAGCACGGGCTTCAAAATCTGCTACCGGTGCCAACAGTTCAATCATTCCTCTGAGAATTGCAGCATGCTACCAAAGTGCCGTAAGTGTGTTGAAGAACACGTCAGACGGGACTGCCAAAGACCGAGGACGGTGAAGGCAACGTGTGCTAACTGCAATGGAGACCACCCGGCGAATTTCAGGCAATGCCCGAAGAACCCCTGGAACAGAGGAAAGGCACCGGGGTATGCCCCCCTCCCCCCAAAATCAGATACCCCCTTGGAGGCAAAAGGCCCTCGGTCTAAACCCTCAGGCACCCTATCAGGGCTCCTCGCACTCTGTGCCACAGGTTAAAAGAACTCAAACTTCAGCACCTACCAGATCGGGGCAAGAGCAGGCCCCTAAACCGTCGACCTCCAGAGAAATGACTGTGGAGGAAGTGAGAATAGCTCGTGAAGACATAAATCAGAGGATAGCAATTGATAAAGCCACCAAAGAGGCAAGAGAAGCAAAACTAAGATTAGAAAAAAAGGTTCAGGAATGGCTGAAAACTAAACGCACCCGAGAAGAAGAGCTCGCGCAAGCACAGCAGTTAAGACAATTCGGCTGAAAAAAAAAACAAAAGACTACCGAGGTCCAAAAGGATACTCACAAAACAGATCAAACTGCGGTTGAGACTGAGGAAATTGTAGCTGAGACTGAGGAAATGGAAGCTGAGACTGAACCTGCTGGTAAATCCAATGATGAAAAGATGGATGAAATCCTCAACCTCGTCAGAGGATTTATCAGTACGTTCAACCTAGACGATATAAAACATCTGTTGATGCAGCTCGCTGAGTTAATTAAAAATAAGAGCGATCCAATGCAAATGGTCTTTGAGACTTTTAAAATAATCGCGGAATTTAATAAAAACAGTGAGAAACAAATCCGCCATGAATGGTCCCCAAAAGAAAGTTTTAAAATAATATTTTGGAATGCGAACGGCATATCTCCAAGAATAAATGAACTTAGGAGCTACGTAAATGAAAATGATGTAGATGCCCTGCTAATTCAGGGAACTAAAGTTAGAGAAAACAAAAACTAAATATAGCAAACTATAATAGCTATCATACCCTTAGCTCAAATATAACTGCTAGAATCCCCATGGAGGAACAGCAATATATATTAAAAGTAATATTCCCCACGAGGAAATAAACAACATAAATCTTCAAGGTATAGAAAATACTAGCATAAAAATTAAAATAAATAATGTAAACCCATTTATCCTAACTCCAATATATGTCAAAAACATGAGTGATATAAATGTAGCTGCGTAGCTGGAACTGCTTTTCTCGCGATATCCAAACACAATACTCGCGGGCGACTTCAATGCACACCACTGAGCGTGGGGCAGCAGGAGAGCCAACATACGCGGTACACAGATACATAAATTGCTGAACACAACAAACACTGACATCATTGCACCGTCGAGACCAACCTGCTTCTCAGGTGCCAATGACTCATTCATAGACTTTGTCCTAACGAGAAACATAGAATACGCTCACACAATTGATACCCTGGATGAATTCGACTCGCATCATCTACCGGTATTGGTGACATTCGATTTGAACACTCCCCTTCCAGCCTCTCTGGGACAAAAGAGGGTGAACTGGAACGTATTCAAAAGAGCACTTTTCGAGCCGCACTTAGCAGTACCCAACATTATGAGCACGGCGGATATTGACTCTGCCACGCACACACTCACAACAGAAATCAGGAGAGCTATTGCCTCTGCCACAACACATCGTGAGTCACCAAAAATGCCAACACTTTCCCACCATGTCAAACAGTTAGAAATAGAATGCGTAAGACATGGCAGGCTAACAGAGACCCTACCCTTAAAAGGGAGCTTAATAGACTCACGTGTGAAGTCAGTGAAAAAATTGTCGCAGAAAAGCAGCAACAGTATAAAGAATTAATCGAATCCCTTAGCCAGGAAGACGTATCGCTCTGGTAATTCGCTAAAAGACTCAGAAAACCTCAAATTACTCCCGCCACTAATAGATGGCGCTAATATCGCGTACTCAGACGAAGAAAAGCAGAGGCGCTTGCTAGGCATTACGAAAAGCAATTTGAACCAAACCACGATCTAATGTGTCAGGACACCCTAAGAATGGTTAGGCAAACTCTAAACAATTTCAGGAACTCCCCGGTCATGGCTGAGATTAACCCAGCCACTCTTTAACATATATCTAAATGACATTCCCAGGACTCCAGACACGGAGCTGGCACTCTATGCAGACAACAGCGCGATACTTGCAAAACACCCTTACGCCTCAGTAATGCACAGACAGCTACAACAACATTTAGACATACTCCAAACATGGCTGGAAAAATGGCGAATAAAATTAAATCCCAATAAATGTCATTGGATTTATTTCTCTATAAAACGTAAACCTCCGCCTCCTCTGTACATAAGCAACCATGCCCTAAAAGCGGAAAAATCTACTAAATACCTAGGTGTAACGATAGACTCCCACCTAACTTGGAAACTGCACGTAACGAACATAATCAAAAAAGTGCATATAACCATAGGAGCCTTATACCCAATGATAGGGAACGGAAATCCAAGTTATCAAAATAAACTCCTAATTTATAAATCGGTCGTCCGCCCTGGAATGCTGTATGCAGCACCCGTATGTGGATATGCCTGTAAAACTACCATAGACTTATTAGAGACAAGACAAAACAAAACCCTAAAACTCGGTAATTAGGAAAGACTTCAAAATAAAAACTGTTAGAGCCCAAATTAAAAAGCTAGCGCTTAAATTCTACAAAAATCTGCCATCTGTCCCAAATGAACTATTATTTAATCTGCATGACTATGATCATCGCTAGGCTAAATCTCGCAAGAGACCCCGCTCGGTACTTAACTTTGATATTCGGTACCAGGAACGTCCCACCTTAATCAGTTGATATTAAATAAAACTCGCGATCTTTGCTTTTCTACAAAATGTCTTAAATCCTAAACTGCTAGGTAACCCTCAGATCTGCATCAACCCCCAAAACTGCTTAAACTCTAAATGTGCAACAAACTGCCACACTAGGAGCTAGGTCAAATAATAAAAACAGTAAATCAAAAACCTCGAACCTCCAACTATGGGACAATGAAATAATGTCACAGTATGAAGATAAGAACCACACCTAGATATTGGAGATTAAAGGCGCTTCGCGCCTGGTGCTCTGTTCTGGACAAAACTCTATGTACTAACTCATGTACATGTACTGCCGAAAGCGCTCTGGCAGTTTTTAACAATATTTTGTACGTCTTTTAGGATGTTAAATAAAAGACCTTTCGTTTTTTAAAAACGCTTTGTCCTTGGTTTTATCTATTGTATGCAGACCTGATGCCAATCTTGATTATTAAGCCAAATATTTTTGTACTTCAAAAACAATCCTTAGATTGTATGAAAAGTTTTACTCTCACATTACATTTCAAATGAGCAGTATTCAATAAAATAACAGTGATGTGCTACAGTAAAATAACAGTGATGTTATTAGAACTTAGAAGTCATTTAATTATTTTCAATATGAAAATTTAGTAAATTAAAAATAATTGTGCATTCACATTTTAAATGACAAGACAAAATCATCTTAAGGTTTTTTTTTATTTAAGAACATTAACCACGTCACACATATAGCATCTATATACATTGTAAAAGCTGATAAATATATCACAATTAGCATCCGATAACAATCTGAACAAGTACAGTGATTAAACAGATTTGAAACAAGTTGTTCAATATACAGCTCTTGTAAAGGGGAAACTTCTTGGCACAGTTCTGGCATTCAGAGAAAATAGGTGGGATGGGAAAAAAATGCATGCAACAAAATAAAATTATTAATACAGTGGAGCCACTATTAATAAACACCTATTAATTTAAGCTGAGAGCAACTCTACACAAGACAGATCTGCTAGTTCTAGTCCCAAGAAAGCTAAAAGTCTACAAGCTAACCTTTAAGTTGTGAACAAGCGATATCAGTTAATTTAGCTTATTTTGTTTGGTAATCAAAGTTAAAACTGGATTTTATCTAAAATTTCAAGCAAATTTTGTGATTCTTAGAAAGTCTTTGAACATATCTGAATGAAAATTAAAAACTAGAGGTTTGGCTTATGCAAAAGTCATTTTAAAGGGAAATAAAAAGTTTAATTTAAAGTCAACTTGTGTACTCTTTTAGATACAAAAACTATATTTGATTAGTTTATTTTATAGTAACGCCATTTGTTTTTAAATGGAGATTATTTTAATCAATGAACAGAGTCTAGTAAAGCACATGAATTTTATAAAAATTGAGTACAGAGATGAACTGTATAAATAAAATCAAAAGAAAGATGCACAAAGATGAAGCAGTGTTGTTTCAAAGAATTTGTCAAGGTATTCTAGAACCAATATTGGAATGTTCTTCTGAGTATTAAAAAAACATGCGATTGGTTTACAAAAATAATTGAATCTGAAATATTTTTAACCTTACTTGCTTAACTTTATGAATACAGTTTAACATTATGCCTTTAACAATTTACAAGATAAAAAAAATAAAGTCTAATCCCATGATAAAAACAAGATTCAGGTTTTATGCTATTTTCTTGTTATTTGTAAATATATGTGTGAGAGGCGTGTATTTAGGTTTCAGATTCTCACTACATTATTTTTCTTATTCTTGTTTGCTTCACTTTTCCCATGTTAAACTATGGGGAAATGTGTTAAGGCATTAGCACAATTAGTTTTTGGGTTTTCTCTGCCACGGTTATTTGCCAAGAATAGCTGAAAAGAGAAAGATAGGTTTATGTTTCTTTAAGAATTTATAAACTAATTAGAAGTATCTCTTTATTATTGCATTATGTTTTGATAAATATTAGAAACGCTTCTAACTCTTCACCAAAAAAAGCATATCTCTTTTCAGTATTGACATTTGGTAAAAAGCAGCAGTAAAATGATTAAAAAACTAAATGAGCTAGAGGTATAACATAGCACCATAAATTAAGACAGATGTAATTAAGGTGCAACATACCATAAGTTAAACTAGATGGCAGGCAAAGAAATATTCTGTTAATACTATAACCGCAGAATAGATCATTTTAATCCAAATAACATTGAATTTTCCTATGATTCATGAAACTACCACGGTTTTACTGATAAAAGGTTAGCAATTAATTCAAACGAGATTGACTTATACTCTAGTTAATTTAGTAAATAACTGTAAAGATTTTAAATCAGTTGTTACTTACTTTAAACACTCCATTTTTTCTGTCACTTCCTTTAATGTGAATCCATTTTATCACATAAACTGCCTCTATTTGTATCAAAATATTTACTGACAGAATATTCTTTATAAGACAAATTTTACACAACTATTCTGTGAAGGCGAAATTAAGTTTGCATATATCTTCTCATGAGAAACTGTTGGCACAACATTAATGGCTTGGCATAAAAGAAAACATCAACTACCTAGTAGAGAGGGGTTGAATAGCGTTTATATCAAATATACAATTTCTTCAAATATTTAATATTTCTTAATTTAAAAAGTTAAAAAAAATTAATATTTTAGAGTTGATTTGGAAGTGATTAAACATTAATTTGATATAAACAATAAAAATAAAGACTAATTGAATTGCTGAAAATATTTCACAACTGGAAATGAGTAATTCCATTCAACAAATGATTTTAATGTAGAACATTCAGCGTTCATTTTCCTTTAGGCACTTATTACATTTTTAAATGACCTAGCACATGACATAATATGGCTAAACACAGGTTGAGGTAAGTATAAACTTACTTTATAAAAGGTTTTTCATTTAAAATTTAAAATATGAAAACTGTGCCAGTAGATTTTAAGAACATGATAGGGACTGATGGATTCAATAGTCATACAATTCTAATTTGAATGTGTTCTTAAGCTAGGTAAAGTTCTTTTATTAAGACTCTCTGTTAAAAAAAAATTATACAGTGGAACCCAGATTTCAAGTTTTTCACAGGCCCAGAGGTAAAAAACGCAGGAAAATGTAAAATCAAGGTCAATTGAAAATCAATATTTCAAGCAAATATGTATAAACAAAATAAGCACAAAAAATGACAAAAAGAAACTTTTTGTATTACATGTATATTTAATGATGGAAATTAGCACTTGTTAAGGACATTGGAAAAAATTGAATGAGAAAATAATTATTTGGCACCACAAATAAAAATGTACGTTGCAGAAAAACTTGGATTTGTTTCATGTATTATCCGGCAATTATTAACATTATTGATATAGTGCATTTATCCAGACCAAAGAAAAATTATGGGAAAACATATAAAGCAGTAAATGTAAAATCGGAGTTCTGCTGCATACATAAAAATTGGCAGAGTAGATTCCGAAAACACACATGGGAGAGCAACAAATTCAATAAAAGGTCGCAATTCAAATTTGAATGCACTCTTAAATTAACCAAAAATATTGAGCAAATATACAGATCGATATCCTTGGTTTACACAATTTTATAATTTTACACAAAAATGATAAGAATCTAATGAGTAGCTTTCAAGAACTCGCTGGGGACAGAAACGTCATCATAACTTAATATATAAATAAATTAAAATATAATTATGAGAAAAACAAATGAGATGAAATTAATCAGTAAAATGTATTATATTGCTTTGCATTAAGTGGTACAGCTTCAGAATTCACTTTAAAAGAGTACCCTGGGACCCATGTAGATTTAGAGTTGCAATAAATAACCAAGACAATATTCAACCTAAATGCCAAACAATGGTAAGTGAACAGGTTAATTAGAAATAATGCATTGAAAACAGTTGGAGAAGAGTGACAATGCTAGAATGTGCTTAACTCCTACTTTTACTAATATTTATATTTAAAATGCTTGGTGGTGGTTCTATTATGTCTTGGTATTTTGTTCAAATTCCCAATAATTGGTAATCCACATTTCTAAATAACATATGGTTGGTGAAAAAGAAATCTTGAACTTCCTTTGTTAACACTATTGTTAACTTTGTCCTTTGTCATGGATACATTTAGTATTTTCCAGATAACTCACAAAAAGTCATTTTTTGACATATGCATTCTTTCTACAGTATTTGATATTTGAACAAGCAATCTTTCATACACATTATTGTGGTATTTGAATCAATATTCATAGCAGACTCATTTCTTTTGTCTCACTCCTCCTAATATCATACTTACACTCAATTATTCAGTAATTAAGGTATTTTACCAAATAATTGTTTCACATTAAAACTTATTAAGTACTGAAATTTTTGATTGCAACAACTTTCACACTTATAAAGTCAAACCCCACTATAATGAATCTGGGATACAATGAACTCTTGGTTATAATGAACTTTTCACATGGTCTCAATTGAAATCCTATTCGACTAATGTTATTTTAATTGTTTAATACGAACTTCCAGCAGCAAGGAGTTCGGATACAGTGAACTAAAATCACCTTTCTTGTAGCTTACATTCAGGTATTTCACCCTAACCCCCTATTTTCGTGGGCAGAGATGATCATGCTATGATTTTTTCCAAATCATATAAACTGTAGATTTGGGTAAGGAAAATTCTCTGCAGATTGTCTATTAACTTTCATCATTTTCTATCTGT
Organism: Amaurobius ferox; assembly: GCA_951213105.1. NCBI lineage: Eukaryota > Metazoa > Arthropoda > Arachnida > Araneae > Amaurobiidae > Amaurobius > Amaurobius ferox. Next base: position 3,374,531 of record OX578147.1, on the reverse strand, counting down.
TTAATAATTTTCTTTTTATTTTTGAAAAAGCTTTTTGCTTCCCAGCACAAACCATTTTTAAGCAATGTGACATCAACAGTGCAAATGATCCCAATGAACTAGAAAAAAATTCACACTCCCGAATAAACCAGTTCAGTGGGGGGGGGGGGGGGGGGGGGGGGAGAACAACAGCAAAGATTTTATTGTTACATTTAAAGAAACAAGCTTAAAAGGGAAAGAAGGCAGAGAATTTTTGTTGGGGGGGGGGGGGGGGGGGCGTTGAAAGCCCAGACCGTCCAACTCATCCTGAAACATAAGCAGCTGTTTGGACGGCTGGGGGAGGGGTTGTTGTTGAGACCCAGACCGTCCAACCTACGGTCTGGTTTATATGATTTGGAAAAAATCATAGCATGATCATCTCTGCCCATGAAAATAATCTGGAAACAAAAGACTGTGCAAGGTCGAATGGAAAAATGCAAAGGAGGTACTGCTGAATGCTAGAAATGGGTACTGATGCATGAACCACATCTTTTATAAAATGAATATTATGTGTGTGGCAACACTGTGGTAATGTTGACATGTTCTGAAAAAATGTATCTGTAGCTATGCTTGTTATGTGTGTTTACGTCTATGATTGTTTGTGATGGTCTAAATAAACCTATTGGCATATATTTTTCATTCATTTTTTTAAACTAACAATAGTACATTATCAGGACAATATGCCTCTTTATTCGAATGGGAGCCGAACAGTTCTTTATTGAAATATCATGAAGCGATGCAGCCCTTGTAAGCCTATTTTGAAGAAGTTAACTTACGGCTTTTCAAAGGTAAAATTAAAACGTTCTTTTAGAAAAAATAATTGTATTTAAAGTTAAGTTTTGATTTGTTTGTTGAAGAAGTAAAGCCCGTAATATGTATTCATTTGAACATGGTTAATGATAATTTTAAAATTCCTAAATTAAATGGGGTAATTACCATGTTTGAAACAATCATGCTCGGGCAGCATTAGTTCAAAAAATGTTGTTGGGAAGCAATGGAGCCTAGTTTTGGTGCAAAAAGACTGTGGATAAAAGAAGTGATGAAGCACTTACGCTACTATTTTTAATTATTGAAGACACATTTTTAGATGATATTAGAGATTGCATACAGGCAGCTAAGGCTTGGAATATTTTGAGAATTTTGCATATGTAGTATGGACTTCTTCATATATTACAGTTGATGAGGGACTTTTTCAATATTTATATGAAGCCTGGTGAATCAATTAAAGATTACTTGGGAAGACATGGAAATTCACAGGAAACTTGTGAGTGGAGGGCATGCAGAGAAGTTGAACTTGTGATGCTCATAGGTTTGTCAAAAGCATATGAACCTTTGATCCTAAACCTTAAAAAAGATGAAGAAAACTTGACTATGACGACTGTAAAAGCCAGATTAATTGTAGAAGAAAGAAGAATATCCCGTAAAACAGAAGTTTCAGCTGAAATCTCTGAGGAAAAGGCTTTAATGACGAAGAATTAAAAAATGTTGAACAAATATTTTAAGAAGTGGATTCCTAATAAATCAAGTAATTTTGAAGCGCATGAAAATAAGAAGAATACCCATGGTTTCTCATGTGGAAAGTGTGGTCACATTTCAAAATTTTGTGAAGAATCTAAGAACAGAAATCAAAATACAGCAAAGATGGCCATAAATGAAGAAACTTATCATGCATCAGCAGTAAACGATATAAAAAGTGACGACTCAAATTTGTGGTTCCTTGGTAGTGGAGCCACCAAGCATATGTCATCATATCGAATCGATAAAGCATATATCTTTCAATTAATTATTAGTTTCTTAATTAGTTGTATTTCATTTACATCAATATTATTTTTTTATTTTTATATAATCAAAAATATTTAAATGATTTTTTGGAAATTTTTTACAAAAGTTTTTCTTTTTTTTAAATCGGATGTAGTGAACCCTTGGTTATTGTAAATTTCCGAATTGTTCCATTGGGGGTTCACTATAATGGGGTTCAACTGTATAAATACTATAAATAAACAGAGCAAATAAATCACATTTTCTTACAAAGGAGAGGCTACAGCTTTGAGTCAAAGATTTCAATTATCCTTTTAAGAGTGAATCTAGATCTAAAATTATGAAAAGGCTTTGAAACATTTTTTCCAGGGGGCAGTTTTAAAAAAATATGAAATATCATATCTAACCATTTCTGAGATATAGGCTTTAAGCTTCACCTAAAGGAATATTCTTTAAGAATGCAAATCAGATAATTTAATTATAAAAATATCATTTTGCAAATATTTATTTGACTCATTTTTTTTTATAAAATATATTGTTAATTACATTTAAGCAAGATTACAATTATATGCTGCTATCAATAATTAACAGCAAACCCAGAAAGAAAAAAAAATCAGAAGATTTTCCTGCGATATCGTCTTAGATTAATAGTAGTATTAAATGAAAAGGGAGATTTTTTCATTTCTTAAAAATGCTCTTCATACTCAAACAAATTTAAAAGACATCTAAAATTTAATATGGGGGTTTTGGGAAAGGGGATAGACTTAGCATTAATAAGGTTTCAGTAATTGGTAAAATAAAGGTTTTTTTTTTTTTAATTTATTATAATAGATAATTTTACAGCTGATACATAAAGAATAGTAATTTTGTTATTTTTGAGGAATTTTTCCATTTTTTTTTGTATAAATTACTAACACTCAATATAAAAAAATGCTCAACATTGATGTCGAAGTTAGGTTTAATGCTGAGATCCACAAATCTTGAAACTGGCACTGTTCTTGTCAACTTATTTCAAACTTGCCTACATGACTTATCAAATATATTTTATAATTTTGAGCTTCCGAATAAAACATAAGAACAAAGAGTACAGAATACTGATTTAAAGTGACTTAGTAAACATCTACGTAACGCGGCATCAAATGGAACACATAATATACATTAAGCCTTAAATAGGGTTTAAATGCAATGACTAATTGAAAAGTAAAACAACTAGAACAATACAAAACTTGATCAGACTGGCATAACACATGAGTTACTGAGATCTCTAAAATCCAAGTTGGATTCACAATGACAACTTGATAATCATAATTCTGTGCTGTCTTGAAGTTTTTTATTTTCTAGAGAGTGTGAGTCATCTCCATGATTATCTGTAATTTCATACACAGCACCCAATTCCATAGCACCCCCAAACCACACATGACGCTTCCCTTTCAATTCTTGTAAAGAGTGCCACCACTGCCTAGTTTCTGGTATGACAGTACGAGCAGTGATCACAACCGCAAGAATGTTCTTCAAAAGGAAAAGGGTCACATCATGGTCATACAAAGTCCAGAGGTAAACTCTAATAATAAAATAAGGTATGTTAACCAGACACAAATGCAAACCTTTATAAAGAAGTTGAAGCCCTAATGGACGTTTTTGACAACCAAACTCAGATAAACTAAGCTTATAGAGAGTCATGGTGGGAATAATGAAATTCACACATGACAGAATGAGGACAGCATTTTCTAACTCATAAGTTAAGACTATTTTTGACTGCATAGGAAATAATATCCCTAAAAATGTAACACTGTCAAAAACTTCAAACACAGTTGAAGTAATTAAAAAATACACATAAGCCTGCTCATCTGAGTGAGGTTCAGCATTATTGTGAGTTTCCACAAGCAATAAGAAAACAACAGCTGCTGAAGCAATAATAACTTTCAGAAGCTGGGGGCCAAATGCAGAGTTTGCATCTAATGACTGAGCAACATCTAGTTTAAAAAGCAAAATGACTTTTGCTGTCAATAAAGAAGAATAAAAGAACCAAACTATGTACACAAGAGGTAAAGACCCAAGTTTTGAATGTGTCCGATTGGAAGTATTATCAATTGCAGAATCTTGCTTCCTCATACGACCCTGAAAAGAATGAAATAAACATTAGAATGGCACTGCATCAGACTGGAACTTTTGATGACACAAGATTATCAAAATTTACACATAAAAATATTTTAAAGTTTTCTCTTGTAACAACAGTATAATCCCTCTTAACCTGCTTAATTAGGACTGAGAGTAAGCACTTTAAGAGAAAATCTCGTTAAATAGGGATGATTAAAATAATTGTAAAATTCATTGCATTTCTTACCCTTGTTAGATACTCTCTCGATTTTTTAATAAAAATTGTGCATTATAAAAGCATTTACCTGAAATATAATAGGTAAATAAATTATTACCAAAAATTTATATTTAGCAGACTAACAAGGAAGCAAAAGAAAAAAAAAATAGTTTATAATGAAATGTTATAACATTATTTTTTCTTAAAGAGAATGCAGTTACTTTTTTATATTTCACACTTGAATAGTGATTCGTTTGTGAAGAAGTCCATTTCTTCATAAACATTAAATCTATTAAAGTAGAGGTTGATTGCTGTTTGACATAATGAAAAGCAACTTCCATCAATGCGCTCATTCCATCAACATGTGAAACTCAAAGAGATTCATCTCTTGATGAATCTGCATCATCCTGAGATGAATCCGGGATAGTCTCTATATCTTTGTCAGATTTCGAGGTCTAAGTCAATGTCAAATTTAAGCCACTCCAATCAAACACATCTATTTCTGTAACATCATTACAACCTATCAATAAATATCTGTAAATCATATGACAAAACAATCTCCATTGGAAAGGGAGGTGCTCAAAATGGACAATTTTTAACTTTTAAGGATCATACCCAAGTAGCACAAATACATAATTCTTACACATCAAGCAATACGTAATCTTTACGTGTCAAGCCATATGCAACTATTACGAAAAAATGGTACGGTAGAATACGCAACCATTATAAAAAGGTTATTATTATGTATCCTTATATGTTATTATTACATATCCTTATACTTTATTATTAAGTACATTTGCATACGTTATTATTACGCATCCACATACATATTTGTTACGTCTCCATATACGCTATTACGTATATCCACATAAATTATTATTACGTATCCATATACGAGTTTATTACATATCACATGTGTATATTATGTATATCCACATACATGTATATTACGTATATTTACATACATGTTTATAACATGTTCCCATACGTATTTATAACGTGTTCCTATACATATTTATAATGTATCCCCATATGTGTTTATAATGTATTCTCATACATATTTATATTGTGTTTCTACACGTATTTATTACATGTTTATATTGTGTTTCTATATGTATTTATTACGTGTTTATATTGTTTCTACACGTATTTATTACGTGTTTATATTATGTTTCAGCACGTATTTATTACATGTTTATATAAATATTTATCATACATTGGACCAGGGTTGGCATGGTTTAAACCATGGTTTAAACCAATTGGATTTTTCTCAAAAAAACCAATTGGTTTTTTTTTAAGAATAATTTATAATTAGATTTTTCAAATTATTTGATGTTGTACATAACTTCTACTTTTAACAACTGAACAACTCAACTTATTTCAGCAGCAATTTGCATCAGTCAGTTCATAGTTACAGTTACATCATATTTGCTCTTGTGTTTGTGTAGAAGTAGAATGGAATAAAAGTTAGCATTTGAGAACAAAAAATGTCCTAACTCTGGTGGCAGAAGAAAAGATTTAATTTGGTTATATTTTGATGAGGTAAAAAATGATAAAAGGAAAGGTTGCAGGGCTAAATGTAAAAAAATGTAAACAAGAAATGGAAGGTCAAGTGCTCAGAATGAAGAAATATGTGGGAACATGTGGCAATCTTGATCCTCCTTCAGTTAATGAATCTGTTGGTAAGTAATTATTTTATTATTATTAATATTATTAATACTTCTATTATTAACTATAAAAGTAATTTTTTTGAAAAGTTAAATGTTTGTTAAATCAAAAATACTTGTGAAATTACAAGTAATGCATATTGAGTGAGAACAAGAACATTTATCATGTACACACATTCTAAGAATGTTTGTTTCTCTTCATTCAATCAAATGATTATATTCTTATCAAAATTGTTATGTTACTTGTAAATTCTATTTGGTTGAAAAGATAATAAATCAATACTAAATTAAATATACTAATATTAATTAATTTTATTATGTGTTTTTGAATTTTTATTATGTGTTTTGAAAAAGTTTTATTCAAAATACAAGAATACTATTAGATCATATCAAGTTAATTTTAGTCTAAATATTAAATAAATATTAAAAATAAATACATAAATAAAACAGTGTTTAATTCACAAAATGAAGAAAAATATAAAGTTTAATATTGAATTATGCGATTAAAAATGTTGATATATAATATGTGTTCTATGTCATTAAGCCCTTTCTTAATTTTATGCAGATGGTGACGATGGTGTATCAGCCTCACTTTCCAGTGCTTCAAATTCTTTGGATTCATCAATGACACAACCAGAACCAACTACAAGTGAAATCAGCTCTCAAAAAAAGGAAAAGAGAAGATAAAACTCTGGACTGTGTTGTGAGTAAATCAACACCAGCTCAAAAACAAATGTTTGATGAACAAATTGCCAGGTTTATTTATGCTACAAATACAACATTCAAAACTGTGGAACATCCAGAGTTCATTAAAATGGTTCAGAATTTTCGCCCAGAATATTTTCCACCATCAAGGAAACAAATTGCTTGCGATTTATTAGAGAACACCTACTCAAAGGAAAAAGAAAAATGTGCAGAAATATTAAAAGACGAAATTGTCGCATTAGGATTAGATGGATAGTCAAACATTCACAATGAACCGGTGATTTGTGTTACTTTAACAACAAAAGATGGGAACACATATTTAGCTGATACTATTGACACTTCGGGCACTGCTCATACAAGTAAAAATCTATAGGATATTGCTGTTAAAACTATAAAAAAGTGCCAGTCAGAATTTCAGTGTTCAGTATGTTCAGTAGTGACAGACAATACCAGAAATGTTGAAAAAATGAGAAAAATGCTTGATGAGAGTGAGGATGAGGAATTCAGAGTTATTACTTACGGATGTGCTGCTCATATTTTGAACTTACTGGCTGGTGATATAAGTTATCCAAACGTAAAAGAACAAATTTTGCATGTGATTAAGTATTTTAAGAATAACCATTTTGCAGGTGCATGCTTTAGAAAAGTTGCAAATGCACCAAAGTTAATATTGCTATGTGAAGTTCGCTGGAATTCCTTTGCTGACGCCTTGGAGAGGTATCTAAAATCATGGCCAGTGCTAGTAAATATATGTGAAAGCAATAAAGACGAGATTGATAAAAATATTCAAAATTTAATTTCAAACATTTCATTAAAAAGAAATGCAGAAGATTACTTGCAACAATTAAAACCAATTAGTGTAGCTGTGGACAGGGCGCAGAGAGAAAATTGTTCAATTGGAGAGACTGTTTTTATTTTTAAAAAATTAAAAAAGCAGATGCATAAGAAATTCAACAATGATGTACTGAAAAAATTAGATAATCGTTATAAAATGGCAATAACACCAGCCCATCTTCTTACTTTTCTGTTACACCCAAAAGCTGTAGATAAAGATGAGAAGATGATCACGAATTATCAGCAGATGAAAAAAAATTGGCATTGGAATATGCTAAGAAAAAGCTTCCTAAAAATAACTTATTAACTCTGATATTGAAATTTTGTGCCAAAGGTTTTCCATTCCAAAGATATCTTTTTCAAAAGGAATTTATTGAAAATGTAACAGTTATAGAATGGTGGCGAATGCAAGAAAATGATATAAAAAAGTTTAATCCAGATGCGTTGAAGGAAGTTGGAAGTAATTCTTACTGCAAAAGCAACTACAGCGAATGTCGAGAGAATTTGTTCTTCTTTTGGAGTTGTACAATCAAAATTGCATAACAGACTGGGTTTAGAAAAAGCCGCAAAACTTGTTTTTTTGTTCAAAATGTTAAATCCTAAATTTGTTTTCAATTTTTAAATGGAATTAAGAAATAAGAATCTAGTTTTCTTTCTATTACTTTTTAAGAAAATAATTCACTAAATGAAATATCTACATTATTGGTATTTTAAACAACTTATCACCATTACTGATGAATCTAAGAGCAATATTCCATGCATTATGTAGTAAACAATTACTATTGTATTATAATGTATTTGTATATATTGAATTTAAAAAATAGTATCTCTAAATAAATTATTAAAATTTAATATGATTTGAATGTTTGTTTATTTACTTAGTTTAAATTATTTTCAGAAGGAATATTAATAGTTATTTGAACATTAATTATTCTAGTTAATGTCAAATTTTATTTATAAATATATATACATGTAATTAGAAAAGGATTTAAAAAAAAAACCCAGTCTAAACCAAAAAAACCTGGTTTAAACTTAAAAACCTGGTTTTTTACCAACCCTGCATTGGACAACTCTACAGTATAGTGCATGTTGCAGACATGACATTTATAAAGTTATATGCATCTTTATAAACAAAAATATTAAGCTAGAAGAATATATTTTTTACAATAATAGATTTCAGATTGTGTTGATTTCAATAATATACTTGCATTTATAAAAAATATTTTTTTATAAATTTAAGTACATATTAATATTGAAATCAACAGTCTGAAACATTATCTTTAAAATTTAAAAAGCATTCACCTAAATAAATTTTTTACAAAGATAATGATACATCAAATGTGTCATGTATGCAAAATTCACAATACAATAGAATCACTATGTTCATATGTAATCGTAGTATAATTTTTATTTATATTATATTGTTAATACAATAATTATAAAAGATCATATAATTTCACGAGTATTATTTTAAAATTCCTAGATTATTCAATGCAAAAATAATGTTTTTTTCCCTTTATTTTCAGTTTATATTTAAATTTATCTTTAATTCTAATTATTTCTAAAAATTGCAAAAATTATAATCTACTAAGTTATGAAATATAATTTTGAATCTAAAAGATAAGCTATTTTAAATTGAAAATAACTTAAAAATACAGAATAAAATTTCGGGACATATAAAAATATTAAAACATATAATACTTAAAACATTTTTGCAATTTTTAAAGAGTTAATTTTTAAAAGTAGACTTCACATATTTTAACCTAAAAGTTATAAATTGAAAATAACATTCAAATAGAGAGTTTAACACGATAGTTGAAACATTTTGTAATTTTTAAAAAGTTAATTTCAAATTTTTTAATCTAAAAGAAGTGGCTTAACAGAATAAAATACTTAGATACATAAAATGTATCAAAAAACACAATACTAAAAATATATAAAAAAAATAATATTAAAAATATTGTGGTTTTAAAAAAAGTTGATAGGCTATTTCAAATTGTAAATAACTTTTAAGAATAAAATATTTAGAAAACACAAGATACTTAAAACCTTTTTGGCTATGCCAAACGACAATAAGTGGACTGCCATTTGGTATAGCTCTGGAAACCCTCTTGCTTTTAAAGTTATTCCAATGTATATCCAGCTGCATTTGTGCGTGCTAAAAATACACACGACTGTGATGATTTTTAAGCGCAAACACAGTCAGTAAGAGCACAAAGCAAAGTAGAACATGTTTCCAGATGCACTGAACACAAACTGCTATAAAATAAATTAGTCTTTTTTTGACTAATTTCTTTTATGTACAGTGTTTTTAAAAAAATTCTAAGAATTATGTGTGTTTTCATTTCTTTTAAGTATCATGTTTATTTTCTTCTTAGTATAATGTTTTTTTCATTTCTTCCAAGTATCATGTTTTTAAAAATTTCTTCCAGTATCAACATTTTTTTTATTTTCTTAAAGTATCAAATTTGTTTTAATTTAGCATTGTGTTTTTTAACATTTTACCCCTGTATCAACATTTTTTTTAATATTTCTATCTAAATAGCGTGTTATTTTAAAATTTCTTCCTAGTATTTTTTTTTTAATTCTTCAAAGTATCAAAAAATATATCGAAATATCATTTTTAAAATGCTTATAAATAATACTTTTCTGCACCATTTTTTTTTTAATGAAAATTTGACTACTATTCATATAAGTTTTCACATTTTTTCAAAGTGTCAATTTTAAAATGTGCTTTTGTTCATAATGAAGTTTTTCCTTTTTGATTTTATGCACATTTGACTATTTTTTCTTTTAAGTTAAAAATATTAAATTTGCAAAAAAAATTGGCAGGAAATGCTTTTTTATAAGTTAAGGATGCATTTTATAAATACCAGATGTCATAACAGAATTTGTGTAAAAAACCATCATTAAATTCGAGACCATATAAATCATGGAAAAAAAAATGCCTATTTTCGTGAGAATTTTTAAAAACTACACAATACTTTAAATTTTCACCTATTTTTAAATCTGTACAAAACTTTCATAGCAAAAAGTAATTTATAACGAAAAAGTAAAAGCTTTAAATTTTTGTTTTAAAATAAAAAAATCTTAAATAACAAGATATAGTATAAATTAAAATGAGTTAATATATGTTAATATAATGAAGTGCATGTTGTTCAGCATCATGCAAGCAGAAACTATACTCTGCAAATAACAAATTAATTATAAAAAGTTATACTTTAAATGAATAAAATTTTAATATTTAACACTGTCTAAGTGGAGAATAAATGAAAATGTGGTCAGATTGCATTTGTTGTTATGCATGCATGCTCATTTCAAATCCTGTAAAATCATAAATTATTCTATTACATGTTTTTTTTTAATTTTTTTAAATTATTTTAGTCCTGAACTTCCAAGTTTTGCATGCACAGAATACGCTCTAAGAAAGCACGATGCTGAACAATATGCACTTCGTCAGCCTTTGAAGTAATATCTAATTCTAAAAGTAATACATACATATAATAACACTAGCAAGATATATAAAATAAAAGTTAAAGCTAAATATAATTAAATATAAGATAAAATATATGAATTAAACAGCATTTTGATACAAATTTGTTTTAATTTAGTACTGTGCTTTTTAACATTTCACCCATGTATCACCTTTTTTTAAAATTTCTTCTAAATAGAGTGTTATTAAAATTTCCTTCAAGTATGTATTTTCTTATTTCTTCAAAGTATCATGTTTTTTAAAAAAATATAATTATATCAAAATATCATTTTTAAAATGCTTATATATAACACTTTTCTGTATGATTTTATTTTAATTTGACTATTAATCACATAAGTTTTCATATTTTTTCAAAGTGTCAATTTTAAAATGTGCTTTCGTTCATAATGAAGTCTTTTCCTTTTGATTTTATGTACATTTGACTATTTTCTTATAACGTTTTACAAGTTAAAATGTCATTAAGTTTGCAAAAAAAAAAAAAATTAACAGAAAATGCCTCTTTATTAGTAAAAGATACATTTTATAAACATCGGATGCTATAACAGAACTGATGTAAAAACAATCACCAAATTTGAGACCATACTAATTACGGAAAAAAAAATTTCCCATTTTTATGAACTTAAAAAAGTTTCTAAAAGGCGATAAACTTTGAAAATTTTCGGGGGAAAAAATTATTTTAGGCTTTATATGAATTTAATTGTACAAAATTTGCATCACAAAAAATAATTTATAACAGAAAAGTAAAAGCTTTTAAAATAAAAAAAAATCTTAAATAACAAGAAATATTATAAATTAAAGAGTTAGTATATGTTAAAGTAATGAAGTGTATGTTATCCAGCATAGCGTTTTTATAGCATTCTGAGCATGCATTAGTAGAAAAATTACTATGAAAAGATTGTAGAACCATTAAGTGGACAAAATCACACAAGCAGAAACAATATTCTGCAAATAACATCAAACAAATTATAAAAAAATTATACCTTAAATAGATAAAATAATTTTAATATTTAACATTGTCTAAGTGGAGAATAAATGAAAACGTGGACTGAGATTGCATTTGTTGTTATGCATGCAAGTTTATTTCAAATCTGTAAAATCAAATTATTCTTTTACGTGTTTTTTATATATTTTAGACCTAGACAGGTATAATTACACTAAATGAAAGTTGCTTAATTTAATATTATATAGATTAAAATTATTTTAATATAAACACTAACTAATATTAATAAATAAGTATTTTTACTTGCAGGTAGGTTATAAATGAAGCAACTTTCATTTAATGTAATTATACCTGTCTTAAGTCTAAAATATATAAAAACATGTAAAAGAATAACTTATGATTTTACAGGATTTGAAATAAACATGCATGCATGACAATAAATGCCGAAATCGGACCACGTTTTCATTTAATCTCCGCTTAGACAGTGTTAAATATTAAAATTATTTTAATCATATAAAGAATTGATTTTTTATAATTAATTTAATGCTATTTGCAGAATACCGTTACTGCTTGTGCGATTTTGTTCACTTATTGGTTCAACAATCTTTTCATAGTAATTTTTCTGAGCATGCATGCACATACTACGATGTTGAAAACAGCAAAATTAAACACACATCCATAACAGAAGGTCTTTATTTCACTTCCTTAAGACGTACAAAAGTTTAAAAAAGGCCATAGCGCTTTCGAGCATAAGTATGCTCTTCATCAGTGGCTACACGGAAATAAAGTTTGAATCGTTCATATATAGACCAGATATAGCGACAAAATTTGCATAAATACAATTTACAAAAGAATCTACGTTTAGACAAGGATGAACCGTAAACAATTTTTCAAAAAATTTAACAACAAAAGAACAGCATATGAAATTACAATTTAATTACAGAAATCGAAAGAAAAGGGGGGGGGGTAGCAATCAAGCATAATCCCAAAGAGGAAGACGTCAAAGATAACTTTGCAGAGGCTTGAATTACATGGAGTCGAGAATGAGTCGCCAAGCGTAACTTAAATTCATAACAGGGTCAAAATTACAAACGGACTCAAGGTAAATATAAATAAAAAGGGATTCAAAAAGGAGAAAATCACGAGGGTTATTACAACGCATCAAAAGGAAAGTCTTTTCAAAAAGAGGCTGAAAATTATCTTTAACAACAAATTGAGCAAGAGCCGCAGAATGTTTACTATCCCTGACATCCCGAGCATGTTCTGCTAAACGGATGCCAACGGTGCGTTTAGTACTTCCAATATAAAATTTAAAATTACCATCGGTGGACAACAGGGGAACAACATACACCCCAGCAAAGCTTTTAAAGTCATCCCTATCACCCAGTTTATCAGACCGAATACGGTTAAATAAAGAAGAAATATTAGAATGTGCAGGTCTGAAACCAAACTCAGAACAAAATTGGATAAAGGGATGGAAAATCGTAGGATTGTATGGAAAACTAGACCTATAAGTCAAACGATCTTTTAAGGCAATAAGTGTAGTATCAAAAAGGGTATATTTACGGCGAACTTGGAAGAAAATCTTATAAATAAATTCAAAGGAGTAGGCAGCCTCACGGCTAAGGCCAAAAATAAATTCAATTTCATCACTTAAAGCAGAGATAGATGAACAAACATTAAAAGCACAATTAAAATAAGCATAAAAAGCTTTTTTAGAGGAAAGAGGATGGTAAGAATTAGCAGGAATACAAGAATTAGTAAAAGAAAGTTTACGGAAAACCGACGTTTGAAAACTAGTAGCAGAACGGGTGACCAGTACATCAAGAAAAGGCAAAAAACCATTAGTTTCATGTTTGACAGTAAAATTGATAGAAGGGTAAAAATCATTAACTTTAGACAAAAGAAAAGAAAGATCTTCTAAATCACTATCCCAAACAATAAACACATCATCCACAAAACGGCATCAAAGAGAGGGGGGGTTGGATAAAAAGGCAAAATCTCATTCTCGAGTTCTTGCAAAACCGCCTCGGCCAAAATACCAGATAAAGGGCTACCCATAGGGGCACCACAGGTTTGTAGATAAATAGCATCATGGAAACCAAAATAATTTGTCTCCGCAACAATATTCAAAGCAGAAGTGATTGCGTCGATGGTAAAAACATTTGTTGAAAACATTTACATTTCCTGTCCACTTTGAAAGTAATATCTAATCCTAAAAGTAATATATGCATACAATAACACTAGGAAGATATATAAAATAAAATAAAAGTAAAAGCTAAATATAATTAAATAAGTTAAAATATACAAATAAAGCATATGTGTGAACCACACACATACGAAAGAACAAACCGCGAAGGAAAGAACAACTATCACTAAGTTTTGCCAGATTTCATCCACTGTTGAGACAGAGATAAGTTGAGGAAATTGTTCCTTGCTGGAAGCTTCGAGAGCTGTATGACATCACGTGCGATCGTCGAAATCAAGTAGCATTTGACGTGGTTACAACTCGGGAAGGTGAACATAGACATAAAGGTGACTCTGATCACCTGTGATTGAGGACAAAGCTCTTAGGGGAGCATGAAGCCCCAAGGGAAGGGAGGAGGAATGGTTATTTTTACATATGGGAAATGGTAATTTTAATGTAATATAAATGGTATTTATAATGCCCGATAAATGGTATTTATAACATATTATAAACAGTATTTCTACATACGGTATGTTCATACATGGTAATTCATACGTATGATATACAGTATTTTTATATACCGTTTACTCATAACGGTATTATAACCGATGTATTACCATTTTTCGTATAACACATACGAAAATATAAAGTAAAAAAGGTTTAAAAATGGTTATAATACCGTATGTGTGTTACTTGGATATGTTAAAAACATCAAACAAATGCTGTGTGAAATACAAAAACACTGCGTTTGATTAATTACCGGAGTTGGAGCATAAAATGTTCTGAAACTCAGGTATACAGAATAATAGCAGAGTGTAAATGCAGTGTTAAAAACGAATCCATAAACTGAAGTTTAAAAATACAGAGACTGATTTATATGCAGAATCCTCGTCAAAACAAACTGCTTGTTGAACGTTTATACACATATGTACAAGTAAGCTCTCAGTGTTCATGAAAAGTTTTGAAGATATTAAACTTGACATGATACAGGGAAAAGTACTTATGTTTAACTAGCATCATTTGTAGTTAACTCATCTTTCATTGCAGTACTCTACCATCTTATGCTGACACGTTGAAGAAAAGTTTCAACTTTATTGAAGGCATAAAGAAAGACAGGTTTCGTACTGAAGTACATCAAAAGGCTAACACTGGTCTCGAACTGAAGTACATCGTAAGGCTAACATTAAAAACTTTAACACAACTTATTCATTGCTTAAACATCACAAATTTAATACTTATCACTAGGGGTGTTCCAATATCCAATACCAATTATTGATTTTGTGAATATATCGGTATTTTCCCAATAACAATGATAAACCGATATTTGAGAACTGATAAACCGATAGATCCAACATATATATATATATATATATATTGAAAAAATTAAAAGATAAAAAGTGAATAAACATTGAAAAAATGAAGGATGGCTTAGCAAAAAGCTTACTTTATGGCGGTAAGGGGTTGTAACCTTACTCCCCAGTTCAACGAGCTCGTCATAAACGCCGCGGCCTTTCACTCCTGGTCACCAGCTTTGGCTCAAGCCAACCTCCGGAGTGACAATAAAAATTATCACGAGACCAGGTACTAGAATAGAAACGAGGACGAGAGCAATAACACAACAAAAATAGCCAACAGAACTGCTGACTCAAGTGAAAGGTATAGAGCAACGTGTGAGTGAGCTGAGGTCCTTTGATCGCTGTGCGGTCCTGTCATATGAATGATTCGAAATTTTATTCTCTAATTGAACACAAAAAGGATTTGAGCCTTACACCATATGCCAAATTGGTTCTGTATAAATTATCAATATTTTTAAGCATAAAAGATATTGGATATTTTTGAAAATATGCTTGCTTTAAAAATTCTTGATCAAAATTAATACGTAAATGCTCTTCTTTAATAGTTCTTTTAATTCTGACCAAACCTCCCAAGAATACATTGCAAAACACATTCAAGTGTATGTTGGAGTGCCAATGTATTATTCCATTAATGGGTAATTTAAATTGTTTTCTTTTGTCATAGATGGTAAATAGGATCGGGATTTGACAAAAGTTGATATTCAAATCCAAAAATTCAACCTCGTTGTTATTTTTAACAGGATTTTCTTTCAATATGAGGTTGGGTGGGTAAAAATCAAAGTTCATGTTGTAGTTCTTATTCTCATACCCAATAATTACGTCATCCACATAACGCAGGTATATGATTTCGTTATTAATATGAGACCTTCTTTCATAAAAACTAAGATAGATATCGGCTAATATGGAAGAACATCCCCCCCCATGGGGATGCCCTTAATTTGTTGATAAGCAAAGATTCCGTTGTAGAGATAATTTTCTTTGATAACTATTTTAATTATAGACTTGAATTTATTGAATTCTAGACTTCTTTTTAATTCATATTCTTCATATAAGCGGTAAAGTATATTTGTCAAGTCTTCCAGATCTATAGTATTAAAAAGTTCTTGGAAGTCATAAGTCCTTAAGTATAAAGGATGTTTATGATCTTTTAATGTATTTATCACTTGTAGGCTATTTTTTATTATATAACTTCCTTGGTTATTAATTTTCAGCAAAATAGGTTGTAAAAGCTTTATTAACATGGTATTGGCTTTTGTGAGATAAGTATTGCATCCAACAGTAACCGGTCGGAAACCAATAGGACTTTTATGTAGTTTCGGAATATTGATCAGATAGGGGTACTTTATTATTCCTGTGTATTTGATGCCAGTTAATAGATATAAGGCTTTAATTTTATTTGAAATTTCCTTAAGGGAAAGGTTAATTTTACTATAAAGTACAACATTCTCATATTTTTCTTTCAAGATGTTAATGTAAAAGAGCCTGCAAGTAAATGTGTAGTTGCTTGAGGCTTTGTCAGTATAAGAAATTATAAATTGTTCTTGAATGTTCTTCAGAAGTTGGAAGTTTAATTTACATTGATCAGGAGGTTGGTAAAGTTTTTTATAATAATACTTGAAGTCCCTACACATCATAGATCGCCATTGATGGAATGCGATATCAGGCAAACTGAATCGGATGGATTGTTTATAAATGAATTTGTCAATGTCTTCTCGAAAAGCTTCAAAAGGATCTCCATGATAAGGATTTCTATATTTAGTACCAAGTTTGAAAGCTTGTATTAAATTGGTATCATCCAGGACATTACAATCTCCTGTTACTATATGACCCAGTATGGGATCGGAATAAGGATTGTTTTTGCATTTGCATTCTGTTAAATTTTCTTGATGTAGATTCTGACATAAAAAATTATAGTTAAATACTTTTCTTCTTAAAGGAATGACATATCGATAAGAAGTTCTTATTTTCAAGTTGCTTATTGGGAGGAGATCTTGATGTTCTTTCAAAATATTTCGAAATGGAATAAGATTAAAAGTTTTGTTCTGGAAAAGGAGGTTTAAATAAGTTGAATGAGTAACTATATCCTCTTCTTCATTCTGCAATTTGATATTTAGGAATTGAGATCGTTTTTTTAGCCAATCGCTAGTAGTAGCTAAATTCAGTTTCTGAAATAAAGTTGTTTCTTTCGTTTTCCAGATTGTTAATTGTTTAAACCAAATTGTCCAAATGTTGAGCTTGAATTTTTTGCGTATAGACAAAATATACGTACGGATAAAATCAGGTCTATGTGTTTCATATCCATATACTTCCTGTATAAAACTCCGAAAAGACTTGATGCAGAAATCCAAATTTTGCTTTTTCTTGTTTTTACTCCTGAACCATCTCTTGCGTATTTTAAATGAGCTATAATTAATACTGAAGTTTTGCAGAGAATGATAATAATCATTGTTATAAAGCTTATTAAACAAAACGGAGTTAAGACCATAAGGGTATATGGTGTTTCTTTGAAGAATGTGGATGTTTTCCCACCATAAACGATGTTGAGTTTTAATCACAAAGTCGATTATTGAGACTGTTATGTTATTGAAAGAGTGCTCCTGAAAATGAGTATAAAATAATTGGCATTCTTGATTGTTGCTGTGGTTTTTCTTAATATGATTACGATGCAGGTTTATACGGATATTTAAGGGATTTTTAGTTTGTCCGATGTAGGACTTCTCACAAGAATTGCATTTTATTAAATATATGCATTGGAATGTTTTGCAGAATAGTCTATATTTAGTAGATTGACCTATGATGTTTGGATCTGCACTAGGGCAGAGCATACATCGTTTGGATTTACATTTTTGAAATTTAAATGTCTTCATGTAACGAAAATTACTTCTATACATTGAATCACAAACAGGAGTTAAAACTTCTTCATTTCCTTGTAGTTCAGCTGGTATATCATGATATGTACAAAGACCAATAGATTTTACACTTTTTAGTTGTATATCACTCTCTGCTACAGGTCGAAATATATATATATATATATATATATATATTTTGTACTTCAACATTGAAGAAATAGATTTAATATGTTTTCTTTAACTACTTTTTGTCTTGAAACAGAATGGTGTGCAGAAAGATGTTAAAATACAGAAATAGCTCATTAGTCCAAAAGGTAGACAGAGGAGGCCAGGAAGTCTGTCCGATCCTCTGCATCTGCAGGAAAGGAAAACTCTAAATTCGAAGATCATTTGGCACTATATTCAAATGTTTATAGTCAATGGGTCCCCCCTTTTGTTATTTATTTACCTTTAGAATAATATGGAGATATATAAATCTTGATACATAAATGAAATCCCGTTATAAAATTCTGTTGGCCACAAGCAAGTCACAACAAACAGTCCTAATCAGATATAGTTGCCTATAGTTGTCAGTTGAAGACATATTTGCGTAACTGAGCAACAAGTAGGCTACTTTTCCACTTTTATCATGACTTTTTGGAACATAATAACTAGAACACTAATTCGAATTCAAAAAAATAACGCCAAGGTGCATACTCCCGGGTTATGCCATATGAGTGTACCAAATTTCATGACCTTAGATTTCCTACTTCACATTGCACACACACATACAGTTTCCTTTATTATGTAAGAAGGCCGATGGAAACTCGTAAAAGTATATACAAGGGCCATTTTTCATGCATGTCCCGAGATGTTTACTCTCTTCTAGAAATGGCAGAAACTTGCAATTTGATACACTGATAGCTTAAGTGGTGTGATTGGCCAGAAAATTCCAAAAATCCAAAATTAATCCATAGGAGGGTTGGAACTGGAGGGAGGGGATAATTTTATTCCCTATACCTGGTTCATAATTGATTAAATCAAGCTATTGCATAGGATATGAATAACCAGTGTTGTACAAAAGTTAAAATGGAGTTCAATATTCAGCCTTGTTATCCTTCTAATTATTTTACTTATTTGATTGCATCTTTTCCAGCAAAATTTGCTTTTCATTAGCAGAATTAAAAGTAGAAAATAAAACAAGAAAGATCAATTATGCATAAAGCATTGATTATAAAACACTTTCCCACTGACATACAATTTTATTTACATCTTAAGCTGCTTCCAAACTCGCCATTGACAAAATTAATCTTAAAACTTCATCGGAAAAGCCAATGTTAGTTATGCAAAATGAACTTTATTTAAATGGTGTCATCGAGAGTATAATTTATGAAGTGTTTACGATGCTTTTGCAGTTAATATTATGTCACAATTATAATATTTTCTTATTATAAAGAGAATATTATGTCACAATTATAATATTTTCTTATTATAAAGAGTATGTCATTTGCTTATCTCCTGTTAAATTAGTTCCTTGAAATTGTTGTAACTATGACAAACCATTTCATTTCATAAATCATCTGTCACTCTATAAATTCAATTAATACTTCATTCATATTACTTAGATTCCAGATTCTAGAGCAAAATAATTTTGCGTGAAAAAAAATTCATCAATTTTTACTCAACAACTTTCATTCAACTCACCTTAAAATCGCTTGATTTGTTTACATTCTGTATGCTATAATTTAGCGTTAAAATTAGGCTTCATTGTATGAATAAAGAAAGTTTAGTGATCATTTAAAATAAAAAATATTGTAATTGTGTTGGCACAGAATGTAGATATACAGATAATACACAAAAATAAAGTAGTTTTATGACGGATGCAACAGTAAATATAAATTTAAACAATCTTTAAACATCTGCGGAAAACAATAGAAGCCATATTTCATTTTGCAATGAGCCACGTGATCTCTTCATATAATATGGGTGCAATTATTATTTCAATTTTAATTTTAAAAAAATACTGAACATATTTTGCTGAAATTTTTTTTACACATTTTATATGATAATTTGAATATTTCCTAACATTTTCAAAACAATTTGTGAATTTTAATTCTGCTTAAAAAATGTCCCATAGGATTCAATGTATTTCATTTTTTCAACCCAAGTAAAATCTGAAACTAATTAGGCGATATTATTCATTTTCATTCCCATATGTCCCACAGACCGTCTCAACAACACACTAAAATTTGATTTTGATAAAGTCATTTTTACGGCAGTTATCATGCAAACGGACAGAATGAACAAAGTCATAAACCCTTTTCAACTATGTTGGAAAGTGTTGAAAAGTTTAAGTACTATGAAGTTTTGAATTTGTTACATTAATGCTTATGCCTCTATTTAGAATAAATTAGTTGTGGTGTATAAAACGAGTAAGGTTTCATTTCAAAATATCTCAAAAGCTCTACTTTATAGCAATGAAAACATGCAAAAATCAATCGTTAAAATGCAAAGATATGCTTTTTCTTATTCAAATAGACACTACCTAGCAGACGACAACTTCTGGATATTCTAGAAATGCTGTGATGTCATGCTCGCTCTATCTAATCCCTTCTCGATGATTTCAAATGCTAAATTTAAGAATAATGCATTCACTTTACACTAGTCTAACTCTTTTATTAAATAGTTCATATCAAGTTTATATTCTTAGTAAATGCTTATTTTGTGTGAATCGCAAAATATTGAATTGGGATATAGCTTTCAAGACTAGGTTCTTTTTGCAATTGTGCCATTTACAAGAACAGATGCTTATTTTGAGTCACTTGGAAGACAAGATAGGGATTATGCGGAAGAAAAAATTTATGTTTGGATTAGCAATCTCCACTGGATTTGATGATAAACTGGAGAACTTATTTTTCTTATATATTATTTATTTAAAAAACTTTTTTTACCAGTTAAACTTTCAATTTTTTATCTCTACTATGTTTTCCTCTATGGTTCTTTAAAATTTTATATAGTATTGTTTTATTTCAATTTTTATATTTTGTTGGAGTTTTACAGAATGTTATTTGATTGTTTAAAATTTGAAGATTTGATCTGTGTTGAAATTTTTCAACAGTGGCTCTGGCGATGGTGTGGCAGATCCCGTTATAATCAAAGAGCTCTTATCCTAATTATTCCTCGATCATTAGAATCTTTGAAAATTGCTAACATTTTCTTTGTGTATCTGATACAGCTGAATCAATATACCCATCACTATTTGGAACTGCAGCTGAAGCAGCAGACTTATTTTACAGTGATATCTTGAAAAGATTCGAGAAACACTGGATAAGGATGATAAAATTTATTTATTAAAATACACTGTGAGAAAACTTACCTTCTTTTTGTAATACCTAAATGAAATAACAGCTGCAGCCATAAAAGCGATGAGAATCAGAAAGTCAGCTAAAAACCAAAAATACCAAGCAGCATTTCCACCATTGTGTAAAATCAAGTAATAATCGAGGATACTTCCTTGTAGAACAATGATAAGTAGAAGTCCCAAACAATCTAGAACATGCTGTACAAGTCTGACACTACAACGACACATTGATTCTGTCTGAGTCATGGCTAAATCTAAAAAATAAATATATTAGAATCATACTTCCAAATTTACAGCTCAATATTATAATAAATACATAGAATTCAGGGCCGGATCTAAATATATCAAACTAGAAAATCAAAAATAATGGATCTTTCTACTTTATATAAAGGCAAATACCCAATAAAATTTTTTTATTGTACAGTCAAACCTCGTTAAACCGTCAGTTTTCCGAAGTACCGAAAAACTGAATAGGAAAATAACGGTAAAAAAAATATTATAAACTGTCATCTTAAAAATGCCATACCCTTTTAAACTGTCAGTTTTAGATGCAAGAACTTCCATGTCGCAAATTCAAGACCCAGACAAGTTACTTCTTTTTCAGTTTAGCGGTCAGAACCAGTTCAGCGGTAGAAAAAGGGACTTGCAATACATTCTCAATCCCCCTTCTTCTACCCACTCACACAATGGGGATCTGGTTATGCCTCCGGCATTTGTGGGGAAATGACAACTAGAGAGTAATTCCTAAAAAGTTTTAATCGTACACATGTTCGATTGTTAATTTGAGTCACTGTTGGTTTGCTGGCATTTTTTCAGTTTGTAAACGGAAACTTGAGTAAATGTGCTGTTGAGCATATTATCACCAAAGCATATAAAATTTTAACATTTTTTGAAAAAAAAGAAAGTTTTCAAGGAGTTTGAAAAGTCAAATCAGTCGAAAGCTGCCTTCGGAAAAGTTCAGAGAAATCCTCGAACATCGTTAAATGACATTTTAGCATCAATAAACACTGTAGCACGTAGTGACAAGAAAAAGACAAGAAGTGTTTGCTTATGAAAAAATCGAGAAAGTTTTCATAATATGGATGAAATACACCAAAACACAAAATGTTCCGATTTCCAGTTTATTTTGAAGTAAAACCTCTTCGAATTGCCGCCAAACTCGGAGAAGAAAAATTTACAGCTAGTAATGAATGGTTTGATTGGCTGAAGATAAGGCATAATTTATCATTTTAAAAAGTCAAGAGAGAAGCAGCTGATGTTGATCCATAAGTTGCTCTGGATTCGAAAAACACAGTGCTAAAAAATCATGCGAACAATATGGACCAAGTAACATTTTTAATGTGGATGAATGTGGATTGTTTTACAGAGTCTTGCCCGATAAAACTCTTGGGTTCAAGCAGAAAAAAGCATTGGGGGAAAAAAGAGTAAAGAAAGAGTTGCTGTTTTGCTGGAATCCAACATGAATGGCAGTGAGAAGTTGAAACATATTGTTATAGGAAAATCTAAAAATCCCTGGTGTTTTAAGAGTGTAAAATTTTTGCCAGTGAGCTATGATGCCAACTTCAAAGCTTGGAAGATGACTTCAGAGATATAGGAAAAGGCAATGAAGAACTTAAACACAAAATTGTTTCAAAAACATAGAAAAATAGCTTTAGTTGTAGACAACTGCACAGCTCACACCAAAATAAGAAATTTAGAAGCCTTAGAAATGGTCTACCTACCACCAAATATGACTAGTGTATTACAACCTATGGACCAAGGGATTATTTAAAATTTTAAATTAAACTACTGAAAACTTTTCATGAAGGATTTTATAACTGCCCTTGACAACAAATCCTCTTTTCAGTTACTGTGCTTGATGTAATTTTTTACATAGCGAGCAGCTGAAGCATGATATCCACCAAAACTATTGCCAACTGCTTCAGACATGCAGGTTTCAAAATAAATTCTTCAGAAGTTAATCCTGAAGAAAGTGAAGATGATGTTCCTTTATCGGAATTAGAGGATGAACTATGAAAATGTGGTTTAGAATTTTATTCGGATGAATATATATCTGTGGACAATAAAATCGTGATCTCACCAGAAATTTCAGTGCCGAATATTGTTTCTGAAATAAAAGATTAAAACTGTTCAGAGTCCACCGATGAAAGTGATAATGAACCGGATCAAGTGCCGACATATAAGGATGCTGTAACTGCAATAAACACTGTTAAAAGATGTTTAATTTCTTGCGAAAAATTAGGCAATAAAATTTCCCAATGGTGGGAAAAATTGAAAATATTGTGGAAAGTAAAAAAACAGCATTAAAACAAGCAATCATTAAGGATTTTGTTAAATGAAACTGTAAGTAATTTTTTTAATTCATTTCCTGATCTCTATTATGCAATTAATTTTGAAAATTTACCATATTTCCTAAGTAACAAATGTAGCGTACATTTTGAAGTAGTATTTGTATGGATAAGTTTTAAATAACAATCAGAAACATTATGTATATATGTGTTCTATTTTGTTTCTAAAACGTCTGGCCTTGATTAAAAGGAAAAATCTCGTTAACCGGCATTACAGTTACCTCGCTTATAATGTCACTATAGATTGGTCCGGTGAAGTGACGGTTTATCGAGGTTTGACTGCACTTTTTCACAACAATTTCTATCTGGGCGCGGTAGCCCATTGGTTAGCGCGCTGGAGTTGCACTCGGTAGGCCCGGGTTCGATTCCAGCCGCTGCCAAAACTGCCACCGTGTTCATGTGGAGTACGATCACGATAAACATGTGGGTCCGAAAGTCCTTCCGAGAGGTTGGTGGTAGGGGAAGGAGGGTACGGTCCCTGTGGATGCCTCCCCCACTGGGTTCCGGTCTAAATTGGGTGGCACTTCCCGACCGTCCAAACAGGTACCTTACACCTTTCTGGTAGGTCGGACGGTCTGGGTTTCAACAACAACAACAACAATTTCTATCTGTTACCTTACACC
This sequence comes from Amaurobius ferox, assembly GCA_951213105.1. Lineage (NCBI taxonomy): Eukaryota > Metazoa > Arthropoda > Arachnida > Araneae > Amaurobiidae > Amaurobius > Amaurobius ferox. The sequence goes on along the minus strand of OX578147.1, from coordinate 3,350,099 downwards.
TTTCTGGTAGGTCGGACGGTCTGGGTTTCAACAACAACAACAACAACAATTTCTATGGGGGCGCGGTAGCCCATTGGTTAGCGCGCTGGAGTCGCACTCGGCCCGGGTTCGATTCCAGCCACTGCCAAAACTGCCGCCGTGTTCATGCGGAGTACGATCACGTTAAACATGTGGGTCCGAAAGTCCTTCCGAGAGGTTGGTGGTAGAGGAAGGAGAGTACGGTCCCTGTGGATGCCTCCCCCACTGGGTTCCGGTCTAAATTGGGTGGCACTTCCCGACCGTCCAAACAGTTACCTTACACCTTTCTGGTAGGTCGGACGGTCTGGGTTTCAACAACAACAATTTCTATAAATTTGAGAAATATAGTGCTGGAAGAATGTAAACAAACGATCATGATTTACTATTCTCCTGAGTGATATTCAAAAACAACCAATTTATTTTGACTTACCTCGTTTTCGGGAGTGACTCATGGTGTTTTTTTAGCGGAAGTTTTCATGTAAATTTGAATATCCGACATGTACACAAACTCATTTGCTTATTTAAGGATGGACCTCGGAAATCATTCTGGAACCGATCCTGGCATATATGGGAAATTCAATTTGAAAACATCAGTGGGAGGAATAGAGGAGTAAGATACTTCTAGTATTCCGTTTTCCTGTTTTTCTATGAAAGTAATGCATTAGTATCGTTATTACGAATGAGCTTGTTATTGAGCTGTTGATGATCATGTTGGTCATGACGATATAGTCTATTTTTTTACTGATGTACAGTTATAGTTTGAGATGACTTGTTAAATTACAATGTGTAAAGATGTATGTCTTAATTAAAAATGCATTTACAACGGTGATAAGTATTTCCTCGATGTTAGTGATGGTGCTAATCACAATTGAACTTTTTACCCAGTGCTTTACAATTTCAATCGTTCATGTATCATTCTACTCATCTACAAATGTGTCAAGTTTACTCAGGTTTCAATATGTGACCTTCGAATGGGAAGTCGAATGACATACAGAGGAAAATAATGTTTACAAGTGTTTTCCAAACTGAACTTCCTAGCCATATTTTCTTAACTTCAAAGCCTGTATATATGTTATTAGCTGCATGCTTAATATAGCAGCCAGCCTGTTCAACTAGGCAAGACTCTTGTTGTTTTTTGAATAAAACACTGATTTTGTTTTCAACTAAATAGACTCTGTATTTATTTTATTCTGCTTATACTCTGATACACGCATGGAAAGTTAAACATTAACTAGATTTGCCCAGAATATAGCACATATGCTATGCTGACTAGGGGTGTTCCGATATTAGATACCAATTATTGGTTTCACTGATATATCAGTATTTTCTCAATAACAACGATGAACCGATATTTAAGAACAGATCCGATATTTCCTTTTTTGAATACTTCAGCATTTAGGAAATGGGTTTTCTTTAACTGCCTTTCATTCTGAAACAAAAAGGTAGACACTAGACGCCAGGAATAATTCTGTCAGACCCTGTTCATCTGCATGAAAGGGAAACTCTCAAGTCGAAGGTCATTCGGTGATATATTCAAATATTTATAGTCAATAGTTCCATCCTTCTGTTATTTAGTTATTTATTCATCTTTAGAAAAGCATGAAGATCTTTAACTCTTGATACATAAATGAAATTTCTTTTTAAAACTGAGTGAGTCAGCAACAAGCAAACCACAAGGGACTTAAACTAATAACACTTACCAGTCAGATATATAGTATAGATATTAAACTTGGTGTTTCCAATTAAGGTTAGAGTACCCACATTGGGTGAATTTCTGCTAATTGGGCTGCTCAAAAGTAGTCCTTATTACAACTTTTAAAAATATAAATTAACTAAAAAACTAATTTGAATTTAAAAAAAAAAAAATCGCAGCTAGGTGCACCTTCCCGGGTCTTGTAGTACCTGTACACCATATTTCATGGCCATATGACACTTAGATTTAGGTGGCAATTAGAGCCATATGACACATATAGACTTCCCTTCCCACATACACACACACATCGTTCTCTATTAGGTAAGAAGAAGGCCAAAGGTGACTTGTAAAACTATATACAAGGATTATTTTTCATGTATGTTAGTGATGGGATTCATTCGAATGAAATAATCGAATATCTCGATAGTTTCAGATCATTCAATAGGCTCGATAGTTGCAACCAGACTTAACTATATGCCGTAGGATACAATTAAGCCTTGGTTGCAAAAACTATTCGAATACTTTTCGGCCAATAGCAGTGAAGAGCCCTATACTTGATAGTATTACTAATATAGTAACTACTAACAAGTAGTAACCAACGACTCATTGGTAGTAAGAAAGTTGAATGATTTGATTAGTAATAGCAGTCAAACACGATAGTTTTAAAAGTATTCGAATGAATTTAGGCGATTGTAGTAATGCTATCGACTATGGCGATAGGATTCATTCAGATAAGTGGTCCAGTTACTAATTTCCATTCAAATGATAGACAAGTCATTAGATGGTTTTAAAATATAGCTCGATCGATGATGGGATAGTATTATTTGCACAATTTTGAAAGATATACAAGTTTCTTTTGTTGTGAAAAAATTACGTTTAGTGAAATAAAATCACTGAAATGGTTCTGTTACTGCGAAGAAGTTTCTTGAACAAGTGAAACAATCCTTTTAGGAAGAAATAACAAATGATTTTTAAAACAGACTACTAAATTGATTTTAAGCAAATATTTTGATTTTCATTAAGTCAAAAATAATTTTGACATTTTTGTTAAAGACATAATAGCATTTTCGTTAAACATTAATATTTAATTTTAATACATAGTATAGTTAATAATATTTAATAAATTTTTGTTTAAAGTAATAGTGACATTGTAGAAAATTCGAATGAGCAAATAAATAGATAAGGGCAAATGTTTTACTCACATATATATATATATATATATATATATATATATATACATATATTATATACATACAGAGCACATTTTAACTACGTATTAATTACTATGCATTTAATTAATTATTTTGTTGTAAAGTCATCTTTTTAAAACAATAAAGATGTCAAATTACTGGTGTTTGTAGCTCAATGCTATAATGCTCGTCTAGCATACATTGTTCCCGGGTTCGATTCCCTCCCTTGCAGGATCATTGTTTTTTTTAATTGACGATTTTTAGTGACTCTCATATAATATATTAATTTTATGCAAATGACTAGAGTTCCAAAAGACAAGAAATTGTGTGCTTCTTTTTTATTGGAGTGAACAATTTCATAAACTGTTAATTTTGAAAATTCTAGAAGTGAGGTTTTTATCTTGGGGTATCTGTATTATCAGGACTGCCCACATTGGGACGGGCTCTAGAGGGGTCCGTACCACAAATTTCATTTTTGAAAGAAAACATGAAAAATTTATAAAAAGGGGAAATCAAATATGGAAGAGGGCAATAACAGATGTTTCTATGGGTGGCCTGGTACTATATAAAGTAAATAAGGCAGATGAGGTGTGACAGAGATAAAAATATTTTTAAATCGCAACTTTAATTTTACAAATAATAATAAAAAAAATTATCAATATAGGAAATTTTATTTGTGAATTCCTAAAAATGAATTTGTTTCAAGTGATTATTTTACTTATATCAGATTAAAACTGTGAAGTATAATCATTCTGCAGAAAACTTGGAGCAAAACTTTTACAATACAAAAAGTTTAAATATATAAAGTTATTTTTACCATCAATGTTTCTCAATTCCCACTTCTTAAAATTCCACAGTTTTTCAGCAACTCCTTTACGAAATTTATTAGTACTAAAAGGATTAATGCATAAAACTTTTAAATTCTTAGAAATAACCTCTTCAATTTCGAGTCGCATGGCGCCATCTATTAATAAAAATACAAATTTTTCTTTTATACTGCTAAATACAGTTTTTAATTAATCCAACATTCTGCTTTTTGTAATGATCTAAACTTGACATTATGGTGAGTTTTAATTTTATGAATAAATTATCTAGTATTAAATCTATTAAATATGTTGTTTAAAATGGACAATAAAATACAGGAATATATTTTTAATCACATTTTATTTGCAAAATCTTCGATAGGACCAATGTTTGATACTTCTGGGATATTAGCATATTTTTTTGCTTTATAATAATGCATTCTTCTTGCACAAATACATTTACAGAAAGTATAGATAAACAAAGAATAAGATAAATGTTACAAATTGATTAATTTTACACTACAAATTACTATTTAAAAATATTATGTAAATCCAAATTTTTTTATGATAAACAATTTTGACGATCATTTACTACTTGTCCAGTTTTTGAAAATACACATTCAGATGGTACAGAAGTAGCAGGAATGCATAAATACTTTGTCTGCAACTCATACAATTCCGGTAAAGTGTTCTTTTGCTTTTTCCAGAATTGTACAGGATCTGGGGATATGAGGCATCTCTAAGTATTATTGCCTAATCATCAGAGTAGCGGAAGTGGCAGGAGTGATTACAGTTTTTCTTGAGCTAATTTTTCATCAAAATATTCCCATATAGAAAATTCGTTTTCTGTATTTGTATGAGCAGAAGATTGACTGCTACAACTTGTAGGTAATTCTTGGGATTTGGCCTGAATAATTGATTCCAATTCCTCTGATATCCACTCTTGTACTTTTTGTGCATTCTCATCAATGCCAAAAGCAGTTTTTTTAAATCTGGGGGTCAAGAAAAGTTGCTTTTACCACTATTCTGATTGACTCCAGAGACCCTAAAAGTCTTGACATGACATCCAACAGTGTATTTTGTAAAACATATCCTGGTGAGGTTCGTGGTTTTTGCTTTTAGACTGCATGCTGAAGTCCACGAAAAAGGTGGAAAGATAATGGACATTGTGGGGTAGTTTTCCACAGACAATGCCACTGATAAATTTTCAAAAGGCTTTAGAATGAGAATAACATCAGAAATTATGTGCCACTCTGTAACATCTAGGAACTCGGGTGCTTTTGGTAACTTTGGTACAGCCACTGATATAGGCAATTTGACAGTGAGCAGTCTTTCTATCATTAACAAAGTGGAATTCCACCATGTTACAACATCTTGTTTTAGTTTTAATTCTGGAGTATCCATTTTCTGCTGTATTTCTCGTAATTTTCCCACAGTCAAAGAACTACTTTTGAAATATCTAATAAGAGATCAATTTTTCTTTATTAGGTACAGCTTCGATATACAGAATTTGGCTTTTGACAATCTATTTTTCTGAAGCGATCAATTGCCAAATATGGCGCAAAATAAACTAGCCTTTGTGCGAAATTTCCCGTGACCTATTTTTCTGGCAACCCCTTTTAGTTTTCTGTTATCTACGGCTTCGCCGATTCTATTTTACTTGTGTTGTTGCTTTGTGTGTAAAAATGCATTAAACATGTGAATATCATACACATACGAAAGATAGCACATGTTAATGGATAAAATAATATAGAAGCAGAAAATTTACATAGGAATAATCGTTCTCTGATGGCCGCAATGTGGAAACAGCCATTTGAGCAATTTGGATATTTACATGTGTTTTTCTTTGAAATGCTTTAGATTTCATTAAACCAAGTACGTGTTTTGATTTTTATTTGGCTTTTGCTTTGTTTTAGCGGGTAATTTAAAGTTTAATTTAAATTTTATGATTTTCATGTTACGTCCGTGCAGTTGTCGCACAAACAGCCACGCGAGACGTATAGTTTTTTAAAATTTTGTTAAAATACAAACATTTTTGAAAGTATGCCTTTATTTTGTTAAAGTACAATCATTTTTCTAAGTATCGGTTTTTTTTTAATTTCTTTAAAGTACAATCATTTTTCTAAGTATAGTTTTTTGAATTTCGTTAAAGTACCATCTTTTTCTAAGTATCATTTTCTTTAAATTTATTTAAAGTACAATCATTTTTCTAAGTATCGTATTTTTTTAAATTCCATTAAAGTACAATATTTTTTCTAAGTATCGTTCTTTTGAAATTTTGTTAAAGTACAATCATTTTTCTAAGTATCAACTTTTTTTACTTTTACATTATTTATACTTATTTATGCATTAGCTTCTTATGTATTTTTAAATATATATTTTTATATTTGTTATACACGAAGCCCAAAATGGCATCCGTTAGGACTTTTCAAATACCGTACGTGCTGGCACCATTCTTGGCAACAACAAAAACAAATGGCAGATTTCGCCAAATTCTTTATACAGAAGCTGTTCCTTTTACTATTGGCATAAGCATTTCAGTGCTGTTTAAACTCTCATTCACGCTTAAATTCAAAGTGTGAGTGACACAAGGGGGGGATGTCTCTTTTTAAGGTGCTCAATAACAGCATATTTTATGTTTATCCCATTACCAGTAATTATAGCAACATTTTTGTTACTGATACCCCAGTCATCAAATATTTCTTGCAGCCAAGCTGCAATATTTTGTCCAGTATGTCTGTCATGAACTTCCTTGGTGGTGATGACAGATGAATGCAAAACATAATTTTGACTGAAATGGGCAATAATAGTAATGAAGGATTTTGCATTATCTGAGGTCCACTTGGCAGTTGTCACAGTTATACAAGCATTGCCTAGTACCTCTTTTATTTTGGTTTTAGATTCATTGTAGATCATTCATTGGGAGCAACTTGTTCACACATACTTTTCTACTAGGAAGCTTATATAAAGGTTGTAGCTGTTTAGTATAATTCAAAAAGCCTCCATTTTCAACCAGCAGTTGGTAATCTTTAACAACCATTTCAACCAATCTTCGGTCAATCAAATTTCTTTCAAAAGCTGGTGGTTCATTTTCCCAGGAAAAGAGCCTTAACTGCTGTTGACATTTTGCCAGGAGTAGCATCACCTGCAACAAGAATTAAACCTTCATTTGCAACATTAAGAGTTTCACTTTCAGTATACACTGCATCAATGACTGGTAGTGTGTCTATTACGACATGTAAGCAAGTAGGTTCCTTGCGTTTAAGATGGTTTCTTAAATTTGTAGCATTCCCACAATACATTCCTTTTTACATACCTTATAAGGTACAGACTTATTTGCATTTTTGGAAAAATGGTACCAAACTTCTGATTTCTTTCCTCCTAGTTTCATTTCAACAGAAATCTAAGGTAAAGCACTTAGCAATGATACTTTGAATATAAATTAACTAAGCACTAGAATTAAAATAATATTTACAATGAAAATTATTTATAATACAAACATTAATTATAAATTTATTTAAATGACAAATACCATGTAAAACAAAGGAAGAGAAAACAAGAACAAAAATCACTAAGCGAAATGAATACAAAATAAAGCAATGCGAAGATTCAATTGCTGCTCTTGATACTGGCTCATACATTTGTGCTAAGTTCTTTCAGGTTACTTCAGGTGTGTCTGCATCTGCAATCAAATCATTTTGTGGCTCTTCAAGAGTAGGGAATATTGTTGCCAATGCCTTAGATCTCAGACATAAAAACAGCTGTTTATCTTTAGCAGTTGCACTTTCTGCAAGAGTTTCTGTTACTTTAATGAATCCATATAAGCCCCTCCTGTCCATAAGAAATATTTTCACATCTCTTTTTCAATGCCTGTAGTTTAAGCCATTTAGCTTAGGAAAGCTTAAGGCATTACTATTTTCAACAAAATTATTCATCTTCAAAACACAAAATAATGCCTCTACAATAATGAAATAACTTTTAAATTGTAGAAATTCTTCTTAATATTCAATGACAGAAGCTGTATTGACTGCTAATTCAATTCCAGAAACATGCAGGAATGGTTTACTTGACTAAGCCTAACTGCTAGTAAGTGACCAAGTCTAATATCAGCATACATATAGGACTAACTTAAAATCACTGAAAGTACTGAGTTGTAAAAACATTTATAAATACCTAAGCTTTTGATTGCACCAACAGAGCAGAGTGAATAGTGATGAGCTGGGCCCATAACCCTGAAAGCCCAGTGTTCAACAAGCTATACAAGGTTTATGAAAGCATCTCCTCTATAAATAACAGCAATCAAATCTTAAAACTAACAGATTTATTAAGATTACATACAATCCGTGGACTCCACGATACAATCCTTCAGAGCTACATTTTTTCATATCAAAAAGTAAACTACAAAATCTGTTGCCACTTTTAGTAACAGAAAAACCACCCCATTACAGTTAAGGGTTTTCCAACATTCTCCCACCTTTGAAATGTAGTAACTTTTCAAACATGTTATACATCAAGTGTTACATCTAAAATCTACATTTTGTCAGTTTCAGAGATCTAGTTTATTCGCTGGTCGCACTGTGCGTCCACTACAGGTTTTAAAGGTAACCATTTTGTGCTCTTCATCAGATAAGGACTCATATTTCTCATCGGGTTTCATTATGAAAATTTCATCCCCCAAAGGTTTTGGACAAATGTCTTCTAAAGATTGTAATAAAGGCTGTACTTTATCTTCACTATGGATTTCTAAAGGATATAATCATTGTAGAGGTCGGAGTAAGTATTCCTATGCTGTTTTTATTCGAACAAGGCGATTAATGTTATCTTTTCCTGGAAACAACTCAATAACCTTTGCAAGAGGCCAATTCAGTCACTTCCTACCAGAACTATGTGTCATCAACTTTAACAGTGCCATGACAATTTTTCTTTGTTGAGTGAAGAAAAGCAAGATATTCTTTCTTGAATCGGGGGCTCTCCCTTACCTTTTGTAAATATCTCCATCTACTTGATAAACTAATTGTTTCAATGTGATCTAAGTCTGTTACCTCATTTCCAGAAAGACACTGTAGAAACATTGAAGGCTTCAGCACTCTCAATTCATCTGATTCCTCAGACACATAAGTTAGAGGTGGTTGTTCATTACTGATTCACATTCACATAACAGTGTCATTAAGTTCATCACAATTCAAGGAAGCATGACCAAGATTTTTTAGCAAAAGATCCTTCAGAATTCGTATTAGTCTCTCCCAGAAAACTCTCCACCAAGGAGACCATGGTGGGTTAAACTTCCACTTTATCTGATGCAAACCACATTCCTTTCGAATCTTATTCCAATCCAACTGTTTTAAAGCAACATTTACACCAACAAAATTGGAACCAATAAATAACTTGAACTCTTCCCTTTCGTGCTATGAAACGATGCAGAGCCTGTATGACAGCACCTGCGCTTAATGACTAAGTTCTATGTGAATGGCTCTATACATGGCACATGTGAAAATAATAATCCAACACTTTTCTCTAGATCTGGTGAAAAGTGGTCCTGCTAAATCAACTCCGGTCACTTGAAAAGTACTAGCAGATGTTCTTGTTCTGTCTTTAGGAAGTGGAGGAAAAGGCTCTTCAAGAGCCTTCACCTGATTCTTTCTACAAATAATGCATCTTGTAACTATAGACCCTACAGATCTTCTACCCCTTAGAATCCAAAATCTTTCTCACAATATTATTAAGAGAGTAGGTGTTCAGAATGTTTATGAAGAGTGTGCCAGCACACTCTTCATCAAGGTGTTCGATCATCTGCTCTACTATTGGGTGTTTTGAAGGAAGAATCTATGGAGAAATAAATTCTTCCGTTTCTTCATTAATTAATTTAGTTTGTATCCTCATGATTCCATCTTTGTCAGTAAAAACTTGAAAGTTCCTTAACCCTTTCCGGATGGTCGAAGTATCCACGCATCAATTGATAACATGTTTTCAAGACTGCCATTCGGAAAGGGTTAAAGAACTATATTCCTCGGAAAAACATTCCTTTTAGATGCAACGAAGAAGTACCTTTTCAGCATTCGAATATTCTTCACTAATAATATCAGACTGTCTTGAAAACTTTAGCAGCAAACGTAGCATCCAGGCTATAGTTCTCACTATTTTGGAGTAACTCGAAAATCTTCTAGCTAGTTCTGTGGTAATAGTTTCTATTTCAGAACTCTTGACAGCTAAAACAGTCTTTCATTTTCCTTTATCAGCTTCTTCTTGATCAGGAGTTGAATTAGAAAAGGCTAGTCTTTTGAATTCCTGAGCAACCATAAAGGGCCCTCCCACCATCTGGATTTCAAGAGTTGTTGTGTCACACAACCTCTTGAGAGCAGATCTGCAGGATTAGAATCATCTGGGATGTGTCTCCATTATTCAGGCTGAGTAGCTTCCTTTATTTCTTTTACCCGGTTCTCTACGAAAACAGTCCATGGTCTTTGATTAACTATCCAGGTTAAAATACTGTTGAATCGGACCAAAAATAAGTTAGAAGGTCAGATATGTTAAGTCCTTGCTGCACTAAAGTGTAAGTCTAACACCTATAAGAGCTGCCATTAACTTAAGTCGTGGAAGTGTCAGTGCTTTTGCTGGAGCAACTCTAGATTTAGCTATTATAAGGTTTAGGTAAACCTTTCCTTCCTTTTCAGTTCTAAAAAATATACAGCTAGCAAATGCAACTTTGCTTACATCACAGAACACATGCAGTGAACTTGAATCATTTAGAACTATTCTACGAGAGATTTTGCAATCAGCTAGTGAGTTCAACTGTTCCATCCATTTATGGAATTCTTCACATATATCTTTAGGTAGTGTTGTGTCCTATCCTATCTTCAATGCCCATATTTTAAGTAAAATTTTCGGTAGGAGAGTAATTGGTGCAGTAAATCCAATGGGGTCAAAAACCTTTTGCACAGTTGACAGAAGTGATCTTTTATTCAACAATGAAACAGAACTATTTATAATTTTAACATTGCAGCTCAATTCATCTGTTGAACAAAACCTGAGCAGTCCAAGCACATTTTCTACTGCATCTTTATTCGTCACATTGCTCACCCATCCTCTTAGATTGAATCTTCTATAAGTCATTAGCTCCTGGGCTTCACTAATAAACTGTTCAAGTTCCTCCTTATTTTTCATGCCAGTTAGACAATTGTCTACATAAAAGGATTTTTTCAATTTCTCAGACGTAGCTCGCAAATAGTAAGGTGCATTTTCCAACAGATGATTAATCACAGCGCCTCGGGCACCATTTCTCACTTACGATTTTCGGCATAATTTTAAACACGCTCTATCTCTAGAACAGTTCAAGATAATTGTTGCGTTTTTCTTTATTTGAAATACAATATTTTTCTAATTAAAATGATATCCTCCATTTGGAAATATGTGTCCAAGTTCTCTTGCTGTAGCCTTCTGAATTTTTTTTTTTTTGAAAAACAAAAAATAATTTTTTTTTCAAAAATGCCAATCCCAAAAATTTTGATTTTTTGACTGTTGATCAGTACCATAGACTTCCGTTTTTGAGTTTAACAGGTTTTATAAACAACTGAAAATTTTGCCATACATTAAAAACACACAAACACACATTAAACATAATACACACATAAACAGACATCTCTAGGTGGGTGTGGAACCACCCATTTAGATCGTAGTGCATCAGGGTTAGAAAAATCAAAAAATTTCTACATGCCCTTCAGGCATGTTGTCCAAATAAATAGATGCCCAAGATAAAATTTTAAATGCGCAACATTTTTCTGATGACATTTTTCATTGTTGACAGCTCTTGCGCACATGAAAATAAATATATTAAATATTATTATATATACATAGCCTATAATTAAATACCAAAATTAGAAATTTAGTTACTTTTAATGAAGTAAATATATTAAAAATGGGAATTAAATACTATTTATGCTAAAATAATTTTAAAAATAACCATTTAGCAATTTATTCCGAATTAGACTAGACAACTTTTGGAAGAAGCATGTTTATTACTTCAATAAAAAAGCGATCGCAATCTTAATTTACATTACATGTGGCCGTAAATCCCCATCGTCATGATTGACATTACTGTGCATGTGGCCGTAAATTTACATTGGCTTAGACAGAAGGGAATTTTTTGTAGGAAACTATGCAAATTTTGTACGTAGTATGAGGATGTTTCCTGTAGAAACTGCAGATATTCCTTAGTAATCGGCATTTCTGCTTATCAACACCTGTTCACATTCGCAAATCTACCAAAGCTACACAAGGAATCAAGCACAAATGAATGACAGAAAGAGAGAGAAGAGAACGAGGAGCTGCTTTGGCACTGTACCAGAGGCTCTGCTTGTTTCCTTTAGTGAAGTCACTGTCGCCCGTAAACTGTGAAACTTTATTTTCTCCCCACAGTTATCAACTGTCACGCTACGAAAGCCATTCATAGTCCATCGCTGAATAATTAAGACTTTTCTTTTTCACCCTCTTCTCTTATTACAGCTTTAAATGTTGAACATAAAATATTTGCAGTAGAGTACTGGTTACTCGATTTCGGCTACCGATTGACCTAATCAGGTTAATGTCGAATAAATTTTTATTACCTGCCCGGTCGGGCATGTAATAAAAATTAATACATGCCCGGTTGGAATTTTTATATGCCCCGGACATGTCGGGCAATAGATTTTTCGAACTCTGTAGTGCATAAAATTTTGATCTTCCAATGTGGAATACAGGATGTTCCTTCTTATATATGGCGAAAGTTTCTTTAATACTGCGGGTCATATATCTTTTTACTTTCACCACTTTTTCTACTGCAACTATTATAATGATAGTGTTTTTTTTTGTTGGCGCTTTGGCGAGAACAGTCCCATGTATCTTCCAGATAAAATGACTGTGCAATTTGAACATGAGCTACAGTCACAGGATGACCATAACAGAGATCTGTTTTTCCAAACCTCACATTTCTTATTTTGTCCACCATGTATTTTGTTGCAAATGGAATGTGGTTGAAGACCCAGACCGCTCGACTCATCCGAAAGCATAGAGCATCCATTTGGAGGGCCAGAAATGGAATGTGGTGCAAAATTTGTACCTTTGAAAAGGACACTGGGATAATTGTTAGAACTTGCACATTTGCATTGTAGGATTCACACAATTCAATAGCTGAATTGATGTTTATAAATTCCTGGCAATTTTCACAGCAAGCTTCTTTAGGTATATTTTCTTCTGAAGATGGAATTTCTATGTTGAAGAGTTAAGTCAGTTTTCTTTTGGTGTACTCACCCACAACTTCAGTAATTTCTCTGCGCTTTCTTGATGCATACAGCTTATGACTTGACTTCACTGACCATGGTTTCGTAACAGGACTAACACCAACCTCTACAGCTGAATGATTCAGGGAATCTAATTTTTCGTCTGTAGATACAAAATCTGCATCATCTACACCATGGGAGACTTCTTCTTGTTCAGTTAGTGTCCTTTTTTATATTCTGTCAAAGCATTTAGAACACAGAAAGTCATCACTGGAAACATCTTGACTTTGAAACAAGAGTCTTGAAATGAGCACTCTTATTCCCAACCTGAAGAAAGTGCAAATAGTCAGCACAATTTACTCTCCTGTGGCTCTACTCAGACATTTCAAACTCAGTCCTTTCCACAAAACACCATACAACTCAATCAGCAGAATCCTCACAAAAGCTTACTTAAGTGCTGTTGGACCACAAATTTGGTGAACTGCTTGCTCTCTTTGCTTGCCTGTTGATAACTGTGAAGCTGCAATGTGACAGAAACCGTTTGTGCAATAGTTGATCTATAGCAATTCGAACATATACCTATGAGCGCTTCAAGGTCTTACCTTACTAAGCTAAGTTCGCCCATTAAAAAAACCATCACAGAATCTGGCCCTATTGGCTGTTGAAGGTCGCGAGTAGCCACAGCCATTAGTGCAACAGGTGTTCCATGGCTCAAAAAGCACACTTATGTCTGTGCAGTGGATGTAACATGAAAATCATAAAATTAAAATATATTAAAATGACAAACCAAAGTTCAAAGCAAAATATGCACTCTTGCATGTATATTTTTTGCTTTTATAATACGAAAAGAGTTAAGGGGTTGCCAGAAAAAAAATGCAATTATCAGATTGTGGAAAAATTGCACCAAAAACATCGCCATCTAAAGAGTTGTACCAATTAAATATATTTTTGTAAAAACTATATACAAATAGGGAAAATAAGGAATCTGGATTGGAAACACTCACTGGCATACTGAGTATGCCGCAAAACTGTGCTTGTAATAGAATGCCATGTGACCGTCGAAGAGTTACTGCCAGATTCAGATGAAACACATTACAACCTATATCTTTCGATTATAAGTTAGGAGTAGTTATAGGAGAGGAAATGCCCCCCCCCCCTTCCAAATCAGTATTCAGTTGGCACATTCTGATACTTTCATAACCATAAGTGATGACGTAGAAGGCAGGGTATACCAGATGAAAATAGCTGATAACTTCAGATATGTAAGTCACGTGATAAAAATCGACTAATCACGAGATTGACAGTGGGCAAGCAACAGACATGTCAGCTGAAGTTGTGCTTTGTATATATTGTCGCAAAATGCTCGTTTTCATATCTGTCAGCTTTTTATTTTCAATTTTAGCACAACATTCACTATTTTTGAAATTATTACATGTTATTTTAATAAAATATAAGTTTCTGATCATCATTTTGTGGATGAAGGCTGAATAATATTAGCAATTTCCAATTTCTAAATGTGCAGTGAATGAGTGTTCTCTAAAATATATATAGATTTATTCAAGTACTAAAAATACTTGTTTTAAAGAATTAAAACTGTGCTGTATAATCATTATGGAAGAAAATACATTGACATTAATTATAATGCTAACTATAATAAATGACATTAGAAATTTAAAATTTTCAATAGTATTCAATCACGGTTTTATTGTAAACACTAGGTTTTAAATAAATATGTCAAAAGAAACATTTTATTGCTATAAAATGTTTCTTCAATGTTCAGTACAAAGTACCTTCGTATTTATTGTACCCCAATATGTTTTGCATATATTTAATACTCTTTTCTTACAGCTTTTAGAAAATGAAATAAAATTAATGAAAAATGCTCTGATAGATAAATTTTAAATTCACAGAATAATGTACTTACTATAGGCCACTAATATTCATGGTAAATATTGGATTATTTGGTAAATTAAATTTTTATTTTAATTAAAGGATTTCCGTCTTAATTTAGAATGCAATTTATTGATCGGTTAGTTATAATTGGCCAAGTTTTGTTTTAATTCAAATATCTGCTTACGCTGTGAAGGGTGGGACATTTTTTCAGGAGAATATTTGACAGATATGTAGGATAGTCATGAGAAATCTTACGAAAAACAATTTGTAAAATGAATCGGTATGAGAATCATTGTCTTTAATCACTTTTTCCTTACACACCAAGAAAAAAATATTTATTTTTGTCACACTAGGAGGCTCCACCTCCTGCTTGCTATGCTCTTTAATCCCGTAACTCGCTTTGCGAGCCAGGAGGCTTTACCTCTTACTTGCTTAGCGAGCACTTTGGGTACTTTTTCACACATTGTAAAATACTTTTCCCCCTTTTTAGATTTGAGCTCATGTAACAAAAATTTTCTTTGAATATAATTTTAACAAAACCCTTTATAATGAATAATTACCGCATTCAATGGCTATACCAATTTAGAGTTATAAGTTTTTTAAATTGTTTTAAAATTACAAAATCTTATATGTGTTTCGATATGTTTTCTAAAATTTTAAAAGTTTTTTATTCTGCAAAGTTATGCCATTTTTCTAGAATTCCCCAAAATCTTCTTTTGCAACTTTTCTTTTTATGAGTATTATTCACTTTTATTCAAATTGAATTTCACTATCATTTACATTCAAAATTCTAGTTCAAATAACTGTAAAATATGCCACTTTGGTGGGAAGAGCCTACTTTAAAACACTTCAAAATACGTTAGTGGCGGGGCGGCATCAATTTCAAAACACTGAGAACCGCTCCAACTTGAAGCATTTTTGTATTTAAAAAACAAAAACTGAGTGGGGGCTATTCTATCGATCTACCAAAATTTCTTGTAAGTTGCATATTTTCTTTTATTTACAAGTACCAACATTTTTGTATTGTTTTTAAAATGGTAGTTTAGTAAAGATGTCGTATTATCCCTTTTTAATTTTTAGCGAGTTTTAGATGGGATTCTCTACTTTGTAATCTAATCTCTACTTTGATTTAGAGAACATTCCATTCTGGTAACCCTTCCACATCCTTTGAGATTATAATAGTGCTTATTTGGTTTTGATTTGAAACTGTTTATTTGAAAGAGTGTTGTTGCTGAAGGTCCTTTTTACTGTTGTTTTGATGTTATTTCAATGGTGATTTTTTTTTTTTTTTTGCATTTACTGGAAATATGTTTTCCGTTTTCATTGATGACCCTACAAGATAATTCTTTCAAATAAATTGGGATTTAGTTTTCGTGGGGTAAGCCGACTTTAGGCAGAGTGGGTGTGACTAATAGAATATTTATTTTTTAATTGTGCAGTTAATTTTATAATTTTTATGCATTGTGAGGAATGAATTCAAAATTTCAGTTTAATGGATTTATATTGTATTTAAAAATTTAAGTTGTTGACATTTGCTTTCTTCCGAATTTTTGTCATTTAATTGTTTTTAAAATTTTCTGAATTTCATGTCACATCTGCTAATTGTTTTTAAATTTTTCTGATTTTTATGTTACGTCTACTGTGTAGATGTAAGCTTGTGCTTTAAATGTGCTACGTAATACATGTTGCTACATACGACCTCTGGCAGTTAACGAGGCTGGATTATGTGATGTTTTTCTAGCGGGAGAGCGGAGCGAGCATAAGCCTACATAGGTCCATGTCCAAATTACTACAAATAAACTGTTTCACAAACAGCTGTTGGGGGCGTGGTAATTGCACTCTAAGCCTGGGTTCGATTCCCTCCGCTGCCAAAACTGCCATGTTCATGCTGAGTACGATCACGTTAAACATGTGGGTCCGTAAGTCCTTCCAAGAGGTTGGTGGTAGGGGAAGGAGGATACGGTCTCTGTGGATGCCTCCCCCACTGGGTTTCTAAATTGGGTGGCTCTTCCGGCTGTCCAAACAATTACCTTACACTTTCTTGGTAGGTCGGACGGTCTGGGTCTCAACTACTACTAACAGCGGTTGTCATAATATGGCGCTCAACAGAGAGCGACCATTCCTATACAAATTGCTAATATAGCAGTTCTTCTTTATATCACTAAATTTAATCAAGATTAATTTCATGTTCTTATGCATTTCTGATCATTTCCATTACAGTAAGCAAGCTGCCTGACAGCCATGGCGACATTTTTTGTTGCCAAGATAAAATTCGCCAATAGGGATAATACGGCATTCCAAATTGGTTTATCTCTATAATTAAAGCATCCTATCGTGAAATTTTATTATTATTCATGTAATTGGGTTCTCAAGCTATAAATTGTTAAAATATTGTTAAATTTGATAGTTTTTTACATTTCTTCGAAATGTCGCTTTTAAAATGTGTTTTGGTTTATAATAAAGTCTTTTCCCTCTGGATATTTCCGTTTTATAAGCCAAAGATGTATTGTAAAAACACCAGAGGCCATAAGAGGTGCCAAAAAATCCGACAAATTCGAAACGGTACGGCTCACTGGGGAAATGCAATAATAGGTATTTCATTATTTTTTAAAGGTCTGGGGACACAATATTGACAATTTCCGGCCATACATGGAAATAAAATTATGGAGACGTCGCAGTTAAATATTAGATGCAGATCCTAATTGAAATATTCTCAAGTAAGTTTAAATATTTCTTCAAGAATCATTCATACATAAGTTTGCTTTTCTCATTACGTATAAAATTGTTTGTCGTTCGGTACGGCATTCTTAATATCAAAACATAGAATTAATATAATAATAAGTCAAGACGAGATTCAACAAAGGAAGTAATGAGATTTTAAGGATAGAAAAATGATTTATCATACCAAATATAACTCCATTAAATCATAAAATGAAGGAACACATTCTTCCGAAAATAATCATATGTAAATACAAGAAGGAAAACATTCAAGACTGTTGCCACCAAGGGGGTTAAATGTACAGGAGTCAGCAGAAGTTAGTGAGTAAAACAAAGACTAACAACCAACATGGGTGGGGTAGCATATATTGAGACGGGATTCCCGTAGTTTATGAGGAGACCGAAAGCGGAGCTAATATGACGTAACACACATATGTTGCCAGATATATCAATTTGAAGTTATTTGATGTATTTCAGAAAGGATCGTCATTAATTTGCTATTTATGTGTTCTAAAACACGGAGATTAATTTCTTTTTGTCTTCATTGTATTACGGATGAAAACATTCCTATGTAAGTAAAGCAACTTTTTCTATTTACGTATGCATAATTATCGAAATTCATTCAAACTACGATTCATATTTAAGCACATACTGTAATTTTTTAAATATTTCAGCGAGCTGGGTATTTTTCTTTGGATTCGGTGGATTTTGAAACATCTGATTCATTGTAAATTTATCTTGCTCGCATTTTTAAAGTCATTTTAATCATCAGTATTACTTTGTGTTGAATTCAAGTTCCTCTTACTTTCAAGTTTTCTCTAACATATTTAATGCTTGCAAACACGAATAACAAATATTTTAATTCTGTTTTTAATGTTTTCTTGCTACAACTAACAAAGACAATTAGTAAATAGTATTGCATGATTCGTGCATGTAGTTACAATATTTCACAACTACCTAATATATCACCCACTGCATTTTATAAACAGTGGACCCAAGCTTTAACTACACTCAAAAATATTTAATATAATATTCCATTAAAGCATTGATAAATATATCACTTAAACCATTGATAATCTAAATTACTCCATAGGAATGCTGTTGTGAATCAGAGCAGTTTTATATGTTCATGGCTGTAGTTATCTATCTGCAATAAGAGCCTGATTCAAACTTTGGGAATATCTTTTATAAGCGAAGTTCTCTCAAGAGTTTAATTTTTAATAACTAAGAAGCCGGCTGCATGGTAGCACTTAATATATCAGTCTTCATAGAAATTCATATTATTGTGACATATAGCAAGTTTTCTTGCTGTCGTTGCAGGTATTAACTATTCCATGTTGATAACATGGTTTTTAAAAATAACATAAAAATATCCCTTACTTCATATTACATTATCCAAATGAGTACTTAAAATGTTAACGATATTGTACACAAATATTTGTTCAGAAATTATTTAAAAACTGTGATTCGAGTACAGGGATAACTAAACTATGTAAATCCATGAAAGTAAGAAAGTCAAATGTTTTTTTTAAACTACACTAAGAATTTACATGCATGATGATTTAAAAACAATTATATGCATCCTGAGATTGTTATTTATAAACATCACATCAATTTCATACCAAATCTTTTCAGCCATAGTTATAGATGTGTGTCAGTAAAATTTCCATTTTTATTTCATTTTAGTGGATTTGAAAATTAACTCTTTTTACACTGCTTTTTAAAAAAATAAGTAACTTTAGAAGTCTTTGATTATTTAGTTTTTTAGTTTTGAGGAGGACGGATCAGTTATGATAACACTCATGATGACGGATCAATTATGATAAAATAATTTTGGAAGACAGAAAATTGGGCTCCAAAATTTGCAAATATAAAATTTCATGATATATATTTTAGCTAGGTTACAGATTTAAAAGTTTAAGATTTAATGTGGTGCCGGATTATCAAATGTCAAACTAAAATGGGGCAAGAAATGAAAAAACTTAATTTAAAACAAAATATTGAGTAATAAATATATTTTTTTCCAAAAGCATTAGACAGAATGGATTACAGTATACAGTACGTGAAAAAAAAATGTAAATTAATTTATATTATAAGGTAAACTTCGATAAACAGAAATCTGCATACAAAAGCATTCAGTCTATTACAATAAATATACCATAGTACAGCTGAATGGACTTGAACATAGCCACCGTCAGAAATTTTGAGCCCTATGCAACAAATGTGCACTCCTCCTTATTTTACAATTATTGATCTCTTTTCAGAAACAGTTTAGGCAACAAGGGGCCCGGGAGGCGGAACAGTCCAGTTGTTAGTACACCGGGATTGCACTCGGATGACCTGAGTTAAAATTCCAGCTCTGCCTAAACTACCTATGTGTTCATGCAGAGTACGGGAACGTTAAATATGTGGGTCCGTAAGTCCTTCCGAGGTATTAAGGTAGAGGGGGGGAAATGTGAAGTCCCTGTGGATGCTGCTCCCACTGGGTTTCGGTCTAAATTGGATGGCACTTCCCGGCCATTTAAACAGACCATTTAAACCTTCGGATAGTTCAGATAGGGTAAAAAATGAAGCCTCCCGGACCCCTATTAAAGTATTCTTTTGCTTTACCTATCAGCGCCTCTGTACTAGACTGCGGTTTGAGAGATATGCAGGACTGTTTCAGGTAATTTTTCGATAATAACTGAATTACAATTAAAATTAATTAATGACATTTACACATTTATTGAAGTGAAACTTCAGTTTTGTAATACAAACATCAATTACAGGAAAAAAAATACACGGGAAAATCCATTTTAATTAGAAGATAAAAATCAAGGGAAATATATAAGAAAATAAATAGACCCCTTATTAAGCTTTACTTTTTCTTTTGATAAAAATTTAATTAAGAAAATTCCAAATGTGTATTCAGTATTCATATATTACATTCAAGATTGATTTAGTTAATTTCTATACAAAAAATTGAAGCAAATCTGTGTAAAAAAGGCAATGTCTGGTGTGTCTGTCTGTCTGTCTTATACACTATAGGCTCAGCGACCGCGCTTCGCAGAGCTACGAAATTTGGCAATCGGAGACCCGGGGATGGGAAGGTGACACGTGAAAACCGATTTTTAAAATTTGAATAATTTTTTTTTTTGTTATTTAATGTTTTATGCGATTTCGACCTCTTTTTCCCTTTTTTCTCCACCATCCAGACGTCGTAGAAAAAATAAATCACACGACCGGAAAGAGCAGACAATTGCAAGTAAAAACATATCAATTATAAATCTCAGGGACAAAATCTAATATTTTTTAAAGATTTTAAAACAAAAA
Source organism: Amaurobius ferox (assembly GCA_951213105.1). NCBI lineage: Eukaryota > Metazoa > Arthropoda > Arachnida > Araneae > Amaurobiidae > Amaurobius > Amaurobius ferox. The sequence continues at coordinate 3,329,221 of OX578147.1, read as the reverse complement.
TCACTTTCGGCTCAAAAAAACGAACTTTCGTTTTTAAATTCTCGCGTCGGGAAAAGTACCGAAAATTTCGACTAATAATTTACCTTTTAAGAAAGCTCAAAGATCAGGCTTTCTTACAAGCTCAATATGGTCAAGAAATAAGAAAAAGTAGCCGCAAAATTCGGATTTGAAGGATGTAATGATTTTAAATTTCTCGGCGAAACAGCGAAAGTAATTTTTCACCCACATGCGCGCGCAGACGCACGGTGTTCCTATGGTGAAAAAAATAAATAAAAAGAAAGTTATGGGGATTGTCGCGGTGAATTTATGCATCAGGTTAGAAACTTACGTTATATTTTAAATGATGGAATTAAGAGTGTAGCATATGGTCATTATAAAATTTAAATGAATGAATTATGGTGGGTTGAATTGTGGTGTATACATCGGTAACAGTATACAGAGTGAGTTTATTATATTTATATGAAATTATTATATTTATTAGAAAATTACGTAAGAGCGTAGCATATGGTCATTATAATATTTAAATGATTGAATTACGGTGGATTGAATTGTGGTGATGTATTGTATACATCGGGTGGTGGTAAAAGTATACAGAGTGAAATTATTATATTTATATGAAATTATTATATTTATTATATTTGCAAATGTCATCAGTCATTGCTTTTTATACGGTTTTTGGCCTAGGGACAATTAAAAACTGAATAAGTGCTTGCTTTTCATACGGTTTTTGGCCTAGGGATATTTAAAAACCGAATAAGTGTTTGCTTTTTATATGGTTTTTGGCCTAGGGACAATTAAAAACCGAATTAGTGTTTGGTGGTATCTGGCTGATATATTTGAGCCATGCTCTTGATACCTGAATATCCTGAATATCCTGATGAGGATATTCGCATGGGTATTAAATTATATTTGCAAATGTCATCAGTGATTATTTTTATGCGGTTTTTGGCCTAGGGATAATTAAAAACCGAATTAGTGTTTGCTTTTTATAGGGGTTTTGGCTCATTATCCTGGATTGAATTGTGGCGATGTATTGTTTACATCGGGTGGTGGTTGGGACCACAATGAAAAACTTAAACACTAAAGAAATAAAAAAGAAATAAAAAGAAATTTATGGAGATTGTCGCGATGCATTTATGCATCGGGTGGTGGTGGGGACAATCTTTAAAAAAAGAACTTTTTCTTAGCTGAGCAGCATCGTTAAAGCAGCATCGTTATTTCTTAAATATTAAATTCACATTCAACATCATCAGTCTCAAAAATACTTTCATGTCATTTGCGATGCAATACTAAAAATGCAGACAAACGGATACAATTTCATTTATGTAAAACAAATAGAGGACCATACCTCTATAAAAAACATAGGAGCAGCTGATCCCGGCTGTGAGTACACATCAAAGGGATCTCTTTCCTAGGGTTACAGGTACAGAAATCCTCAGAATCTCACAGTTCACAAACATTAGAATAAATTCGCTTTACAAATCAATTTTCAAGAACCCCTACTAGAGTATTATTTTCCATCTTAAAATTTCATTATTAGTTTTAACGTCATTAAACTAAAACAAACTTTATTAACTCCACGGGGTTATGGCGCCAGAATTTTCAAGGGTAGCGAACAGGCTGGTTGCCGAAGGCGGCTAGTAATAAATAAAAATCAAAGAATGTAGGGTGAAATTGGATAAATTAAAACATCAGGATGTTTGAGATGAGTACCTCATATATTTAAAAATATCAATTCCATATGTTGAGATTTTAACTCTAAAAAATATCGAAACAATATCAAAACATCTATAATTTAGCAATTTTCCAAGTCAAATTTCCTATTAACTATTAAGAAAAATAGCCACTTATTTATAGCTTAGACTTGTCTATGAAAGACCTGCCGTAGCTCGAATATAAATTGTATGCATATTTTCTTTTAGTTCCATTTCCAGTAGAATATCTTCCGATGTGGGTAGACAGAGAGAGATTCATCTCTCCTGAAAATTCGGCTTGACGCTTAACTTTACCAGACGAAATAAAAATACTTTGTTTATTTACACAGAGAATGTTTTATCCATTTATTTTGGATAATATATAATTAAAATAAAAGTTACTTGATCTCAAATTATTTGATTATTTGGATAAACGCTATCTCCCTTGTCAGCCATAAAACCAAAATAAATAAATTATTTCTACAAAATGAACTCGTTATAAAAACTAAAAACAAAATGTTAACATGTTACATACATAAAGGTACAAGGTTACTGAATTGATTTTTAAATGAAATGATAAAATCAGTGTGCATCGATATTTTACTTTAGGCAAGCACGACATTTAATTCTGCTATATAAACACAATAGGAAAAATATATGACAATGAAGCTTCCTATAACGCAGTTTCAATATAATGTGGAGCAAAAATTGCGACAGCTCTTTCATAAGGCGGAACTCATAAAACGTGGTAGTCTTATAACGTGGTTTATCTAAAATACAACTCAATTAGTTTAAGCAGTCTCCCTATAGCATGAATTTTTTATTACACTTTAAGGTGGGGAATACTCCTGTTTTTTCATCCACGTACAATTCAATTGAAACGTTTTCGTTTCAATTGAAACTTTAAACCCATTCATATATTCACCTCAATGCATTGGTAGACGAAAATATGGGTAAAGAATGGGTTTAAAGTTTCAATTTATATGATGTGAAATAGGGACTTGGTTTGGGTAAACAATTAAAAAATTACTGTATTGAAAATTATCTATCCTTCAACAGTGCGAAATGCAAAGTTTAAAAGAGAATTACAAAATTGCTTAGCTCCTTATAGAGAGATTTAGGTAAGTTACAAAATAAAACTACATTTGAAAACGAAAATGAAGATATGCAAAGTGAAAAGAACATTATAAGAAAAGAATTAGGCCACTAATTTTTAACAGCGCTGATGAATATTAATAGCATTTTTGTTGGAAAAATGTAATTAAATTTATATTTCACATTGTTTTTTAATTTTCTTATATGAAGTCTTATACTCAATAAAAATAATTCGAAATATGTAAACATATATTTATTGCCTTTTGTATCTATAAACTTATATTTCATAACCATATTCATCATAACATGGTACTCTAAAAATGCAGTTTTATATAACGTAGAACGAATCAGCCTGATTTATATGTTCTGAGTTTCACTTAATGCAATTTTCGTATAACACGGTACGAATTGTTCTGTTTTGTACTAATTCTGAGTTTCTTATAACGCGCTATGTGGTTTCCATATGACATGGTACGAATTAATCAGATTTACACTAATATGAGTTTCTTATAACGCAGTGGGAATTAATCGCGTTATGGGAGGGGTGACTGCCCTGTTGAACCTATTTGTACATAAATTCCAATCTTCCACGTTTTTGCATACGCATTAATGACATTTTCGTAGAAATTAAGAGTTCTTATATCTCATATTTGAAGAAAACTTTTTAAGAAACAACAAAAGTTTGTATCTTTGCTATTGGATGATACATCATCCCATATCAATAAGAAATTGACAAATTGCTTCTCTAATCAGATTATTTTGTGCTAATAAGAATTTTCTGCTGGCACTGACATTGGAAGCATGCAAAGCAACATTGATATCGGGAAGATTAATTTGAGTTTCGTGACCAATAATCTATCATCAATCACTGTTTCACAAATACAAATTGTGCTGAGATTTTATAGTAAAAAAATTATTTTTTTAACTGATGTTAGGTAAGCAGTGCTTACATTGCTTTTATGGACAACATACAACTGGGCAAAATCTAACTAAAACTGATAATATTTGGGACACATTTGAAAAGGTTTTGCGATTATGGCAGGTGACCAGCAGTCATGACCAGAGAGTTTGAAAACTTTTTGATAACCATTGCCGTTTAAAACTTTGTTTCGGTCATAGTCCAGTTACAACCAGAATGACCAAGAATTTTCTCCATCGATGTTACGTGGTTACATGATACACAGAATACTTGTTTTGCTTGAAATGCTGTTTAGAACCGTGTAGAATAACCATGCTGTTTTTTCCTCTGGTGAGTGACCTGATAACTGATAAACAATTGTTCACTGAGATGACCAGGCACTCCGTTCTGGACACCGAGAGAGTAGGTCGTTTTTGCGACGAGCTCAGGTCGACGACTCAGTGCTTTTGCTGTTCCCACGTGTTCTGATTTTCGACTTGTGTGTTTTCGATCGTATATGTGCTTCTTCTTGTTTCTGCGGCCTCCAATATTTTCGATATTGCCATTTGAAAGGGATGCTTCCTTATCCATGCTATGGAAGTGATTTCATTTGACTTGGAGGTTGCTTTCAAGGATTTCCCAGGGACAGATATATCCAGCGCTATTTCGCCAGTAGCTGACTCTTCCAAGTGTTCAGGGATGGCTAACATGGATTCTACTGATCTTCTTATGAAGTGTTATTACTAATTCGAATCGCATCGTAAGTGAATATATCACGATATTTGTATCCAGTGTCTTGCTAACAACAAAAGTCTCTTGGATTAACACGACCACTTAGTAAATTCGCCAAAGGAACCTCCAGATCCTGATTTTATGGACTTGTTGAATAAACTGAGAGAATTAGGACGTGATGGATTATTGATTGAAAAAAGACAGTGATTGAGAACCTCGTCAAGCTTTCCCTAATGATCTACTTAGCCCAAAACAGCGATCAACAACCTGGTGAGCTCCACCAGTTGAAAGTTGGATTCCAAGGTATGTGCGATCCTATTCTCCTACTGATTTCTAGTCCTTCCCCTGCTAATTTGACTCATTGTAATGACAATATTGCTAATTTTGGACCCAATTTTAAATGTTTGACTGAAAACCTTTTAAAATTCAAAGATGCTGATAAACGTGAACACGGTTATAATGACACACCCACCTAAAGTAACTAATGTAAATATGCTAAAAACTCAAATACTAGAGATACTCAAAAAGTTGAAAATATTACTATTGAAACCAGTAACAGATTTAACCTAGTTATTAATGGAAATTCTAATGATGTTGAGAATTCCAATTTGACTATAACTGATAACCCTAATGTAAAGAATGTTGACAATTCTAATGCACTGAATGATATATACAATTCAATTAATGCTGAAAAATCTAATATAAACAATACCAAAAATGCTAACTGTCCTGTTGACTATGACTCGAATAATGACCAATTCCCCTCCCAGCCCTCTAAACCGGAACCTTTCTACATAAAGATGGTAGAAAACTGGAAGGCACTTTTAAACAATGCTACCAAAGATTTAGTTTTCGAAACCCCCTCCAGATGGCAAGCGAGTACGTCAGACTAAAACCAAAAAATGTCGAACAGTATAGAGCACTACAAAAATGCTTGTTAGCAAATAAAATCCAATTCCACAGTATGAGCATAAAATAAGAAAGGCCCAAGAAGATCCTCTTGAAAGGAATTCCCATTGACACTAATGGCCAAGAAATTAAGGACGACCTAGTATCTAAGGGATTTGACATCCAACGTGTCGAAAGTCCAGGCCACCCGACTCATCCGGGGACATAGAGTAACAGGATGGATGGCCGGGAAAGACATCCAACGTGTGTCCCAGCTAATAAAATTCAAAACATAAGAGCGGCTTCCAATCTTCCTTGTGATTATCTACAACTTCGATAACGTTGATGAAATTTATGAACTAGGGAAAGTAGTTGGCTTCATTGTCAAAACAACAGATTACGATCCTTTTACCTGGTTTCAGTGTTACAACTGTCAATCATGGGGACATAGCTCTGACAATTGTAATCTCCCCCGCCTGTCTAAAATGTGCAGAGCCCCACCAAACCAAACAGTGTACCAAATCAAAAGACCTCCAGCAAAGTGCATAAACTGCAAAGGACCCCACCCGGCCAACTATTTAGAATGCTCGAAAGCTCCAACCAACAAGGGACCCTCCCCCAAACTGCAAGTACCCTCAGCAATAAAAATCAAAGCAATCAACCTGGACCTTCTTCCCACCAAAACTCTAACTCTAGTATTCCCAAACCTATAAACAATCAAATCCAATTGCTCCCATCCCACCAATAACTTCAGTGCAGAAATCATTCTGTACCATCCCTCCTTCAGAGCCCTCCACTAGCACGGCCTGCTCTGAGCTAAAACCCTGTTCAGTTATACATGAAAGGTATAGGAAAAGAAAACTTGAGGAGAAAGAAAAATAAACCAGTGAACTTAGCTTTACAGAGAACCAAAGCAAACCTTATTTTGTAAAGAGCTCCAACTCCACTAACAAAAACACTAAGCCCACTTCCTCTCCTTATAATGCTCTGACTCCTGTTGAATATAGCCAGCATGATCCACCAACTCCTGCATCTCTCCCACCTAAAAATCAAATTAAATCAACTAATAATTCTATAGCAAACAATAATACTAAATCAATTAACCTATCTAGTTCCAATCAAAATAACCAATCATATAATCAAACTGACCAACAAAACCTGCCACCCCCACTCTCCCAATGGAAGATGTGGATATTCACGGGGAAACAGAAAGTCCGTCCTCCCTCGGAGGAATCAGTGAAATTATGAATTTAATTACTGTAATACAAAAAATATTCTCAAAATTCAATATTCAGGACATAATAAATAAAATCACAATAGCTATCACCAATATGGAAAAAGTTGAGGGTCCCCTCAACAAACTCTTTATATTTATCTATCTTCGGTGCCCAGATAAATCCGACTAATCATGAATAGACACCCATCCAAATTAAATATCTTTTGCTGGAATGCTAACGGCTTATGCAATAAAATTGATGACTAAAAAACCATTTAACTTACAACTCTGCTGACATCATTCTAATACGGGACTCAAAACAAAAAGCCCAGACCGTTTAAAAATTCAAAACTTTACTCTCTACTATACACTAAGCCATTGCGCCACTGGTCAGCCACTAAGATATGGTGGTACAGCAGTTTACATCAAAAATCACATCCCACACACACATCTCCCAAGTTCAAACACACATCGTCTTGAAAACACATTGAAGGAAATCCTACTTCCTAGGCAGCAAATACTCATTGGCTCCATTTACAACATAATTAACTCTCCCGATCCTCCTTATAACGACTTAGATCTCATACTTAAACCCCCTTCCCTGCTATTCTAGCCGGTGACTTCAATGCGCACCTTTCAAGATGGAATGCACGCAGGACTAGTCGGGTAGGAATAGAACTTAACTTTTGTATTGATAATAATTTAGACATTAAATTCCCCCCTCCCCACCAGACATAGTAATCACACCAATCCTACCTCTATTAATTTTACCTTATAAAAAAACTGTCCCTTCCCAGCATCTGTAAATGTATTTAACCTTTTTACCTCGGACCATCTACTAATCTTATTAACACTGCAATTAAATACCCTACTAAAGTTAACTTCAAAATTTTAATTGAACTTTTAAACGAGTCCCCCAACCTCTTCCCAACCATCACTTCCACTAATGATGTTGACCAGGGCTATCAAAACACTTAGCACAGCATTTAACTCATCATTTAGTTCAGCCCAAACATTTAGCTCAACACTCTCCGACAGCACCTTCACCTACATTCCACAACTCTACCAAAAACTCCCATATTCTATCACTAGCCAAATTAATCTCAGAAACCGCGCTCGCCAACACTGGCAACACATAAGAAATCCTGCCTATAGAACCAGATACAACCACCTGACGGCACAAATAAAACTTTCAATCTCTAACTATAAACAAGCAAAGTGGAAGCAATACGTCGAATCTTTCTCCCCACCGATCATTCACTTTGGGACTTCTTAAAAAGTATTCGTAAAAAGCACAAAAATATTCCCTTACTCACTCACAATAACACCACTGCGTACACAGAACAAGACAAGGCTAATCTACTCGCTGATGTATATCAAAAACAATTCACACCACAAAGATATTTTTTGCCCAAATTTCATGGAAGAAGCTGAGGACACAGTAAAGCAGTTAAGTGCTCTAAATACTTTTCCTCCCCCGCATTTTCCTCACTGACATAGTTAACTACATCAACACTCTCAAAAACAAGAAAAGCCCCGGGCCTGGCAATATTTCAAACAAAGCTCTTAAATCCGGCAATATTAATATAATATTTGACATTACTGTTTTAATCAATTCCATTTTCGATCTTAATTATTTCCCCCGCGACTGGAAGCACGCCGCCATTGTTTCGATCCTTAAGCCAAATGAAAATTTAAACTCCCCAAAAAGTTACCACCCCATAAACCTGCTGTCCTCTCTTGGCAAACTGACTGAACATTTTATCGCTATCCAAATCAACAATTTCCTTGCTAATAAAAACATTTTCATCCCAGAGCAATTTGGCTTTAGACCGCTCCACTCTACAATATACCAACTGCTCAGCGTGGTGGAGCACATCTCTGATGGACTCCAAAACCGATCAGCATTTGGAGGTATACTTATTGACGTCGCAAAGGCCTTCGATAGAGTGTGGTTCATCGGACCCGTGTACACACTCATTCAGCCCCGTATGCCACACTTCCTCACCCATATTTCATACTCTTACCTCAGCGACTGAATCTTTCATGTCCTTCTGAACAAGACATACTCACACACCAAACATATCCTGTCTGGAATCATCTAAGGAAGTAAACTCGATCCCATTCTTTTTAACATTGGCATAAACGACATCCCTAGAAAAAAACTACCCCATTCTTCATTTATATGCGGACGACACTGCCATTCTTGCCACACACCTTAGCACCAACTACCTACACCGATACTTACAACATCACATCGATACTCTGGTTAGAGAAATACCGTATCAAAATAAACCCTAACAAATGTCAAACTGTATTTTTTTCACATCAACGTTTCCCGCCCCAACCAATCATAATTAACTATCAGCCAGTTTGCTTTGAGACGACATGTAAATATCTTGGTGTCACTCTTGACAGCAAACTAATATGGTAACCCCACATTGCAAAACTCAAAGATAAAATAAACTTTGTAAATGCAGAACTGAGCTCCCTGCTGTATTCGAATGATGTCAGCATTGAAAACAAAATCCTACTTTACAAATCAGTTATTCGCCCCATCATTCTCTATGCCTCCCCAACTTGGGGCTACGCTGCGAAATCTAATATAAAAAGTCCAAATCATTCAGAACAAAATCCTACGTTATATCAGAAAAGTCCCAAGATACTTGAAAAACTTTGTAATACATCGCGATTTAAAAATTTAAAGTATTAAGCAAGAGATGCGAAAACTCTCTAACAATTTCTATGATAACCTCCCTAGGATCCCTAACGAACTGATCTATATGACCGACTACGACTTCCGTGAATTTTCAAAAAGGCTCAGAGCAATCCTAAATCCCGATCTAGACATCCCATGCTGATTCCTGGCTGAATCTCTCCTGCATCCCAGCAAAGGATATTCGCCTGTTCCCCCACCCACCTTATCTTCTAACCTCTACAATAATTTAACCTGTCAAATCACTGTTTACAGCATTCTTTGTTTACTACTCCTAACTTGTTTCATTAACATTATTGGTCCCTACTGAAGGACTAAGTTTAGTGGGAGACTGTGACCCATATATAGGTTACCTGACTAGGGATTCGGATCTCTGCTCAAGGCGCCCTGCTATCGACAAATTACTGGCTGGCTGGCACGGTTCTAAACAGCATTTCAAGCAAAACAAGTAATCTGTGACCACATAACAGCGATGGAGAAAATCCTTCGTCATTCTGGACTGTGATCGAAACAAGTTTTCAAACGCTCTGGTCATGACTGGTGGGCACCAGTCATAATCCTAGAAACTTTTCAAATGTGTCCCAAATATGTTTAGTTTTAGTTAGATTTTGCCCAGTGGTATGCTGTCCATAGAAGCAATGCTTACCTAACATTAGTTAAAAAAATTAAAAATTTTTATTATAAAATTTCAGCAGAATTTGTATTTGTGAAACAGTGATCGATGATAGATCATTGGTCACCAAACTCAAATTAATCTTCCTGATATCAATGTTGCTTTGCATGTCTGACGGCACTCGCAACACAGAGTTCAGCGCATGCGCCGATCCGGATATAAAAAGGCTGATCTGCCAGTTGGATGACATTGTTGGATCCATATTTCAGTCCAGATTCAGCTAAAGATTCTTGAATCAACAGGTCTGCAGAATATCGGTTTCGCATAGCGATTTGACCTAGCATATTTGTATGCCAAGTTAGCATGTACTTCTGTACTGAAATGGCCGTTCAGTGTATCAGTACAAGATATGCCTTCGATAGCATACATCCAACTACAAAGGTATACTGGGAAAAGGAGCGCAAGTGATGCAGGCGGTCAATACCGGAACAGGTCGGAAAACGTATCAGCTACATCGGAGAAACACTTCTGGACTCCGGATACTTCCAATTAGCTGAGGTCGGAACATCGGTGATTGTTATGGAACGAACTCATAGTCATATGGAGAAAACGGTGGATGAGTGGCATGTTGGCGTGGACGATGAACGACGACAACTCTTTAAATCTTCTTTATTAAATAAGACATTTCTTAATCAATATAATTACATCAGGATTTATGATTTCCATATAACTACAATAATGCTCGATAAGTGAGTAAGAGCTTTCAATATATTTGATATCATTTAATTAAGCATAATTGAGAATCGAAATTAGAAATTTATCATACATTCCAAAATTATCTACAACCTATATTTTCCTGACTTAACAACATCTCACCTTGCTATTATAATACTTTACTCTTTCATTTAATTAATATTACTTATAATCTTTTAAGAATAAACGTTCCATTTTAAGCCTCGCGGTTAAACGCGTCCTACCACTTTAAGATTACATCGCCAACTGAAACTAATCACAATTTCCGCGACGAAGCGTCTTTAGTATACCTGCGCACGTTCATGACGACAGAAAAAGAAGTTCCCATGTTAAGGAACATGAAATGCAAAATCCGCGGAACATGTACAAACACGCGGGAACGAAACACTACGCCAAGGTTTACCGAAACTGGCGGGAAAGATCCAAAAGGCCGAATTACAGAACTGGCGAGTTATCAATTTGGAATATAATTTAAGAACAAGTTTTAGAATCGAAAGTAAAATGAAATTTGCCGAAAGTTAAATTTAGACGAAAATAATTAATAAACAAGGCATGCATTTCATAACATATCCCCGCCGCAAACGAGGATTTGTTCTGGTACAGAACAAAGACTAACCAAAAAGAAAAAATGTGTATCAAATATGCCTAAATAAAACGGTGACATAAAAAAAATCATCAAGTTCTTGGCGAAAAAAAAAGCCACAAAAAATTTATATTAAAAAATTTAGGATCTGTTATGCAGATATGATTGTCAAATACAATCACTTAATTCTCATTTCCTAAATATATGTGTATTTCTCAACCCAGAAATTCAAAAAAATCAATAAAAATAAGGACAGATGTGAAAAATCCGATTCATACAAACTACATTTGTTGCCCATTCATTCACACATTTTCACTAAAGAAGTCCTTACATGCAAGATAAAAAGATACGGGGGTTGAGTTTTAAAATTTTCATTCGATGTATTTCAATTCAAAAATTAAAAATTTAGTCACTACTGCATATCAGATGGTTATGAACATGGCGCAAAAAAAATATCAATTTAGAATAACCTAACCGGGTGAGATGTCTTAAAAAAAATACAATATATAAATAATAAAAACAATAATATTTTAATTATACTTATCACTTACATCCATTTGAGACTTGCACTAATCTTCAGACATTAAAATATACTTACAGTCTTTTTCAATCTTTCCTAACACAATTTGTATATTTACAATATCACATTAAAATAATATCAATACAATAATACATATTCATTTACAAAAACAACTAGCTGCAGCTGAAAAAAAAATTGTGATCACAAAAATAAATAAACAGATTATATGCGCGCGTAGATAATACAACACATTTTATTTAAATAAAAAAATATTTTGGCTGTGGCCAAAGTTCAACAGGTGTGAGCGCACACGGAAATCAGACTTCCAAAACAAAATGTGAAAGTTCTTTCATATCTCCATAAAAAATAATGATTTAAACACATTTTACTTTTCTTCAAAAAAAATTCACTTTTTCCAAAAAAAAAAATTCAATTTAAATTTCCATATGAAAAAAGAATTCTTTACTTTAATAAAATTATTTTCAATTCATCTTTTTCAAAATAAACAAAAAAATTAACTATTTAAAAAAAAAATACTCATATACAAAAAAAAAAATTTTGAATCCCTTCATTTAATATTTGTTATTTGCATACGTGCGAGGTCTCAGCTGGTATGGTTGCGCTGTCGACATTCTCTGCACATGCGACGGCTTTCTGGGCTGTTCTGCTGCAGATGAGGTCTTGGGATACCTCCACTCTTGAAATTGGGGGGTGCCTCTGAAAATATTGAATTTTGGTTTTTCATGGAAATTCTGTGCCTTTCTGACTCTGGAATAGTCAATCATTTTATTTTGGCATCAGTGCGAACTTCCAGTCAACTCATCCTGAGTATGAATTTTCTGCGAATTGTTTACCTTCACGTTTCTGGGTTTCACACATTTTCTTTCAACGTCATAATTGGATATTAGGTTCATCATACCTTTTTTCAAATTTGCCACAAAAAAGTTTCCTTTGATATCAGACATAATTCTTGACAGTTCACATCGGGTTGGATTTGTGGATGTGTTAAATAACTTGTAGGCATGCACGAATTTGGAACAACTAATCTTTTTTATACAACTGGTTTCTGATCATGGGTATATATCTCTTGTTCTTAGCATAAAGAGTATCGTTGTGTATAAGAAAATTTATTTGTTTATGTGCTGGAGGTTGACTACCTTCCTCAACAGCTCTTCGAATTCTTATGCAATGCGGGTCGATTTTCTGTTGTTTCATAATTTTCTATATTTCCTCAATTGGTATCAAACCATTTTTTAACACTTTACAACAAAGTTGAAAAGTGTTTATGACTTTGTTCATTCTGTCTGTCTGTCTGTCCGTTAGCACGATAACTGCCGTAAAAATGACTTTATCAAAATGAAATTTTAGTATACTGTTCAGACGGTCTGTAGAACCTATGGGAATATAAATAAATAATATCACCCAATTAGTTTTTTATTGAACCCGGGTTGAAAAAATGAAATACATTGAACCCTATGGGACCTAATTTTTCAAACATTTTTTAAGTAATTTTAAAATTCACGAATTGCTTCGGAATTTTTAGGAAATATTCACATTATCCCATAGAATATATAAAAGAAAATTCAGTAAAATATGTTAAGTAGTTTTTTAATTAAAAATTATTTAATAAAGGGAAAAAAACAAATTCAATTAAATTCTGACTTTGGGATATCCTCCAGAAAGAAAAGAGAGATATATTATATAATAAATATCTTTCCAGGTGTTTAAACGTTTTACATATGAGAGAGAGGCTTCACATTTTAAAATAAATTTGATAGATAACAATTTTTCATTTTTTTTTAAATTTTATATAACTCTTCATGATATACTTATTTGATGGCATTTTTAATGCACTTTCCTACGTCCTAGAGAGTTAAAATTAAGTACACAGCTTAAATTTGTTGAACATTTTATTCGACAAAAATTTGATGGATCTTTAAATATAGATCATACATTTTTTTTCGAAATGGCCTGAAAATAATCCCCGTTCACTTCTATAAATCATTGTTGTAATATTGTTAAAAATTCTGATGTGGACAGCACATGTCTTTCCCTGCAGACTCATATTCGTTCTCTTTATTTCTTCAATAATAATTTGAGTTTATCTGCACAAAATAACAACCATAAGTATTTTAAATGACAGTGAATTTACACGTTAAACTTAAATTTGGTTCTCATTTGATAGCTGGACTTATTGTCAAAGGTGGCATAGCGAAAACGCGAAAAAACTAGAATATCTCAAGAACGGCTAGTCCTAGAGTAATGGGGTTAGTCTTATTCTTTTTATTGTCAAAAATCACGTATAAAATAAGAATTTAATTGATATAATTGAGCACTCGTAGTCTTTTATTTTTATATATAACGCTTTTTGCGGCCATTTCGCAAAAATAGCCCGTTCCTTTTTCCCGAATCGTACTAGAATAACCTACAAATGATTTATATACAAAATTTTGTTAAATTTGGTATATAAATCACTTGTAGGTTATTGAAATATTATACACCAAATTTTGTTAAATTTGTTCCATTAGTTTTTAGCTAGAGTGGATAAAGGCAATTTCTGCTGCCATTTCGCAAAGAAGGCAGATTCTTTTATTACGAATCGTACTATAATCTAATGAACATCAGGATTTCCCACAAAAAACATACCTACCAAATTGTATGAAATTCGGTCCATTAGTTTTATGATTAGAGTGGATGTAATATCCACACAGACACATAGAAACATACACAGATACACCCTTACACACACAGACGTCTTCCTAAAAATAGTTTTTTCGTGTTCTAGAAGTCCCAAAACGTGTAGATCCTTTGAAAATTCGAGTTCCGATCTTCGGCACGATTCCAATACTTTGAGTACATACACATACACACATATGTTATCTGTGTATCTGTGCATTATCTGTGTATCTAAATTCCGTGCCTATGCGATTACAATAGTTGTGATTTTAAATGATCCCTAAACTTTTATTATTTCTTCAACGAAGCCTAATTTTAACATATGCAGAATGCAAATATCTCAAGCGATTGTAAGATGAATTACATAAGAATTGCTGAATTTTTTCACACAAAATTATTTAGCTCTGGAGTCTGGAATACAAGTTATATGAATGAAATATTCATTGAATTTGCATAAAGAATCAGATGATTTATATTTCGATACAGTTTTAAAAATTTAAGTATAATAAATTACTGTAGTACTGTGATAATGTAAAAGATATCACCACTGAATGTATCACATTTTAGAAATTTTTAAATGAAATTACATTTCAGTTGGAAAGTGTTTCATAATCAATGCTCATGCATGATTGATCTTTCTTGTTTCCTTGATGTCAGATACATGGTTCACTTTATCAGTACAGATGCTAATGGCATTTAGAGGACTAATGACTTTTTCTTCTTCTGGAATTTCCATATTTTGTTCCTCTAATGTATTTTGAAGATCATCTGCTATATGTGGCGTTTAATCGTTCGACATGAGATTTTCTATGTTGTCTTAAATATTGATTATCATGTAACTCAAGGGCGTCTAGTGTGCACAAAAGTTGAGTTACCTCTTCCAAAATATGTGGAATTGACTTAAAGTCTCGAGTCTCATACACGCTCTGTGTTTTCTTATGTACTTCTAAAATTTGTACGGTAATTTTTTCAAAATTTTTTAAAAGTTTCATTTGATCTGCATGAGATGGTTGGATTTCATGGGTATTTTCATATAAGTCCGCTAACTCTACGGATTCATCCATGTTTTCTTTATCTTTACTTTTAAAATTATTTATACAAGGTTGTGAAAGTTGTTGCACTTTGTTATTTTCAGGATTGGAATTTTGTTGTGGTCTCATATCTAAATTATGGAAATTTTGACTATTACTTTGTGCAACTTGTTTACAAATATCAATGTCAGATTTGAGCGATTTCTGATTTTTGATTGAATTTAAAGCTTCTGATCATGGGTATATCTCTTGTTCTTAGCATAAAGAGTATCGTTGTGTATAAGAAAATTTATATGTTTATATGCTGGAGGTTGACTACCTTCCTCAACAGCTCTTCGAATTCTTATGCAATGCGGGTCGATTTTCTGTTGTTTCATAATTTTCTGTATTTCCTCAATTGGTATCAAACCATTTTTTTCCTTGATATCCGACATAAACTCCACTTCTTCAAATTTTTCTTCTATCTGTTGACTTTGTATTATATTTGGATTTATAGAATTTTGATGTTGAAACTCACTGCTAAAATTATTTGTGCCACTGCTTATTTAGCAGTGATATAAAATTATTTGTATCACTGCTAAAATTAGTTATTCTTCTGCTGTTGAAATGGAGGATAGGATGGTTTCACTCCATATTGTGTATTATAGAAAGATTTATTTTGATTTCGATTTCTTACATTTCTGTTAAACCTTTGTCGGTAGTTTCTCCTATTATTTTTATGTGATTGAAAATAATTTCGCTGAAAATTTGAAAGTTTATTCTCCAAAAAGTTAACATCTCGGAAAGCTACCTTTAAATTTTGAGAAAGTTCATGATTGTCATTTTCTAATTCTTTACAATAGTTTTTTAAATCATATAATTCTTTTTCATAAGAGTTAGCTAATTCCATCCATCTTTTATTACTTTCATCAATTCTGTTTTTGTTAGCCAAGTGTAAATTTTCTAAACTTTTTATTCTTTCTTCTTTTTGTTTAATAATTTCTAGTGCTTCTGGGGTTATTTTTTCATTATATTGATCTTCCCATTGTACAATTTTTAGATCCTTTCTTTTTGGGATTGCTGATAAATTAGATGCATTCTTTTCAATTGCTCCCTTATTGCAATTCACCATAAAATTTTGGCAAGAAGGAAAGTCAATCCTTGGGATTCCTTTATAATTTTGAGATTTTAAATTATTAACCAAATGATATGTAATTTTGTATTCAACTCCATTTATGATGGTAGAGACTGCAACTTTCTCTGTCAATTGCATAAAATCTCCCGTAACAAGTGACATGGTTAATTGAGCTGGATCTATTTGGACTTTAAAAGGAATTTGCTTCAAAATGTCCTTTGAAATTAAGCTAAGGCATGCTCCAGTGTCAACAAGGAGTGGAACACTTGTCCCAAAAATGGAAGTATTTATGATGGGGGTTTTACTGGGGATCACTTGTTCTCCTATTGTAACCAAAGTATTACCGACATTATTTCTTACTGGTTCCAAGGATCTTATGTTTCTATCAGTCAATGATGTTACTATTGTATCCCTAATTTTTGGATTGTATTCAGAATATGAAGGCTTTTCTATGGAAGGTTGTTCATGGTTGTAGTTCCTTCTATTTTCCTGATTATATTGACTGAATTTCTTATTTTGGCGGTTATTAGATCTCGGTTTTTGTGTTATTTGCTGCTCTTGTCTTAAATCTTCTGTATAAAAGCAATTTCTCTGAATAAGGCCTCTTTTGCCACATATATAACACTCGGGAATTCTCTACATTTTCATTTTCTAATTTGAGTTTTAGTAATTCCTCTTCCAAAAAATTAATTTTATTTTGTATTTGTTGCATTTCAGGTGACTGCAGCGTGTTTGCAATTGCAGGCATTTCACTAAGCTGGGGAGTGATGGCGATTCAAGCATTGTGTTCGAGAATGGCAGTTCTTTTTGCTTCTGCATAAGTTTTGCGATCGTTAGCCAGGACTGCTCTTGTAATATGTGGAGGAAGTTTATCCACGGTGATCGAAAATAAAATTGTGTTACTAATTTTTTCTGTGTCTTTTGCGGGAAAACATTCCCTGAATGTCATTTCGGCATTGTCAAAAAAGGTTAGAATGTCGTGGCCAGTGGAATTCACACTGTTTAACTTTTGCCATCTATTAGCTACAGAAGTTCCGGCACTGAATCGCTGAGAAAGTTTCTCTATTGTTTTATCGAACGTTTCACCTGTGTTCAATTTTAGGGCAACTGTTGCGTGTGATATCAATCTTGTGTTAAGCGAAAATAATTTTTCCTCGTCCTTCCAATTAAAGAATTCTGCAGTTGTATTAAATCAGTCAATGAATTCGGAGAAAGATTCTCCGTCTGAACCTCCGAATGTGGGAATTAAATTTAGCGTATTTATCAAATTGATAGACATGTTTTCTAATTATATATGCTAATTTATAATTTTCTAATTATATAAAATTAAAAATTTTGAACATTAAATCAATATATTTACTACAATGACATTAATCATACATATCAAAATTTTATATCAATATTCAAATATATAACTTATTTATATAATTATTTATCTTTCAGTTATGCATTTTACAATTTACTTCAGAATTTTACTGCACCTACCTTTTCCAAGAACATAACATCTTTCAATCTGAAAACACAATTTTTAGAACAAATTTTTCACATTTACTTTATTTATTTATTGATTATCGATATTTCTCATTTATTTTTTTTTAAATAGCAACTGAAAAATTTTATTTTTCACTTTTTAGACTGACTCGGGAATCGACGTCCTGATGTCTAAACATAAAACACAACTATATTTTTTTATATCACAAAGTTAACATCACTTGCGATTTTGATGAATACTCTTATGGCTATATTTTTTTTAAGCCAGACGTCTCTACTTATGGATATCACAGGGATAGGTAAATCGCTGTTTGCAGGTTACGTGGACTCGGCATCGTAAGAAGATATCCAATCTTTTCTGCACCACAGGATCAGGGAAGTCCTTATTGCAGACTGGATGGTTGGTCTCGGCACCACTTTGTACTGAAATGGCCGTTCAGTGTATCAGTACAAGATATGCTTTCGATAGCATACTTCTAACTACGAAGGTATAGTAGGAAAAGGAGCGCAAATGATGCAGGCGGTCAATACCGGGACAGGTCGGAAAACGTATCAGCTACGTCGGAAAAACACTTCTGGACTCCGGATACTTCCAATTAGCTGAGGTCGGAACATCGGTGATTGTTATGAAACGAACTCATAGTCATATGGAGAAAACGGTGGATGAGTGGCATGTTGGCATGGATGATGAACGACGACATTTGAATTCTTTAAATCTTCTTTATTAAATAAGATATTTCTTAATCAATATAATTACATCAGGATTTATGATTTCCATATAACTTCAATAATGTTCGATAAGTGAGTTGAAGACCCAGACTGTCTGACTCATCCTGAGGACTTGAGCATCTAATTGGACGGCCGGGAAAGACTCGATAAGTGAGTAAGAGCTTTCAATATATTTGATATCATTTAATTAAGCATAATTGAGAATCGAAATTAGAAATTTATCATACATTCCAAAATTATCAACAATCTATATTTCCCCGACTTAACAACATCTCACCTTACTATTAGAATATTTTACTCTTTCATTTAATTAATATTACTTATAATCTTTTAAGAATAAATGTTCCATTTTAAGCCTCGCGGCTAAACGCGTCCTACCACTTTAAGATTACATGGCCAACTGAAACTAATCACAATTTCCGCGACGAAGCGTCTTTAGTATACCTGCGCACGTTCATGACGACAGAAAAAGAAGTTCCCATGTTAAGGAACATGAAATGCAAAATCCGCGGAACATGTACAAACACGCGGGAACGAAACACTACGCCAAGGTTTACCGAAACTGGCGGGAAAGATCCAAAAGGCCGAATTACAGAACTGGCGAGTTATCAATCTGGAATATAATTTAAGAACAAGTTTTAGAATCGAAATTAAAATGAAATTTACCGAAAGTTAAATTTAGACGGAAATAATTAATAAACAAGGCATGCATTTCATAACATTTCTTATGATTTCTTCTGTTTTTAATGTTTACCATTGTTAAAATAAAATATAGGTCCTGAATTGTGTGGTGTGTTTCATGAGCCTAAATCCTTCTGAGTAAATTATTTACCTGGGGTACTTTAGACCCCTGCTGTGGAGTTTATAGAGAATAAGTTAGTATCATATCTACAAGTGCTTCAAACCTCCACAAGTGGTGACCCGTTTGAACACAGGAAGACTCATGGAGAGGCTCAACGAAGTATGAAGAAACCTACAATTCGGTGAGATACGTTTTTCTTGCTATCCCCTGCTCACAGTGATCCTCTGAGAATTCGGTTAGTGATTCGGAAAATAGTATGTGAATTTTGAGCTATGTGTATTTTTAGCTATTTGAATTTTGAGCTATGTGTATTTTTAGATATATGTATTTTGAGCTATTTGAATTTTCAGATATGTATATTCTTAGTTATTTGTATTTCGAGATATTTGAAGTTGAAGCTATTTGAATATTAAGTGTTTTGAATTTTGCTAATGTTTTGTGGGATAGTAGTTTGTTTTGTGGGATAGTACAGTTTGGGGGCTAGTGTAAATATGGCAGAGAATGAAAATATGCTATAGTGTAATACGGTGTCGGTTAAAGTGCCCGTGTTTTGACCTAATAATGTGAAATTATATTTTGCGCAATTGGAAGCAAATTTTCGAGTTTCCGGTATTAAGATTGAACAAACAAAATTTAACACATTAGTGGCTTCTTTGGATCCTCAAACTTTGTCGCATGCGTCAGATTTGGTGCACCAGCCTCCAGCAGAGGCGCCGTATGAAGCATCGAAAACTAGGTTAATTAAAGTATTTGAAGCGTCACAAGCAAAAAAAGTAAAAACTTTCTTGCAGGATATAGAGCTGGGAAAATGTTAAAATAGAAATACAATCTTTCATAATATTCCCAACTTTTCAAGATTTTCTTCTAGTGTAAAAAAGAAAATTACAGATTTAAAATCATTACTATTTTTATCAAATCTTAAACTAAAAGAATCAAAAACCTTTTTAATTTTATTACGTTTTTCAGGTTTTTCAATAAATATTTTCTTCTTTTTTCCAAGTATTTTGATATATCTAAATTTAATAAATCTACTAAAACAGGTTTATATTCACCTGTTTTTCTGATATATTTAATTAATAATCTAATTAAATCATCCTTCTTACAACCTTTAGATTGTTTAATATTCAATTGTTTTACTACTTTTCTAAGTTCACCAATAGTCTTTGTTCTCAGTTGCATATCCATTTATAAGGAAATATTTTTTTAAATACTTTTCACAACTCGCTTGACATGATAATTACTTCTCAAATGTCTTTGTTTATGAAGATATATGTATACTGTTTTCCACATTCACAATTATATTTTGTATAACTAATTTTAGATTTACAAATTTTACAAATACAGTCATGATTAAATTTACCATAATTACGATGTTTATAGAAATCATCTATTTGTTTAATAATCTTACAGTGTGTGCATATTCTTGTCACATCCATTTATTACGATTTATTTTTATAAAGGGATTTATTTCAATGAAATCATTCCAGATTTATTCATATTTCTTTTTGATTTTATAACAAAGTCTTTGAACCTTTATGTTATTTTCAATTTTAAAAAAATCACAAATCTTTTTCATAAAATAATAATAATTAACTGATTTCTCATAATACATAAAATCTAAAAATTTTAAAAACATTTCCTCAACTTCTTGTGTTATATTATACCTCCTTTTTATTCGATTAAAATAACTAATTCTACTTTTATATCTTTGTTTTAAACTCTCGTAATCCATAATATAAAAATATTCATCATCTGAATACATTAATTTCATCTTTAAATTATATGCTTTATCTAAAACTTCATTATCTGAAACTTCATTATCTGAAATATCAATCGATTCAACCGTTTCAACACCATCAAAGAAGTTAACATTCATTTATTTACTACGAAATCTTATTAATAACAGATTTTATTTTCTGAACTATCAATCTTATATTCCTGATTCATTAATACATATAGTTGAAATCATGAGTCTTATCATCAATTAAACTTTTCAAAGATGATAAATATGCTAACCCCCTGATCTGGGGGGACCACTTTATAAAGACATTTCTACTCATATATGTTCTTGAATTTCTAATGATGATAAAGATGCTCCTATTCAACCAAGACATCATAATTTAAACATCATATAAATCAGATGTCCAACTATTAAATTCATCTGGATATCCTAACCATTTTACAAAATATTTATTTCCTTTCTTTTTTAGGATTTTTTCAATTTTATATACATCATCTTTTTTATTATATTTTACCATTTCATTTTCATAAAAAGTTCCTTCAATTCCTTTACTGTTTAAATCTTTTAATCGATAAGTAATAGGATCTATTTTTAATACTTCAGATACTATAAAAATCTCTTCAGTAAATGTAGAATCATCTACTTTCCTGAATGTCTTTTTAATTGTTGATATTCTAACACTATCCCCTATCTTAAATTTAGTTTTTTTTTAAAGATTTTTTTCGTATATAAATTTTTATAAACTTGAGATTCATTTTCGTCTCAACTAGCCTCAACGGGTGCCATTTTTACTGATCTATGACATGAATTGGTATAATTTTTAAGTAATTTAGGTAATACATCAATATATCTTTTAGCATTGTTAGCATGCATATATTTTATAATTTTTTCTCTTATACTTCTATTAAATCTCTCAGCTATTGCAGATTTTATTTCTTTATTATAAGTCGTAAACCAATGTATATTATTATCTTTGAATAATTTTTGTGTAACTTTTTCTGTAAATTCAGTACCTTCATCCGTTAATATAAATTTTGGTATTCTTTCTTTAAAAACTTGTTTAAAACCTTGTACGACTTCTTCAGATGTTTTTCTTTTTATAGGGAAAGCCCAAGCATATTTATTAAAAGCATCTATAACTGTTAACAAATAATTAGTTCCATCATTATATTTGCTATAATTTTTTATAAATAACAAATCAGCGTCAAATTGATTATTACTGTTTGGAACATAAACTCTCCTTCTTTTAAATTTACGAATGACAGATTTATATCTAGTATATACATATTGTTCATGTAAAAATTCTTCAACATTAGGTAATCCTGTTTTTCTTTCAATTCTTGAATACCACAATCACCTGTTTCTGGATTATAATATATCTCTTTTATCCTAAAAAAGTATTCTGTTTACTTCCACAAATTGTACAAATACCTTTACCAACTGATTTATTATTTTTAGAAGTAGTTTCATAATAATTTTTAGTTTCGGTTTTATTTTTACACTTGACACAATATATAGAAGGAGAAATTCCTAATCCAAAAGTTTTTTTAGCTTTAATAATAGGTTTAATAATTCCTCTATCTAATCTTTCTCGAAATGTTGGATCTTGTATTGCATTTAAATCATATATTAATTCTTGATCAGCAACATGTCTCTTTTTTGTATCTTTTGTTTTACTATAAGAAATATCATGTTTTTTACAAGCTTTATCTCTATTTACTCACTCTATTTATTCCTGGCAGCTACACCAGGTTCGCCGATTGGAGGTTCGTTCATAAAGCGCGACTTGGTTGTTGTTGTTGTTGTTGAGACCCAGACCGTCTGACCTACCAGAAAGGTGTAAGGCAACTGTTTGGACGGCCGGGAAGTGCCACCCAATTTAGACCGGAACCCAGTGGGGGAGGCATCCACAGGGACCGTACCCTCCTTCCCCTACCACCAACCCCTCGGAAGGACTTACGGACCCACATGTTTAACGTGATCGTACTCCGCGTGAACATGGCAGCAGTTTTGGCACTGGCTGGAATCGAACCCGGGCCCACCGAGTGCAACTCCAGCGCGCTAACCAATGGGCTACCGCGCCCAAGCGCGACTTGGTTGTTGTTGTTGATGTTGAAACCCAGACCGTCCGACCTACCAGAAAGGTGTAAGGTAACAGTTTGGACGGTCGGGAAGTGCCACCCAATTTAGACCGGAACCCAGTGGGGGAGGCATCCACAGGGACCGTACCCTCCTTCCCCTACCACCAACCTCTCGGAAGGACTTTCGGACCCATATGTTTAACGTGATCGTACTCCGCATGAACACGGCGGCAGTTTTGGCAGTGGCTGGAATCGAACCCGGGCCTACCGAGTGCAACTCCAGCGCGCTAACCAATGGGCTACCGCGCCCCAAGCGCGCTAACCAATGGGCTACCGCGCCCCAAGCGCAACTTGGTGTAACACCTCTCAATGCCATCAAGAGTGACGGCCCACCAGAAGCAAGACTTTGCAGAAAGTGCCATTCGCACCTCGAGACCCTTCCACATGTGTTATGTAACTGCAAATGCAACATGACGTGGATTAAGCGTCGGCACGATGAGCTCCTCAACCGGGTGATAGTTGCTGCCCGGGGCCGCTGGCAGATCCTGTCCATCGACCAGCGGGCCGACGACAGTAGCTTACGCCCGGATCTCGTGCTCAGAAAAGGCTCATCCATCCTGATCTTGGATACTACATTCGCTTTTGCGAATGAACCGGATGCCTTCAAGGTCGCAAGAGCAAGAAAGGAGGCCAAGTATCAGGATGTAGCAAGCTTTTACGGAAATGAAGGCCTCACAGACGTACGAGTGGAGGCGATTGTAATGGGTCCTCTTGGCTCCTGGGACAAGGCGAACGACAAAATTATGCTGCGCAAATGTTCCCGGAAATACCTCAACCTCCTGCGTTAACTTGCCGTCAGCGGTGCGATAAGGAACAGCCGGGATATGTGAGCCAGTTCTGCCAGTAGTTCTCTCTATTTATTCCTGGATCACCACGTTGTAATCTTTTTTCTAATTTTGTAAATGGACCACAATATTGATATCATGGTAAATGCATTTCTGGAGGATTTATTTTATCTTGTAAGCATCCAACAATATCACCACCTTTCATTTATTGAGGATGAATAAATTTATTTCCATTCAATTGCATTTGTTTTACATATTTTTCAACTGGATTAAATTTTAAACTTTTTATAAAAACCTTTTCTCGTATATAGATTTCTTCTTCAGTCATATCCTTAGCTTTAAACGAATTAATGAGTTCTTTATAAAAATTATAACAATGTCTATATTCTTCTTTCTTTTCTGCTATTTTTAATGCAAGATCAATGGCTTCTACAACTCCTGCAGATAAACTTAAACAAGCAAGTGGAATAAAAGCAATAGCTGATAAACCCGTTCCTCTTAGGATGACTTTGCTTATTGATAATGAAATACTTATCTTTTGATACAAATTTCAACTCTTTCTGTAAACATACAATCGTTTTTCTAAATATTCTTCCATTTCATTTATATAGGATCAAATTTTTTCTATATCTCATTTTTGGATTCACTAAATCTAACATTAAAAAATCGTATTGTTTTTTAACACTTTTATTATATATTTGTTTGAATTCTTCAGTACTTAATTTACCATCTATCTCTCTTATAATCTGTTGAATTTCTTTTGGTTGTAGATTGAAAAATATAAAGTAATTACAGTTCTTTCTTATATTGATAGGAGTTGAATAATAAGACTGTGATAAATAAATAATGGATGCGTTTTTCTTTCTACCTCTGATAAATAATTCTTGAATGGTTTTTTGATCTTTCTCAGTCACACAATCATCGAAAATAACTAAATTCTTTAATGTAGGATTTAAATCATCTATTGTAATAAAATCATCTGAAGAAAAGAATACTTCTTTTTTGCATTTATCATATAATTCTAATAATGTTTTCTTATTCTTCTTACATTTCAAAATATCTTCTCTTTCTACATCTTCAAACATTGTATATATTTCTTGTAATTTGGAATATTTAGGTTCGTATAAATCTTTTGCGCATATATATAGTGCATCAAAATTTAAAAAATCATAAATCCTATTTAACAGTAAATTTGTTTTACCTGAACCTGAAGGCCCTGTTATAAGCAATCTAAATGGATGTTTAGGTAACAAAGGATGTTGATTAGGATCAGATAACTCATCTGGTTCCGTGTAATCTTTAATTTTTATCATTCATATAACAGTAAAAAATAAAATTAGCTGCAGTAAAAAATTAATATTATGTAAATGAACGAATTAGAAAAAGAACGAAAACACAAGTTTATAAAGCAAATAAAAGATGCAATTAAATTAGTAAAATTAGAAAAAGAAATAAGAAAGAATAGTGAAGATCAACTAAATGGAAAATTAGGTATTCAAAAAACCTTAGAGGAATTTCATAAACCAGTCACTCAAGAAATTGAAAAATATGAAAAATCAAATAAAGAGGTTGTAAAAAGTATTCAAAATGTTGTAGAAAATATTTCATTTCCTTCTATAGAAGAGCCTATTGAAGCTGTGAAAAAATTAGTATCTAATACTTATGATATCGATGAAAATTTAAATTTAAAATATTTAAAAGAGGGGAAATTATACAGACCTTCAGTATTTTTAAACGATCAAGAAAAATTAGAGATGTACGCAAGAGCTAAAAATCTAAAAATAGGATTATCGAGGAAAAGGGGCAACTTAAGTAGTTCAATTACTAGGGCTAAAAATATTTCAGAGGAGGTATTAAATCAGAAAAAGAACGAAATAGAAGAAATTGAAAATAAAGAAAATATGTTGGAAAATTATATGGATAGATTAAATATGATTCGAGGTAGTGATGATATAAAGGTGGGTAAAGAATTGGATGTATTATCAAATTTAACAGAAAAAATATGTAATGGAAGTAAATCAAAGAAATTGTATAATCAAGTAGTTTTATTGTTAGATATGTTATTAAAAAATGGAGAAATGACTTATAATGATGTACAACGATATCATAAACACTTTCTCCGTTAATAAATGATAAAAAATAAAGTTTATTTGAGTGAAGGTCAGAAAAATAAACTTAAATCAGCTTTTAGAAACAAAGAAGAACTAACATTACAAATAGATAAATCTAAAACTCCTAATCATGAGATGTATTTAACTAAAACTCAAATTAATCATACTAATGATGGAAAAAGAATTACTATCTGTAAAACGCAATTAGATAAAAATGGAGGATTTTTACCATTTTTAGCAGCACTTATAACCTCTTTAATAACCGCTGCTAAATTTGCAGTTCCAGCATTAGCAACAGGTGCTTTACCTGGATTATCTAGTTCAGCTGTACAAAAAAAGGGATCTGGAAAAAAAACGTGGAAAGGGAATACATCAACCTTGGGAATTAGTAGCAAAATGATTGAAGAAAATATGAAAAATGAAAAAGGATTTAGAGGTGTATTTACCTCCGATTTATTACCTAAAACAATAGGAAAATTTGAAAATGGAATCATTAATTTAGATGTATCAACAGGTCCTGGAACTCATTGGGTTTGTTATTATAATGATCCTAAATATAAATATGTGGAATATTTTGATCCGTTTGGTGAATATATGAAGAAAGACTATATTCCTAAAAATATTAAATCATTTCTTATTACATCTAATAAAAAAACAAAAATAGGTCATAATGATAGTTTTTTACAGAAACCTACTTCTGTGAAATGTGGTTTATTTTGTATGAAATATATAAGAGAAAGGAATAAAGGTATATCACCTAAAAATGTTCTCAAATTATTTCCTACACAAAAACCTAGTGACTATAATGAAAATTTTGTTCTGTATAAATAATAATATTAAAATCTGAAGGTCGTGAGAAATCAGAGGAATTTATTGTAAATTTTATTACACCTCTTAAATTAAAAAAATTAGCTTTACAGTCGTTTTCTATGGAAGTTTCATGGTTTAATATAAGTGAGAATTATAGAAATAACATATTTAGAATGTATACATTAGACACAGATATAACAATTGTTATCTCAAATGGTAATTATACTATAAGAGGTTTGAATGAGTATATGATAAAAATATTTGGTGAGGATCCACCTGTGAAATTTGGTATTATTGAAGCAAGACAAAGAATAGCTATTAAACTGAAAAAAGGTTGGGTAATTGATTTTACAAAAAGTAACTTTCATAAAATTATAGGCTTTTTAAAACCAACATATGGGAGTTATGATGAAGAAACAGAGGTAGAAGGTGAACATATAGCTGATATATCCAATGGAAATAATAATATTTATATTCACTGTGATGTTGTAAAAGGATCTTTAATAAATCAATCTAATTCAGAAGTCATTTATTCTTTCACTAATAAAAATCCTCCAGGTAGTATAATTTCAAAAGAATTTAATAATTGGATATATTTTCCTGTTAAACGGATCCTGTTGAAAGAATAAAAATGAGGATTACTAATCAAAAAGGTGAATTAATTGATTTAAATAAAGGAGCTGTAGAATTTAATTTTATTCCTATTTTTTCTTCTTAAATAAATGAATAAACATAGATTATATAGAAAAAGTAAAAAAATACAAAGATTTTTAAAGGTTTTATTGAAAACTGAACCTATTATTAAAGCACAGAATAAATTAAATGAAATATTTTCAATGAAGAAAGGAGGTGGTTTAAAAATTCTTCCTAAATAAATGATTTATGATTTGAGTGATATTCATTATTATTATAATGATCAAATTAAAAGTTATGAATTAAGAGAAATTCATCCAAAAGAACACAGTTCAGATGAGAATGCTACCAATGTTTTTCATATTAATGATACTAAAGAAAAATTTTATATTCTAGAGGATATCTTGAACAAAAATTAAAAATTACGAAAAATGATAAATCATCCATTGGAAACGAAAATGTGAGTCTGGTAAATGGCGGAGGTTTTATCAAAACTTTAAAAGTGCATATAGGAGATACCGAAATTGAATCAAATACAAAGTCAAATTTTTCAAGCATGAATCATGCTTTAAGATTAACTCATAATACTCCTGATTATACAACATCACAAGCTCAAGATGAATTTTTTTTATCTAGATACAGCTGATTCAACTGACCGAAAAGAGTTAAAATATGAAGGTACTTTAGAAGATACTACTAAAATAACTGAATTTTTTAATAATTTGAAAATGAATAAAGATTATAACGAAGGATTCACAAAGAGATGGGAACTAACGAAAGATAGCAATGTCATTAAAATATGGACACCTTTAAAAGATATAATCGATTTCTTTGGAGAATATGAAAAGGTAATTTCTGGTTTTGAGGTGAAAATAGAAATTCAAAGAAATGAAAATAAGAATATGATATATACTGATGTCGAAAATGTTAATTATAAGGTAGTAGTTGAAGGTTTAACCTTGAATTTACCTTATATAGAATTTAAAAATTCTGCAGAAAGCGTGTTTATGGAATCATTTTTATCTGATAAAGATATAGAGGTAAATTGGGATTGATATAGATTTAAGATGATAGGTCCCTATAAAAGTGATAGTTGATCTGTCACAGCAGCAACAGCCTCTGATGAAGGTTTAGGTGTCTATGTTATTCCTCAGTACGTTGAAAGAGATGGTAATTATGAAAAAATAATATGATATTTGATAATATAGATTTGACTGAATGCTGGTTGATGATTAATAATAAACAAATTCCTCTTATGCGTTACAAAACGAATTTTACCAATAAAGATTATAATCGAGTGTATGAAGCTCTTTTACATGCAGGATTAAATGATATTAATACAGAAACAGGATGTTTGATAAATAAGAAGAATTTTGGAGAAATGTATACTATTTTTTATTTTGACTTATCAAATCATGAAAACTATACCGATTTAAATAATTTAGATATTGAATTTAATTGGGAGAGATTAATGAATAATCAAAAGGAATATAAGTTTTATTTTATTTTTAAAGAAAGAAAGAGATGTTTCATAAATTTGAAAAGTAAAACTATAACAATGGTTAAGAGTTTAAAATCATAAAATTAATGCTATAATAAATGAGTGCTTATTATCCACCTTATGATGATCAAATGAAAGAAGGGCCTATTGGACCTCCTGGTATAGGTTTTAAATTAATGGATGATGGAAATTATGATATGGAAAATAGGATTTTAAAAAATTGTAAAAATCCTATAGATGATTTAGATTTAACAACTAAAAGTTTCGTTTTGAATAAAATAGAGAATAATCATTTTGAATTGAGAGATCTTATAGAAACTAAATATGATGAGGGTTTTTTATCCTTTACTGAAGAAACAGGCAAGAGAATAAAAGAATTAAATGAAACAACTTTACATTCTTTAGAAGGAAAACCTTACGATGCAAAAGGAAAAAGAATAGGAAATGTAGCAGATCCTAAAGATGATAAAAATGCTGTGAATAAAAGATATTTTGAAAAAAATACATTAATGTTACAGAATGATAAATTTGATGCAAAAAATAAAAGAATAGGTAATGTAGCAGGCCCAGAATATGATAAAGATGCTGTCAATAAAATATATTTAGATAATAGAGATATCTGGATTACCGTAGAAGATGATGATTTTCTTATTTTTACAGATGGAGAATTTACAAAAGTAAATTTCAATATGATGAGTTCTAAATTACTGGATCAAGAGATGCGATTAACTACAGATATGTATATGAAAATTTCCATATATATAGCTATATATGATACAGTAGAAAGTAAATATATATATGATAAAAGTCCACTGATATCACTAAAAATCAATGGTAAGGAAATTTTAAATGCTAATACAGATACAGTAACCTGTTTTGCTTATGGTAAACGTGATGATATCATCACATTATGGATAAAATCCGATGGTAAATCAAACACTTTAAAACCTTATATGCATATTGAAAAAATTCCTTTCTAAAATACGTTCATCACTAAATGGATATTGATTGGAATGCATATTCCAGAAATAATTTATCTGAAGATGTAATTAGGAATCTGAAAGATCGTGTAAATTGGGATTTAATTTTTCAATATTCATCACTGTCTGAATCTTTTATTGAGGAATTTGCTCAACCTGATGATTGGCCTAAAATTTCTAAATATCAAAAATTATCAGAAGATTTTATAGAAAAATGTAAAGATAAAGTAGATTGGGTAAACATTTCTTATTATCAAACTTTAAGCAACGAATTTATCATAAAATTTTCTGAGCATTTAGATTTATATAAAGTATCAATGTTTCAAAATCTTTCAGAAGATACCATGAGAGTATTAAAAGATGATTTAAATTGGATGTATATAGCTAGATATCAAACATTTAGTGAAAATTTTATAGAAGAATTTATGGATAAATTAGATTTTTGTTATTTGATTAAATACAAATTTGATCTATTACCTGATCACTTTTTTAATGTTTATTGGAAAAAAATACAAGCTATACAGATCAGAGAATTAAATAAAAAGTTTGGTCATTATGAAGAAGAATCTTATAGAGAAAAATTTTTTGCAGAGATTTGTGAAGTTAAAAAAATCTTGAACGAATGTGTTTATCTTTTGAGAAAAGATGAAAAATAAATATTTTTATAAAAATGTTTCTAAATAAATGTATGTTAATGGTATAAGAAAAGAATCTTTCTTAGATATAGAGAATCCTACTGAAGTGATATTTATTTCTGTATTATATCTTACTTCATTTGAAGGTATAGAAAATTTAACGAATTTAAAAGTATTATATTGCAGAGATAATAGATTAACTTCACTTGAAGGAATGAAAAAATTAATAAATTTAAAAAAATTAGATTGTGCATGGAATAGATTAACTTCACTTGAAGGTATAGAAAATTTAATAAATTTAAAAGAATTATATTGTGGAGAAAATAAATTAACTTCACTTGAAGGAATAGAAAATTTAATAAATTTAGAAAAATTAGATTGTAGAGGAAATAAATTAACATCATTTGAAGCAATAGAAAATTTAACGAATTTAGAAGAATTATATTGTGGAGGAAATAAATTAACATCACTTGAAGGAATAAAAAATTTAGAAAAATTATATTATGAGGAAAATAAATTAACATCACTTGAAGGAATAGAAAATTTAACGAATTTAGAAGTATTATGTTGTGGAGGTAATAAATTAACATCACTTGAAGGAATAGAAAATTTAACTAATTTAAAAGAGTTAAATTGCGGAGGAAATAAATTAACGTCACTTGAAGGTATAGAAAATTTAACTAATATAGAAGTATTATATTGTGGTGTAAATAAATTAACGTCCCTTGAAGGAATAGAAAATTTAATTAATTTAGAAATATTATATTGTGGAGTAAATAAATTAACCTCACTTGAAGGAATAGAAAATTTAACTAATTTAAAAGAATTATATTGTAGAGAAAATGATATTACATCCCTAAATGAATTAATATTTTTGTCTAGAATAAATGAAATATGGTATGATGAAGATAAAATAAATTTACCCCCAATTTTAAGAAGACGTTATAATAATGTATATAGTGACTCTCAAAATGTGCATAATACATATATTCAAAAATCTTTGAGAGAGACTATCATAAAATTATTAAATACAGAAATTAAATATGATTTAGATGAATGCATTAAAGAATTAGGTATAGAAATTAAAAGACACTTACTAGAGGAAGAATTCCATAATATTAAATTTAGAGAAATATTAGTTATTGTGTTTAATAGAATTTTAAAAAATGAGAATAAAAACGAAATAATAAAAGTGTTAAAAGATGAACTAAAAGAGGGAAATGATAAATGTTTTGTGGGGAAAGTAACTAGAATAATTAATGTACCAAATGGATTTGATCCTGATGTTTCTATTACAATTTCTGATAATGAACAAAAAAATATTATAGCTGAAAAAATATTTAGAGTCAAAGTCTGATGTAGAATACAGAGAAAAACTTAAAAAGGAGATGGAAGAAAGAGGTTTTACAGATTATGAAGAATGGATGGATTTATATTTATAAAAATGTTTACTAATAAATGGATGAGTGTTTAGGTGATATTCAAGCTTTAAATTTTACAAATTATGAAGAAATTTACTATTTGACTTATCTTTGTAAAGAATTGTATGATAAATATGATCATACTAAAAAACTATTATCAGAAAGTTTTCAAAGGATGACTGTCTTAATTAAAAAGGAAGAAAATGAAGATATTAAATTGAATGGATTAGGAGTTTTATATGTTATTTCAAAGAACTTATTCTATTATGATTAGATTCATCATAAAAAGAGATTATGAAGAATGGTTATAAAAAATGTTTACTAATAAATGGAAGAGTTCAATAGACTTAGAAGTTATCCCAAAACGTTTAAATTAAAAGATTTAAATCCTGGGAAATATGATCTGATATCATTGAGTAAAATTATTACTAAATATGGAGATTCATTAATCGTAAAGTTAGATGTGGAAAATGAAGAAAAAGAGAGAGATCTTGAGAAAAACATGCGAAACTTTCTGATGAATCATTAAATAAAATCAATAAAGGAAGATATATATTTAAGTATTCGGGTATGATTGATGATAAATACGAATATGAATTAGAGAAAGCTTAATCAGTTTTAAAGATCTTTGTATCATATTCAGGTGGGGGTAATGTTTCCACACCTGAAAATTTATTATTATATATATAGTATATTATTTGTAATTATAGTATATTATTATATAATTTATAATATTATATTCTTCTTTATATTTATTATTTTCTGAGACGATCCTATTTTGGGATCGTGTTATCTAAACTTGCCTCTTTTTTAATTTTGACATATTTTTATAATTCTTTTTAATTTTATAAAAAAAAGGGGGGTCTCAACCCCACCCTTTAAAAAACAGAGGGCTTCCATTCATTTGGAGGTCCTCTTCTTTCACGCATTTATTTTATATAATTCACTGTGAAATCATACTTTTAATATGTATAAGTCTAGATTTTTAACTAAAAAAGGTATATATACACATCTTTAATATATTAGAGGACTTCCATTTATTTGGAGGGTCCTTTTTTTCACGCATTTATTTTATATAATTCACTGTGAAATCATACTTTTAATATGTATAAGTCTAGATTTTTAACTAGAAAAGGTATATATACACATCTTTAATATATTAGAAGACTTCCATTCATTTGGAGGGTCCTCTTTTTTCA
The DNA here is from genome assembly GCA_951213105.1 of Amaurobius ferox. Taxonomy (NCBI): domain Eukaryota; kingdom Metazoa; phylum Arthropoda; class Arachnida; order Araneae; family Amaurobiidae; genus Amaurobius; species Amaurobius ferox. The sequence goes on along the minus strand of OX578147.1, from coordinate 3,295,713 downwards.
CGCATTTATTTTATATAATTCACTGTGAAATCATACTTTTAATATGTATAAGTCTAGCTTTTTAACTAAAAAAGGTCAATAATTCACTGTTAAAATTTGGTCTAAATGTAAAAAAGGTATATATACAACTTTTTTAGCTATAAAATCCTGTTTTTAATATTAAAATGGATCGAGACCTTTTTTTTTTATAAAAAAAGATAAAATTAGCTATAAAATCATGTTTTTAGTGTAAAAAAAATATGTGCTCTCAGACGTGTGTATAGACACTACTAATATATATCTTGTACTTGCTTTTAGTATTTGAAAAGTGTTGGGGGGTTCCTTTCACAAAATATGACGAAATTCATGTAAGATGCTTAGGGAAAATCTTTTAGTTTTTTTTTTTCAATTATAAACAACATAAAGAAGGGAAAATCATTCACGAAAGTAAAACACGGATAAGTAAAATTATCATATTAAAAAAAATGAAATATATTTAGCAGAATGTTATTTTTTTATCTTAAATAATTTAACCTGAACAAAATTTTACATCTGCGTGTGTCGATGATGAGCTCTCTACGGACTACAAGAAAATTAATTTTAAAGTAAACATCATCTGTCATAGTTGAAAATGTATATTTCATCTTTGGTTGGTATAAAGTATACTTAACTACAGTATAAAAAATTTTCAAATTAACTTCAAAATAAATTTTTATGAAAACGTAAACTTAATAATTTATCCAAGTTAGGTAATTTGACTGCAAAACATTTCACCTGAATATTTTAGTAACAGATAGCAGCACAAGTTTTAAAAATAAAACCCACTTTGATTCGATCCGGAGACCTGTCGACAGCTGAGCGTCTCTCCTACAAAGCATTTCTAACCGTCCTACGTCGTCTGTCTCCTACTGCTTAAGCAAGAGGATCATAGACTCCCTCGCTGGGCACGGTTGTGCACAGACGTCTATTCGGAGCTGCTGATAAGTGATTAGACAATACGTTGAATTCTGTGGGACAGCATGTCCCAATCGGAAGACGATCAGGATCAGGAAGATCCTTCTTACTATGATAACTTGGATACTACTCGGGTGAAACTTACATTGATGAAAATGGCAACCCAGCAGTGCTACCGAGCAACCCAGCAGTGCTACTTCCTAGAAACTGTGCATTGGTAATTAGCAAGCTAAGAGACCCAAAGCATCGCACCGTTGATCTGAACTTCGACACTAAGCCTAAATGGATTGCATCGTTCCTGACGGACATTGCTGACTTTCTGGCCGACTTTGGATATGAGAACAAGGAGAAACTCCGAGCTCACCCTGATCTGATGAGAAGCTACCAGGGTAAGTGCAATGCTAAATTTGAGAACCCAGTTGTCCATTTTCCTAATTATATTGATTTTGACGCGATTTATGATGCGGAAACTGTAAAAAAATTTAATGCTAGGAAGCAGAGATTTCTAAAACACATTGGTGCAAACCCCTCTTCCTCTATGGAGAAGGACGTGAAATTAATCACTCAAAATGTCAATAATCTAGAAACCATATCTTTTGAGGTTAACTTTAACAAACCGATTGAGAATATTCAAAAAGAAATTGGACCGCCAAGTCCAGATAGAGAAATAGCCGAGACCAATGAGGAATCCGGCAGCCCTGCCCTTGATACCAATCTTGCTTATTCAAGCACTGAGTCGACAAAAAATTTCATTTTTCCGAGTCCTAGGAAAACGTGCAAGAGCCCTGTCGTTAATATTGCCTAGACCCCCCTCCCCAATAAAAACTCGTTCGAAACTCTAGCGTCAAATCCGGGGAAATAAATGAAGAAATTGATAATAATACTTTTAAAACTCCTAGGCCCTAGTCTTTCTTCTTAAATACCTGCTCGGGATGGCAGGAACTCATCAAAGAAATAAATTTGGTCCTCGAAATTCCCATAATCGGAAACAACAATCGCGATATGATTAGACTCTCGCCTAATAATATCGACGACTACAGAAAGCTGCAGAAATTTCTTATAGAAAAGGAGATCCCGTTTAGCTCAATAAACCTTAAAAATGAGAAACCTAAGAAATTTATTATTCGTGGATTCCCCATCCACACTGAAATTGATGAGATCATTAGCAATCTAAATGATGAGGGAATTAGCGTTAATCATTTATCGCAACTTAAACACAGAACTTTCAATATTTCCCCTTTCAAATCGCAAGCCATCAAAATTTGCTTCAACTGCCAGCGGCACGGACACTCATCTATTTGCTGTAACTTTCCGAGTAGATGCCTGAAGTGTGCAGGACTGCATCACACCCGGGATTGCAAATATCGAAGGGATTCTTCTGCGGTTTGCTGCAATTGCCGGGGGATCACCCTGCAAACTACAGCCTCTGCCCTGAAAATCCTAAGAACAGACCCCCCAAAAGTAAAAAAGCTCTTGAAATTGTGCAGAAAACTGCTCCCCCCCCCAACCTCTACAGAAGAAAATCTCTCCGCTGCCTATTCGGATGAAACCCCATCTACAATCGAATCCGAACTTGAGAAGGAGACTACCTCTAACCAAACCTATCTTAAATCCTCATATGCTAATGTCGCTAGTAAAAGAAACCGTCCCCCCCCCAAAAAAAAAGGAAGCCAATAACGGAAAACTAAGTAGAATAGACGAATTCATTAACCTTTTCAATGAAATTAAATCTCTCTTCCAAGACATTCACATCGAAAGCATCATCAAATTCACCAAATATCTGAAACTCAATCTGCCTAAAGCTCAGGGCCCCATTGAATTGATCACTTTGATATTTAATGCTGTACAGTCGTTCTTCCTGATGGAAAGCGACTAACACATCTGCTTCATTCTGCTGTTTGAAACCTTTTTTTCCATGTCCACCTTTTCCTGTTCTCTGACCCCCCCCCCCCTTTTTTTAGTGGGTTCTCATTGTACTGTATGTACCAAATGCACTTGCAGTTATTCATTTAATTCCATAATACATCCATTCAAAACATTACCGGAGATAAAGACTTTGTCTAGGTGCTCCAGAACGTCAACCCAGAGGAGGGGGGGGGGGCTAAGCAAGAGTGCTATGTCACGTTGAATGAAATAAGAAATTACATGATCTAAAACTTACAGTTCTATTTCAGGATGTTCTTTTAAAAGTAGAATACATTTTGAAGTTGTTTTAATATTATTTTAGGGGGGGGGGGGGGGGAGGAATTGCATAGAGAAAATATAGATTTTATTTTTAAAATTCTGTCAGACGTTTATTTAACGATTCGTGAAAGTGAGATAGTTGAGTTCGCTAACGTTAGCATAGTTGAAACATAATATAACGCTAAAATAATTATACGAACTTCCAAATAGAAAAACAAGAAAAGAAATATTTTAAAAATTGATAGGGCAAATCCTTTGAAGTAAACAAATGAGATTGTATTTTAATATGTGGAATAAAATGTTCAGATTTGATGAAAAATTGGTGCTTATAAAATTTCTAAAGTTCGTCGTTTTACATATTCCAAAGAAATTATTATCGAAACATTTGATACTAATTTGGTCGCCAACTTGTTGTTCATTTAACCTGAACAATGAAACAAATTCATTGTCAATTAGCATAATTAATTTATCCTCTGTGGTTGAATTTTTCTACCTTTCAAAAACGATCACGCGCAAATGCAAGACCGCCATCTTGAATACTGTTATTACGCACCTTATTTCAGGTTTCCTTAGATGATGAAATTATCAAGGGGTTTTTACGAAACTTCGTACAACTTTAGGCACTCTAATAAGACGTCGTGCTACCACATTTCGTAAAATTTGATTGACGTGCGGAATAACCGGTTATTTCGAACCCAGGTAGATTTACGTTGGTGGTAGGGCCCCTGGGGCACTTCCACCTACACATCGTGCACCAACACAGGACCCAAACCATCACATCGTTCACCGACACGTACCACCAACACAGCACAGACTAATATAGTATTCTGTATTTCTGTGCAACACAGGACCCAAATCGGCTGTTCACAATGAATAAGCACCTCCATTGGGGGTGGGCTTTTGAAGCATCTGGCCAAAGAGGCCGTATCTCCAGGATGAGAATTGTGAATCTGAACTCTGAAATTGCTCCAAGGGGGGTGAGGGGGCATGAGATATTTAATAATTTGAAGTTTCATGCTAGCAAAGGCGAAAAAGTGAGAATGAGAGTTATTAGTCTTCTCACACGAAAAAAAAAAAGGGGGGGGGGCACTTTTTTTTTCGGCTGTTCACATTCAGCATTTGTGATCAAAGAATGAAATTGGCCTTGGTTTCGTTTTAATTCTCCACTATGACGTCAAATTTGTCAGCCAATGAACGCACACATATCGTCGCATCAAGTACTTTGTAAAATACTTTGCAGTATAGAAATTTTTATATTACTTCAGTTGTCATACAAATCGCTTTCTGTGTCCATTTTAATCTCATTTTAAAATAAAAGAGATAGCTCTAAAATGGTTTTTGTTTTAGTGCGGAGTAATACATTAATTTGACGCGGAATCAGCGCTGTCTGCTGCTGCGCTTAGCCCACAATCATCTACCGCGGGCGGTGTGGTGATATCAGCGATTGATCGAGTATCTTTTTGTGTAAGGTGGTTTAACTAATTGAAAGATGGATGAAGAATACGATGCAATTGTTTTGGGAACAGGCCTTAAAGTAAATAAATTTTGTTACTGTCGCTCAATTTATGTACTAAGTTGAAAAAATATTATGAATCCTTATTCTGTGTTGTACTAAGCCTAATCTTCTCAGATGTCTCGTCCCCCTTTTACCTGCAGCTCTTTAAATTTCTTTCGCATGTAACTTTGAACTTTTCTCTGCACAGAATTATATTTGACTGTTTTTGTAATAATCTTTAGTAAATGTGAATCGATATTTTAAATAACAGTGTTATATCTATTTCGTTACACTCTGTTAATCAAGGAGGGAGTTCCTTTGCTGGCATGGATAGTTTCAACATAAAAAAAAAAATATTTTTCTTGAAATGGTCAACATATGTTAAAATAACTCTTTCGGCTACGTGTTAAGGAAAGTTTTGTGGATGTTTTTGCTGCCTTTAACCCATTTCCTAGTTTACCAAACTCTCGAGAATATAGATTTTTTTTAAGCTGAGTCATAAGCCTGTGTCAAACGAAAATATTTTTGTTGAAATTGAATCTCTTGAGGAAATAATATTGTTGGTAAATTAAAATATTATAGACATCTAATTGGTTTAAATTCAATTCAGAAATTTAGTTCATTAATATATTTATATCTACTCATCAGGGTTAATATGATAAACTGTGCAAACTTTTTAATTTGAAAAATTTGTTTAGAGCCCATAAAAATCGGTTTCTGCATCAAATTTTTAAAATAAAGAAAAATTTCTTAAGATACTCATTTAAATATGTTGAGAACATTTCCCTTAAATATTGCAATTTTTTAGTTGCAAATTATTGCTGTTTCAAAGTTGGAGAAACTATTGTTTTTTGGTACAGACTCGTATTACCTCGCTTTCATTCTGACATTCTGTCTATGAACGGTATAGTCTCGAATTTGGGGACTTTTAGTGCCAATGCTTTTATGACGTCCTGTGTTTTTAGGAGTCTAGTTCATTTAAAGGCATTTCCAGTGAATTTTTTTTTACAAAATGTAGCACGATTTTAACGGTATTTCATTTGTGAAAGCTATATAAATAGTCAAATTTGCATAAAAATCCCTATGAAAGTATTTTATTATAAACTAAAGCACATTTTTAAACCAACATTTCAAATATTTAAATGTAAAGTTTATACTTAGATTAAGTTTTAAAAAGCATGATACTTAAAAGACATTAAACAAAAGTCGATACTGAGAAGATATTTAAAAAAAGGAAATATTTGTATAGAGATAACATGCAACTTAGAAGAAATTTTAAATAACACGCTACATAGAAGGATTTTGATAAAACCTTGGACTTAAAGAATTTGATATAACATGGAACTTATCAAACATTTTTTAAAAGGTTGATGCTACTTTAAAGAAATTTGATATCCTGGAACTTAGAGAAAATTTTCGTGAAACACTTAGTTACTACTTTTTTGCCTTTTTATGCTTGTAATTTTTTTAGAGGCAATCTACCTCTTCTGATCTTTCAGAGAGTCTGTCACATCGGATGGATAAATCTTCACAATGGCCTTAATAAGCAATCTAAATGCATCATGGTAGTTTACTTCGTGATAACTGTGCCACATGAAATCGGCTAGATAAGAATCAAACTAATTCGATTCCAAGCAATACCGTTTTTCAATTGTTGATGCATTATTCCACTCAAAGTCCCTTCAATTCTGTATGTGTACGTCCCTGTTGCCAGTTCTTTAAAAATGTCAGACTATGATTCACTGACGGATGTGCGAATCCTTCATCGAAAAAGCAATCTTACTTCTTCCAGCAGTTTGAATTATTGTCACTGGTTCAACATACTTTGTATAGCATTCAGCAATGTATCTTTACTTCGATTCTCAACCACTTAAAAAAAACAAAAAAACTCTCCACCTTTCAACTCCTGCATACACCATACACCTATTTACCCTTTACTTGCTTTCCCCTATTAACTCCTTAAGACCAAAAGTATTTTCATCCTTAAATTTCATATTTTTGTCTTTTTAATTAGTGATAGACCCCACTGACACTGAAAAAAAATTTAAAATCTAACCCCCCTCCAAAGCAGGGGGGGAGCATTTGCACAATCGTGTGGGTTAGGCATTTTCGGCTTAAACGTCCTAACCTGACACGATCGTATGAGTTAGGCTTTTTTTCGTTCAGAGTGAATTGCAGAAAAATTTACAAACTAATTATAATTTTATTGACTATATTTATTTACAATGAAAATCTGTGAAGCAAGTCTTGGTTTCTGAGATACATAAATACACGTTGCATTTTTCACAATGCATTTTTATACTGCTTTTGCAGTTTTTGTAACAGTACATACGAAGGCTTTAAATGTTGTCACAATGTGAGAAGTGGTTATACTCATCATATTTTTTATCTGCACGTGGATGTTTTACTGGTGGATTATAATTATTTGACCTTTTAATTAAGCAGCATTTGTCATTTTCTTAGTTGTCACTTAAGACTTTTCTATTAGCTGTTGGAACTAGAAGAGCTTCAGCTATCTACAAAATGAGGGGCAAAACCTTCCCAGCCCCCTCCCTTTATCAATGCCCATGTAAATATACATTCCACTAATTGCATATTACATAGATATTCATGTTTTTCGTAATAATTTAGGCTATTGTCAACATTAATAAAGCAGTAAACCAAAGTTACTAGGTAAAAACTTCGCATTTTTGATAGCAAATGGGACATGCTTAATGCTTGAGTAACACGATCGTACGTGTGATGAAATATTATGCCCTACAAGCAAAAATATCAATGTATAAATTAAAATTATTCTTATTTTCCACTTATTTAAACATTAAATTAATGATTTATATCTAAGCAATTAAAAGTATTGTTACAACATATCTTCTGGAATCGTGAGTGTGCATTCAGGATACAAGAATGAGTCCCAATTTCTGGATAACTAAATACGTTTATTCACAAGCACAAAGTAAACAGGAACGATATACAATCAAATAGCACTTAATTGCTCCACTAATTTCAGATCAAAAGTTGCAGTTCACTGTAGCTTGTATTTTACCAACTCGTCAACTGAACTCAAACTGAGTGATGAGTCCTTTTATAGTGTGTAGAAACTTCTGGAAATCTCTATTTCCTAGATTAATCATTATTTTGTGGTCTCTCTCAAATGTTCGAAATGTTGCCAAATTAGTGATAAATTGTCAAATCTGGCAACCCTTCTTCGTACTTGGAATGGAAGCAAGTGGCACAGTCCTAGCATGATATGGGAAAGAATGCCTTCACCAGAGTCTTTTTTTTTTTAAGGATTAGACAGAGAAAACACTCTGATGGAGCTGTCGACGGCTAATCCGGAGATTAGGTCACCTTGGTTGAATCGGAGAAGACGCCACGCACTTTGCGAGGTTAAATCGGAGAAGACGCCACGCACTTTGTGAGCGCTTTATGTTGCAATCTGGTAACCTCTTGTATTGGTTGTTTTCGGCGGAAATTGTGTAACATCCAATAAGAATACGCTTTTGTGTTTGCTACAGTTTTTTGATGTAAAAGAACATTTCTATCAATATTTTTGGCCATTGTTGTGCGTGTTTGCTTGTTCTTTCGTTATATGATTTATTTTGGAGAAAGTGATTTTGCTACGTGCGATATGCACAGATAAAATTGTAGCATATTCTGTGTCTGGGCGCCGCAGGCGACCGTTCCTAATAAACCGGAGATCACTGGGGGCCCCGTTCCGGTGTAGAACGACCTTTAGGTCGAACCCCTGCCCTTGTACGGACCACCAATACATCCGTTCCACAATTTTCGATCTTTAGATCGAATCCCTGCCCTTACACGGACCTGTAGGTCGATCCCCTTCCTTTATATGGATCCTCAGTTAGATGGAGAAAGCGATCTTGATACGTGCGATATGCACAGATAAAATTGTAGCATAAAAATATTAAATTTTACAAAAATCTGATTTTGGAACGTTTACATGAGTATTATTAATTTTTTTATTCTGCAGTTTTATAAAGTTATTTAATTTTCTTAAAATACACAAAAATCTGATTTTGTAACGTTTTTTTTAGTATTATTCACTGTTATTTAAGTTAAATTAAATTATCATTTATATTAGAAAATCTTGTTTAGAACAAACACAATAGTCTGTCTTTAGAAATAGGGTTCTTCTACCAAAACATCATTTTGGTAGGAGGAGCCTATTTCTAATGACGGTAAATGACATCACTGAGGATGGGTTGAGTCAATTTCAAAACACGGAAGAAAGCGCCAACTTGGCCCGATTTTGTACTTAGAAAAAAATTTGCGGTGACCTGATCTCCGGATTTACCCTGTCGACTGTCGAGTCTGAAAAAAGGGAAAATTACATGTTTGCAACAATATGTTGATAATTTCTTTTTTGCGATAGATAAATTAAGATGTTTCATCTGCAATTACAAACTTATGAATGATCACTAATTGTAATTCCCAAACTGACTAGGTTTGTCATGTGTTGAGCAAAATTAATTTTATTATATACTTTCTGTGGAGGACTAGGGTAGGCTTTTGTTTACAACAATTATTATATCTGACTAGAGGAAGCTAAAAATTTAGATAATGTCTGACCTGTATAATCGTATGTTTTCGGTCTTAAAGGGTCATGCTCTTCTCAATCTCAACAATCATACCATGTCCACCAAGCATTCTACTTTCACTCGCAATTACTTTCACACACCTCTACAAAAATTCTTCCAATCAATTAGTGTTTTTTGACATTCATCTTGCCCACCATCTAATCATGCTGAGTCTTTTTCACACACATCCATGTCATTTACAAAATCACAATCTCAAAAATTGAAACCAGGTACCTGTCAGAAAAACATAAACAATCATGATTCATGATTCTCCTGATCGTTGTTAAATTCTTAAATTTATCTTTTGAACGACTCACTTATGCAGGCAATTTGCATATTCAAGGATGTTAAAGTTCTGATTACATTCCAGGAAGGTCCCATCCTCTGACATATATAGGGATCAACCTGATGCAATTACTCAGTTGAGGAGATGCCGTGTATGGTAGATGGTATAGGACTTTGGACCAGACACTTGACTTAAAATGTGATTTTGACTTGATATGACTTGTAATAGTTAGTTTATGTCATCAGTAGACACAATGAATAGTGTTTATCTCGCCAATACCTTTTGACTGTTAAGTCTGTTTTCCAGTATGCCTAAGTATTTGAAAGTGTTACATCAAGTTAAGTGTTGATAGGTAAATCAATTACCAGAGCGCAACACCAAGATATAAGTGATAGATTCATAGAAGCGCATGCTACATTAAGTAAGCAATCTTGTGCCTAATAATGTCAACAGTTGCATCAGTTTGAGCATTGATATTTTTCTTAAATACAGCTTTCATAGCTCATACTGTTTACATAGTGTTTTATTTTGCTAGTCAACTTCTAGTTTATGATGTTTGATGTATAATTTTCTGTGCAAGAATAAAGCTAATTTCTTTCAATCAATGTTTCTTTATTAAATGAAAATGCTGCACGAACTCCTAATCTTCACTTACCTGTGAAATTGGTTAATACCAACAACTTATTGAATCTTTAAATTCTGATAACAGCGGGGACATTGTTATCGTATAAAACTTATTCGACACTCTTGTAGCAGTATCCAGCATAGCAGGTAGATATACGATTGACAGCTACTCAATGGCCTGTACCATTGGCTGTGTCATGTATGTAGTTGAGACATGTAACAGACAGCTACTTCATGAACTGCACCGTTAGTCATAACTTGTGCGTGTAGTTGAGGTGTATGATCGATGGCTACTTCATGAACTGCAGAGTTAGCCGTGACTTGTATGCATAGCTGAGGTGTGCGCATAAAAATGACAGGGCTGGTTGCTGAAGGTGATAATTAAATATGAGAAAAATATGTTCTCATTTCATCAAAGACGGTAAAGATTAAAGCTACTGCGACAGAATAATGTAGACACAATTCTTTCCCTTCAATTATCCTGTGTTTTGACATACTCAACATAAACACATACATATTCCACCATATGGTGACTTAAAAAACCCTAGTCCAGAAAGTTATATACTTAAATATTGGTTTTAGAGCAAAAATGCATATAAGTTCAAATCTTCAGAATTTTTTGCCTCAAATGCACACTAAACATAGAATAATTTAATAAAATGTGCAGCTGAAAAAAAATATGAAAACTGTTCACATGTTTTTATTTTTTGGAAGAAGGAACAAACATATTTGTTTAACATTCTTCACATTTCTGTTTTTTCATTTTTTTTATGGGGAGCTTGGTGGTCTTAGTTGTGTTATTTGGCAAACTAAGATTTTTAATTGACCTGTTGCAAGTGCCTATTTTCAGGTCCATCCAATGCAATGAAGATTTAATCAAATATGAACTATATATTGGAGAATAAAATTATTCGCACCCCCCGCCCAATTCTCTTATGGATAATTTCAGATTTTTGGATATTTTTTTGCTAGTTACTCTACTGGAACCATCCGCACATCAAATTGCAAGTTTCTGCCCCTTCTAGAAGTGGTTAAACATTTTAGAACATACATAAAAAATAGCCCTTGTATATAGTTTTACAAGTTGCTTTCAGCCTCCTCCTTACCTAATGAAGGAAAATGTGTGCATCACAACAAACTTGTTAAAAAATAATCTGTTTAAATATAATATACAGTTATATATATATATAGTTAGTTTATATATATATATATATATATATATATATATATATATATATATATATATATATATATAAAAAAATCGGAAAATAAGATGCATTAACATTAATGTTTTGAATTTTATTTTCGCAAAAAATGTAACTTTTGTCAGTATTGAAACTACGTTTTGAGCGCCCTTATAATGGTGTATAGTGGCATTCTCGATTATCCAGTTTTCCTATGAATTACTTGTTTAGTAGGAATTTTCATCTTTGATTCATATTCATATTCAGTTCTGCATGTTTGGGAAGTTGTATACTGAATTGCTTGTCCAGTCTCTAGCTTAGACTCACTGGACGGGTTTGGGAGTATTTCCATGAACGTTCGTACTGCCTCCCTGGTAGAATTTCGACTTGTTCATTCCGGTGCTTCTAGATTAAGCTGTTGAGGTTGATCGTGTATACACGTGGTAGAAGAAGGGTTCATGCCGAATGGTAATACAATTTTCTTAATGTATCCTTTTTTCATTTTTTCATTTTTTGATGCCTGTAGTCTGAGTTTAAGCATTTATAGTAATGTACTATTGCTTAATCTGAAACAGGCATTTGTTTGGATTAATTAGAATAAAATACTCAGACCTGAAGATGAATTTTATTCTGATTAATCATCGAATTTGGGAAGGTTCTGGTCTTTTCTCTTATCGGCATTATGGCCGTGAATTTGCTTCTATGGTGATGTTAATATTACTTGAATTGTATTTTTATTTATTTATTTATTTATTTTTTTTTATTTTTTATTTTTACATATTTCTTATTATTACATTTCAAATATATATATATATATATATATATATATACACACACATTACACTTCCCGACATAGAAAATGCAACACCATGAAGCTTTGGACTTATAATTATGCAAATCATGAGACAAATGCAGCGTTCCGATGTTTGCAAATGATCTGGAATGCAAGTGGGTCACTTGATTAGAACGCAGGATAAAAAGGATAGGAAGGGAATGGCAGATGAATCAACAGTTGTTACTGTCTGTCACCTACGGAAGCCCGTTTTCCGAGCTGTTTTTCATTTCAAAAGACGTTGTTGTGGCCGCCGTCGCTGAAGTCTGATTCATCATTTGGACATTCATGCGAAAGGATTCATTTTAGGTCTATACGTATGTCGGCACACGTTGATCGACACATTTGAAAGCATGTGGTGGTAGCTTCACAAGCAATAACTTTCGACATTCTGCAGAATTTGCAGGGTACATTGGATGTTTCAATATTAGCAACCAACAGTTTCTCGACAATTGGTTGAAAGCAGCTTGCACTCAAACAACCGTCCTTTACAAAGACTGCCATTGACAAGATACAGGCGTGAGATATTGCAATCGTGTCAGGCCAAGCCTCTTAGATAACTGAATGGGACAGGGTAGTGTTCCACGACAAGTCTCGGTTCTGTTTGTCGAATGACAGTTACAGTGTGAGAATCTGGAGGAGATATCGAAACAGAATCCAATTTTGCTGCAACTGTCGAACGCCTTACTGCTCGACAATGCAGCATCATAGTTTAGGGTGCCATCGGCTTTGATAGCCCGTCACCTATGGTTCGCATCAGAGGCACAATGACGGCACGATGATATGTGGATGAGGTGCTGCAGCCAGTTACACTGCCCTACCTTCAGCAGTTGCAAAATGCTGTTTTTCAGCAAGATAACGCACAACCTCACATGGCCACCATCAGCAGACAAGCCTTGCAAGATATTTAGGTGCTTCCTTGGCCTCCGCAGTCCACAGATGTGTCACTCATCGAGCATATATGGAATTCGATTGGCAGTCGTTTGATTGCCCTGCCCCCATCTGAAACACAGGATAACCTGTGGAAGATGGTTAAAGGCATATGGTCATCCATACCTCACGAAACTATCCGCACGCTCATTGCATCTGTTCCTCGAAGGGTTTCTGCTTGTATCACTGCAAGAGGTGGTCCTATTGTCTACTGATCACCCTGTCTATGCTGGTACTGTATTGTATTATCCTTCTGGAATTAACATCAATTATTTATATATGCCATCTCTGTCTGTGTGTCCTTTATCAGCGCATTCTATTCGCTCTTTCATGGTGTTTCATTTTCTGTGTTGGGTAGCGTATATAAACTAACCTTTTAGTACGAATAAAGGGTTAATATAATATACAAAACATGCATAAATAAGTTGTTTAACAATACATAAGTATAATAAAAAACTATAGATTAAAATTACATCTACTTATTGCACTATAAGATGAAATAAATATGTGAATTAATGTAAAAAGAATTGAAGAGATATATTAAAGAATCTAACATGAACAAAAGTATACAATTGATATAACTCGAGAAAGCTTATCATAAAAATGAAAAACCAGAAACAACCCTTATGAATTTAAAACGAATTGTAATAAATGGTGTGAAGAACAAAGGTTTGAAGGCAATGTAATTGTAAAATGATCAGGGGCGTGAATACAAAACATTATCTTCAAATTAGTACATTTCATTAAATGGCCTTGTTATTTTGAACAAAAATACCATTTTTCACCCCAATATACTGTAAATTGGTGATTGTAAAGGAAAATTGAAAAACTAAATAATTCACTTACATGTGTTGAGACCCAGACCGTCCGACCTACCAGAAAGGTGTACGGTAACCGTTTGGACGGCCGGGAAGTGCCACCCAATTTAGACCGGAACCCAGTGGGGCAGGCATCCACAGGGACCGTACCCCCCTTCCCCTACCACCAACCTCTCAGAAGGACTTACGGACCCACATATTTAACGTGATCGTACTCCGCATGAATACGGCGGCAGTTGTAGAAGCGTGCAAATCCAGAGCGCAAACCACCGGGCTACCGCGCCCGAAATGTGCCAACAGCACGCTGTGTTCCCACGTGGTCACCCACCCAAATACTAACCGCGCCCAATGCTGCTTGACTTCGGTGATTTAACAAGAACAGGTGTTTTTAGCACGGTAGGGCCGGGCCGTTGGCATTCACTTATATGTGTGTAGATTGCCATAACACCCACCTCGCATGATGTGTAAACAGAGTTATTATATATGTCTAAGTCTATATCAATTCAGGCAGGCAAAGAAAAATATCTTACCTTCATAGTCTGATACTTTTGAATTTAACATGTGTTAAAATTCAGGAAAAAGTAAGAATCCCTTATTTTTTTTGTTTTCTTCAAAAACATTCCTGGCCCGAAATACAGGCTGCCAAAGATGGCCCCATTTCTCACTTGCCATTTTCGGCAAAATTTTAAAACACTATCTCTGGAACGGTTCAAGATATTTTGTTGCGGTTTTTTATTTGAAAGATATTTTTCTAATTAAAATGATATCATCCGTTTGGAAATATGTGTTCAAGTTCTCTTGCTGTAGCCTTCTAATTTTTTTTGAAAAATTAAAAATAATTTATTTTTCAAAAATACCAATCCCCAAAATTTTGATTTTTTTGACTGTGGATCAGTACCATAAACTACTACATTCCCTGAAAAGGAGAACTTCCACTTTGAGTTTAACAGGTTTTATAAACAATTAAAAATTTTGCCATACATTAAACCAGTTTCTGTTACCACATACTTGTCACATATTTGTCTCATGAAATCAAAATCTAGTATTATTTGACATGGCATTTTAATTCTTAATGAAGATAAGTAACAGACACAGCTTTCAAAACATATTAAAGCTTCCAAAATATATGTTTAAGTTCCAAAACATATTACAGGTTTCACAGCATACCACTTTTGTGCACTCTGCTTAGAACTAAAATTAGTAATTTAATGAATTAAAAATTTGCTTAACTGCATCAGTAATTTCCTTTGATATTCAGTGATGCCTTCCTGTTGAACCAATAGGAACTGGGGCACCCACAATCTTTAAAACATCGCGAATTGGAAGTGAGCACTGGTGTTGCTGTCTATCAGCTGGAAATCTGTATCCAGCAGCCAGTCCATGTGGTAGCATAAAGTTCACAACGATTTCATTTAACTCTCAACTGATATCTATAACCTCTGAAATCCACCAGTCACAGTCATACACACATCCCTCTTTGTAGATTGTGAATCTGAATATTCTCCTGTCGTTTCTGAGATCTTGGTTGGACAAATGAAATTTCTTCTTTCTTGCTCGCTCTTTAACGTTAATTCAATATAGGTTCGCCTATCACTGCAAGTCCACACGTCTTCTGAATTTCTTTCACAGGGGCAGTTTGGTTTGACCATGCTTCTTTTTTCTGTTGGCGGAATTCTTCAACTTCACTTTGGACAACAGGATGAGGGCTGTTGATGTATATGACATTCTGAATTCCTCGCCGTTCTGAATTGTAGCTGTACTTGGGCTGGAAAGATTGTTTTGTAGCGTGGTGCTTCAGCAGGCTTCCTACACCATCGCAAGGCCTCTTCCAATGACCAGTTGAGCTGTATATCCACACCATTGGCACAAGCGACTTAGTCATTTCAAACAGTTGGTAACGATTTTTGAAGTGACTAGAGACACCATCAGAAATAATTATCTTTTTTGGCTGTGATTGCAGCTGTTGTTGAATTTTGTGTATTGCCAACAATGCATGTGCTGAGTCATGTCCTCTGTCATCACTTGTAACTGCAACACTTGTGGTCTTGTTTTGAAAATATGCGACTCCTGTAAAAATTGAAACTTGGTTATTACTCCAGTGATGCCCTTGTACTTCTTGTGGCACAATCACAGACCAGTTTTCAGCAAAATCACAGTGAAACACTAAATATAGTTGTTCAGTCTCTACACGTCCCTTCACTTCTGCAATGTGTTGTTGCAATTTCTTCAGATGTAGGTGTGTTACTGCTTTCACTGTCCATTTCCCAAGTTCGTCAATGAAGGTATCAATGGCAACAGTTTTCTGAATGAGTTGATTTTCCTCCCATGTTGCATATATAATTTCAGAAGAGTCTTCTGCTATGTTTTCCAGACCAAATGTCTGTAAGGAGCTTTCCAGGGCAGTCATCACATTCCTGAAACAAACGGGTCTCTCGCTCTACATCACAGACTACTAACCACTTCACACGTCCAACCAAGGTTGTTGTTGAGACCCAGACCGTCCGACCTACCAGAAAGGTGTAAGGTAACCGTTTGGATGGCGGGGAAGTGCCACCCAATTTAGACCGGAACCCGGTGGGGGAGGCATCCACAGGGACCGTACCCTCCTTCCCCTAACACCAACCTCTCGGAAGGACTTACGGACCCACATGTTTAACGTGATCCACTTCACATGTCCAACCAAGGTGTAATATGTCACACCTTCAAGTAACTGACCACACATTAAACTGCCATAAGCCTTAGGGTTGGCTGTGTGGTCTGGGCCTTCAACACCTTCAAGTAAGCTCTTCAAAGTTGCCATGCAAAGTTCGAAATGGCACATACACACATCTCTAGATGGGTGTGAAACCACCCACTTAGATCGTAGTGCATAAAATTTTGATCTTCCAATGTGGTATACAGGATGTTCCTTTTTATATATGGTGAAAGTTTCTTTAATACTACGGGTCATGTATCTTTTCACTTTCGCCACTCGTTCTCTTGCAACTGTTATAGTGATAGTGTCTATTTTGTTGGCACTCTGGTGAGAACAGTCCCATTTATCTTCCAGATAAAATGACTGTGCAATTTGAACATGAGCTACAGTCGCAGGATGACCATAATAGGAATCCCAAACACTCCTTTTCTCAGACCTCGCATTTCTTGTTTTGTCCACCATATATTTTGTTGCAGATGGAATGTGGTACAAAATTTGTACCTTTGAAAAGGACACTGGGATGATTGTTAGGATTTGCACCTTTCCATTGTAGGATTCACACGATTCAACAGCTGAATTGATGTTTGATATAGATTCCTGGCAAGTTTCACAGTAAACTTCTTTAGGTTCATTTTCTTCTGAAGATGGAATTTCTACGTTGAAGAGTTTCTGTTAGTTTTTTTTGTGTGTACTCATCCACAGCTTCAGTAATTCCTCTGCGCTTTCTTGATGCATACAGCTTGACTTGACTTCACTGACCATGGTTTCCTAACAGGACTAACACCAACCACTACAGCTGATTGATTCAGGAAATCTAATTCTTCTGCAGATACAAAATCTGTATCATCCACACCATGGGAGACTTCTTGTTCAGTTAGTGTCATTTTTGATATTCTGTAAAAACATTTAGAACACAGAAAGTCATCACTGGAAACATCTTGATTTTGAAACAGAATCTTGAAATGAGCACTCTTATTCCCAACCTGAAGAAAGTCTGTTTTTTGTTAGTTTTATATATCACTCTTTTATGGATATGCAAATAGTCAGCACACTTCACTCTCCTGTGGCCCTAGTCAAAAGACATTTCAAACTTGGTCCTTTCCACAAAACACCATACAACTAACTCAATCAGCAGAATCCTCACAAAAGCTTACTTAAGTGCTGTTGGACCACAAATTTGGTAAACTGCTCTCTTTGTTTGCCTGTTGACAACTAAACTGTGGATTCATGTGTCCTCACTTTTATATGCTAGGCCAAACACACAGAATTATCTGGATGGTTCCAGATTGTTCTAGAAGGTTTTGTTACATTCTGGAATTATCTGGATGGTTCTAGAAGGTTCTGTTACATTCTGCAAGCTTCCACATTGTTCCAGTAGACCTTTAATGATTTGGAAGGTTCTATGTAAAGAAAATCCAGAAGAATAAAAACATTTCACCATTTCCAACTTTAATTTATCATTTTTATTACATCACATTGAGCACATTGGTCTGAAAATGGATTTCTTTAAAAAACAAAATTATGAAAAATTCCAGAACCAAAGTGGTGTGTTCTCCTTTTCAGAAAGGTGTTTTTGAGAAAAATAAATTTAAAAAAAAATGCATAAAGAAATTAACCACTGAAGCTAAAACATGAACATTGTTTATAAAACCTGTTAAACTCAAAAGCGGAAATTCTTCTTTTCAGGGAATGTAGTACTCTATGGTACTGAACAACAGTCAAAAAATCAATTTTTGGGATTGGCATTTTTGAAAAAAAAATTATTTTTGATTTTTCAAAAAAAAAAAAAAAAAAAAAAAAAAAAAAAAAAATTCAGAAGTCTACAGCAAGAGAACTTAGACACATATTTCCAAACGGAGGATATCATTTTAATCTATAAATATTATCTTTTAAAGATATTATTTTATTATCAGAAAAATATTTATCTTTCAAATAAAGAAAACCGTAACAAAATATCTTGAACTGTTCTAGAGATAGAGCGTTTTAAGATTTTGCCAAAAATCGCAAGTGAGAAATGATGCCATCTTTGGTGGCCTGTATCTCGGGCCAGGAATTGTTTTGAACAAAATAAAAAAAAATACGGGTTTCTTACTTTTTCCTGAATTTTAACATATGTTAAATTCAAAAACATCTGAGACTATGAAGGTAACCCCCCTGCCTGAATTGATATGTA
The DNA here is from genome assembly GCA_951213105.1 of Amaurobius ferox. Classification (NCBI taxonomy): domain Eukaryota; kingdom Metazoa; phylum Arthropoda; class Arachnida; order Araneae; family Amaurobiidae; genus Amaurobius; species Amaurobius ferox. Next base: position 3,276,964 of record OX578147.1, on the reverse strand, counting down.
CTATACCATATATATATATATATATATACATATGTATTCTATAGATTTCTTAATGTATGCAAGAGATTTAGTACATCAAGAGATTAACTAGTTTTAGGTGATTTACAGTGTCTCTTCCAGTTCAGTATTAACATTTTGTTAATTGTATATATATATATGATATAGAAATTTTAAGCTTTTCCCAATAACACTCCCTTTTCTTTCATAATTGTTATTCCAAATTCCTATTTCATGTCTAGCAAGTATTGCAACTATATTAAATTCTATCCCATGCCACTAACATTAACAAAGTCTGCCAGCAGTTTCTCTTTTCCTCGACCATACCATATATGGTCACCAATCTTAACCTCTGCATAAACTTTTTCATATGAAACTGCTTCCCCATCACTTTTTTAAAGCATAATAACGTGAATACAGCGTGTTTCCCATTTCATCATATTCCTCCCCCTCCGATGTAACTATACATTGTATCATCCAATGCAGACGGCATTGAGATTTCATGAGAGCTGGTCACTAATGAGGAGCTCGGCCAGTCCTATATAATGATTTATGTTTTATGAGTGTCATCTAATAATGTAGATTTTTGTAACCTGAAAAGTGTCTTCCCTGGTCTAGTGTAACTGCCATTACAGAAAGTCGAGTCAGTAATAACCCCCGCGGTGACCACTTCGCGTTTCTAAGGTTTGGATTGAGTACATTTGAAAGAAAGTACGAATGTTTCGTAATAATTGGATGCACCAATATCGGAAGAGAACTGTGATTTTTAAAGAAGTGTGGATTTGGAAAAAGGACTTTAAAATGGAAAAAAATGCTAATCACAAGGATGTGTTGTACCGGTGATGTGGAATTATCATGTTCATGGAACTCTGATCAAAAACTGCCATTACACACAGACACATATATATATATATATATATAATTATATGATACAGAAATTTTAAGTCTTTCCCAATAACGTGCCCTTTTCTTTCACAATTATTATTCCTATTTCATGTCCAACACATTTTGTAACTACATTAAATTCTATCCCACACGCCACTAATATTAACAAAGTCTACAGACACTTCATCTTTTATTATTTTCTACAAATTTTCACTACTAATTTCTATATTAATATGATTGGAAGAGTTATATTCTGGGAATGAATCTCAATTGTCTGGATGGTAAGCAATAGGATGTAAAGAACCATCTGGGTGTTCTTGTTTAATAATACTGATAATACTATCAGAGGATGCATCACAGAAAAGGAGTGCCACCTCAATTTACTCAACATCCTCTCTCTGAACAAATCAAGGTGCATATCAAAATAGCGACCTAATATGTAATTGTGAAGCTTCACGTTGTTCACCTATCATTTGCAGAATCAAGACTTAATAAACCTTTACGAGTAGGGGAAAAAAAGTATAAAAGAGGAAGTGTCTGCAGACTTTGTTAATATTAGGGATAGAATTTAATTGTAAAATAATAGCTGAACAGGATAGAATGTTTACAATACCCATGTTCAATTAAAAAATATATCTACATGGTTTTTTTTTATTATAGGAATGCATTTTAAGTGGGATGTTGTCTGTCAGTGGACGAAAAGTTCTCCATATGGACCGCAACAAATATTATGGAGGTGAAAGTGCATCTATAACTCCCCTAGAAGAGCTCTTTGCAAAGTTCAACATGCCTGCCACCCAATTGGAAGAGTATGGACGATCTAGGGACTGGAATGTTGACCTTATTCCAAAGTTTTTAATGGCTAATGGTAATCATTTTAAGTAATTTTTCCTACTCAACTGCTTCTAAGTTTTTTGCTGTTGGGCCATTCCATATGGGGACACTCAATGAGGGTTGCATCATAGTCACATATGTTATTTTGATTTTTCCATGGATACACATGATAAGATCCTCAAATCTGAATTTTTTAATGCATATATCCCAGTAATAACCCAAATACAGGGATTTGAAAAATAGTCATTCTTACCAAATGGTGGCCATCTCGAATTTTGCACCAATGTGTAAAAATGTAATGGCTTGAGAACTAATGGCTCAAATTAAATAATTCTGGTACCAATTTGAAGTTACTTATATCAGGAATATAAGTATTATATCAAAACAATAAAGACGATATATTTTAATATTATTACAGGAAAATGGCAGAAATCATCTTTGGATTGATAGTTAACTTTAATGGGCTATAAAAGAAGTGGCCAATAATATTTTTTCTAAAATTTAGTACAAAAACTAACTAATATATGTACTTTAAGTACAAAAATAGTTAGGAAGGTAATATTACTTATTACAAAGAAAAATAGTTTTAAAATAGATATACATTTATTTAACACTAGCCGCCTTTGGCGACCAGCCTGTTCGCTACCCTTGAAAATTCTGACCGTGGCAAACTCGTTGGCGCGACCTACCAGAAAGGTGTAAGGTAACTGCTTGGAAGGCCAGGAAGTGCCACACAATTTAGACCGGAACCCAATGGGGGAGGCATCCAAAGAGACCGTACCCTCCTTCCCCTACCACAAACCTCTCGGAAGGACTTGCAGTCCCACACGTTTAACGTGATCGTACTCCGCGTGAACACGGCTGCAGTTTTGGCAATGGCGGGAATCGAACCCGGGCCTACCGAGTGAAATTCCCGCACGCTAACCACTGGGCTACCGTGCCATCCGCGACAATCTCCATAACTTTATTTTTATTCGGCAATCTTGGGAATCGAACCCGGGCCTACCAAGTGCAAATCCCGTGCACTAACCACTGGGGTACTTCACCCTCCGCGATATTCTTCATAACTTTCTTTTTATTCACCCAATTTAGACCGGAACCAAGTGGGAGAAGCATCCACAGGGACCGTACCCTTCTTCCCCTACCACCAACCTCTCGGAAGGACTTACAGACCCACATGTTTAACGTGATCGTACTCCGCGTAAACACGGCGGCAATTTTGGGAATCGAACCCGGGCCTACCGAGTGCAATTTCCGCGCGCTAACCATTGGGATACTTTGCCCTACGCGACAATCTCCATAACTTTCTTTTTATTCATCCAATTTAGACCGTACCCTCCTTCCCCTACCACCAACTTCTCGGAAGGACTCACGGACCCACATGTTTAACGTGCTCGTACTCCGCGTAAACACGGCAGCAATTTTGGGAATCGAACCCGGGCCTGGTAACTGGTTGGACGGCCAGGATGTGCCACCCAATTTAGACCGGAACCCAGTGGGGAAGGCATCCACAGGGAACGTACCCTCCTTCCCCTACCACCAACCTCTCGGAAAAACATACGGACCCATATGTTTAACGTGATCGTACTCCATGTCAGTGGCGGAAATCGAACCCGGGCCTACCGCGTGCAATTCCCGCTCGCTAACCACTGGGCTACTTCGCCCTCCGCGACAATCTCCATAACTTTCTTTTTATTCACCCAATTTAGACCGTACCCTCCTTCCCCTACCACCAACCTCTCGGAAGGACTCACGAACCCACATGTTTAACGTGATCGTACTCTGCGTGAACGTGGCGTAAGTTTTGGCAGTGGCGGGAATCGAACCCGGGCCTACTGAGTGCAATTCCCGCGCGCTAACCACTGGGCTACCGCGCCCTCCGCGACAATCTCCATAACTTTCTACATATTCACCCAATTTAGACGGGAACCCAGTGGGGGAGGCATCCACAGGGGCCGTATCCTCCTTCCCCTACCACCAACCTCTCGGAAGGACTTACGGACCCACATATTTAACGTGATCGTATTCCACGTAAACACGGCGGCAGTTTTGGCAGTGGCGGGAATCGAACCCGGGCCTACCGCTAACTTCCCGCGCGCTAATTTGCAATTTAAAATGACCATATGCTTAATTCCATCATCCTCATTCCATTGTTTCATTGTTCCATCATTTAAAATATCCATAAAATTAAAATATCCATTTAAAATATCCAAAAGTTAAAATATACAAAATGACCATATGCTTAATTCCATCATCCTCATTCCATTGTTTCATTGTTCCATCATTTAAAATATCCATAAAATTAAAATATCCATTTAAAATATCCAAAAGTTAAAATATACATTTAAAAAATCCAGATCGTCCCATCATTTAAAATATAAATATAATAATTTATATAGAGCAAAGGAGCTCTATTCAGAACCGTGACGTCACCTCCACCTTGACGTCCCCACCCACCACCTTCCCTGCTTCAGCGGGGGAGAAACGAACGGAACGCCGAGAAATTTAAAATCATGACGTCTTTAAAATTGCGATCCTGAAGGCAATTTTCATTATTTCTGGACCAGATTAGACTTGTAAGAATGCCAGATATTTCAGCTTTCTAAAAATGTAAATTATTAGTCGAAATTATGAGTACTTTTTACTATGCGAGAATTTAAAAACCAAAAATCGTTTTTTTGAGCCAAAAGTGACTTTTGTTTTAAAATCTTTAAAAAATATTAGAAATCGAAATGGAGATTTGAAATTGATATATTTTTACTCGCAATTGTCTGCTCTTTCCGATGGTGTGAGTTGTTTTTTTCTACGACGTCTGGATCGTGGAGAAAAAAGGGCAAAAAAAGGTCGAAATCGCATAAAACATTAAATAAATAAAAAAATAATTAGAATTTTGAAAATCGGTTTTCACGTGTCCCCTTCCCTCCCCCCCGGGTCTCCGATTGCCAAATTTCGTAGCTCTCCGACGCGCGGTCGCGAAACGTATAGTGTATAAGACAGACACACACACACACAGACATTGCCTTTTATTATATAGATTTGGCTTGCAATACTTTAATAATTAAAAAATAATATTTAAAAAAAACTAATAATGAACAAAACTTACAAAACACAATTGTTTTTTACACACTAAGTGGCATGTGTGCTTTAAGTACAAAAAAAAAATTAGGATGCTAATCTTTAATTTAATAACTCAAAATACACTGTTATATGTATAGGAAATCAGTGTAAAAATCTCTAGGGTGCTGAAATAGTCTAATAAGAAATCTTTCTAAACCACACACAATTATAATTCTTATATTTTATTTTTTTAGAAAATACCCTTTATATAATTTGAACTATGTCCAGTAGAGCTGAATATACCCATTTATCCCTCATGACCACTGGCTCCTAAACAACTTTCATCTAAAAGGCAGTACTTTAATCTTTTTCACATTGGTTATAAATGACAACTATCACGTAGCTTTGTGGCATATATATAGTTAATTCAAAATAATTTTTAATTAGTAATAGGAATAATATAAAACGTTCATTTTTATGAACAACATTAAAAGTAAAAAAGAAAATTACTTTTTAAACACAGCTACCACAGGTTGATCTTGATCGCCCCCCAAAAAATGTCACCCTGTCAGTTCTGAAGGAAACACTGGGAGACATCCACCTTTCCAGTTGAAACAAGTACCTAAACATAAACAAACAAGCAAGCTATGGGAGAGAAAAATGATCATACAGAACCAATATTAATCCTGGAACAGAATTTTCAACTCTGGCCTATGACAGATGAGTGTTATCTTCCATTTGTTTTGGGGACACTTTTTGCTGGGTGATAAAAGAAAGTCTGGCGCTCATCACATGAGAATGTTCAGTAATAATTGGCTCAAGGTCAATGGATTGCAAATGTTTGACCTGAATGTCTTGGTGCTGGTCTCAAATATATTGTTGAATAGTACTGAGGTACCACATATTGGTTATCTTGATGGATGAGTGGACTTTTTGAATCATTTTATTCAATACTATGGTGGTTGTAGATATTGAACGACTTATTTTATGTTTCGGAGCACCCTGAATTGTGCAACATGAGCTGGAATGACTACAGAGATAGAAATGAAAAGCGAAGTAGCTGGACAGATGTTTGTCAGCATTTGATTGAAAGATTTAATACCAAAGAATTAATTTAACATAAGTTAAAGCTATACTTCATAATGAGAGTGTAATATAGCAATAGTTTAGTTAAAATGAATATGAAATGTACTTAAATCAAATGGTATAATATAAATATGAAAAATATACTAATGAGCATTTATATATATTTATAATATTTCTAGATATACAAATTTATGCATATTTATAACATTTAAAATACTAGTGCCCAGTCCAGTGACCATATAATTTGGTGCCTGATGCATAATTTTACAAACTCCCCCTCTACTACTCTTCATTTATAGTTTCATAAAAATAAACATGTGCCCAACATAGGACTTAACAAATTTTTAATTAGTGAGAGAAGAGCAAGACCTATAAGCAATAATTAAATCTTGCTGAGGATCAATAGGTATATTGTTATTAATGATTACATAATTACTGAACAAGATTTTCTCTATTTTAGATCAAAAGCATGCAATATCTTAAGAACGACATATGCTATTATTTTAAAAGTTATGTCATTCACTTTTAAATAAAAATAAATACACAAAATGCTTGTCAATAAATTGTAACAGAATTATATTTTAATATTTTTTTCAATTTAATAAAATTTTGACACGTTGAAGGTGTTTCTGTGGTTTGAGCTGTACCATACTTTCTATTTTAAAGCTATAGATTGCAAGAATTTCTCATTTTTTAAAGTTTCGGTGCACGACAGTTTCTCTCTGAGAAATTTTTGGAATTCAAAGTTAAATCCATTAGATTTTAATTAATTTTGAATTTAAATTTAATTTAATTGCACTAAATAACACTCATAAATGATGGACTCAAAATCGGCATACTGAAAATGTGAAAAAACAAAAATATCTCGAACGGCTAGTCCTAGTGTAATGGGGTTGATCTTATTATTTTCATCTTTAAACATTACATAAAATCTGATGTGGGCAGCACATGACTTTCGCTGCAGACTTATATCCATGTTCTCTTTATTTTAATTAAATTTAATTCACTTCTAATTCAATTTTCGTTCTCATTTGGTAACTGGACTTATTTTCAAAGGTGGCGTAGAGAAAATGCGAAAAAAACTAAAATATTTTGAGAATGGCTAGTCCTAGTGTAATGGGGTTGATCTTATTCTTTTCTTTGTTAAAAGTTACGCATAAAACAAGCTTTTAATGGATATATTTGAGCATACGTAGTTTTAGATTTTGACAATTTTTGCGGGCCATTTTACAAAAGAAGGCAGGTTATTTTTTTCCAAATTATACCAAAATCTAATCAGCACCAGGATAACCCACAAATGACTTATCTACCGAATTTTGTGAAATTCGGTTAATTAGTTTTTCAGCTAGAGTGGATACAGGCTTTTGCGGGCCATTTTGCAAAAAGAGGCGGGTTCTTTTATCCCGAATCGTACCTAAAACTAATCAGCACCAGATTCGCCCACAAGTTATTTACCTACCAAATTTTATGAAATTCGGTCCATTAGTTCTTTAGTTAGAGTGAATACAAAATCTAGACAGACAGACAGACACACACACACAGACAACACACTAAAAATAGTTTTTTCGTGTTCTAGAGGTCTCAAAGCATGTAGATCTGCCGAAAACTCAAGTTGCGATTTTTGGCATGATTCCAATACTTTCCCTATACATTACAATGTATTGCAGGGAAAGTAATAAAACATGCCTTTAATGGATATATTTGAGCATATATAGTTTTTATTTTAGATTTTGACTATTTTTACAGGCCATTCCGCAAAAAAGTGGGTTATTTTTTTTTTTCAAATCATACTAAAATCTAATCAGCACCATGGTAACCCATAGGCGACTTATCTACCAAATGTTGTGAAATTTGGTCCATTAGTTTTTCAGCTAGAGTGGGATACAGGCAATAAATATAAAGGATTTTTTTTATCCCAAATCATACTAAAAACTAATCAACACTAGAGTCACACACAAGTGACTTACCTACTAAATTTTATGAAATTCGGTTCATTAGTTTTTGAGTGAGTGGATACATACATTGCACAGACACACACGTACAGACATCACACTAAAAATAGTTTTTTCGTATTCTAGAGGTCTCGAAACGTGTAGATCCGTCAAAAACTCGAGTTGCAATTTTCGACATGATTCCAATACTTTCCCTGCAGACTTATATCCACATTCTCTTTATTTTAATTAAATGTAATTCACTTTTAATTCAATTTTCATTCTCATTTTATAACTGGACTTATTTTCAGAGGTGGCATAGAGAAAATACGAAAAAACTAAAATATCTCGAGAATGGCTAATTCTAGTGTAATGGGGTTGGTCTTATTCTTTTCATCGTAAAAAATTACGTTTAAAACAAGCATTTAATGGATATATTTAAGCATACATAGTTTTTATTTTAGATTTTGATGATTTTTGCAGGCCATTTCACAAAAAAAAGCAGATTTTTTTATCCCGAATCATACCCAAAACTAATCAGCTTGAGATTCGCCCACAAGTGACTTACCTACCAAACTTTATGAAATTCTATCAATTAGTTTTTTAGCTAGAGTGGATACAAAATCTGAACAGACACACAGACGTCATTCTAAAAATGGTTTTATCGTATTCTAGATGTCCCAAAACGTGTAGATCCGTTGAAAACTGGAGTTGTGATTTTCGGTATGATTCCAATACTTTCCCTATACATTACCATGTATTGCAGGGAAAGTAACATATTACTGATTAAGAAATAAAAAATATTTCTTTGAATTTTTTGTGTTATCAGAAAGAATAAGTTTTGTATCTTACCAATCAAAACAAAATGTCCATAAGAAATCGATTAACAAAGCAAATTAAAAAATTTAATGCTGCTGTCTTTAAAAGGCCCAAATCTCCACGAAGTAAATGGTATTCTAGTGAAAGCCAGTTAAACATTTCGTAAGAAAAGAGAGAATTAGTGATTTTTAAATAATATTACAAATATGCACCTAATATTTTTTCTATTTAAATATAATATAAATAATTGCATTTTACTTTTTTTTTTTTTTTTTTCATATTAATGGCTCCTGTAACCCAAGTTTGAACGTTCAGAGCAAACACTATAAATTTTCCAGTATGGATAGCATTGTATAAAAAAAATTCTGTATACCTTTATATTCTGTTCTTTGATACAAAGCTTCAAATGCATTTTCTTAAGTAATGATTCTCTAGTTGTAAATGCAATAAATACACAAGAGTAAATCAATAAGTAGGGTGACAAATGTTATATGGTACAAACGCTGAAAAAATGTGAGTTAAAGAAATTTGGACAATTTTAAATTATTAAGTCAATGAATGACAATATATGCAAGTCTAAAAGAAGGTAAACTTTCATTATGTGTATAAATAAAGTACTTCGAACTAAAGAACTTTTAATGAACAGTAATCCATATTATTGTCTAAAATTATTAGTGTTTCAATAAGTAAAAAGCATATTGTGTAAATAATGAAGAAAACTTTAACATATATAATCACAAATAATATTAAAATGTCTTTTTGACTTCTGGTTTGTTGGTTCTTTAACACTGAAGGAGATCCAGCATATCCTCAAAACACCTGAATGCTGCATTATTTTATTTGTGCTTAAATATGTTACTCAAGTTTTCCTTATTTGAGTTTATTTTCTTATCTTTTATGTTTTTGTGTAATCTTATGCAACTCATTTTTTTCCAGGTCAGTTAGTGAAGCTGCTTATCCATACAGGTGTTACTAGGTATTTAGAATTTAAATCTGTTGAGGGAAGTTATGTCTATAAAGGTGGTAAAATTTATAAAGTCCCTGCTGATGAGAAAGAAGCTCTGGGCTCAAGTTAGTATATATATTTTTAATGTTTAAAAAAAAAAATTATATGCACTAGAATGCCCAGCAATGTTAAAATCCATATGCAAACTTGTGCCACTGAATTTCTGCTGAACATCCTCTTGTCATGTTATTTTGTATAGTTTTGATTTCTTTTTTCATCTCAGCTTGAACGGATATAATTTCTTTTTTCATCTCAGCTTCAACTGATTTAATTTCTTCCTTCATCTCACCTTGTATTGCTTTCATTTCTTCTTTAATATCTTCTTTCATGGTTTTAATCTCTTCTTTCATCATTTCTTGACAAGCTTTCATTTCTTCTTGTATGGCTTCTTGTCAGACTTTCATCACTTTTCATCTCATCTTGTCCTGTTTTCACCGCTTCTTTCATTTCATTTTGTCCAATGTTAATCTTTTCTTCCATCGTCAAGTTTGCATAACATCTTGACAGTCTGTCATGACTGTGATCAAAGCCATAATCTCTTTTTAACTGTTCCTCTATTGGGTCATTCCATGTCAATTTAACACAGCCCATAACCCGACCCCTTCCGCATTTTTTTAAAATTTAGCTATTTTGTTGTCTACTCATATATAAGATACTATGCAAAATCTTAGTCCTCAATTTGCATTAGTTTATTTATAAATATTTGAAGTTTGAAAATCAGATAATATTTTTCATAATTCTAGGCCTGTTAAAAAAGTCTTGTATCTGTTGACCTAATGAAAAAACCCGCCAATTGTGTTAACATAAAGGCTTATTTTGTATTTTAATATATGACCTTTCTTATATGTCACATTTCATAATGAGATCATAAAAAAAATTTAAAGTAAGACAGTATCGGGTCATTCCATTAAAAAAAAATAATAATAAAATAAAATAAAACATTCTCAACCTTATATTTTGGGAATTCTCTGAAATTTTACGAGTTTTTAGCATTAGTAGAGATATTCAACCAAACAAAATATTAGCTCTATGTTGGCAATTGTTTATTATTTACAGCCCTCCAAAAACTGAATTTTTTTTTTTTCTCACCAGAACATGGTACTTTGAACTCTTGTAACTTTGGAAAGAAAATACTTAGAATGGCCAAACAAGTCTTGTTATAAAGGATTTTCTGTGTCCTTTCATGTGATATGCTAGTTCAATATGTAAAACAGTTATTAAATTTTCAAGATCATAAAATTTGACATTTAACATTGAATTTTAAAAAAAAAAGAAAATGTTACTTCAATTTTGCTAATAATTTTTTAGTTTGAAACTGGGACAAACAAGGGTTTGTGGGGGAAAAAATGCCTTAACTAATAAATAGCAAAATATTTATTCATTTGTCATAACCTCAATCTCCTTAGCCTCAGATGTTTATGTTTGTAATAAAACACTGTCACTAAAAGAACTGTTATTCATTTTGTGACACACACACACATATATATATATGTATATAAATTAAAATAATAGAAATGAAAGTGCAGGAGTGCGAATCATTAAACACAGTATCAAACCGCAGGCAATATAATAATGTGTAATTAATAACAAAGTAAAAATAACGAGGGAGGACTGGAAAAGTAGAGCACAGAAAGGCCGGGACAAGGAAAATAAATCAATGAATAGTATATCTGTCAGAAGCGTCTTCAGGGGTACATTCTAGACAGATATACTAAAATCCGTTGTTTCTATGATTGCATAAAATCACGTGGTTAAAATTTTATGCAATCTGTGCCCAACAGCAGAGTAAACAAGATTAACAGAAAAAAGACCAAAGAGGACAAAATTCAACATAAAATCATAAAATACCACATAATCATAAAAAAAATCATGCATAAAGCATTGATTATGAAATACTTTCCCAACTGAAATGCAATTTTATTTCAACAGCTCTAAAATTCGATACATTCAGCACTGATATATTTTAAATTATTACAGTACTACAATAATTTATTATATTTTAAAACTTTATAAAAAAAAAAAATTAACTTTATTCAAATGACATCATTGAAATATAAATAGCCTTTTTCTCTCTGTAAAAGCAATGAATATTTCGTTCATATCAGTTTTATTCCAGACTCCAGAGCTAAATTTTGCTTGAAAAAAATCATCTTACAATCATGTGTTTACGTTCTGCACCCAGTAAAATTGGGCTTTGTTGTAGAAATAATCAAAGTCTGATGATTATTTAAACTCAAAAATATTCTAATTATGTGGCCTAGAATATAGATGCACAGAAAATACGAAAAAATAAAGTGGTTTTAGGACAGATGCAATACTAAATATAAATTTAAAAGAACTTTAACCCCCGAAAAAAACCCTTGGTTACGGCCATAAATCCAAGTAAATAATATTTAAACAGAAGCAAATGTTTACTTACTGATAAATGATCTTCACAACACCAAAGATATGTTTAATTCGATAATTTTGGATTTTTCTGCTCGTCCCTTTTCATTGCTTTAGTCCATGCTTTTCGTTTAATTGGATCTTTTGGAACATTAAAAAACAGCTTATCAACTACATTAACCGTTGTATTTGTGCAGCAAGGTACTAAACAGTATTTGTAGGATGGTTTTAGAATCTCACTCATTATAAAAATATGATAAATAAAATATTTTGTCGGAGAATCAAGTGAGCACCTCTCTGAATCCACAGTAAGCAATGTATTGCTCTCTTTGTTTACATGCATAGTGACGTCACAAGAGCGGCCATTACAGAAACAGTGTTTTCACGCAGGATTGCTAAGTGCGAGTTTAAACATTTTTATATTAACTATCTAAGTTTAAAAATTAAAAAAAATATATACCATCATTCATAATTTTTTCTCTACTACACGATAAAAAAAAAACTGAAAAAGTGTTTCATAATCAATGCTTTAAGCATGATTGATCTTTCTTGTTATTGTATTTTTTTTTAGGTACAACCATTTCTCCAACATGGCGACCATAAATTTGGCCAATTTTGATGCTCACGTAAACTTAAATATCTTGGGACTAAAAAAAAATAGACTTGGGATAGAAACTATTCTACTGGTCTTAAAGTGGACTACATTTCATGTCATGTTTGAGTAACTGCAACCTGAAGGGCTGAAATTCAGCGTTGAATTTTAACATCAATTTTGCTAAAAATGCCGTTTTTAGACCTCTTAAAATAAATGAAAGGAAATCTAAATCTTCAAATTTTCACCACATCTTACCCTACTCCCATAATCTTAGCCTGAAAAAATTTAGTCTCGACTGCACTTTTCACTTGGATTTTAGGGTTGGCAAACTTCCTAAAATTTCAAAAATGATCACTTTTAACACTCCCAAAACTCCTTGTGGTACATAATTCAAAAATTTAAAAACTGATTCAATAAAACAACTCCATACAGATAATCAGATGAAAGGTCTTTTTTTGTTTATTTTATTCTTTCTATTTTCAAAATTGAAAAGAAAAGTGACATTTTCAGCACATGAAAAATTTCAAAACAGGAAGTTAGTTATTAATACTTAAATGTCTATTTAAAAATATGTTCTGCTTTTGCATTTGTTTCTTTATTATCAACAATAATATTTTGTCTATGTTGCTGTTTTCGCAAAGAATGCAACTTTAAGCTTTCTTCTTGCCCCCCTTTTTTTAAAATAACAGGAAGGAGCCATCTACCGAACATCATTATCAAATCCAATATGAACTTCAAGTTTATAACAGAAACTATATTTTCAAAGGCTATAGAAGTCCACAGATATTAAACATCAAACTAATTAACATCTTTATCGGCGCCAGGTTAAAAAAATGTATTTAAGATTAATGCCTAGGAACCGTGAAGACTAAACTCCCTTTATGCTTCGAATGCTAGAAACGAAATCAATGACTAGACAAAATGCAGATTAGCCTTTTTCTCTTTTACGAATTGTTTGTTTGTGGTTTAAACAAGGTAGTTCGAAATCTGAAGGAATATATTTTGAGTATTTTGAAAATACAAAATACTCTGAAAATGTATTTCCATACATTACCAAAATACTTTACTTTTTTCAGTTTAAAATACAAATGTATTTTGAAAATGTATTTTAAATACATGTATCCAGAGTTGGGCAGTATCAAAAATACATCTGATAATATTAAGCTAATTTTTTATGGTTCCTTTGTGTTCTAGTAATTTACCCTATATACAAATTCAATTTTTTTGGTTTTAGATCTGATGGGTATGTTCGAGAAAAGAAGGTTTAGGAATTTCCTGGTCTATGTCCAAGAATATAACCTGGAAGACCCAAAGACATGGAAAGACATAGATTCCAATGTCATGACCACTGCTCAACTCTATGAAAAGTTTGGATTAGACAAAGACACAGCAGATTTTACTGGTCATGCATTAGCTCTATATCGTGATGATGAGTAAGTGCTTATTCACCTTTAACAACAGGTTGAAAGCTTGTTTGTTTGTTCCATATACAAATCCACAAACTATTTTTTTCATATTACATCACAACTTGTCTATATTTCTAGTTTCTATTATAGGTTATTTTTCGATATTAATAAGAAACAAAATAAAACCTTCTATGACTATAACATTGTGCAGTGGATTTTTTTTCCAAATTTTATTTGAAGAAAATTATGTTAGAGGAGAATGGAAATAAATTATCTATGTTCAATGTGTGAAACAGTCAAATGTATTTATACAGCAAATAATTTTCATTCAATTTGCCTGATTTAAATAGTAAAAAAATTGATAAAAAATAAAAAAATTTAAAGCTGTACATTTATATTATTATATATTATTCCGTTCATAATGTATCAGATTTCTGCAATTATTGATATTTTCACTTTTTAAGCCATCTGTTTTATTTCAGTAAAATATTTTTTAGTTTCATATATTTCCAAATGTTTTCAAATAATATTTACAACAGGATAAAATATGATTAAAGTAACTTTTGCTATCATTTGAACATCTTTATTTTGACTTATATTTATCAAACTTTAAATTTTTGTAAATTGGTTTACATAAGGAACTAGGATTTTTTATGCTTGAGATTTGTCTGTTCAGGTACTTTTATATAGCAGGGACAGATTCTTATATTTCTTATTTTTTTAGATAAATCAATTTTTTTTTTTTTTTTTTTTTTTAAACTGTGAATGTTAGAATTTTTCCATATGTTAAATAAGCAATGTTGTGCTGTTTATAACTGTTATTACTTTATAAATGTAGTTGTTTTGGTTTTACACTAAAACATAGACTAGACTTATCAGTTCCCATAGATGTGTGCAAAAATTGTGCCTTTTAGCAAATTACTTGCTGCCATTGCAGATATTGGTTATTCCATGCTGATAAGTGCATAAGAGCAAAACTAGTCCATGGATGTTGGTATCTGCAATGGACATATCTTCTATATTTTTAGGAATGCTCCTTATAGGTGGGTTTTATGTTTTATGATCATATAGGCAGTTATTTTTAATAAACTAAAAATAGCTAATAATCAGACTAAGAAGATGAGCCTAGAACTGAATTAACTAGATTACTTGAAAATTATAATTTAAGCTCTGGTAACCTAACTTTTTAAATATTTAATTCTCCAGAAATGGTTCTTTGTAAATTTTAATGGTTCTTTTAGTTGCAGTTTAAGCAGTTCTCTTTGTATTTAAAGTAAGTGTTTATACCTACTTTTTTTTCTGTGCTTCATTTTAGTTACCTTGCTAAGCCATGTTTAGAAACTATTAACCGAATCAAGCTGTACAGTGATTCTTTGGCTCGTTATGGGAAAAGTCCCTATCTGTATCCTCTTTATGGCCTGGGAGAACTTCCGCAAGGTTTTGCGAGGTAAGATTTTGCTGATCACATTATTTGGAAACTTTTCTATTTATTATAAAATTTTTAAATAAAAAATGTGCATATAATTTGTTTATCGTATGTTTCTCACCACATTTTGCAACGTTTTTGATTTCTTAAAACTTGTGTCTGTAAAGAAAATACATGCCTTCTCCACTGTTCATACATTTGTTGCTTTACTCTATAGGAAAAGTTTGGTATTTATAAGTTGAAATTTAAAACAAAAGCTTACAATTTCTTTACATAGTAAGACAGTAATATTTAACATCATGTTATATTGATCATCCCATTAATTCTTCTTAACTATATTGTTCACTATTTTGTGCTGTGAAACCAGAATCTGTTAATTTAACTCAAAAATTAAAATCTTATATCAACTCAAGTGGTGCAACCTGTAAATATTGACATGTCAATACATCTGTACCCATTGGCATATTTTTGTTTTAGACATCAATATAAAGTTAAAAAATAAAGTAATGCCATCTATTGATATCTAAAGATATCTAAAGAAAAATATGGCAGTTGTTTTTCTCAATAATTGCTATATAACTTTTGATAAAACAAAAAATTTTGATCCTATTATTGTGTATGCCACTATATATTATACCTGTGAATAATTCGGTGTTGATGAGATGTTAACTAATTTGATGACACTTGGTATAGATTCAAATAATCAATGTTGATTTCCAACTACTAATTAATAAGCAATAGTTAACCCTGACTAATGTATAAATAACTTTCTCAAGAACTAAGGGCATTGTAAAATTTATCTTATTTTGATTGCATGATTGTTTTATCTATATAGGTTAAGTGCCATATATGGTGGCACGTATATGTTAGATAAGCCCATTGATGAGCTAGTTATGGAAAATGGTAAAGTAGTAGGTGTACGTTCAGGGAGTGAGACTGCTCGCTGCAAGCAGGTCTACTGTGACCCATCTTATGTTCCCGATAAGACAGAAAAAGTTGGACAGGTAATATATGCTTATGTATTGGCCTTAAATAAAGTTTTAATAATAGATGTTTCTTCATGTTTATTGAATTTTACTTATGAATGTGTGTGCGGGGAGGGGGAATAATGCAAAAGCTAAGCTTTTCTTCCATTCTTTATGTAAAATCCAAATTTTTTCTCAAAATGAGTACAGTATTTCATGCAAATATTTATTTTGATCCTGTGCTAGATTTCCTTTTGCACCACGGGCAACATGTACTAAAAGATACAGTTTTAACTACAGTTTTATGTATAACTTGCTTGTGTTCCTCCCCTCAGTACTAGCAAATAAGAGTTACAATTTATTAAAAAGGGGCAAAAACTCCTGTACATAGCTAATGAGTGTAGCTTTAAGAGGGAAAATAATTATAACTTTGAAAAGATATTCATGCTTATGAAAATTACATCACCGTAAAGGAATTGTCAGATTAGAATGAAACATACAAGACATACAATTGAGCAGGTTAGAACATATAATTGATTAAAAATGCAGTGAATGCACATGTCTGGGCACCGCAGTGCCCTCTGAACGATCGTACGAGAAGTATAAATAGAGGGCTGGGGAAGAGCTAGACAAGTATAGTATTGATGTCTGCAAGTTGAAAACTGTTCTATTGGAGTCACTATGCCTCGTTAATGTCAGAGGGCACCTTATAAGCAAACTACAGAGTTTGAATGGGAAAGCATAATCGATCTGCAGAAAGGAGGATTTTTGTACCGGGACATTGCTGCTCGTACGGGGCATAATGCCACGATAGCAGTGTGAATGTGGAAGCAGTGGATTGTAGAAAACTGAAAGAGTCGAATCTAGCAGTGGATCACACAATGGGACAACAACACAGGATGATGGATATTTCATCCGCATTATGGTGATGAACCGTACAGCTTCTTCTTGAGTGTTAGCGTAGCACTAGAACACTGCTACAGGTGTGACATTATCTACTTCTACAGTTCTACGGTGTCTGCTGTGTAGAGGACTGCTTGTAAGTATTCCTTTGCAGAGGATACTGTTGACCCTGAACCATCGACACCTCAGGTTGCAATGAGCAGAGGAGTACAAACTATGGTGTGTGAATTGGCACCAGATCGTGTTTTCGGATGAGTCCCTCAACAAACTGGACTACAGTGATGGCCGCATATGCCTTAGATGGTATTGTGGTGAGTGCCATCTTCTTGCATACGTTTTAGTGTCATGCTGCACAAATGTCAAGTGTGATTGTGTGGGGTGCTATTAGCTATCATAAGCAATCCCAGCTGCATCAAAAGAATTTGAGAATGGAGAGAAAAAGTCTGTTTTTTGTTTATCTGGAAATATTAAAACTGTTTTCATAGATTGTTTTATCTACTGTAATTTTTACTTCTAATGTTTTTTTTGACTATTTTAACATTAAATTATGTGGTTTTTAATGTTTATTGAATTCCAATTTACCAAATTATATTATGATACCCTACAAAATATTAGGATTAAATTTAAAAAGTTTTATTTCAAAATTTGAGTGTTTCCTAATGCAAACTGCTTAGGCTTGCATTCCTAACCAATTTAACAATTTTAAATCCTTCTGATCCTTGTAAAAATGGTTTAATGTCAAGCTCGGTAAAAAGGGAATAAATAAAAATTGCCTTGAATTACCGATACAAATCTATCTAAGTTGAAATGGGGTTTGTGTGCACTCTAGAAACAGGGAATTTGAAAGTGGACTTAAATGTCAGGGAGTTGAGTTTATCATTTTAATTTAATTATTGATTTTTTGTTCAAAATTCTGGAAAACTCTAGGAATTTTCAACTTGCTGACTTGCTCTAACAGTCCGATTCCGATTACAGCGAATTCTCCATAGTTTCTATGAGAAACATCCTCATACTACGAATTACGGAATTTGCATAGTTTCCTACGGAAAATTGTCTTCTGTGAAGGGTAATTTACTGCCACATGCACGGTAATGCCAATCAAATCAAATAACAGCAGGGATTTACGGCTGCGTGGGCATTAATGCCAATCGAATTAACATGACAACAGGGATTTACAGCCATATTAATGTAACAACCAGGATTTTTGGATGCATACACAATAATGCCAGTCAAATCACCGTGACAATAGGAATTTATCGCTGTATGGAATGTAAAACACCACTTTTTTTCATGGAAGTAATAATTGTACCTTTTAAAAGTTGTTACATTTGGCATAAATCGCTGAATGGTTAATTTCATAATTATTTTTGCATAAGCAGTGCAGTTTTGTCAAATCAGTTTGTCCTTGTGAATTGCCGAGAGTCAATTACTTTCTCTTTCCATCCATCTACATCTTCTAAATATTGCATATTAGATTTACTAAACTAGCTTCTTTTCATATTTTAGTTATTATTAAGGATTAATTTTAAGGGTTTAGTTATTATTTTCGCATATGTTCACGTGAATCGCAGGAGAGTCCATTAGTATCTTTATCCATCCATCTCAGTCTTCTAAATGTTGCATATTAGATTGACTAGACTAGCTTATTTTTATTATGTTAACAGGTTGACTTATACTCAAGAAAAAATACCTAGTGATAATTATGTGAAAACAGTCGATCATATTAAGGATTAAAGGTCTTGAACAAAGAAACTTTGTAACCAAACAGGAAAAGATGCCTATCTACATACAGGATAAAAGAAAAACTGCTTTCCCACAAACCAAAATTAATGAAACAACAAACATTAGTTCAAATGTTTAAACAAAATGATAAAATGTAAACTTTCTTTTACTTTTTGTATATGTATATTTTTCCTTAAAAATTCTTTTGTTCCATTTTTCTGTCTGTATTAAATAATACTTTTTAATGGGTTAACTTTAACTTGACTTTTTGTCATTACTAAAATGTTTCAGTGTATTTACTTGACATTAAGTTTGAATTTTATATGAACTCTATAATCTGGAAAATTTTAAAATTCGAATTGATTCCAGATTTTCAAGGTTGTACTGTATATGCAGATAAAATTATATACAAATATAGAAAATTTTGAATGTTATTTTTTCTCATTTATTCATGGTAAATATCAGTTAAATCTGAAATTATTTTTTTTAATTGATGTTAAAATAGTAGTATGCAGTACCTGGAATTTTGATGAAAACAACATGAAAATCTCAGGAAATTTCATTTTGGAAAATGGGCATGAATCCTGTAAAAATGTAGAGTAGCTTACAATTGCCAGAAACAATGACACTGATCTGAACTGTAAAAAGATAATAAATTATGGTTTTTGCCCACTGCTTTTTTAAAAATTTCTTAAGGCTCACTCATTCCATGTCATATCGTCCAGTTTTTTTTTTCAAAAGTTTAACAAGAACTGTGAAAATGCTAAAAATTTTAACTTTCTATCTACTTTAGTTTCGAGAATACATGAGTTTAAAATTTGTTTGAGATGCCATAATAGCAACTTTGGTGAAAAGCAATGTTATTAGGAAAGCCTACTTTAATTTACCTTTATAAAGATTCTTGACTATAAAAAAATTTGAGGTGTGAAAAATGTACCAAACTTCAAATTTTTATAAATAAAAAAACTAATGCAAATTGAAGGCTAAGATTTACATAGTGTCTTATATAATATATAAGTGGACAATACAATAGCAAAATTTTTTTTAAACATGGGAGGGGTCATGCTGAAAATTCCCCTTTTTCATCTTAATTTGATATGGAATGACCCGTTTGTGTAAACTGTCTTTACTTTCTGGATAGCCATCATATTTCCAAACTATATGTATAACTTGATTGGTTTTAATAAAAATATTTCCCAGGTTTTATACTTCACAATAATGGCATGAAACCATTTTATTTTAGTGTCATAATTTAAAATTTAAAACAAGGATCAATCATGCATAAAGCATTGATTATGTAACACTTTCCAACTGCAATGCCATTTTATTTAAGCATCTCTAAAATGTGATACATTCAGCAGTAATATTTTTAAAATTACCACAATACTACTTAATTTATTATATTTGAAAACTTCATCGAAGAAAAGGAATTTTATTCAAATGTCATTGAAATATAAATCGCCTGGCTCTCTATGTAAAAGCAGTAAATATTTCATTCATACACTTTTATTCCATTCCTTTCATTTATCACAATACTACAATAATTTATTTTACTAAAAGCCTTAAAACCATGGACGTAAAAGTAATTTACTCTGCTTAAAACTACCATCTAAAAAGTCTGCTATAAAATAGTCTGCTTCTCTATATAAAATTAATGAATGTTTCATCCATATCAGGTATATTGCATACACCAGAACTGAATAATTTTGCATTAAAGAAATTCAGCAATATTTTCCAACTCATTTTACAGCTTGATGCGCTTACATTCTTCATAAGTGAAAATTAGGCTTCAGTGTAGAAATAACCAAAGTTTGATGATCATTTAAACTCAAATATATTGTAATTGTGTTGTTTCAGAATATAGATGCGCAAAAATAAAGCTGTTTTAGGATGAATACAACACTGAATATAAATTAAAAACAACTTTAAAAATCACAATTTTGACACAAGATGGATGCCATATTTTATTTTGAAGTGGGTCTCTTCATATAATATGGATGTAATTATTATTTTAATTTTTATTTAAAATACTACCAAATATATTTTGCTGAACTGAAATTTTTGTTCATATTTTTTTATGGGATAATTTGAATGTTTCCTAAAACTTTCGAAGCAGTTTGTAAATTTTAAATTCGCTTAAAAAAATGTATGAAAAATTGTCCCATAGGGTCAATGTATTTCATTTTTTCAACCCTTGTTCAATCCAAAACTAATTGTGTGATATTATTCATTTATATTCCTATATGTCCTACAGACCGTCTGAACAACAAACTAAGTCATTTTTACGGCAGTTATCGTGCTAACGGACATACAGAATGAACAAAGTCATAAACACTTTTCAACTATATTGTAAAGTGTTAAAAATTGCTTTGTTCCTCCATTTACATTTTTAACACTTTACAACGTAGTTGAAAAGTGTTTGACTTTGTTCATTCTGTCTGCCTGTCTGTCCGAACGATAACTACTGTAAAAATGACTTTATCAAAATGAAATTTTAATATGTTGTTTAAAGGGCCTGTGGGACCTATGTAAATGAATAATATCACCCAATTAGTTTTGGATTGAACCCGGGTTGAAAAAATGAAATACATTGAATCCTATGGGACCTAATTTTTCAAACAGTTTTTAAGCGAATTTAAAATTCAAAAATTGTTTTGAACGTTTTAGAAAATATTCAAATTATCCCTTAAAAAATATAAAAAAAAATTTCAGCAAAACATATTCGGCAGTTTTATAAATAAAAATTTTATATATAGACACTATCAAAATTTGCGGTAATGAACGCAGAGAAAGGGCTATACAAGAACTGGTTGATTTTTGTTTGAGGACAGATAATGCTCTCTTAACAAAAGGCTAAGCAGGGGATCTGATCTGCTAACATAAGGGCAGGGAGGGCGCTCTTCTCGTACAAAGGGCAAGGAGGTGCTGTTCTGGTAACAAAAGGGCAGGCAGGGCACTACGTCCTTCCAAAAGTGCCTGGGGGAAACTGTTATATTCTTCCACAGAAAAAAAAACGTCCTGGCCCAGCCATTCTTTTATCCGAAGTAACCTAATAATTTCACTGCCGCGCATTTCTTTAAAACCCAAACTTAAAAAAATACTCTCTTATATTCCTATGATTCACAAACTAAATCAAAAAGTAAAAAACAAAACGAAAACCAAAACTAAATTATAGAACTGTAGATGCTGCGATAAGTGCTCTGCTTGTTTATATTACAAAATCACATTTCACCGTTCCAGATGGAGAATTAATTCATTGGATCCCCCTGTGCCAAGGTCAAGTATCTGCAAAATACATTTGAGTTGTTTCGCATGGACATTTAACGCCATCTAGTAGACAAATAAATTCAAGTAAGAACGTTTCATATGAAAACGCGCATATGTGACAATCATCTTTTAGGGTAAATTTTCCTCAACGTGGATGCATGACTGTCGTCCTTGAATGCAAATTCGCAGCCGACGTACGGGCGTGCCGATCGTCCGGAAAGGGTTAAATGAACTATATCATCCATCTTGTGTCAAAATAGTGAATTTTAAAGTTATTTTTAATTTATATTTAGTGTTATATCCATCTTAAAACTGCTTTATTTTTTAGTTTAAATGATCGTCAAACTTTGTTTATTCCTACAATGAAGCCTGATTTTCATGTATGGAGAATGTAACACATCAATATGTAAGGTGTGTTGTATAAAAATTGCTGAATTTCTTTAATGCAAAATTATTTTGCTCTGTAGTCTGCATTATAGCTGATATTAATGAAACATTCATTGATTTTACATAGAAAAGTAGACGATTTCATTGCCTTTTTCGATGAAGATTGAAGTATGGAGTTACAGTACTTTTACATCCATGGTTTTAAGTTTTTATGTAAAATTAATTATTGTAGTATTGTGATAATTTTAAAAATATCGCCGCTGAATAAAAGGAATGGAAAAAAGTTTACGAATGAAATATTAGCTGCTTTTATATAAAGAGCCAGGCGATTTATATTTCAATGATGTTATTTGAATAAAACTCATTTATTTTTGATGAAGTTTTCAAATATAATAATAAATTGGGATATTTTTAAAAACATCGCCTCTGAATGTATCGCATTTTAGAGATGTTTAAATAAAATTGCATTACAGTTGGAAAGTGTTTCATAATCAATGCTGCATGATTGATCTTTTTGTTATAATTGCTGTGACACTTAATGATTTCAGTGCTTTGATATATTCTCTTCCAGGTGGTTCGCTGCATCTGCCTACTAAACCACCCCATTCCAAACACAAAAGATGCTCTCTCCTGCCAGATTATCATTCCACAGAAACAAGTTGGCAGAAAATCCGGTATATTTTCAACTTTGATTTTACATTTACTGTTTTCTTTGATTGTAACTATTCTTTTTTTTAGAGAGCATATTGTTACAGGTTCATACCTGATATGAATGAAATATTCATTGATTTTATGCAGAGGAGGACGATTTTTTCGATGAAGTTTTAAGCAGAGTTTAATTATTTGTACCTCCATGGTCTTAAGTTTTTAAATAAAATAAATTATTATAGTATTGTGATGAATGAAATGAATGGAAAAAAGTTTATGAATGAAATGCTGCTTTTATAGAGAGAGCCAGGCGTGTTATATTTCGATGACGTCATTTGAATAAATTTCATTTGTTTTCGATGAAGTTTTCAAATATAATAAATTATTGTAGTATTATGATAATTTTAAAAAAATTACCGAGGAATGTATCGCATTTTAGAGATGCTTAAACCAGGCAATTTATATTTCAATGAAGAAATCATTTGAATGAAGTTCATTTTTTTTTCGTTGAAGTTTAAGTTTTCAAATATGATAAATTAATGTAGTATTGTGATAATATTAAAAATATTACCGAGGAATGTATCGCATTTTAGAGATGTTTAAATAAAATTGCATTAAAGTTGGAAAGTGTTTTATAAATCAATGCTTTATACATGATTGATCTTTCTTGTTTTTTTTTTTCTTTTAATTTGAAAATAGAATGTATGTAATACTTTTTCCAAACTGTTTATCTGAAAAGTAAGTAGCTTTACAAGAAGTTTTTGATTGTGGAGTTTTCTAATTTTGAAAAAGAAAATGAAGGAGGAGGAGGGAATGTGTGTATGTGCGCTTTATCTTATAGAAAAAGAATTGATGACAACCAAAAGAGTACAAGGGACATTTTATTTATTCTCAGAAAAAAACGAATAGTTTTAAGAAGCCTATTCTTTCAATATTAATTTCTCCAAAATTTATAAAAATATTTAAAAAAATTGAATATTTTTGCAATTTCTGCTGAGGGAATAGCACTAAATATATGCTTAACTCACTAGCAAATTAATGAATAATGTAAATTAAGATTGCGATTACTTATTTTATGAAAGTAATAAATATGCTTAAATCTCTAAAATGTTATTTTCTTCATTAATTTCACATAAACGGTGCGTGCAATTGCGCAATTGAGTTTGTTCTCATGAATTATCTAGAGTACATTATCTTTTTCCATCCATCTCAATCTGCTAAATATTGTGTTTTTGATTGACTAAACTAGCTTATTTACATATTCTAATTAATTATTACAGTTAATTTCTTAATTATTTTTGCATAAATAGTGCAATTCAATTTTTCTCGTGAATTGCCGAGAATAAGTACATTAGTATCTTTTTCCATTCATCTTCTTAAAATTGTATATTAGATTAATTCAACTAGCATATTATCATATTGTTAATTATTACAGTTAATTTCTTAATTGTTTTCGCATAAACTATGCTATTGTGCAATTCAGTTAGTTCCATCCACCTCCATCTCTTAAATGTTGCATATTAGATTGACTAAACTAGCTTATTTTCATATTATAGCTAATTATTAAGGTTACTTTTTTAATTATATTTGCATAATACAAATTTTTTTATTTTGAAAAATGGGTATGAACTCTGTGAAGGTATATTTTCCAAAAAGTGGTATTAAAGCAATGATTTAGACAATTAAAGAGGCAACCATTTTAGCAGAAATATAATTCATTGCTATATATATTTTTTTTTACTAAACATCAATATTTGTTATTCTTTTCAGTGAAAACCAGTGTTTTATCAAACATAAATGTTTATTTTCATTATAAGGTAATTTTCACCTGATAAAACCTTTATATTTTTTGTTTTATAATATTTTATCCTGAAATTTTGTAAAATTAGTGTTCTAAATTTTCATATTCTACCAGTGCTACCTTTGATATTTAATGCAGTATTTGTTTTTAATAAATTAATCAAGAAGTATTATTAAGTTATTTTTTTGTTGTTGTTGTTACTAACACTATTTTAAACAGATAAATTTGAATTCCAAAGATTGTTCATGATATTTTTTTCAGATAAGTAGGTTGAGTATTCAGTATTAGAGATATTAAAGAAGAAAAAATGTTTGGAAATAAATAGATATCCAAGCATTGGCAAAATCTGCCGATGAGCTAGCACTAAAGGCTGAGAAATAAAACTATATCACTTTCTGGAACAATCTGCCAGAGAAAGCAAGAAAAATTGTTAGAAATAATTTCATTAATATAAGCTGTTGTGATGGAGTTAAGGGGATGGGGAAGTTTAGAACAATCATGGCATTTGTTATTATTGCTACACCTTAAATAGTGCTTGAATTATTTTTCAATCCTGTATAAACCATGTATACAATACATATCAGTTTGTAAAATTAAAAAAAATTGATTAATTCTAGATGCATGGCAAGTTTGAAGATGAAGAAATGATGGGTTTTTGAGAATGTTTTTTGAGTAAGGTATATCTAGAATCATAAAATTATATGGAGTTTTAGATCGCTGGCAATTGCCAACATAGAGCTAATATTTTGTTTAGTTGAATATCTCTACTAATACTGAAAACTCACAAAATTTCAAAGAATTCCATAAAAAGCAGATTGAGAATGTGTATTTTTCAGAGTTGATTTGATATTGAATAACCCGATACTGTATTACTTAAAATGAAATTTGTTTATGGTCCCATTGTGATCCATCCCATTATGAAATTTACAGGACATGTAGAACAATTAAGTAAAATAAAAAATCAGATTATTAAAAAAATGCACTTATTTTTCAAAGGTGTCAGATTGGGTGACCTTGAAATAAAACACATCGACATGGTCATGTAACATATCATAAGAAAGATCATACATTAAAGTATAAAATAGCCTTATTTCAACACAATTGGGACATTAAGGCAGCAAATACAAGCTTTTAAACATGCCTGGAATTGTGAAAAAGTGACCAATTTTCAAACTTGAGATTTTTATAAATAAAAAAACTAATGCAAATTGAGGGCTGTTGGAAAAAAATCAATACATCGCGATTCACGTTCCCGTGAACGGGCGTTTATGCAAATTTAATATGAACGACTCTTCCCGTTCACCGGCGTGAACCGTGACGTTTTTCAACATGAGGTTTCATGCAAATCAGTTCTCAATGCATACGCATCTGATTTGCATATTCGGGGGCGTTTCCGGAGCTGTCCATTCTCGGATATATAGGGCAGAGTTTTCTTGAAGCGATGAGATTGACATTCGATCGATCAGATGACGATCGATTAGACACTGATAATCTGATGCAGGCAGACAGAAATGTTATTGACAGAAATACTGCGGGATATCGTTTGACGACGGTTTTTAAGTCGAAACGGATGCAGATGTGGTCAGTTCAGACCAGCGTGTATTGAACGTTAAATTTACTTATAAACGTTCGGAAGTCGCTTTAAATACTTTTTGATGTTCTATCCTTTGGTTTCCCTTTGCCAAGTGTGATACCTTCAATGGTAGTTGCAAAAACACGCAAGTTATAGAGGTAATATAGTTATTTTTCTACCAATGCTTCAAGAAATCTCTGTCTAGTCATTTACAACTGCAAACTTTTTGTACATAGTATATTTTGATGTTTTACGGCATGGAAAATTACCAGGTACGTGTAATATGCCGAGTTATGTTTTCACAAAATAAAGTGAACGAAGTTTTTCTTTAAAACTGGACTTGTGTGCTTTCATGACCCAGCCAACACTTATTGACTCTATGCCAGTGCGTACTTTGCTATCTTCAAATTCAAATTTTTAAATTTTCCAAGAAGGGCCAAGATTTTGCATAGTAACTTATGAGTGGAAAACAAAATAGCCAAATATGCAGGCTTGTGATTAACGGATCAGCCCGTTGTGCTGGAGCATGTGTGTGTTCCTAAAATAAATTGTCTTTTATTAACAGACCCATCTTTAGCTCGCTGTGTGGGCTCATACACTGCATTCATGATTTACATGCAGCTACAAAAACCCAACTCTGTTTAATATCAATTCTCGTGGTGAGCATATGCATTCCTCGCAGCATTACGAGAGCTGTCGGTTGTATTCCCACCCACTACGCAATCCGTGGTTAGTGATACACTCAATGCACAGGCGCATGCAATCCATATACATTGCATGTTATGCATAACTGTACTCCATGCAATGACTGTCAACTTATCTACTAGACTTTTGCTCTTGAGGCTCTATTTTGTTTTTATCCACAATTCAACCAAATTTTGTTATAATTTTATGGAGTTTTTTGCTGTTTATTGGCAAGCATAAAGTAAGGAAAAGCTAAATAAGAGAAAGTTGTGTTAAAGAGCTTGAAAATTGAAGCTGATGAGTTAAGAAAATAGTTAGATTTATCACAAAAAATGCTTTCTAAAGCAGAGGTAAGGATTGAATAAGGTATTAACAAAAAAATTATCAGAGATTTGAGAATGGGCAAATTTTTGTAAAAGAGGTGAAGTCTAATATTGAAAAAAATATTGAGCACATATAACTTGGATTAATGCAGGGAGTCTAAACTGTTTAAGAGCAACTATATTGAATATAAATGATGTGTATTTTGAATAAAAATTTCAATGGTAGTGTTTATTGAACTATCAATTTTTGTTCTTTTAAAACTGTATAGTATCATTAAATGGTTTTATTACACCTCATTTTCAAAATTTAAAACTCTTCTTTGTTTAATTGACATAAAATGGAGATTTTATTTGCATAAAATTACTATAAAGTGTGTACAACATTTTCTAACTGCTACAAGACTTTTCTGCACTGCTATGAAACAATTTTTTCTGCTACAAAACTCAGTTTTCCACCCCTGTATTATTTTACCTGGTAATTGTGTATTCTGCCTGAATATATCTTTTTTCTAAAACTTGCAGGGCAGTTAAATTGTATGCTATGCATTCCAGGCATAAGACTATTTCATATATTAAAATTTACTTGTAATTGAGGTAGTATGTTTATTTAATCTGTTAACAATTTTTAGATATCTATGTGTCCCTTGTTTCATACACTCATCAAGTAGCTGCCAAAGGATGGTTTGTGGCCATGGTTAGTACCACTGTGGAAACAGATAACCCTGAGGTGGAAATAAAACCTGGGCTTGATCTGTTGGGACCCATCAAGCAGAAGTGAGTATTAGTTCTTCAAACATTCAATTGGACAATGTTTGTCCTCTTAATCTCTTATCCACATATTTTGAATATTTGAACCATTGATCCCTGGATCAACGAATAAGATTATTTTTAGTATAACCAATGTACTCTGAGATCTAGGTGTGTCTCTTTAATTTCACTGAATAGTGGCTTTCAAACATGTTAAAACAACTTTGTTTTGTTAAATGCTTCACAAAAAAGCACGTTATCAAATTTGTAGACCCTTTGCAGATTTGCAGCGAACATCAATAGTTAAAATTCATATTTAACAAGGACTTGAATCTCAGAAGCATTGATAATTTAGAGATTATGTGCCAATATTGCTTTTAAAATTGTGTAAACTGGCTGTAAGTTGAGGATTACTGGTGTCAGTGGTTGATTGCACAACAGTCTAAAATTGGCAGCCAGACC
This sequence comes from Amaurobius ferox, assembly GCA_951213105.1. Classification (NCBI taxonomy): domain Eukaryota; kingdom Metazoa; phylum Arthropoda; class Arachnida; order Araneae; family Amaurobiidae; genus Amaurobius; species Amaurobius ferox. The sequence continues at coordinate 3,248,055 of OX578147.1, read as the reverse complement.
TAGACACTGCTTTAGGCAGGTGGTACTTATTTGTCATGGGCATGGCATTGCTTCTATTGAAATGACATTTTATTTTGCATTATGATGATGCCAGGTGTCATTGTGTATTAAAAAAAGTTTTTAATATGTATAAATTTGCTCAAATTACTATAGTAACTTATTGCATATGGAACATGTAATATGTTAGAAAAAATTGTTCTAAATGTCATTTCTTGCTGTTTCTATATTCAGTCTAGTTTTCTTTATTCTAAACATTGGTGCAAGTTTTCAGTCTTTTAAAAATTTCTTAAAACGGAGGTGGACGGAAATGTGTATGTTTCGTTTCGACCATAATCTATGACTTTATTTATGAAGACCTATTTGTTCCTATCAATGTCAGTTACAGATTCTCCATAATTTTCGTGGGAAACATCTTCATACAACGGATTACGGAATTTGCATAGTTTTCTATGGAAAATTGCCTATCCGGGCCGATGTATATTTACGGCCTCTTGCACAGTAATGCCAATCAGTGTGACAATGGGGATTTACGACTGCAACCTGCATGTAATGTAAATTAATATTGCTTTTTTTTTTTTTTTTTCATGGATGTAATAAATTGCTTCTTTAAAAGTTGTCATTCAGCATAAATCACTAAACAATTTTTTAATTATTTTTGCATAAACAGTGCAATTACACAATTCTGTTTATGCTCCCATGAATCGCCGAGAGTCCATTAGCATTTTTTTTCCCATCCATCCCCATATTTTAAATATTGTATATTAGATTGACTGAACTAGCTTATTTTCATTTCAGGTTAATTATTTTAATTATATTTGTATAAACAGTATGATTGCGCAATTAGTTTACATTCTTGTGAATGGTCGGGAGTCTATCCGTATCATTTTCCTTCCTTCTCCAACTTGTAAATAATGCATGTTAGATTGACAAAATTAGCTATTTTCATTTTCTGGTATCATCAGGTGCAACATAACAACCTGATTATCAACAAAATATTAATTTCTTTTACTTCATATAGAAAACTAAACAAAGTCAGTGGAGTTTTCTTATTCTATATCATGTTCACTTTAGCTCTAAGCTGTAATAATATTTCATATCTGTAGGTAATTCTTTTATCATAGTTAATATAGAATTTTATATGTATTTTGCAGTGTGTGATCTTTGACGGTATATTTTTGATAATCTTAAACCAAATTATTTGAAGGGAAAAAAGTAATACGTACAGTTCAAACAAGAATAGTTAAACTTGATACACTTAAGATTTTGCAATTGATAATTTTAAGATTTGTTGCTTTTCTAAAAATGACCTAATAATGTAGATGTAGGTGTGCTAAACTTGTTTTTTAAGAACAAGTCAGTAAAGTTCTCATTAGGCGAGTGTTGAACTTGTTCTTTTTTATGAGTATATTGTTTTATATTTCTCATTTTTCATTTGCTTTTCAGATTTGTTTGGGTTAGTGATTGCTTTAAGCCAAAAGATAATGGTGAAGAAAGTCAGGTAAACCCTTTTTATAGTTTGCTATTTTGTTGATTTAATATCTTATTATCTTTATCCATTTTTATTGGATTTCCTATTACTAAAAATTATTAAGCTACTGGTTTATGAATTTCAGTATAACAAACTGTGCCCACCACTTCTATATTTTTGTTGTTTCAATTTTATATTTTAAAAGTCACTTGAATGTATCATGCTGTCAAATATATTGCTTGATTTGTTTATCTTAATAGAAATTCAATATAACAAGCTACTATTGAGTTTAATTATTCAAGTCATTTGCCTTATCTGCTGGTTTTTAAACCAGACAATTTTCAAACATCCTGGAAAAACCCCTGATACTAAAAGTAATAGATAGTTGCATAGATGCCAACTCTCCTGGTTTTTCTCCATGTCTCCCAGTTTTGTCAGCTATCCTTATTTTCCCTCTTTCTAAGCAGAGATAATGCAAATGTAAGTCACGTGGCTTGCTTTGGTTCTTTTCCGCATGCCAATTTTCTGCTACCGCAGTGTAGGAATGGATTGTGAGTCACATGACTTGTTTTGGTTCTTTTCACATGTCAGTTTTCTACTACGATGGACATTCTTTGCTATAATGGAGGAATGGGAAGAGTAACTAAGAACTGTTTGTTGTTTACAGTTTTCACTATGTACTACGATTTCTTTAGAGTTGTAATGGCTAATAAGAAGTACTATCAGTTTTTAAAGACTCATATTCTAAAAAATTAAGAGTTTATTTTGAAATTGTCTAAAGGTAGTGAATAAGCTTTTTTTCTTGATCTGTGCATTGTACTTTAAAATTTCACATTTTAGAAAAAGATATATTGTTGCCCATGCCAAAACCAAAAGGCATGTGGACAAAAAAATTTTGATCGAAGAAACTGCAGACATCAAGTATGGTTTCTTTGCTATTGAAAATAGTGTGGTACCTGCTGAATAATTATCCATATTTCAGTTTTATTCTTTGAAAAGTTGTGCATTTTATGTATAGATTAACTATAACAATTAGGAGTTATACATTACATAGTGCCCTGCGAAAATCTCCCTGTTTTCTTATATTTTAGTGTAAAAAATCTCCCATTTGTTTCATATTTGGAGGTTGGCAGCTATGTAGTTGAAATAACATTCAGTATGGAACTAATTTTGATGCATATATAACATGCATAGCTGCCAACTAGACTGGATTTTCCAGAACACTCGCATATTTTCGTGCTTTCTCTTGAAATTGTACAAGTTTTAGAAAAAATCCCTACAGTTTGGAATTTTTCAATGAAAATTCCCTGTGATGGGGAATTTCATCAGAACTTGAGGCAGCCATTTTATTTTCTTCTTGTGCTAATAACAGACAACACAATATGTGCGACTTAGTTCGTGAAAAGAACTTCAGTGGTCGAAATTTGCGATTGTGCAAGGTAAGTAAAACGTGTGGTAGAAACTAGGGAATTTCATCTTCTAGTTTTGCTTATCAGCATCATTCATAGCCACCATTATATAGAATGCCCAACGTTTTTCCCCTATTCTATTGTTAAAAAGTTGAAACCAGAACAATTAACAATAAGTGGGCAAGTATCACCATCTACTGGTAACAGTTAGAACAAGGTGAAGATTTAAATGATCATATACACTGGCTTCCAAAAGTTAAGCACGGATAGTAAAATCAACAAAAATGGAAAAGTAAAGCTTTGATTAACTCAAAATTGTACATGAAGGTAGCAAATGTGTTTATGTATTAAAGAAAACAAGAATTATGTACAAAGATGAAAAAATATTTATTTTTCGTAAGTTATATGATGGCATCACATTTGGGTCATTAACAAAATGATGTTTAAAGGCAAATAAAACAACTTACATTCATATGGTATGTGACCACCCCGGACCTTCACACAAATTTTTCGGTTTTCTATGTTTTCAATGAGGTGATTAACCATCTCAGATGCGAGCAATGGCCATTCCTCTCAATAGGGCAGTTTTCAACTCTCTGAGACTGACTAGAGGAGGTAAACGTGAGCACGCCCAAGGGCATCCCAAAAGTTTTCAGAGGGTTAAGGTCTGGGGAATACGCCAGACACTCCCTACAAAAAATGCCCTCACTTTCCAGGTATTCGTCACAATGGTAGCTCGATGGGGATGAGCATTATAGTCCATAAGGAGGAAATCAGGACCAACTGCTGCAGCTGCTTAGAGTCTTGCAGTGGGGTCTAGGACTTCATCCCGATACCGTACAGCTGTCATAGAACCGCCTTTAAAGATGTGTAGCACTGTTCGATATCCCATTGAAATTCTAGCCCACACCATTACGCTGCCACTTCTGAATGTGTGATGTTCAATGATGTCCTTGGCCTGATTGCATGCACCTCGTTCTCTCCAGACTCTTGCACGCTTATCATCTGATTCCAGGGCACATCTGGACTTGTCTGTAAACAGGACGTTGAACCAATCTGAGACAGTCCAATTGACATGTAACACATCATTGACACGTAACACATCAGCGACATCACTTTAATCTTACCCCTCTGACTTGGATGGTTAGTGGGACACAAAACCATGGTACTTGGGCATACAGTCTCTTCATGTGGAGCTTTCAGCGCACAGTACTGGCAGATGTTGTCTTACCAAATGCCGCTTCAACTATGGATGTAACAGTTGTGGAGGTCGCTCGTCGATTCCGCTTAGCTACTATAGCAATATACCGATTATCAGAGGGGGTGGTATCCCTTGGACAACCGGGCACAGGTATCCAGACAACTGTTTGACTTGTTTGGAATTGTTGCCATAATCGAGAAATTACCGAATGATCAACGCCAAAGAAAATAGTGACATCTTTGATTGACTGTCCTGCTTCAATGTGTCCGACAGTACACCAGCACTCACTATCTGTCATTCCGCTTCTTTCAGCCATAGAAACACAAATATCATCAAAAATAATCCTACAAAAGTTATAAACACTTCGTATTAGCATTTAAATGCACCTCCTCAAACCCTTCAGAATGCTTGTGTCTTCAATGACTGCCTAATTAGCATATGTCCAGATAGTCAATCGTGATTGACTTTAACATACAATATTTGCATACTGCCATCTACATCTGCAGCAATTTTCAGCCACTCAAATTCAAATACACTTTCGAAAAATGAAAATTTGCATTACGTGCTTAACTTTTGGAAGTGAGTGTATAATGTGACTTGATATGACAACTTTCAAAAGTGAAATAATTTTAGAAAAATTAAAATCAGTAATTGATATCAAAATCCTAGTTGTGATTTTAAGCATTAATGATTCATTTAAATGGATAAGATTTTGAAATTGAAAGCTATCCACATACACCCCTCCCCTCGCTCCCACCTGTCTTGGCAGGATAGTCATACCTAATCCTTGCATAATGAACAATTTTTATAATGAAAGTAAATTTCTGTGGATTTAGAAAGGATTTTCCAAAAATATTGAAACTACATAATTTTAGACACAAACTAAATAAGAATTTAATTACAGAAATTCAGTAACAAGTAAATGCAAAAAACATAGTTTTTAAAGTACCCCCATATATTATTTGTATGTAAGTTAAATGTATGTATTAAAAAGTATGCAACTTAAATGAATAAAAGACAACAATATACCAAATTTGGACTTTCTAGCTGCTCCGGTAAGAACGGTATTCTAAATTTGGACTTGAGTCTCAAGTTATTACCAAAATATAAGTACATTCCTATGACAAGCGATAATACAAGCTAACCAAGTAAGATTCAAAATCCAAAGAATTTAAATATGCCACAAAAGACAATAACATACTAAATTTGGACTTTTTAGCTTCTCCAGTTTTCAAGTTATTCCTTCATAAATAGTACACTCATAAAACAAGCCCAGGACAAGCTTGCCTGATAGGGTTCAAGATCCAAAGAATTAAAATATACCATAAAAAACGACATACTAAATTTGAATTGTGTAGCTGCTCTGGTTCTCGAAATGTTTTCAAAAAACGAATAAATTCATATAACTGGCTCAGAATGTGATAACATTCATATAACTGGCTCAGAATGGGATATGAATGTATTTATCTCAGGCTAATGGACACCACTAGAGTGGAAAATCTTGGACTGCTAAATTTTCTTTTAGGGGTTTGAGAAAACACAAAAAATTCACAAAATATGAGAAAATCAAATGTGGAGGGGTGAAGCTGTGATATGTTTTAAGGGGACCCGGAATTTCTATGGGTGACCTAGGTTGCAAGATAAAGATGTGAAAGCATGTTTTACTGTTCACAAATTAGATAGACGAATAAAACAAACCCTTCCCTGCCCTGTATTCTCCTTTAAAGTACTTCTCTTCCATCAATTATTATCACTTACTTAATCATGTCAATGTCTAGAAAAGAGAGGTCGGTAAACTGCAGCTTTTTGGTTATGTACATGTAGCTCTGAAGTAAAATGAAAGTAAAACAAAATAAAACTATCATAGTTTCATTTATAACATTTTACAACACAAGCAGAATGCTATAAAAGACTTACAGAAGGCAGGCTCAATGGTTTTAAGTACTTGGAATGGTTTTAAATACTTGGCAGACTCGTATCATGAGTTTAAAAAAAATTACATTTGGTGTTGTTCTCAGTATCTTCGGGTCAACTTATTTATATGAGCTATCGTTTTTTAACATGAATTTCATTAAATGCAAATTGTGAAGTGAAATTACTGATGCCAACTTGGAATTGTTCCTTAAATTAAAAACAACTAGTTACAAACTGTACATACAGAAATTTTCTAAAGAGATACAAGCTCATTGCTCACACTAATTAAAAGCAATGAGAGCATTTTTTTTGTGTGATTTTTTTTCTTTTAATAAAGATATAATTAATATTATAACTTGATATAATATTACTTTAAATTTTCCTTATTTGTAAAAATATATTTATGGCTCTCGAATAATTTTTAAATTGGTGTGAATGACAGGTAAATGGCTTTTCCGTCTCAAAAGTTTGCAGACCCCTGGTCTAGAGCATTGAATTCATAGGTGGCACTACAGGGGGTGCTAGGAGTGCTTCAGCACCCCTATTACAAATTGCGCAAACACTCCTTTTTACTTAACAACTGCCCTTGATTCCAACAATTTTCAGTTTCTCTTTCTCTCCCTCTTTTTTGAAGTCAATTTATTTATTACTTTTTACGGATAATATATAATTATAAATCTGAGATCAGATATTTCTAGGGTTTCTGGCTAGACCCAGTTCCAAATGACTGCACATACTCAAGGCTTCAATAAAGAAATCTGTCATGAACTAAACTATACATGCTTCACATGAGCACCCTCAATTGTGAAACACCTAATGCATAATGCATAACACCACCTAATACTTAGCATTCTTCCATCCCACTCCTTTTCCTCCAATTGCATCATGGAATAATACAGGCAAAAAGCTATTACTTATAGGTGGGAAAACCCCATTCCTTCTAAAAATAGATTAGCTGGTGGCTGCCAGGATCTCCTTTGAGAGGGCAGTTAGTTCTTTCACACTTTCAAAAAGGGGACATTTTTTTTTTATATTCTTGTTCTTACTTATTGTGTTAAGAGTCCAACTATATTTCATAGTTTATGGACGAATGGTTGGATAATCAAGTGCCTGACCCTTAAAAAATAAATAGTTTGTGCTAGTGTCCGGATTTTGGATAATTCTGAATTTTATATGTCCGGATTTCGGACATTATACTGTGTCTATACAGCCTTGATCAAAAGTATTAGGCACCCTACTGAAATCCATTTATTTTAAACTACTAATATGTTGGGATAAAATAAAAATTCAGAGATTGATTAATTTTTATTGAAACTTATCAATATTTGGTTGAACCTCCTTTCGCCTTTATGACGTCATTAATTCTTTTAGGCGTAGAGCATACTAACCTACTGCATTCCTCTCTCTGTGTCTTCTTCCATTCCTCTTGTTGAAGTTGTTTTTTAAGTAATAGAATGCTTCCTGATCTTGCGTTTGAGAAAAGCCCACAACTGTTCAATGGGGTTGAGGTCTGGAGACTGTAGAGAATGGCTCCCATGCTTCCCCAAATCATTATGGTGCCACCACCATGTTTCACAGTGGACACTATGCACTCTTCCTTATATTCCTCACCTATACGTCTTCTTACATAAGACACACCAGGTGTTCCAAATACCTATAGTCGTAACACTATTTTACTAACATCCTAAAGAGCTTTACAAAAAAAGTTGCTACATATTGACAACTTCAAGCTAGTTTTGAATAACACCAAATGAAATGAAACTTACTTGAACATTTGATTCATCAGACCACAGAACTTTCGCTCAATCTTGTTCAGTAAAATGACGATGTTTAAGAAACCATTCTAACCGTTTCTTTTTGTTTATTTCTGAAATCCATGGCTTCTTAATGGCCTTGCAGCCTTTCAATCCAGCTTCTACAAGCCGTCTTCTAGTGGTTGGAGCAGAGAATCTTTTTCTTATTGCCTCTGACAATTCAGCAGCTAATTGAAATGAAGATTTTCTACGGTTTTTCAATGCAAATCGTTTCAAAAGTCTGTCATCCCTGGATGTAGTGATATTTTTCTCCCACTTCTTCGACAATTTAAATGACTACCAGTATTCTTAAGACATTTGATAGTGTATTGAACCGCACATCTTGAACATTTCACATTTCTGGTAATTTTGCATCGGCTATTGCCTTCCTCGTATAAAAATTGAATTTTCAACTGTTGTTCGTTGCTAAGCGCCTTAGTTTTCGGCATTTTATACAGACAAGACCTCAAATTTAGATGAAATAAGCAACAATCGCATCCACGTGTACAAACCAGAACAGCGAATGCAACCGACTGCTTCCACAAAAACCTGGAATTTCCAGTTATCGTCCTGGAAATGTTTTATTGGTTGTCAATTGAAATGACGTTTGCATTTTTATTTCAACTTCCTACTACGTATGCAGTTATAAACAAATGAGGTGATTTCAAGTAACGCACCCACAGTTAAAGTAGAAAAATTAGGGTGTCTAATAGTTTTGATTAAGGCTGTGTGTGTATGTGTGTATATATATATATATTGCTTCTATGGTGATATTAATATTACTTGAATTTTTTATTATTACATATTTCTAATATATATATATATATACACACACACACACACACACACACACACACACAGGGTGTCCAGTGCTATCGGTGCTCAATGGCTATTTCCTCAACTGTTAATCACAGAGATATACTTCCAATTGCAAAAATGTTTTAAATTTTGAAATCTATTATCTTAGAAACAGTTTAAATCAATAAATATATTTCTGAAAGAAATACGAAATATAAATTTCTATACAGTCCCCCGGTCCTACCAATTATATTTAGGAAAATCATCCTCATACAATTTCATGCAAAATATAAAAAAAAAATCTTCCTTTTATGACCAAAATTCACTGAGTTATGAAGCATTAAACTTTGACTTAAGTCACTTTTCCACGCATAAAAATGTCCCGTTTCAGGCAACTAACCAATCAAGGACCATATTGACCATTTCTCCAGGCAACCAACCAATCAGGGACCGTATTGACCATTTCTAAGCACAAAAAGTGCTCCAACTTTAAACAGCTATGTCTGTCAATTTTGGTCATAAAAGGATGATTTTTTTTTTTTTCATAAAATTGTATGAGGATAATTTTCCTATACATAATTGGTAGGGCGGGGGACCGTATAAAAATTTATATTTCGTATTTCCAGAGTTTCCGCCAGGCACTTTTGGAAAGGCGCAACGCCCTGCCTGCCCTTTTGTTAGCAAATCAGATACCCTGTTTGCCTTTTGTTAAGAGAGCAATGTTTGTCCTCAAGCGAAAAACAACTAGTTCTTGTATTACCTCAGATAAGTCCCAGAGCCCTTTCTCTGCGTTCATTACCATAAATTTTGATCGTGTCTACTTTCCCCCCCCCCCCCCTGCCGCTCCCTCCACCTTCAAAGAAAGAAAAAGGGTGATCTAGTGCCAAGAAAAAGAGGATTGACAGCCCCATATCACTTCTTTCCTCCACTAGAAGAATAAAAAAACAAAACAGAAAGAGGAATAATAAACACGTACATTCCTTCTTCCATCTGATGAAAACTTTCAAAACAGTTTTCTTTTTCAACTTAAATTTTTCTTAAATTATTTCATGTTTGATATGCATTTTAGTTATAAAGTTCTGTAAATGTAAACCCTGTAAGCATATTTGCTCTAAAACAAATATTTAAAAAGATAGATTTCCGGACTACGGTTCTTTGCTCCATTTGCGGGAAGATGTTTACGCTGATTCCGCCGATTCAGTCAAAACCCCAGGATGATAGAAAGAGTGGGGGAGAAAAAGATTAGCTGGGTGAATTTAGCCGTCTTGAATGAAATATAGGACAGCTTATTTTCTTTATATTGTTTATTAATTGCCTTTAGCTACCAGCCTAGTCGTGTTTTGGAAATTCTCTTAATATGCTTTCTTGCTGTAGACTGCGTATCTCCGCTATGCACGGAAGTCACGGCTACTCCCATTTGTAGTTCGTATAATAGCTATCGACTGTGTATTTGTCTTTCGCCGCCCTTAGAGAGGATCGGACACCACTCAAGTGGTGGGACCCGGACTCCAATAATTCTTGAGGAGAAGGCATGAAAAATGCACAAAAGAGGAAAATGAAATATGAAGGGGAACCCAGGCATTTGTATGGTCGGCCTTGATCTGACCACTGCACGTTATATACAATATAGTGAAAACTCCGCTCGATGCAATAATACGCGGACTACGAGGACATATATTTACAAAATTAAGCGCCTTCTTTTAACGATTGTATGTAATCCGCGTACAATGTATGCAATAACGATATATACCTTGTGCAGACGTGTGCAAATTGTGTGACATTGTGTTATGAACACGCGCACTATGCGGGCTTATGGATTAACAGATTAGCCCCTTTGCACGACATCCTCATAGCAGATTTGAAACACAAAATAACCCCCTTCATATTAGCGGACTGGTCTTTGACCCGCTCCGCGGACACATGCAATAATAATAATAATCAAGCTCATTTAATAACGATACGCCCGCTTTATGGACGTATGCAGTACTTGCGTACACGTCAGTTACGTGAGTTTACGGCTAAAGATACGGATGCTGCGCAGACACATGAACGTACGTTGCTCACACTATTAATAACTCTGCTGCATGGAATAATGAGTAACTTAGCAGCTAAACATTTGCTAATCCATAGTTCGAAACTTTATACAGTGATTTTATGGAGCTTTCTGGAATTTTATTTAGTTATTTAAATCAGGGTTTCTTTTTTTTTTTTTTTTTTTTTTTGTAATCAATATATAACAACAAACAATTAACAAATATTTTCAACATTTAATTAGCCCTTAAATCTTAGCCCTTAAAATCATCAAACCTCATTGACTAATGAGAAAATACTAAAAATCAAAATTTAATATTATCCTTTTAAAATTTAATAAACTCTAAATTTATATAAATTCAATAATTGTAATTGCTAGTAAACCCAATTGCTCAAGACTGTAATTGCATTTGATGTAAAAATAGCATTTATTCAATGATAAATTTGTTCTCAACAAAAGAAACATTTTCATACCTTAGTGGTGGTGGCTTCAGTCTGATGAAGCCAAAATGGTTAGGAATGAATAACATTTTGTAAAATAAAACTTCAGTAAAGTTCATTGAAGCTATTCAATTTTTTCAGATGCATTTATATTATTTACAGGATTTCAAAGTGTTACAAATGACTCACTAACTGTTTATAGTTAGTTAGTACTTTAGTTTTCACAACGATTTTATCTGGATGCTTCGACCGTAGACTTCAGGTTAAAATATAAAATTATTTTACGAACTTGTTTTTCAGTATATAAATTAAACTTATCTGACCTGAAATCAACCTGACCTATCATCTATAAACTTGCCTGGCGGCCCATAAATATGTACTTGAATATGTATATTTTCATTTCTTTTGTTCAAACTGAACCGAACTGAAAGTTGCGCCCAGGGAGCTGACACAATAAATATGTATATCCAGTTCACATGTACAAATGGTGCCGGGACTATAGCCACCAACGGAATCAAAATGGCTCAATTAAGAGCCGAGATGTGAAATTAGAAGGGAACTACTTAAAGTAAAAATTGCGCCCAGGGGATTGATATAAAAGATATGTATATTCAAATGGTACAAAGACTGTAGCTACCAGAAGATACAAAATCGCTCAATTTAGGAACCGAGAAGTAAAACCATGCGGGCTAGTTAAACTAAAAGTGACGCTCAGAGGGGTTTGAATAAAACAATATGCATGTCCAGACGATACGCGTATAGATAGTGCAGAGACTATAGCTGCCAGTAGATTCAAAATCGCTTAATTAGGAAACGAGATGAGAAATTTTAGGACTACCTCAAGTGAAATTTACGCCTAGGGAGTATCGGATCAATATTGGACTTCAATGAAATTAGAAGCAAAACCAGGGGGATTGAATAGTCGCCGGTGAAGAGGGGGGGGGAGATTTTAAGGAAAACGTCAGATCAAAGAATCAAGTAACAGGTTGAAAATTAATTTTTAACATTCTTTAACAAATATTTATATTTTTTTTCAATCTTTAATGTTAAATAGCTGAAAAAGTAAGACAGCTGAGTAAATCAAGAGACCCACCCCCTCAGACAACACATTTCTGAAAGTGTCACTAAAAATATCCACGGGCATGCCACAAATACAATTCTCGTGACTTTTAAGCAATTAAGAAGTCAAACGCATTGAAATTCATCACAAACAAAGCATGGAACTACCCCAAATCAGAAATAATCCCCTTTCCGAAGGACAGACAGAACCACCCTACATCAGAAATTATAGTTAGTTAGTACTTTAGTTTTCACAACGATTTTATCTGGATGCTTCGACCGTAGACTTCAGGTTAAAATATAAAATTATTTTACGAACTTGTTTTTCAGTATATAAATTAAACTTATCTGACCTGAAATCAACCTGACCTATCATCTATAAACTTGCCTGGCGGCCCATAAATATGTACTTGAATATGTATATTTTCATTTCTTTTGTTCAAACTGAACCGAACTGAAAGTTGCGCCCAGGGAGCTGACACAATAAATATGTATATCCAGTTCACATGTACAAATGGTGCCGGGACTATAGCCACCAACGGAATCAAAATGGCTCAATTAAGAGCCGAGATGTGAAATTAGAAGGGAACTACTTAAAGTAAAAATTGCGCCCAGGGGATTGATATAAAAGATATGTATATTCAAATGGTACAAAGACTGTAGCTACCAGAAGATACAAAATCGCTCAATTTAGGAACCGAGAAGTAAAACCATGCGGGCTAGTTAAACTAAAAGTGACGCTCAGAGGGGTTTGAATAAAACAATATGCATGTCCAGACGATACGCGTATAGATAGTGCAGAGACTATAGCTGCCAGTAGATTCAAAATCGCTTAATTAGGAAACGAGATGAGAAATTTTAGGACTACCTCAAGTGAAATTTACGCCTAGGGAGTATCGGATCAATATTGGACTTCAATGAAATTAGAAGCAAAACCAGGGGGATTGAATAGTCGCCGGTGAAGAGGGGGGGGGAGATTTTAAGGAAAACGTCAGATCAAAGAATCAAGTAACAGGTTGAAAATTAATTTTTAACATTCTTTAACAAATATTTATATTTTTTTTCAATCTTTAATGTTAAATAGCTGAAAAAGTAAGACAGCTGAGTAAATCAAGAGACCCACCCCCTCAGACAACACATTTCTGAAAGTGTCACTAAAAATATCCACGGGCATGCCACAAATACAATTCTCGTGACTTTTAAGCAATTAAGAAGTCAAACGCATTGAAATTCATCACAAACAAAGCATGGAACTACCCCAAATCAGAAATAATCCCCTTTCCGAAGGACAGACAGAACCACCCTACATCAGAAATGCCCCCCCCCCCCCCCCCCCGTCCGGGCGCTTACGCAGCGAAATTAAACTGAGTGCTCCAAACAATGCATTTTTCTACCAAAAACGAAGAACGGAACCCCCAAAATACCATCAATAACCTCCACTTATTCAATTAAGTAAAAAGCACAAAATATATATCGAAACTTTTTTGAATTTCTATTTTCTATATCTAATACTACTAAACTATTTCTTCATGAACCAAAACTGAAAAAGCTGGGGGTCAATAGGATCAATAAAATAAATCAGAATTAGATAAATACAGTAATTTATTTTCAAATATTTATTTAAACATCCAAATTTATTATTTTAAAAAGAAGCGAGAGCGAGAACACTCATTTATCAAGAAAAATTCGAGGCCAAATTAGCGAAACTCAGCCAATTCGAGTCAGTCGTTCACGGTATTCGTGTCTTCTTGGCTTCTTTAGATGAGAGCCGCGATAACCCGCGCGGCTCAGATCAGATTGGAATATTGCAATGTCTGTTTTTTTAACTGAAATTTCTATTGCCCTTGTATTCACATACCATTCTTTCTATCATCAGAGAGTCGATAACGGGACGCGGCTCTTCTTAAAATCCCTCGTCTTTCCCTATAATGCAGTATTTTTCCCTATAAATTTAATATAGTATGAAAAGGGGATAAGAGATTTTTTTGAAAGTCAAAGCTGCCATCTAGTGATAATTTTATCATTTACTTCCAATAATTAGACTTTTAGTTGAAAGAAATTTCAGATAATTTCCTTAAAAATTGTAATTAACCTATATAACTAAAGGAATTTGAAGTGCTTGATCAAGGGGGTCCGTGCGGCCCCGCGGCGCCCCTGAATAACCGCCTCTCTATCATTACTATTTATATCTGTCTTTTATAGTTTCGAAGATATTTCGAGTGAAAATGAGCAAAATGAAAAGAAAACACTTGCTCGGACAGATACTTTTTTATTTTTTCAAAAAACAAGTTTAAAATATTAAAAAATTGAAATTAATTTTATATATTCACAATCTTGACCCTATTTCCTACTAAACAAGAAAATATATTTACATTTTTGTCTATTAGACTTAGAGGTATACGCAACAAAATGTTTACATTTTTTTGCAATGCTCTGATTTTCGTCATAAAAATCCCAAGCATAAATGTTATTCAAACATAAAAAGGTACTTACGTATTATCGCAACCATGACAAAACGTAATTGATGTATCGTCCAATAAAGGTCCCGATCGATTCCAAGGACAACATGCAACAAAGTGATCTGTGTGAGGACCCACGTTCGAGCGGGCTCGAACTGTTTGGGGGACGTACGCACCGCTGGGACTGTGTCGTCAGACAGGCCGGCTTCGCCGGACCAAGTCACAGAGCATACTAGACTCGCTTCTGGGACCGTCGCACGGCACAAGGACCATGACAACATGCAGCCAAGTGATCTGTATGAGAACCCACGTCGAACTGCTTGAGAAAAACCCAGAAGCGAGTCCCAGAAGCGAGTCTAGTATGCTCTGTGACTTGGTCCGGCGAAGCCGGCCTGTCTGACGACACAGTCCCAGCGGTGCGTACGTCCCCCAACCAGTTCGAGCCCGCTCGAACGTGGGTCCTCATACAGATCACTTTGTTGCATGTTGTCCTTGGAATCGATCGGGACCTTTATTGGACGATACATCAATTACGTTTTGTCATGGTTGCGATAATACGTAAGTACCCATAAAAAATATGCGCCCTTTTATTCTAAGAAGTGCCCTTTTTCTGGTAACAGCACCCTGCCCTTTTTTAATCCTGGGGGAAACTCTGGTATTTCTTTCAGAAATGTATTTATTGATTTAAACTTTCTAAGATAATAGATTTTAAAATTTAAAACATTTTTGCAATTGGAAGTATATCTCTGTGAGTAACGGTTGAGGAAATAGCCATTGGCCACCACTGGACACCCTGCATATGAGTTTTTGGCATACTTTTTTCAGCATTTGTTCTTTCCCTGTCTTTCAAACTAACAGCTCCTTCCATACTTCCATATCGCGAAAATCTGTTTCAGTGCTCATTCCTTACTGCTTGTTCTGTTATCCCGTTTTGACTTTGGGAAGGCAATCCATGTGACATCAAAAGGAGGTGTGGTACATCCAAAGTGTTGAAGACCCAGACCGACCGACTCGTCAACTATAGAAGACTCAGACGATATATATAACTATAGAAGATCAGTACATCCAAAGTGTGACGAAATTCGCATTTAACCGAACTGTTGAAAAGTTTCTTGCTGTTGACCAGCTGGGAGTTTTAAGAGTGTGGTTTTAGACCTGAGGCAGGATGTTAAACAACAGTTGGTGAATTAAATAAAACAATAACCGGCCAACATGCTCCCCATTAACAAAAAATGTAGAAAGAGCTGAAATGAAAAAATTTAAACAAATGCATTCTCTCTTCCAATAGATAAAAAATTTTAATAGTATTTACATACCTTTTTCAACTTAAAATTTGGTTAAATTATTCAATGTTTGGTATACATTTAGGGTAAAAGGCTCAGAAGATTTAAACTCTAAGCATTTTTGCTCTTAAACCTTATATTCCTTATGTTGAGTCAATCAAAATAAAACTCAAGATAATAGGAAGTGAAAGCAAAGTTGTGTCTAGATTAACGTGCTACTGCAGTTTTGATTGTCACTGGCTTTGATAAAATATAGAATTTATTTCCCACATACTTAATAACTGTATTCGGCGACCAGCCCTATCACTTTTCGAAACAGCTCATATTTTTTAATAGCTGTCGATCGTGCAACACTGCTATGCACGTAAGTTACGTCTAACGGTGCGATGCAGTTCATGAAGTAGCTGATAATTGCACACCTCTGCCATGTGCACAAATTACGCCTAGTAGTGCAGCTCATGAAGTGCAAAGCTGGATAGTGAACTTGATAATAAATGTGATATTTAATAATGCAGTAATGGACCAATTATCTGGAATCCACGAGACCATGATAAATATGGCTTACCAAACAAAAAGGACAAAATATACAGTTGATTTCAAGCTAAAAGTTATTACTTTCACTAAAATAATAATTGTTATTTTTTAAGTTTGATTTGAGAGTAAAACTAGTCAAGATATTAAGGGAGGAGGGAGGGAATGCTGCAGGTGAAATAGAATTCATTGAAGAATGAGATCTGTACTATAATGAAGTGAACGAAATAAATTTACATGAATATTTTGCATTTGGAAAGAAGTTAAAGTCAATAACGTGATTCACGCTCCACTCACATGCTATCTATGGGCATCCATTTTTATATCCCTTGTATAAATTGATTCCTCAATTTTAGTCTTATTTTCGAGGTTCAAAAAGTCTACTTATACACCAGAAAATACATTATTTTTTTATAAAATATAATTCAATTTAAGTAATCTTACCCTGTTTTAAATTCGCAGCTTTCACAGTCTGATAATTAAAACAACTGGAAGATTTGAAAAACATCTGGATTTTCGAAGGTTTTTTTTTATGCTTCATGGCATGAAGCCACTATATACATTTGAAAAAAAAAAAATAATAAGATTTTACTTTTAATCTTGTTTAAAAAAAATTAACAACTTTCGTTGCAGACACACACAAAATCATTTTAATTTTTTCTGGTTTTTCCGGATTCTGGATAATTAGTCCATTACTGTATTTCTTTCTTTTTTTTCTCATATTTAGGCTTCTCATTTTAATTTGAAAAGGTGTATAGAATTAATGTTTAAATATTTTATTAGTATTTCACAGTTTATATCTATTTATAAATTAATTTTTTTCACATTTTGTCCTCGAACTTTTTTTTTTGCAAAGTCCTTGAAAATCCTTGATTTTATTTTCCCTCTCAAAATGTACGATTCCTGATCTGAATATTTCTTTTTGATGACTTTGCAGAAAAGCCAGTATCATTTAGGGAAAGGAGACATTAAGAAACCACGTGCAAAGAAGCATTGGGAATATGCTTCAAGAAATGCACAATCTACTGAAATCTGTAGCTTTTTGGAGCAAATATGTTTGATTCGCTTATCACTCAAATAAAATGCTATTTTACCCCATTTTTTGTGGAACACACATTAATGCGGAATTTGAAAAGCAAATGTTATGAGCAGGAATTTGATTTTTTTTTTTGCAATGAGCAAAATCTTTATATTTAGAAAATCATAAATAAGGTAAGTTACCTATAGTTGACACTTGCTGAAAGTAGATTTGAATAATTTCTTAACCAATTTTTGTTTGCAATATTTTTCAATGTATGCTAATTTTACATATTCCAAGTTTTCAGGTTTCTAAAATAATTTTGGATTTGAATATCATAGAGGTTTTGAAAACTATTAGTAATTCATGTGAAACATTGTTTACCAAAAATTTTCTCTGCAAAAGTTATTTCTTAATGAAACATATGTTTTATAATATGTAAAAGTGTATTTTTGATTCCTACAATGAAAATAACTGAATTCTGGGAATTCTTTACAATTATTATATAAACAGCAGTCTTTTTTCGAAGTGTTAACTACTGGTGTTTATTTTTTATATATTCTGTAAAGATATAGTTGCCGAGTTTAGAGCTGTTGTATACTATAGTGATATATTGTATTTTGAGTAAAATTTATATTTTTTCCGAAGTTGAACATGAAAAAGTGCTCACCTTGTTATCTATTGGATTTTTTTCCCTTAAGATTGGTATGAACATGATACAGGAAAACAAGCCCATATGATTATGAAACAATGAAAAATATGTAACTGTTAAACATTCATGATCAAGGTGTATGAACTAACGACTAATAGCAATTTTTATGTGATCACTTAGAAAAATGTGGTCGGCTAATATTACAAGCACAAAAATTGTATTGCGGCTATTTTTCACAACACCACTGACATAAGTATTTGAACTTGGATAGGTTCAATTTTAAAGGAGATTAGTATTTGAACTAAATATGTAACCTAGATTTTTTTTTCTGACATAAGGAAGTCTTTAAATTGTGCAAATTATGTTCATTAATTGAAAATTACTAACATAACATAGATAAAACAATATCTAATGAATTTTTTTTTCATGGTCTCTACCATTTTTACTTTTTAACACAAAGATAATTTGTCAAATTGCTTTTATTATTATAACAAAATCGTCAGCTGATAGCCACATTGACATCTAAATAACCAAGATTTACCAACTAAATTTGAAAATTATTTGCCAATTAGCTAATGGCTACTACATAATTTAAGCTATATTTTTTAATCTTTTAGCGTCTTCATGTGTGCTTTTTATTCTAGATATTCATATCAGAGTCCTATGATGCAACATCCCACTTTGAAACAACTTGCCTAGATGTTTTGGACATCTTCCGGCGTGGCACGGGTGAAGATTTTGACTTTTCAAAAGTAAAGCATGATCTTGGTGACGAACAGGAATAATAAAAGAAATCATCCATCTTTTGCCTTGCTGACAGCTGTTTATCCCCTGTTTAACTTACGCAAGGCAGGGCTGCATTGAGCATAGGCTTCTATCTTTTGAAAGACAATTTTAAGGGGGATGTATCTTCTAAGCTTTTACACATTGTCTGTGACCTACCTTTAGAAATTTTTATGCTTTTTACTCATTTAAGTGAACTGTTTTCCTTAAAAAGCTAATTCTATTCAATATTACAATTTTGATTTATTCACATCACATTTAATCTGCAATTTGACTTTGGCTAAGTTTTCTATCCCAGTGCAGTAATTAAAGCATCTATAATGTTAAATTTTGTCAAAAAATAAAAATGAATTTCAAATTTTCTGGCAAGCATTGGTTTTTATGTTGTCTCTTTAAAGTAGTGTGATGAGTTTAAAAGATTCACGTCCCCTTAAAATGTTTCTAAGATAAGTGGTTATTTCTAAGAATGAACTTAAAAAAAAATGCAAGAAAAGGATGCATCCAAAGAAATGTCAAGCTTTAAGTTCTCATATTGTGTTTTATAGTCCATCAATTTCAATATTTCAAACCACTGGATAGGTGAAATGATATCTTACTGATAGTAAAAATCTGTTAGTCTTTGGTAGAAACTGCCTGCTTGCTCAACTGTAAGAGCTGAATGTTAAAATTTCACCTGAAAAGATGCGATTTTCCTGTCAATTGATTTTGCAAATCTATAATTGATGCATATATATTATATATATAAATGTCGAAAAACATTTCCAAAGCTATCATTTCAATGTGATATGATTGTCTTCTGTGATTGTTTATTTGTGGCACCTAAGGGGGCTCTCCCTATTATACACTTCAGCTTGCTCTGTAATTCATATTAAAAAAAGGCACATTTGGTGGCTGATTTTTTGTGCATTTGTTTTTCCATTTCTGTACTATACATTCATTTCTAAAAAACTAGATGTTAAGCCTGAATGCATAAAGTTATGTAAAAGATTACCATCTATTTTTCCGCTTACAACTTTGCACTCTTAATATTTCCGGACATACCTTTCCCAATCAATGTTATTGTACAACCCCTTCACCAAACATTATATCACCCCTGAAGAAATCGGTGAAGCTTGCTATATTTTGGATCAAAAATATTAAATACATTATTCCCTACAATGCAAATAATATGGGTTATCAAAGACATTGAACTTAATTTTTTTAAGATATTGCATTTTCGGCGATTTGGTGATATTTTTCAAAAGTTGCCAGGTTGGTGATATTTTGCCAAGAGGGACCAGGGAAAGCTAATTTTATGATCTTTATTTGAGAATGCTTAAGATTTAACTATGAATGTTTTGAGAATCTTGCTCATTATATTGTTTTCGGTAAATGTACTTGATTATAAAACACTTTTACTGCATCAGAAATTTTACTCTAAACTTCAAATATGCAAATTGATTCCTGAATCTAACTAGTATTGCAATTTTGAGTGTTGCCTTTACTGTTTATAAATTAAAAGAATAATAGTATGGACAATTACTCAAAATCTCCAGAATAATTTTTTCAAAGTGAAATGCTTCTTGCATTTTTATTGAAAATTATTTTTGCATTGTATAGAGATTAAGAGAAAGGCAATGTTTTAAATTGATAAAATGATCCACTGCAGCATTTTTATTATGTGGTATATTTTGCTTGTTTGTGGTCTATTATGTCATACTACTACAGGGACAAAAGTACAAGATTGCCAAACTTGTCAAAAATAAAACACTCTTAAAATTTAAATTATCGATAAATTTCTTTTAAACCTATCTAACTTAAAATCCATTTCATAAAGCTGAAGTATTTTTCTAGAAAAAGAAATCCATTCTCCTAGCAATATATTGGAAACTATATATTTGCTCTTAAATAATGTTATTTTAACATGCACATGAATTTTCCATCAGTGTGGTTATAGTTCAAATACAACTTCAGTTGTTATGCATTATAAAATATTTATTAAATATACTATATTTTAGATGTATGTGGGATTTCAAATTTTGCCAATTGCATCCTAATTATGATCGAGATTACTTGCAGTTTTAAATTTCTCTTTTTTTTTTAACCTTGAAAATTTATTTTCTTTTGGTTTATCTTACTGGTGAAAAATTAATAAAGATTGGAATAACATTGTCAAGCCTGTAATGCAGTAGTATGTTTTGTTTTACTATATAAAATTAAACTGTGACAAAATGTCCTTAAGGTGTGATTTATTTTGAATTATTGCTTAAGTTTAGAATTGGTGTAAAGATAAATAATTATGATCATTAAATATGTAAGAAAATGTCCAAATACTTTTGTATATATAGTTGAATGTATTTATTTTTAGGTTTTAGAATATTTACGAAGTTTCTGCATACTGTACTGAATTGTCAGTTTTATATAGAAAGTAACCCTTTGATTTTCGATAAATAACACAAGTTTTTATTAGCAAGCTTTTGTCCCATTTGAGGGAGGGGGATTATAATTTTGTAAATATAAAATTTTTATATGAATTTTCAAAAATTAATACAAAATATATTGAGTTTGAGATCTAAAAATAAATATAAAAACAAAGCATTTTATTTCCCACAGTTAATTTTTATCCATTTATATAACTTTATACTAAACTAAGAATGCAACTAAAAATAATTTGTTTTAAGATTATTAAATACTAAATATGTGTGCAAAATTAGAGATTTTAATGGATAAGCATGTTTTAAGAGACTTCCTGAACCCATTTTGAACACTTCAGAAAGATGTCTGTCTTTAAAATGACTGATAAAATGACTCAATGAATAATCTGCAACCACCGAATTTTGTGTATAAATTATACAAAAACTATAAATAGAATTTTTAAATTCCCATGTTTAGACCATAAATTATTCTATATCCAAGATTTTTGTAGAATTAGTTACTATTTCATAGCTGCCAAGTGTTCCGATTTACCTGGAGTTTCTCAGTTTTTTATAGCTTGCTCCGGAAATCAGATTTTCACAAAAAAAAATATCCAATTTTTCAAAGCAAATCATTTTTTTTTTAAATATATGTACACATTTCCCCCTATTTTCTAAATTCCCACAAACATATGGTTTTGTGAAGAGAAAGAGACTTCAAAAAAAGATCCCATGCACTTTCCCAATGCATTCGAACTTTTTTTGGACTCCTGGTTTTTTTCTATATCTGCCGGGTAAGTCACATAATCTCCAAATTTTCACTCAGCTGCCCTTATTTTTTCCCGTTTTTAGGCAGAAATAACGCAAATTCAAATCGTGACTTTAAGTTGTTTTTTGCGTGTCAATTTTCTGCTATTGCGGTGTAGGAATGGATTGCGAGTGACGTTTGCATTTTTGCATTTGTATCTACAAGTTACAAATGTCAAAAAATCGGAAATAGATCACGGACGTTCCAAAAATGTCACAAAATGAGAAGCGATATCACGAGATCGAAGTTTGCCCGTTCTTTTATCTAAAAATCCGTTCCCAGCTATCTCAAACGGCGATTATTCCCACAGCGTCACGAGGGAAGGAGATGGCCAATGATTATCTAATTAATGTGTGAGAAACTCATTTGCATAGACTAAAATTTTACATTATTTTGATTTATATACAAATTAATTTTTCAAACATGTATGAATATTATCAATTTCAACAAAACTGCTGCAAGTCTTTCTTGCAGAAGTTTTGTTAAAAACTGCATTTGTGTGCAATCCTCCTTATATTTCGTTTTATTATGAAACTATTTTTCCACTTTTGCAACCTATTTGCATAGTCAAAATTTTTCATAATTATTTCGTATTTTATGCAGAAAAACTATTATTCAAACATATTATTAATGAAAGGCTATTTTGCAGCAGTTTCGTGAAAAACTGCATTTGTGTGTGATCCTCATATTTCGTTTGTGTTCCACTTTTGCAATCTGTCTGCATCTTCTAAAATTTTTGTAATTATTTCATGTTTTATACAGAAAAACTATTTTTCAAACTTATTATTAATGAAATGAACTATTTTCTGAATAACAATATTAAAATAATAATTTGGGTACTTAAAAAATATAACCATTTCAAAAGCATAAATTAGAATTTGATGCATTTGTATTTACATTTACATATTTTTAGAATTTAATTAAAAATTAACATTTGTTTCATTATTTATTTTAAATGAAAATAGCATAATAATGTTAGTTTAAATGATTTCTGAGAATAATAAAAATTAAGAAAATATAGGTTCAGAATTATTAGAGCGTGCTGAGAAAAGCTAAATCAGCTGCAATGAATTTTAGTGCTTGATAAAATTATTCAATTTCATTGTTGAGTATGTGTTAAATAAGCACAATATATGCGAGTATTAGTTGCTGTACAATTTAAGGCTTAATTGCATAAATGAGCCCTGTTAGTGCTGCCAAAAATCTTAATTTTTTTTTTTCCCTCGCGAAATGTGTGCCTATTTTTTTTTTCTGGTAGGTTGGCAGTTATGTTATTTTGAAATTATCTAAAGGTAGTGAATTTGAATATGCTTTTTGCTCAATGTGTGCAGTGGATTTCAAAATTTCACAGTGGACGAGGGGATATTATTGCTTAAGCCAAAACCAAATGGCATGTCAACAAAAAAAATTTCAATTGAAGGAAATGCAGACATCAAATACAGTTTCTTTTTTATTGGAAATGAAAGTGTCACAATCCTTGCTTGTTGTTAAAGAAAGAAACCGAATTTTTTTTTTATGTTGTTGACAAACTAGAATTAGAATTTTTACATTATCAATTGGCTTCTGTTCCAAAAAATGTTTTCTGCAGAGCGAGGTGATTCCCAATGGGTTATGCTTTCAAAAGAAATGGGACCTTTTGGTAAGCCCTTATATAGGGTTTACCAAAGGGTCCTTAGATAGGATACTTACCCATATAAGTTTGAAAGTATTTGATAATGCTTTTTTAAAGAAGGCTAAAATAACAGATGCACTTTCTAAAAAGGCAGACATATAATTGTGACAGCAGACAAATTTTAAAACATTTTACTATTGAACATCATTTTTCTTTTTTTTTTTTTTATCATCTTTGGTTATTTTTGTTTATTTGTACAAAATAGTTACACACTTAAATGTGTTTGAATAACTCAGAAGAAAGTGAAACATTTAGTAAATAAATATGAAATATTCCTGTTTTATAAATATTTACTAGTTGAATAACCTATAAAAACTGTTCATGCTAAATAACAATTTGCATGCTTTATCCCTTTTGTAACATCAGTTGTCCTGTGAAGAAAGTGACATTTTAGTATGCACATCGATGTCACGTGAAGTGCTCCTATTTTCTTCTCCAGTTTGGCAGCTATGCTATTTAAAGCAATGATAATTCCCAGACAATTATGGTAGGATGTAATACATGGAGGAAATTGATAATTTGAACTACACTGTGAATATTAAAGGTATATAGGGTGAATTGCACCTAATCTGCCAAACGAAAGAGGGTGATAGTGAGAGCCCATGTGCAGTATAAAACACCATAGCAACCCTGTCCTATCTCTAACCGTTTCAGAGTTATGGTGGATAGAGGGAAAGTGCATAAAGTCTGAAAAACCCTAAATTTGTGAGGTTTCTGAAAAGTCTGCACGCGAAATAAGCACATAATTAGAATAGAAAGAGCAGAAAAAATCCTATAAGATGACACCATTTCCATCAGGATATCTGAATTTAACGGCAGGCTAGAAGCGCTGAAACATTGGCAAAGTGCAAAATCGAGATGTTACCAAAATTTGTAACCGGCTATATCGCAAAAACTCTTCCAACTACAATCTGTCAAATTTACCAAAAACTTTTCCATTCTACCAGCTTTTGAATGAGCCTACAATAAACCATATCGGTGTTTTAGTTCATGAGAAATTTAGCTTTTTGTTTGCAATACATCACTGAAATCGGCATTCATCAAAGTAGACATTTGACAAACATGTGGCAAATGAAACGATGGTGCATAAATGGAACATATGGGAAAATCATACTTTCCATTTATGCACCATCGTTTCATTTGCTGCATATTCGTCGAATGTCTACTTCGACAAATGCCAATTTCAGTGATGTATTGCAAATAAAAAGCTAAATTTATCCTGAACTAAAACACCGATATGGTTTATTGTAGGCTCATTCGAAAGCTGGTGGAATGGAAAAGTTTTGGGTAAATTTGACCGATTGTAGCTAGAAGGGTTTTTGCGATATAGCCGGTTACAGATTTTGCACTTCGCCAATGTTTCAGCGCTTGTATCTCGCTGTTAAATCCAGATATCCTGATAGAAATGATGTCGGGTGTCATCTTATAGGATTTTTTCTGCTCTTTCCAATTATGTGCTTATTTTGCATGTAGACCTTTCAGAACTGTCACAAATTTGGGGGTTTTCTGACTTAACGCACTTAACTTCTATCCACCATAACTCTGAAACGGTTAGAGATAGGACAGGGTTGCTATGGAGTTTTATACTGCACATGTGCTCTTCTGTCACCCTGCATGTCACAAAGCTATTGCCAACTTGAAGTAGCTGTGCCGGTAGTTGTTAGACAAATTTTGCAACTATAGTTTCTGTTTTTTACTGCAAAAACTATAATATACAAAAATATGAAATTTGTTACATTAGTAGAGAAATGTTATGGGAACATGCTGAAATAATAATTTTTTTTTTAATTTAAACTTTAGTTTGAGATATTTAATGTTAAAGTCAAATTAAGAATATCTGAGCTTCGAGTTTGCATCTTTAACAAACTATCAATAGCAAGACTATGAATTTTTCCAGGCATGTACCCACGTAGTTAAATTTTCGCAAGAGGAAGCCCCTTTTTTAAATTTTAAATTTAATTTAGGAATTTTATTTTTTATGCACTTAAGTGGAATTTTTGTAGTTAATGAGTGTACGCAAACAAGGGGCAGAGTCCCGGGGATTGGTAAGTATCGGTGAACAAAGAGCTGTTATGTGCGCTAAGTTGAAAGAGCTTGTGAATGAAACCCCGGTTGATGATCGCTAGTGAATAAGGGATGACCCTCAAACAGGCATATTACCCAAGTAGCATGTGGCACTAAAAGCTCAAGATGAAGCCTCCCAACTCTTGACGTGAGTTTCAGGGGTTGGTGAGCATCAGCGAGCAATGACAGACCTACTTAGTATATCAAAAAATCTTTTTTTTTTTTCATTTTAATAATTATTGATACAAGTAGAGCTGAATAGTACGAAATATGTATATCAGCACTCCTTCAAAGTATAAAATTACCATGAAAAATGAAATTTTCCACAATTTGTAGAATAGTCGTGCAATTCTCAAACAGTCTTAGAAAAATTAGGAAATTTCAATAAAAATAAGTCTTAAAAGTTCTAGAAAATGAGACAAATGTGAAATATACTGCTGGCCATCCAAAATGCAACACCATGAAGGAAGCATCCAATAACCATGAAATTTGCACCATACGTAGACCTCTATAGGAAATACAAATGATTAGAATTTTAGCTCATATGCAAATCGTGTGCCAGTAGCGCCATAACTCTTGCATTATACATCGCCATACTGGTCCTTCACCTGGCGTTATGGTTTGGGGTGGCATTGGATTTTACTCCCCCACCCCAATGCGCATTGCGGGTACACTCAACAGCCACCACTACATTTCTGAAGTTTTGGAGCCTGTTGTTTTACCTTACCTTCAAGGCTTGCCTGTGGCCAAGTTTCAACAGGTCAATGCGAGACCACATGTGGCACGTATCATTCAGCATTTCTTCAGTGCCCACAAAGTTCCACTGCTCCCTTGGCCCACCTGTTCTCCAGATCTGTCGCCCATTGAACACGTCTGATCGATGATTGACAAACGACTGGCCCAGCAAACACCACCACCACCAGCTGCTACGACAGATGAAGTTTGGCAATGTGTTGAAGCAGTATGGACCAGTGGCGCACCCACGGGGGGGGGGGGGGCCGAGGGGGCCCTGGCCCCCCCCTTGGGCTGACAAAGCAAAACGCGAAGGGCGCTGTCAGCACAAGGGAGAACTAGGTCTGCCTTCGAGAAAGTATAAAAAAAAAACATTTACAACCATTATTGTAATAAATAATTTTAATCATTGTGAAGAAAACAATTCCAGCATATCCCAACACTTACACTGAATGTAATTATACATATAAAGCTCTTTATCGTACTGTACAAATTATAAATTAATTCGCACTAAAGGCGCCAATTCTGGAAACCCGTTCTTCTTAAGACGTTTCTACCTGTGATTGAATTTAACTAATGGACTCGTCCAAAATCACGTGACCCAAACGCGCCTGGTGCTCTGTTCTGGACGAAACTCTATGGGGGAAGCGGCTGTTCGCTCGAAAACTCGAGGATTTCGTTTACCCAGTGAGAAAATTGTGGAAGTGAATAAATAGATCGTGCCAACGCTTCGCGAATTAAGTGTTGCTATGAGTTGAAATAAAGTGCGACGTTACGACACAAGGTGATAACAGTGAATTGGTAGTTTCGGAACGAGGGCCTGCGTGGTGAATAGCTGAATTTAATAATGGTCCTGAACTTTCAACTGATCTTACAGTGAAATGCATCTTTAACGATCAGTGTGTGTGTTTATGTGCGTATTTCGGCTATATAGCAAATTTTGTTCTTGAATAACTGAGGAGCAAGGTAAAAAAAAAAGACAATGAGTGAAAAACGAAAAGGGCTAGGCCAACAGACACTGGGAAATTATTTAAAAAAAAAAGTAAGATTGCAAATAGTGACGTTCCCAACGACGTTTCCCTGAGCTCTTGTTACATTGATGAGGCTGCAGTCGAAGCAAGCAACAGCCGTGACCCCGGGCTGTCTTCAAACGCTTGTGAGGAGGTAAAGGTAGGACAAAACACAATACCAAACACAGTTGAAATAGAAATTCTGGCTGCAGATATTTTTAATTATGTCAAGAAATCTAACCTCACAGATGAAGATAGGATAACAGCGCTAAAAAATCTTTGGGAACCATATGCAAATTACAGTTTTCCTGCTACTGTCACTAGTGCTGTATCAAGTCAAGGAAAACCTCACCACACTCGGAAGTTCTGCTCATCTTGGTTGAGTAAGCATAACTGGCTAGCTTACTCAAAGGCAGAGGACAGTGCCTATTGCAAATTTTGTGTTCTCTTTGCACCCCATGAAGTTGGTTTAAGATCCACACAAGCTACAGGTCAACTTGTTTCAAAAGGATTTAATAATTGGAAGAAGGCCTTGGAGAAATTCTGTCAACATGAAAATTTTTTCTATCATAAGGATTCAGTTCTCAAAGCCGATGAGTTCTTAAGGGTCACGGAAGGAAAAACGGTTCCTGTGGATCAAGTAATGGACAGAGGAAAGCAAAAACAAGTTTTGCAGAATAGGGCTATTCTTAAACCTATTATCAAAACAGTGATTTTTTGTGGAAGGCAAGGGCTGGCCATGAGAGGGCACAGAGACTGTGGGGATTTGGACGTATTGTCAGAACCATGCCAATGCGAAGGAAATTTTAGAGCCCTTTTGCGACTCCGAGTTGATGCAGGAGAAGAAATACTGAAAACTCATCTACAAGGTTGTGCAAAAAATGCAACTTACATAAGTTGGAATATACAAAATGAGATTATTTCAGCATGCAATGATTCCATTGTGAAGCACATAGCAACTGAGGTGAATGAGGCCAAATGTTTTGCGGTTTTATGTGACGAAACCACAGATATTGCAACGGTAGAGCAAATGACACTTTGCGTTCGTTATTTGAAACGGTTTGAAACAAATGATAAGTATAAAATTGAATTTAAGATAGTGGAGAACTTCCTTAAGTTTGTGCCCCTGACTGAAACTACAGGTCGAGCAATTGCAGATGCTATTCTTAAAGGCCTTGCAGACTGCAACATTGATACGTCTTTCCTCCGTGGACAAGGGTTCGATGGAGCTTCTGCAATGAGTGGAGAGTACAATGGCGCCCAAGCAATTATATATGAGCAACACCCCAAAGCCCCCTACGTTCATTGTGCATCACACTGTTTGAACTTAGCCATAACTTATTCATCTAGAGTTACGGATATCCGAAACAGCTTTGGAATAATAGGGAAAATCTCTAGTTTTTTCAACACACCAAAACGAAACCTTGTTCTCACCAGCAAAATTAATGCAGCTAATCAGGGAGAGACAGAAATCAGTGCCAAAAACTGAAGAAATTATGCCCTACTCGTTGGGTGGAGAGACATGATGCCGTCACAGTTATGGTTTCATTGTTTGATCAAGTAATCGAGGCTCTGGAGGAGATTACTACCTAGAATGACAAGGAGACATCAACAGAGGCTCATACCTTGTTATGTTCAATGTTAACATCACAGTTTGTCATAGCACTTGTTTCAGCTAACAGATTACTCAGCTACAGTGTTCGTCTGAGTGAAAAGCTGCAGGAAGTTAACCTTGATCTGGCAACTGCTGTGAGTGACGTAGAAGACGTTTTGAAAGCTATATCTATAATTCGAGAGGACGCAGAGAACGAGTTTCACCATCTGTTTGAACAAGCTGGAACAGCATGGAGAAAACATTACTCTACCACGCCGTGCCACCAGACAAATTTATAGATCAAATTTCAACGTACAGACTCCTGAAGAATACTACAGACTTTCTATTTTCATTCCATGGATTGATAATTTCATCACTCACCTCCATGAAAAATTTCTCAAACATAAGGAATTTCTACAAAGTTTTGCATCTGTCATTCCGAATGGAAGGCAGCCGACACTGGAAGAAAACGAGAGATTTGTTGCCTTATCAAGGAAATTTGCAGATGATTTAGAACCTAGATCAGATAATACTCCAAAAGCTGAACTACATCTGTGGTACATGAAGGTCTCTGCATTGAACAAGAAAACTAAAAGCCCAATCGAACTGCTTAACTTTTGTGACCAAAGGACTTTTCCAACTGTGTTTGAACTTTTAAAAGTGTATGCCACCCTCCCAGTATCAACAAGCAGTGCTGAGAGGTCATTCTCCACAATGAAGAGGTTGAAAACTTACTTGAGAAACAGTATGAGTGAAACCAGACTGAATGGACTGGCGTCAATGAACATTCACCGTGAAGTGGAAATTGATCCAGACCAGATAATTAATGCTCTGGCTACAAAGAAAAACAGGAGGCTGGACTTCGTTTTATAAATATGTATAGATCATAATTGAATAATATAACAATATGTAATCATGAGAGAGTGGTTGAAAACAAGTATACAGTATAAGCAGACCAGAACAAATAATTTTATCTTCATCTATTTCTTAATTTGTGTTGTTTTGTATAAATATCTACTACTACTTCTTCTAATCATTCAATTCTCTTGCACTGCACTAAAGAATTGTTAGTAATTTGATAAAAATAAATGTACAAAAAAAGACAACCGCCTTGTTAATTGATATGGCCTCTGATCATTTTTTCTCGGAAAATTTATCGAGGAGTCATCCTCTTTCATAAAAATTTTGTGCACCAATGGCCCCCCCCTTAGGAATATTCTGGGTGCGCCACTGGTATGGACTGACATACCCCAAGAACACATCCAAAGTCTCTTTCTTTCAATGCTGAGGCGTGTAGCAGCAGTTATTGTCAGCCATGGCGGCTGCACAAAATACTGATTTCTTAGTGTTCCGCAAGTCAAACAGGGCTATATTTCAATCAATTCAACCTTGTACTTTATGTTCTTTGTCCAATAAATTTGGCTTTGATATCTTGTCTTTCATGGTGTTGCATTTTGGATGGCCAGCAGTGTATAAAGACACAATCAAATGCAATATCTATCTTATCTGAACTTTGATTTATTCAACTTATTTGCTTAGTATCCTGTAATGCCATACATATGTTGTATATGTAAGGTAAGTATTTATTCATTTTATTTAATTTCTCTTGTTTAAGGAAGTTTATATCAATGGAATCCCAAGTTTTCGTTAAACTGATAACATATGATCAGAGAGATGAGTCGTAGCCGATGAAGTTAAAATGTCACGACAATGGCATCCAATGAGCATTGGTTTTCATGATATATTATCAGAAGAAACTGGCCTTAGTTATCGAAGGTTATGGATGGGTCTACGTTGTGGTCTATAAAATCACATGATCCCAGGACCTGACTAATGTAGGGCAGCTGCCCCAGATCCCCATGTCAGATGGGCCCCAAATTAAACAATTGCAGCATCGAAAGATTAGCATATTTTTTCTTTATGAAGCAATTATTATCTGAATAGGTTTGCCTAGAGAAAATTTTTTTGAGGAATATATGAGAATTATCCCCACAGACTCGCATATTAGCTTTTTCACTATGATGAGAAAGTTGCCAATAATTTAAATCTCATTAAAAGAACTTCATATTGTATACTTTTTATAGAATTCAATTATGTCTTTGATAAAATATACTTGTTCATTTCATATATGTTGAGAGCTGAAGAGGGGGCCCGAGTTAAGATAAGTCTGGCCCTGCATGAGCCCTAGCTTGTCCTCGATCTACATACTCCAGTATCTTCTCGGCCTTGAAATCACTATCTTAACAAAGTCATGATAAATGTCCTTATCACGATGCTCTTAGTCCTATCATCAAATTGGAATGTGTACTTCACCATCTGCTTTGGTCTCTGTGCTTGAAGACGTCAGTAGTTGCATATGGCTAGTCATGTATATTTGAGAAAATCTTGCCTTAAGTGTGTCGTGTCCTATAATTCAAAAGTACTCTTGCTCATTTATGAGAGATTTCACATTCTGAAAATCTGGAATTTTTAACTCTGATCTGATTAAAATAAACTGGTCATTTCATAAGAAAATGCATGCTTTTCATTGAAGAATTGTGTAATGTGATCTTTCTCAACGACCAACTACATTGGAAAAGAACACACCGTAAATCAGTGACTGCTCGTGAGCGACATGTAGACTGGGGGGGCGCTCATCTATGTATTTATGCCTATATACGTGGTTAGTAATATATATAATTAAAGAATTTTTATTTTACTTATATATACCTGAGATTGATCAAGTGAAAATGTTTTGTATAGCAAAAATAAGATGGACTGAAATATATATATGTGTATACATACATGTATTTTGGGCATAGCAACGGGTGTGTTACAAATATAAACGACTGATGTATTAAGTAAAATAACGGACCTCCCACCTGCTCACTTGTTCATAAAAATCCTGGACACATTGGGACGCGTCCTTCCCAGTGAAAAACATTACATAGTCCTAGTTTACTTTAAAGTAAAATTATAAGGGTTAATTAAACTAAGTTATGCCCAGAGAGTTGACTAAAAAATATGCATATTCTGGTGATACGTACAGATGGTTCAGAGACTATAGCCACCAGTAAACTCAAAATCTGTGGATTAGGGAGAAGAGATGGAAAATTGGGGGGGGGGGGGAGTTACGCTCAGGGATTTGCCATATTAAAGTTGTATATCCAGGTGACATGTACAAATGGTGCAGAGACTATAGCCACCAGCCGAACCAAAATCTCTCAATTAGGAGCAGATATATAAAATTGTTGGGACTAGTTAAACTAAAAATTACACCCAGGGGTTGATACAAAAATATGTGTATCCAAGTGAAATGTACAATTGTTGCTCAGACTATATAGTCACCAGCAGAATCAAAATCGCTTAATTAGGAACCGAGATGTAAAATTGTGGGGACTAGTTAAACTAAAAATTACACCCAGGGGTTGATACAAAAATGTGTATCCAAGTGAAATGTACAATTGTTGCTCAGACTATATAGTCACCAGCAGAATCAAAATCGCTCAATTAGGAACCGAGATGTAAAATTGTGGGAACTAGTTAAACTAAAAGTTACGCCCAGGGAGTTCACACAAAACACGCATGTATATTATATATCCATCAAATATGTGTATCAAGTTGAGGCGTACGGTTGGTGCAAATACGACCATCAGCATAAGCAAAATCGTTCAATCGACCATCAGCCGGGGTGAGATCGGAAATTTGGGGAGGGTGGGCTAACTGAAGTAAAAGTTATAATCGAAGAGTTGTCGCAACAAAGATGCATAACCAGATGACGTGCAAATGGTGCAGAAACTATAGCCACTAGCAAAACTAAATTCGTTCAATTAGGAAAAATATTCGCAAAAAATGTAGAATTATTAGGCCAGTTAAACTAAAAGTTACACCCAGGGGGCTGACACAAAATATGTATATTCAGATGACACGTGCAGAGACAACCATCGTTTAAATCAAAATCGCTGGATTAGAAGCCGAGGTAAGAAATTTGGGGGCCACCTCAAGTAAAATTACGCCCAGGGGGGGGGGGGTCAAAATTTCGAGAGAAACTACGCATATAAAAGGAACACTATGAAAATTTAATGTTGGTTTTTTTTTTAAATAGCCTATCGATCGCGGGTATACCAAAAATAGGAAACTCCAGATGTTTAAAGAATTAATTTGAAGTCAAACATATTTGAATTCGTCACCAGCAGATCAACCAAAGCACAGAACTAACCCAAATCAGAAATAACCCCCCTTCCCAAAGGATAGAACCACACTACATCAGAAATGCGAAACCACTTCAATAAGTAAGACAGCTAGGTGGGTCAAGTGATTTCTCAAGCTGAGTGTCCTAAACAACGCATTTTATTCACGACTAGCTCTGCCTTCGGCGACCAGCCTGTTCGCTACCCTTGAAAATTTTGACCGTGGCAAACTCGCTGGCGCCATAACCCCATGGAGTTAACAAAGTTTGTTTTAGCTTAATGACGTTAAAACTAATAATGAAATTTTAAGATGAAAAATAATGTTCTAGGGGGGGGGGGGGGGGGGAGTCCTGAAAATTGATTTGTAAAGTGAATTTATTCTAATGTTTGTGATCTGTGATATTCTGAGGATTTCTGTACCTGTAACCCTAGGAAAGGGATCCCTTTGATGTGTACTCACAGCCGGGATCCTATGTTTTTTTATAGAGGTATGGTCCTCTATTTTCTGTTTTACATAAATGAAATTGTATCAGTTTGTCTGCATTTTTAGTATTGCATCGCAAATGACATGAAAGTATTTTTGAGACTGATGATGTTGAATGCGAATTTAGTATTTAAGAAATAACTATGCTGCTCAGCAAAAAAAGGTTGTTGTTTTTGTTTTTAAAGATTATCCCCACCACCACCCGATGCATAAATGCACCGCGACAATCTCCATAACTTTCTTTTTTATTTATTTTTTTTTATTTCTTCAGTGTTTCATTGTGGTCCTTTTCTACGATGTCTGGATGGTGGGGGAAAAAATGAGAAAAAACGGCCGAAATCGCATAAAACATTAAATCACAAAAAAAAGTAATTCAAATTTTAAAAGTCGGTTTTCACGTGTCACCTTCCGCCCCCCCCCCCCCTCGGGTCACCGATTACGAAATTTCGTAGCTCTGTGACGCGCGGTCGCTGAGCCTATAGTGTATGACACACACACAGACATTGCCTTTTATTGCATATATAAACAGAAACCCCTAAAATATCATAAACACCCTCCTTCCCATTACCACACACATACACTTAATCCACTCATTTGTTCAAATGTTTATTTAAATTTCCAAATTTATAAAAAAAAAAGACGAGAAAGAGAGCACGCACATTTTTAAATGTAGAAAATTGAAGCCAAATTAGCGAAACTGAGCCAATTTGAGAGGTTCCCCTCTTCATGTTTTACTACTCTTCTATTTCTCCGGCGAGAAGCGCTCGCAGAACGCGACACAATCTAGCGGTAATTCTGCAATGTATGTTTTTCTTTTCCACGCCAAATTTCTAATATTGTTCCCATACCATTCGTTCGCTCAGGACAAGCCGGTGAAAGGGTCACGGCTTTGACAAGTATCCCTGTATGTTTCCCTTGTGTTGAAAAATCTATGCACTACAGCTTTCTTGAGTCTCCTTTCTCTGAAAAAAGATTTGGTGCTGCCATCTAGTCATATTTTCCATAACTTATTTTTAATAATTTTCGAGTTAATTGAACCAAAAATTCAGATTTTTTTTTTAATAGAAATTGTAATAAATCTGTAGAACTAAAAAAATAAATTTGGGGTGCTTACTCAATGGTCCCTGCGACTTCCCTTAATAACCGCGCCTGCCGTAAATAGTAATTTCCTAGATTGTATAAAATTTCCCTGGTCACTTAGCAGTAAGCATATGTTTTGGAAAGCTAGTTAAGTAACATCATGCTTCCCACTGTGATTTGTGCACAGATATTCCGCAACTGGTGTTGGAGCTTCCTTTCTACAACTGCCGATTTGTTGATTGATTTCGTTCTGCTACCCAGTGTTCTCACTGGCTGTTAAATAGCTTTAGCAATTTGGCTAATCAGCAGCAAAAAACTAGCCAAATAAAAAAAAAAGTTAGCAAAACAGATTCTTCATAAAGCACAGATCGTTATTTAAATTAACAAAAACAAAATTTGTGAAAAAAACCAAATCATAAATTATTTATAAAAATTCCTTAGGTTTTCTCAATTTTGATTGTATATATCATTTTTTTTTTTTAATTGTGTTAGAGGTCAGTCAGAATTAACTTCCGATAGATATTTTATAATAATAAGAGTCGAATTCGCTCTAGTGTCATTCATTAAAATTAAGACAATAAGTTAAAACCAATGCATAATTTGCCTCATTTATAGCAATGCAAATTTATTCAAAGGCTTTTCTGTCAAAAATTATCTATAGAGAGAGACAAAGAAAGAAGCAGGGATGGTCTTTTTAAACCCAAAAAGTAAATTGCTTACCAGCGCTCGCAGCGGAAGGAGAGGGGGGGGGGGAAGGCATGTCAAAAAGTGGGTTTTACCCTACGTAGAACTATGATTGACAAGTCACCCACCGTTTGAAGAGATGCAGAGGGACGTACTGATTGCTAGAGGAGATACCCAAGTTACAGTGCCTAGAAGAGATTATGTGTCGACCAAGGCGAAAAGCGGGTTTCCAAAAAACCGCTTCCGCCAGACGGCTCTGGTGTCGAATAAGAGATCAAAAGCTGAGGAGTTAACATTGAAACTAATGGGAATTTAATGCAAATTAACGATACCTTTAGAATTAATTGAAGAATTTATGTAAAATTTGGTGTGATTATTGCAAGTGGTCTACGCAAAACATCATTTGACTAAGTAGAGAGATTGAGCTAGGGATATATTCGTATTTTTAAAATTTTATTTAACTTGATCTGGTGTTCGTTCAAACCTTTAAGGTCCAAAATAATCAAGTTCATTCGATTTTGAAGATTATCGGACTAGCCCGTCCTGAGTCCGCCATAGGACTGTACCCGTTTCAGAGAATAACTTGAAAATCAGAGAAAGTAGGAAATCTAAATTTAATAAATC
Source organism: Amaurobius ferox (assembly GCA_951213105.1). Classification (NCBI taxonomy): domain Eukaryota; kingdom Metazoa; phylum Arthropoda; class Arachnida; order Araneae; family Amaurobiidae; genus Amaurobius; species Amaurobius ferox. The sequence goes on along the minus strand of OX578147.1, from coordinate 3,211,901 downwards.
CTTTTCTTTTAGATATATTTCAATTCTTTCGATTTTGGACCGTATCGGGCTAACCCGTTAAGGCCCACCTTAGAAATTAGCTCGTTTTCGGGGAATAACTCGAGAAACGGAGCATCTAAAAGTTCTAAGTTTAGAATGTCGTTGTCATTTGAGATATATCTTAACTCACTGGATTTAAAACCTTATCGGGCTAGCCTGTCCTGGGCCCAACAAAAGAATGTACTCGTTTTTTAAGAATAACTCCAAAACTGTAGCAGCTACAATGTCTAAATTTAGTATATCATTGTATTTTAGGGTATATTTTATTTCTTTGGATTTTGAACCTTATCAGGCTAGCCCGTATTGGCCCCGACATAGAAATGTACTGGTTTTTAGAGAATAATTCGAAAATCGAAGCAGCTAAAAAATCAAAATGTAGTATATCATTTTCTTTTGGGTACAGTTTAATACTTTTGAATTTGAACCGTATCGGGGTAGCCCGTCCTGAGCCCGACATATTAATGTACTTATTTTTTTTAAATAACTCAAGCAGATCAACTAAAATACATTATATATCATTGTCTTTTAGGGTATATTTTAATTTTTTAGATTTTGAATTTTAATGGGCTAGACCGTCTTCGGCCCGCTTTAGGAATGCACTCGTTTTGGAAGAATATTTCGAGAACGGAGAAGCTAAAAATTCCATGTGTTGGGTTGCTTTAGAATTTAGGTAATTTGGGGATTTGAAAATTTACTTTTATTTCTTTTTCCCTGGCTCAATATTCTTAATTTGGTAATATTTAAATAATATTTATTGGCTTTTTCATTTATTCTTTAATTGGAATATTTTTAATCTTCTAAATTAATTTTCTTTATAATATTCTTAATTAAAAATGTTCCATTCCTTAAATTAATATTACTTTTGATTTGCAAATTTTAAAAATTATTTATTTATTTGATTCCCCTTAAAATTCCCTTTAATTTGATATCCCATTTTGGTTAGAAATTCCGTTTGTTCTACAGTTTCAAGTTATTTCCATGTCTCACTGCAATTCAAAAATTTCAGTTGCGGCCATTTTCGGAATTCTGTTTTGCGGGCTTTTTACTGCGATTAAATGCGCCACCTAAGCGTTTTCGCGCCTCTGGAATTCGTGATTTATTTTAATTGGTTCGCGTTTTTACGGATCGTCTGCTCTCGGAATTATGAGTATTATTTTGGCAATTCTAATTTCGGTAAGCGAATTTTAATTGCTGCCGTTTATCTAAACTCCGCGCTTTTGCCGCACATATAAATACGCGCGTAGAACTTTTCAGTTTCAGTTTTTTGTTGAAATCCTTCGTCGGTGTTAGCGCGAGAAGCGCGTTGTTTATTTCCGAATGGAACTTATGTTCCACGCGAGCTTTTCAATGGAACGTTAAGTTCCTCGCGTTATTCTTTTTTAACATTAGTTGTTTTAATTTAAATGATGGTTTTTCGAGTTTTTATCGCGAAAGTCACGAAGTAGCTCTCCGGAAAAGTGTGTATTAAATTTTCTTATGCGCGCTACGTGAACGTAGTTTCTGCCGAGGACGGACGTTCTATGAAGATCCGAGTGTACCAGAAGTAGCTGTTAGGTCTGATCTCCCGAGTTTACAATCCTTTTCAAGAAAAATGCTGAATCCTCTCTTGTTTCAAGTTTGGTGATTTCCAGTTAACCAGTCTACAAAATTTGTTTCCTACCAGTGAAGTTCTAATAAATTGGAACTTTTCCCCCCTGTCTGATGACCCATCTGGTGAATATTGCTGTTATATTTAAACTCCTAATTTCTTAAATTCTCAATATTTGAGATGTATTTAATCAAATTTATTCTGTAAATTTAAAATTCTAAACTTTATTCTGAGAGCAAATTTCTAAACCTTCATAAATTTTTAAGAGCCTGGGTAAAATTCTAAAATTCTTTAAATTTAATATTTTTTGTTAATGATTTTTGATGAAATTTAAATAGATTGTTTTGAGTTAAGTTTTTATGCTAATTCCTTAATTTTAACTAAGTTGATAAAATTCTAATGTCTAAAATTCTAATGTTAATTCTCCCTGAGTTGCCTGCCTGTGAGCAGTGTTTTTGTATTTGTTAATTTGAATTAATTTGAAGTACTATTTAATAAACTAATTTTCTTTAAACTAAATATTATGTCTTCATTTATCTTTTTTAAACACAGCAGGTTTTATTCTATCTGTCAAACACAACAGTAGTTTTGGTGCCGTGTACCAGTCTAGAAATTGCTCTCATGTTTTAGAATATTTATTAGTAGTACTTTCAATTGTATTGCAATTATGGATGATGTTAGAGAAAATAACTGTGTGTATATTTCTGTATTTGGGTCAGACGAAACTGGAGATGGCTCTAAAGATAAGCCTTTTGAAACTTTATTATATGCAATGTTCTCTGTTGGTAAAGAGCCATTTCCTTCATTTCTCACAAATTCAAACGATGGTAAAGATTGGGATTTAATTCCCAGAAGTCAGGTTGCTAGTACCAAGAAAACTTGGTTATCCTTATTGGAAAGAAATTTACCTTCTAAAATAAACATTGAGGCAACCTCTGATAATGTAAATTCTGTTGGTAACAAAAATATTGATTCAAATGTTAATAGTAAACAATATGACTTAAATGAACAGGGATTAAAAATAGATTCTTCTAAATGTAATGTAATGAGTAATTTTAAAACAGTCTCTTCAATAGGAGACTTTTTAGATTCAATCCCAGTATTTTCAGGAGAGGAATCTGGCCTCCCATTGGAGGATTTCATAGATAGAATTAAAATGTTAGCCGACCATGCAAATTGGTCAGAGTCAGACAAGGTTTTAGTTTTAAAGTTAAAACTGTCAGGCATAGCTGCAAGATTTATTAGAGATAATCCTAAGTTAAAAGAAGAGAAATCTTTCTCTCAAATTCTTAAAGCTTTACGCGACAGATTTTCCTCAATAGAATGTTTACACAGTAACTTAAGAGCATTTTTGCAAAGTTATCAGAGACCAAATGAATCTGTGCGTCAGTTTGCTGCCAGAGTTGAGGCTTCCTCATATAAAACTGTTTCACCTGCCTTACTGAATGACAGAGTGGCAAACCAGCAAAGACTTGATGTCTTGTGCTCGGTTTTCATTGAAGGCTTGAAGCCTCATTTCAAACGGCTAATCCTACCTCAAAACCACAAGAGTTTTGACTCTGCAAAAAGGCATGCTGTGGCAGAGGAAGAGGTGTGGAGCAAGCAACATGGGGATGACCCCCAATATGTAATGAGTCTTGGAGAATCTGAAAATAAGCAGCTCCATGATGAGCTTAAGAGAAATAAAATAGAGGTAGAGAACCTCACTAAAAGGCTTGCTGAGTTGCAAACTCAGATTAACACCAAACCACAGCTGCCTCAAACTAGAGTGACAAAGGATAGCCGAAGGTGTTTTTCATGTGGTCTATTAGGTCACATAAGTGTGGATTGTAGGAAATTTACTCAATCACACAGGTTCAACAGAAATTCTAGGTCTCTGCCTACTCGAATGTATCAACAACCTTTTTATTTTCCACAACCTACACAAATCAATCCATATAATTTTCCACAACAAATGCAAGGATTTCAACAACCTACTCAATTTTTTTACCATCAGCCAAATCAAAACTTTCAGCCTGACATTAATGAAACTAAACCTAAAATGAGTTACAACACTTTTTATACACCTAGGGGTGATAAAAATGACAGTGAAAAACAAAATTTAAACTAAGTAAGGGTGAAGGGAGTTTTCACTCCAACTTACCTTCTGAAGCCCTTGGGGTGTTACCTGTGGTGCAAAATTCAAATTTGATTTCATTACAGAATTTGTCTCTACCAGTGATTTCTGGTATGATAAATAATGTTGATATTCCTATACTTATTGATTCTGGTGCTTCTATTAATGTGTTGTTTACAAATGTATTATCTCATTTAAATATACCTGACAGCCAATTAATTAAGTGTAATATAAATTTAAAAGGCATCTCTAGTGATATTATAAAAGTTTCCAGAAAATTGAATATTAATTTAAATTTAAATAACAAAATATTTAATGTTGATTTTTATATTATGGACTGTGATTCTTGTAATTATTCAGCAATACTTGGTGTGAAATTTTTAAAGGGTTATAAGATGTCAATAGATTTTAGTAATAATGTTTTATACAATAATATTGTAACTGTGCCTTTTGCAATTAAGGATGAATCTGTACCATTTTCATTATCTAATGCAACTCAATTCTTTAATAATTATGAAATTAACAGAGAAAATACTTTGAATTCTGAAAAATATAGGGATAATTTGTGCTATGCACTTAGGAAATACACAATTCCTCCTCCATCGGAGGCTTTCATACAACTAAAATTAAAAGAGATTGTTAAATTTAATTCACCTACTGTGATGATTGAGCCTTTAAACAACAGTAAAATTCTGGTTGCTAGATCAGTGAATAATGTATCTAGATCTAATATATATAATGTAAAAGTATTGAATTTGTCAACTGATGAGTTGCACATAAATAAGCATTCAAATTTAGCAAAAATTGTTCCTATCACAGTAGTATCTTCCTTTTCAGTTAACAATATTACTGAGTCAAGTGCAGAGAGTGGTGATAATTTTGATGTTTGGGGAGGAAATTTTGATCTTTCACACTTAGACTATAATGAAAAAAGACAAATAGAGAGTTTAATTAATGATTATAAACATATTTTTGCTAATTCTATTCCAGATTTAAAGGGGTATGATACAGTTTTTCATAACATTAACTTAAAAGATGATATTCCTGTTAAACAGAAACCTTATAGAGTTCCTTATCATGTAAGAGATGAATTAGATAGACAAATTAATGAGCTTCTTGAAAATGACATTATACAAGAAAGTGATTCACCATTCTCCACACCTGTACTGTTTGTTAAAAAGGCAGATGGAACATTAAGATTAGTAACAGATTTTAGAAAATTAAATGATAAAACTATTGATGATATTTTTCCACTGCCAAATATCACTGAATTGATTGATAGTTTAAGTGGTGCGAAATATTTTTCTACATTAGACTTAACATCTGGATTTTATCAAATGAAATTGCACCCAGATGACACACACAAATGTGGCTTTTCTACACCTTTTGGCCACTATGAATGGAAAAGAGTCCCTTTTGGTTTGAAAAATGCCCCCAGCTCCTTTCAACGACTTATGTCCATCGTCCTAGCTAAACTTTCCCCTTTACAAATTTCTATTTACATAGATGATATTGTTATTGCATCTAGAACCTTTGAGGAACACTTAATGAAATTAAAGGTAGTATTTGATAGATTATCTCAACATAAATTATGTTTAAAGCCAAGTAAATGCAATTTTTTTAAATCTTCAATAAATTATTTGGGTTTTCAAGTTTCTGAAGGTATTGTCCAGCCTGACCCCTCAAATTTAAAAACTGTTAAAAATTTTCAAAAACCCACCTCTAAAAAACAAATTCGCCAATTTTTAGGATTAACTGGTTTCTACAGAAAATTTATTGAAAATTACTCCTTAAAAGCTCTTCCCTTAACTAATTTAACTAAGCAAAATATTAAATTCTCTTGGACCCCTGAAGCAGAAAATTCTTATCAAACCTTAAAATCCGAATTACTTAAAGAACCCATTTTACATCTCCCTGATTTTTCAAAACCGTTTTCTGTATGTACCGATGCATCAAATTTTGCTCTTGGAGCAGTTCTCTGTCAAGAAGGAGAGGGTGGATTTTTGCACCCTATTGCTTATGCTAGTAAAAAACTAAAAGATGCAGAAATAAACTATAGCACAGTCGAGAAAGAGACTTTAGGAGTTGTCTGGGCAACATCCTATTTTAAGCAATACCTTTTGGGAAAACATTTTACTGTTTATTGTGATCAGGCCTCCCTTTCAAATGTTTTAAAATTAAAAGACCCCACTTCTAGGATAGCACGATGGATAATGTCCATGACCCAGTTTAATTACAAAATTATTCATAAACCTGGTCGCCTAAATTTAACAGCTGATTATCTATCTAGATGTGTAAATAATGTAAAAGTAAACACTATAGACTTGGATGTTGATACAAACCTTCTTTTAAGAGTACGTAATTCTCAAAATTCTGACCCCAATTGTATAAGAATTGGCTCATGCTTAGATAAAAATATTGACCCATTCCCTAAAAATTTAATGTTTTTCTTAAAAGATGATGTATTATATTGTACTAATAGAAAACCTAAATTAAAATATCAAAGAAAAGAGCGTATTATTGTTCCACAAAATTTGATCTCTGATATTCTAAATTATTGTCATGATTCGATCACTGCAGGACATGGTGGTTTTAGAAGGACTTTGAGGAAAATTCAGCAACACTTTTATTGGCCTAGGATGTATGTTCAAATTTTAAATTATGTTAAGAGTTGTCCTGATTGTTTACAGAAAAGAGGATTTAAACAAAAACAAAAAGCTCCTTTACAGAGGTTTCCAAATTCTACTTACCCTATGGAAAGAATAGCTATGGATTGTATTGGCCCCATGCCTCTAACTTACTCTGGCAATAAGTACATACTGGTGATTACGGACTATTTTACTCGTTGGCCAGAAGCTTATGCTATCCCCAATATTAAATCTGAAACTATTTTAAATTGTTTAGAAAACTTCTTTTCTCTTCATGGTGTGCCAAAACACATTATCACTGACAAAGGTTCTAATTTCATTTCGAATGCTGCCATGAAGTTGTATGAAAAATTAGGTATTGAAAAACATACCACTACTAGCTATCACCCACAATCGGATGGAGTCTGCGAGCGTTTAAACAGTAAAATAATTAACACACTTAGTCATTTAGTGTCTGAAACACAAGAGGATTGGGATCGACATTTATCTTTTGCCTTGCTGGCCCACCGAACTTCAATCCATTCCTCGACTGGTGAGTCTCCAGCTAATCTTCTCTATGGTAGAGAATTAATTTTGCCACATCATCTTCTTTTTAATTTAAATGAACAAAATTTTACCACTGTTAGTGATTATAGTCAGGATTTGGCAATTCGTATGAAAAAATCTTGAAATAGTAAAGAAGAACTTACTTAAAGCAGCTAAAACACAAGAGACATACAGAAATAAGTCTGCTGTTATAAAAGATATAAAAGTTGGAGATTTAGTATATTTATACATTCCTGTTTTCCAAGAGGACATTGTAAGAAACTCTCCAAACTTAATAAAGGTCCTTTTAAAGTTATACAAAAAACATCTAATGTAAACTTTAAAATTCAACATGTAAATGACACACGAAATATTCAGTTGGTGCACATTGACAGATTAACAAAAATTCCAGAAAGAGATTCTGTGTTCTTTTCTTGTGCACAATCTGATAATTCAGCAAGTAATACATCTCATGAGAATGATATAATTCCAACACAAAGATATAATTTACGACAAAGGAAAAACTAGAATGACATTTTTTTTTATTTTATTGTTGCGCAACATAATTTTTTTTAAGTGTATAATTTTTGTATGTGTGTATTTGTTATTGATACCTTGCAGAATGCTGCAAACTGGATTTAATTGATGTTGATTTTAAGATAAAATTTGTTATTGTTGTTATTGATATTGCAGATTACTGCAGGATTAGATAATGATTGAGAAAAGATTAATTTGGATAATATGAATTGATGATAATATTTATAGATAGAGATATATTGTTACTTATTTGTTGTTATTGAGAGTGCAGATTTCTGCAAATATTTAATTACGTGGTCCATGACGTAAGTTCTGATCACATATGTTGATATTTTTTTGGTATATATTTGATGTCGGTAAAAGTATTAGAGTTCTGCAAAGATAAAAGTGGCAGTGTATTTTAGATAACTGCAGATGCAGATGATGTTATGTGTAGTTCTGAATGGACATGAATAGATACTTGTGTCTTTGAAATTTTAGTATATTATTGTTGCTTATTGATAATAATTGTTATTGTGTCAATTGTCATTTGACACTTCTATTGAAATTTTATTTATTTTATACAACTTATGTACATTGTTTTACGTTTTTAGATCACTCTATTTACACATTTTTTTTTCTTTCCAGCTGGTATTTATATTTTGTAGTGGAAGTGAGAGTTGTTTCTCATTGGTTATTCAAGGTACCTTTTCAAAATTCAATGTTTCGATTCTTAGAAAACTATTTGGCTGGTCCAATGTTTTCTTAAAAATTTATTTTTATTTATAGCTAATGAGAATCAATGTCAAATCCTCTACCTTTACTTTTGTCTACACAAATTTAGTGATCTGATGTACAAAAATGTATTCATTATATAATTCTTGTTTTAGTCTATAGTTTGTTAACAAACTGCTTATTCCGAAATAGAGGTTGAATTCGGATAAAAATTGCTATACTAATTGATAACTTCTGATAGATATTTTATTTTTATTATCAAAAATTTTTCATTTTTCAAATGAAAAATTTTTGGGGGATAGGTGGAAGGAATGTGTTGGGTTGCTTTAGAATTTGGGGATTTGAAAATTTACTTTTATTTCTTTTTCCCTGGCTCAATATTCTTAATTTGGTAATATTTAAATAATATTTATTGGCTTTTTCATTTATTCTTTAATTGGAATATTTTTAATCTTCTAAATTAATTTTCTTTATAATATTCTTAATTAAAAATGTTCCATTCCTTAAATTAATATTACTTTTGATTTGCAAATTTTAAAAATTATTTATTTATTTGATTCCCCTTAAAATTCCCTTTAATTTGATATCCCATTTTGGTTAGAAATTCCGTTTGTTCTACAGTTTCAAGTTATTTCCATGTCTCACTGCAATTCAAAAATTTCAGTTGCGGCCATTTTCGGAATTCTGTTTTGCGGGCTTTTTACTGCGATTAAATGCGCCACCTAAGCGTTTTCGCGCCTCTGGAATTCGTGATTTATTTTAATTGGTTCGCGTTTTTACGGATCGTCTGCTCTCGGAATTATGAGTATTATTTTGGCAATTCTAATTTCGGTAAGCTAATTTTAATTGCTGCCGTTTATCTAAACTCCGCGCTTTTGCCGCACATATAAATACGCGCGTAGAACTTTTCAGTTTCAGTTTTTTGTTGAAATCCTTCGTCGGTGCTAGCGCGAGAAGCGCGTTGTTTATTTTCGAATGGAACTTATGTTCCACGCGAGCTTTTCAATGGAACGTTAAGTTCCTCGCTTTATTCTTTTTTAACATTAGTTGTTTTAATTTAAATGATGGTTTTTCGAGTTTTTATCGCGAAAGTCACGAAGTAGCTCTCCGGAAAAGTGTGTATTAAATTTTCTTATGCGCGCTACGTGAACGTAGTTTCTGCCGAGGACGGACGTTCTATGAAGATCCGAGTGTACCAGAAGTAGCTGTTAGGTCTGATCTCCCGAGTTTACAATCCTTTTCAAGAAAATGCTGAATCCTCTCCTGCTTCAAGTTTGGTGATTTCCAGTTAACCAGTCTACAAAATTTGTTTCCTACCAGTGAAGTTCTAATAAATTGGAACTTTTCCCCCCTGTCTGATGACCCATCTGGTGAATATTGCTGTTATATTTAAACTCCTAATTTCTTAAATTCTCAATATTTGAGATGTATTTAATCAAATTTATTCTGTAAATTTAAAATTCTAAACTTTATTCTGAGAGCAAATTTCTAAACCTTCATAAATTTTTAAGAGCCTGGGTAAAATTCTAAAATTCTTTAAATTTAATATTTTTTGTTAATGATTTTTGATGAAATTTAAATAGATTGTTTTGAGTTAAGTTTTTATGCTAATTCCTTAATTTTAACTAAGTTGATAAAATTCTAAAATTCTAATGTTAATTCTCCCTGAGTTGCCTGCCTGTGAGCAGTGTTTTTGTATTTGTTAATTTGAATTAATTTGAAGTACTATTTAATAAACTAATTTTCTTTAAACTAAATATTATGTCTTCATTTATCTTTTTTAAACACAGCAGGTTTTATTCTATCTGTCAAACACAACACAAGTTTAGCATATCGTTGTCTTTTGAGGTATATTTGAACACTTAGGATTAATCTTATCGGTATAGTCCACTACAGGAATGAACTAAGGCGGGCCCGAAACGGGTTCGCCCGATACGGCTCAAAATCGAATGAACTAAAATATTTTTAAAAAGATAAGGATGTACTAAATTTATATTTTCTAGTTGCTCCGATTTTCCAGTAATTCTAAAATAACGGGCCCATTCCTATGTCGGGCCCAGGACGGGCTAGCCTGATAAAGTTCAAATCTGAAGAAACTTAAATATACCACAAAAGCCAACGACATATTAAAATTGGAATTTTTAGCTATTTCGGTTCTCGAGTTATTCTTCGAAAACGTATGCACTCTTCAGCGACCCTAGACGGGTTAGACCGATGAGGTTCAAAATCTAAATTAAAATCTATCCAAAAGGAAATGATATATTAAATTTACATTTTTTAGTTACTCCGATTTTCGAGCTGTTCTTGAAAAGCGAGTAAATTTCTATGGCGGCCCTAAGACGCGCTAGTCCGATAAGGCTCGAAATCCGAAGGAATGTTATATACCCCAAAGGACAATGATATATTAAATTTAACCCCTTGCCTGTGGAATATATTTCAGGAAAGTGGGTCAAAAATGGAAATTTTTTTTATGCTTCAGTTTTGTCTATTATAACATTTAAAAAGGTTAGAAAAATTTTATTTTGTAAAAATATAAATTTTTATATGAAATAACTACTATATTTAATATTTTTACATACATGTGGAAAATTAATGGATTATATTCATATTTTACTCAAAATTGTTTAATTATAACAAAATAAATCAAATAATCTTTTGAATTTCACAAATCATTTCACAGAATCATTTTTCAAAATTTCACAAATCTTTTATAGTATGATATATACGAAAAATATGACACGGCACACAAGCCGACATCACACTCTTTACAATAAACTCGGTTTATATCCCACCTAAGGCTCCTATATAGATCAGGTGGGATTAAGGCTCCTATATATAGGAGCCTTAATCCCACCTGATCAAGCTAGCTGATCCCGCCTACTTCCAAAAAAAATGTGAACAACTATCGCCATCTATTGAAAAAACAACGAATTATATTGTAGAACATTTGGTAAGGCGAAACGGACTCAATTCGGGATCAACGGAATAGAAACACTGATTTTTCGCTTGCCCGAAGTCAGTTCGGGCATTCTAAATTTGGCGCAGAGGGGTTGCCCGAACTGGATTCGGGTGGCACAGGCAAGGGGTTAAACATTCTAGATGCTCAGAATGTTGAGTTATTCTCAGAAAACGAGTACTACATTCGTTTTGTTGGGCTCAGGACGGACTTGCCCGATAAGGTTTTAAAACCAAAGAGTTAAAATGAGACAAGGATATGCTAAACTTCGAATTTTTAAATACAACTGATCTCGGGTTATTCCACAAAAATGGGTGAATTTCCAAGACGGGCTAACCTGATACGGTTCAAAATTGAAAGAATTAAAATATAGCCCAAAAGAAAACTATATATTAAATTTAGATTTCCTACTTTCTCTAATTTTCGAGTTATTCCCTAAAAACGGGTAAAGTCCTATGGCGGGCCCAGGACGGGCTAGCCCAATAAGCTTCAAAATCGAGAAAACTGAATTGTACCAGAAGCGAAAACGTTTTACCGGATTTCACGTTACTATGACAAATGAACCTGATTATTTTACACCTCAAAAGTTTGAACGAACACCAGATCAAGTTATATAAAATTTTAAAAATATAAATATATTCTTAGCTCAATCTCTCTGAAAATCAAACGACTTTTTGTGTATAGCACTTGCAATAATCCCACCAAATTTCACACAAATTTTTCAGTTATTTCCAAAGATATTAGACATTTCATTTGCATTAAATTTTCATTAATTTCAATGCTAACTACTCAGATTTAGATCTCTTATTCGAGACCAGAGCCGTCTGGCGGAGGTAGCTTTTCGGGAACAGTTCCCAGCATTGATAGGTATAGGCGGTCGGCACGCTATTACTCTAGGCACTGTACCCAATTTTATTTGTATTCTACAACGGGTGTGCTCACCGAGCACACCTGATCCTGGAATACAAGCCCGAAGTTGAAGACGAGAGCCACTTTCTTTAGGAAAGATATTCGAATGGTCAGTTACATTGGAAAGAAAAATGAACCCGTTGTGGGAATCAAAGGAGAATTTACTGTTGATTATGCCAGAATAAGGTGTTTAGATCAATATTTAATATTGAAAACTGTAACTGAATGTTTTTACACACTTTTATTCGACTTAGATCAGAGTATGCAGGGTGTTTCAAAAAAGATTACACGATTCAATACACCTTGAACTACGAATTGCAGGCCTGTAGTTCCAGATAGGCTTCAAATGAGGTAGACTATGACAGTTTTGATCACGGGATACTTCCTAGTAAAAAAAAAACACATTCTAACTTTTTGTACTATCCTGTCATGGACCAGCAATACACGTTATAGCTCGAAAACCTTAGAAGTTAGAAAGCTCGAATTTAGCATATTGTTGCCTTTTGCATTATATTTTACTTTCCCTGCAATACATGGTAATGTATAAAGTATTGGAATCATGCCGAAAATCGCAACTCGAGTTTTCGACGGATCTACGCGTTTCGAGACCTCTAGAATACAAAAAAACTATTTTTAGCATGATGTCTGTGTGTGTGTCTGTGCAGATTTTGTATCCAATCTAACTAAAATCTAATCGACCAGATTTCATAAAATTTGGTAGGTAAGTCACTTGTGGGCGAATCTGGTGCTGATTAGTTTTGGGTACGATTCGGAATAACAAAACCCTCCTTTTTTTGGGAAGTGGCCCGCAAAAGCCTGTATCCACTCTAGCTGAATAACTAATGGACTGAATTTCACAAAATTTGGTAAATAAATCACTTGTAAGCCACCTTGGCGGTGATTAAATTTTGGTATGATTCGAAAAAAAATAACCTGCCCTTTTTTGCTAGAATCGTCAAAATCTAAAATAAAAAACTACGTATGCTCAAATATATCCATTAAATGCTTGTTTTATCCATAATTTTTTACGAAGAAAACAATAAGACCAACCCCATTACACTAGGACTAGCCGTTCTCGAGGTATTTTAGTTTTTTCGAATTTTCTCTACGCCACCTTTGAAAATACGTGCAGTTACCAAATGAGAATGAAAAGTGGATTAAATTTAATTAAAACAAGAAAGATCAATCATGCATAAAGTATTGATTATGAAACACTTTCCAACTTCAATGCAACTTTATTTAAACATCTCTAAAATGCGATACATTCCTCGGTAATATGTTAAAAATTATCACAATATTACATTAATTTATTATATTTGAAAACTTAAAACTTGATCAGAAAAAAATGAACTTCATTTAAAAATGAGCTTCATTCAAACGACGGCATTGTAATATAAATTGCCTCGATTATACATCTCTAAAATGCGATACATTCCTCGGTAATATTTTTAAAATTATAATACTACAATAATTTATTATATTTGAAAACTTCATCGAAAACAAATGGAATTTATTCAAATGAAGTCATCGAAACATAACACGCCTGGATCTCTCCATAAAAGCAGCATTTCATTCATCAACAGTTTTCCATTCATTTCATCCATCACAATATTATAACTTATTTTATTTAAAAACTTGAGACCATGGAGGTACAAGTAATTAAACTCTGCTTAAAACTTCATCGAAAAAATCGTCCTCTCTGTAAAATCAATGAATATTTCATTCATATCAGCTATATTACAGACTCCATGAGCTAATTAATTTTGCGTTAAAGAAATGCAGCAATTCTTATACAACTCATTCTACATATTTTGCTGTCTACCTTTTCCATAAGTGAAAAGTAGGCTTCGTTGTAGAAATAATCAAAGTTGGATGATTATTTAAACTCAACTATATTGTAATTGCGTTGTTTCAATATGTAGATGCATAGAATTGAAGCAAAAATAAAGCGGTTTTAGGACGGATACAACACTAAATATGAATTAAAAAGAACTTTAAAAAGTCACGATTTTGAGACAGGATGGATGCCATATTTTATTTTGAAGTTGGTCACGTGATCTCTTCGTATAATGATCACTTCATATGAAAGGTGTAATTATTATTTTAATTTTAATTTAAAAAACTACTGAATATATTTTGCTCAAATTTTTTTCGTATATTTTATGGGATAATTTGAATATTTCCTAAAACTTTCGAAGCAATTTGTGAATTTTAAATCCCCCTAAAAAAGGTTTGAAAAATTACTTCTCATAGGGGTCAGTAGAGAAAATAGCGGCGTTCACCACGGAAGGGTGTGCAATGCTGTGCAATGGCCGCCATCTTGGATTTCGTAATCCTAGACGGGGGTGGAAATGAAAAAATGAAGGCGTTAAATTTTTTTAGAAACTTTTTTTCGGGTGGCAACGATTTTGTAGTCTTGTACGAAGGGTTTGGGGGAGAAATGAATTTTTTAGAACGAGTTTTTTCTAAATATCAATGAAACTTTTTTCGGGACGGCAACACCTAGGAAGGCTGTGCAGTACCCCCAGCGCCCCTTAGCGACGGAAAGGGGAACTATTGAGGACGATATTTTGGGATTTTTTCTGAGTATGGGAGAAGCTTTTGAGGCGGTGGCAACACCGTCGGTGGCGGTATGGAGCCATCAGTGTCCCCTAGCGGCAGAAAGGGGTACTATTAAGATGAAACTTGGTAATTTTCTGCCTTAATGAGATTTTTTCATTTTCTTTCTAAGTTAATTAAACGATGTTAATTAAAATTGAGTGATTAAGTAGGGAATATCCGTAGACCAAGGGTATGCCAAGGGTGTACCAAAACAACTCCCAGACGGTTACGAAGTTAACTGTGAGAATCGTGCATGATGAAGGGGGATACTTGAGAATTTCTTCAAACATAGGCTTTAACACTTGTGCCATTTCGTTTTTTAACGTTTTTTCACAAAAACGCAATTTTTACTAACAAAATTTCGTAAATATAAGTTTTTTTCTTATAATTTTTTGCAAATGTGATTTTTTTACTTTTCAGAAACCACACATGTGCTAATTTCTCTATGGAAATTAACATAGGTTTTCTCACTTGTGCTATTTTTGAACGTTTTGTCACAAAAACACGCTTCTTACTTGTAAAAATCTAATAAAAACATGTTTTTAAAGTAGCAGAATCGCACGAATTAGTGGTATAAAGTAGCAGAATCGCGTGATCGACCCTATTCGATGAATGACTCTATTGCAGGGGGTGTGTATACCCAATCATTTCAGCCTTAGATTTCCAACTTTTAAGTATTTAAAAACAAATATTTTAAAAACCCCACACGCTAATTTCTCTATAGGAGTATGTTTTTAAATCGTGTGTATTTACATGGGGGTATCTTTAAATCCCAACATGTTTTAAAATGAAACCGCAGAGAATGAATCATCTGAATAAAACTTCTCTTCGATGCGTGCGTTGAAAAAGTGCTCAGAATATTGGGTTTCTTACGACAATGGTAGAAAACCCGTACAGGTGATCCCTTAGAATATCCGGGCAGAACACTAGATCATTCCGTCAGAATGGAATCCACCCACCTTTCTGCGAGGAGTGGGGGAAGATAGTTACGTTAAGACATGTTACGGCAGATAGTCATAAAAGGGTGTTTAATTCCTGCATCTGCGGTGGGTTGTAAGAATGCAGGGAGGGTCAGAGATCAAATGACCAGAATGCCGCGGTTGAAAGTATTCTAGAAGGCGGACGTTATCGCCGTTCGTGACGTCACTGGGTTAGAAGAAGAAGTGCCAGTTTCTCCGACTAGCATTCATTTCTTTCAAATGAACTATTATTTAATCTGCATGACTATGATCATCGCAAGGCTAAATCTCGTAAGAGACCCCGCTCGGTACTTAACTTTGATATTCGGTACTATAGGAACGTCCCACCTTAATCAGTTGATATTAAAGAAAACTCGCGATCTTTGGTTTTCTACAAAATGTTTAAAATCCTAAACTGCTAAAATGCTAGGTTACCCTCAGATCTGCATCAACTCCCCCAAACTGCTTAAACTCTTAATGTGCAACAAACTGCCACACTACGAGCTAGGACAAATAATAAAAACAGTAAATCAAAAACTCGAACCTCCAACTATGGACCAATGAAATAATGTCACAGTATGAAGATAAGAACCACACCTAGAGATTGGAGATTAAAGGCGCTTCGCGCCTGGTGCTCTGTTCTGGACGAAACTCTATGAAGCATTAATTTCTATGGGAGAATATAGACTGTGTCAGTCGTTGTTTTAATATAATTTGTAATTCTAGCGTAAAAGTGAAGTTTAAATGTAAATTTGTGTATTACAGATGTATATATATATTAGTATTTTCACGTATATAAAATATAATTTTGGTAAGCACAAAAATGCCTAGTTGATGCTCGGTTGCTTTGTGTTCAAATTATTATAAGAAGTCAATGGGATCTATCAGTTTTCATAGATTTCCAAAAGATCCTACACTCCAAAAATTATGGATCGTGAAGTGCAAAAGAGAGGATAAAATAAACATTGCTAACGCAACTGTCTGTTCGAGTCAATTTTCTGATGAAGATTTTGAAGAAGATTTTCGGGTTAATTTTGAATTTGAAGCCGGTTAAACGATTAAAACAAGAAGCCAATGGCACAAAAATCTCACATACCATTAATACCGCAGTTAAAAATAATGTTTTTAATATAGCAGTATAAAAAATACTTATGATTGACATGTTTCATTGATATGTAAAATAGGTGGTCCTCTAAGTAATCCAAAAAAACAAAATTAATAAAATAAAAACGACTTCACATGCAGTATCTAAAATATATAAAAATAATTTATATTTCTGATACTAGCAATTATGGAGTTTTCTTTCTTTTTTTTTTTGGAGGGGAGGGGGAGGAGATATTAGCATTTTGTAAGCTAATTTACACAGTTTAGTTTATTGCAAAATGTATGTAAAGTTAATTTTAAATACCTTAAGCATTTTACTTTGTTATTAATATACATAATCATAAAACGCAATTATTTAGTAATCATAATATTGACATTATATTCACATCATCTGAAGTTATGGGACATTTCGTTTTGACATTTAAAAGGCTTAGAATACAAAACTAAAATCATGAAAGTTGAAATATAATGCATAAAAAATGTATTTACAATAAAACTAAAAGCCAACAGCACATTTTCCAGAAGAAATAAAAAAGTGGGTGAATGCTTTCTTAGAAATGCATGGCGCATATATATCAAAAGAGAAATGCGTCATTAAGAACTTGCAGTCAAAGTTAGCAAACATTTCACCTTCTATACAATTAAAAGCCATAACTTTGTTTTCACGAACCAGAACAATCATTCGCAATTAACACTTAAATAAGACTTTGATACCACAATTAGTAGAGAGAAAAAAAGCAAAGAAAAGCCTCTAAATGGTGTAAAAGCAGTATCATGGCATAAAAATGATATGTATTGATTTATTATTTATGATCCACGTGAACATTGCTTTAAAATTTTAAAACTGTACATAGTTTATATATTTAAAACGCTATAAAGTTTAATAACATCAATTTCGCATGCTTAAAATATCTTTGTGAAACTGACAGATCCAGTGGCTTAACCAAGAGTCATAATACTCTACTAGCTCACAAAATGCATCGTCTTTTTGTTGGGTAAATAAAATAAATCTACTGCCATTGACCATCCATTCGACCGTCAACTTCCCCTTTTCCCAAAATCCGATCTACGCTTCGTAATATAATATATAGTTATGTAACTACTAGATTGATGATATTTCATAGCCATCAATATATGTTATATGTATGTGGGATTTTTTACTCAATTAGATATTTTTGAAATACGTATTTATATTACATGTAGAAAGTATTATCAATGTTTAAGATAATGGATACTATATTTTTAAAAATCCGATGATTAGATATTTATTCATATCATCATATCTGTATTAAAACACTTGAAATGTAATTTTTATATTTACTACACTTTTCACGATATATTTCAGCTTTTATTATAAATAATATATGTATTATAATATTTTAATGATAGCCCTATGCATTTATGAGTAGAATCATTTAATTTCATTCTTCTAAAATTTTATTACGAATGATCTTATCTCCTTTTTGAATGATAAACGCGAACTTTCTAAACTTTATACACGTATCTCTATGTCCCCTCTTCTTGACTTGTAAGTCAGTGACGTCTCGCTTCAAGTTTCTCTCCCGGTCGAAAAGCAACCCCCCTTCTCTGACCTACCTTATGTTTAAAGTACCTTGGTAAGAATGCCTGTGGTGGGGGACAGTTTTTCTGGACTGCTAGAATGCCGTTCTAGGCTGGGGTGAAGAGAGACCACGACGAAATGCCATTATATTCTCGCCTGTGAGTGCTTAGGGAAAGGTTTGCTTGTATTTAACCAAGTTCTTACTATTACCTGAAAATAAAAATACCACCTGAAATAAAGATGTCTATCATGCTTATGCATTTCCATTTAAATATTTTACTAATGCATTTCCTAATAATATCTGAAAAACAAATATTTTTACCACGTTCTGATTTCCACTTAAATTTTTAGAATGCTTATGCATTTCTTACTAATACTTGAAAAATAAAGATGTTTACCAACTTGTTACTAATACCTGAAAAATAAATATTTTTACCAAGTTCTTACTAATATCTGAAAAATAAATTCTTATGCGTTTTGCATTTCTTGAAATACCTGAAAGGTGTGTGTCTAATTTTCCAAGAACAAGGCAGAGTTAAAAAAAACATACATTTATTAAAAAAATTAAAAAATAAATATATATACATATTGACTAGAGACATTATTCTTCTTTTGTACATAGATTATGAATAGTTTGAAAAAGTTCAGGAATATGAATGACTTGAAAAATGTCGTGGATAAGCACCAGTTCCCCAAAATGAGGATTGTTTAAATTGTCTCTTGTAAATTGGTGTGCAACATGGCAGTGGCGCACCCACGGGGGGGGCCGAGGGGGCCCTGGCCCCCCCCCTTGGGCTGACAAAGCAAAACGCGAAGGGCGCTGTCAGCACAAGGGAGAACTAGGTCTGCCTTCGAGAAAGTATAAAAAAAAAACATTTACAACCATTATTGTAATAAATAATTTTAATCATTGTGAAGAAAACAATTCCAGCATATCCCAACACTTACACTGAATGTAATTATACATATAAAGCTCTTTATCGTACTGTACAAATTATAAATTAATTCGCACTAAAGGCGCCAATTCTGGAAACCCGTTCTTCTTAAGACGTTTCTACCTGTGATTGAATTTAACTAATGGACTCGTCCAAAATCACGTGACCCAAATGCCTTCTCGCTATAGTCGTACTATACCAGTGCTGTGTAGAGTGACGTCACAGGCGCCTCCGTGGCCCTATATAAAGAGTGAACGGCGGGGAAGCGGCTGTTCGCTCGAAAACTCGAGGATTTCGTTTACCCAGTGAGAAAATTGTGGAAGTGAATAAATAGATCGTGCCAACGCTTCGCGAATTAAGTGTTGCTGTGAGTTGAAATAAAGTGCGACGTTACGACACAAGGTGATAACAGTGAATTGGTAGTTTCGGAACGAGGGCCTGCGTGGTGAATAGCTGAATTTAATAATGGTCCTGAACTTTCAACTGATCTTACAGTGAAATGCATCTTTAACGATCAGTGTGTGTGTTTATGTGCGTATTTCGGCTATATAGCAAATTTTGTTCTTGAATAACTGAGGAGCAAGGTAAAAAAAAAGACAATGAGTGAAAAACGAAAAGGGCTAGGCCAACAGACACTGGGAAATTATTTTAAAAAAAAAAGTAAGATTGAAAATAGTGACGTTCCCAACGACGTTTCCCTGAGCTCTTGTTACATTGATGAGGCTGCAGTCGAAGCAAGCAACAGCCGTGACCCCGGGCTGTCTTCAAACGCTTGTGAGGAGGTAAAGGTAGGACAAAACACAATACCAAACACAGTTGAAATAGAAATTCTGGCTGCAGATATTTCTAATTATGTCAAGAAATCTAACCTCACAGATGAAGATAGGATAACAGCGCTAAAAAATCTTTGGGAACCATATGCAAATTACAGTTTTCCTGCTACTGTCACTAGTGCTGTATCAAGTCAAGGAAAACCTCACCACACTCGGAAGTTCTGCTCATCTTGGCTGAGTAAGCATAACTGGCTAGCTTACTCAAAGGCAGAGGACAGTGCCTATTGCAAATTTTGTGTTCTCTTTGCACCCCATGAAGTCGGTTTAAGATCCACACAAGCTACAGGTCAACTTGTTTCAAAAGGATTTAATAATTGGAAGAAGGCCTTGGAGAAGTTCAGTCAACATGAAAAATTTTTCTATCATAAGGATTCAGTTCTCAAAGCCGATGAGTTCTTAAGGGTCACGGAAGGAAAAACGGTTCCTGTGGATCAAGTAATGGACAGAGGAAAGCAAAAACAAGTTTTGCAGAATAGGGCTATTCTTAAACCTATTATCAAAACAGTGATTTTTTGTGGAAGGCAAGGGCTGGCCATGAGAGGGCATAGAGACTGTGGGGATTTGGACGTATTGTCAGAACCATGCCAAGGCGAAGGAAATTTTAGAGCCCTTTTGCGACTCCGAGTTGATGCAGGAGAAGAAATACTGAAAACTCATCTACAAGGTTGTGCAAAAAATGCAACTTACATAAGTTGGAATATACAAAATGAGATTATTTCAGCATGCAATGATTCCATTGTGAAGCACATAGCAACTGAGGTGAATGAGGCCAAATGTTTTGCGGTTTTATGTGACGAAACCACAGATATTGCAACGGTAGAGCAAATGACACTTTGCGTTCGTTATTTGAAACGGTTTGAAACAAATGATAAGTATAAAATTGAATTTAAGATAGTGGAGAACTTCCTTAAGTTTGTGCCCCTGACTGAAACTACAGGTCGAGCAATTGCAGATGCTATTCTTAAAGGCCTTGCAGACTGCAACATTGATACGTCTTTCCTCCGTGGACAAGGGTTCGATGGAGCTTCTGCAATGAGTGGAGAGTACAATGGCGCCCAAGCAATTATATATGAGCAACACCCCAAAGCCCCCTACGTTCATTGTGCATCACACTGTTTGAACTTAGCCATAACTTATTCATCTAGAGTTCCGGATATCCGAAACAGCTTTGGAATAATAGGGAAAATCTCTAGTTTTTTCAACACACCAAAACGAAACCTTGTTCTCACCAGCAAAATTAATGCAGCTAATCAGGAAGAGACAGAAATCAGTGCCAAAAAACTGAAGAAATTATGCCCTACTCGTTGGGTGGAGAGACATGATGCCGTCACAGTTATGGTTTCATTGTTTGATCAAGTAATCGACGCTCTGGAGGAGATTACTACCTGGAATGACAAGGAGACATCAACAGAGGCTCATACCTTGTTATGTTCAATGTTAACATCACAGTTTGTCATAGCACTTGTTTCAGCTGACAGATTACTCAGCTACAGTGTTCGTCTGAGTGAAAAGCTGCAGGAAGTTAACCTTGATCTGGCAACTGCTGTGAGTGACGTAGAAGACGTTTTGAAAGCTATATCTATAATTCGAGAGAACGCAGAGAACGAGTTTCACCATCTGTTTGAACAAGCTGTTAAGAAGCTGGAACAGCATGGAGAAAACATTACTCTACCACGCCGTGCCACCAGACAAATTTATAGATCAAATTTCAACGTACAGACTCCTGAAGAATACTACAGACTTTCTATTTTCATTCCATGGATTGATAATTTCATCACTCACCTCCATGAAAAATTTCTCAAACATAAGGAATTTCTACAAAGTTTTGCATCTGTCATTCCGAATGGAAGGCAGCCGACACTGGAAGAAAACGAGAGATTTGTTGCCTTATCAAGGAAATTTGCAGATGATTTAGGACCCAGATCAGATAATACTCTAAAAGCTGAACTACATCTGTGGTACATGAAGGTCTTTGCATTGAACAAGAAAACTAAAAGCCCAATCGAACTGCTTAACTTTTGTGACCAAAGGACTTTTCCAACTGTGTTTGAACTTTTAAAAGTGTATGCCACCCTCCCAGTATCAACAAGCAGTGCTGAGAGGTCATTCTCCACAATGAAGAGGTTGAAAACTTACTTGAGAAACAGTATGAGTGAAACCAGACTGAATGGACTGGCGTCAATGAACATTCACCGTGAAGTGGAAATTGATCCAGACCAGATAATTAATGCTCTGGCTACAAAGAAAAACAGGAGGCTGGACTTCGTTTTATGAATATGTATAGATCATAATTGAATAATATAACAATATGTAATCATGAGAGAGTGGTTGAAAACAAGTATACAGTATAAGCAGACCAGAACAAATAATTTTATCTTCATCTATTTCTTAATTTGTGTTGTTTTGTATAAATATCTACTACTACTTCTTCTAATCATTCAATTCTCTTGCACTGCACTAAAGAATTGTTAGTAATTTGATAAAAATAAATGTACAAAAAAAGACAACCGCCTTGTTAATTGATATGGCCTCTGATCATTTTTTCTCGGAAAATTTATCGAGGAGTCATCCTCCTTCATAAAAATTTTGTGCACCAATGGCCCCCCCCTTAGGAATATTCTGGGTGCGCCACTGCAACATGGATCCAATCCAAGGCATACAGAGCTTGTTGTCCATATTGTTGGTATTTATCAAATTCTGTAAAGGAAACACAATCGTGGATCTCTGCGTTATCGTACCCAGCTGTGCAGGCAAAGCATTCGAAAAATTCGGATATTTTCTCCATTAGACAGTTTTTTAAGTGGCTGCATAAAGCAGACTGGAGTTCATAAAATCCTTGAGGGTTATCGGGATTCCCATTGGAAACACTCGCTTGCACTGAATAAGTATTAAGTTCTCGTTTTACAAAATAATCCAAAGTGTCAGAAATCACACTGGCTCGTACTTGAATGTTAATAGAATCGATGTAATCACACAATTGCAGAGTTTCGGGTAGGGTTAGAACCACATACTCCGGAACAAACTGGAAAGAGGAATCTTTTTTTTCGAAACAGGCGCTGGAATGTCAGTTTGGGCTCTCCTTGTAGTGTGTGTGGGGATATACAGAGATCTATTTTTATGATGTGTAGCATATCCTCTTTCAGAAGATTGACTAGGGATTCCAACTCGGTAAGAAGAGCGAACCATACGGTGGTCGGTAGGGAAACACCCTCTTTTGTTGGTTTCAGACTACCATCAGCATCTGATGTAAATTTCCGGATATGTATCCGTGTTTGTCCGATAAAATGCACAACACTTGCAAATATATCACCACCCAGATGAAACAGAGTAGGAGGTAAGGAATCCAATGTTATAGGCTCCTGCTGAGAACATACTCTTTTTGCTGAGGCATTCGTAGTATTTGTTAAGGAACGTTTGTAAGACATGGTTAGCAACGATGTTAGTAGACCTCTCTCTATGAGTATTAAGCAGAAAGTAAAGAGTACTTGTAAAAAAACTCGCCAGAAGATGTGTTGAAATATCGCCAAAAAACTAGTATGGCCTGTTTAAAATCGCCAAAACCTAGTATAACTGGCTAAAAAATCGCCAATATAGGACATTTCCTTTTTTAAAAGCTGCCAAAGGCGTGTGACGTATTCAGACAATGACGTCACTCGTTTCATGTCCATTCTTGAATGTGCGGGTGAATTCAGACAGTGGCGTAACCCATTTCGTATGCATTCTTGAATGGCGCTTGTTTGATATTATGAAACTTCTTTTAAAACATCTGATATCTTGGGGATGAAATCAAATCTCTAAGTCTTTGCAGTTGATCAGGACATAATTTAATGCAAATGGGTTTTAAGGCAAAACCATCATTACCATTTCTGCATAGTTGTTGTAGAATATATCCACGTTCTCTTTATTAACACTTTACAACAAAGTTGAAAAGTGTTTCTGACTTTGTTCATTCTGTCCGTTAGCACGATAACTGCCGTAAAAATTACTTTATCAAAATGAAATTTTAGTATGTTGTTCAGACGGTCTGGGGGACCTATGGGAATATAAATGAATAATATCGCCCAATTAGTTTTGGATTGAAAAAATGAAATACATTGACCCCAGTAGAAGAAACATGGGCGTTCTGCGCCGGAGGAGGAGCAGAGGAGCAAAATGGCCTCCATCTTGAATGCAGCTGGCAGATTTAGCCTTTTTATATCCATATAGGTGCATGTGCAGAATTCTGTGTTGCGAGCGCCGCCACGCGCTCGCCTTCTAGCCCCACGGAGGGATGCGATATCTAACTTTTCTTCCTGAACGTGTTGTATAGCTTCTTTCATTAAAGTCCTGTAAAATGTGTGCAACTTTTACTCAATCTATATGCACTGTTTCACTCTTGCCATTAGCTTCAATTATGAAGTCTTTACGCAATCGTTTAATAACCCTATACGGTCCTTGATATTGTGGTTGTAAGGATTTAGCAATGGCACATCGTGGAAGGAAATGTATGTGCACGTGCTTAAATATTTTGACACATAGATAGACGGTTTCCCATGATGCTCTGTAGAAGTAGGCTTTAATGACCCCATTCTATGTTGCAAATTGGCCACATAGTCCTGGAGCCGTATGTTTGAAGTGGGACTATTCACAAAAAATTGTCCAGGAAGCCGCAACTTTGTGCCGTATGTTAACTCAGCTACCGAAGCGTCCAATTCTTCTCTGTATATTGGGAGACAGCAGAAGGGACCTGACCCACCTTTCAGTATACAGGTTTAAATCCCCACCACTGGGAGTCGTCTACAGACGACAAGACTAAGGCCCAGAACAAGACGTGTTGGCAAAAATCCAGTAAGAAGATCAAGTAAGGATTCAACGCCAAGAATTGTCTTAATGTCAGAGAGATCTATTAACCACACACACCCCACCCCAGGGAGCAGCCGATGAAAACCAGAACACTCATGGGACCTCAAGGGAACTTCCCTTAATTGAAAAAGACTGAGCAAAAACACCCCAACTCCAGAGGAGTGCAGGGACACACATGACGGCGGGAAACGATACATGTCGAATGCAGTGACTTTCCTGAATGACCGAAAAAAGCCAGATTGTTGGCACCAGAAGTGGAATTTAGTATTTTTGTAGATGATTTCGACTTTCTACCCCTCGGTAGTTATGCAGAGGCAGCATACAACTTAAAGAGGCGCTGTCGCAACCCGGGCCTATACCTGTACTGCCAGGTTAACTTAACATAAGAGAAAGAGAGAGAAATCCCGAGTAGTACCGTCAGCAATGTCTCGTACCAAATTTTGTTCGTATCGAGCCTTAATGCAAACTTTAGCCACCCGGTCGGTTACCATTCGTCGCTTGATATCTATAGCTAAACCAAAATTCTGTAAAAAATCTGCACCTAGAATTGGTTTACTAGCACCTAGAATTGGTTAGTTGTGATTGTCCAGCGAAATTTTCGACGCATCGCGAAATCGAGACTGAATAACTTTGAATCATATGTAGCTATACCCGATCTATTTGTAGCATATAAGGAAACTTTATCCGATTTCAACCTATGCGAAACAAATGACCTATCAATGCAAGAAAAGTCACTACCACTGTCCAAAAGAAAACGAAAACTTTGTTTTGAATCATTGTCCGTAATGTATAATCTACGACTTACCAGTTTTTCCAAAACCGTAGCCGTTTCTGCTTGTTTCACCAGTTTTTTCCACAAGCACATGGCGCAACACATTTGTGGGCTTTATCCTTAAATCGAAAATGATAATAGCAAACCCAATCTTCACTTCGTGTATTAAACCCTTTTCGTTGCTTCCTATGTCTATTCCAACTCTGAGTTCGCGCTGAGCGTTTTGTATTTTTCTGACTGCTGCATATTCTATATAACTCCTGCACCTATTTAGTCAAATCTAAAATTTGCCTTTGTCATGGGGGTACCGTGCTATCCTGATTAATACCCTGCACGGAAGGTAAATGCATTTTCTGACTGTAATCTGAAATTTTATCTGCCATTTCAGCTAATTTGGGCAATCCTTCCATGCTTACTGACAAAATAGCCTGCATATTACTTGGTAATCTACTCATTCAGGCTTGTTTCAAAAATGCATCATCTACCTGGTTATTATTTAAATCAGATCTTCCTCATGTAGGACAATTTCTATAACTCATACAGCAATAAAACAGCAATCTGATATAATAAACAGATCAGCTGAAATATTGCAGTACAAGATTTTTGAAAAATACGATTAATAGGACATACAGTACATAAGCTGAGGCATAACGAAACAACACAGCTTGCATCTGAATATAAACGAAAAATATGAAAAACATACATGTTTCAATTTCATTTTAAACCAATGAGTTTATGTATAATTTTTCTAGCACCCGAACCGATTCCATAAAATATAACGATAACGAGAACATCACTGACGAACTATTGTGTCAGCAATTTGGTGCCGAATTTTTAATATTTATACAATTGTTTCTTTTTACAATAAAGCTAAGACATAATTATTTTTGGAAATAATGCCTTTAAAAATGAAAGGATGTACTAATATTAATAAAATCAACTTTAAAAAAAATCGTGGGAACCCATAACATGCAGTGTCAGCCATTCTTCAGGCTAAGTCAGATCCGGGAGAGAGCGTATCAGACCGTTTGAATCACTAAGGAAGGAGGAAGGAGTTTTTTGTCCCGCCTTTTCATATGACTATTTTCTAATCGAGTAGTTTCGCATCTCACATGTTATTGTTTGTAAGTTTACTTTCTCTAAACTCTACTTATGTTGTCACCAAGTGACATTATCAACATGGACTATCTGGGGCAAAATTTGTAGTTCTCAAGTACGCCTGCTTTTAAAACTTTCCAAATTAATTACACTTTGAGTAAATGTTTCAGATAATTGTGTACCTGCAATGAAATTTTATATTATTTTACGTTATTCCTTCTTTTAAATTAATCCGACTGAGAGTACTTGGTTGTTTAAGTTTTATTTTTCCTTGATCTGAATTTCCTGTGTACTTATTTTAATTATAATGTGCAGGATTCGAAGGTGTCATAATGATTAAAGTACTATAAGTACATGTACAAAATATTTCCTGAATTGGATTGGCATGCAGATCTTTGGCTCCCTAACTTTTCTAATTGCTGTATAATAAGTGCTTTGGTAATATCTCGAGTTCCCTTATATAATATCTGCAAATGAGAATGAACTTTTAAGTATTAGTTGCATAATCTTAAATATGATTATTAATCCCTCTTTTAGTTTTTTATATGTATATGTATTCAACTATTCAATTTTTAATATTATAAATGTATCGCCTGAGGTTTTATGATGCTTCTAAATTAACAAAAAATGCATATATACATATATATGTATGTGTACATATATACACACACTAATAATATTTTAGGGTCCATCCTTAAAGGTTAATTAATACGTTATTAGTCATAAAATATGCCCTGGGTTGTCACCTTTACCCGAAGCTTAGCTAAATTTGTGAGTCAGTTTATTCTAAATCTATAAGTAAAAAAGCACTAAAGGATGAGGAAAACTTGCGCAATGTATTTAAGCATAAATAGAAAAATAATGCAGCATACAGCTGTTTCGATGATATGCTGGATCCTCTTTATCAGTGCAGAAGAACCAACAAACCTAAATGCAAAAAAGGTGAAATAGACAGAAATAGGTAATGGAGGAGCTTATATACCCAAGTTCTGGATTAAGAGGCTAAGTGAGACACTTAAACGAAAGCAGAATGAAGAACAGTCCAACCAATCCCAAACAAGAATAACTCACAAGATCAGAGGCATCGGAAGTCATTTTCCATTGTGAGTGCAAGATTTCATGCATGCAAGATGCATCATGCATGCAAGATTTTATGAGTGCAAGATTTCATAAATAAAAAAATATGCATGTCCAGGCGATACACGTATAGATAGTGCAGACTATAGCCACCAGTAGATTCAAAATCGCTTAAATAGGAAGCGAGATGAGAAATTTTAGGACTATCTTAAGTAAAATTTATGCCCAGGGAGTATTGGAGCAATATTAGTCTTCAATGAAATTAGAAGCAAAACCAGGGGGATTGAGTAGTTACGGTGAAGGGGAGATTTTAAGGAAAACAACGCCAGATCAAAGAATCAAAT
Organism: Amaurobius ferox; assembly: GCA_951213105.1. NCBI lineage: Eukaryota > Metazoa > Arthropoda > Arachnida > Araneae > Amaurobiidae > Amaurobius > Amaurobius ferox. The sequence goes on along the minus strand of OX578147.1, from coordinate 3,183,743 downwards.
ATCAGGTTGAAAATTGATTTTTAACATTCTTTAACAAATATTTATAATTTTTTCAATCTTTAATGTTAAATAGCTGAATAAGTAAGACAGCTGAGTAAGTCAAGAGACTCACCTCCTCAGACAACACATTTCTGAAGGTGTCACTAAAAATATTTACGGATGTGCCACAAATACAATTCTCATGACTTTTAAACCATTAAGAGGTCAAATACATTGAAATTCATCACAAAACAAAGCATAGAACTGCCTTAAATCAGAAATGATCCCATTTTCCGAAGGACAGAACCACCTTACATCAGAAATGACTGCCCTGGGCACTTACTGAGTTGATGTTGTTGTTGAAACCCAGACCGTCCGACCTACCAGAAAGGTGTAAGGTAACTGTTTGGACGGTCGGGAAGTGCCACCCAATTTAGACCGGAACCCAGTGGGGGAGGCATCCACAGGGACCGTACCCTCCTTCCCCTACCACCAACCTCTCGGAAGGACTTTCGGACCCACATGTTTAACGTGATCGTACTCCGCATGAACACGGCGGCAGTTTTGGCAGTGGCTGGAATCGAACCCGGGCCTACCGAGTGCAACTCCAGCGCGCTAACCAATGGGCTAGGGCACTTACTGAGTGAAACAGTTTCATTAAGTAATACGGCTAGGTAGGTCAAAAGTCAAAATTAAACAGTGCTCCCAAACAATGCATTTTTCTACCAAAGACGAAGAACAGAAACCCCCCAAAATACCATAAATAACCCCCACTTATTCAACTAAGTAAAAAGCACAAAATATGTATCGAAACTTTTTTGAATTTCTATTTTCTATATCTAATGCTAAACTATTTCGTCATGAACCAAAACTGAAAGAACTAGGTCAATAGAATCAATAAAATAAATCAGAATTACATAAATAGAGTAATTTATTTTCAAATATTTATTTAAATATCCAAATTTATTATTTAAAAAAAAAAACGAGAGACAGAACACACATTTATCAAGAAAAATTTGAGGCCAAGTTAACGAAACTTAGCCAATTCGAGTCAGTCGTTCAAAGTATTTGTTTCTTTGGCGAAAAGCATGGAAACTGATGTGGTTCACATTGAATTGCAATATTGCAATTCTATTTTTAACTCGAATTTCTATTGCCGTTATATTAACATTCCATTCGTTCTATCAGCCAGAGGCAATAAAGGGAAGCGGCCCTCATTAAAAATCCATCGTCTTTCCCTGTAATGCAGTATTTTTCCCTATAGATTTAATATGGTATGAAAAGGGCATAGGAGACTTTTTTGAGAGTCAAAGCTTTAGTGCTGTCATCTAGTGACAATTTCATCGCTCATTTCCAATAATTCGACTTTCAGTTGAAATAAAATTCAGATAATTTCCTTAAAAATTGTAATTAACATATATAACTAAAATAATTTGAAGGGTTTGATCAAGGGGGGTCCGTGTGGCCCTGCGGCCTCTCTGAATAACCGCCCCTGCCCTTGATATTATATTCTTTCATAACAGCTGTGTTTTCTTGGCATATAAGACATAATATGCCCCTGTTATGGTCAATAACAAAAAGATCATTGGTCCAAGCACCTTTAAAAGCTCTACATTCAGAATCAATTTTCCTTTTCTCGCATGTATTCATTGGAGCCGCCATCTTTGGTGTGATGCATTTTAGCAAAAGCTTCTTCGGAATACAAAGATACATATTGACATTTAACTAGCACAAGCAAAGTACTCCTGTGACAAAAACTTTCTATTGAAAAGACGATTTCCCAATGAAAAGCTAATGCGGAATTGTCACCTGAACTCTGTGTGGAACAGGTGGATAGTCGGCACCTGATTGGCTGGAGAAAACAATGCTACCGATGACTGTGACATCCTTATCGCCTCCCCTGCTTCTCCTCAACATTTCTCTGGACTATTTGTTTGCTCACTTGTGATAGGGAAAAGGGTTGCCATACTGTTTCTGCAGTTTCTACTTATTTCTGAAGAATTTATTTTATTACATTTCTTTTTTTTTTTTTTTAATCCTCCATTTAAAAAAAAAATTTCCAAACAGCAGTAGGTGGGCCGGATTCAAACCTTCGGCGGGCCGGACTGTGGCCCATGGGCCGTATGTTGGACAACCCTGCTTTAGATGATATTAAACAATAACAATAATTATTTTTTTGCATAATCATAAGAATAAAAAAAAATAATTCAAATGTAACAGGAGTGTTTTCTCTGCAGTTAGCATTAAATTACTTTGCATTACCTTTCAAGGATAAAGATCTTGTTCACAGTGTTTATGCACATCTTATTGTTCATGTCACTGAATTTTAGTAGGATTCTCTAAAGTTGAGGCACAATTTACTGCTTATGTCACTGGATTTTAGTAGGACTCCAAAAGCACGAACTTCTTTTTATCTGATTTGTAGGTATCGATGATGCCTTCAGTTTGGGAATAGTCTATAGTTGCATTTATTTTTGGCAATTTTCACTAAATGAAGTACACAGCATCATTATTTTTTCATACATTCAGGCACATTTACTATACTGTTTCTATTAGTCTCTAATGCACGCGATACACACCTATAATGCATTAATGCCACTGCTTCTGTTGCACAAAGATTCGGTTCTATAATGTTCTTATGACTATATCACACTACACTCAAAAAGGACAAATCGATGATTTTGCAGAATTTCATTGTGCACTACAATCATTTTATTTTACTCCAAAATTTCTGACCATCATCCAGGTGATCCTCGTATGTTGTTAGTAGTGACATCGTGATAAACTCAAAACCGCTGTAAAACAGGAACTTTACCCAAGTCGACTACTCGGGTCCAGCTTGCACACTGTTCAGGTAGATACATCTCTCAGCTTTCGCACTTCCTTCGTCTATATGATTTAAAATTTTATAGGAGCTGAAACATTGAGCAACTTCTCTATTCGGATTCCAAAGTCATTCTGCAGGGTCCCTGCAGGTCCAGGGACTCGCCAAGAATTAGAGGTTGGATAAAATAATATGAACATCTGTGTAATAACAATACACAAGGGAAACCTGTCGTATACTCCCGCCCTCTAGTGTTGAAGCGTGTCACCTGGTGGGCGAGAATGTACACACATTAGTTTGTGAGTGGTTGGCTGCAAAATATATTGCGGCATTAAAACTTCATTATGGCTGACCTTTCAGATTTCAAAAGAGGAATGATTGTTGGGTCTCATCTTGCCGGAACCTTAGTAATGAAAATGGCCACCCTTGTTGGTGTCAGAAGAAGTACCGTGCCGACTGCAATGACAGCCTGTATCAAACAGGGAAAGACATCATCTGCCAAGTACAACAGTGGCCTACGATCGAAGCTGACTGATAGAGACATAAGAGCTTTGAAGTAGATTATGGCCAGAGAGCACCAGACAACAGCGTCCCAGATAACATCTGAGATGAACACATATTTATAGAAAGCTGTATCATCAAAAACTAACCTGCGTGAACTGCATGCGGCGATTCCAAAACCATTAGTTACACCATTTAATACCTTGAAACGATGAAAATAGTGTTCCGATCATAAAAATTGGACACAACAACAATGGAAGAATGTCATCTATTCAGACGAATCGTCGTTCACATTATTCCAGACCAACGGACGTGTTTACGTTTAGAGAACACCAGCAGAAGCCTATTATGTCGACTGTCTCCTTCCTACTGTTCAGCATGGAGGGGGATCAGTGATGCTGTGGGGAGCAATGTCGCACTGTGGTTTCGGCCCACTTGTTGTCCTGCATGGGCGGGTTACAGCACTAGATTATGTTAGTATTCTGGCCGACCATCTTCATCCGGTGGTGCAAACTTTGTTCCCTGATGATCGACCTGAGATGATAATGCTCCCATTCACACTGCTGGAATTGACCGAGACTGGTTTAATAAATATGATGCTGAAGTACAACACCTCGTGTGGCCCCCTCAGTCCCCTGATCTTAATATAATTGAACCTTTGTTAGGTATTTTGGAGGGCAAGTTGCACAGTTGGTTTCCACCTCTAAGGACACTTTCTGAATTAGCGACCTTTTTGCAGGAGTGGTTACGTATCCCTGTGACTTGTATTTGTGACATTGTGACATGACTTGTATTGATGATTATGACTATTTGTGCATGACTTTGTATTTTTCCATCCCACGCTGGATACAAACTGTAATTCATGCAAAAGGTGGGCCATCAGCCTATTAATAAAGATTTTGTCTCTTTTTACAGGTGTTCATATTATTTTGTCCAATCCCTGTAAAACGTTCTTTTACTGAAGTGGAGTATCCCGTAATGCTACCAAAAAGCCTAATTTGCCTACGAGCTTGCAGAGCCTATTTACTCCTAAATCCTTATGCGCTGGCCAGTTACCAAGAAAATAGTTATATCATGTAGTACAATTGCTCAACCGCTTTTGCTTAAGGGCAAACTGAAGTGGGAAGTTGGAATCCCTTTCACTCTTTTCTTTATTGCTTGGTTATTATGTACAATAGTTTGTGTCGTCTGAATGTCGGCAAAATTGCGATCAAAACAAGATGATGGGAGTGACAAACAGCCATAAGTTGTTTGCTTTGACACTTTTAATGTTGCAAAAACATCTATCCTGAGTGGTCTACGAATGCCTAACAACAACTCGCCTTAAATGCTGCACTGGTTCTTGAATTATATTGCTTTTACTGTTGGGATAGAAAATCTCTCTTTATTGTCCTGAATGACCTATGCTTCTGTTCAGGCGTTTGAGATTGCTTGAGAACATTCCCATGAACAAAAGTAGAATATTGCTCTGTTTTGATATTGAATGAAATGCTTTCATGAAAGTCGTTGTTTTCACCAAAGTTAAAAAGTAGTTTTTTTAAAAGTGTGTGTGTGTTCTCAAATAAATAAAAGAAATTAATTAAATTTAGAAAAATGGTTAAATAAGAAAAATAGTAAAATATGTCTGACAATCTATATTGTCACAAAAATTGCATTTTTTACAAAATTAGCTTCAGTTTAAAGAATGGTGTTTTTATCTAACATTATTTGCTTATTCTTGCCTGATGTCAAAAGCTTCATAACTCCTGTTTTAGATATTTATATGTAAAATTTCATGTAGACTTTTCTATGCGTTATGGAAATGAAAAGGTTTAGCAGTATGATTATTTTCTTTTGGGATACTGCTTCCACTAAATAAACAAAAATAAAAAGTTTTAATCCATGTAAAATTCTAAAATTTTTTTAAGCCTTTGTTTATTCTATATTACATAAATATTTAACACATGCATTTTGAACTTTTGTTTCTACAAATATTGTTCTTGCACCTACTGAAAAAGATTATCTAGTATAATTTTGCTGAACAATAAAATATATTTGTGCAGAATTTTGCAGTGGGTACGACGCACCCATAACTAATTTATTTTATTAATTTTAAGTCCTTTTTGCACCTATACCCTAGAATTTGATGCAATATATTTTGAGCAGGAATATTCTAGACATGATAATGTATCCATAGTACCCATCAAAAAGCTATTTTCTGCATAGTACCCATAAACGGGCAAACAATGCTAAATACTGCTACCATCTTCCGAACAGTTTGCCTAAACTTGTGGGCTTTATAACTACTCTATTTTATGACTCAATCACCAACTGCACATACCCCTTCAAACACCCCAATGTAGAACACTTCTAACATAGACATATTTGAAGTCAAAGGGGGTAAAGTGTATAAGCAATTGTTTTAATCTAAATTATTCACACCTGTTTTCAGAATTGTAAACGTGGATTGATCATTTGTGCCATTTTTACTTCAATGTGTTTCTTGGAAAAAATCCCATTCCAATACTATTTAAAGAAGATTAACAAAATAAAGCTTAATTTTTTTTCAAATTTCTGTGGGTGCAGTTTGTACCCATGCACCCATGGATTCAGACACCACTGTCATAACTGCTGTGCTTTTAAAGTCAAATCAGAGAAAATTAACTAATTATTTTTTGTAGCAGTAATTAAATTTATATATTTCTAATGCTTTAAATTTCTAGAATATGGTATGTATACACTTAATTTGAAATTAAAATATTATTTTTTAATTAGCACACATGGATGTATTTTTAGTAATTATTCATATTTTTAAATATGTATAATTTTTAGTCGGTTTAGATGAATCAATGCTTTTGTTTTTCATTAGTTACTGCAATTTATTACGAATTCCCATTGAACTACCTATCTATAACAATAACTGTTATAAACAATATTTTTTTGGTCCCAATGAGTATCATATAGACATGTTTTTCTATATATATATATATATATATATTAAAAAGATATAATAACCAAATCAAGTAATTATGAAATATTAAAATCAACAAAGCAGTTAAACCATGGCCACAATATCGAGAAAAGAAATATTCAGCACTAGCTTAATTTTGAAGATTAATTAGACTAAACTCATTTTCAAGTCTATGTATCTAACTCTAATTAACCCAAACACATGCTTGCTTCAGAATTGGCAATAGTAAGTTACTATATATACTAATGCAATATATATATATCTGCCTATTTCTTCAGGAACATACATTTTTGTGTTTGCTTCTACAAAAAACTTGGGCATGAGTACGATTTTTGTGGAAGTGAACAATTCATGATTTAAGCTTAGAGCCTTGTCCTCGTGTATAGCGTTTGTGCTTGATTTCGTTTGTTATTCTTTTTTCGATTCCTTACCTTTGTATTTTGATACTTTTCATTGACTTGTTGATTCGATATTTATTTTATTTATTTGTTTTTTATTTTTTTCCATTTGCTTGACGATTTGTTGATTTATTCTTTTATTTCGTAAGCCTGTTAGATATTTGAATTTTCGTGTTACAGATTCTCACTTTTCTTTCATTGGATCTTCAAACCTTTTTTTCTTATATATATATATATATATATATATATATATATAATTGGGAGCTAGAAAAGGCCTAGCTCATCGTGCAAAACAATGTTTCTGTTTTGCAACTTTTCATCTTAAACACATTTCTTGCATTTACACCATGTATGTTTATGCAGGGAATAAGGGGATTAGTACCTTAAGTACCTGCATTATATATATGATTTATATAAAAATACTTTCATCTTAATGTCTAGTTAAAAAAATTTTTTTTTCACCCATCTTTACCATAGGCGCCGACTACGGGGGGGCAGAGGGGCACGAGCCCCCGCTGAGCTTCTCCAGAGGGGGCAAAGCCCCCTCTGGGAAATTTCAAAAGTTTTTTCTAACTTCATATTTTACTAAATACCAAAAAATGAAATTTTTTAAACATAAAAATAATTGAAAGAAAATCCTAACAACGTAAATGTCACATTTCAGTTCAGTCTTGTTCACATCGTCCTTACCATAGCTCCCTAAACTATCTCGCACACAAACCAAGCTCATCTTTATTCCCAGGAAACATGTTTACGCTAATGACAAAAACACCTGTTTACCAGAACTTTTTCGACTGACCACCTAATTCAAAGAGAAATGGAATATTTACAACCATGTTATTAGCATTTCCAAAAAATAACTATTTCCCTCCAGTAATAACTATAAATGATTACCACGAAGTAGAGATGACTTATTTTGTCTACCTAAAGAGATCTTATCTGTAATTACTCCTGGATTCTATATACCAGTGCTGTCTTTACAGGTGGCATCCATTCCGTTTGAAGCTGCAAACCCCGCGGGCACCGTATTCGTCAGGCAAGGGCCAGAGGGAGCTAAGCCCCCCCCCCACACTATGTATACTCAGCCCACCCCCCTGATAAAAATATTAAAGTTTTAGTTGTGATAAGAAATGTCAACCAACATGTCATCCAAATTTTGCATAAAAATATTATTTATGAGATTTTTCTTTATAAATTGCTTTGCTTCAAAGATTTTTTAATTTAGCTGAATGTGTGGTTATAGTGATGATCAATTTATTTACATATTTAATTTAAAAATATTTAAATATAGACAATAGTATTTGGATACTTTTATATTATTGCTGGGTTCATTGTTTTAATTTAGTGTGTCAAAATCAACTGATGGATAGTAAAGAGTTGATATTAAGCGTTAACGTGTATTAACTTTTAGATTTTTTTTGATTAATTAACAGCTTTGCTACTAGTTAATGCTTATATTAAAATCCATTGTAATTATTATATATTATAATATTGATGCATAGGAACTACATGGATTTTCCTAATCAACTCTTAGCTTACAAATATAAATAGGCATAAAAATATTAAAAATGACTTTCATACCCACAAATTTAACGTGCCCGTACACGGAAACAGTTTAGGCAAAGCCGGAAATCTAACTCGGGTCCTCCGAGTACAATCCCCGTGACTTAACCACTCGGTTACCTCATTCCAAAACTGTTGCTTGTAAGACAATAACTTACAAGACTTCCTTGAGGAAAGCATATATATGTCAGTTAGGAGACTACAGTTGCTTCGATGGCATTATAACCCTCCCTCTCTTTTCAGGCCAAAATAACAATATGCGCTCTTAACAACCACTACTGCCGTTCGTTGGGCAGTTCGTTCTTGGCGGTTGTTAAGGGCGCATACTGTTCTTTTGGCCTGAAGAAGGGACTTAAAATGACCTCGAACCAATTGTAGTCACCTAACTGACATATGCTTGCTTTCTTTAAGGTTGCCTTGTAACTTTTATATAACTTTATCGGATTGTGCCCCCCCTGAGATTTTGAAAACTCGGCGCCTATGATCTTTACCACATGTAATTCTTATTCCATACCTTAACTTATATATGGAACTGGGAAAAGGGGTATTTTACACCAATTTAGTACCTGTTTTATTTCTAATGTTTACTTATGTTTTTTTTTTAAATATTCAACGGCTTGTAATATAGTATTTTTGATATCACATTTACATTTCAGTCCATCTTCTTTTCACTTTTACTATACAGAACATTTTCTATTAATGATCAATCTCAGGTATACAGCATATAAGTAAAATAAAAAATTTTCAATTATATATATCTATATATATATTGTTGTGAACTTGCAATATTCCCTTATTGGCACCTCCTCTTTCGTCTGTCTTGAAGGCCAGGTAAAAAAACAAACACAGTCTATGATGTGAGGATGACATGAGCCCAGGGTTGCTAGAATTTCCTATTTAGAAGAAGGGTTTCCAGATTTAGTGATTTAGCGCCAATTTGACGACGTCCGGAAACTTTGAGAAACTCCACTAAATAACGATTAGTCTAGGAGATATGAAGAGATTTCCAGAAATTTCTACAGAGTCTATAAAAGTATTCATCCTTCAGTTGCAGGGGTGTTGACGAGTTGACGTAATGTGCGCTACATTGGACTGTGATTTTTGTCACTGTTTTGAGAATAGTAGCTGCTGTTTTGCGAAATTATTTTTGTCAGTATTTTAAGAATAATGTTGCTTATTCTGTGAAATTAGTGGAGCATTTAAGTGCTGTTTTATTGTATATTGTTCCTGTTTATTTTGTGCTTGTGAATAAACGTAAGTTATCCAGAAACTTGGACTTGTTCTTGTATCCTGCGTATACACCCACAATTCCAGAGGATACATCCATAACAATACATTCTTAACAAAATATATATATATATACTGTTACGAACATATATATATATAAAATATATGTATTTCTCCTATATTTTTAAAACTATGTGATATAGGTTTGCATATACCAATGCAAGAGAAGTTGCTTTTATTTACATAATAAGGGGTGGTCATAATGTTTCAGTTCATTGATGTCTACTGCAGTAGAACCCCCGCTTAACCGGCTTAATTGGGACCGATGGTAAGCCGGTTAAGAGAAAATCCGGTTAAACGGAAGTAATTTAAAAAATGTTAAATCCATGGCATTTCTCTTATAGCTCTGTTAGATACTCTACGTTATAAAGAAAATTCTGCATTATAAACGTATTTAAACAAATTAAGGAAAAAATAATTACTTTACGTACTTTACCACTATTAAAATTATATTTAACAGAGTACATCAAGAAAATTAAAAATTCGTACTGTACTAGTGTACATACAATTGCATTACTATTCTTTAAAGAAATTGGTTACTATTTTTTGTTTGAAACTTGTATACCGATTTTTGACTTGGAGGTTGATTGTTGTTCAACATAATGAAGAGCCACTTCTAAATCATTCATTCCATCGGTATGGGAAACTCGTAAGTGTGTTGGTGAATCTGAATCATCCAAATCTTCCGCGATGTCTTAAGGTGGATCAATGATAGTCTCGATGTCTTTGTCATATAATATTTCGACGCCTAAGTCGTTAGCAATTTTAAACCACTCTTCGACATCTACTTTTGTAATATCACTACAGCCTTGAACAACTTCAAAAGCTTTGGTGAAGCTTAATGCGGAGAGTTCTGTTGATGGCATTTTGTCAATCACTTCAGATGATTCCTTTTCATTTGTTTCGTGTTGTATGGGAGCCATTAGCTTCCGCCACACTTTCTTTAAAGTTGAATTTGGCATTTCTGACCATGCTGAGGCAACCATGTACGCCACATCTTTAATATTGATAACCTTTATTGAGTCAATAAGGTTGACATTAATATCTTCATTTTGTAATGCTGTCAGTAGCTTCAGATGGTATCTTTGTTTAAGAGATTCAATTACACCTTGATCCATCGGTTGAACAAGTGATGTAACTTTAGGTGGGAAGAAAACTGCTTTTATATTTCCCACCTTAAGTTCTTCTTTATTTGGATGTGATGAAGCATTATCTAGAAACAAGATTGCCTTTAAGGGCAACCCTTTTGATTCCAAATGTTTTACAACTGCAGGAACATACTGTGATTTGAACCACTCTTTAAAGAGGAAAGTGTTCATCCAAGCGGATTTTTGAGCTCGATAATGAACTGGAAGGGAAGCCATATTAATCTTTTTAGATGCCCTTGGCAGCTTTGACTTTCCTATAAGCATAACCGGTAACTTATGGTAACTCTTACCATCTCTGGTAACCTAGCTGGTAACTCTTACCTTCTACAATAGACATTTTCCCTCTTCAACAATGTTACCTCTACAACTAATGTAACTAAAACAACACGTGAATATTTTTTCGTGCCTTAAGTAATGCGATGAAATTAAAACTAAAGAAAAAATATCGCTCTCAAACCACCTACACTATGGAACACGTGTTCCCATTTTAAAATATCCAATCACAAGCAAAGCACCATACCTCCCTCCCTCCTGAAAGGGTGAAGTTTCCTACCCCAGAAGACTTTCTAAAAATAGATTCATGAGAAACAATGAACACCTGCAGATCACATGATAAAACAGCTCCCAATATTGGAAGGAGTGATTTTTAAAAGCAGAATAATTTTTAACTTTTACAGATCAAATTGAAGCCGGTTTAAGCGGAGAGCCAGTTAAACGGGTGGTCGGTTAAGCGGGGTTCTACTGTACTTGAAATGTCACGCTACTAGGGTATTAAACTGCTTGCACTTAGTATGCTTGCAAGAAAGTTAATATATTTAAGTCTAGGGCACTTTTCTCCACACATTTAGCTTTCGTTTAAAAAAAAAGTGAGATTATAGTACATAAACTAACAGAAGACATTTTTAAAATGGCACAATTTTTCACCCCTATTTTTAGGGGTGAAAAATTGGGGTGAAAAATTGTGCCATTTTAAAAGTTTTTGTACATTTGTCCATCTTTAAAAGTCTATAAAAAATAAAATATAAACTATTGATTTTATTTTTGGCTTTTTAACTTCTTTTACCATGCATTTAGCTTTATCTAAAATAAAAAATAAATAAAGTGGGAATTCAGTACAAAACTCACAGAGGAGATAGATTTTAATATGTATTGATTTTTTGACCATTTTTAGAGGTTGTTTGCCAATATTTTAAAAACTATTAAATTTTTCGTAACTTTTGTGCAAGTCTTTGGATCATTATCTAAATTTTAAAAAAACCTTATGAGATTCTAGGCCAGATATTCAAGGATCACATGGTTCCTCCTTTTTCCTACTTTTCAAAAATTATTCCTACTTCTCTTTTTCCATCTTTTTCCTACTTTTCCACAGTTAGAAGCTCTTTACTTGCTTGTGTGACCAATCACAAGCATATCACGAAAAATGTTTGAGGAGTTAATAATACGATATACGAAATGAAGTGAAGAAAGTCAGTCAGATGAAGCCTGTTTTTATGAAATAGTGCTAAAATTTGAAATTTTTATGTAAAAGCAAAAGAAATCGTGATTTTTGAAGAAGAGCTTTAAAATTCACAATTTTTACTTTCTCATGCTATGTAACATAGTATAGAAAAAGTATCTGTCTGTCTGTCAATCTGTGGTCGATTTCTTGTATACACTACAGCTGTCACAAACATTAATGGATTTTCATGAAACATTATATCTGGCTTTGTTATAAAAAAATCTAGAACTAGATAGAATTTTTTTAAATTCAAGCTAAAACTTCGAAATTTATTCAAAATTTTATATTTTTTAACATGGCAGCATAGGATAAAGTTTGACATAATCATGCATAAAAGGGCTATTTATGGCTCAATGAACACAAGACTTAATATCATTGTTGTCAAAAATGGCTGTAATATAATTTTTTTGTTCGTGACCAAGTTACCCCCAGGTTACCTTGACCAAGTTTAGTGTGATTTGGGGGGGGGGGTGTAATGTTAATGCATGATAATAACATTCATTGATCATACAAAGAGTGGAGTATTAAAATGTCTGTCCTGCTGTGGATGCTAAAAATACAAGAAAACTAATAACTTCTAGTACAGTAGCCCCTTGTTATATTGCGCTTGTCGGGACACATGGCAAAATGCACGATATATCCGAATGCACGATATATCGGGCGATATGATAAAAATTATACTTTTATGAACATATGTAATAAAAATTTAGGAGCGAAAGTACAATAATAAAAAAGAATCACTTACATAATAAAGACAGAGAAGTTCCATTTACCTTTTAATTTTGTCATTGGTTGAAGAAGCACATACACATTTAATTGATTATTGAACACACTTTATTCTCTTGCGAAGAAGGTACATACATACAATCTAATGTCAGCTGCTTCGATTTTTCTTTCAGAACTTGTTTTCCAGAAAATATCAGTGAGCAAAAATGAATCAACTGCATCTCACTTATATGATTTGAGTTGCATCTTTCAAATGCTGTGTAGGCTTTCTCAAGCATAACCATGGCTTCTTTCATAATGACAGAAGGAGGACTGGCTTTTTCATCATCGCTATCATCATCTTTTGGGTCCATTTCTTCTCGTACATGAGCTATGATCTGCTCATCTGTAAGAGTTTCAGAAGTCGGTTCATTTTCATCTACATTAATCCAATCTCTCACTTCATCTTCGCACACATTTAAACCAAGCGACTTGAATTGTTGAACTAGAAGCTCTATTGAGTCTTCTTCATTATAACTGAGTTCGGCATCATTTAAAACTTTCAGCCAGCATTTAGAAATGGTTTCTGATTTAACAGCGGACCATGCCTTTTGGGAAATGTACATGGCATCTTTTAAGCTCACACTTTTCATTGCCTCAGGCAGTGATCATTCTTCAACGAATAATAAGTTGCTCAGTAACTCCCGTCGATAATTTTTTTTGAGCGTGGCGATTATTCCTTGGTCCATTGGTTGAAGAAGACTTGTTGTGTTTGGTGGCAAAAACGTAACTTTGATATTTCCATCTGATGACACAAGTTCTTATTCACTGGGATGAGCACTGCATTGGTCTATTAGGAACACGGCCTTTTCTTCCAAACCCTTATTTCTCAGATGAAGATGAACTGATGGGATGAAATTATCAAAAAACCATTTTTTGAATAACGTTTGTGTCATCCAAGCGTTTTTTGAACTTCCGTATGTCACTTTCAGATTCTTCCTATTCACATTCTTCAAAACTCTAGGATTTTTGCTGTTTCCCACAAGGAACATCTTCAACTTATGGCTTCCTGCTTTATTTGCTGCAAAAAGAAGTGTTACCCTGTCCTTTTGCTTTTTGTATCCAGAATTAGTCGTGCTTTTCTTAAAATCCTGTGTTCTGTATGGCAATAACTTTCAGTATAGTGCAGCTTCATCAGCATTGTATATTTGCTCGTCTTTCATATCCAAATCATCCAGTTTCTTCTTGATTTCAGCAGGAAATTTCAAAGAAGCTTCTTGGTCAGCTGATCGCTTTTCTCCATGAATTACGCCATCCAATGCCATGCCGTTTTTGCCACCGCCAAAACTAACCATCGCTCGCTTCAAAATATGTTTCTTCATATGGCTTTAGCATTTTCGCCAAGATTTTCTCTTTCTCTTTCATGATGGGGCCTGATAAAGGAACTCCTAGTGCACGCTGTTCGTTGAATCATAAGAATAATGCCTTGTCCAGCTGATCGTTATTTGCCAATCGAGCTCATTTTCTCTTTAATCCTTCATCTTGATCAATGTTTTCCACAAATTTTCTTAATTTAGGTTCTTCTTTTAACCATCCTCTCACAGTAAAAGATCCAATGCCTAGCTCTTTAGCGACCGAAATTTGCGTTGCTCCTTTTTTAACCTTTTCGATCGTGTCCAATTTTAATTTTACAGACAGACAGACTCATTTAGGAGGTATGATTAATGCAAGAACTCGTCCGAACTAATAAATGAACTCGGCACTCCAACTGCTGAGGGGATCTGCCATAACAAAAAAAAAAAAATTCCAAAACGGATTAGCCAGTGACGTGCTGTTTATTCACCTGCTTCCTTTTCACCCTCATTCCCTCCCTCCCCACCGATGACTCACGTTGTAAAACTTCAATCTTGGGAAAGCAAAATAATGTAAACGAAAAATCAGCAAAAAAAAATTGGGAGACATAGCAGAAGAGCGATATATCCGAATGCGCAATATATTGAGGCATGATATAATGAGGGGCTACTTATCAGAAATCCTGCGCAACTAGACTTCAGATAAAAATATTAAATATTTTATTTTTATATTCACCCAAATTGTAAAAAAAAAAGCACAATTTCCTTTTTCCTTAGTTGTAGGAAAGAATAAAATATAGGGTAGGAAACTAAGAAAACAAAATACTTGAGTACATTATAAAAAAAAATAAATTGAGCAGGTTTTTAAAAATAAATTTGGCACATCCAGACAAAGAAAAATATCAAGGGTTTCATTTTATTAGCCATTGACTGGTTATTGACTAAAGAAAGTAAAATTAACATGGATGCTTCAAGCTCAAACAAAATAAGGGGGTAATAATGCAGTGTGCTGGAAATTATAAAATAATAAAAATATTCGATTGGGGTATAAAAAATTTGAGTGTATACAAAGAAGAAAATGCCAATTTTATAATTATTGTAATCACTAGTAAGGATGGGTAATTAAAAAAACTCAAAAAGTTTTTACTTTTTTTCCTAGTTATGAAAAAAGGAATAAACTAGCACATCTGAAAACCTTTTTCAATAGTCAAACTCAACCCAAATACAGAAAAAGGCTACAGATGGTTAGGTTAATAGAGAGAGGGATAATAAACTGATAGAGTTTGAGTGGGATAGAAATTACAACTATTTGAGTAGGATACAAGAAAAAAAAAAAATAAAATAAATAGGTGCATTTAAACAAAGAAAAATACAAAAAAAATATCAGTCACTGGGATGAAAAATGATTGTACAACATTACAATATTTTTGTTTATTTTAGTTATGTATAAAGTAATTGATAAACCGATCTGAAACAATTTTCACACCTACATTCACCCAACCCCCAAACAGAAATAACACAGATGCTTCAATTTAATTATAAAAAATTGGTAATAAAATGTGGGTGTGAAAATAAATAAATAAAAACTTTCATGTGAGGTATCGGATAATAGGATACATTATAAGTCATTCACTAGGTTAAGTGAAGGTGAAAATGTCTAGTTTCTCTTTTGTTTAGTCTAAAAGTGATAAACATCTGAAAAAGTTTGTAATATACAGTAAAAATTAATCGGTGTTTATGATTTCATTTGAAAAAGAAGGATGTAAAAATATGCAAAGGTTGAAATTAAACAAATTTCAGAAATTTCAAGCTTGGTCCAAAATGTAAGATATCAGTAGGGCTAAAAGAAAAATGTAAATATTGTATTCTATATTTTAAGTATTTTCTATGGAATCATTAATAAACAGCACAATTGTGCATGCTCAATTCCTAAACTATTTGTTATTTGGTGTCAATTCCTTTTGATAGATGTTTTGATATTCACTGAGTAATACACATGACACCATATAGCACAGCATGCTGCGAAATGAAATAAAACTTGAATTTGGGCACAAGGAATCCATTCCATATCTGCATTATATATATACGTATTCACACATGTCATTATTAGTATTCAAATATGTCAATGTGTATTCACACACGTCAAATCTTTAGCACTTTTATAAACAGGAAGTGTGTTATCTTAAATTGACCACTGTTGATCATCTTAATTGAGACAAGAACATTTTCTCTACAAAATGAAGCATTTTACAAAAAGCCTAGGCTTCTTAGAAAGTTATTTATACATTTTTTTTTAAATTCTTTTTTGCAACTACTGTGCTGTGATCAACAATACCAGATTTTAAAACTGTGTGTGTGGGTAGGGGGAGGGTGAGATCAAATGGTCTTCAAAAATACAAGTTGGCTGACACTATGTTAAGAAATAATTTATTAGGCTCAGGCCACCCTAATGAAAATAAATGTCTGGTTTCCCCACAGCTGGTTATATGAGAATTTTATAATTCAAATTGCAATTTTTACTCAAAAATATTTCAAATATTATTCCTTGATTCTGTTAATAACAAACTAAAGTAAGAAAAAAATTAAGCAATGTGATTAAGCACAAATAGTTACAATGTAGCATATAACTATTTCAAGGATACATTATATCCCCGTTGTGAGTGTTAAAAAAGTTCAATAGACTCCAAATTAAAAAGTCAAAATATGCCAAGTATTTAGCCTATATGTCATTATAGATTTTTGTCCCATTTTGTCTTTTTCACTGTGAGTTAGTTTGTGTTTATCAGATGAAGGGGATCCAACATATCTTTAAAATAGTTGTATTCTTAACTTAATTTGTGTTTAATTTTTCTTTATCCTTTGCACAAAGTTTGATAATAACCAATGTATTCTTTTACAGCATTTACTGTGATTTCTATATGGATGCTTTTTGCCTGGAGCTAGTTTCTGCTCCTGCATCCAGTAAAGTGCCTTCTTTAGTCCAGCCCTGCTTTAGCAATATTTGTACATAGTCTTCCTTTCAAATTGCGAAAAGGGATGCCATCACAACATGAAGCGTTTTCGCCGCCGTATGTCACACACTTTCAGTACACAGCGTATGAACAGCGACACTGGCCTTTCAAATGCTGCTGAAAACTGTAAAGAAAAGAATGGTGAGATCATATAATGAATTTTTTTTCTCTTATTTTATGCAAAAATAAATCTAATGTATTTTTCTGATACCATTGATTTTTCAATTTTGGAGAAGGCTATAATAAAAGTTAAAAATACTTTAAGAATATTTTTTATGACTATTGATTTGCATAATTATGATATTAAATGCATTATACATTATATTATATTAAATAATTGCATTGATATGCAATAAATGCATGTTAAATAATTGGGCAACATGGCAATGTTTTGGTAAAAAGAATTAATTTCAAGAAATTTATGTCATTTGCCTTTAAATAAAAAATAATAATATATAATGTAACTATTTACTTAATATCATTAATCTTAGTCATTTTTAGGGCAGTGCTGATGAGTTGGTTAATTGAACTAATTAATTGATTAAGCCTTAGTCATGATTAAAAATTTTGGTTAAATAGTCGAGTTAATTAATTCTATTAAAGTTTTTAACTCATGATTTAAGTTTCTCTATTGCATATCGACAGAACGAAGGAAGAAACACATTTGTGAAAATATCCTACAGTTTGGAAAAGAAATAAAAAGTGCTACTCAGCTTAGAAAGAAACTACAAAGGGATAAGCAAAATAAACATAAAAAGCTATGTTTCGATTCTGTGTGCAGTAATACTTTTGCTAAAAGTTCCGAAAATTCATATGCCCTTTTCAAATTGAACTTAATTTATATAGAGCACTGCCTGAGTTGGACAATGACTTTATTAATCCTCTCACTTGGTGGAAACTGCATAATATACAGTATCTAACTTTTGCTCAGCTGGTAAAACAAATTCCAGGTTTAACTGCTGCTTCAACACCATTAGAGTGAGTATTCAGTAGTGCAAGATTTATGTCATTAAATTTAAATTAAGCTTAACTAGAAAATGCAAACTTGTTTGCTTGTTTACGAGACCAGTTAAAGGAAAATATAAATTCCTAAGATTTGTAACATCACCATAATATACACTGCTGAACAATTGCTAAGGAAGGATGACACTATCACCCATAGCAACCACAAAATGAAAGAAAGCAAAATGTGGAAAATTAGAATAAGTGCAGGATACAGTAAGAAGAGGTGTGCTTATGCAAATTTTTCATTTCCACGCCTGTTCATCATGTGATAGCTCTGATAAGAGATTTAAAGGATTTGATGCATATGGACAGTTGTTGTTCTAAGTGAAAGTTTTACAGGAAAGATTTAATTGACGAACTTGAAATGTTCGATATATCTTCCCGATGATTTTATGTGTGGTCGTATTATTGGAAAGATCAAAGAAGGGCGAAAGATAACAAATGTTGCCAGGGCATTCGACATCGTTCACAGCATTGTTTCATGGCTGTGTCAAGCATTTAAAACAACTGGAATGTGTAGCAAGCATCACGGGGAGGTCTTGTTAGAAGTATGATGCCTGCGGGAGGCAGGTACATTGTCCTGTCGGCAAAATGGGACCGGTGCACCACAGCTCAGCAAGTGGCAAATCAGTTTCTTGCAACCACAGGACAGCTGATCTCTCGAAAAACTGTACTCAGACATTTGACAGAAGGAGGACTACATGCCCGCAGACCTGTTGTGTGTGCTCCATGGTCCAGACTGCACCGTACCGTTCATTTGCAATGGTGTCGTGAGCATCGCAATTGGACTGAATGGGACTGGACTTGCGTAATATTCTCAGATGAGAGTAGGGTCAGTCTGTCATCGGATTGTAGACGTCAACTGATCTGGCATGAGAGTGGTACTGCTTATCATCCAGAAAATATCCAGGAAAGGGACCAATATCCTACATGCAGTATCATGGTATGGGCTGGCATCATGATCAATGGCCGCACGCCCCTACATGTGGCTGCAACTGGGACTATGACCGGCCAATGATACATTAATGAAGTTCTATTGCCTCATGTTCGCCTTTTCCGTGGTGCTGTCAGTGATAAATTTGTTTTCATGGACAACAATGCACCATGTCATTGAACACTCACTGTTCAGGATTATCTAGTCAGCAAGGGTGTTCAATGCCTCATATGGCCACATGTTCTCCAGATTTAAACCCCATTGAAAATGTTTGGGATGCTTTGGGGAGGTGACTTGCTGGTCAAAAATATCCTGCAATTAACAAGAACACTCTCATCCGTGCACTGACAGAGGAGTGGGATAACTTGCCTCAACAGCTGCTGGATAATGTTGTGCAAAGCATGACACGATGTTTGGAATGTTGCATCGAAACATGCAGAAAACATGACTCATCGGAAGAATGACTCATGAAAGCAGAAATCATGACTCATCGGAAAAGGCATTCTGCATTCTTTTGCCAATCAGCAGAGGTCCAATTCCAATACAAATGTAACCCTTTTCTGCCAATGTACCTTCATTAGCACAGGCGCAGTGACCATCCATCTGCTTCAGAAGCCCATACGTAGCAAGGTTTGTTGAACTATCCTTTTAGAAACACTTCCGGTACCCGCCTCTTTCATTCAGCCAGTGAGTTGCTCCACCGTAGCATGGTGATCGGACCTCACAAACCTTTGGCACCAATAGTCGCCTCTCATATCATTGACGTGTAGTGCTCCGCAGTTTCCACTTCGCTTATTTGCAGTGGTGCCATTTCTCCAATGATGATACACTTTAACCATAGCAGCATGTGAACAATTCACAAACTGCTCTGTTTCGGAAATACTACCATCCTTGGCTTGAAACCCGATAATCATTCCCTTTCCCAAATCTGATAAATAACTCCTTCTGTCCATGACAACAATGAGTGATATACTTTCAGAATGCTTATACCACATCTTATATCCCAACTAGCACACTTCCGTTTTTAATTCGTTGAAAAATCGGAACCCAGTTTCGTTTTTATTTCGTTGAATATGTAACGAAATAAAAACGAAAAGATGTCTCGGCGCTTCCACTATTTTGCAACCAATTTTTAAAACGTTACTTTTTCGTTTTTCACACATTACTTTTGCATGGAGATTTATATGATAACGATATGTATCGCAAAAGAAACGAAAATGTAACGGAGCGGACGGAAAAAAAACGAAAATATAACGAAAGTTAACGCAAATAGAGCGAATATGTAACGAAATATAGAAACGGAAATGTAACGAAACGGACGCAAAACAAACGAAAATATAACGAAATGGACGCAAAACAAACGAAAATATAACGAAATGGACGCAAAACAAACGAAAATGTATCGAAAGTTTACGCAAAAAAAACGAGTATGTAACGAATGCTAACGAAAATAAAGCGAATATGTAACGAAATATAACTCAAAAGAAACGATTATGAATCGTAACATAGAGAATGCATTAAAAGGATATATTTCCTTCAATCTTTTGTTTCAGTTTTTCCATGCTAGAATATGGGGGGGGGGGGGGATTAAACCTCGGGCTATGTCAGTTTTGGGGATTTTTCGCTGCTATTATTTGCAAGGACAGATGTTGAGAAATTCGATAGAGTAACTAGATGTATTTCTAATATTTCTGAGCAGCATTAATTTTACAAAAATTTTAGAAACACTTCTCTAATTATTTTATCAATGTTTTAATAAAGCACAAATTTTCCTCTTTTTAGAATTTATGCCTTGCAAAAAACAACAGGACATATCCTAAAAACTAAATGATATTTAGTACTATATTCCATATGTTACCATGGAAAAACTGAAACCAACAGTTGAAAGGAAACTATCCTCTTAATGTACGAGTAGCATGCTAAACTGAGTAATGTAACGAATAAGCAAATATTTTTATGCAAAACAAACCATTTTAAATAACTTTTATGCTCTGTTAAATAGCATTTCAAATTCTAGAAGAAAAATCCACTAAAAATTACATTTTAAATGTTATTTACGAAACACATCTTGTGTTTTTTCGTTGGAAAATATTTACATATTCTATTACATGTTTGTTACTGAATTCTGCACATTATTTTCCAGTTTCGTTGATTTGCTTCCTGGTGATTTCAAGCTTTACCTTGTAGGAGCATATGTTCCAAGTTTCAAATTAGAACATTATTCACATGCAATTTAATTAATATACTAGTGTTAACACTGTTGACTTTTTCATATAAAGAAAAATTAACATATCTTTTTTTTCCAAATTTAAGATTTTAAAAGTGTATACCTTTAAGAGTGTGGACCTTCCAATCTTATTAGATTGCATTTACCTAAATAAAATCACTTCAGGTAAAATGGAAAACTTTAAAAGTTAAATAATCATTCCTCTTTGTTGTCTACATTTTTCTTAAGCACAGGTGTAAAGACTTGATCCCCCCCCCCCCCCCCCCCCTCCTCCACAAAAAAAAAACAAAAAAAACCTGCAACAGTATTTAAATGTTTTTCTTCTTTCTCTAGTTCCATTTTAAAATCTACTTCTGAACTAGATAGATTGAGGCGAGATGTTTTAGCTATCGATGCTATTGAAAATTTATTTCAATGTTTGATCTGTATTTAGCCATGTGATCAGACATAGATTTTATAATCCTGACAACAGAAGGCTAAATAAAAAAATATCAGTTTCATTTTAACTTTGTAAATAAAATAATTTTAAGTTGTATTTCATAAAATTTTGAGTAATTAACAAATAAAGACATTATAACAGCTTTTTAAAAAGAAATGAGAGTAGTAGTTTTAAAAATATTTTACAAATTATATATATATTCTTTATTTACATGTAACTGAAATTTTTGATAACTGTTAATTGTCTATTTTAAACAATACAGTATATTTAGATTTGTCCACTAACAAGACTCAACTAAGAATCCTGTTATCGCACATACACTTTATACACCATTTAAATGGCCCGAACTACCATTCTGCTGCTCATGACTTCAGACGAGTCGATAGTTCTGGGCTTTCGACACCATTTAAATGGAACAAGTTTTATAAGAAATTAATTTACTTTAATTTTTCAGTTTATAATAGAGTAACACAAAATCAAATCTCTTGTTATATTTACTTTGAATATAAAATGAGAAAAAACAATATACTCTGAAATAAAATTAAACATTCGTTCTCTGCTTAAAGTGCGTACTTGTGGAAAGTTTATTCAAAATGACATAAGGTGATAATTGCATAAAACCAATTTTGGATTTGGGGATTTATTTTCCATATATAAATTGTATTTTGGAATGATGCCATTTTTGTTGAGTGTGTTAGCTCAATGGAGCTTTTGGAGAAGTCAACATCATAAGATATTCCCAACTTTTTTTTATTCAAACACCTTAACTGTACTGCTACCATTTTGGGAACCATAAATTGTTAGGCTCATATTTTTGTGATATTTTGTAAGAACATATTATTCTCAATAATTAAAGAACAATGTTTGTATATGAGACATAGATATATTAAAAGACTACCCTAATTTAAGAAGCAATTTATGTATTCTATTTCCATCACGAAACAGCTTCAACAAAAACAAATAATGTTTCTTGGAATAAACAAAATTAAAATTTTTATTAAAGTAATTCTTCAGACATTAATGACTGTAATTTTTCACTCTTGTATACATGCAGTGTACATGAAAATTATAGCAAGATTTAAGGTTTAAGTTAAAAATAATAATAAGGTTTCGAACTGCACACAAGACTCTGAAACAGATATTTTATTTAAAAATATCACAAAACTTTATACTAAAATTGAAAAACATCTAAAATATGCTTAAAAAAGAGAAATAACTTTTATTCAAAAATATACTTTAAGATGAATAGCAAACCATATATTTTTTATTTTTAAAGCATGATCAATGAGCTTCTGTTTGGAATCTGTAAGTTGATATCGGTTAAAGATATTTAGAAGTAATTTCCATAGATTTTAAGACAATTGTTTTATTGACGAGCAAGGTTGGAGACGTCATTGCGGTAGAAATTTGCTGTATACAAAAATCCAATACAGCATGCTTCATATCATTATTCAACTAGAAGCAATGTCCTTTTCATGTCTTTTTCAATAGACTGAAGAAGTAAAAATTGCAAGGAGAGAGTTCTGAAGAGAGATCTACGGTTGCTTCAGTCTCAGTTTTAAAGGCTTGCAATCTGTTCTGCACAAGAAGTGGGTGTTCAACACATGTTCTTTACAACACCATTGTGGTCAAACTGCCACCATATTGAATATATGCTATCATAGCCTATTGAATTTCTTTGGACATGGAGAGGTCAAATGCTGTCATTGCATGATTTGTAACCATGCTATGGATTTGTAACCATACTATGCACCAGATTTCATCACCAGCTACAATGAACTCCAAGACTGTGTTGCTTTCCATGTTGAAACTCAGCAAGTGTTGCAGACAAACTGCTATACAGTAGGGCCTCTGATTACTACTGACAGCTCACAGGATCCACCATCAGCGCACTTTGCTGTATCCTAGGCTCCATATGATAATTCTATCAGTTCCATAGCTCCACCATTATCCTTTTTATGTTACTTTCACGGTGTTTCTAAGAAAACAAGAGACATAAATATCTTTAAAAATGAAGCAATTATATTTGTTAAAGATTATTAAACAATTAATTTATGTTACAGATAGGTTTGAGTATTGTTTGTTTAAACATCAAGGATTTTTCTCAAGACATATGTAGAGCTTAAAAAAAATAACGCAGTTGTCAGACAAAGTATTTTAGCTTGAAAATAAGTTCAAATTTTGTTTGGTAGAATAGAAAAACAATTTTAATTCTTTCTTAGACAGTTGAAGTAAGACATATATAGAAATTATTACATGTTTACTTTAAAAAAAATTTCTGCTTATATTTTTATTTTCTTTGTGTAGATCAAATGTATTTATTTTTTACATCTTGATGTTATTGTATTCGTGTAGTATTACATTTATAATAACATTTATTTCTTTTAATATCCTCAGTAAAGATGCACACATTTATACAATTTTTTTTTAAAAAGTTAAATTTACTAAAGAAAAAAAAAATTAAGCTTTAATTACAAAAATGTCTTATGAAATAAATTATATTCTTAAAAGCTTTACTACTGAGTACTTTCTAATAAGGTATTTGACTATTTCTTAGACTGAATACTTTTGTTCAGTATAAACATATGTTAAAAACAAATTAAAATTTATTAATGCTGGGCTTTTAAAAGTAATTAATACATATTTTAATGGGACATGCAAAAGAAATGCATATGATTTGCTGATTATGGTTATCTTTCAGATAATAAATTCAGTATTTGGCAAATAGCTATTTGTTGTATCCCAAGTAACTACTGTATATTTCTGAATATAATCCAATCAGTATATAAGCCAAGTCAAATATGTAATTGTAATGTAAGAAATTTGATTAAAACTGTAAACTTGTATATAAGTCGAATAATAATAAAAAAAAAAAGAATAAGAAGCATCGGCAAATGTGTGAACGACGAACTATCACAGCCAACCAAATCACATAGTTATGAGGGCATTGTTGATAATGAAAGATAATGACATAGTCTGCTCAGGTTGCTGTGTGAGATCGTCCAGTAGGTTGTGTCAGTAGATGTTCTGGTATATGATTGCCTCTGATTTACTTGTGAAAATAGCACCCACAAAACAATGGTTTCATTGTGCTGTAGTAAGTATGAGATAATATTTTTATTAAATTGTTCTTCACTTTTGAAATTACCAGTTCCAAAATTTTCAGCTTTTCAACTTCTGATATTTTTGCCACGCAATCCAACAATATAATGGCTCGCCTAGTTTTTACCGAGTTTGTTATTTGGAAATCGAAATTCAAAATTTATGTAAAAAAAAGATTATATAAAATTCATTAAAAAGAGACAACAGAATATGATCAATAAGAAAAATAACATATCGAGCTGTAACATGTATTCCACAAACTTATTTGGAAAAGAACGCTCAAGTTAGGCCTCCATCCTCCAGAAACATCCAACCACATGCTAGCATTGAATGATGAATGTGATGTCACAATCTCAACATGTGCAGCTTAAAGGTTATAAATTATGCCTAACTATGTAAGAGTGAATGCTTATTACTTTATTATTGCATAAACAAATACACTTTGTTGCAAAAAATATATGCACCCATAAGAAATTGAGCTACAGCCGTGAAACTCGGCATGAAGGTATTATTTGAGGAGATATGCAAGTGATTAGAATTTGGCATAACCCTCTAAGTTCAGGTTCCCTTGTTTCAACAAACAAAGAATCTAACGTTTCAACTAGTTGTTCATATCGTGAGGAGATTCTTTCACAAGTCCGTCCATGTGAAAGCCAGCAAGAGGTGGACACTTTAATGATTTTCAGCATGTTTAAATTGTATACGTTTCCTTGAATTTCTTTAAAAATTTCACCCTTCTTTGGGCTATAATGGAACATTTCCCACAAAACTAAAAGTGAGTCAACTGATTGAAGATTGATTGTCATATTTCTTTAATAAGTGAACGAATACTAAAGCTAATCTGTGGTTTCTACAATTTACGTAGATACAATGAAGTAAATGTTGTTTCTTGTTGGAAAATTTAAAAATTTGAAGATGAACAGCAAAGTACGCACTGGCATAGAGTCAATAAGTGTTGGCTGGGTCATAAAAGTACACAGATCCAGTTTCAAAGAAAAACATTGTTCTCTTTATTTCGTGAGAAACATAACTAGGCAAATTACACATTCCAGGTAATTTTCCATGCCACAAAACTTCAAAATATACTATGTACAAAAAGTTTGCAGTTGTAAATAATCAGACAGAGATTCCTTGAAGCATTGGTAGTAAGTAACTATACTACCTCTATCACTTGTGTGTATTTCCAGCCACCATCGAAGGTATCACACTTGGCAAAGGAAAACCAAAGGATAAGACATCAGAAAAATATTTAAAGTGACTTCCGAACGTTTGTAAGTAAATTTAACGTTCAATACATGCTGGTCTAAACTGACCACATCTGCATCCGTCTCAACTAAAAACCGTCGTCAAACGATATCCCGCAGTGCTTCTGCCTAAAGCATTTCTGTCTGCCTGCATCAGACTATCAGCATATGTGTCTAATCAATCGTCGTGATCGGATTAAGTCTTCTGATTGAGTCGTCTGAAGTCGTCTGATTGCTTCAAGAAACCTCTGCCCTATATATCCGAGAATGGACACTTCCGGAAACGCCCCCGGATATGCAAATCAGATGGGTACGCATTGAGAACTGATTTGCATGAAACCTCATGTTGAAAAACGTCACGGTTCACGCAAGTGAACGGAAAGAGTCGCTCATATTAAATTTGCATAAACGCCCGTTCACGGGAACGTGAATTGCGATATATTGATTTTTTCCAACAGTTTAATTCGACGTTGAACACCTGAAAGCTCTCCGCTCATTACATTGGTTCCCTCTAAAACTATAAATAAACAATTGAACAGCTTAACATTTTTTGCTACAGTTGTTTTCTCAATAGCACTCATAATTTCTTCAGCATTGATAGTAGTTAAGTTGTTGTTGTTGAGACCCAGACCGTCCGACCTACCAGAAAGGTGTAAGGTGACTGTTTGGACGGCCGGGAAGTGCCACCCAATTTAGACCGGAACCCAGTGGGGAGGCATCCACAGGGACTGTACCCTCCTTCCCTACCACCAACCTCTCGGAAGGACTTACGGACCCACATGTTTAACGTGATCGTACTCCGCATGAACACGGAGGCAGTTGTGGCAGCATGCAAACCACTGGGCTACAGCGCCCGAAATGTGCCAACAGCACAAGGTGTTCCCAGGTGGTCACCCACCCAATTACGAACCGTGCCCGATGCTATTTGACATCGGTGATCTAACGAGAACTGGTGTTTTCTGCACGGTAGGGTCGTTGTGGTAGTAGTTAAGTGTACAAGTCCAAGGTACTTTTCTTTAACATTCTCATCACCCTACATTTGGTAACGTACTATTATACCTAGCTGATCACGTTGAGATTCATCAATCGACTCGTCAGCCAAAATTGCATAAAATTCTGAACATGATAATTCAGTTAAGGTTTTTTGTTCAATGTAAGTAGAAATGGAATATAAGATATTGTCAACAGATATGCTTAATAAATGAGTTGCATTTTACCCATATGTATTTAAATACTGTGCAATTTCTTTATCCTCTAAATTTTCACCTAAAAATCTTACAACTGACCCAAAGTTTTCAAATACCGCCCACTGTTTTTTAACCATGAAGTATAAGATTTCGACACATTTGCTTAATAAATAACCTTCTATTGAAATTTGTTTTTGATTGTTTCACAGCCTCTGTGCCTTCAGTATTTTTTTAGCAATTTCTTGTTTGTCGGCATCCTTTGGAAAGGCAATAGATTGTTTATGTCTATTACTATTTTCAAGCTTCTTTATAGTTCTGGTAGGATGACCTCCCTTCAAACTCACACCAACACTTGTTCAACACTTGTTATTACCACTGTACCCAATGGAACATATTTTACATAAAAAGCCTGAAGCTGCTAGACTAGTAAAACCAGTTATACTGTCTTTCATAATATGTTTTTATGAAATAAGCTTTTCTTTTTTTACTGTTTTCTGTAGTTAACAACATATCATCTATATTTTCTTCATCAGAAATATATAGATATTTTCTTATCTATATTTTCTTCATCACCTCATTATCAGAACCTTATCATCACCTCATCATCAGAAAATTCAAGTCCAACGTCAATATTTTCTTTTATATCGTTTTCATTTTAAGTATTCTTTTCTACATCATTTTCAGCATTCTTTTTACATCGTTTTCAATTTCAGCATTCTTTTTCAAATTCACTGCATTTTCTCCTATAGAAAAATTCAACCTCATCTTCATTCGATAATTCAGTTGCACCGTTTTCTGCATTCCTCTTTACATAATATTTGGCGTCACTTTTCTGAATGAAATTTGTCGTTTCAGATGCGCTCTCTACTACTTTATCAGCATTCCGATTTGTAGAAAATTTGGTTGTAATTGTGGAAGTATTACTTTTCTAATCTGCTTGGAACTTGCTTTATGGAAAAAAAAATGTAGGATGCTCTCACAACCACTGCTATCAGCACAACTGATTTTTTTTTACATAATAATCTGAATTGTTTTAGAAGCCCCAGGTTGGAGGACGTCTACTCTTCATAATATTTGGAGCATCACTAACTTTATCCGAAAATAATTATTGTTAATTTAAAATAAAAACTAACTAAACTAATTAAATAGAACTGAAACTATGACGATGATGCTTCACCCTCACCCAATGGTCAGCGAAGTAAAGGCAATCTGCCATTAGGGGGTTTGTATGCCTAACTGAAACTAAATGCAAGACCAAACAGCAAGCAGTGTTGCCATATTACTTCCCAGACTGTCCAACCTACCAGAAAGGTGTAAGGTAACCGCGAATTGGCTGTGTGTCATTCCGCAAGAAACAGTTGATGTTTGTGTATATTTTTATTCTGCACAGAAATCGAAACATTTGAAAATAAAATGTACATGCAAAACACGCTTATGCTAACACAAGACATATTACTTTTGAATTTTCATCCATATTAACAATAATTAAATGCATGACACAGTTGAGGGATAATAAATATAGGCATCAAAAATGAACAAAATTGTGTTTTTCACTTTCCTTAACTATTGTAAAGTGGTAAAATTTTAAACAAAATTCTTTGTGATATTATTCTAGAATTTAATGTGGCTGCTGTCACAATCGAGTGGAAGAAAAAGATTATTCTTCGAATATTGTCGCCCATTCTTGGGGACAAGAATGTGCAATTTCACAAAAAATTATAGTTAAAAGTTTTAAACGAAATTACAGTAGGTTTCCCCAGCAGGAAAATATGTTTCAAGATCCCTAGTGGATGCTTGAAACCATGGATAGTACCAAACCCAATATTATACTATATTTTTTCCTTCACATATGAGAAAGTTTAATATGACAAACCGTTCTATTTTCTATGAGAAAGTTAAATTTATAAATTAGACACTGTATAAGATAAACAACAATAACTAATAATAAAAAAGAACAAGTATAATAATATACTGTAATAAAAGTTGTGAATGTGATCTCCCCTTCCCAATATAGCTTATTGTACAGTTTTAGACTAATCCTTGTTCTGGTGATAATGATACAATGCATATTTGATGGAATGAGAAAAATAATGTAGGCATTGTGATGCAAGGTTAGACTATTATTGAGAATCATTTGCTTTGGGAGATCCTGAATTATCAAGACATGACAATGTTGGTGATTGGATGTAAGGAACAGACCTTGTCAATGGTTGAGGATTCTCGATAGTTGATTTTAGTGATGTTGACACTGCTAGTTATGCTTCAATTTCTTTACCTTCATAGACAGGATACTTTTGACTTAACAAGTTCTTTCAATTCTGCATTTGTTACCACATCTTGATGGTCTTCAATATATTCTTTCACTTCTTAATCAAGAATGTTAGATAAACCTTTTCTACCAACTTGTGACTACATAAATGATTTTCTCAACTTTTCCACTGATCCCTGGGAAACCTTTAAAATCATAAGGTCTTCCTGCAGGCATTTAATGTTACTAGTTTTAATTCATTCACTGCAGTTTTAGTAAATGTTATTGTGTCAACAATACTGATGATTTCCAATCACTGGTGTGTAATTTACATTTTATGAATTGCTTATTTCCGAAATTTTCCATTTATGATTTTTTGATTGTGATTGACTGAAACCATAGAAAAGGGGTAACTATGGTATACCAATATTGAATTACTTAAATTTTTTTATTTAGTGTGAGTATAGCTTTTACAATTTAAATTGAATTTAGAGTAGCCTACCTTTAAGCCATTGCCATTTGAATTAAGTCAATAACGAGTAATAAAAATATGGAGTATAAAACATGACTTCCTATCCAGTCCAGAATTAGGGTTTTAAATTAATGTACCTATTCATATGTATAACTAACATGGTCGGATGAGTTTTAATTAAAAATATTTTATTGTTTTATCGTTTCTAAGACAAAGGACATCAGCTAGGAAAGCTGATATTTCAAGAACTCCCAACAGCTTATTTTTGATACGATAAGGAACAGACTTACCTCATAGACTGTCAAAAGTGAATTAATTCAAGACTTGTTAATTGACACGGTACAATATACTTGGTAGATTAATGCAGGAAGACAAAATTGACTCCAAAAGTGGGGTTCAACCCCACAATGGTTCCAGTATTTTCCTAGAATGATGAAGAAAACAATGTATTGAGACGTTTGAGCTAGGAAATATAAATATTCTACTCAAGATCTTTAAATTTATATGCAAAAATAATTTCCTATGGTTTTTCATAAACTTGTATCAATTACCGTTGTAAATAAAAATTTCTGCCATTCTGCCAAACTAAAATTGTCGGCTCTTGATATGTTTTCACATTGCATTTTAAACATTTGTTCTACAATGGATTTGCTCAATCTTAGTATCTAAATGCTGTTACTATTAAAACAGTTTCTCTCCTACAATTGTTGTTCAAGTTAATCAAAATTTTTCTAAATCTTTATATGAACATGTTTCTGAAAAATATTTTACTATCGTTTTTCAAGTTGAGCTGGCAGATTACTAAAATCCACAGAAAATTTAATTGCAGCAATATTGTGCTTATACCCAGCGATATAGTTCAGAAGACCCCCCCCCCCCCTCCGCACTAAAAAAATAATGTAGGTTCTTTATATATATATTTTTTAAGCCACTTCTTGAAAGAACAGGCTTTTTTCAATTAATATATTTTTAAATGTATTGTGAGATGTATACATATCTCAAAAATATATTGATCAATTATAAATGCATTTTATTTTAAAAAATGTGCTATGTTTTCATCCAGAAATTGTGGATCTTCCACACAAATTTTTTTTCTTCTTACATGTCTGTTAGTAAACACAAGCATTTTCTCAATCTAGTATGCCCAAGTTTTTCAATCTGAATAATCCTACAGATATTTTAAATAGTTAGGGTATTTGCAGGCGTGGTAGCCCATTGGTTAGCGCACGGGAATTGCATTCGGTAGACCCGGGTTCGATTCCTTCCGCTGCTAAAAAAACTGCTGCTGTGTTCACGTGGAGTACGATCATGTTAAACATAAGTCCACAGGGGTGCGGAACTAAACCTGTAAACCGAGAGGCAGGCTAGGTCCGCACTGCTGTCTCCAAGTTAGAGTATTTGCAGTATTTCTTCCAAGAATGACCTTTGATATATATTGACAAAACTAAATATGCTCTTAACTTATGTATTAAGGAATATGAAAACTATATCATAAAATGGGAAAATAAATATCTGACTGCTCAACATTGTAGAAATTCTGTCTATCGTTTTAAGTTTTCTTCCACTAGTATTATACAAAAATGTTTGTTAATTTATAATCTTGACTTTTCTATACCTTTCATATTCAGAAATAGTTAAGTATTTTAGCTAATGATTTGTTCAGTAACTTTTCCTTTTACTGTCCTGTTAGATGCCTTGTAATTGTACCATTTTTCTTTATATTTGTTTTATACCTTAAGGAACTCTTCAATGACATTTGGAATTGTTTTCACCAGGTTGTGTCTTGTCTCATCTTGTTGGGACATTTTTGTAATGTCTTTGAACAATCCAGCTTGTGTGTTAGTTCTATGTTGCTTGACTGACTTTCTAGTATCCAGAATCCTTCTTTAGTTTTCTGTTTTATAATTGTGAACGCATCTTTTAATTATAGGATACCTCTCTGGCTCTTCTATTTCTGTCAATTTGATCTTTGATCTTTTAGACTTTAGATTTGCTGGCACTGATGAAGAAGATCCAACATTTCCTCGAAACAGCTTTATGCTTCACGTTCTATTATCATATTTTGCTTGATTCAGAGTCAGTAAAAATATACAGAATGCTAAATAAAACTATTTAAAAATAATTTTATATTGGAATATTTAATTTTTTAATAGTTTTTTGGAAATAAATTTAAGAAAAAGACACCAATAAAAAATCTATTAATATAAAACATTAAATATTAATTGCTATTTATATTGGTATCATACTTGACATTAGAATACAAGAGTCAGAGTCGAAGGTTTGAAGTACTGACGCCACAACCCTGCTTGATACTGTGCTCTGTTATGTGACATCTTCCTGATCTTGTAATCTTACGTTCCACATAATTATTCTATATGTTCTATCCCTTTCCTGTAGTCCATCCGATTTCTTTCCTATTCATGTAATTTGTATGAAGTAATCAACTTCCACCCATTTTATATAAAGTTAATGCTCTTGTTTTACTCATTTTAAAAGCATACCTATAATTTATACTATATTTTCTCATGGATACAATATTAATAATACTTTCGTACATTACAAACTTATGTGCATCGTAATAAAGTTTTAGAATTGTGTAAATGTTGTAAAATATAAATAAAATTAATGAATGAATTATTAGTGTAAAATGTGAAATTATGGTGGCGACCTGTACTTGGCATATGGAGTTTGTTTTCGTGCTCAGATAAAACTGGTAAGTTAAAATTTATCAACTGAAAAGCATTTTAAAATGTTAAAATAAATATATTGTATTTTAATAAAAAAAAATTTTCAATGGGAATGTGATCATTAAAATTGGATCGTTTTTGACCCACTTCTGCAAACTACATATCAAATTACTTTTCTGGGAACAAAAGGTAAGATAGCAGATAGTGACCGAATTATTTTGTATATATGTAAATTATTATTATTAGTTTTGTGCTCAATGTTCAAATATTTACACAGAGGAAAATAAAAATGAAAAGTGAAAAGTATCTGCAAACATATATGTTGACTTAAAATTTGAAGCAAATTTCGGAAACTAATCATTTTTTGTACATTAGGATCCATGCAACAAATTAAGCATACCAGGGATCTATTTAAAGGAGAGGGTTGAGGTTCATTGCCCCCCCCCCCCCCAAAAAAAAATTAAATAAATAAAAAGTTCCTTTGTATAATCATATATTAATTTTAAATTATAACAGTTTGCTCAAATAAATTTTCATTAAGTATTTGTTATCGGAAAGAAACCGGTGAAATTGGATTTTAATTTATTATTAAAATTCATTTAATTTTGATAATTTAGAAACATTCAGAATCTACCTAATTGAAATTAAAACCACAGGAGAAATTGAAAATAAAATATCATTATTAAATTCTAAAGTAAACAGTACCCATTGAATTTCAAATTTTCACAATCAATCAAGCAATCATAGTGCAAAAGTAATTCAACTTTTTTGCAATAAATTTAAAAATAACAAATTGCAACTCGCACTTGATCAATGATAACTGAATGATCATTTCCTCAAAAATAAATTTAAAATGTATTCTTCTCTATTAAATTCACAGATCACATGATGTTCAATTTCTTCTGTCTGAAATATGACATCTGGTACATGGGCGTCGTATATTTATCTTGCTGCAATCCAGGCGAAAATACATTTTTTGTTCTGTTACTGTAACAACTTGAATGTTGTGAAGAACAATGTTTTATTTGAACTTTGAAATGTCGTCAAATAAATAAGCCTTAAATTTCTTATCTGGAATTATAATTATTTTTGTATCCGATTCTAATTTACCCATATGCATTCTTCATAGAACAAACTGTTATTACTTAGTACGGGGCAAGGATATTTTTATCCACTAATTGAGGATTTTGTTTTATGTGCAATTTCAAATGCACATTGAAACGTCTTATAATTTTAATAGCACTAGCACTACTTAATTTACTTTATCTACAATGCATGGAATATAAAAAACAATAAAATCAACAATACAACAATCAGTTTTAAAATGTAAAAACAATTTACTTACCCTGACTCCTAACTAGACAAAAGAAGACAACAAACACGAGGTGTCTCAACAGTTCCACGCCAAGTTGCCAAACACTTTTGCGCCAATGTTGGTGTGAGCACGTGTCACAAGCTAGGAAACGCTGCTGTAGAGAGTTACCATACATTAAAGGAAAAAGGATACTTATCGCTGATTTGGCACAAATTTCGTGCAGTCTAGCGAGGAAATATTCTGTCTAATAAACTTCCACATTTTCTAGAAATCTATTCAGTCAATTTTATTATTGCTTGAAATATTAATAATATTGTAATATTAATATAAATTTATAATATTAATAATAATTTTTAAATATATACCTTAAATAACGTGATTAAATTAAATAATTCAATAATTCTATAAAAGTTTATAGGTGGGGGTGGGGGGGGGGGCTAGAGAATGTATTGAAATTGAAGTTATCCATATATTGCTATAAGGTGAAATAATTTGTTTAATGGAATTTGCTGATGACGTGGTTAGGTTAGCAAATGAAAAAACGAAGAAACGCCCCCCCCCCTCCGTTAAAGCAGGGTGCAGTTGTGTGGAATGGGGCTTAGAAGCAGTATTTCTTTCAGGACTTTTCGGCTGGTGTGTATGTGTCTGTGTGTGTGTGGGGGGGGGGGGGGGGGGGGGGCAAGTTTTCTATTTTCTCGACAGAAAATATCTAAACGCTATGCCACATAAATAGAAACTAGGTAATATAAAATGCCTCCGGGGGGGGGGGGGGGGCGATACTCCTCTCTGAGGTGGAGGGGGGCGCATCGGCCCCAGAGGTATGCCTGAAAGAACTACTGATTGGAAGCACCCCCCTTCCTTGTCTGAACCATTAGTTATACATAAAGTCAATATTTGGAAAGGAAATTCAGGATTGCTACCTTCCCTATTAGGTTGTCAAAATTCTGGCTACGCCTATGCGTGGGTGACGCAACTTACACTTACCCTGTTAATGCCAGAATGCTCTAAAAATATACTAGTTCTTTATATGGTCTATACCGAATAACTAAATTCAACACATTCGATCGTCAAGCCCCTTCCATTTTTCCAAAATCCTGGCTACGCCTATGTCTAAACATGAATATTGATTGTTAAATTTAGATCAGATAAATATGTTAAAATCCAGGAGAAAAGTAACTTGACTAATTGCACAAGGAAATATCGAATGTATGCTTAAAGTTTATGTACAGATAAATTTTCGGTCATTAAATTTATTTTGAATATTCTTTTCGTGTACTATACAAAAGTATAAGCAAGAGTACCAATTCCTCCATCTCAACACTCATGCACTGATTCAAGGTCATTTACTCTCCATTAGTTAAACATATTTAGTCACTATCGATAAAATCTGACCGTCAACCTCCTCCCTCACTCACGACATTTCGGCTACGCCGATGTTAACTAGTCCAAAGTTCTATATTTATATATTTCATAGTAATTTTACTTATGAGCGTTGTGCAGGATAGGATAAATTGGTATCCTTCTCCCCACACACACACACACCACCATCATCACACACATACACACACTCCCTGAGACCATTTTTAGCAGAATTCATGCAATTTTTATTCAATCATAAAAAAACTAAAATAAGAATAAACAACTATTTCCTTTTAATGCCTACAAATATCAATGGTTTAAATAAATTTTTAAATTTTATCAACTGTCGAAAATTTAAAATTTACAATTTTAACAAATTTAAACAAAATAGAAATAACAAAATATGCAAAAAAATAGAAATTTAATATTAAAAATACCCATTAAAAATCATAAATTCTAATAGCACATTGGGTCTTTACGCTAATGAGTTAAATTTACGTATTAAGAAATTTAGCATCCGATTATTTTTTGGAGGAATATAGTTGATTGAGGAGCAGATATGAAAATATTTATCATGAATAAGTGTAAAAATTTTAGAAAAATGCAACAAAAGTAAAATGATTTAAAAACGAAATATATAATCCATTTTGCAACGTAACACATAATTCGTTTTAAAATAATTTTTAAATCGCAATATTTGCAACCAAACGAAAAACCAACGATAGCAACAAGTTTGCAACGTTTTTAATCCAGATCGTGCTACTTGGGATACCCATCAAGCCAGCTCATTACATATGCCTTTTTTCATTGGCTATGTACTGTTGATGTCACCAAAAGTATTAGGTGGTCACAATGTGACTCAACCCTGTAATATAGGTACATAAGTTTGATTTCTGTTTTTCACTAAAATGAATTATCCTGCTGGCCTGTACTGAGGTATCACTGTATTAAATTTTATAGCTGTGGATCACTTAGAATTTCCACTACATGATGAACAGACAGTCAGATATCTTCCTTTATTATTATAGATTAATTGTTAGTTTGGTTTTGGTTTCTTACACTTTGTGCCACAACATACATATAAAAAATTGATTTTTTTATTTTCCCTGCAATACATGGTAATGTATAGGGAAAGTATTGGTATCATGTCGAAAATTGCAACTCGAGTTTTTGACGGATCTACACGTTTTGAGACCTCTAGAATATGAAAATCTATTTTTAGCTTGACGTCTGTGTCTGTGTGTGTCTGTCTGTTTGTGCAGATTTTATATCCACTCTAACTAAAAAACTAATTGACCACATTTCATAAAATTTGGTAGGTAAGTCACTTGTGGGCGAATCTGGTGCTGATTAGTTTTGGGTAGGATTCGGGATAACAAAACCTGCCTTTTTTTGCGAAATGGCCCTCAAAAACCTGTATCCACTCTAGCTGAAAAACTAATGGACCGAATTTCACAAAATTCGGTAAATAAGTCGCTTGTAAGCCACCCTGGCTCTGATTAGATTTTGGTATGATTCGGAAAAAATAACCTGCCTTTTTTTTGCAAAAATTGTCAAAATCTAAAATAAAAAACTACGTATGCTCAAATATATCCATTAAATGCTTGTTTATACATAATTTTTTTATAAAGAAAAGAATAAGACTAACTCCATTACACTAGGACCAGCCGTTCTCGAGATATTTTAGTCTTTTCATATTTTCTCTACGCCACCTTTGAAAATAAGTCTAGTTACCAAATGAGAATGAAAATTGAATTAAAAGTGAATTAAATTTAATTAAAATAAAGAGAACATGGATATAAATCTGCAGGAAATGTCATGTGCTGCCCACATCAGATTTTTAAAACTATCAATGGACTTTTTAAGACATTTATATTTTTCTTTTAAATATTTGAATTTTTTTCACTTTAATAATGTTTATACATTTGAGTAATTTTTATGAAAATATATACTTATTGACTGAAAATATATACTGTCAACTTATACGCGGAGTCTAAAAAAAAAAAATCATAAGTTTAAAAGTTCTTTTTTCCGCAAAGCAATCCATCCTAAAGCGATACGGTAGTAATTACACAATCGACAAATTTCTTTGTACTTCAAAACTCTCCTATGAGTCACAGCTGTCCCGATGCTCCCGACTACCAGCATATCTCGTCATAAAAAAAATATACATACAACTTTTCAATACAATGTGCTCGTTTTCGTTTAATGTTTATCTCTCTCTTCTCCGATTACGGCTGATCGTCTTCGACAAAAAATGGCTTCTTTCAAAGCTACACAATCTGTAACATGGATTGTTTAAAACTATAATGCAGGATTTTAAGTTGAAATTGTTTTTAATTTCCTTGCAATACATGGTAATGTATAGGGAAAGTATTGGAATCATGCCGAAAATCGCATCTCGAGTTTTCGACGGATCTACACATTTTGAGACCTCTAGTATATGAAAAAACTATTTTAGCGTGATGTCCGTATGTGTGTCTGTCTGTCTGACACACATACAGACAGTATCCACTCTTAACTCAAAAACTAATGGACTGAATTTCATGAAATTTGATAGGTAAGTCACTTGTGTGTGACCCTGGTGCTGATTAGTTTTTGGTATGATTCAGGATAAAACAACCTGCCTTTTTTTGCAAAATAAACCACAAAAATTGTCTGTATCCACTCTAACTGAAATACTAATTGATCAAATTTTATAAAATTTGGTAGATAAGCCACTTGTGGGTCACCCTGACGCTGATTAGATTTTGATATGATTCGAAAAAGAAAAACCTGCATTTTTTACAAAATGGCCCATAAAAATTATATATATACACTCTAATTCAACTGATTGACTAAATTTCATAAAATTTGGTGGGTAAGTCACTTGTGGGCGACTCTGGTGCTGATTAGATTTTGGTACGATTCGGGATAAATGAACCTGCCTTTATTGTGAAATGGCCCAAAAAAATTGTATGTATCCACTCTAGCTGACAAATTAATTTATGAAATTACACAATATTTAGTGGGTAAGTCGCTCGTAGGATACTGTGATGCTGGTTAGATTTTGATATGATTCGGAAAAAGAAATCTGCCTTTTTTTACAAACTGAGCCGCAAATCTAAAATATTCGATCTAAAATAAAATATTACATGTGCAAGATAGTGAAACTCTGAAATAAATGATTAAATTTGATGATATATATTAATTAAGTACTTGTTCTATATGTAAAATGTGACAACTAAGCGAATAAATCTGACTCCATGACTATAGGATAAATTGTTATCGAGATATGGTAGTTTTTGGAATTTTAAGAACCTAAAGAATTTAAAATGAATTAAGTTGTCAAACGAAACGAAGATCCAATAACAAAAAATAATTGGATATAATATTGGATATAATATCAGAAAATTATCCATATTATTTTCTGCAATTAAACTCAATTTAATGCATAATGAAATAAAAAATTACAAAATAAATTTAACTCTGCAAGGAAAGTCATGTGCTGCTCACATTAGATTTTTTGTTTTGTTTTAAGAAGAGAGTATTTAATAACAAACAACTGTGCTGTTTTAAGTCGGTTCGGGGTTAACGAAAAATTGACTCAAATAACATGTGAAAGCCAGATATTGTTTTGATTGTGCTGTGAGTCAAGGATGCGTGGGACAGGGATGTGATATCTGCAGGAAATGGTCGTCATCATTCAAGAAATGTTGCCTTAGTAATTGATGGCATAGATGATGATGGGGTTTTTACAAATGATGACGACAGTGATTTTTATGACATTGGCATAGATGGGATTGCTGATATTTACATTACGTGCCAATGATTTTTTAAACTATTTGGTGAGTTTGACTCAGACTATATTAGGCCTATGACACATAAGCATTATCTCCCGTCTGTTTTGAGGATGCTGCATGCTGGGGGTAAAAGAACGCCTAGAGCTTGTCACATAACAAGAGTCCCCAAAACGGACGGGATACAACATTCGTATGTCACAGCCCTTGGAATCGAACTTTAAAGGGTTCTGATGAAGTTTTTGTTATAGAAATTAAATTTTATTATTATATATATAATTTTTTTTTCATGTTCAAGTGTTTTTGAATAATTTATTGAAATTCTTTTTTTCTCTTTTTGGGATCGACTTATACGTGAGTTTTGGATTTTTTCCAATTTTTTTTTCTCTGAAAGTAGGAGGGTCGACTTATATGTGAGTATATATGGTATTTAATATTTTAAAAGGACCTATTAAAAATCTGAATAATTGGTCAGTTAATTGATTAAAAGTTTTTGATTAATCAGTTGAAATTTTTAATCACCCCCCACCTCCATATTCAGTGAACACCTAACCTATAACACTGTGAAAGCTACAAGGGACTTTTCACTCAGTGACCGGTGATTGAGTTGCCTGGTCAAGCACCTGATGTGAATTTTGGCTTCTCTCTCAGTGCTGATGACCATTACACAGATGTGGGGAGAAGATCTGGCCAGCATTCCTCACATTTGTTGTTGAGAAGCACACAGCCATCATACATGGTGTGACAGTCTGGGGAGCCACCTCGTGGGGCAGCTAATCTTCTCTAGTTGTGTTGCAAGCCAATCTGGAGGATCGCTTTACATCTACAATATTCTGCAGCCAATTGTTCTGCCTATGGTGTCAAGCCACCCAGGTTCCATTTACTAACAAGGCAATGCTTGACTGCATACTGCATGATTTTCTCAACAATGTCTTTGAGGATTTAATACCCTTTCATGATCATCTGTCGATGGCCTTCTTTATTACTAATGTTAAGGAAGCATCTACACCTTTGAACCCTGGAATGAAGTTCAGCCGATTATTAGATGACAGTAATGAACCCTGAAGACACTTGCAAGAAAATCAGTAGGAGGACGTCTGAATTTAGCTAGTGGCATTAGGTCAGACTTAAGTTTTGCAACAACATACATGAGCCAGTTCAATAATAGAGCAAGCAAGTAAAGAACAATGGGTCGGTGTCAAGCATATATTACGATATGTGCGGCAGATGAAGAACTATGTCTTAGTATTCAGAAAAACAGAAAAAAGTGTAACAGTGTTCTGCAATGCTGACTGGACCACAGACAGAAGTGATAGACGATCCTTCAGTGGCTATGTGGGGTAGACTTGAAAATTCAAATTTTTGCTAAATAGCAAGTGTATAGTAAATAGTTTTAATTTAGTAGCCACTCTGTCACGAATTTTTTGTAAAATCAATAAGTATGGTTATTACTTATTATGTAATATATACATATACATATTAGAGATGAGATTTGGAGAGGAATAAATGCACAATTAGTAAATTTCTTGGCAGTTTTTTGATTAAAACAGAATAGAGAGGAGTAGTAGTGTCTGGTTAGTTTTTTGATTTAACACTAAGCTGCATTGTTTAATTAATCGGCCTGCTTGAGTGCCTATTTTCAGGTCTATTATGCAGTTCAGTTTAGTGGATACAATTTCTTGGAACAACAAGAATCAGCAATCAAGTGTTCTCTCAACAGTGAAGCAAAATATATAGCAACGTGCTACACTGTGAAGGAAGTTCTTTGGTTTAGATATTTTCTAGATGAAATTAGGGCTGATGAGTGTATACTGTTGCCCCAAACTATACACAAGGATAATCAGGAAGCTATTTCTTTAGCGAAAAATCAGGTGACATTAAAGAAGAATAAGCACTTCTGTCTTCGACATTTTTTATTCCAGAAAAAGTTGAAGCAAATAGACTGACTTCTTAATATATTCCGACAGAGTAATACATGCATCTATATAATAAAAGGCAATGTCAGTGTGTCTGTCTGTGCTTTTTATACACTATAGGCTCAGCGGCCGTGCATCGCAGAGCTATGAAATATGGCAATTGGAGACCCGGGGGTGGGTGGGAAGGTGACACGTGAAAACCGATTTTTAAAATTTGAATTATTTTTTTGTTATTTAATGTTTTAGGCGATTTCGACTATTTTTTCTCCTTTTTCCCCCACCATCCAGATGTCGTAGAAAAAAACAAATCACACGACCGGAAAGAGCAGACAATTGCGAGTAAAAATATATCAATTTCAAATCTCAGGGACAAATTCTAATATATTTTAAAGATTTTAAAACAAAAGTCACTTTCTGCTCAAATAAACTAACTTTCGTATTTAAATCCTCGCGTTGGAAAAAGTACCGACAATTTCGACTAATAACTTACATTTTTAGAAAGCTCAGAGATCAGGCTTTCTTACAAGCCCAATCTGGGCAAGAATTAATAAAAAATAGCTGCAGGATCCAGATTTTAAGGAAGTCATGATTTTCAATTTATCGTCGAAACTGCGAAAGAAGTTCAATTTTTCACCCACGTGCAGATGCACAGTGTTGCTATGGCAACGGTTTTTGGCCTAGGGACAATTAAAAACCGAATTAGTGTTTGGTGGTATCTGACTGATATATTTGGGCCATGCTCTTGATACCCATGCGAATATCCTGATGAGGATATTCACATGGGTATTAAATTATATTTGCAAATGTCATCAGTGATTGCTTTTTACATGGTTTTTGGCCTAGGGACAATTAAAAACCAAATAAGTGTTTGCGTTTTGTTTCAATTTCTCGTCAAAACCGCTAAAGAAGTTTTTCACCCACATGCGCTCGCAGACGCATGGCACGGTGGGGAGGTGTGCTGTCTATTGATTGAGCTGATGGTTTAGTTTACAATCAATTCATTCTAAAATTCTCACTCTAATAAGGATTTTCATATGCCAATACTACATTTATATTTTATTTTACAAAGTCAATCATGTTACTATGACAATCATCAGCAAGTGTGCGTATAGTAAACTATAGAAGTTAAGTAAGTTATAGGATGGATGCATCAAGTAAAACTATTTCTTCCCATCCGCCCACCTACAGCACTAACCTACACCACTACTTCCTAATAACCTCGAACACTTGCGAGCAATGCCAATTAATACTCTTTATCGAAACATGATTACTATACTACCCTCAACGAAACGCAATTAATTTAAGATAGATTCCCCGTCCCACAAACTGTGAAACTCAATCTATTTTGAATCAGGAATTAAAATTCAACAAAGCGTATTATTAAAAAAGTATTATTAAAAAAATGTATTTTCCAGGATAGTGAATTTTCACCAATTTGGCATCCTGTGTGCTAACTGGGCAATACCAAGTTAGCAATATTTCGCCAAATGAGTCAATTAAGTCACCAAATGGATGGTTAAGTATTGCAGGCAGAGAATAACTTTTCTTATATTCTATATAATAAAAGGGAATGTCTGTGTGCTTTATACACTATAGGCTCAGCGATCGCATGTTGCAAAGCTACGAAATTTGGCAATTGGAGATCCGGGGGAGGGGGGAAGGTGACACGTGAAAACCGATTTTTAAAATTTGAATTATTATTATTGTTATTTAATGTTTTATGCTATTTTGACCATTTTTTCCCCTTTTTCCTCCACCATCCAGACGTTGTAGAAAAAAACAAATCACACGACCAGAAAGAGCAGACAATTGCGAGTAAAAATATATCAATTTCAAATCTCAGGGACAAATTCTAATATTTTTTAAAGATTCTAAAACAAAAGTCACTTTTGGCTCAAAAAAAAAACTTTCATTTTTAAATCCTCGCGTCTGGAAAAGTACCAACAATTTTGACTAATAATTTACATTTTTAGAAAGCTCAAAGATCAGGCTTTCTTACAAGCCCAATCTGATCAAGAAATAAGAAAAAGTAGCCGCATGATCTGGATTTTAAGGAAGTAATGATTTTCAATTTCTCGGCCAAACCGCGAAAGCAGAGATCGATTTTTCACCCACATGCACACTCAGACGCACAGTGTTTCTGTGGATGAGGAGAGGTGAGCGAGGTTATGATGTCATGGTTTTGACGAGGTTCTGACGAAGTTGCATCAAATACTCATAGTGAAATCGAATGGAACATTCGATATTTGTGTCTGCCAAATTATAAATGTACGTCATTAATTTCAATTTGCTTGAAATGTATTTATTAATTTTTTAAAAATGTAATTTTTTCTTACAACTCAACCCAAACCTTTCACTTTGTTGTGTTAGAAGGTCCTTTGGAGTGGTTTATCCGTATCAAGATAAGAATTTATTTTATTTCATTAT
Source organism: Amaurobius ferox (assembly GCA_951213105.1). NCBI lineage: Eukaryota > Metazoa > Arthropoda > Arachnida > Araneae > Amaurobiidae > Amaurobius > Amaurobius ferox. The sequence goes on along the minus strand of OX578147.1, from coordinate 3,140,186 downwards.
TGTTCTTTAAAAACGTAAACTTCTCTTTCTCTTTTTATAACATTACGTATTAAGTGTATTTACACGTTTATAGTGTATTTTATTTATATTGTTTTAAAATTGTTCTGATTTAAACAGGGGCTATATATTGTTCTGATTTAACAAGTTTTTGACTTCTAGTCTAGAATTGTATTTAGACTTTTGTTTAATTTGTAAATATTCTTTTGAGTTTAGAGTTTATTTTAACAGTGGACTATTGGTATTATGGGTGTTTATAATTTTGTTTCGTGTCTTTATTAAAAACAAAAAAGCTTTTAATATATACAAACTTAAATAATGAATGTTTTTGTTTTTGGAATATATTATTTTTCATCTTAAAATTTAATTATTATTGTTAACGTCATTAAACTAAAACAAACCATCCATTTTATTGGAATAAATTATTCATCCATTTTATTGGATAAAAATTATTCATCCATTTTATTGATGCCAGCGAGTTTGCCACTGTCAGAATTTTCAAGGGTAGCGAACAGACTGGTCACCGAAGGCGGCTAGTGCAAAATATTGTTGAGACGTATCCTTAGAAGTTGTGGGTGTGCTCTCAGGATACAAGAATGAATCCAAATTTTTGGATAACACATTTATTCATAAGCACAACGTAAACAGGAACAATATACAGTAAAACAGCACTTAAATAAATGCTCCACTAATTTCACAAAATAATGTCATATCACATTTCACAGAATAGCTGCTACTATTCTCAAAACATTGATTCAAGTCACCATTCAATGTAGTTTGTATCTCATCAATTGGTCTTCAACTGAGTGATGACTCTTTTTATAGATTCTCTATAGAAACTTCTGGAAATCACTCATATCTCATAGAATATTGCTTTATTTCGAGGTCTTGCACATACCTTTGAGATTTTTCCGGCCACCCAATTTGCTGCTCTATGTCTTTGGATGAGTCGGACAGTCTGGGTTTTCGACATACCTTTTAGAAGTCACTAAATTAGTGGTAAATTGACAAATCGGGCAACCCTTCTCCGTACTTCAGCATCTGGTAACCCTAGATTCACATCACAGGAGAGGTTGCCTGTATGGGTGTTTTCTTCATCTGGTCTTTAAAAGAGATGAAAGTGAGAGGAGGAAAAAGGAGACTCCACAGCATTTTACAAGTTCATAACAATATATTCTGTACTTTCTGGAAACTTCCACCTGTTCGTAACTAAACTTTTTTTAATGTCATATTTTTAGTTAATAATTTGGGCAAAACTGTTTAAGAATATTGTGGAAATATGCATTTATGCACGATCCTTGGAATATTTTGCAGTTTTGCAATTTGTTTGCATTGACTAAGATTTTTATATTTATTCCACGCTGTATGAAACAAATTAATTTAAGCATAATAATGACCTGACAAGTCTCCTAATTTAGCAAACAAATTCTAGATCCTGAGCTGCTTGTTATAACCAGCTCTACTGCATAGAGAAAATTATTTTCAACAAGTGACACTGGAAATGACTTTCATGTTAATTAGCCTACCAGTGTTTTCCCTAGAAATTGTTTTAAGCCGGGCTGTCGGATATAGCTGCCGGGTGAGGCAAACTTGCTGACAGGAAAAAGGAAATGAACTTAGGATCCCAAGACAGGGAGTGCAAAATCTGCATTTATTGAGATTCAATTAAGTCATTAACATTTTAGTTGTTAATTCTTCTCTTCTTTGATGCCCAGTTGTCTGCAGCTTTTTCAAAGTCTGTTGGATCTGGCCCTTCTAGTAAAATCAGCATTAGATTGCTTAGAGTGTTCTGCTTCAGTGATTCCTTTAGCAGATTTTAATTTGCTTTAAAGCAGAAAAACCTCTTTTGCATGTAGTAGCACTTACAGGTATACCCAATCCAAAAGCAGCTAGTGTTAAGTAAATGTGTGACATGGTGACATCATGCAACATTATTTCAAAGAAGCAAACCTATAATAGATTATCTTCTTTTGAAGTCACTATGCATAAAGCTACCAGTATATAAATTTTCATTGTGCAGTGTTCTGTTCAGACATGTTTTCTTATGTAGACCTTCGTGGTTTGTAGAGTATCTTCTACAATATTCAATGAAAAGAAGAAAAAAATGAAAGTAAATTTTAAAATTTAGGACTACATGTGGTAAGATTTTTTTTTTCATATTTCACGTAAGAAAAACTCATTTTTTTTTTTAGAAAAGTGTTTGTTATTGCAATAAAATTTCAATAAAAGCCTCAATTAAAAATCTGGTACATTCATGTCTAAAGATTAAGCAACGAATGAAAAAAATAGCATATTCGATGAACGAAACAACTTGTAGCCACAAAATGTACATACATGACATGCACACACAGGCAGAAACCAGCCTGCAGAAATCATTTTGCTTACCAAAAATTTTTAATAAGGAAATGTATTAGGTATAAAAATGTTTTGTGCAGAGCCTGTATCTCTGCGTTACGGATTCCAGAATAAAAATCAAAATAGCCAAATTTTGAAAAATAAATAGATGATCTCATCTGAGTAATGCCAGACGATTGGAGGTAATAAGGCATCTCGAGGGGGGGGGGGGTGCAGTAACAGTCTGAAGTTGCCTGAGCTTTAATTGTCAAACGTTCCGTCATTTTCCACCTGTAGAACTGGTATCAAAATGAAGGAACAGCGTCGTGAAGACCAGTAAGTGGATGTCCAAGGGTCACAACTGTTCAAGATTACCATTTTCTGTGTCTTCAAGTACGATGCCACAGATCAGTCACTGCACATCAGCTTGCTTCCAATCTTGCAGCATTGGCAGGAAGAGTGCTATCTTGGCAAACTGTTTATAGATGCCTACATGCAGGTCAGTTGTATGCAAGATGACCAGTGGTTTGCACCCCACTGACACCCTCGTCACAGAAAGGCCCACTTAATCTGGGCCGGAGATCACTTCAAATGGACTCCATAATAATGGAGTACTGTGCTCCTCACAAATAAGTTACAGTTTGGTGTACAGAGTGATTTCCGATGGTTATTGGTCTGGAAAACACCTGGTACTTGCTATTACACCAGTAACATCTGCAAAATGCACGCATACAGAGGCGGTGGTTTGATGGTTTAAGCAGGGATTGCTGTTGGCACCAGCACTGATCACCACATCTTCCCTTGTGGTACTGTGATTGCAGTGCGGTATAGAGATGACATCCTCGCTCAATATATTCACCCATTTTTTTTTTGCGGCCATGGTTCCTGATGCCATTTTTATGGACGATAACCCCAAACCGCCACAGATGATCTTATTCTTGGCATGAATCGACGCTGTTGGTCATGTGTTTCCAGCAGAGGTTATCACATTCCATATTAACAGACCTCCACCAATGAACTGTTTTTGCTGCTTAATTACTATCTGATAATTTTCTTTGCATTTCCCCCACTCTGGTGTCTTTCAATGAATTCGAATAAATACTTTTCTCTTTAACCCCTTTTTTCATTTTGTTCTGGATATGAGTGTATATAGCTAACTGTATTTTATTGTAGAAAGAATCATGCCAATTTTCACATACATTGGTTGAAAATTGGCCGAGATACCATGACAACCAATTTTCAAAAATGTACTTCAAGAAAAAAGGTCTTTAAAGCTCTGAGAAAACTTTTAATGACTATAAAGTATAAAACATTGATATTTATTTTAAATCGTTTATGTCAGGTCTGTAAAATAAGTAATTTGTTAGCTATCATACTTTTTAAGAAATAATAAAAATTAAAAAAAATCAATTTTTTTTACCTTTCTATATTTCCTTTAAGAAATTTTTGTGATATTCACTTTATATGTTAGAAGTTAGATAGACTGAGAAAACACAGCACAAAACTATTCACAGATAAATGCTACAGATACAGTATAGAGTTAAAGATTGAATGATTTTTAATATACTAAGGTGGTGTTAATATACTAAGGTTTTTAATATACTAAGGTATTATCAAATTATTAGATTCAATTTTACAATGACTGTAAAAAAATGTCATATATAGACAAATTGAGTATTGACTTTCCATTAACTCTCTGTAGATAAAAGAGTTGTTTTTAATCTTGTTCTACATAAAAATTGACAAGTACATGCAATTTAATGCATGTATTTGTTTGAGGCAGTTTACTTAGCTTGGGGTACCTTAACATTGACATAAAATAAGTCTTGCTATATATTGGTCCGGTAGCCTGGAGAAAAAAGGAATATAATTTGGAGAGTGAAACTTCCTTACACATTTTGATTTTGATTTTATAACATAAAATTTCATGATCACTAAGTGACATTTTTATGATTTTAAGGACTTTATTAAATTAAATATCATTAACACCATTTTAATATTAACTTAATTCTGATTAAATGTTTCAATTTGGGGACCCTAAAATTCTAGGATTCAAGCCCTCTCAAAGTTTTTCATAAACATATTTGTGCAGTTACATATCGCAAATTTAACCTGAATTGCATTTTGTTAAAAATACCGTAGCATATTAGTAAGCTTCTTCTTGAAGACTGAACACTTTTTTATTAGGAGTGAATGTTAAAATAATTTTTTGCCTAAATTTAGTATCAGGTAAATGTATAGCAATAAATACATTTGGCAATATATCCAATAATTTTTATCGTGTGTATTGGAAACTAAATAGTCATATTTAAATAAAGATTTAGGTTTTATATTACAATCTAGTATTTTCATATTTTTTTGAAGGAGGGTGTTTACAAACTTAAACGTCCCTCTTAGCTATGCTAGTGTTCAACACCGTTATCTTTAGTGCTTTAACAGAGGAATATCACATTAGCTTTATGGGATAAAAGAAATTAGCATTAGTAGTGTTACAAAAATGGAATCGCTGTAATTACTGTGGTAAAAACTTTTAAACACTGATTCTTCCAGAAACGTGGTTTGTTTATATCTGAGATCTCTGTAGATATCTACATTATGCACTTCTACTGTAACAATGGATGCAAAAAAAATTTTTTACAGCTAATGATCTCTTTAACTATCAATTTATAACATTACTATTAAATTATTTAGCTTTTCAGCATGGCATTTAAAAAAAGATTTTTACAAGATAGCTCAGAATGACATTCAGCTCTTTAGTATACGTTAATGCTTCTGTCTATTGAACACCCACAGTAAAACGACATGAATAGACCCCATTACATTAGCAAAGAAAATTTCTTTGCTAAATCAATCAATTTATAACATTACTATTAAATTATTTAGCTTTTCAGCATGGTATTTAAAAAAAGATTTTTACAAGGTAGCTCAGAATGACATTCAGCTCTTTAGTATACATTAATGCTTCTGTCTATTGAACACCCACAGTAAAACGACATGAATAGACCCCATTACATTAGCAAAGAAAATTTCTTTGCTAAATCAATCAATTTATAACATTACTATTAAATTATTTAGCTTTTCAGCATGGTATTTAAAAAAAGATTTTTACAAGGTAGCTCAGAATGACATTCAGCTCTTTAGTATACATTAATGCTTCTGTCTATTGAACACCCACAGTAAAACGACATGAATAGACCCCATTACATTAGCAAAGAAAATTTCTTTGTTAAATCAATCAATTTATAACATTACTATTAAATTATTTAACTTTTCAGCATGGTATTTAAAAAAAGATTTTTACAAGGTAGCTCAGAATGACATTCAGCTCTTTAGTATACATTAATGCTTCTGTCTATTGAACACCCACAGTAAAACAACATGAATAGACCCCATTACATTAGCAAAGAAAATTTCTTTGTGCTCTTTTGAAATTTTAGAAGAAATTGCTGCATTGTTTTTGAAATTTTACATTTTTTTAGGTTCCTCTATTTTGGGACCTCTTGCCAGAACCAGTCGTCATCTTTCATTCTCTACGTCCAAGCTGTCAGACGCATGTAGCAATAATTCTCTAGTATGTGGTAAGTGAACATTAACTGATATTACTAAGTTAAAAACACTTTGTGCAAATAATATGGAAAGCTTAAGCAATGTATTTATGCATAAATAGATTAACAGGGCAGAAATATAGTTGTTTCAAGGATATGCTGGATTCCCTTCGTCAGTGTTAACCAGACCAATAAACCTAAAATGCAATATTTGCCCATTTTGTGTTTTTTGGTCTGTCTCTAACTGATAAAGAAGAGCTTATCTTCATTATTAGTGCAAATGCCTATCCCAGTCATCTTGTGTGTTGGAAATTAAGGTACTGAGAGACTTTACTGAAGTGGAATTCAAACACTCACAGACTCCATCTGCTTCAGGATTATAACTAGTCATAGTATGCTTGTTGATACCCAATTTCTTGTAAAAATTCTTAACTAGCTTCAATATAAAATTCGGCTCCTTATCTGTAACCAAGTGTCGAGGAACACCATGAGTAGAAACCCAGTTTTCTAAGCAAGCCAAATTAGTTTCAGATTTAGTGTTTTTAATAGGATAAGCTTCAGGCCACCTTGTAAAGTAGTCAGTAACGACCAAAATATACTTATTTCCAGCTACAGTCTCTGGCAACAACTACATCTGTTGCAATTCTCTCCATAGGATAAGTTGTGACTGGAAATTGTTGAATAGGTGTCTTCTGGTGAGCTTTATAACCATGTCTTTGTAGACAAGTGTGGCAGGACTTAACATAATTCAAAAGATGGGCATACATCCTTGGCTAATAAAAATGTTTTTGAATTCTAGTAAGAGTTTTCTTGAAACTGCCATGAGCTGCGGAGGGGGGGGGGGGGGGGAGGGGGGGAGAATCATGACACAAATTTAGAATATCAGGGACTAAGTCTAAAGGAACACAAATTCTTTCTATAGTTTGATATCTGTTCTTAGGTCTCTTATAAACTGCATACAAAACATCATTTTAAAAAAAAAAGAGAGAGTTATGAAGTAAGTATCCTCTTTATTATTTAGCAAAAATTTTAATTTATTACATTTAGCATCTGATTATTGAGAAATAGAAATTCGAGTAAAAAGGCTAGAGTCAATGGTTAAATTTTTGGGTTCACTGCCATTTACAGTATCTATAGTGTTAATGCACCTCGAAAGAAAATTAGCGGTGACATTTAATTTACCTGGCTTGTGAATAATCTTAAAATCATAATTGGTAAGACTCACTATCATCTAGCAATATGTGAAGTGGGGTCAGGAAGTTTTATCATATGAGGCAGGGAAACTTGATCACAATACACAAAATGCTTCCCTAAAAGATAATTTTTAAAGTAGGCAATGGCCCAAACAATACCTAAAGCTTCTCTTGCAACAGTACTTTAATTCAGTTGCTTTCAACTTCCTACTGGTATAAACAACAGGATGTAGGAATTTGTTTTCATCTTCCTGGCATAGAACAGCCCCAAGAGAAAACTTTGAAGCATCAGTGCACAAAGCAAAAGGTTTAAAAAAATCAGGACGTTGTAAAATGGGTTTTTGAAGCAGTTCTTGCTTTAGTGTATCAAAAGCAGTTTGTGCCTTCTCTGTCCAAAGAAAATTAGAAGAATTTTTTGTTAATTCAGTTAATGGGAGTGATTTTTCAGCATAATTTTGAATAAACCTATGATAAAATCCTGGTAAGCTTAAAAATTGTATAATATGTTTTCTGCAAGATGGAATTTTGAAATTTTCAACTACTTGTAAATTAGTGGGATCTGGTTGGACAATGCCTTATGAAACTTGAAATCTTAAATAGGTAATGGAAGGTTTAAAAACAATACACTTGCTCAGTTTGAGCTCAAGGTTATGAGCCTGCAGACTGTTAAAAACAATTCTTAATTTGTTTAGGTGCTCTTCAAAGGTTGTAGAACCAATCACAATGTTATCAATGTAAATACCTATTTGCATAGGGGAAAGGTCAGCTAAAACAATAGAATTAGACGTTGGAAATATGAGTGGGCATTTTTGAGTCCGAATGGTACCCTTTTCCACTTCTAGTGTCCAGATGGTGTAGAGAACCTAGTCTTATATGTGTCATGTGGATGGAGCTTTATCTGGTAGAAACCTGAAGTAAGATCAAGGGTTGAGAAAAATTTGGCCCCATTTAAATCTTCGATCATCTCTTGAATATTTGGAATCGGAAAATTTTCTGTAATTGTAATATCATTTAATTTCTGAAAATCACACACGAGCCTGAAAGTGGGACAAATCGAATTTCCCTCCCCAAACTTCAAAGTCATCTCCCTCTTCTGCATCAGAATTTTGAATAGCATTGGTAGGGTAAGATGGGACTGGAGAAATAAATGATAAGGTGGCAACCTTAGTATTTTTGTCTACATGTACACTTAAGTGAGAAGAATTTGCAATTTTTACAGTATAAATAAATGTCATCTGAAGAAAAATTATATTAACTGATCGTGCAACAACAATGTTACTGTTATTGGAATTAGGTTCTATTAAAATAATGTCTGAAGAAAAATTTTGACTAGGCTTGCAACGAATTTTTATAAAACATTCAGAATAGGGTTCTAAGTTAAATTTATTAAGCGTGAAACAATTTAGAGATTCCTGGGCTTGGTGGGAAGAATTTTGAGAAAAATTAATAAATAGTATTATTAACAGCCATAGGCTGGGCAGACTGGTTTGACAATTCAAAAGTCACGATAACATCATTTTCCAATATTTCATTTTCAAAATCAATTTTAAATTTATGTCCTGATAAAAATTTAGTAATCAAAAGAGTCTAATAATGTGGAGGAGTGAAATGAATATTCTAAATGAATCATTTAGAATAAAAAAATTGACCTCTATAGTTTCTCTTCTAAAAAGAATAGGTAGAGTAACTTTCTCCTTAACATTTAATTGTTGTTTAGAGGTTCCCTTTAAAAATATATTACATGGTTTAGTGAATGACTGATCAATAGACAAAAGTTTAAGCATACTGGCATAAATCACATTAATCGATGCACCTGAATCCACTAAAAAATAAAAAGTTTTGATTTTGGATAGTGCCTGATACTAAGTTAGGCTCTAACACATGAAACTGCTATCCCCAGAAATGATACCTCAAAATGGGTCTGAGACGGTAAGCTAGGATGATAGGGTGAGTACTTCCGTTACCCTCACCTAGTTTAAAGAACCTGAACGTGCCTGCCATGACTGCTGTTGCAGCGGCGTACCATGAGTTTTTGGCAGGTAGGGCAGAATTGCACCCCTCCTACCCTTACCAGATTACGAACTCGAGCTTGTGCGTGCATGCACGCTCACACACACACACACACAAATTATTCATCTTGGAACTATTGAAATTTCTAGATTTACTGAATAGCTTTGATTTGAACAGATATTAGCACAAGATTTTCCATTATTAAATATTGTCTCAAGAAATTATATCCTGCAAATTAACCCTTTGAGTTTTCGCAATTGCAAAGGTATCAATAACTTTGTCAGGTTTGATTTTCTCGAATGTTTCCCCCCTCAATACTCAACAATGCCAAGTTATTCAAGCGTTCTTGTCCCATAGATGATCTCAAATAAGACATAATCAATTTCAATTTGCTGAATGATCTTTCACAACTAGCAATTGATACCGAAATTGTAAGCAGAATTTGCAAAGCAGTCTGGAGATTAAGGTACCCTTCCTCTCCATATGAGATAATGAAATTCAGCAATTCTAATGGATGTATCGGCTCAATCACATCGCTCTCATTTCAATTTTTTAACAGCATTGTGTAATCTAAAATTTCTTGATGCAGCTCCTTCCTATCAAAATTATTTTTGTATTAGTTGGCAGTAGCACAACATTGTCTTTCCAATTCCTTATCCATATTGGGACTATTAAGCAGTTTCTGAACATTCAGGAAAAATCCAAATCGAGTATCAAGGTCATGCAATCATTGTAAATGCTCTCTGATTTCCACTCCAATGCGGTCAATGATGCTCCGTAGGATTCACCCAATTTCATTTTTGGCTGATGATAAGCCAGCATCTGTTGCTTGTTTATCCGGCATCATTGTGACACGTTTTGCTCTTTTCTGAATTGAAAGTCCTTAATCAATGCAACTTCTTTCTCCTTTGCAAACTGATTCATCACACAGCTTTTCATGATTCTCAGTAAAATGTTGTTTAACCCTTTTGCGACGGCGGCATTACGGAGCTGTCGCGGCCCAAAAGATGGAGCGCTTCGCTTCCGCACTGGTCCCAAAGGACGGCACATTTTTTGCGTTAAGCCTAACTCTCGAAAAAAATTCACTAAAAATCACCTATTCAACACAGAAATCTACTTTTTTAAGGAATAAAAGAAATATTTATTTTCTATTTGATGTATATTTTTCATACAAATCTGAATACAAAATACTCGTTAGTTGCTCCCATTTTTTTATCCGAAATAAACGAATAATTTCACTGCCTCTAAAACCCAAACAAAAAAAAAAATACTCTCTTATATTCCTATGATTCACCAACGAAATCATAACGCTGAAATAAAAATAAAAACCGAAACTCAATTATAAAATTGTTGATGCCACGAGAATTGCTCTGTCTGTTTATATTACAAAATGATGTTTCCCGCTCCAAATGGAGAAATAATTCATTCGATCCTCTTCTGCCAAGGTCATGCCTCTGCAAAATACATTGAAGTTAGGTCCACTGACATGTAACGCCATCTAGTAGACAAATTAAAACATTCCACATGGAGGCACGTATAAGTGCCACTCTCCGCTTACGGTAAAGTTTCCTCCGTCATGAGTGCGTGCCGTCCGTCCTTGAATGCAAGTTCGCAGCTGGCACGTGGGCGTGCCGATCGTCGCGAAAGGGTTAAGAGAGTTCATGTCAGCTGCCGCTTCCCTGAAATTTATTTTAGGATCCTGCAGTTTCTTTTAGACTCTATTCATCAAAGTCAAAATTGAGCTCCAAAATGGGAGAAATGTCCAAAAATTGAATTTAAAAATGTTTGACAGAAGCTGATCTGCATTCTTTCTCATTTTCTCTGTGAAGTACTTCTCAGAACACCAGCACATTTACAATCTTCTCCAGATTCTATGGAGAACTGCAACAGCTGCTTCTTGGGCACTCCAATGAGTTTCAGAATCTTTTTTGACATGCATACCAACATCAGATATCAGCTGCCACTGAATTGTTAACTGAGAAAAGAATACATATAGTGCCTCAACAGTTCCAAAAAATGTGTCAGCCACAATTTCATTTCCAGCAGCATGCAGTCCGGCTAAATTCAGGCTGTGGTTGTCACAATTCAAAAACAAAGTTTTGGTATTCCGATTCAAAATTCTTTGCTACATACCAGATAAATGACGGACATCACAGCTGCATTGTCATAGCATTGAGAGCGGCAGTTAGACAGAGGCAGCTCATCGAATTCTAGTTTGGTTAGAATTGCTTTCTCAATCACAGCAGCATCTTTCTTGTCAATTTCTGTGTAGTCAATGAATGCTTCTTTGACCACAGCAGTTCTTTCTTCAAAGTCAATGTCAACATACCAAATAACCTGAGACATCTGCTGACAGTGTGCAGCATCAGGGGTAGAGTCAAACAGAATCTCAAAATATTTGTTCCTCTGAATTTTTTTTACAGAATTGAGTTCCGGGTATCTTGAGCTAAAAGACCAATAAACTCATTCTGTATTCTTGGTGATAAATAAGGGGATGAGCCAGGATTGTCCTTGACATAGATCAGATGCCAATCTAGCAATGGATCATATCGTGCCAGCAACTTGATCAGCACCAAAAAGTTTCCATGATTTGAAATTGAGGATAGTTGTTCTCGATGCCCGTGCAAGGCAAGATTTTGTGATGCCAAATATTTGATGCAGTCAAGGATTCACTTCAATATTCCTCACCATTTTTCCCATTCCGATTGGATTTTGTTGAGGAGTGTTTGATCAATTGCTTTTTTAGTCTGAAGACCCAGTTCCATTTTTTTCCAAGTATTGAATGACACCCGATGATATGTTCCATTTTCATGTTCAAGGATTTTTTCATTTAATTTCTTCCAATTTTGAAATCCATAACCAAGCTCAAATTTTGATTTGTGGTTCTCAGGGGCACATAAGAATAAAAGGCAAGAAAAGCAGTATGATGCTCACTTTTGAGGTGAAAAAAGTAACCAGGTTCGGTTCACCTTCTTGTCATCCAAAAGCTCTCAGGTAAACAATTTCTTAGAGAAACCATCAGTTGCAGAAAATGGACCATCTGTTTTTTGGATACTGCCAAAAAAAAAATCCCATTGTAATCATTTCAGTTCTAAGTTCATGTGTTATAATGGGTCTACTCAGAACAGAATGAAAGTCCAGTCTTTCTTTGATAAAATATTAGGATGTGTCATGTATGCCAGGTAGACCGAGAGACGATACGATTCGTTTTACATACACGCAAAAGACATTTATTAGCATTAAGATACACAGGCACGAACGAGCATAACAACACTACACCGAACATGTACAATACGAAAACTACGGAACCCAAAAAGGTAAACAAAGCACACGCGCGTCACACAGCTTGGAAGGTTCTCTAATCTGGCTGTTGCCAGATACATAACAGTTCCTCCCCGACAAAATATAGAGTCACAGGTCGAGTCTCTTTGGAGGTCTCCTGATTCGGTTTGAGCGTCGGAGTGGCACATCAGTTTTCGGCTTTCCGGAAGCGTCTGGTACAGGCTTAGGTGGTATATCATCACTTGGAGTGGCAGGTACAGGTACATCTTTAGGTTCAGGGACAACTTCAGGTACAGGTGCAGGCGGTTCCGATTCAGCAACATCATCGGATACTGGCTCATCTGGAAAATTCAATTCTTTATTGTAAATTGGAATTTCAGTAGCAGCTTGGGATAATTCAATCGACTTCCCACATTTCCTTATTTGATCTACGTGTCTCTTCCAAATTTCATTTCCAACTTGTATGCTATAACTCAAAGTTCCATCTCGGTTTATAATTGTTCCAATTTTCCATTTGTTAGGTCCAGAATAATTTCTTACGGCTACTTTCTCCCCTTCCTGAAACTCACGCAAGATAGATTCTGTGTCAAGTCTCGAACTCTGTTTCTGAACAACTTTGTCTCTCAAATTTGGTTTAAAAAGATCAAGCCTAGTGCGAATACATCTCTTCAAAAACAAGGCACTCGGAGTTTCTCCCGTGAGAGAATGTGGAGTTATTCTATACTGTAATAAAAATCTTTGTAATTTCACATTTAGATCTCCAGAATCACCTCTACTCGATTTCAACGAAGCTTTGAATAACTGCACTATTCTTTCTGCCTGTCCGTTCGTAGCAGGATGGTACGGTGCTGAAGTTATATGTTTAATATTATTCAGTTTCAAAAAATGTCGAAATTCGTAACTAGTAAAACTTGCGCCGTTATCACTAACCAAGGTTAAGGGAATTCCATAATGAGCAAAAAGAATACGAAGATGATGAATTGTAAAACTAGCTGTAATATTTTTCATCGGAATGACTTCTATCCACTTCGAATATGCATCAGAGACTACAAAAAACATTTTCCCCATAAAAGGACCAGCGTAGTCAACGTGTATCCCTTTGCCAAGGTCCATTTGGCCATTCCCACGGATGTCGATTTATCCTTGCTGGTTCGTTCCTCGTTGCGATACAAGCTGAACAGTTCTGAACAAAATTGGCTATACTGGCATCAATACCTTGCCAATAGCAGTAGCTTCTAGCTATGGCCTTCATTTTGACAATTCCAGGATGTCCAACATGAAGTTCTTCCAAAACTTGATTCTGGTACTTTTCAGGAATGCATACTCTATGACCATACATTATGCAACCATTTTGCAATGAAAATTCAGATTCTCTACCTTTCCAAGGCACAGGTAATTCAGTTCCAGATTTTAAACTTTCATACAGTTCGAACAATTTCCTATCAGTTTTAGTAGCTCTAGCTATGTCAGTTGCTGTAACAGGCATTAATTCAACTTGCGAAATATTTGTCACGTCTGCTTCAGTCAAGTACTCACAGTCCTTGTCAACTGCTAGTGGTAACCGTGAAAGTGCATTGCCATGATTCTTAGTGTTTCGATACTTGATTGTATAACTGAATGCTTGGAGAAAAAGTGCATAATGAACCATTCGTGTTGCTGATAGACATGGTAAACTACGATTAGGTGCGAAAATTGATACTAGGGGTTTATGATCGGTTACGAGATCAAAATGTCGACCAAATAAATATTGATAAAATCTCTTTACTCCCCATACGATACTCAATGCTTCCTTGTCTATCTGCGAATAATTACGTTCCATTTTAGTCAATGACCTTGATGCAAACATTGCTGGTTTTTCTGAACCATCTGGCATAATGTGACTTAAAACTGCTCCAATTCCAACTGGTGATGCATCAGTTTGTAATACAAGAGGTAACTTAGGATCATAATGGCATAAAATTCGGTCTGAAGCAATTTCTTGTTTCAATGCCTTGAAAGCTTTTTCTCATTCTGCAGTCCACAAAAATTTAGTACCTTTCTGCAGTAAATTATTGAGAGGAGCGACACGAGTAGATAAGTTGGGAATAAATTTTCCGTAGTAATTAACTAAACCCAAAAAACTCTTCAAATCAGATACAGTTTTTGGAACTGGTACCTTCGTAATTGCATCGATTTTTTCTTGTGTTTTGTGGAGGCCGAATTTATCAATTGTATGACCACAATAATTCACAGATTTCTTAAAAAATTCACTTTTCCGCTTATTTACTCTGAGACCATATTCTTCTAGTCTCTGTAGTACTAATTCTAACCTTTCAAAATGCTCTTGATCATTTCTCCCCGTTACGGTAATATCGTCTAAAAATACGTGTACCCCCGCGATGCCTGATAAAACTTGTTCAATGGCTCTCTGCCACACTGCCGGAGCTAAGGCTATACCATAATTCATTCTGTTGTAACGGAACAAACCCTTGTGAGTATTGATCGTCAATAGATGTCGGTCCTGCTCATCAACTAACATTTGAAGGTATGCCTCAGATAAGTCGATTTTAGTAAAGAACTCCCCTCCTGACAGTTCAGCAAAAATGTCCTCGATACGGGGTAAAGGATACTGCTCAATTTTTAGTCCCGGGTTGATAGTCACCTTATAATCACCACAGATTCGTAGGTTCCCATTCTGTTTGATAACAGGAACAATTGGTGTAGCCCAATCACTATATGTCACCGGCTCAATGATGTCTTCTGCAACTAACCTATTAAGTTCAGTTTCTATTCTTTCTTTTAAAGCAAATGGTACTGGTCGAGGTTTAAAAAATACCGGTTTGTAATTAGGTTTCATTT
Organism: Amaurobius ferox; assembly: GCA_951213105.1. Classification (NCBI taxonomy): domain Eukaryota; kingdom Metazoa; phylum Arthropoda; class Arachnida; order Araneae; family Amaurobiidae; genus Amaurobius; species Amaurobius ferox. Next base: position 3,124,987 of record OX578147.1, on the reverse strand, counting down.
GAAGACGGCAACAAAACTTTTCCAGTTTCCCGATACCCGGAGAAAAAATTTTCTCATACTTTTGAAGCAAGATATTTAATTTATTGGTTCGAGAATTACAATTTTCAACCCGAACTGCTTTAATTGAGCTTCAGTCTAATTGGAAATTTCTCAACCATTCACGACCAAAAACTGCGTTTACTTTTGCATGTACCAAATAAATAGTTTCTGTATTAATTTGATCTTTGTATTGAATTTGCACCACTGCTTGGCCAGCTGATGTTATCATAGAATTATCGAAATTCCTAAGCAATAATTTGGTAGGCTTAATAGCTACATCCGGACAAAGTTTCTTAAATTCATTCACATTCATACAACTAATAGCAGCTCCAGTATCTAATTCAAATAAACATTTATTCCCTTCAACAAAAATTTCTAATAAAATCTTATCCCTTGCATGTCGTGGTGATTTAACGCTATTAACTGGTACAGTTTCAGAACAAGATTCTATTTGTTTAACTGTTTCGTTACGTTTTGAGCGGCAAACTTTTGCCAAATGCCCGTTCTTTAAGCAATTCCTACACTGAGTGTTCTTGTGCTTACATTCGTGAGCTAAATGTTGAGTACTATCACATCTGTAACATTTCCGAGATTTATCAAACTTCTTTGTAGGTTCAGATTTCTTAAATTTAGAAAAATCTTTTTTGATAGTTTTATCTTGCGAACTATGTAATTTTTTTATCGATACCATTTGATTCTGAATTTCACACACATCTCTCTGAGCAGATTCCATTGCGAATGCAATGCTCTTAGCTTTTTCGTATGTTAACTTATCCTCTGCTAACAGCTTTTTCTGTATATTTTCGTTTTTGAGACCCATCACCAATTTATCACGAAGCATCGTACTTAAATTGTTCCCAAAGTTACAGTGTATCGACAGTTTTTGTAATTCGGCACAATAATTTGCAATGGACTCCCCTTCAAATTGCTTCCTCTTGTAGAAACGAAACCGTTCTGTTATCTCTAGTGGTTTAGGATTCAAATGTTCCGAAAGTAATTTTACGATATCTTGATAAGTCAATTCAGAAGGAATGTTCGGAGTGGCCAGATTCTTTAACAATTTATACGTTGTTGCTCCCATAAGGCTTAAAATAGCAGGGACTTTCATTTTATCTTCGATCCCATTAACAACGAAGTAAGATTCTAAACGTTCCACATAACTGGACCAGTCTTCCACAGACGCATCATAAGATTCAAAATTAATGTTCGAAGATCCCATCCTCGTCGCCAACTCTTTTGTCATGTATGCCAGGTAGACCGAGAGACGATACGATTCGTTTTACATACACGCAAAAGACATTTATTAGCATTAAGATACACAGGCACGAACGAGCATAACAACACTACACCGAACATGTACAATACGAAAACTACGGAACCCAAAAAGGTAAACAAAGCACGCGCGCGTCACACAGCTTGGAAGGTTCTCTAATCTGGCTGTTGCCAGATACATAACAGGATGCAAAGTCTGAACCCTTTCCAATATTTCCACTGATGCTTCAACACTTTCAGCAGTCCTGAAAATTCTATTGTGGAGTCATGGGTTAATTTTGCTGGACATTTTGATAGTATCCTCCTTGAAAGGCATACCCCTGATTATTTTGCAGTGGTATGTATTGGCCTCGATACCCCTGTTGATATTGATTTCTTGGTGGTTTATGGCATTCACGTGCCTTGTACCCTTTCCCATTGCATTTAAAGCAAGTGGGAGAGAAGTTTCTTGCATCCTGAGACCCTTGTCTGTTTTGTGGATAACCCTTTGTGTTACCCTCTTTAGGAGCAGAAATGACTTCTTGTACTTGTAACTGTAAGACAGCCACAGAATCAGTGAGTGCAGATATCATGGTCTGCTGTTTCAAAATAATATTTGAAACAGCAGACTAATTCATCAGATTTTTTAAATTCATCTGACTCAGAATGGGTAACACTTTTGACTTCCTCTACTGGTTGTTGGGAATTTTGCTGACTCCAGACTTCTTCCTCAAACACTGCCTGATTTCGGGCATTTTTAAAGGTTTTGTGGTTCTGCGGAAGGACAAGTCTCCTAATATGCAGGGTAAGACCTTCATTAAAAACTGATATCAAAACATTCTGGTGATTTTTATCATCCATAGAATTTTGGAGTAAGTCGGCTGGAACAGTTTTAAACGACAAGAACTCCTCTTGCTGCATATTGTCTCACCGTCTCATGTGGATGCTGATAATTCTGGAGGAGGGACCTTAAATGCATATGTGCATATTCCAGTGATGAAAACCTATCATGGAGACCTTTAATTAAAATACTTTATTAAAGCTCTTTTTCTCCACTCTCAGGTTAGGGTTGTCCTTGATAAAATGTACTGCCTCTCTCCTCCCAGCTTTAACTTTATAGCTGAAAGCTTATCACTCTCTCCCCAATTTGCATAACTAGCGATCATGTCAATTGTGGATATGAAATCTTGAAGTGAAGAATCACTTTCAGTTCCACAAAAGACAGGAATGCTATCCAGAAATCCTACTAGTAGAGCAGTATGCATAACATATTGCAACATCTGACTTCCACTGACATGCGGAGAAATTTGACCACTAAAGTGTGGATAATCTACTCTAGATAACTTTAGAAGACCTTGATTCTCAGTGTTAACTTCCGCTGCATTAGCCATACTGATTTCATTATTTACCTCCATCTCTGAATTTTCTTCCCCATTATGAAAAGCGTTAGGAATACAAGTCTCACTTCTGGTATGTGGAGTAATGATTAAATAAATTAAAGGAGTATTAGCCTCAGTTGAGTTATTTCCTGAAAACATTTTTTAGGGAAAACTAAATCAAAATATCTCATGTAAAATCGTGTGGTCAGGTAAGGGTTACTAAATTTAAAACATAAAAACAGGCTGAAAATATCCCTCCAAAAATACACAATGAATATTCAAAAGGAACTTTTCTTCATAATATACCCAAACAGAGCTCTCAAAAAAATGGCCACAAGGCACCAGTTAATATACTGTGCCTTTTTGACATCAGCATAAAAAAAAAATATTAAATAATAAAAAAAAAAACTAAACATTGTTTAGTTTTTTTTTATTATTTAATATTTTTTTTTAAATTTTATTTTTAAGATTTTTAAATTTTATTTTAAATTTTATTTTTATTTTTATATTTAAATATTTAAACTTACTTTTACCTTAGAACCAATGGCTAAAAATTTCAGGAACTTACTCCAAAAGTACAATTGCGATGTGTGAAAATAATACAATGGATTAATTAAATAATAAATTACTCAGAGTCAGTGATTAGAGTTAAATGAAATCCAGATTAAAAATAAACAAGAAAGATCAATCATGCATAAAGCATTGATTATGAAACACTTTCCAACTTCAGTGCAGTTTTATTTAAACATCTCTAAAATGCGATAGATTCCTCAATAATATTTTTAAAATTATCATAATACTACAATAATTTATTATATTTGAAAACTTCATCGAAAACAAATGAAATTTATTCAAATGACGTCATCAAAATATAGCACACCTGACTCTTTCTATAAAAGCAGCATTTCATTCATAAACATTTTTCCATTCATTTTATTCATCACAATAGTATAATAATTTATTTTATTTAAAAACTTAAGACCATGGAGGTACAAGTAATTAAACTCTATGCTTAAAACTTCATCGAAAAATTCGTCCTTCTCTGTGTAAAATCAATCAGTATTTCATTCATATCAGCTATATTGCAGACTCCATGAGCTAAATAATTTTGCATTAAAGAAATGCAGCAATTCTTATACAACTCATTCTACATATTTTGCTGTTTACATTTTCCATAAGTGAAAAGTAGGCTTCGTTGTAGAAATAATCAAAGTTGGATGATCATTTAAACTCAAATATATTGTAATTGCGTTGTTTTAGTATGTAGATGCACAGAATTTTAGCAAAAATAAAGCTGTTTTAGGACGGATGCAACACTAAATGTGAATTAAAAAGAACTTTAAAAATCACGATTTTGACACAAGAAAGATGCCATATTTTATTTTGAAGTGGGTCACGTGATCTCTTCATATAATGGTTACGTGATCGCTTCATATAAGAGATGTAATTATTATTTTAATTTTTATTTAAAAAACTACTGAATATATTTTGCTGAATTTTTTTTTATATATTTTATGGAATAATTTGAATATTTCCTAAAAATTTCGAAGCAATTTGTGAGTTTTAAATGCGCTTAAAAAATATTTGAAAAATTAGGTCCCATAGGGTTCAATGTATTTCATTTTTTTAACCCGGGTTCAATCCAAAACTAATTGGCTGATATTCTTCATTTATATTCTCATATATCCCACAGACCATCTGAACAACATATTAAAATTTCATTTTGATAAAGTCATTTTTACGGCAGTTATCGTGCTAATGGACAGACAGACAGAATGAACAAAGTCATAAACACTTTTCAACTTTGTTGTAAAGTGTTAAAAAAACGGATTTATTAGAGTATTTTAAAATTTAACAAATAAAAATTTCATGCAGGGTTTCAAAGAATAAAAAAAAAGGAATTTGACATATGTGTCTGAATACATATTCAGTGTGATGGTAAACATAACAAGAAAGATCAATCATGCTTAAAGCATTCATTATGAAACACTTTCCAACTTCAATGCAATTTTATTTAAACAAGTCTAAAATGCAATGCATTCCTCTGTAATATTTTAAAACTTATCACAATACTACTTTAATTTATTATATTTGAAAACTTAAACCTTCATCGAAAAAAATGAACTTCATTCAAATGACGGCATTGAAATATAAATTGCCTGGTTTAAACATCTCTAAAATGCGATACATTCCTTGGTAATATTTTTAAAACTATCATAATACTACGATAATTTATTATATTTGAAAACTTCATCGAAAACAACTGAAATTCATTCAAATGACGTCATAGAAAAAATAACACGCCTGGATCTCTCTATAAAAACAGCATTTCATTCATAACATTTTCCCATTCATTTCATTCATTGCAATACTATAATAATTTATTTTATTTAAAAATTAAGACCATGGAGCTACAAGTAATTAAACTCTATGCTTAAAACTTCATCGAAAAAAATCGTCCTTCTCTTTGTAAAATCAATGAATATTTCACTCATATCACCTATGCAGCAATTCTAATACAACTCATTCTACATATTTTGCTGTTTACATTTTACATAAGTGAAAAATAGGCTTCGTTGTAGAAATAATCAAATTTGGATGATCAATTAAACTTAAATATATTGTAATTGTGTTGTTTCAGTATGTAGATGCACAAAATTTAAGCAAAAATAAAGTGGTTTTAGGATGGATACAACACTCAATATGAATTAAAAATAACTTAAAAATCACGATTTTGAGACAAGATGGATGCCATATATCATTTTAAAGTGGGTCATGTTATCTTTTCATATCATGGTCACGTGATCGCTTCATATAAGAGGTGTAATTATTATTTTAATTTTTATTTAAAAAACTACTGAATATAATATTTCGCTGAATTTTTTTTTATATATTTTATGGAACAATTTGAATATTACCTAAAATTTTCGAAGCAATTTGTGAATTTTAAATCCGCTTAAATAATATTTGAAAAATTAGGTCCCATAGAGTTCAATGTATTTCATTTTTTCAACCCGGGTTCAATCCAAAACTAATTTGGTGATATTATTCATTTATATTCCCATAGGTTCTACAGGCCGTCCGTCTGAACAACATACTAAAACTTCATTTTGATTAAGTCATTTTTACGGCAGTTATCATGCTAACTGACAGACAGACAGACAGAATGAACTAAGTCATAAATACTTTTCAACTTTGTTGTAAAGTGTTAAAAATGTATGCAAAAAGGTGTGAAAAACTTTTAAAAGTAATATATGTAATTATCTTCCGTGTAGGTAGTTAGATTGTATGCCAACAAGATAACCGCTGCAAAATCACAAGACTGCTCTTCCTTCCTTGTAGGCATGTGTATCATTGGCCATAATGATGAAAAAAAAACCACAGACCTCACAACTGCTTTTCGCCTCTGAATGTAGACAACAAAATGTAGGCCAGGCGAAGCTGCTAAACGATGGTTCGGATGTTAGCCCAGTGTTTGGAGTGGTGTAGCTGGAGCTTGCTGCCATTAGCTGGTGGGTTTGGGGGCCGGGAGAACGGCAGGGCATCCTGGGTGTTGAGGGAGCATTGGTGCTCACTGGAATCTGAGGCCTGTAGAACGGCAGGCTATCCCTGGTGTTGTGGGAACTGGGGTGCTCTGCAGTCTACAGGATGTGACCCATCTGGACATAGCACCGCCGGTTGGTAGAAGTGTTGAGGATGACCTGGTGATATCACCAATCAAATGAACAGAAAAGGCATTTTCAGAATAAAGTAGGACATCCTGCCCTTAAAAAGGTGCTTAAAGTAAATCGAACATCGTCGTGTGATTCGATGAGGAAGGCGTCTTGCCCTTTCAGAAAAATAAAAAAAATTCGGGCAGCCGTTTATGTCCTAACTGCAGGGAATCTCCTTTCTTGGCATGAGGTCAACTTGGCATGAGTGGCAACCTCTTTTGGCATGATAAGATTTGAATTTCAATCGCCATGCTGGAAAAATGTAAATAAATGATCATGATTCACTATTCCCCGGAATGATGTTCAGAAACACAGCTTTAATTTTGAATCACTTACCTCGTTCTTGGGAGTGACTCACGGCATTTTTTTAGCAGTAGTCTTCATGCAAATTGAATATCCAATGCATACACAAACTCAGGGGCGGCAAATAGGGGGCGCGAGGGGGCGCGATCGCGCCCCCAAATTTTCCCTCGTCATCTATCGGCTTCTCCCATTTTTTATCGACTGTCCACTGGTCAGTTTTCTCATGCCATGGATCTTCAAAAGCGCTAACCATCACAGTGAAGTTCCCACTTCCGGCTGGAACGAATCCTTTTCAACTTGAAAAGATTGGGGGTGATGTTATCCTTTTCACTTGAAAATTTCAAGTGTCCGATTAAATTTGTGTGTAGTTAGCGCATTCTCATCCATTCTTTCCGCTGTAAATGCATTTTAGCAGCTCAATGCATTATATTCTTTCATAGAAACATCATATAATAAATGACATGCTATTTTCAAAAAAATTCGCTCATCAACAAATACTTTTTCTGGAGGCTCTTCAACTCTACAATCGAGGTGATACGAGGTGGTCTTCCAAAATTAAAGCCATAAAAGCACTACTTGATAATTTTGAAGTGATGATTTTAACACTGGAAGAATTATCTGAAAACGATTCTCTCAATGGTGGAAGAACCGAAGCCCTTTTAATATGCATGACATTGTTCGAATTTTTGTTCACTCTGTTTGTATTGAACAGTGTTTTTGATCAATGCAATACTCTCTAAAAGCATCTTCAGTCATCTGATCTTAATTTTCAGGCTGTGCAAGCTTTAGCTAAAGCTATTATTGAAACTGTTAGTTCTTTTCGCACTGATGCATATTTCAATCAAGTGTGGAGTTTTGTGACAGAACTTTGCGAAAAAAATTCTTATTCTGGATCAAAACTGAAAAGGCGTTAAAAAAATTCCAAGCAAATTCGGAGGCGGTTAAAAAAAAACCCATGATGATGTTAAATCATATCACAGAATCAATATTCAATATGAAATTATAAATTCAGTATCTAATGACATTGAGACAAGATTTAATGAGAACAATATATCTGTTTTGTTTGCCCTTAGTTCAGTATTATCCGGATCAGATGTCGAAAAAGAAAAAGAAAATGTTTCAACCATATGCAAAGTATATGACTTCCAGAAAGAGGAATTGCTACTGTTTTATTCAATGGTGAAAAATGAAAACATAGCCCATCCCAATTTTAAAAGTCGCCTGGATTATTTTAAAGAGCGGAATTTAAAAAAATGTGTTTCCTGTCGTAACAATATTAGTTAAATTGTTTTGGGCTGTGCCAATCAGCTCAGCCAGTTGTGAAAGGTCTTTTAAGTGTCTTAGGAGGCTGAAAAATTATTTTTTCAGTACAATGGGACAAGAAAGACTTTCATCTTTAGCTGCTTTAGCTATAGAACAAGATATACCACTGAATTATGATGATATTCTAACAAAATTTTCTCTTCTTCCAGACTCTAAGAACCGGCGTTTAAAACTTTAATAAAATGTAAATAAATATAGATATTTGTATTTAGAAAAACTATGTTAGCAATATGTTAACACAATTATGTACAAAAATTATGTTAACAACAATTATTTTTCTCAACATCAATTCAATTTTGTGATCCCTCTCCCCCTCCCCCCCTGTTAACAAACATTTTATTTATTCCATATTGTGGATTTTCATGCATACAAATCTCGCACCCCCAAATGGAATGCTGAAATGCCACCCCTGCACAAACTCATTTGCATATTAAGGGGTGGACCCCAGACATTGTTGTATTCCGGTAGGTACCGATCACTGCGTGTATTTAAGAAGTTCACCTTTTTTGGAAACATCTTTAGTAGGAGATCTTTAGATAGATTGAAGATCAGTAGATTGATCTTGTGTTGAGATCTGGTTAACATATGACGGTCTTCAATTTGAAAGCCTTAGTTAAAAAGGCGAGTTCGGTATTTAAGGATATACAGTTGTGTTAATCTGTGTATGTGATGACTTTTGTCACATAAGTATTATACCGGTGACTTATGCTTTTAATATTTGAGTACGTGTACGACTATTCATAAACACTAAAGTATCTAGTCATTTTGTGTTAGAATATAGTTTCTTAATGTTCCAGTATGTTACCTACGTAGGTTAAAAGTTGAGCGGCATATGATGGAAAAACTCATCACTATTGATGTTTTCATTGAATTTCTTAAATGTTTTCAACTCTACAATCAAACCTTGTATATATGTTTAGCTGCATATTGCTAAAGCAGCTAGCCATTGTAACATGGCAAGATTCTTACATTCTAAATAAACATGGACTTTGTTATTCAACCTATATATATATATATAAACTCTTGTGCAGGCCCCCACATTCAATTTTGGGCCCGGATACTAAGTCAAGCCGTGGGCCCTAGGTAAAAACAAGGGGGAGGGGGTACCTTTTTAACACTACAAGATAGTTGAAAATTGTTTATGACTTTGTTGATTCTGTCTGTCTGTCTGTCAACATCATAACTGCTGTAAAAATGACTTTATCAAAATGAAATTTTAGTATGTTATTCAGATGGTCTGTGGAACATATGGGAATATAAATGAATAATATCACCTAATTAGTTTTGGATTGAACCCGTGTTGAAAAATGAAATACATTGAACCCTATGGGACCTAATATTTCACACATTTTTTAAGTGAATTTAAAATTCACAAATTGCTTTGAAAGTTTTAGGAAATATTCAAATTATCTCATAAAATATATATATAAAAAAATGAGCAAAATATATTCGGTAGTTTTTAAATAAAAATTAAAATAATAATTACACTCATATTCTATGAATTGATCACATGACCCACTTCAAAAGAAAATATGGCATCCATCTTGTGTCAAAATCGTGATTTTTAAAGTTCTTTTTAATTTATATTCAGTGTTGTATCCGCCCTAAATCCACTTTATTTTTGCTTAATTTCTCTGCATCTATATTCTGAAACAACCCAATTACAATGAGTTTAAATGATCATCAAACTTGATTATTTCTACAACGAGCCTAATTTTCACTTTTGGAGAATGTAAACACATCAAGCTGTAAGATGACTTGTATAAGAATTGCTGAATTTCTTTAACACAAAATTATTTAGCTCTGGAGTCTGCAATATAGCTGATATGAATGCAACATTTATTGATTTTAGATAGAGAAGCAGACGATTTTATAGCAGACTTTTCGATGAAGTTTTAAGCATAGAGTTAAATTACTTTTACCTCCATGGTTTTAAGTTTTTAAGTAAAATAAATTTTTGTAGTATTGTGATGAATGAAAGGAATGGAATAAAAGTGCATGAATGATATTTTACTGCTTTTATATTGAGAGTCTGGTGATTTATATTTCAATGACGTCATTTGAATAAAGTTAATTTTTTTCGATGAAGTTTTAAGTTTTCAAATATAATAAATTGTTGTAGTATTGTGATAATTTTAAAAATATTACTGCTGAATGTATCGCATTTTGGAGATGTTTAAATAAAATTGCATTGCAATCAGTTGGAAATTGTTTCATAATCTATGCTTTATGCATGATTGATATTTCTTTTTTTCTTTTATGTATTATTTAGGGGTAGAGTTGAATTTAATAAAATATATTAAGTACGAGGTTAACACACAATATAATGCAAAAAAATAACACAGTTTATACAATCTAATAAAATATATCAAGCATGAAATATAACACAATATAACACAGTTTATGAAAGATCGTTCATATGATGGCAAGTGGTGTGTACATTTCATTTTAAACGAAATATTTTTATACTCAGTTGCACACGTATTTCTTATAGTCATACGAATTTTTAGAAAAATTGGAAGTGACATCTCTGGAACCAGAAGTATAAATCATTAATGTAGAAGCATAATTACCTTGCCTCGAGGTAAGAGTCCTGGACCGGATAAGATTTTGCCAGATTTTCTGGTGAATCTTAGTGAAAGTTCCTTAAATGTGCTGCTCAGGATAATTAATATGACATGGACGAATGGCCTTCCAAGTGAGTGGTGGAAGGCTGAAGTTATCCCAATTCTTAAGAACGATAAAGGTCCTAGTGCAATATCTAGCTACCGACCTATCTCTCTCACCAGTGCTGTTTGTAAATTGACAGAATGCTTGATTGCTAGCAGGCTCAAATTCTATCTGGAAAATTATGATTGCCTCTCATCTAGACAGGCAGGCTTTAGGAAAAACAGGAACACTGTCGAACAGATAGCTAGACTGATACAAATGATTAAGGATGGGTTTCACCGCAAACAGAGTTCCATGGCAATTTTTATTGGTTTCCCAACTGCCTTTGATAGTGTGGAGAAAGGGACTATTAAAGAAAATTATGGACATGGAAATTTGTGGGAATATGTTTAGATGAATCAAGTCCTTTTTGGTCCAGAGATTCATTAGAACCAGGTTTGGAGGTTCAGTCTCTTTATATAAACAGACTCGACAGGGACTCCCTCAGGGCTCGGTATTGAGCCCGATCTTGTTTAACATCATGATCAACAATGTAATACAGAGAGTTATGGATGCTGACAGGGAAGTTGAGGCCCTCCTTTTCGCGGACGATTTGGTCCTATGGGCCTCAGGCAGAGACATGCAGCATATCCAACTTTCCTTGAACAAAGCTCTTGAAAATCTTTTATTATGGACTGAAGAAAATGAAATAATTGTAAATATTAACAAGGCCAATTACCAGGTTTTTACTTTGAGTACAAAACCTTCTGATGTTAGTCTGTTTTATGGACCCAATAAATTAATTAAAATGACAAATGCTTTATACCTGGGGATCACTTTAGATCCCAGGCTAAGTTGGAATAGTCAAGCCAATTGAATGATTGACATTGACACTCCAGAATCAGGCTCTTAAAAAGGTTTGCGGGAGTAAGGTGAGGCACTTCTCAGGACTTACTCTGCACCACCTATAAGTCCTACATCAGACCTGCAGTCGAATATGGAGCTGAGCTACTGATAACTGCATCTGAAACTATCCAGAAGAAATTGGAGATTGTACAAAATAATATCCTTAGACTTAATACTGGTGGGGCTTTTCCCACCCCTATTGAGGCCATGCAAATTCAGGCTGATCTGGAACCAATGGTGGATTAGAGACAAAGAGCTGCCTTGAAACTTTCTGAAAAACTTTTGAGAACTGATGGTTTTTGGAAGGCATACACACCTGCCCAGACTAGGTTAAACATTCAGAGAACCTTTTTGAATATGGCCAATGAATTGTTAGATAAATTTGATATTCCGGATGTTGAAAGGGAGCCTTTGTTTGATCCTTCCACTTATCACAGACATAACAATAAAGCTGATTTACGCCTTGACCTTGTTTTTCCAGTGAGCAAGAGTCTTTCTACGGATACTGAATTAAGCATGGCTGCCCTTGCTACTATTGAAGAGCGATACCCCTCATCAAATTGGTTGCATATATACACTGATGGATCTGCTATGGATGCCATTAAAATGCTGGTGTGGGTGTGTACTCAAAATGTTTCAGGCTGAACAAAGCTATAGGGGAATTCTGTAACAGCTACAATGGTGAAGTGGCAGCTGTGTCTTTGGCACTTGACGAAATTGGCAAGGGAAGAGAGTATAATATTGTAATCTTTATTGACTCACAGGCTACCATCAATTCACTCTCTTCAATCACAGCAATATAAAAACTGTGTACTACTGTCAGATAGCTATTAATGCTTTTTTGGAGGAGGGACATCAAATCGTTCTGCAGTGGATCCCCAGCCACTGCGGTATCTTTGGTAATGACCTGGCGGACAAACTGGCTAAGGCTGGTTCAAACTTACAGCAACCTTGCCTGACTTTGGGCTATCACACTATTAAAAGGCTTGTTAAACTAAAAATTGGCTCTTTTCGACAAAAATTTTACAAGGATTTTGCGAAGGGAAAGACTTGGGCTTCTTGGGAGTGGCTAATTTCCTGTTCAAGACTGGCCACGACTTTCTACAGAAACATTTACATCATTTTGGTTTGTCGGATTCTCCAACATGCCCACTTTGTGGCCTTGGTGACATGACTGGTGGCCACCTCTACACTTGCCCTGGGCTTAGTGACGTCGCAGATAGAAATTCTAAATAGGATGACTTTTTGTTTCGTTCAAGACTTTACTGGGCTGCCCGACAGAGACTGATGGTTGAAAAACCAAGGTCCGGCATAGGATAAAAAAAAAAAAAATGAATAAATTATTAATGACCCCTACTCCCTGCAAAATTCGATGCTGAATCAATATTAGTCATTATCTAAGCTATTACACAGCCAATCCTGAGAGATACAGCCAATCCTAAGAGATAGGTATTACAAAGAAAAACTGTAATATTTTTAATCGGAAGTGACATCTGTAGAACTAGAAGAGGAAATCCTTAATGAATTCACCCAACCCCTAAGCGATTTTATATTGAATCCATATCAGTCATCATTTAAGCTCTATCTATTGCTGATTTTTCGAAATAAATGTTCGAAAGAAAATAAATTATTTTTAAATTCAGAATTGGGAAAAGAACTGGAAGTTAAAATCCTTAGTAAATCATCATGCCCTACCCTTACTGAAATTTGATGCTAAATTCATATCAGTCATCGTATAAGCTTCTAGAGTTAATCAAAATATACATTTCAAGGAAATGTTCTGAACTATAAGATGAAAAACTGCAAGAAGAAATGTGTAGAAAACTAAATTCCAGAGGGGGCAGGAGGTTCCCTACTTCCTCTGGAATATGATGCTGAATCTATATCAGTCATCATCTAAGCTCATCCTTTAAAAAATAGATGTTGCAAAAATGTAAATTTTTAAAATGTGAGTGACACCTCCACAACCAGAAGTTGAAATTCTTAGTGAATTCCTCTATCCCCTTCGCAATTTGATACTGCGTAAATCATCGTCTAAGCTCTATCCTTAGCCAATTCCAAGAAATAGATGATGCAAGGGAAATTTTTGAACCGGAAGTAGGAAAAAAATAGAAAATAAAAATTCTTCTTAAATCCAGAATTTGGTGCTGAATCCCCTGGATATTTCTTGGCAAAATGCAATAAATATATAATAGAGAATGTGTTGAAGACCCAGACCGTCCCACTCATCCTGAGGACTTGAGCAACTATTTGGACGGCCAGAATAGAGAATATGTGAATTTTCTTTTTTAATGAGCACAATTCCTAGTAATTACCAAGTTCAACATAAAATCATACAATATAAAGTAAAAGTTAAAAAAAACATTATGAACACAAAAGCATTCATTTTCCTTTCATAATGCAATATTTTCTCAGTTTTGTACTTATTTAATTATAGTTATTTTCGAGGATTGAATTTGCAAAACAGCATAGAAATTTGATTAAATAAATTTTAATTCATTCTAAGATTAACTTTGTTTTAAGATTAATATATCTGAAAATAATATTTGAAAAATATAAGAAAATTATTTTAAACATACCTTAAATTTTAGATGGTAGCATTAGGATTTGTTTCAGCAAATATTTTTTTATAAGATTTAGTCACATGTTGAGAGATGCACTAGCAACTAGCATTGATAACATATATGAGATTACCATGTAATTGCACGAGAAATTAAAATAAACTTGCTTTTTGTGCTTCCTTTAAAGCAATATTGGCTATCACTGAAATCAATGTGGGAAGCAAGTTCATGCCAGGAGGAACAAACCAGAATTTTTCTTTCTACATCCCTGCATTCCGTCGGACACCATGGATACCCCGTCATGTTAATTGGTTTACGACCATGAAGAGCAGGAAGATAAGATCACCCCCTTCCCAAAATTTTTCCCGGCCGTCCATACAGTTACCTTACACCTTTCTGGTAGGTCGGACGGTCTGGGTCTCAACAACAACCCCCTTCCCAAACTGATAATTTCACAAAAGAAACCTGTAGACGTGTTGTCTCAGTAGTTAGCTGGACGTGATTAGTATGAGCTGTAAACATGAATGAATGACCAAAAGCAAACTTTAGTTACCACTAGGGTTATAAAGACATCTATTTAGGTGTAATTCTAGAAAATTTCTCCCTGATTGGTTTTTATTGCCTTGTTGACCTCGCCTTTCTTAACAACAAATAAGGGACAGATTCTGCTATTAAACATAATGACACTGAGAAGAGAGAGCCTCTCAAGAGCCTCACTTTTAATGAGGGCAGGAAGGTCTTCGCTGCCTGCACCAAGAGCCACAACCACCAGGCTTCTGCAGAGCATATAATAGATTGCATGGGTCTCTCCAAGAAGGATATCTATCGCAATCCACTTCTTGTGCTCGACTTTCTAAGAGTCAACAGACTTATGGATCTCGTCTGACTTCGTGAGACACTGGAGGATAAGCAACAACAACAACAACACTGAAGCTATCTGTACCCAGATGGCTTGTATTGAACTAAGGGGCCCTTTTTTGAGGCTATGTTGACTATTTCAGAGAACAGTTACCTTACACCTTTCTGGTAGGTCAGACAGTCTAGGTCTCAACAACAGAATCCAAACAAACGCCACTCATCAGATGTTTACAAAATGTTTTGTACTTATCTTTCATTCAAACTTACAGCTTATGTTTAGGTTTTATATCTAATTTATATTTGTAATTTTATAATTACACATGATATGTAAATTTCAAAACCTTCAATTAATTTTGAAAAAAATGTATATATTCATACACAAATATATAAATATTTTATCATCGACAATGTTCATTGTTTCCTAACAGTCGCCGGGCTTCAGTACTGTAGTGCCAACTGCCCCCTCCCCTTTTTGTATGGGCTCTGCACTTGTGCTTCCTTCTATTGGCACTACACTACTCTGCTCACTATGAATTAGTATCTTTTTAACACTTTACAACATAGTTGAAAAGTGTTTATGACTTTGTTAATTCTGTCTGTCTGTCTGTACGCATGATAACTGCCATAAAAATGACTTTATCAAACTGAAATTTTAGTATGTTGTTCAGACGGTCTGTGGGACCTATGGGAATATAATTGAATAATATCACCCAATTAGTTTTGGACTGAACCCGGGTTGAAAAAATGAAATACATTGAACGTTAAGGGACCTTCAAACATTTTTTAAGCGAATTTAAAATTCACAAATTGCTTCGAAAGTTTTAGGAAATATTCAAATTATCCCATAAAAAATATGAAAAAATTTTCAATAAAATATATTCAGTAGTTTTTTAAATAAAAATTAAAATAATAATTACACCCATATTATATGAAGAGATCACGTGGACCATTTCAAAATAAAATATGGCATCCATCTTGTGTTAAAATCGTGATTTTTAAAGTTCTTTTTAATTTATATTTACAATTGTATGTGTCCTAAAACCATTTTATTTTTCCTTAATTTCTGGGCATCTACATTCTGAAACAACGCAATTACAATATATTTCAGTTTAAATGATCATCAAACTTTGCTACAACAAAGCCTAATTTTCACTTATGGAGAACGTAAACACAAAGATGTAAGATTAGTTGTATAAGAATTGCTGAATTTCTTTAACACAAAATTATTTAGCTCTTTGAGTCTGATATATAGCTGATATGAATGAAACATACATTGATTTTACATAGAAAACAGACGATTTTATAGCAGTCTTTTTCAATGAAGTTTTACGCATAGAGTTAAATTATGTTTACCTCCATGGTTTTAAGTTTTTTAAAATAAATAATTGTAGTATTGTGATGAATGAAAGGAATGGAATAAAAGTGTATGAATGAAATATTTATACCTTTTACATAGAGAGCCAGGATATTTCATTTCTTTTGATGAAGTTTTAAAATATAATAAATTAATGTAGTATTGTGATAATTTAAAAAATATGACCACTGAATGTATCGCATTTTAGAGATATTTAAATAAAATTGCATTGCAGTTGGAAAGTGTTTTATAATCAATGCTTTATGCCTGATTGATCTTTCTTGTTTTTCACTCAAGTCGTACAGGTTACAGCTGTTAAACCGGCATCGAATTTCTTGGAAAGCTAAAGGATGCCAATCTTTCTCCTACAGACATTCGATACGTCTGCTTCTGTTGCCTGCAACTCTCAGATAGTGCTGTTTTAGTCACCATCTTGAAAATTTCTTTTTTTTCATGTTAAAATGTAGTTCAAATCACAAAACATGCACATCATTGATATTAGAAACATTTACATATTGTTATTTAAACACTGTTAATTACCCTGAGTGAGCAAATGAGAACATAATGTTTACAAAACTTTTCTTTTTTGTATGTTACATCGTGTTTACTTGACTGCTTATAAAGTAGTTTTATTCATGGTATTGGGAAGGGAAATTTCCAGCCAGTATAACATTTACTGGTAAAATTCAGCTCCCTGAGTCAGAATTTCCACCACGAATTTCCTTTGATCATAATTACGAAACTGAAAAACCTCAAAATCTGATGAATTTTTCGTCTGTTGTAATGAGAAATATGAGAAATCATAAACTGGCATCACATGATTATAAAAGGGACACTGAGGGTCCCGCGACTTCCAAAAGGTTGAACCCCCGATTTATGTGGTTTCATAAATTTTCTGTGAGGCGGTTGTCACTTCTCCCCTCAGGCAAGGTCACCCTTCGAAGTCCCTCGGGTGTTGTTGTTGTTGAGACCCAAACCGTCCGACCTACCAGAAAGGTGTAAGGTAACTATTTGGACAGCCGGGAAGTGCCACCCAATTTAGAACCATTGGGGAGGCATCCACAGGGACCGTACCCTCACTCCCCTACCACCAACCTCTCGGAAGGACTTACGGACCCACATGTTCAACGTGATCGTACTCCGCATGAACACGGCACAGTTGTGGCAGTGTTGTTGTTGTTGTTGAGACCCAGACCGTCCGACCTACCAGAGAGGTGTAAGGTAACTGTTTGGACGGCCGGGATGTGCCACCCAATTTAGACCGGAACACAGTGGGGGAGGCATCCACAGGGACCGTACCCTCCTTCCCCTACCACCAACCCCTCGGAAGGACTTACAGACCCACATGTTTAACGTGATCGTACTCCGCGTGAACACGGCGGCAGTTTTGGCAGCAGCTGGAATCGAACCCGGGCCTACCGAGTGCAACTCCCCGAAATGTGCCAACAGCATGCGGTGTTCCCAGGTGGTCACCCACCCAAGTACTAACCGCGCCCGATGCTGCTTGACTTCACAAGTGGCTTGGGTGGACAGCCTGTCACATTTAATCCCTTCCAAAACGTGCATCCCAAATGATTCCTTAGGAGATGAATTCCAACGTCCCACTTGGGATCACTTTTTAAATAATTTAGATGTAAATCCTATCTTGAAATGGGTACTTCTAATAGTATTGTAAAGTACTCTCTATTAGCAAAAGTGTTATAACTTAGTCAAACATTTTAATTCCCATTTTTGACAGTTTTACTAATTTTAATATAACATTTATCGGGGTTGTCAGAGGGGTTTTCTAAGAGTCCTCTTTTTTGAAAAATTACATAAACAAAATTTAGTATTTTCAGCTTTGGCTATGTGTGTGTAGAGGTCATATGTGTGTTAAAGGTCTGCACGAGTCAAAAATTCAGAGTTTCACTTTCACCCTGCCCGTCAGAGTCAATGCTTAAACCTGACCCGACCAGGCTGAGCTATGTTCTAAAACCATTGAATCTGGGCTCGGTCCGACCCGAAATGATTTAGATTCAAATGTGCTAAAAAGGATTTGAAAAACACGGATTTTTTTTAAGAAAAAACCCAACCCAACCGAATTTTATTAGGCTTTGTAAGCAATTCTGTTGTGATTGTCGTTTTTGTAAAGGATGAGTGTTTTTTATTTCTGGAGACTTAAGATCGATTGCCGTATGGCTAATTACAAAATTTTTGATTATGTGTAATTTTAGGGGAAGCTTCAAATTAACAGGAATTTTAAATAAAATGCAATCCGGTTAAATTTATGACGCCAATCGGCCGTAATTTTGTTCTTCAATTTTAATTTATTCTCTAGATTTCACACATAAAATGTCTTTATACAGACAAAAAGGTCTAAATATAAAATTTGCAGTATAATGTTTTAAAAAATCAGGGGGGAGTGTGAAAATAAGTATTTTCTATAGAAATTATATACATTGAATTAGTTTTATATATTTTAAAAATATAAAACATCACGATGTGTAGTATTTTTTCAATGATGTCGCTAATTCAAACAAACTCACCAAATCGAATGAAATTAGTGAAAGCGTGCTCAGGAGGTGCTAAAACATATAATTGTTAAAATAGGCACTTGAAAAGCTCCGTAGTATTTTGGAATCACGATTAGAAGTAATAAATTGCAGATTGAATTTAAATGACTAGCACTATTCATTAGTTATACAGGGATGTATCTACAGTGGTCGGCGGTGGTCGGGGTTTCCATCACTCAGAATTTCCGACCACCACTCAATTGCCGAACACCACTCATCCAAAAAAATATACATATTACAATTACATTTAAAAAAAGTTATATTCAATTTTATCAAATGTTTTTCTTTAATATAAAAGTATAGAATACTAATACTGTTTGTGTGTGCGAATTAACGCAAAGCTCGTTTCGAAATTTTATATTCGCAATAATAATTGTTCTGGAAAATCAACCACCACTCACATTTCTCTAGATACATCCCTGGTTATATAAATCCTATTTATTCACAATGTGGACAATGTTTACCGATTCGGTTTTGAACTGCAGAATGGAAGAAAATTCCTTCTTTAAAAGTGCCTCTATTTGAAAAACCTTACACTATTACTGTTTCACCATATTATGATTAGGTATCCAAATTTCTATAATATTAATATGCAATTTATAAACCTCTCTTAGGCAAACTTTTTTGCATATAAAATTTTGAAAAATCGAACATAGTGATTGATTTGCAATCACTATCTATAGTGAAAGCGTGCTCAGGAGTTATTAAAACATGTAATTATTCAAATAGGCATTTGAAAAGCAATTGTTGAAATGAAATACAATATCCGCCATCTTCAGGTATCTAAAAAGTAGGAGTCGTCGCTTTGGGATTCTAAAGATTTGTAGTAGGTTTAGATATAAAAGCACGGACATTGCAAGGATTTTAAAAACAGCGTTTAAACCCAGTCCACTTGCAAGTTAAGTTTTTTACCATAAAGTTGTTACACACGCACACACACACATATATATATATATATGTACACACACATATATATTTATTTTATATTATATTCCCCTGTAAAAGGAAACGTGACAGAGTTGTCACGTTTCCTTAAACTGTCGATAAACTACTGCTATATATAGTATAAATATTATACATTTAAAAAAAATATATTTTATTTATTATTACTTTTCTAACTGATCCATTTAAATGCATTAATGACCCATTCTCGAAAATAGGATTATTTGTTTGAGAACCCATGATAAAAAATCTGATTTGGGTAGCACATGACTTTCCATGCAGACTTATGTCCACGTTCTCTTAATTTTAATTAAATTTAATTCAATTTTCGCTCTCATTTGGTAACTTGTATTTTCAAAGGTGATGTAGAGAAAATACGAAAAAACTAAAATATCTCGAGAGTCCTAGTGTAATGGGGTTGGTTTTATTCTTTTCTTCGTTAAAAATTATGTATAAAACGAGTATTTAATGGATATATTTTGAGCATACGTTTATTTTAGATTTTTGCGGGCCATTTTGCAAAAAAAAAAAAAAAAAGCAGGTTATTTTTTCCCGAATCGCATCAAAATCTAATCATCACCACCCAAAAGCAATTTATATACCGAATTTTGTGAAATTCAGTCCATTAGTTTTCCAGCTAGAGTGTATACAGACTTTTGCGGGTCATTTCGCAAAAAAAAAAGGCGGATTGTTTTTTCCCAAATCGTACCTAAAACTAATCAACACCAGATTCGTCCACAAGGGACTTGCCTACCAAATTTTATGAAATTTGGGGGCAGCACACGATTTTCCCTGCAGACTTATATC
Organism: Amaurobius ferox; assembly: GCA_951213105.1. Lineage (NCBI taxonomy): Eukaryota > Metazoa > Arthropoda > Arachnida > Araneae > Amaurobiidae > Amaurobius > Amaurobius ferox. The sequence goes on along the minus strand of OX578147.1, from coordinate 3,104,350 downwards.
CACGTTTTCTTTATTTTAATTAAATTTAATTCAATTATCGTTCTCATTCAGTAAATGTACTCATTTTCAAAGGTGGTGTAGAGAAAATACGAAAAAACTAAAATATCTCGAGAACGGCTAGTGTAATGAGGTTGGTCTTATTCTTTTCTTCGTTAAAAATTACGTATGAAACAAGCATTTAATGGAAATATTTCAGTATACATAGTTTTTTATTTTAGACTTCGACGATTTTTGCGGACCATTTTGCAAAAAAAAAAAGGCAGGTTATTTTTTTTTCGAATCGTACTAAAATCTAATCAGCAACCGAATTTTGTGAAATTCGGTCAGCTAGAGTGGATACAATTTTTGCGGGCCATTTCGCAATAAAAGGCGGGTTCTTTTATCCCGATCGTTCCCGAAACTAATCAGCACCAGATTTACCCACAAGGGACTACCAAATTTTATGAAATTAGTTTTAGAGTGGATACAAAATCTACACAGACACAGACGTCACGCTTAAATGGTTTTATCGTGTTCTAGAGTTCCAGAAACATGTAGATCCATCGAAAACTCAAGTTGTGATTTTCGGCATGATTCCAATACTTTTCCTATATATTACCATGTATTGCAGGGAAAGAGAAAAACGGTTGATTTTTCAACCGGATTTTTTTTTTTTAATTGAACGAGCAAACGTTGCAGTAACTCGAAATTTGGTCAACATTAAAAAATAGCTTGACCAAATTTTATAATTGACGACGAAAAAGCTATTTTTAATGTTAACATACATAATGTTGATATATTAGATATTTCACTTTAAAAAATGTTAATCATTTGCAAATGCTTACCGATTTGGTTTTGAACTGCAGAATGGAAAATTTTTTAAATCTACATTTATCTGGTTAAACTTATGGGGTTACAATAGTTTGATTATATTTTTGAGAGACTGTATAGTACCCAATTTAGACCGTAGCCCAATGGAGGGAGGGGTTGGCAACCACAGGGACCGTACCATCCCTCCCTTAACCAATCACCTCTCTTTTGGGCTTTTGAATCTACAAATTTAAAATACTCATATTCTGCTTAGAGAATAAGATAGTTTTGGGCAGCGTCGAGCATCGAACTCGCTTCTACCGTGTGTGATCCTCTCAAGATTGTTATTTGCTACTCTCCTAACCTATCCCCTTTCGGATCTAAAGATTTAGTTTGCCCATACTGCGCGTAGACGAGGAGATAGTTTTTGTCAGCGGAAATCGAACCCGGGTCGACTACGTACGAGACCAACGTCTTAACCACTAGACTATCTCGACCCAATAGTTTGATTTTTCTACCCAGATTGTCAGACCTACCCGAAAGTGCAAGGTAACTGTTTGGACGGCTGGGGACAGTAGCACCCAATTTTGACCGGAACCCAATGGGGTGGCAACCACAGGGACAGTACCATTCCTCCTCTAATCCATCACCTTTCTGTTGGACTTTTGAACCTACAAATTTGAAATACTAATATTCTGCGTAGAGAATAAGATAATTTTGGGCATCGTCGAAGTTCGAGCCTGCGTCTACCGTGTGTAATCCTCTCAAGATTGTTATTTTTTACTTCTTCAATCTATCCCTCTCGGATGGGCTTTTGGACCAAAAGATTTCGCATGCTAATATTACCCCGCGTAGATACGGAGATAATTTTAGGTCGCGGGAATCGAACCCGGGTCTACCCTGTACGATCCCAACGTCTTAACCACTGGGCTATCTCGGCCGAAAAATGTTTTTAATATCCGTATTTTTTTTTTTTTTTATATTTTCGACGAATGCTTGGCGAATTTCGTTGTTTTTCGACCGAGACCGCCAGACTTACCCTAAGGCGGGGGTCGGCAACTGGCGGACCTCGGTCCAGGTCCGGACCGCGGAAGGTCAAAAACTGGACCGCCAAAAATTTTTTGACAGTATAAAATAAATTAATCAAATTATTTAAAAAATATTTTTCTATATTATAGAAAATTCTTTTAGAATCAAACTTATAGTATCTATAAGTTTGAGCGCCACCCTTATTATTTTTATTTAATGAAATAATTTTTATTTAATCAGAGAAGACGTAACTCGAACGAAAGCCTAACTCCACTTTATGAAACTTATCTTTCGGGCGAGTCTACTCGGCTGCGGCGATCTTGGGCATGGAAGAGCCTCCCCTTTGCGGTGCAGTCCTTTGTTGTGCACCAGCATACACTTTGACGCGGAAGCGGTCGTCGAATCATTTCGTCAGTAGTTGTTGCAATCTCGTACGAAGCGTTTTGTTATTATCGAGGTTTATAACGTCTTTTTTTCATCGATATGGATCCTGAAAAGCGTAAAGTTGATAGCGAAAATAGGAAGTTTTTGACTGAGTGGACTGAACAATATTGTTTTACGCTACCTGATAGGCCTAGAGCTGTTCCAGTTTGCCTCATATGAAACAGAACTGTCGCTCTTGTTAAAAGTGGCAATTTAAAGCGACACTATCAAATAACTCATCAGCAGTTCCAAAAAAATTTTTCTCTGGGTAGTGAAGTTCGTCAAGAAAAACTCCATTCATATCTAGCTTCTTACAAAAAAAGCACGGTCTTACTAGTTCGCTCTCTGAGCAAGCGAGAAAAATCTGCAGAAACAGCGTTGCGTGTGAGTTGGACGCTTAGTGAACACCAGAAGCCATTTTCAGACTCTGAGATAGTAAACAAGAAAGATCAATCATGCTTAAAGCATTGATTATGAAACACTTCCTCGGTAATATTTTAAAACTTATCACAATACTACATTGATTTATTATATATGAAAACTTAAACCTTCATTGAAAAAATGAACTTCATTCAAATGACGACATTGAAATATAAATTGTCTGGTTTAAATATCTCTAAAATGCAATACATTCCACGGTAATATTTTTAAAACTATCATAATACTACGATAATTTATTATATTTGAAAACTTCATCGAAAACAACTGAAGTAAATTCAAATGATGTCATAGAAAAAATAACACGCCTGGATCTCTCTATAAAAGCAGGATTTCATTCATCACTTTCTCCCATTCATGTCATTCATCACATTACTACAATAATTTATTTTATTTAAAAATTAAGACCATGGAGCTACAATTCATAAACTATGCTTAAAACTTCATCGAAAAAAATCGTCCTTCGGTTTATAAAATCAATTAATATTTCATTCATATCAGCCATGCAGACTCCATGGACTGAATTATTTTGTGTTAAAGAAATACAGTAATTCTAATATACAACTCATTCTACATATTTTGCTGTTTACATTTCACATAGGTGAAAAATAGGCTTAGTTGTAGAAATAATGAAATTTGAATGAGAATTTAAGCTCAAATATGTTGTCATTGTGTTGTTTTATTATGTAGATGCACAGAATTTAAGCAAAAATAAAGTAGTTTTAGGACGGATACAACACTCAATATGAATTAAAAAGAACTTTAAAAAATCACGATTTTGAAACAAGATGGATGCCATATATCATATTGAAGTGGGTCATGTGATCGTTTTATATCATGGTCACGTGATCGTTTCATATAAGATGTGTAATTATTATTTTAATTTTTATTTAAAAAACTACTGAATATATTTCGCTGAATTTTTTTTCATATATTTTATGGAACAATTTGACTATTACCTAAAATTTTCGAAGCCATTTGTGAATTTTAAATCCGCTTAAAAAATGTTTGAAAAATTAGGTCCCATAGTGCTCAATGTATTTCATTTTTTCAACCCGGGTTCAATCCAAAACTAATTGGGTGATATTATTCATTTATATTCCCATAGGTCCTACAGATCGTCTGAACAACATACTGAAATTTCATTTTGATTAAGTCATTTTTACGGCAGTTATCGTGCTAACGGACAGACAGACAGACAGACAGAATGAACAAAGTCATAAACACTTTTCAACTTTGTTGTAAAGTGTTAAAAATGTATGTTGGAAGTGGCTGCGGCACTTTTTGAAGAGAAAAAGGATGTTGTTGCCGCAATTCAAGGTATTCCATTATCGGCAAGAAGCAATACAAGAAGAACCGAAATTTTAGCTGCTGACAATTAAAGTAGTTTGCTCGAACTTCTGCAGAAGGCGCCTTGCTACTCCATAGCACTTGATGAATCATACGACATTGTTGATGAAGAACAAATATCCATTTTCGTGCGATTTTTGGATATTGAAAGTAAATCATTTAGGGAAGAATTGCTAGCAATATTGCCGTTTAAAGGGAAGACTCGCGGAGAAGATTTATTCAAGACTTTTGATGACTTCATGACAAAATCAAACATTAGTTATGATAAAATGGTGTCTCTTTCGACTGATGGGGCCCCAGCGATGATCGGCAGAGAACAGGGACAAGTAATGCGAATCAAGGATAAGAGTGTTGGGCTACTATCTTATCAGTGCATAATTCAGCAGGCAGCCCTTTGTGGAAAACTTAGTGTCACTCTGAAAGAAGTAATGGACAGCTTGATCAGGTTGATTAATTTTATGAGGTCTCATTCTGCTCATCAGCACAGACAGTTCAAAGAGATTCTATCTGAGTGTGATTCGGCGCATTCTGACTTACTGCAATACAACAATGTTCATTGGCTAAGTACAGGTCAAGTGATTGAAAGTTTTTGGGAAATAAAACAAGAAATAACCTCCTTCTTAGAAAATTTGGATACACAAAAAGAGCAAGAAACCATTTGGAGTTCCTAGAAAAAGAAACGCAATATGCTAACTGTGGCTTTCCTGAAAGACATCTTTAAACATTTAAATGCGCTCAATACCGAGCTACAAGGAAATGGGAAATTAATATGTGATCTGATACAAAGTATGTCTTCTTTCCGTCACAAGCTGGATATCTTTGAAAAAGACATTGCAAGTCAAGAATTTATTCACTTTCCAACAATTTTTGAATATAAAAATAATCCTGAATTAGACATTGCAGTATTTTCAAATTTCATGTCAGAACATAAGAGGAATTTGCAACAAGATTCCAATACTTTTCAGAGATAGAGAAATTGTCGCGATTCTTAAAATCGCCTTTTGAAGTTTCTCCAGCGGCAGAATGGACAGATGTGGCTGCGAAGTTGCTCCGACTTTCAAAGCCTTTACTCCAAATGGAGATAATAGACTTGCAGGAAGACATTTCCTTGCAAACGTATAAAACTGCATCCGCCGATGAATTTTGGAGTAAACATATCCCAGAAAAATATGGAAATTGCAAAAAAATAGCCATTTACCTGGCTACTCTGTTTGACTCCACATATGTCTGTGAAACTTCATTTTCAAAAATGAATTTTTTGAAGAACGAATATCGCTCAAGATTAACGGCCGCCCACCTTGAAGACATTCTTCGCATAAGCTGCTTCCCCGCTTGAACCCAACTGTTAAAACTGGCTCAAGACCGAAAATGTCTTTGATTATCTCCCATTGATTTTTGAATACAAATATGCCTATCTACTGTATTGCATATTATTTTGTGAGTGAAAATTAAAATAAAAAACTTGTAAGGAATATGAGTTTTTTTTTCTGGACCTCGATAAAAATTTTCAAAAGTATCCGGACCCCACCTAAAATTACTTGCCGACCCCTGCCCTAAGGTGTTGAAGACCCAGACCACTTGACTGGCCCGAGGGCTTGCAGAAACTGTTTGAGTGGCCGGCTATCCGAAGGTGTAATGTAACTGATTGGACGGCTGAAACAGTAACACCTAATTTAAACTGGAGTCCAATGCGGGTGGCAATCACAGGGACCCTACAAGTTTAACTTGCTCATTCTCCGCGTAGACGCGGAGATCATTTCGTGTGGTGGGGATCGACTCCAATTCTACCCTATGCGATCTTAACGCCTTATAATTTGAGTTAAGTAGTATTAAAGACATATTTTGCTCTGTAACCCGAACATTCAATGCGCAACCCATACTAACTTTTACATCACTCGTTGACTAATAAATCTGCAAACTCTATTTGCAGATTGGTGCATTCTAGAAGGTGCAAGTATTTGACACCTACATTTTTGGCCCACGACATAAAAATCTGATGTGGGCAGCACATGACTTTCCCTGCAGACTTATATTAACGTTCTCTTTATTTTAACTAAATTTATTTCACTTTTAATTCAATTTTCGTTCTCATGCGGTAACCGGGCTTATTTTCAAAGGTGGCGTAGGGAAAGTACGAAAAACTAAAATATCTCGAGAACGGCTAGTCCTAGTGTAATGGGGTTGGTCTTACTCTTTTCGTCGTTAAAAATTACGTATTAAATCAGCATTTAATGGATATATTTGAGTATACCCAGTTCTTTAGTTTAGATTTGGACGATTTTTGCGGGCCATTTTGCAAAAAAAGGCAGGTCATTTTTTTCCGAATCGTACCAAAATCTAATCAGCACCAAGGTAACCCACAAGTGACTCATCTACCGAATTTTGTGAAATTCGGTTCATCAGTTTTTCAGTTAGAGTGGATACAAGCTTTTGCGGGCCATTTCGCAAAAAAGGCGGGTTCTTTTATTCCGAATCGTACCCAAAACTAATCAGCACCAGACTCGTTCACAAGTAACTTACCTACCGAATTTTGTGAAATTCGGTCCATTAGGTTTTTAGTTAGAGTGGATACAAAATCTGCACACACAGACACACACACACAGACGTCACGCTAAAAATAGTTTTTTCGTATTCTAGAGGTCTCGAAACGTGTAGATAAGTCGAAAACTCGAGTTGTGATTTTCGGCATGATTCCAATACTTTCCCTATACATTACCATGTATTGCAGGGAAAGTAAAAAGATTGCATTAAATTGTTTAACTGTATAAATGCTGTAAATATTAACATTTTTGAATTAAAGTTACGTCTTAAAGTTGATAAATATATCTAACGTATTCATTTGTATTATAGTATTAACGTTTCATTTAATTAGTCTTTCATTTAATAGTTATAGTGCTAGCGTACACATTATTTCCAGCATATACATTTTTCTTGTATTAGCAACTAGCCGCCTTCGGCAACCAGCCTGTTCACTTCCCTTGAAAATCCTGACCATGGCAAACTCGCTGGCGCCATAACCCCGTGGAGTTATCAAAGTTTGTTTTAGTTTAATGACTTTAAAACTAATAATGGAATTTTAAAATGAAAAATGATGTTCCAGGGGAGTTCTTGAAAATTGATTTGTAAAGTGAATTTATTCTAATGTTTGTGAACTGTGAGATTCTGAAGATTTCTGTACCTGTAACCGTAGGAAAGGGATCCCTTTGATGTGTACTCACAGCCGGGATCGGCTGTTCCTATGTTTTTTATAGAGGTATGCTCCTCTATTTTTTGTTTTACATAAATGAAATTGTATCCATTTGTCTGCATTTTTACTTTCCCTGCAATACATGGTAATGTATAGGGAAAGTATTGGAATCATGCCGAAAATCGCAACTCGAGTTTTCGACGGATCTACACGTTTCGAGACCTCTAGAATACGAAAAAACTATTTTTAGCGTGACGTCTGTGTGTGTGTCTGTCTGTCTGTCCAGATTTTGTATCCACTCTAACTAAAAAACTAATTGACCGAATTTCATAAAATTTGGTAGGTAAGTCACTTGTGCATGAATCTGGTGCTGATTAGTTTTGGGTATGACTCGTTTTAAAAGAACCCGCCTTTTTTTGCGAAATGGCCCGCAAAAGCTTGTATCCACTCTAACTGAAAAACTAATGGACCGAATTTCACAAAATTTGGTAGATAAGTCGCTTGTAGGCCACCCTGGTGCTGATTAGATTTTGGTATAATTCGAAAAAAAATAACTTGCCTTTTTTTGCAAAATGGCCCGCAAAAATCATCAAAATCTAAACTTAAGAACTACGTATGCTCAAATATAGCCATTAAATGCTTGTTTAATACGTAATTTTTAGCGAAGAAAAGAATAAGACCAACCCCATTACACCAGGACTAGCCGTTCCCGAGATATTTTAGTTTTTCGTATTTTTCCTACACCATTTTTGAAAATAAGTCCAGTTTTCAAATGAGAACGAAAATTGAATTAAAAGTGAATTAAATTTAATTTAAATAAATAGAACGTGAATAAAAGTCTGCAGGGAAAGTCATGTGCTGCCCACATCAGATTTTTCATGAATAGAACGAGCTAGATCCACGAGAATGATGCCACCAAATTTATCGCATGGTATTACATATGAAAAGTGAACATGTTTCTCAATAGGAAATATTCTTTTATATAATTTTTTGATAATTTTTTTTGAAAAATGTGCAATAGCTCGAGAACGGTTCATGTTAGTGTTCTAAAATTTATGTCAATCGTTTTCTAATGAAAAATTACATAAGAAATGTCTATTTGTGTAACTTTATTAGAGGTTCTGATTTTTTGACGATTTTTTCAAAATTTTACTCGAAAATTTAGGTGGGTTCTGAACATTCGATTGCGTATTAATACAATAGGCTTCTAGTGTTTACGAATTGTGATTTTTGTACCAAATTTTGTTCGAATCGGTCCATTCGTTCGTCAGTTATCGTCTCCACAGACTTACTGACACACACACACACACAGGCATCATTTCAAAAATGTTCGATTAGTGATCAGTTATGCTTGAAACGTGCTGTACCGTCCAAAACTCGAATTCGAATTTTCGACCCCGTCACAATACTTTCCTTATACATTATTGTATATAAGGAAATTAAAAAATGTTTTTAATTCCCAGAACACGACAGAGATTATCTAGGAAGTTGAACTTAAGTTTGTAAAATATTGAATTTTCATCAATTATGCGTCATTTTCTTAATTTAGGTTTAGCGTCATTTTATCAGTTTAGCAATATTTTTTCAATTAGGTGATATTTTGATCAAATTGGCGACATTTAAAAAAGTCGACATATTTGTCGCCAAGTGGATAGAGTTTTCAACTTTCATATTTTAAACTAACGATTTCCAACCTTTTTACTTTCCCTGCATTACATGGTAATGTATAGGGAAAGTATTGGAATCATGTCGAAAATCGCAACTCGAGTTTTCGACGGATCTACACGTTTCAAGACCTCTAGAATACGAAAAAACCATTTTTAGCGTGACGTCTGTGTGTGTGTCTGTCTGTCTGTCTGTGCAGATTTTGTATCCACTATAACTAAAAAACTAATGGACCGAATTTCACAAAATTTGGTACGTAAGTCACTTGTGGGCGAGACTGGTGCTGATTAGTTTTGGGTACGATTCGGGATAAAAGAACCCGCCTATTTTTGCGAAATGGCCCGCAAAAGCTTGTATCCACTCTAACTAAAAAACTAATCGACTGAATTTCACAAAATTCGGCAGATGAGTCATTTGTGGGTCACCCTGGTGCTGATTAGATTTTGGTACGATTCGGAAAAAATAACCTGCATTTTTTTGCAAAATGGCCCGCAAAAATCGCCCAAATCTAAACTAAAGAACTACGTATGCTCAAATATATCCATTAAATGCTTGTTTAATACGTAATTTTTAGCGAAGAAAATAATAAGACCAACCCCATTACATTAGGACTAGCCGTTCTCTAGATATTTTAGTTTTTCGTATTTTCTCTACGCCACCTTCTTCTATATAATAAAAGGCAATGTCTGTGTGTCTGTCTGTGTGTCTGTCTTATACACTATACGTTTCGCGACCGCGCGTCGGAGAGCTACGAAATTTGGCAATCGGAGACCCGGGGGGGAGGGAAGGGGACACGTGAAAACCGATTTTTAAAATTTTAATTATTTTTTTATTTATTTAATGTTTTATGCGATTTCGACCGTTTTTTGCCCTTTTTTCTCCACGATCCAGACATCGTAGAAAAAAACAAATTACACCATCGGAAAGAGCAGAGAATTTCGAGTAAAAATATATCAATTTCAAATCTGAATTTCGATTTCTAATATTTTTTAAAGATTTTAAAACAAAAGTCACTTTTTGCTCAAGAAAACGATTTTTGGTTTTTAAATTCTCGCATCGTGAAAAGTACTCATAATTTCGACTAATAATTTACATTTTCAGAAAGGTCAAACATCTGGCATTCTTACAAGTCCAATCTGGTCCAGAAATAATGAAAATTGCCTTCAGGATGGCAATTTTAAAGACGCCATGATTTTAAATTTGTCGGCTACCGGCTCAGTTCCTCAACGGCATTTTCCCCCCATCCGCATTAGTTTCTTCCCCGTCTCCATGGAGACCGCGCTTTCGGTTTTAACTGAATTACGAGCATAAGTGTTGTATACATCGGGCGAAATTATTATATTTATATGATATTTTAAATGGATATTTTTAAATGGATATTTTAAATAATTTAAATGATTGAATTATGGTGGTTTGAATTGTGGTGATGTATTTGAAATTATTATATTTATGGATTGGTGGAACGATATGGTTGATTTTTTTATTTCTCCCCCGTTTCTCCCCCGCTGAAGCAGGGAAGGTGGTGGGTGGGGACGTCAAGGTGGAGGTGACGTCACGGTTCTGAATAGAGCTAGCTCCTTTGCTCTATATAAATTATTATATTTATATTTTAAATGATGGGACGATCTGGATTTTTTAAATGTATATTTTAACTTTTGGATATTTTAAATGAATATTTTAATTTTATGGATATTTTAAATGATGGAACAATGAAACAATGGAATGAGGATGATGGAATTAAGCATATGGTCATTTTAAATTGCAAATTAGCGCGCGGGAAGTTAGCGGTAGGCCCGGGTTCGATTCCCGCCACTGCCAAAACTGCCGCCGTGTTTACGTGGAATACGATCACGTTAAATATGTGGGTCCGTAAGTCCTTCCGAGAGGTTGGTGGTAGGGGAAGGAGGATACGGCCCCTGTGGATGCCTCCCCCACTGGGTTCCCGTCTAAATTGGGTGAATATGTAGAAAGTTATGGAGATTGTCGCGGAGGGCGCGGCAGCCCAGTGGTTAGCGCGCGGGAATTGCACTCAGTAGGCCCGGGTTCGATTCCCGCCACTGCCAAAACTTACGCCACGTTCACGCAGAGTACGATCACGTTAAATATGTGGGTTCGTGAGTCCTTCCGAGAGGTTGGTCGTAGGGGAAGGAGGGTACGGTCTAAATTGGGTGAATAAAAAGAAAGTTATGGAGATTGTCGCGGAGGGCGAAGTAGCCCAGTGGTTAGCGCGCGGGAATTGCACGCGGTAGGCCCGGGTTCGATTTCCGCCACTGACATGGAGTACGATCACGTTAAACATATGGGTCCGTATGTTTTTCCGAGAGGTTGGTGGTAGGGGAAGGAGAGTACGTTCCCTGTGGATGCCTCCCCCACTGGGTTCCGGTCTAAATTGGGTGACACATCCTGGCCGTCCAACCAGTTACCAGGCCCGGGTTCGATTCCCAAAATTGCCGCCGTGTTTACGCGGAGTACGAGCACGTTAAACATGTGGGTCCGTGAGTCCTTCCGAGAAGTTGGTGGTAGGGGAAGGAGGGTACGGTCTAAATTGGATGAATAAAAAGAAAGTTATGGAGATTGTCGCTTAGGGCAAAGTAGCCCAATGGTTAGCGCGCGGAAATTGCACTCGGTAGGCCCGGGTTCGATTCCCAAAATTGCCGCCGTGTTTACGCGGAGTACGATCACGTTAAACATGTGGGTCTGTAAGTCCTTCCGAGAGGTTGATGGTAGGGGAAGAAGGGTACGGTCCCTGTGGATGCTTCTCCCACTTGGTTCCGGTCTAAATTGGGTGAATAAAAAATAAGTTATGAAGAATATCGCGGAGGGTGAAGTACCCCAGTGGTTAGTGCGCGGGATTTGCACTTGGTAGGCCCGGGTTCGATTCCCAAAATTGCCGAATAAAAATAAAGTTATGGAGATTGTCGCGGATGGCACGGTAGCCCAGTGGTTAGCGCGCGGGAATTTCACTCGGTAGGCCCGGGTTCGATTCCCGCCATTGCCAAAACTGCAGCCGTGTTCACGCGGAGTACGATCACGTTAAACGTGTGGGACTGCAAGTCCTTCCGAGTAAAAATATATCAATTTCAAATCTGAATTTCGATTTCTAATATTTTTTAAAGATTTTAAAACAAAACTCACTTTTGGCTCAAAAAATCAATTTTTTGTTTTTAAATTCTCGCATCGTGAAAAGTACTCATAATTTCGACTAATAATTTACATTTTTAGAAAGCTGAAATATCTGGCATTCTTACAAGTCTAATGTGGTCCAGAAATAATGAAAATTGCCTTCAGGATGGCAATTTTAAAGACGCCATGATTTTAAATTTCTCGGCGTTCCGTTCGTTTCTCCCCCGCTGAAGCAGGGAAGGTGGTGGGTGGGGACGTCAAGGTGGAGGTGACGTCACGGTTCTGAATAGAGCGCCTTTGCTCTATATAAATTATTATATTTATATTTTAAATGATGGGACGATCTGGATTTTTTAAATGTATATTTTAACTTTTGGATATTTTAAATGGATATTTTAATTTTATGGATATTTTAAATGATAGAACAATGAAACAATGGAATGAGGATGATGGAATTAAGCATATGGTCATTTTAAATTGCAAATTAGCGCGCGGGAAGTTAACGGTAGGCCCGGGTTCGATTCCCGCCACTGCCAAAACTGCCGCCGTGTTTACGTGGAATACGATCACGTTAAATATGTGGGTCCGTAAGTCCTTCCGAGAGGTTGGTGGTAGGGGAAGGAGGATACGGCCCCTGTGGATGCCTCCCCCACTGGGTTCCCGTCTAAATTGGGTGAATATGTAGAAAGTTATGGAGATTGTCGCGGAGGGCGCGGCAGCCCAGTGGTTAGCGCGCGGGAATTGCACTCAGTAGGCCCGGGTTCGATTCCCGCCACTGCCAAAACTTACGCCACGTTCACGCAGAGTACGATCACGTTAAACATGTGGGTTCGTGAGTCCTTCCGAGAGGTTGGTGGTAGGGGAAGGAGGGTACGGTCTAAATTGGGTGAAAAGAAGAAAGTTATGGAGATTGTCGCGGAGGGCGAAGTAGCCCAGTGGTTAGCGCGCGGGAATTGCACGCGGTAGGCCCGGGTTCGATTCCCGCCACTGACATGGAGTACGATCACGTTAAACATATGGGTCCGTATGTTTTTCCGAGAGGTTGGTGGTAGGGGAAGGAGGGTACGTTCCCTGTCTTATACACTATACGTTTCGCGACCGCGCGTCGGAGAGCTACGAAATTTGGCAATCGGAGACCTGGGGGGGAGGGAAGGGGACACGTGAAAACCGATTTTCAAAATTCTAATTATTTTTTTATTTATTTAATGTTTTATGCGATTTCGACCGTTTTTTGCCCTTTTTGCCCTTTTTTCTCCACGATCCAGACGTCGTAGAAAAAAACAACTCACACCATCGGAAAGAGCAGACAATTACGAGTAAAAATATATCAATTTCAAATCTCCATTTCGATTTCTAATATTTTTTAAAGATTTTAAAACAAAAGTCACTTTTGGCTCAAAAAAACGATTTTTGGTTTTTAAATTCTCGCATAGTAAAAAGTACTCATAATTTCGACTAATAATTTACATTTTTAGAAAGCTGAAATATCTGGCATTCTTACAAGTCTAATGTGGTCCAGAAATAATGAAAATTGCCTTCAGGATGGCAATTTTAAAGACGCCATGATTTTAAATTTCTCGGCGTTCCGTTCGTTTCTCCCCCGCTGAAGCAGGGAAGGTGGTGGGTGGGGACGTCAAGGTGGAGGTGACGTCACGGTTCTGAATAGAGCGCCTTTGCTCTATATAAATTATTATATTTATATTTTAAATGATGGGACGATCTGGATTTTTTAAATGTATATTTTAACTTTTGGATATTTTAAATGGATATTTTAATTTTATGGATATTTTAAATGATAGAACAATGAAACAATGGAATGAGGATGATGGAATTAAGCATATGGTCATTTTAAATTGCAAATTAGCGCGCGGGAAGTTAACGGTAGGCCCGGGTTCGATTCCCGCCACTGCCAAAACTGCCGCCGTGTTTACGTGGAATACGATCACGTTAAATATGTGGGTCCGTAAGTCCTTCCGAGAGGTTGGTGGTAGGGGAAGGAGGATACGGCCCCTGTGGATGCCTCCCCCTCTGGGTTCCCGTCTAAATTGGGTGAATATGTAGAAAGTTATGGAGATTGTCGCGGAGGGCGCGGCAGCCCAGTGGTTAGCGCGCGGGAATTGCACTCAGTAGGCCCGGGTTCGATTCCCGCCACTGCCAAAACTTACGCCACGTTCACGCAGAGTACGATCACGTTAAACATGTGGGTTCGTGAGTCCTTCCGAGAGGTTGGTGGTAGGGGAAGGAGGGTACGGTCTAAATTGGGTGAATAAAAAGAAAGTTATGGAGATTGTCGCGGAGGGCGAAGTAGCCCAGTGGTTAGCGCGCGGGAATTGCACGCGGTAGGCCCGGGTTCGATTCCCGCCACTGACATGGAGTACGATCACGTTAAACATATGGGTCCGTATGTTTTTCCGAGAGGTTGGTGGTAGGGGAAGGAGGGTACGTTCCCTGTCTTATACACTATACGTTTCGCGACCGCGCGTCGGAGAGCTACGAAATTTGGCAATCGGAGACCTGGGGGGGAGGGAAGGGGACACGTGAAAACCGATTTTCAAAATTCTAATTATTTTTTTATTTATTTAATGTTTTATGCGATTTCGACCGTTTTTTGCCCTTTTTGCCCTTTTTTCTCCACGATCCAGACGTCGTAGAAAAAAACAACTCACACCATCGGAAAGAGCAGACAATTACGAGTAAAAATATATCAATTTCAAATCTCCATTTCGATTTCTAATATTTTTTAAAGATTTTAAAACAAAAGTCACTTTTGGCTCAAAAAAACGATTTTTGGTTTTTAAATTCTCGCATAGTAAAAAGTACTCATAATTTCGACTAATAATTTACATTTTTAGAAAGCTGAAATATCTGGCATTCTTACAAGTCTAATCTGGTCCAGAAATAATGAAAATTGCCTTCAGGATCGCAATTTTAAAAACTTCATGATTTTAAATTTCTCGGCGTTCCGTTCGTTTCTCCCCCGCTGAAGCAGGGAAGGTGGTGGGTGGGGACGTCAAGGTGGAGGTGACGTCACGGTTCTGAATAGAGCACCTTTGCTCTATATAAATTATTATATTTATATTTTAAATGATGGGACGATCTGGATTTTTTAAATGTATATTTTAACTTTTGGATATTTTAAATGGATATTTTAATTTTATGGATATTTTAAATGATGGAACAATGAAACAATGGAATGAGGATGATGGAATTAAGCATATGGTCATTTTAAATTGCAAATTAGCGCGCGGGAAGTTAGCGGTAGGCCCGGGTTCGATTCCCGCCACTGCCAAAACTGCCGCCGTGTTTACGTGGAATACGATCACGTTAAATATGTGGGTCCGTAAGTCCTTCCGAGAGGTTGGTGGTAGGGGAAGGAGGATACGGCCCCTGTGGATGCCTCCCCCACTGGGTTCCCGTCTAAATTGGGTGAATATGTAGAAAGTTATGGAGATTGTCGCGGAGGGCGCGGCAGTCCAGTGGTTAGCGCGCGGGAATTGCACTCAGTAGGCCCGGGTTCGATTCCCGCCACTGCCAAAACTTACGCCACGTTCACGCAGAGTACGATCACGTTAAACATGTGGGTTCGTGAGTCCTTCCGAGAGGTTGGTGGTAGGGGAAGGAGGGTACGGTCTAAATTGGGTGAATAAAAAGAAAGTTATGGAGATTGTCGCGGAGGGCGAAGTAGCCCAGTGGTTAGCGCGCGGGAATTGCACGCGGTAGGCCCGGGTTCGATTTCCGCCACTGACATGGAGTACGATCACGTTAAACATATGGGTCCGTATGTTTTTCCGAGAGGTTGGTGGTAGGGGAAGGAGGGTACGTTCCCTGTGGATGCCTCCCCCACTGGGTTCCGGTCTAAATTGGGTGGCACATCCTGGCCGTCCAACCAGTTACCAGGCCCGGGTTCGATTCCCAAAATTGCCGCCGTGTTTACGTGGAATACGATCACGTTAAATATGTGGGTCCGTGAGTCCTTCCGAGAAGTTGGTGGTAGGGGAAGGAGGGTACGGTCTAAATTGGATGAATAAAAAGAAAGTTATGGAGATTGTCGCGTAGGGCAAAGTAGCCCAATGGTTAGCGCGCGGAAATTGCACTCGGTAGGCCCGGGTTCGATTCCCAAAATTGCCGCCGTGTTTACGCGGAGTACGATCACGTTAAACATGTGGGTCTGTAAGTCCTTCCGAGAGGTTGGTGGTAGGGGAAGAAGGGTACGGTCCCTGTGGATGCTTCTCCCACTTGGTTCCGGTCTAAATTGGGTGAATAAAAAGAAAGTTATGAAGAATATCGCGGAGGGTGAAGTACCCCAGTGGTTAGTGCGCGGGATTTGCACTTGGTAGGCCCGGGTTCGATTCCCAAAATTGCCGAATAAAAATAAAGTTATGGAGATTGTCGCGGATGGCACGGTAGCCTAGTGGTTAACGCGCGGGAATTTCACTCGGTAGGCCCGGGTTCGATTCCCGCCATTGCCAAAACTGCAGCCGTGTTCACGCGGAGTACGATCACGTTAAACGTGTGGGACTGCAAGTCCTTCCGAGAGGTTTGTGGTAGGGGAAGGAGGGTACGGTCTCTTTGGATGCCTCCCCCATTGGGTTCCGGTCTAAATTGTGTGGCACTTCCTGGCCTTCCAAGCAGTTACCTTACACCTTTCTGGTAGGTCGCGCCAACGAGTTTGCCACGGTCAGAATTTTCAAGGGTAGAGAACAGGCTGGTCGCCAAAGGCGGAAGGAGGGTACGGTCTCTTTGGATGCCTCCCCCATTGGGTTCCGGTCTAAATTGTGTGGCACTTCCTGGCCTTCCAAGCAGTTACCTTACACCTTTCTGGTAGGTCGCGCCAACGAGTTTGCCACGGTCAGAATTTTCAAGGGTAGCGAACAGGCTGGTCGCCAAAGGCGGCTAGTAAATAATAAAAGGCAATGTCTGTGTGTGTGTGTGTGTGTGTGTGTGTGTCTGTCTGTCTTATACACTATACGTTTCGCGACCGCGCGTCGGAGAGCTACGAAA
Source organism: Amaurobius ferox (assembly GCA_951213105.1). NCBI lineage: Eukaryota > Metazoa > Arthropoda > Arachnida > Araneae > Amaurobiidae > Amaurobius > Amaurobius ferox. Next base: position 3,087,345 of record OX578147.1, on the reverse strand, counting down.
TTTGGCAATCGGAGACCCGGGGGGGAGGGAAGGGGACACGTGCAAACCGATTTTTAAAATTTTAATTATTTTTTTATTTATTTAATGTTTTATGCGATTTCGACCTTTTTTTGCCCTTTTTGCCCTTTTTTCTCCACGATCCAGACGTCGTAGAAAAAAACAACTCACACCATCGGAAAGAGCAGACAATTGGGAGTAAAAATATATCAATTTCAAATCTGAATTTCGATTTCTAATATTTTTTAAAGATTTTAAAACAAAACTCACTTTTGGCTCAAAAAAACGATTTTTGGTTTTTAAATTCTCGCATAGTAAAAAGTACTCATAATTTCGACTAATAATTTACATTTTTAGAAAGGTCAAACATCTGGCATTCTTACAAGTCCAATCTGGTCAGGAAATATTCCGTATTGCCCACAGGATCGGGATTTTAAAAGTTTCCGAATTTCAATTTCTTGGCGTTCCGCTCGGCGTGCCGCTTAATTTCTCCCCCGCTGAAGTGGGGAAGGTGGTGGGTGGGGACGTCAAGGTGGAGGTGACGTCACGGTTCTGTATATGCATAGCGATGGGTGGGACAATAAGAATCCGAATTAGTTTTTACTTTCCGTTTCCCGCGCTTCCGATTTTAAATGAAATAAGAGCTTAACATATGCACTGTAGAAATTATTATATTTATATTTTAAATGATGGAACGATATGGATTTTTTAAATGGATATTTTAATTTTATGGATATTTTAAATGATGGAACGATGGATATTTTAATTTTATGGATATTTTAAATGATGGAACGATGGATATTTAAATTTTATGGATATTTTAAATGATGGAACAATGGAATGAGGATGATGGAATTAAGAGCTTAGAGAGCATATGGTCATTTTAAATTGTAAATTAGCGCGCGGGAAGTTAGCGGTAGGCCCGGGTACGATTCCCGCCACTGCCAAAACTGCCGAAGTGTTCACGCGGAATACGATCACGTTAAACATGTGGGCCCGTAAGTCCTTCCGAGAGGTTGGTGGTAGGGGAAGGAGGGTACGGTCCCTGTGGATGCCTCCTTCACAGGGTTCCCGTCTAAATTGGGTGAATATAAAGAAAGTTGCGGAGGGCGAGGCAGCCCAGTGGTTAGCGCTCAGGAATTGCACTCGGTAGGCCCGGGTTCGATTCCCGCCACTTCCAAAACTGCCGCCGTGTTCACGCGGAGTACGATCACGATAAACATGTGGGTCCGGAAGTCCTTCCGAGAGGTTGGTGGTAGGGGAAGGAGGGTACGGTCCCTGTGGATGCCTCCCTCACAGGGTTCCCGTCTAAATTGGGTGAATATAAAGAAAGTTGCGGAGGGCGAGGCAGCCCAGTGGTTAGCGCTCAGGAATTGCACTCGGTAGGCCCGGGTTCGATTCCCGCCACTTCCAAAACTGCCGCCGTGTTCACGCGGAGTACGATCACGATAAACATGTGGGTCCGGAAGTCCTTCCGAGAGGTTGGTGGTAGGGGAAGGAGGGTACGGTCCCTGTGGATGCCTCTCCCACTGGGTTCCGTTCTAAATTGGGTAAATAAAAAGAATGTTATGGAGATACTCGCTGGGGGCGAAGAAGCCCAGTGGTTAGCGCGCGGGAATTGCACTCAGTAGGCCCGGGTTCGATTCCCAAAATTGCCGCCGTGTTTACGCGGAGTACGATCACGTTAAACATGTGGGTCCGTGAGTCCTTCCGAGAAGTTGGTGGTAGGGGAAGGAGGGTACGGTCTAAATTGGATGAATAAAAAGAAAGTTATGGAGATTGTCGCGTAGGGCAAAGTAGCCCAATGGTTAGCGCGCGGGAATTGCACTCAGTAGGCCCGGGTTCGATTCCCAAAATTGCCGCCGTGTTTACGCGGAGTACGATCACGTTAAACATGTGGGTCCGTGAGTCCTTCCGAGAAGTTGGTGGTAGGGGAAGGAGGGTACGGTCTAAATTGGATGAATAAAAAGAAAGTTATGGAGATTGTCGCGTAGGGCAAAGTAGCCCAATGGTTAGCGCGCGGAAATTGCACTCGGTAGGCCCGGGTTCGATTCCCAAAATTGCCCTGTTTTACGCGGAGTACGATCACGTTAAACATGTGGGTCTGTAAGTCCTTCCGAGAGGTTGGTGGTAGGGGAAGAAGGGTACGGTCCCTGTGGATGCTTCTCCCACTTGGTTCCGGTCTAAATTGGGTGAATATAAAGAAAGTTATGAAGAATATCGCGGAGGGTGAAGTACCCCAGTGGTTAGTGCGCGGGATTTGCACTTGGTAGGCCCGGGTTCGATTCCCAAAATTGCCGAATAAAAATAAAGTTATGGAGATTGTCGCGGATGGCACGGTAGCCCAGTGGTTAGCGCGCGGGAATTTCACTCGGTAGGCCCGGGTTCGATTCCCGCCATTGCCAAAACTGCAGCCGTATTCACGCGGAGTACGATCACGTTAAACGTGTGGGACTGCAAGTCCTTCCGAGAGGTTTGTGGTAGGGGAAGGAGGGTACGGTCTCTTTGGATGCCTCCCCCATTGGGTTCCGGTCTAAATTGTGTGGCACTTCCTGGCCTTCCAAGCAGTTACCTTACACCTTTCTGGTAGGTCGCGCCAACGAGTTTGCCACGGTCAGAATTTTCAAGGGTAGCGAACAGGCTGGTCGCCAAAGGCGGCTAGTTGAAAATAAGTCCGGTTACCGAATGAGAACGAAAATTGAATTAAAAGTGAAATAAATTTAATTAAAATAAAGAGAACGTTAATATAAGTCTGCAGGGAAAGTCATGTGCTGCCCACATCAGATTTTTACTTTCCCTGCAATAAATGGTAATGTATACGTAGAGTATTGGAATCATGTCGAAAATCGCAACTCGAGTTTTCGACGAATCATCACGTTTCGAGACCTCTAGAATACGAAAAAACTATTTTTAGCGTGACGTCTGTGCATGTGTCTGTCTGCCTGTGTGTCTGTGCAATGTATGTATCCACTCTAACTCAAAAACTAATGGACCAAATTTCTTAAAATTTGGTATTTAAGTCACTTGGGTGAGACCCTGGAGCTGATTAGCTTTTGGTAGGAATCGTAAAAACAGAACCCGCCTTTTTTTGCGAAATGGCTCTTAAACATTTCATGTATCCACTCTAGCTAAAATACTAATTGACCAAATTTCACAAAATTTGGTAGATAAGTTACTTGTGAGACATTCTGATGGTGATTAGATTTTGGTGCGATTCGGAAAAGAACAACCTGCCTTTTTTTACGAAATGGCCAGCAAAAATTTCATGTATTCACCCTATCTAAAATACTAATTGACCAAATTTCACAAAATTTAGTAGATAAGTTACTTGTGGGACACTCTGGTGCTGATTAGATTTTGGTACGATTCAGAAAAGAACAACCTGCCTTTTTTTACGAAATGGCCCACAAAAATAGCCAAAATCTAGAGAGTGAAAAAGGGGGGGGGGGGGAACGACTACGTATGCTGAAATGTATCAATAAAATTTTTGTTTTAAACTCAATTTTTGACGAGGAAAAGAATATAACACACTCCATTATACTTTAGGTCTAACCGTTCTCAAGATATTTGAGATTTCTTGCATTTTTGTTACGCCACTATCGGAAAATTGTCCAATTACCAAATAAAAACAAAAATTGAATTAAAAATGCAAATTTAGTGCTATTTGCTGCAATTAAACTCAATCTAATTAATTATTAAAGGAATAAAGAATATCTGAATTTGAGTCTGCAGGGAAAGTCATGTGCTGCCCACATCAGATTTTTACTTTCCCTGCAATACTTGTTAATGCATAGGGAAAGTACTGGAATTATGTCGAAAATCGCAACTCGAGTTTTCGACGGATCTACACGTTTCAAGACCTCTAGAATACGAAGAAACTATTTTTAGTGTGACGTCTGTGTGTCTGTGCAGATTTTGTATCCACTCTAACTAAAAAACTAATTGACCGAATTTCATAAAATTTTGTAAGTCATTTGTGGGCGAATCTGGTGCTGATTAGTTTTGGGTACTACTCGGGATAAAAGAACCCGCCTTTTTTGCGAAATGGCCCGCAAAAGTTTGTATCCACTCTAGCTGGAAAACTAATGAACCGAATTTCACAAAATTCTGTAAATAAGTGGCTTGTGGGTCACCCTGGTGCTGATTAGATTTTGGTACAATTTGGAAAAATTCAACCTGCCTTTTTTTGCAAAATGGCTCTCAAAAATCGCCAAAATTTAAAATAAAAAACTACGTATTCTCAAATATATCCATTAAGTGCTTGTTTAATACGTAATTTTTAACGAAGAAAAGAATAAGACCAACCCCATTACACTAGGATTAGCCGTTCACGAGATATTTTAGTTTTTTTTTTTGTATTTTTTCTTAGCCACCTTTGAAAATAAGTCCAGTTATCAAATGAGAACGGAAAGTGAATTAAATTTAATTAAAATAAAGAGAACGTGGATATAAGTCTGTAGAGAAAGTCATGTGCTGCCCACATCAGATTTTTACTTTCCCTGGAACACAGTAATGTATAGGGAAAGTATTGGAATCATGCTAAAAGTCGCAACTCGAATTTTCGACGGATCTACGCGTTTCGAGACCTCTAGAATGCGAAAATTTTTTTTTAGCGTGACGTCTGTGTGTGTCTGTCTTTCTGTGCAGATTTTGTATCCACTCTAACTAAAAAACTAATTGACCGAATTTCATAAAATTTGGTAGGTAAATGACTTGTGGGCGAATCTGGTGCTGATTAGTTTTGGGTACGATTCGGAGTAAAAGAACCCGCCTTTTTTTGCGAAATGGCCCACAAAAGCCTGTATCCACTCTAGCTGAAAACTAATTGACCAAATTTCACAAAATGTAGTAGATATAAGTGACTTGTAAGATTCTCTGGTGCTGATTAGATTTTGGTACGATTCGGAAAAGAACAACCTGCCTTTTTTTACGAAAAGACCCGCAAAAATCTGAAAAAAAAAAGACTACTTATGCTCAAATGTATCCATTAAATTCTTGTTTTATACGCAATTTTTGACGAGGAAAAGAATATAATACATTCCATTATACTTTAGGACTAACCGTTTTGAGAAATCGGTTTTAAACTATAGGCTCAGCGACTGCGCGTCGCAGAGCAACGAAATTTGGCAATCGGAGAGACCCGGGGGGGGGGGGGGGGGACACACGTGAAAACCGATTTTTAAAATTTGAATTATTTTTTTGTTATTTAATGTTTTATGCGATTTCTACCGTTTTTCCCCTTTTTTCTCCACCATCCAGACGTCGTAGAAAAAACAAATCACACGACCGGAAAGAGCAGACAATTGCGAGTAAAAATATATCAATTTCAAATCTCAGGGACGAATTCTAATATTTTTTAAAGATTTTAAAACAAAAGTCACTTTCAGCTCAAATAAACGAACTTTCCTTTTTAAATCCTTGCGTAGGGGAAAAGTACCGATACTTTCGACTAATAATTTACATTTTTAAAAAGCTCAAAGATCAGGCATTCTTACAAGCCTAATCTGGTCAAGAAATAATAAAAAATAGACGCTGGATCCGGATTTTAAGGAAGTCATGATTTTCAATTTCTCGGCGAAACGGCGAAAGTAGTTCGATTTTCACCCACATGCGCGCGCAGACGCCCGACGTTGCTATGGCGAAGGTTTTTGGCCTAGGGACAATTGAAAACCGAATTAGTGTTTGGTGGTATCTGGCTGATATATTTGGGCCATGCTCTTGATACCCATGTGAATATCCTAATGAGGATATACTTTCATGTCATTTGCGATGCAATACGAAATATGCAGACAAACGGATACAATTTCATTTATGTAAAACAAAAAAATAGAGGAGCATACCTCTATAAAAAAACATAGGAGCAGCTGATCCCGGCTGTACACATCAAAGGGATCCCTTTTCTAGGGTTACAGGTACAGAAATTCTCAGAATCTCACAGTTCACAAACATTAGAATAAATTCATTTTACAAATCAATTTTCAAGAACCCCCACTAGAACATTATTTTTCATCTTAAAATTCCATTATTAGTTTTAATGTCATTAAACTAAACCAAACTTTGTTAACTCCATGGGGTTGAGGGCGCGGTAGCCAAGTGGTTATCGCGCGGGAATTGCACTCGGTAGGTCCGGGTTCGATTCCCGCCACTGCCAAAACTGCCTCCGTGTTCACGCGGAGTACGATCACGTTAAACATGTGGGTCGTAAGTCCTTCCGAGAGGTTGGTGGTAGGGGAAGGAGGGTACGGTCCCTGTGGATGCCTCCCCCACTGAGTTCCAGTCTAAATTGGGTGGCACTTCCTGGCCGTCCAAATAGTTACCTTACACCTTTCTGGTAGGTCTGATGGTCTGGGTCTCAATAACAACTCTACGGGGTTATGGCGCCAGCGAGTTTGCCACGGTCTGAATTTTCAAGGGTAACGAACAGGCTGGTCGCCGAAGGCGATAGTTATATATATAGGAATAAATGCAGTTGCCAAAGTACTACACGTGGAATGCAAGCAGAAAAAAATGGCACCGTCGCATGTCTGGTCAAATTGTACCAGAACATGCGGGTATTAGATCAAGCGATGCACTCCGTCGTGTCTACACAATTCATCCAACCAACTCTGAATGCTTTCATCTGCGACTGTTGCTTCCCTAATTTTATGGACTTGCTGAATAAACTAAGAGATTTAGGACGTAATGGATTACTGATTGAAAAAAAGACAGTTATTGAGAACCTTGTCAAGCTTTCCCTAATGATCTTCCTAGCCCAAAACAGCGATCAACAACCTGGTGAGCTCCACGAGCTGAAAGCTGGATTCAAAGGTACGTGCGATCATATTCTCTTACTGATTTCTAGTCCTTCCCCTGCTAACTTGACTCATTGTATTGACAATATAGCTAATATTGGACCCAATTTTAAATACTTAACTGATGACCTTTTTAAATTCAAAGATGCTGATAAAGTGAACACGGTGATAGTGACATCCCCACCCAACGTAATAAACGTAAATATGTTAAACATTCAAATACTAGAGATACTCAAATAGTCCAAAATATTACTATTGAAACCAGTAACAGATTTAACTTACTTACTAATGAAAATTCTAATGATGTTGATAATTCCAATTTGATTACAACTGATAACCCTAGTGTAAAGAATGTTGACAATTCTAGTGCAATCAATGATACAGCCAAGTCAATTGATGCTGAAAAATCTAATGTAAACAATACCAAAAATGCTAACCGTCCTGTTGACTATGACTCTAGTGATGACCAATCCCCTCCCAGCCCTCTAAACCGGAACCTTTCTTCATAAAGATGGTAGAAAACTGGAAGGCATTCTTAAAGAATGCCACCAAAGACTTTATTTTCAAAACCCCGCTCCAGATGGCAGGTGCGTACGTCAGACTAAAACCAAAAAATGTCGAAAAGTATAGAGCGCTACAAAAATGCTTGTTAGCAAATAAAATCCAATTTCATAGTATGAGCATAAAATCAGAAAGGCCCAAGAAGATCCTCTTAAAAGGAATTCCCATTGACACTAATGGCCAAGAAATTAAAGAGAACCTAGTATCTAAGGGATTTGACATCCAACGTGTGTCCCAACTAAGGAAATTTAAAACGAAAGAGCGACTTCCAATCTTCCTTGTGAATATCTACAACTCCGATATTTTTGATGAAATTTATGAACTAGAGGAAGTGGTTGGCTTCATTGTCAAAATAACAGATTACGACCTCTTTCCCTGGTTTCAGTGTTATAACTGTCAATCATGGGGGCATAGTTCTGACAATTGTAAACCCCCCCCCCGCCTGTCTAAAATGTGCAGAGCCCCACCAAACCAAACAATGCACCAAATCAAAAGACCTCCCAGCAAAATGCATAAACTGTAAAGGACCCCACCCGGCCAACTATTTAGGATGCCCAAAAGCCCCAACCAACAAGGGACCCTCCCTCAAAATCCAAACTGCAAGTACCCTCAGCAATAAAAATCAAAACAATCAACCTGGACCCTCTTCCCATCAAAACTCTAACTCTAGTATCACACATACCTATAAACAATCAAATCCAATTGCTCCCATCACACCAACTACTTCAGTGCAGAAACCTTTCTGCACCCCCCCCCTCCTTCAGAGCCCTCCACTAGCACAGCTTGCTCTGAGCTAGAACCCTTCTCAGTCATACATGAAAGGTATAGGAAAAGAAAACTTGAGGAGAAAGAAAAAGAAACCCGTGAACTTAGCCTCACAGAGAACCAAAACGAGCCTTATTTTGCAAAGAGCTCCAACTCTACTGTCAAAAAAGCTAAGCCCACCTCTTCTCCTTATGCTCTGCCTCCTGTTGAAAATAACCAGCATGCTTCATCAACTCCTGTAGCTCTCCCACCTGAAAATCAAAATAAATCAACTAATAATTCTATAGCAAACAATAATACCAAATCAAATAACCAAACTAGTAAATTCATTCAAAACAACCAATCATATAATCAAACTAACCAGCGAAACCTGCCATCCCCCACCCTCCCAATGGAAGTTGTGGACATTCACGAGGAAGCAGAAAGTCCGTCCTCCCTCGGAGGAATCAGTTAAATTATGAACTTAATTACTGCAATTCAAAAACTATTCTCAAAATTCAATATTCAGGACGTAATAAATAAAATCACATTAGCTATCACCGATATGGTAAAAGTTAAGGGTCCCCTCAACAAACTATTTGTATTTTTCCGTGCTATTGAATCTATCTTCGGTGCCCAGATAAATCCTACCAATCATGAATAGACACCTATCTAAATTAAATATCCTTTGCTGGAATGCTAACGGCTTATGCAATAAAATCGACGACCTAAGAAACCACTTAACTGACAACCTCGCTGACATCATTCTAATACAGGAACTTAAAACAAAACGCCCAGACCGTTTAAAAATTCAAAACTTTACTCTCTACTACACACTAAGACACAGCGGGGCGCGGTAGCCCATTGGTTAGCGCGCTGGAGTTGCACTCGGTAGGCCCGGATTCGATTCCAGCCACTGCCAAAACTGTCGCCGTGTTCATGCGGAGTACGATCACGTTAAACATGTGGGTCCGAAAGTCCTTCCGAGAGGTTGCTGGTAGGGGAAGGAGGGTACGGTCCCTGTGAATGCCTCCCGCACTGGGTTCCGGTCTAAATTGGGTGGCACTTCCCGGCCGTCCAAACTGTTACCTTACACCTTTCTGGTAGGTCGGACGGTCTGGGTTTCAACAACAACAACAACACTAAGACACAGCGCCGCAGGTCAGCCACTAAGCTATGGCGAAACAGCCGTTTACATCAAAAATCACATCCCCCCCACACACCTCCCAAGTTCAAACACACATCGTCTTGAAAACACATTGGTGGAAATCCTACTTCCTAGGCAGCAAAAACTCATAATTGGTTCCATTTACAACAGAATTAACTCTCCCGACTCCCTTTATAACGATCTTGACCTCATACTTAAACCCCTATCCCCTACTATCTTAGCAGGTGACTTCAATGCGCACCGTCCTAGATGGAATGCACGCAGGACTAGCCGGGTAGGAAGAGAACTTAACAACTTTTGTATTGATAATAATTTAGACATTAAATTTCCTCCCCTCCCCACCAGACATAGTAATCACACCAACCCTACCACCATTGATTTTGCATTATTAAAAAATTGTCCCTTCCCAGCCTCTGTAAATGTACTTAATCTTTTTACCTCGGACCATCTACCAATCTTATTAACGCTGCAACTAAATACCTCTCTTCCCGCCCCCTCTCTCCCTACTAAAGTTAACTGGAAAAATTTTGTTAAACTTCTAAACGAGTCCCCCATCCTCTTCCCAACCATCACTTCCACCGAAGATGTTGACAGGGCGATCAAAACACTAACCCAAACATTTAGCTCAGCACTCTCCGACAGCACCTCCACCTACATTCCACAACTCTACCAAAAACTCCCATATTCTATCACTAGCCAAATTAAACTCAGAAACCGCGCTCGCCAACACTGGCAACACACAAGAAATCCTGCCCACAGAACTAGATACAATCACCTGACGGCACAAATAAAACTTTTAATTTCTAACTATAAACAAGCCAAATGGAAACAATACGTCGAATCTCTCTCCCCTACTGATCATTCACTTTGGGACTTCTTGAAACGTATTCGTAAAAAGCACAAAATATTCCCTTACTCACTCACAATAATACCACTGCTTACACAGAACAAGACAAAGCTAATCTACTCGCTGATGTATATGGAAAACAATTCACACCACACGAAGATATTTTCTGCCCAAATTTCATGGAGGAAGCCTAGGATACCGTGAAGCAGTTTCTAAGTGTTCCAAATACTTCCCCCCTTTCCCACATTTTCCCCACTGACATTGTTAACTACATCAACACTCTCAAAAACAGGAAAAGCCCCGGCCCTGACAATATTTCAAACAAAGCTCTTAAATCCTGCACTATTAATATAATCTTTTACATCACTCTTTTAATCAATTCCATTTTCGATCCCAATTACTTCCCCCGCGACTGGAAGCACGCCGCCATTGTTCCTATCCTTAAACCAAAAGGAAATTTAAACTCCCCAAAAAGTTATCGCCCCATAAGCCTGCTGTCCTCTCTTGGCAAACTGACTGAACATTTCATCCCCATCCAAACAACAATTTCCTTGCTAATAACAACATTCTCATCCCAGAGCAATTTGGTTTTAGTCTACAACACTCTACAACACTCTCTCTACACCACACCAACACTCCGCGTGGTGGAGTACATTTCTGATGGACTCCAAAACCGGTCAGCAGTTGGAGGTATACTTATTGACGTTGCTAAGGCCTTCGATAGGGTGTGGTTCATCGGACTGATATACAAACTCATTCAGCTTTGTATGCCACACTCTCTTACCCATATATTATGCTCCTACCTCAGCGACAGAACCTTTCATGTCCGTTTGAACCAGACACACTCACACACCAAACACATCCTGTCTGGAGTCCCTCAGGGCAGTAAACTTGGTCCCATTCTTTTTAACATTTACATAAACGACATCCCTAGAACCAACAGGACTATACTTTGTTTGTATGTGGACGACACTGCCATTCTTGCCACACACCACAACACCAACTACCTACACCGATACTTACAACATCACATCGACACTCTCGAACCCTGGTTAGAGAAATACCGCATCAAAATAAACCCTAATAAATGTCAAACTGTATTTTTCTCACATGAACGTTTTCCGCCCCAACCAATCATAATTAACAATCAGCCAGTTTGCATTGAGAGGACATGTAAATATTTCGGTGTCACTCTTGACAGCAGATTAACATGGAAACCCCACATTGCAAAACTCAAAGATAAAATAAACTTTGTCAAAGCAGAACTGAACTCCCTCCTGTACTCGAATGATGTCAGCATTGAAAACAAAATCCTACTTTATAAATCAGTTATCCGCCCCATCAGTTATCCGCTCTATGCCTCCCCAATTTGGGGCTACGCTGCTAATGTAAAAAAAGTCCTAATCTAATGTAAAAAAAGTCCAAATCATTCAGAACAAAATCCTACGTTCTATCAGAAAAGCCCCAAAATACTTGAAAAACTTTGTAATATATATCGCGATTTCAAAATTAAAACTATTAAGCAAGAGATGCGAAATCTCTCTAACAATTTCTATGATAACCTCGCTAGGATCGCCAACGAACTTATCTATAATATGTCCGACTACGACTTCCGTGAATTTCCAAAAAGACCCAGAGCTATCCTAAATCCCGATTTAGACGTCTCATGTTGATTCCTGACTGGATCTCTTCTGCATCCCAGTAGGGGATGGATATTCGCCTATTCCCCCCATCTCCTTATCTTCAAAACTCTACAATAAGACCTCTGTTTACAGCATTCTTTGTTTACTACTAACTTGTTTCATCAACATTATTGGCTACTATTGAAGGACTAGGTTCAGTGGAAGACTGTGACTCACATATATGTTACCTGACTAGGGATACGGAGCTCTACTCCAGGCGCCCTGCTATCGACAAATTACTGGCTGGCTGGCAGTAAACATGGTCCTATTCTTTTTAACATTTCCATAAACGACATCCCTAGAACCAACAACACTATTCTTTGTTTGTATGCGGACGACACTGTCATTCTTGCCACACACCACAACACTAACTACCTACACCGATACTTAAAACATCACATCGACATTCTTGAACCCAGGTTAGAGAAATACCGCATTAAAATAAACCATAACAAATGTCAAACTGTATTTTTCTCACATCAACGTTTTCCGCCCCAACCAATCATAATCAACAATCAGCCAGTTTGCTTTGAGAGGACATGTAAATATCTCGGTGTTACTCTTGACAGCAGACTAACATGAAAACCCCACATTGCAAAACTCAAAGATAAAATAAACTTTGTAAAAGCATAACTGAACTCCCTCCTGTACTCGAATGATGTCAGAGCATTGAAAACAAAATCCTACTTTACAAATCAGTTATCCGCCCCATCATTCTCTATGCCTCCCCAATTTAGGGCTACGCTGCGAAATATAATGTAAAAAAAGCCCAAATCATTCCGAACAAAATCCTACGTTCTATCAGAAAAGCCCCAAGATACTTGAAAAACTTTGTAATACATCGCGATTTTAAAATTAAAACTATTAAGCAAGAGATGCGAAAACTCTCTAATAATTTCTATGATAACCTCGCTAGGATCCCCAACGAACTGATCTATAATATGATCGACTACGACTTCCATGAATTTCCAAAAAGACCCAGAGCTATCCTAAATCCCGATTTAGACGTCCCTTGCTGATTCCTGACTGAATTTCTTCTGCATCCCTGTAGGGGATATTCGCCTGTTCCCCCCACCTTCCTTATCTTCAATATTCTGCAACAAGACCACTGTTTACAGCATTCTTTGTTTACTACTAACTTGTTTCATGAACATTATTGGTCCGTATTGAAGGACTAGGTTCAGTGGAAGACTGTAACCCACATATATGTTACCTGACTAGGGATACGGAGCTCAGCTCCAAGCGCCCTGCTATCGACAAATTACTGGCTGGTGGCTGTTGCTTCACGAAGTACAAGGACCTACGTCCTTCATTTTTTTAAAAACTGTCGGCGAAATGGTGTGTGATACTTTCAAGCAAGCTGCCAGTTGAGGGGCCTTCTCGAAAATGACTCACAATGGAAAAATACATTGGAAGAAGGAGCTATTACTCGATCAGAGGGAATGCTCCGTAATCTATTTACACTCATGCTGCAGACATGTTCCATGTCAAATCCTCGGAAGCTGTAGAATTTACAGAAACAAAATATGTCTGAAGACATTTTGCACCAGTCAAGAGTTAGGACCAATAACTTTGAGTTAGTGTATGACGATGTCATCTTCAATCAAGCATTGCTCTTTCTCGAAGATAAGATCAAAGCCTTAGGTGGTTTGAATTTAAAAGCATTCGGACTTCCTGAGCCATAAAGGGGCGACTCTAGCAGTCTCAACTACGAAATAATGAGGGAGACACGCTACAATATAGATGAACTAACAACGTATGTCCAATCAAATGAGCCAAATCTGGTTGAAAATCAGAGACAAGCCTTCGAGTTAATTACATCTGCTCTTTTTGATGGGGTGGGGGGAATATTCTTCTTAGACGCATCCAGTGGAACAGAAAAAACTTTTTTTTTATCAATCTTCTTTTAGCAAAAGTGAGATAGAGAGGTATGGTTGCCCTTACTGTAGCTTCTTCGGGAAATGCTGCCACTATTTTGGCTGGAGGAAGAACACACAGTGTTTAAATTACCTCTAAATCTAGCGAGTGTTGAACATCCCACTTGCAACATTTCAAGAAGTTCGAATAAGGCTGCACTTCTCAGAAGATGCAAGCTTATTGTCTGGGATGAGTGCACGATGTCAAACAAGGCTGCTCTGGAAGCTCCTGACGTTACCATGCAAGACCTTTTCATAACACAAAACGTATGGGCGAGGTCATTTTGGTTTTATCTGGGGATTTCAGGCAAACTCTTTCAGTAATTCAACGTGGTACGAAAGCGGATAAAATACATGCCTCAATTAAAATATCTTGCCTTTGGGCAAATGTTCAAAGACTCAGGTTGGAAACGAACATGAGAGTTCATATGACAGGTCATGCCGCCGCTCAAGAATTTGCAGAGAACCTACTGCGACTTGGAAACGGGGATATAACCGCTGATGGCAAGGGATTAATAGAGATTGGATTTATTGGAAATATTGTTACAACACCAGTAGAACTAAAAGAAAGTGTATTTCCCAACATTGAGCGTCACTTCCGAGACCCTAAGTTGCTGTGTGAAAGGGCTATTCTTGCTCTCACGAACGAAGCGGTTAATGTCATTAACAGACAACTACTCATGAAACTTCCTTGTTCTGTTCACACGTACAAGTTTGTAGATTCTGTAATAGATATAAATCAGGCTGTCGAGTACTGACCAAAATTTTTGAATTCACTGGAAATTTTTGGTGTGCCCTCACATAAATTAGAACTAAAGATTGGGGCACCCATAATGCTTTTAAGAAATCTAGATACACCGGCACTGTGCAATGGAACAAGATTGATTGTTAAGAAAATGATGCCTAATGTCCTTGAGGCAACGATTATAACAGGTCATTCTGCGGGAAATCATGTTTTTTTACCACGCATCCCTAGTATACCTCCAAACCTCCCGTTCGAGTTTAAACGCCTACAGTTTCCAGTTCGACTCAGTTTTGCGATGAGCATAAACAAATCTCAGGGACAGAGTTTGAAAGTCGTTGGACTCAACCTACAAAGGCGTTGCTTCTCCCATGGAAAACTTTATGTAGGTTGCTCAAAAGTTGGGAATAATAGGAATCTATTTATACTTGCACCAGATGGAAAAACAAAAAATATCGTGTATAAAAAAATACTGCGAGAGTAAAACAAAACTTCATTTTCTAAATTGTCAAAATCTATAATGAACTAAAGGAATGAATGGAATCTAACATGGAACTCCTGCTCTGGAGTTTGTTGGCCTGAGATCAAAGATGTATAGTTTAAAACACCTTCCATGGAGAAGATAACTGCTAAAGGTGTTAATAAGAATGCTATGAAAAAAATTAATCTGTCATCAAGATTACTATATCTGTCTAACAAGGCGAAGATGTAATAGAGTTGAGCAATTTAAAATTGCAACTAAAGACCATCAGATTTATACTGTTAAGCAAATTAAAATGGGATTAACTACTTATGATGATAAGCGCATAATTTAAATGATGGAATTAAGAGCTTAGCATATGATCACTATTAAATTTAAATGATTAAATTATGGTGGATTGAATTGTGGTGATGTATTGTATACATCGGGTGTTGGTTGGGACCACAATGGGAAAAACTTAAACACTGAAGAAATAAAAAAATAAATACAAAAAAGTTATGGAGATTGTCGCGGTGCATTTATGTATCAGGCGGTGGTGGAAAAATTAATCTGTCAACATTACTATAACTGTATAACAAGGCGAAGATATAATAGAGTTGAGCAATTTAAAATTGCAAGTAAAGACCATCAGATTTAATTAAAAATTAATCTGTCGTTAAGATTACTATAACTGTCTAACAAGGCGAAGATATGATAGAGTTGAACAATTTAAAATTGCAAGTAAAGATCATCAGATTTATACTGTTAAGCAAATTAAAATGGGATTATCCACCTATGATGATAAACGTTATATTTTAAATGATGGAATTAAGAGCTTAACATATGGTCATTATAAAATTTAAGTGATTGAATTGTGGTGGATTGAATTGTGGTGGTGTATTGTATACATCGGGTGGTGGCAACAGTATACAGGGTGAAATTATTATATTTATATGAAATTATTATATTTGCAAATGTCATCAGTGTTTGCTTTTCACACGGTTTTTGGCCTAGGGACAATTAAAAACCAAATAAATGTTTGCTTTTTATACGATGTTTGGCCTAGGGATAATTAAAAACTGAATTAGTTTTTGGTGGTGTCTGGCTGATATAATTGGGCCCTGCTCTTGATACCCATTCGAATATCCTGATGAGGATATTCCCATGGGTATTAAATTATATTTGCAAATGTCATCAGTGCTTGTTTTTTATACGGTTTTCGGCCTAAGAACAATTAAAAACCGAATAAGTGTTTGCTTTTTGTACGGTTTTTGGCCTAGGGACAATTAAAAACCGAATTAGTGTTTGCTTTTTATAAGGTTTTTGGCTCATTTTGTTGGATTGAATTGTGACGATGTAATGTTTACATCGGGTGGTTGTTGGGACCACAATGAAAAACTTAAACAGTGAAGAAATAAAACAATAAATAAAAAATAAAATAAGTTTTGGAGATTGTTGCGGTGCATTTATGCATCGGGTGGTGGTGGGGACAATCTTAAAAAAAAAAAAAAACTTTTTTTCACTGAGTAGCAACGTTAAAGCAGCATCGTTATTTCTTAAATACCAAATTCACATTTCAACATCATCAGTCTCAAAAATACTTTCATGTCATTTGCGATGCAATACTAAAAATGCAGACAAACGGATACAATTTCATTTATGTAAAACAAAAAAGGAGCATACTTCTATAAAAAATATAGGAGCAGCTGATCCCGGCTATGAGTACTCATCAAAGGGATCCCTTTCCTAGGGTTACAGGTACAGAAATCCTCAGAATCTCGCAGTTCACAAACATTAGAATAAATTCACTTTGCATTTCAATTTTCAAGAACCTCCCCTAGAACATTATTTTTCATCTTAAAATTTCATTATTGGTTTTAACGTCATTAAACTAAAACAAACTTTGTCAACCTCACGGGGTTATGGCGCCAGCGAGTTTGCCACGGTCAGAATTTTCAAGGGTAGCAGACAGGCTGGTCACCGAAGGCGGCTAGTATTTTTTTAATCACGCTGTGTCAATATAGGGAATTGTGCAAAAGTCGTAATTTTTTTAAGACTACATTAGCCACGTGGCCAACATTTCCCTCGGCCGGTATTTCTAGTTGGTCCTGGGAAATGTTCTTATTAAGAAATATTGCATACTTACACCAGGGAATCAAGAAGGCTTTGCTTCCATGCTGCTGCAGGGTTACTAGCGAAGGAGATTTAGCATAATATTAAAACTTTGTTTGGAGCAACAGAGAATATTTAGCTATAAAATGCTAATTCTTTTTACCCCACCCTTCCATCCAAATTTTCTTAAAATGTTTTGCTTCGTGCGCATGCTCAGTATGTGGAGCAGAGTTGATTCGGTCGTTTATTTTCTAATGAATGAAGTGTCAAAGATTTGTTCGTGTTTGAGTGGCAACATCTCGATGTGTCACTTGCTTATCTTGTTTCGTGCAAAATATTGTTGTTAAATATTTTGTCTGCTTATAGATTATTTCAATTAAAAGTATTTGACAGGAATAAACATAAGTGACTCGTAATCTGTTGATATTATTATTGCTGTTCATTCAATTTTGTAAATGGGCTTATGTCAACACTTGCATCATGTACTAAATTTTAGTACTACGTATTAAAGGAAATCATTTCCCTAAAAGAAGTTTATAATTGAATACCATTCCCTGTATATTATCATTTTACTCTTCATTTTGAAGGAAAACATTAATATTAGATTCTCGGGCTCAATGTGTAAGCTTTAAAATGTGCCTCTGGGTTTTATTTCAGTGGTCCTATCGGGATAGAAATTTGATCCGCGATTTCAGAAAATAAGCTCCTTTCAAGTATTTTATAATTTTCACAGCCATTGTGTTTTGTGTTAACGAGTGCGATGGATATCAAAGTGATGGGATTGCATAAAAGTAGTACTTTTAGCAATTTTGGCCACCATAAGTTGGGCAGTTGGTTTTCAACTTTAGGTCACCCTCGGAGGAAAATAAATCTTTTAAAAAGTTCTAAAAGTCTCAGTAAGTTATTTTTAATTCCTCAATTTTGTTACCTTGTAAAAAATTTATGTAAAAGTACTTTCACGTTCAAAAAAATAAAAGTATTTTGACCAAATAACAAAAAACTTCAATCGCTTGTATGTATTACTTCATTCTTTTGATTATTAATGTTTCTTGTATTTACTAGTATAACTAATGACAATGTGAAGGCTTTAATTTCAAATTTATTTACACACAAATAAAAACATCTGAGTTTAGACTTTAGAATCTTCATATACCTTTAAGTAAATAGTCTAGAAAATTACTATACATATATTTGAGCGATCAGCATAAGTTCTATAAGAAATTTGTAGAATGTTTGAGCATTAATTTAGTGCACTACCAACAAACGTTTCGTTTTCAGATATTTCCTATCTTATAATGATTTCACATTGAATTAAACATAATTTGTATGTGCCACACAAGATTTTAAATTAATTTTCTCACATACAAATGCCAATAAATTGTAATAATGTATTTAATTATGTAATTTGAAAATGTGCCATTTCTAATAATTCAAGTTATTTAATTTGTACTCCTTTTCTGTTATTTTTCTGCTGATTGTACCATTAATAGAATGGTACAATCAGTTCAGTATTCATAAACAATTTTTGTATATGAATATTAAGGGACCATTCTGATCAGATAATTAAAAAATTACATATCTTTAAAAAAGAAAGAAAATTTTTAAGATTAAACATATTGTGTACAGTTCTATTTGCCCACAAATTATTTCCTTTATATTGGTGAACTAAAGTGTAAACTAAAATAAAACTACAAACACATTATGTAAAAATCGAATAAAAAAAAAGTTGAAAGCAGTTTATGTATCCAATATGTTGGTATATGTCTGAACTAAAATGCATGCATGTGTGAGAGAATGAAATCCAATGTAAAAACAAAAAGATGACTATCAGATTTCATTGAAGTGACTTTAATATAATCTGTTGTTATTGAAATGAATTTGATAAAATCTGATTTCAACAATTAGATTTTATCAAATTCATCAGATTTTTTATCGTGAAATTGAATATAAAATACTCATCTAATATGAAAAGTTGCTCAAACTGCTGACTAAATTAATTTTAATTTAAAGACCTTGTTAGTAACAGCATAAACAGTTGATTAAGAATGCCAACTACATTTAAAAGCAAAAAAATATTTATATTGCCCATCATACTATGAAATTGTATGTCTGGGTATGTTACACATAAGTATTTTGTTATTTTACACACAAATAAAAACATCTGATTTTAGGCTTTAGAATTTTCATATACCTTTAAGTAAACAGTCTAGAAAATTACTATACGTATATTTGAGCCATCAACTTACGTTCTATAAGAAATTTGTAGAATGTTTGAGCATTAACCATTTACCCACCAAATTCAATTCAGATTAAATTTTTACTATATTTTTTGTATTTTCTATGTAATTACTATCTAGTTAGATGAAATATATCACTATTGTGAGGGAAAATAATTTCTAGATACTTTTTTTTTCATGTTCCCAATTGGGAACATTGGCAGTATTAGAGGTCATATCAGGTATTATTAAAAATACTTAGACTACTATTGTAAAAGCATTTATGGTGAACAAATCAACATAGCTTTGAGATAAAATGAATCTAGATTTTAATACAATGGACATAAACAAATTTTTAGACAATATAAATTTTTTTAGCAATGAATTAAAAATTTAATTAGAAATGTTATCATGAAACAACTTTTTACTATCTACTAAATTTCAAAATATTTTTCACAAAACTGCACATTGAAAAAAACAAATGATTGTTCTAATAATATAAAACATTTACATATATCGAATTATTGAAGTCTGTGGTACTTCGGAAAACAGTTCATATGCATTTTCTTCAAACACTCTTTGCACTCCAACCTGGCATTTTTTTTACACACTGCACACCTACCTTGATCAGACTGAGCTAGGTAATGGCCGTCTGCCTTTCGCTGAGATAAAGACACATGAACTCGAGGACCTGGCCTATTGTCAACTCTAGGCTTCTGCTTGAGAAGTGCTGTGGTTACTTGTCTCCTATAATCAAGATGGGATAAATGGTTGTCAGGACACAGTTCTTTCCGAACAATCCAGCCTGCTACAACTGCCATATTTAGCACATTGGTGAACAAGTTCCACCACCATTTTTTACAACATAGTCGAGGCCGGTAGCTTGAGAGTAACTTATCAAAAATATCTACACCCCCCATTCCACTATTGTACTGCCTGACAATATTCGGTTGGGATATGTCTACTTTCTTGCCATGTTTGCGCGAATATCGTTTTGCACTTCCTATTGGTTCATGTGTTTCGTGGTTTGATGCCAATGTGACAACTGAATTGTCCAACCACCTACAAACGTAAATGTCTCCATCACATTTATGCTCAAAACTTCGTTTTTCTTTTTTCATTTCTTTTGCAGACGTCAATGGGCATCCTACTCTTCCTTCACGTACTGTTCCTGTTGCTTTAAAATGTTTCTCAGTCAGTTGTTTCAAGAGGTTGTAGGAGGTGAAAAAGTTATCAAAATAAACCTCAACTTGACAAAGTTTTGGCACAATAGATAACAGATCTTTTTTGACTCTTGAACTTAAAGGTTCAGTATCATTATTTGACTCTAGCTTCTTGTCTGCATAAATGTCACTCGCATATAAGGAAACCCATTGCTTGAGCATAACATCTACACTTTGTATCCGAAACAGATAGGTTTATCTCTGATGAACATTTTGCATTAATGGTGCTCATAATAGGGCACCATACTCTCATCAATACTCAAAACATGAAAAATTCCAAACTGCTGGAAATTTTTATTTAGCTCTTGATAAATTGACGAAATCTTATTAAGTTTATCATTTTTTTTTTCAGTTTAGAGTTGTCCATAAGGTGAAAATATTTTTTCAGTTCCCTGAACCTAGATCGAGACATGACAGTTGGTACAATTGGTACAGTTACTTCTTCTGCCGAACTCCAATACATATCTTCACAAGGAACTGTATTGTACCCACTTAGAGCAAACCAAAAAACTGGGAAATATCTTCCCAGATACTGCAATGTTTGCTCCCTTTTGACAAGTATAAATAGAAGTCATTTTAGCTAATATTCTAAGTATTTTTGAGGTAAGAACTTAAAAAAATATCAATTGGTTCTGCAGCATTTAACTCTGGATATGTATTAGCTAATTTTTGTATTTCTTTGCTTGGAAATTTGTATTTAAATTTATTTTGATCATTCCATACCTTATTATTTTTATGATTTTCATGCCTCCGTTTTTTACGAGATGGTTCGCCTTTTGATTTTTTAGTTTCTTGCGTAAGTGGAGATGGCCCACTCTGAGAAAGGTCGTCTTTAGTAGAAGCATGAGAAAAACGTGATTGCATTCAAACACTTATTTCACCACATACATCAGATGGGATCACCTTATCCAATTGGTTTTCATTGATGTCCTCTTCATCTGTCATTCTATCATCTTCTGTTGGTGGGAGTTGACATAACTGTAAAACATCCTCCTCGTTTTCTGATAATGAAGCATTATTCTCATCAGGGAGAGTCCCACAAGTAATCCAACGCCTCCTCAACTGTTCTAAAAAAAATTTCCGTCATTTTTCGGATCGAAAGAAAAACAAAACCTTTTTACTCACTGAAGCACTCTGACAATCTATCCGAAACCCAATGTAAAACTAAACTGACCTTGAGTTCACAAAACAGACTAGAAAACCCTATTTCGGCAACAACCTTTCGAGAATTTCTCTGCAAGCAGGGATAGAATCTGTATATGCAACCCACCAATGCTCCCAATTGGGAACACGCCTATCTAGCTTGAACCTACACTTTCACTAATTTATTTATTTCCACTAAACATCCATAAACCTAATCTCTAGAATGTAATTAAGCAGCTATCAAGTAATTATCTTGAATTTTTAATTTCTGTGGTTTCCACATAAAAATATTTAAAACAAAGTGGAAGTACCGAAAAACGTCTATTTTCATTGAATAATAAAAAATAATACGCTATGTTTTTTCCTGCAACAAATTATTTTAAAAATCAATTCCACTCAAACAGTGATTGAAATAAATGAGTTATTGTGTAAAAATCGAAAAATAATTAATCTATTTAATTTATTTAAAAATGTTCCCAATTGGGATCATTGGCGGGTAAACGGTTAATTTAGTGCACTACCAACAAACATTTCTTTTTCAGATATTTCCTAATGATTTCACATTAAACTAAACACAATGTGTATATGTCACACTAGATTTTAAATTGATTTTCTCACATACAAATCTCATTAAATTGTAATAATGCTGTATTTAATTATGTAAATTCAAAATGTGCCATTTCTGATAATTCAAGTTATTTAATTTGTACTCCTTCTGTTATTTTTCTGCTTATTGTACCATTAATAGAATGGTACAGTCAGTTCGATATTCATAAACAATTTTTGTATATGAATATTAATGGACTATTCTGATCAGACAAATCAAAAATTACATATCTTTAAAAAAAAAAAGAAAATTTTTAAGATTAAACTTATTGTGTACAGTTCTATTTGTCCGCAAATTATTTCCTTCATATTGGTGAACTCTAAAGTGTAAACTAAACTAAAACTACAAACACAGTATGCAAAAATTGAATAAAAAAAAAGAAGTTGAAAGCAGTTTATGTATCCAATATGTTGGTATATGTCTGAACTAAAATGCATGCATGTGGAAGAGAATGAAATCCAATGTAAAAACAAAAAGATGACTATCAGATTTCATTGAAGTGACTTTAATATAATCTGTTGTTATTGAAATGAATTTGATAAAATCTGATTTCAACAATTAGATTTTATCAAATTCATCAGATTTTTTATAGTGAAATTGAATATAAAATACTCATCTAATATAAAAAGTTTTTTCAAACTGCTGACTAAATTAATTTTAATTTAAAGACCTTGTTAGTAACAGCATAAACAGTTGATTAAGAATGTCAACTACTTTTAAAAGCAAAATATTTAGATTACCCATCATACTACAAAATTGTATGTCTGAGTATGTTACACATAAGCATTTTGTTATTTTGGGAATTTCAATTTCTGAGATTTAAAGATATTTGTACTTATTTTATTTATTTATTTTTTTTTTTCATGAATTGGATTTTATCAAATAATGTATTTTTAGGAATAGCTTTAAAGTCAAAATATCCTCATTTCTCCTACTTAATAAAGTAAGACTAGTTCAAATGATTAGAATAATATTTAAATACACATCTATAATATTTTGTTAATTTTATGGCAGTAATTAAAATGTACATTAATTACTACAAAAATCAATATATTGATTTTTCTTCTATGGAAACTTGGAGATGTTTCAAAGAGTTTCATTTTTTGTGTTTTACACAAATTTTAGAATTTGTATTTGTTTTACACCAATTATAGAATTTGTAATCCTAGCTTTATGAAAAATTTGCTCAAATTGCTGTAATGAAAAATTATTGTTAGTAAGTAATGTTTTAAACAAATATAACTGACAACTTATTTAGGAAGCGAAACAAGAGCGCCTTTCTTGATAAAAAAAAGAAAGCATTGCAATGTTGCATATCGACAAAGACTGAACCATGTCGACCGAGTGTCCATGTTTGACAGTCAGTATGCTTGTTCAGTACAGAAATATTTGACTATAGATTCTTCTTAAAATCGAATCATCAATTTTTTTGCTAATGGCCAGTGTCTACTTAGTTTCCCAGTGGTTAACATTTTTGGCTTATTTAAAATTTTTGGAAATAGTATTTTAAGTAAAATATTAACTTTTGTCTTAATAGTTTCTTTTCATCTGTAAGCATTAACTTTTGTCTTAATAGTTTCTTTTGATCTGTAAAGCATTAACTTTTTTGTCTTCATAATTAACCTATTCATTGCAGTGACCTATGAAATAAATTTGAGTTCTGTTTAAAGTATAATTTTATTAATCTTGTTTAGAAAGATAGTTAAATTTTATTTATGCTATATCAGTAGTACTTTCGGGGCTTGTGTTTATGTGCTATAAGCACATAATTATCCTAATGTTTTTAAAGAGACTTATTTTAAGCTTTATTATTGGGTCTCTTTGACCTAAAAAATGTTCAGCCTCCCCCAAAATATATGATGCATATTCTATTTTGTGAAGGACATACTATTTTTTAGCCATTATCAAAAGTATGCTAAAAAATACATAAGTGTGCATTTCAATACAGGATGTGGCAAGTACACATTGAAATTACAGTGACGTGTATCGCCAAATAGATGCCTTACACCTTTAGGTAGGTCGGACGGTATGGGTAAAAAAAAAAGATAGAAAGTGACAGGTATCTCTGTGTAGAGGCTTGTTTTGAACCAAAATGAACAAACTTCTTTGTTCAAGAGGTGATTTTGATACAGGCTCTAAAGACAGCTTGCTTCACAGGAAATCCCTCTATGTTCCATTCTCGCTTGTGTTTAAAGGTTAACGGAATGGAATGCTTGACTTTGTTTTGTACTTCTTGACTTTTTGTATTTCATTTTTATCAATAAAAAAAAATTGCAGATATGTTTTTAATTTTATAAATTTCTTCCCCCCCCCCCTTTTAACCTTTTTGATATTGCTTATCTTTTTATCTGTATTCAACAGATGCATAATTTGCCTTAATGTATGACTTTTTATGGTTGATGCCAGCTGTTTAATTGTTGGACCTGAATCAATTTTTGGGGACTATACCCGAAAATCGAGTTTAGCTTATGTTCGCAGAGGAGAAATATATTGTTTTTAAATGAAAAGTATATAAACTACAAAATTTTAAATATCTGATTGATAATTATAGAAGTATGATCATTGAAAGAAAGAAATTTTGCTAAGTGGTTTTTTTTAACACTAATTTTAGGTATTTTAAGTTCTATAATGTGAGTTATAAAAATTAGTTATAGATAAGAAAATATTCTAGAAAACTCAAAAAGCAGATATAAGAGCATAACCTTTAAATTTGTTTTCATAAATTGCAGTCTTATTACACCTGGTGAAACTAATAAAAAGATCTGTGATTAACACTCTGCACATGACTGCCTAAAAACTTTTTCCCCCCAGGAAAAGAGTTAAAATTGTAAAATTTTACTGTTTGATTAGATAAATCTTCCAGTAGCATTTGGCAAACTGAATAAGTATACTACTTTGTGAAAGTTTTTAGGCTAGCATTAAACTCAATAATATAAAGTTATTTATCTAATTACTTTCTTGTAATGAATGTAATTCATAAAATTTGATTGAAATATCAAATGCTTCAGAAGTTTGTTCTATTGCACTTACCTAATACCTAATTTATATAATACTTTTGACCATTTAAAGAGCAAAGTTATTTGTAAAAGAATGAATATTCATTTTATAAAAGATAATTATTTAGTCAGTGCATGAAGCTTATTCTACCTACGTCCATTGAGAATGTTTGCAGTTTACTGCTTTGAGAACAGCCTATTTTTATCAGTTCATGTTTCCTCAGATATGACTATCTTAGATAAGAGTGTCATTTGTTCAGAATTACTGAAGTATATGTTTTACTGCTCATGGTTGCAATTGATATATTTCCAGTTATGTGAAATGCTCGTATCTTGCTTTAAGAAAGGTCTATATTATGTTTTACTTTTAGGTTATGTACTAATATGTACTAAAGATTTAATGGTTTTCTATCTTATTAAAATGCTTATTATAATTGTAATTTCAAAGCTCAGTCAACTGTGGCTACTATAATTGGTTTGTAGAATTAACTGCTATCCTCTATAACTGAGATGATGGAAAATTGAGAATTTTATCTTTGTAATAATTCTACTGCAGTATTAATTCACTGTTGTCCTGAATCAAATTGAAATATTTTATCTTATATTCATATGAATTAATAAAATTTTATCAACAAGAGAATATAACAAACTTTTTTCAGCTGATGGGAGACATTAGCCGAAGGGATTTTGAAACACAAGGAAAAGTTGTATAGCAAAACGTTTTTAGTATTTTGATTTGAAATATGAATTTGAATATCTAATTTTCTAAATTGTACAAATAATCTCTTAGCCACAGTAGCTGCTAGTGGACAGAAATTTATTAGTCGTATTTGAAAGTGCCAGATAGCTTTCATATTATCTGCTGTTATTTATTTGTCAATAATAATTATTTAAGATTTACCTCTATTATTTCCTTCAAGAATCTTATTTTAAAAACTAGGAATAACTAATTAGTTAATATTTCAACCACTTATCAAATATTGAAGTTTTTCATCCATTTATTGATAAGATTTGTGTAATAATTATTGAAACATATTTTTCCAGTGTATTACATCAATTTATAATTTGTTTTAGGCATTGTTCATGAACATCCTCATATTGGTTCTGATGGTGAGAGTGAAGAGGCCTCTGGGGCATCAGATGAAGTAGTGTCCCCTGTAAAGCTCAGAAATAGAAATAGAAGAGTTAGTCAGGTGATTAAAATAACTCATATTTAACTTTTAAAATATATTTTCAATTTGCTTACTTTGTTTAGAGTGCTGAGCCAGTAGTACATGTTTTCTTAAAAACATTTTCTGATGACATACTGTTTCACAAATATGGCTGTGATAGCATTATTAAAATGCTATATGATATAGATATGTAAAGTGATTTATAGTGAATGGGTATCTACTAGGAATGTCAAGAAACCTAAAAGATTAGATACCAAATAACCAATATTATTGAATTACCGAAGAATTGATATGATCCGATACCGAATAGATTGCTATTATAATGTATAACAAATTAATAATTGCTGTAAAATTATGTATAAAACTTATTTCAACCATAATTTATAACTAGACACATTTATAAATATTATAAAACAAAAAAATTATAATATACATGTTAATAAATATTTTATACACTCTTCTAAAAATCATAGTCAAAAAATGAATGATCATGAAATAATAAATAATTGGCATTATTCTGAATTAAGTAAGTTCTATAGGTGATTGGAAAAAATTCTATAAAATACAAAATAACGGATTGTAATCACAGATAAGAGGATAGAAATATACTAATAAAAACATACTTTAATCAAAACTTTTTTATCTATCGTACTTCTAAGGAGTGCATTGCTAGTTATATACCTGCATGTGAATTGTAGTAAACTTCATTTAATAATATTTTCTGCAGTTTTGTCTGAAGGCATTTGTGGCGGGAAATATTCCTGGCAACTTTTCAGAAATTATTGTCTGCCACTATATGAAAATTTGCTGAGGAGTCGGAAAACAGAAAAGAATGGCTATGTATTGTATATCAACTGATGAATAAACCAAGAGTGAACTTTCGGGGGTAGAGTTGCTGACAGATAGGGGCAAAAAAGATACATTGTATATGGTCCTTGGAGACTTGGGGCCTCGGCCCGCATAAACAGTTTATGAAAAAGGTGAAATAGTGGTTAATAGGGGTCACATTTACTGCATAGGGGCTCGAAAATTTTTGTTGGTGGCAGTAATCGTGAGCCTATATCTCCATTCCAATCCCAATATAAAATGTTATAATTTATGTAATTAACTAAGCATATTGTAGTGGACCAAGGGGTATGCTATACTAATTGAAGAATCAGAAGTATTTAATCTGTAGAGTATTTAAGTATGTACGAAATTGTTTTAAAGAAAAGAACCACTATTCTGACATGGATATGAACTATGAATCACCTATCTACGAACTTACTATTTTCCCACCCGACACTCAATCACTTGAGCTAGCCAAGAATCGCCCTCATGCTAATATCTCTAAATGGGGAGAACTTGTACAACTCAAGGATTCAAAGATTAAAATGTCTTTAAAATTTTTTTAATCGTTCGGGAAAATGGTAGTTTATTATGAATGTAATGAAGTCCAACAAGGTTTGCAAAATTGATCAAGATGAAACATAAACCTGTGCAGAACATATATCCCTATCAGGGGCATCTTCAGACCGAAATCCGGGAAGGGGGGGGGGGGGAGCAAATGGTCTAAATAACATAATAATACAGAGGCTGTTCGCACATTTTTTAGACGATTTTGGTAAGCGGTAATAAAAAATCGTTTGCTGCAAAAGAAATAATTCCAATTGTACTATGTTTTTAAAAGTCAAAATTACCGTCTGCGGCTTGAAAGTTTTGTTTTTATTCAAAAATGGCGTTTTTAACAAAACAGTGGTTCGAAGGCTACATTTATGCTCTTTCCGAAGAGAAATATGCATACTCTGTTATCCAAAAACGATGTGAGAGTCATGGTTTTGTGATATCTAAAGCGTCGATAGGTAATATCGTCAACAGGAAAGGAAAAAAACGTCAAATTGGAGCCTCAAGTGGGACAAAAATTCCAAACAAGTATCCAAGGAAAAAACGGACATCTTCGACTATGGCAAAGGTACGTTGTTTAATGTTAATAGAAAATCTCCCTAGTCAAAGGACAGTTGCAAAATGCAAAATCATTAAAATGCTCGGTGTCCACTGTAAACAAAATGATAAACGTTGATTTAAATCTTAAGAAAGCGAAAAAACGCAATGTGCATCGTCTTCTTCCAAATCATATCGCTGAACGCAGGACACGCTGCAGAATTCTATATGAGAAACACTTATCCAAAGAAAAATGGAAAACAATTGTCACAATAGATGAATCATGGGTGTATTTAAATGATTGCAACAAAAAAAGAGCCATTTATTATCATAAAAGGGGAGAAAAAATTTTAAGTACATGGTTCAAAGAATCGAAAGAAAGTTTTTCTAAGGGATTCATGATTGTTGCTGGTTTTTCTTATAATGGCAAGTTAAAAATAAAGAGAGTGGGAAAAAATGTCAAGATTAACTCCAAATACTATCAGGAACATATTTTATCGCCAATTTTTCTGAATGAAATACCATCGCATTACCCACAGTGCCATCAATCTGTGAGACTCCATCAGGACAAAGCTAGCAGTCACACATCAAAATCCACTGTAAATTTCCTAAAAGAAATGGAACAAAAACTGGTATCAAGGCCATACCCTTCACTGATATCCCTACTAAATCTCCCGACGTATCACCTATGGATTTTTGTGCTTTCGGACTTTTAAAATCTGCATTATCCAAACATCGTCCCAAAACTCTTACAGGACTCTGGAAAGCTGTTCAGGAGGAATGGGATAGAATACCTCTTCTGACACTTCAAAAGGCATTATTATCCTGGAAATTGCGGTGTGGAAAGATAGTTCAGAATAAGGGATGTCAAATAGAACATTTAAAACACAAGAATTTTATGTAATTTAGTTTTGTGAATACAATATACATCGTCTAAAAAATGTGTGAACAGCCTCTGTATAAATGAGAAAAGTGTTTGCAGTCTCATTTGCTGGTAATTTCTATTATTACTTACTAGCCGCCTTTGGCGACCAGCCTGTTCGCAACCCTTGAAAATGCTGATCGTGGCAAATTCCAACCGTGGCAAACTTGTTGGCGCGACCTACCAGAAATGTGTAAGGTAACTGGTTGGACGGCCAGGATGTGCCACCTAATTTAGACCGGAACCCAGTGGGAGAGGCCTCCACAGGGAACGTACCCTCCTTCCCCTACCACCAACCTCTCAGAAAAACATACGGACCCATATGTTTAACGTGATCGTACTCCGTGTCAGTGGCGGAAATCGAACCCGGGCCTACCGAGTGCAATTCTCGCGCGCTAATTTAAATTTTATAATGACCATATGATAAGCACTTAATTCCATCATCCTCGTTCCATTATTTAAAATATCCATTTAAAATATCTATAAATTAAAATATCCATTTAAAATATCCATACCAGAAAGGTGTAAGGTAACTGTTTGGATGGCCAGGAAATGCTACCCAATTCAGACAGGAACTCAGTGGGGGAGGCATCCACAGAGACCGTACCCTCCTTCCTCTACCACCAACCTCTCTGAAGGACTTACGATCCCACATGTTTAACGTGATCGTACTCCGCGTGAACGCGGCTGCAGTTTTGGCAGTGGCGGGAATCGAACCCGGGCCTACTGAGTAAAATTCCCGCGCGCTAACCACTGGGCTGCCGCGCCCTCCGCGACAATCTCCATAACTTTCTATATATTCACCCAATTTAGACGGGAACCCAGTGGGGGAGGCATTAACAGGGGCCGTATCCTCCTTTCCCTACCACCAACCTCTCGGAAGAACTTACGGACCCACATATTTAACGTGATCGTATTCCACGTAAACACGGCGGCAGTTTTGGCAGTAGCGGGAATCGAACCCGGGCCTAATGCTAACTTCCCGCGCGCTAATTTGCAATTTAAAATGACCATATGCTTAATTCCATCATCCTCATTCCATTGTTTCATTGTTCCATCATTTAAAATATCCATAAAATTAAAATATCCAAAAGTTAAAATATACATTTAAAAACTCCATATCGTTCCATCATTTAAAATATAAATATAATAATTTATATGGAGTAGAGGAGCTCTATTCAGAACTAAGGCTCCTCTATATACGAGCTGACTCATCAAGCATATTGAAGCCCACCATAGCTGGAAGCGCAATCCATTAGCATTAACTGTATTCTTATTTTCACTTTAGAAAGTATAATTAAAATAATTATGGGTAGTTGTTCTGCGCCGAACTGCTCTAATCATCCTAGAAAGGGTTTTAGGCTATTCCGCTTTCCTAGAAACGAAGAAAGAAGAAAACAATGGCTAATAAATAATTGGATACCCAGTACTGGAGCATACTTGTGCGAGCTAAATTCTATAATATTCTAATTGAAACTTCTTTTTTTATATAAAGTATTTATTTTAAGCACTCATTTTACAATTTCTGTAACTGTAGTATGGAACCCTATGGGCTTCAATATGCTTGATAAGTCAGCCTGTAGTAGAGGAGCTTTATTCAGAACCGTGACGTCACCTCCACCTTGACGTCCCCACCCACCACCTTCCCTCCTTCTGCGGGGGAGAAACGCTTAGAGGAGAGATACGAAGCTATTCCTGCTCTAAGGAGAAACGCCGGTTAAGAAGCGGCACGCCGAGCAGAACGCTGAGAAATTGAAATCCGGAAACTTTTAAAATCCCGATACTGTGGGCAATACGGAATATTTTCTGACCAGATTGGACTTGTAAGAATGCCAAATGTTTGACCTTTCTAAAAATGTAAATTATTAGTCGAAAT